>OX333072.1:39786220-41199941 GCA_946863875.1 Alloplasta piceator | reverse complement strand
TTTGTTATAATTTGAATTGTCAATATTTCCCTTTTTATAGTTTTTATTATTCTTGTTTTTTGTCTATTTCCATTTGCTGCACGGCTTTGGTTTTTTTTGGTTAGAAATTCTGATTGTTTTGGCAAAAATTATTTTTTTTTGCATTTTTCATAATTTTCAAATTGTCTCATTATTTTTTTTTGTAGACGTTGTTTTTATCATTTTTTTGAATTGTTATTCATTTCGTTTTTGGTATTTTCCTTTTTTTTATTTAATTTTTTGTTTACTTTCCGAAGTCTTCCGCAGAGCCTCTGAACGCTTCTGGCCGCTCTTAAAGTCTAATTTCATTTGTTTGCACAGCTTGGATTTTTTTTTATTTTCCGAAATTATGATTTTTCTTGAAGGAATTGTTTTTTTCGCGATTTTAATAGTTTTGATTTTCTTTTTACACTGTCATTATTTTAATCGTTAATATTTTTATTATTATTATTTTTGCATCGGTTTTTTTCCAAAGGTTTTTTTTCGCAGAGTCTACAATAACTAGTAAAATGTTGGCACTCTATATGCACAGTATAGATATACATATACACTACGATCTCGATTTATGCAAGAGCGGCGGGAATGGCACCGCCAGACACTTGCAAAAATCGAAGTGTTGCAAATGTCGCTTGTGCGTGCAATGCGCATCTCACACCATTCGGAAGCCGTTTTCGCTCTCACATTATGTGCCACAACGATTGATATCCATCGCATAGTGGGGACTCTTGCAAATATCGAAGCTGCATAAATCGAGATCGTTTTGTACTGTCAAGATGAAGACGCAATATGAACTCACACATAGCTGTGGCCTCACACCTTCGACGGATGGAACGACGCGATACGCTCTGCTGTTCTATATACATACTAAACACGTATACGCGGGCATGCTATGGCCTATCGCTCTCTCTCGCTCACACATTACTCTTTCTCTTTCTCATTGTATTCCCCTATTTTCTTATCCGGTTTAATGCAGACGTTTAACGTACATTGTCTGGATTTTGTCGTATAAGAAGTATTCACTTAAAAAAAAATAGAAGGAAATGTCGGCCCATTCCACGTCTGGTGGCATTTTTTCCAGAATTGATCAAAGTATTTTTAGAGGGGGGAAAAAAATGGCGAACTCCGAGAAAAAGATGATTTCTCTCGAAAAGGTGAACAATTTCATAGATTTCAATATCTTAAAATTTTTTTTGCATTTTTTTTCCCAAAGTACATTTCAAATTGCAAATTTTGGAAAGTAAACGTCTCACTTAGCCATTTTTTGAACACGTTATAGATATTTAAAAAAAAGCCTTTTTTGAGTTGGGTAAACAATTTAGAAAATTTCCTGAAAAATGCTTCTAATGGCGTAGAAAAAGAAAAAAAAGTCAGCCAAATCAGAAGGGTTCGGATTCAAAAATTGTTGATTTCCCATGGAATGATCTATATGCATATTTCTGGGCATATTCATATACATATGTGCATATATCTTAATGTGCATGTACCGAATAAATAGAAGAACGTAAATGATCGGTCCGACGACAATCAGCGAAATGAGAATGCAGTACCAAACGGTAGTGCTGAACGGCGCCAAAAGTCCCGACCCAGTAGCTGATTCGCGGGGTCTTTTCATCAAAAAAGTGACCTCAATCTCGTCCATGATGGTACTGAAGGTGCATAGTTCGGCGAGCTCGGGAAGTAGCGGAATAAAAGCTATAGCCATATCGACTTCCTGAAATGTTAGAGGTTTTATATATGTCATCAATGATCTAAAAATGTACGTTGTATGTTTCACACAGGCTAGATATACTGTTTGTGGCTGATTTTCATTTAATCTGTTTTATTTAATTCCATTTTATGTAAATTTGCGTAATTAATCAATACAGAATTTTCCAGGATTTAATTTTTTTGCACGTTACATACATTAGAAAATAGTAACAATAAATTAAAAAATAAAGAAAATATAATAAAATAAATAAATAAATAAATAATACATTTAGAAAATAGTAACAAGCACTGGATCAGAGATTACCATAACCATTACTTTCATCCTATTCTCTTATTTTTTCGAATTCGAATACACTGGACTCTATCTCGCGGCCGGGGCTCGACGCGCTCTGTTTCGAGAAAAACTCAGGAGTGTCGCCGTATATATGTGTGTTTACATTGGCTCTGTGTCAAACGTATCGAGTTCAAAACACTATATCTATATTAGACTGATGCAAAAAAAGCATCTATTTTTTGTTTTTCGAAATAACATATTTTTTTTCACCCATGCAAGATTTTCGTGCTTTTCACCATATGCGTAGACAGCCGAAAAGTGACTCTTAGCTGTCAAAAAAGAGTCCCTTTTTGGCTATTCACGCATATACTGAAAAGACACTCAAATCTCCCATGGGAAAAAAAAAGATCGTGTGCAACGCGGGCCAGAGATTCGTCTTTTGTCTCGCGTGGTTGCGGCCCTCGCTTCGCTCGTTGCGGCAAACTTCACGCTCGACAAAAAGACTTATCTCTGGCCCTAGATGCACAAAATACTATTTTCGGGGAGGTGAAAAAAGATACCTGTTTAAAAGCAGAGCTCTTAATATAAGTATTTAGATATATCTCATCGTAAATTTTTAATTCCCATTTAATTAACACAGGAAAAAAAATTTCAAATTTTCAAATTTTATACCTCAGTTTCGAATTAATGTACCAAAATGATCGATACATATTCTTGTAGAAGATTAAACGCTCTAAAAAAAAGATCTTTTACGATTTTTCGATAAACTTACTCCATCAAAAGTTATTCAAGGTTAAAATTAGATTAAGAGTAAATTCCACTTTTTTTTAGTTTCCGGCAAAATGTTGAACCTTATCACTAAATATCGTAAAATCTTTCTTGAAACAAAAGTTCAAATTGCATTAACATAAATTACCTAATTTTTAAAGAAATGACCAACATTAGTTCACCAATTTAGGCAACGGCCAAAAAACAGCTTTTTAGACTTTAGGCTCAATTTTAACAGCTTACCAAGTGCATAAACAAAAAAAACAATATTTTTTTTGAAGAGCTGAGACTTTTTCACGCAAAAAACCTATTTTTTGAAATTTTTTTATTGTGGTAGAAGATGGCAAGTCATAATGAATAAAACGAAAATGGTAAAACTAGACGGAATAGCCCATGTAATAACTGCGAAAGTTAGAGGGGAAAAATCTGCAAAAATTTAGGAATGTGTCTTTCAATGAGGACTTTCAGCTGAAACAATGCGAAAAGATCTGAGGGGGTGAGGCCGGATCCGAACTCCATAATTAGCGTTTAGACCCATATATATATTAGTCCGTGAATAACTTTTGAAGGAGTGAGTTTACGATACGGTACATTGACTTGAATCCGAGGTATAACATTTCAAAGTGTCTGCTTTTAACAGACATTTTTTTTCACCTCTCTAAAAGTATTTAATATGTTATTTCGAAAAATAAAAAATAGTCGCTTTCTTTTAATCAGTCTAATCTATACATAATATATATGCCTCCCACGGAAAGTAACAACCCCGGCGTGTTACTCTTCTCGAGAGTCCAGTGTATTTAATGACGAGACAAATATTGGTTATACCTTGTTATAGAGTTGACCCATCATGCCGGAATGTTTGTCACCGAGTTTTGACTCTTCGGGCGGTATGAGCGTGTACGTAAAATGAAGTTGCTCTTGTAGCATACTTAGAAGTTCAAACGCGTAACCAGAACCCTTGCATGTTCCATTATTGCAAGTGTAACCCGAGTAAGGCATGTTCTGCGAAAATAATTATATCAAAAAGGAGAGGAGGAAAAAAATGTCCTGCCCTTAAATTTCATTATTGTGTTGGGGGTTCGTCCTATTGTGATATCTGAACAAATATATATTTTTTTTCATTTCAACGTCAACGTTCGCACGCAAACGCGCAGTTATTGAACGTACAACGGAAGTTTGATGCGCGTTTTTCTCGAAAATTTTTTTAAGATTGATATGCACACGATATTTCATTTGCTGAAAAAATATTAGTAACAATAGCACAATACAATGCAATAACAATAAAGGATTTTTGGCTAATAAGGTTACGAATAAAATTTGAAAATTTTAATTTATAATCTAGCAAAAACAAATCCTCTGGAGGGTCGATCGCTTATACAATGTCCTAATAATGAGCTTATTTCCTCCTTTATCCCTGGTGGAACTGTCTTTTCACATTTTGTGAGAATTGAACATATTTGTTCAGATTTTTTCCAAGATTTGAACGGAAATCGATCAATTTTGTAAAAAATGTGTAAGAAATTAACAAAAATTGCCCAGTTATGTAGCTAGATGACCAGGAATTGGGACCGAAAGCCATATTTCCTCAGTAAATGTCAAATAATTAATAATCATTTTTTAGAATTTTATATCACATACTGAACATTATGTTCGTCAGTTTTTGACATATTAGGAAATTTTTTGTTACTCTGGTGGAACCTTCTGATGGTCACATTTTGTGAGAATTAAACATATTTGTTCAGATTTATTTATTCTTCATTCCATACATTTATTAGCAGTCAGACTAAAAATCGGTTTTTTTATTCATAGTTGGTTGTTTTTTAAAGATCAAGTAAAGTTGAAAAATAAAATTTGAAGAAAAACAAATTTGTCGCCACTTGTATTTGAACCCCCGACCCTCTGTTTCAACCGTATTCTAATATTACACGCTAACCACTGCACCATCGACTACTTGTATTATTTTCATTCATATATCATATTTTTTTAACAGAGGCCCGAAAAATGTATTTTGAAACCTAAGGTAAATATCGCAATACCCGACCACCCCTACAGCACATAACATTGCTGCAATGTTGCGTTTAGCTGAATTCTTTGGCTTTAATTTGCTTTTTTTGTTTTTGTTCTACGACCATTTTTCGCTGAGATATCGGCGATTGAACAAAAATTCGTCTTTTTTTTAAATCTTCGATATCTCTGGAACTAATGATCGTACAGCAAGTAAGCGGTGGGTTTCGGAAATTTGAATCTTCCCTCTATAAGTGCCTGTTATTGTCATAAACAAAAAAAAAATTCCATGCTTAATTTTGACTTGAAAAAGTCCAAAAAATTAGCTTTTTTTCTTGTTTTAGAAAACCTACCACAACTTTGCAGATATTGCGAAAAATACCAATGTTTTAAGGTCCTTCTTTAGCTCAATGTATTCCTAAAAACCATGCCAATTTTCAAAACTATCAATCAAACCGTTTTTTGTGACCGAGTCTTCAAACTTTTAGAAAAATTGAAGGAACACGTTTATTGATCCTTAATGAATTAATTAATGGTGTTTAAAATGAATTAAAACGTTTTTCTTTTTTTTTCTCTCAAATTTGCATTTAATGAGCGTGAAAACTAAAAAAAAAATCTACATTTGGAAAAAAAAATTTTTTTTTTCAAAATTAAATTTTTTTTAATTTTTTCAATTTGAACAAAAAAATTTATTAGCATTTTTTTCAAAATTTTATTTCGATATTTATTAAATATTGAATGCAGAATTGTGAAAAAAATGCCAATACAATTTTTTTTTCAAATTAAAAAAAAAATCGAAATTGCGAATTTTTTTTTTCTTTCGAAATTTGGATTTTTTCTAGCTTTCACGCTCGTTAAATGCAAATTTAAGGGGAAAAAAAGAAAACTTTTTTCAAAAATTGTTAACATCATTAATTGGTCATTAAGGATCAATAAACGTGTTCCTTCAATTTTTCTAAAAGTTTGATGACTCGGTCACAAAAAGCGGTGCAACCGATTGTTTTGAAAATTGGCATGGTTTTTAGATATGTATTGAGCTAAAAAAAGGACCTTAAAACATTGGTATTTTTCGCAATATCTGCAAAGTTGTGGTAGATTTTCTAAAACAAGAAAAAAAGCTAATTTTTTGGACTTTTTTAAGTCAAAATTAAGCATAGAAACATTTTTTTTTCGTTTATGCCAATAACAGGCACTTATAGAGGGTACATTCAAGTTTCCGAAACCCACTATTTACTCGCTGTACGATCCTTAGTTCCAGAGATAACGAAGATTTAAAAAAAAGACGAATTTTTGTTCAATCGCTGATATCTCAGCGAAAAATGGTCGTAGAACAAAAATCAAAAAAGCAAATTGAAGCCAAAGAATTCAGCTAAACGATCCATAGAATGGTTAAGTTCGAAAAAAATTTTTAGAGCCCATCGACTGTTTTGAAAAAAAACAAAAATTTTGAGAACATTTTTACCTTGATATTTCTTTCGACTGTGTCGAGGGTGATTCTCATAAAAAATTGTTGACTTAAGATTTCAAAAGTAGAAGATTCAAACTTAAAAGTTCTTTTTTTGAAATTTTTTTACAATTAAAATTAACAAAGTTACAGCCTTTGGAAAATCGTTGAAAAATCTCGAAAATTTTGCTGTTCCTTTAATTTTTTGTCTGAGTGTATATGCATATGTTATAATATATGGGACGTTTCACACTTAACCAGACACCATTGAGCTTTTGCATCTCCGATTTTTTTCAAAATTTTTGATGTTTTAGTATTGGTTGAAAGAGGTCTTCATGATTTTTTTCAATTTTTTTTGTCGAGCCGTTTTCAAGATATCGATTTTTCAAAAATGAGGCAACTTTTTTTTCAAACGCCGATAACTTAGCGAAAAATGGGCCAAATGGGATTTTTTTTCAAAATTTTTGTTTTTAAACGTACTTTTGAAAAAAAATATTGCCAAAAAAATTTCAAACCATATTTCTATGATATTTTCAAGATTTAAAAATAAATTGTTGATTTACACAAAACACGTACTGATCGATTTTCTTAAATTTTTTTTGTAAAAACTGTCATCCATTCCACAACTTTTAAGCCTAACGAGATAATGGGTAAACGATAGGATCTATGTTTTTTTATTTTAAATATAGCACCATTTAGCTTTTGTGTCTCCGATTTTTTTAAAAATTTTTTATGTTTTAGCATTGGTTGAAAGAGGCCAACATGATTTTTTTCAATTTTTTTTGTCGATCCGTTTTCAACTTAGATTTTTCAAAAAATATGTTTCTTTTTTTTTGTAAACGTCCACAACTTCGCGAAAAATGAGCCAAATAGGACGTTTTTTTTCAACATTTTTGTTTTTGAACGTACTTTTTATAAAAAATGTTGAAAAAAAATTTCAAATCGTATTTCAAAAATAATCAAATAGCAATTAATGCGGTAATCATATATTGTGGTATATTCAAATAAAAATTATTGGTCATCGTTCATTTAATGATTAAGATATATCTATTTTATTTAGAAAGATAAATGTTTATTTCCAACACGGATAACTAAAATATGGAAATTGAAAAATCGAAAAAAAAATAGATCCCATCGTTATCCCATTACCTACTTAGACATAAAAGTTGTGAAATAAGTGACAATTTTTCACAAAAAATTGTCAAGAAAATCGCTCTGTTCGTGTTTTTTGTAAATCAACAATTTATATTTAAAACTTAAAAATCTTATAGAAATACCGTTTGAATTTTTTTTTCAATATTTTTTATAAAAAGAACGTTCAAAAATAAAAATTAAGAAAAAAACGTCCCATTTCCAAATTAACGGCCCATTTTTCGCGAAGTTATGGACGTTTACAAAAAAAAGAAACATAATTTTTGAAAAATCTATATCTTGAAAACAGATCTACAAAAAAAAATTGAAAAAAATCGTAGAGGCCTCTTTCAACCCATCTTAAAACATAAAAACAATAAAACAATAAACAATAAAAATCGGAGATACCAAAGCTAAATGGTGCTAAATTTGAAATCGAAAAAAAATAGATCCCATCGTTTACCCATTATCTCGTTAGGCTTAAAAGTTGTGGAATGGATGACAGTTTAAAAAAAGAAAAAATTTTAAGAAAATCGATCAGTACGTGTTTTTTGTAAATCAACAATTTATTTTTAAAACTTGAAAATCTCATAGAAATACGGTTTGAAATTTTTTTTTCAATATTTTTCAATCAAAAGTACGTTTAAAAACAAAAATTTTGAAAAAAAACGTCCCATTTGGCCCATTTTTCGCAAAGTTATGGGCGTTTGAAAAAAAAAGTAGTCTAATTTTTGAAAAATCGATATCTTGAAAACGGCACGACAAAAAAAATTGAAAAAAATCATGAAGACCTCTTACAACCAATACTAAAACATAAAAATTAAAAAAAAATCGAAGATGCAAAAGCCAAATGGTGTCCGGTTTGGTGTGGAACGCCCCATATATATGGTTCATATATAATTGCATATAATTATATACTTTTATATATAAATCGCCAAAACAATTATATATAATTATGTATAATTATATACAATTATATCTAATTATATATGATTATATGTTATATATAATCTTTTTTACTCGGGAGATTTGAACGGAAATTGATCAATTTTGTAAAAGATGTGTAAGAAATTAACAAAAATTGCCCAGTTATGTGGCTAGATGACCAGGAATTGGAACCAAAAGTCATATTCCTCAGTAAATGTCAAATAAATAATCATTTTTTAGAATGTTATATCAAATACTGAAGATTATGTTTGCCAGTTCCAATTGATTCATAATCAATATGTGAAAAATTACTACAAATAAAATGTGTTTTATTTGTCATATTTTAAGCACCTACTGAATATTCAAACATTCCTATAAAAAGTGGAATTACTTAATAACAATAAAATAACAGTGATATACTGGCGTTAGAACACAAAATGCATGATTACTTTGCAAATATATATGTGATAATGCATAATGTTAAGTTACTTACCAGAATCTCATATTTATTGTCAATCCATATAATTACTGATTATTACAATAAATGTCAGTAAGTATCATAAAAAATTAGAAATATATTTCTCAAATTATGACATTTTTTTATACTATTAATTTGGTTATATCAATAACAAGACGTTTTATGAAAGATAGCTATTCCGAAAATATATACCAAAATGTAATAATATGTTCGATTATATTTGAGGATATATTGCATTTTTTGACGTTGTCTGCGAGATTATATTATATTATGTAATTTTGTTCAGCACAGAATTGATCCAAATATGACAATTTCTCATAAAAATGTTTGGAATTTTTTAAGAATTATTGACACGTTTCATACTAATTCTGATAAAATAATACAGTATCTGTTCATTTATATTATTTGTTTCTTGGTCTATAGTAATAATTTTTGTTAAAAATTGCCAACATTTTTTTATCAAAAGGTGCAATAATCTGTACGAATTTATCATATTCGATATATTCTGCCATTTTTTAAATCAATTTTTAACAAAAAGTTTCATCAGGGCAGCAGGTCAAATTCCGTGAACCGTCTGTCCACGCATGCAAATCAGACTCGAAGTTACATGCTCACTAAAACATTAATATTTTTTACTAAAATGTTGTACTCACAAAGTAAATAAATAAAAATGAATCAATCATCATTCATTCTTTCCCTGAATCAATCATTTTTTCCCTGAATAAGTATATAAAATTGAACGTTAAAAAAAAAATAGAATTTCTTTGAACGCTCCTCACAGTAGAACAGCCCCCATATTAGTCATTATCATTAGTCATTAGTCAATCAGCAGATATTAGAGTGCTAGACTTTCGGGATTGAAGCATTGGAGTTAGTCAAATACATAGAGAAAGACAAAAAAACGAGCGAACGGAGAACGACCGAGTTACGGTAAATATGCATCGCATGTGCAACCCTTAGAAATACGTGTATTACGTAATTCAATGCTGCGCATCGCTGCGGTCACTTTTATGACTTTGACTACGAAGTATATATGTATATATGGGGCATTCCATGTGTAACCAGCGAGTGTCTCTCTCACCCCCTACAACTTTTGTCGCTTATTTTTGTTTGTCTTCTATGTCCCCCAAATGAGCCCTGATTTATTCCAGATCCCCCCACCCCCTCCTTGTCGTCCCGCCATGTGTGTTTTTTTGTTGATGCAAGAAGAAACATGAAAAACTCTAGAAGTAAAGGGTTCCGTACCATCTAGCCAAGTCGAGTTATACAAAAAAAGAGACAAACATATACATTTATAGGGTTTAACCTGCGAGAGAATCAGATAGAATACAGATATACAGTCTTTCCTATTCTCTTCGTCTCCTCCGGGGGGGTGACATCAGACCGCTAGAATTTACACATAAATAGCAACACTTACTTTGCGCCAAATTTCGTCAATCGTGGCGCTAGTAGCTACCCGCCCGCGGCGCCCGCCGCTTTCAGTGCCAGGGTGGGGGGTCAGTGCTTTCCTCCACGCAGGGAGGTGACATCGCTATCTATCTCTCTCCCTGGTGCCCGGGCCTCCCTCCCGGGCGCCCGGGCCGCCCTCCTGCGCCGCCCGGGTAACAACTAGCGCCACGTAGAGGAACGAGAGGAACTGAAAATCCGTTGCAAAAAGTGGGCCACTTTCGCAGTACAGGGATAGATAGCGTTGACACCCCCCTGGTCTCCTCTTTGTGCGGTGCTTTGTAGCCTCCCCACTCTGTCGAACCAAGAGAAAAGGCGTCGTGTAGTGATTATAGTATC
This sequence comes from Alloplasta piceator, assembly GCA_946863875.1. NCBI lineage: Eukaryota > Metazoa > Arthropoda > Insecta > Hymenoptera > Ichneumonidae > Alloplasta > Alloplasta piceator. Next base: position 41,189,405 of record OX333072.1, on the reverse strand, counting down.
TATATATATACCCCCACCACTAGGAGTTTGAAAACATTAACAGAAGACCTCTTTATTATTAACTTTATTTTATTTTTATTATTTGTTATTATAGCGGCAATAGAAATACACACTCTGTGAAAATTTCAACTGTCTATTTATTACGGTTCATGAGATACAGCCCTGTAACAGACGGACGGATGGATGGAAAGCCGAGGCTTAGTAATAGGGTTCCGTTGGATACCCTACGGGTATGGAACCCTAAAAATGACCTTTTGTAAATTAATGACTTTTTTTTAATTCTGCACCTAAAAACAGTAACTTTTTTCATGATTAGAAAGTGGGCCGAAGCCTGTCAATATTTTATGTCTCAATTTTTATTTTTCGAAAAGTCAAAAATTTATAAATCAAGGTGATTTTTTTAAATTTAATATAAAACTAAGCAAGATATGACATTTTTGGAAGACGTGTTTCTTTTTTCTTTTTTTTTACTATAAAATGTGATAATAATAATTCAAAATTTGCTTAATTTTTTATTTTTCGAAAAACAAAAAAGGATAAAAAAATATATTGGTAGGCTTGGTAGCTGGAGAGCTGGGTGCCAAAATTTCGATATGATTTGTTCATGTGGCAGACATTACTAATATCAATGTTTATATCATAAAAAACATTAAGGACCGCGTCTACCACTATGACAGCCCTGCGTTGTCAATTGACAGCACTTTGAAAATGTAATAAAAAAACGGTGTATTTAATCATTTGTTCGTGTCTGCCTCTTGGACTGACGGTAAGAATCATCCTCATAACGATAAACATCGAAGAGGCAGACGTCCAGACCTCTGACTTTTTTAGTAATTAATTTGTTTTTCTATTTTATGATTTAAAAACGGGTATATGAAATGTTCGCTTGGCAGACCTGAATTGTTCGATTAATGACAATGTAAAGGACCACAGAAAAATAGTCTGCCACCATGGTAACGCTGCGTTGTCAATTGACAGCGCTTCAAAAATGTAAAAAAAAAAAAATGTGTGCTAAATTATTTGTTCGTGTCTGCCTCTTGGACTGATGGTCGGAATCATCCTTAAAAGGATGAATAACGAAGAGGCAGATGTCCAGACCTCTGATTTTTCAAAGGCAGACCATTTTAATATATTTTTTTTGAAAAACTGTACGGAAAACTCTTTGAAAAGGAATTAGTTGTGGTTTTTTGCTTCTTTTAACTTTTTATTTAATTAACAGTTAAGTTTATTCAATAAAAATCACTAAATGATATTATAATTCTTAAACTATTAATAATAATCATCAGCGTAATATCCGCTTTCCCGTGATTCTGCGGGAATTTTAAAAAATTGTTCATCTTAAAATCAGTGACCTAGATGTCTGCCAACTTTTTTTTTGACTTGAGTCCTAATGAATCGAATGGACGCAACGAGAACGACGGACAAATGAAGTAGTATAGCTTTTTTTTTACATTTTTACAACTACGCCCTGTGATAAAACAGAGCCCTGCACGTCGGCCACTTCGATTTTCCTTGTTTTTAGAAGAATTGTGAACAGCATCCCCAGAGGCAGACACGAACACATGATTTAGTACCTTTCGTTTTTTCTACATTTTTGAAGCGCTGTAACTCAAAAACGCAGCGACATACTACTTTCATTTACTGGACTAAATCGATTCGTATTGATACATCCCTATCGTATTCATCCCTATCGATATAAAAGACGAACAAATCATAAACCAAAATGGCACCCACCTCCCTAACTATGGGGGGGGGGGGGGGTTGAGGGAGATCACTCACTGGTTTTCCGAAAAATAAAAAATGATATAAAAAATATTGGCAGGTCTCGGCCCACATTCTAATCATGAAAGAAATTACTGTTTTTAGCTGTTTCATGTTTCCTCTTGCATCAACAAAAAAAACATAGCGGGACGACAAGGAGGGGGGAGAAAAATCTGGAAAAAAGTCAGGGCTCATTTGGGGTGACACAGAAGCAAAAAAAAAAACAAGCGACAAAAATTGTAGGGGCCGAGGGAGATCACTTGCTGGTTTCACTTGGAATGTCCCATATGCATATATATATACGTACATAAAGGCAAGGTGGACAGATCGAATGTGTCGAGTGTAGATTATTGGTGCACGAGGAAATAATAAAACGCCAATATGGACACGTCATAAGGGAAATTACGAAGAATATGTACGAGACAATATGGGGTAAATTTTATTATTAATTTTTTTTCTCAAATTCTCACCTGCCAAGTTGTGACGGTGAAATGTTTCGGAATAGGAGTGGGCCGGCTATCCTGACTAGCTTCAGCAAGAGGACCAAGCTCACCCATATAGTCATTACCTAGAAACGGAGAAATTTTATAAAGAAGTACGAATATACTCACATGAAAGCATATTTCTTGAAGATATCTTGAAATCACACTTTACGAGGGAAGGAATATGGTTCCACGAAAAACACTACTATCAATCGAAGTTGCAGTTGACCAGCTACCGATTGCTAAACTAAGGTATATAGAACGCCTAAAAATTAAGACCTTGTATATTATTCATGATTTTCTGACCGTGGCGAACACTTTTTGACGACAATAGTTCTTTTCAATTTTTGCCTCCTTATGTGGTAACAAACACACCGCTCCCGACCCCCCCCCCCTCCCACGGCACACAGTAGTTTGATTTGGGTGCTTTATTTTAGACCCAGGAATCACCTTATAGAAAATTACCAACTTCGAAATCCAGATTATACTGACAGTTCTTATAAATCTCGATATTATGAATCTTAGAACACGTTTCTTCAGTTGGGTTGGAATACAGCACCAAAAGTGTAAATTTATTCCAACTATACAATTTTTATGTAAAAAATTAAAAACATCACAATTTCGCAAACTTACTCACCAATTCTTATCAAATTTTATACGCAAATAAATTAGCATGAAATCTTTGCCGTTCGTGGTAGCTAAAACGCGTTCACAGACATTTTTCAAAAAAACTCAAAACCCAACAACAGTAATACATACATTTCTGCTTTTTTCTCAGAGGAAGTTCTTAAGAAGATTAAGAATGTTCCTAAACGTTCAAAAACATTTAGGTAACATGTCAATTTGAGTAGATTCTGAAATTTCTGATAAAAATCAATTCATCTTAGATTAAGGGGGTTACAAGGGAATATAATTTCGAAAAAATTCCGAAAAATCCGGATTTTTATATAAAAATTATTCAGAGCTCCCTTCGATTTTTTATCTTAATTTTTCGAAAAAAAATCAATTTTTTTCAATAATTACCAGTTTCATTTTTTGTTCAAATTTAGAAGTTCTTTGGACACCCTCAAAAGTTTTCATAATGGTGTTATAAAAATTAAGGCTAGTTGAAATTTTTTATTTTTCAATTAGAAAAAAATATAAATCATAAAAACACCACTTTGAAAAAATTTGAGGATTTGCAAAAAATGTCAAAGTTATATCGACGGCAGTATGGAAGAACGTGCTATCTCAAATTGTGATAGAAGAACGTGCCATCTCAAATTATGAGAGAAGATGGTGGTATTGGCTGTTGGTGATAAAAGAGCGTCCTGTAAAAAGTTCGGTTACTTGTTAAGAGGACCCTACAAATAAATTTAATAACTCTTCAATTATACTGTACACTGAACGGATGGCTGCAGTCACCATTTTCCGCATACTTTAAGGTTATGGTCCCCATGCTAGCAGTATTTTGAGCCGAACCATTTCCGGCATACTAGCATTCGCTGGTATAAGCATGAGAGCTATATAAGCGTTGCTGCAAAGCATTATAATTTGATGTTCGCGGCTATACGTATACGTATACATATACATACGTATGTCGGCGGAGCATCCGCTGACACCTATACAAAATAACGTAGCTGCCACAATCCAGTACTTTTAAGTGTAGCTATTAATTAAAGTCTACCAAGATCACAAACGCGAAGTTCAATGTTCTCAATTTAATCATCAATAAATTGCCGTAAATCCGTTCAATATCTTTTGTAGGCTGTTAGAGAATTAACTGCGTTTTGCGTATGTAAGTTGACAACAGTGTGGGTAAAGTCCTTTTTATCACTATTAATTGATATCGTTTCGGTATAAACTTCTATGAAGATACACAGTAACAAAAGCCGTCAAGAATTCGAAATTTTGTAGTTCTCTTCTTCACAATATCTACATATTCCTTTATATGAGAAAGCCAAAAACAAGGGTGCGCTAACGGAAGAGGATATGTGAATGCGTAAAAATTATGACAAAGTAATGTGTAAATTTTCAAATCGCACGATTTTGATAAAACTTCCGGTGAGTACAGGAATTGTTCTACTGCATTTGACTGCGGAAATAGAACATTCCAGCTCAAACTGTTCTTGAATTATAGACGGTTGAACCTTGCAGGACCTTTTAGGTTTAGTGTTCGGCATAATATAACCCTTTCTTGACACCCTAGGGTTCAAAACACCCCACGCCTAAATTTCCTTAAGTACCTAAATTTAAAAAATGGGGCCTATAGCGACATCTATCATTAGTTCCAGGATGTCGCTACTCCAAGTTTATAGCATCTCTCTCTAAGATAATAAGTTTTCATGTAGTAGCCGTCCAAAGTCGAAGGATCTCGCCTGTACCCCAGTGTGTCAAGTAAGGTCAAGTGCGAAAATTTTATGGGATTTTTTTCCTGTTATATTTCGATTTCAAAGTGAAGAGCACGGCAAGTATACAATATTATATTATGTTTAATTTTTTTTATGCTATGTAACATTTTCTTTGAATAATTAGATGCCGTATAATCTACGGCCTGGATGATGTGAAAGATGCTTTATCCGATGCTCCTGTAATGAACATTGAACTACCGAGCATCCAGCGATGCGTATGCTATACAAGAAAAGAAGACAGAAAAGGTCGAATAGGATGTTCAGCCTGCCACCGTCCTATCTGTAAAGAGCACCGGTTCACGCTATGCAAGGATTGTGCCAGCCTCCAATACGTTTAAAAAAATTGCAATGCGTTCTTTCACACTGATGAACATTTTTAAGTTCTTTTATAATGCAAAGCTTATGATTATTTGTTTTAAATAAAAAGTATTACAAGATATCTTTACTTAAAAAAAACAGTTTCTTTTTTCGTCAAACTTCTCCCTTAATTTTCCAGAATAAATACATATCTTTCAAAAGCTCGCCAGGCTACTATTTTTTTGTAGTGCTATATATTAAGGGGGAATATACACCTGGGTCCGAAAAATCGACTTTTAAATTTCTACATTTTCGTAAAGTTTGGGTTCTGAAAATTTCAAGTAAACATTCCAAAAAATGACAAAGTTATAGCCCAAAGAGTATTTGCGTTCGTTGCATACATGCACGTCAAAATGCACGAAAAAAATTGACGAGGTTCTTGCATAATCTTAGAAGCGCCGTAAAAAAATCCGGGTAAACGGTGCCCACTGGCGTTTTTTCAAAAATCATCGGAAACAAAAAAACCAAAAAGATTATTAAATCAGATACTATAATTTAGTACTTATCATAGCCGATTTTGAAAATATCGATTTATGAGAAAATGGCGGATGCTTGAACATAAATAGCGGTTTTTCGACCAAAAATTAGTTATTATTTTGCCTATAAAACAAAAACTAAACAACGAAAAAAAAATCCTACGACAAGTTCTAGATAATGTTATTTAGATTAATCACAATCAAATTCAAGGCAATCGGTTCATTGGTTTTCGAAAAATTGTGGGCACCGATTTTAAAAAAACGTGGTTATGAGAAAAACGCGTTTGAAAATTTGGGAATTAATAAATCACGCGGGGCGGCAAGGCGCGCTCTCGGGGACGGTTCACTCTCTCGGCTGTAACAGCAGCTGTAACCTTAAGACCTCAAGCTACAAGAAAATGCATAAAAATCGATTTTTTCGACCATGCTAGGTGTATATCTCCCCTTAAGCAAACTGAGTTAAATTTGTAGCCATTTTTGTGGAGTAACAACAAAGTTATGCATTTTTTCGTAAAACATGTGATTTTTTCAATTTTTTTTGCATATATAAATTTATCATATTTAACTTTGATATTATACTATACTATACTATACTTTACTATACTATACTATACTATACTATACTATACTTTGGGAAGTAACTTAAGAAGTTCTAAAAAAAATCGCAAGTTAAAATATTAAATTGTATATTTTTTATAAGAATTTTTGTCGCTGGGGTACAAACGACCCGAGTGTCTCAAGTACGTTATTCTGCAAAAGTGTGTCAATTAAGGGTTAGATTCATGAGGATTGCAAAAACGAAACACGAAAAATTCATTAATACAAAGCTTTCATTACGAAGCAGCAAAATTTCATTATATACTATCGAAAAAAAAACAACAAAAAGGACAGTTCCATGCAAAAGACGACAACGATGTTGAAGATATTAGAGGAGGCCCCGAGTATTTGTCTCGATGTAATCACACTTATATTTTCGCTATTATGAGAAGTCACTTGAAACGTTGAACATTGAAAGAAAGACAAAAAAAGGAATCTGAAGAAGCTATCGCCAAAAACACATATGTACGTCACCTCCTTGGGAAGAACTATTATTTCTAGTATTTCATAGCACAAAAAATGTATGTTCTGTCACAAAACAAACAATCAAACGAAATATTACCATTATTGTCGATTTGTCGATTTTCGGTATAATTAGTCCCATTCCGCATGGCATAGATGCTCATGAGCATCAGCTCGAGACCGCGCATGATCGGTTGCGCCGAAAAAACGATTTGTGTGATTTCTCTCCTAGCACAACTACATCGTTGATCACGTATTTTACAAGATTAAGCAAATTTTATTTGTAACTTGACTTTGTATAACTCGATGTTTCGATGAATAAATCATGATCGTCTTCATCATCTTTCGTCAATGTCATTGTTTCTTCTATAATTGAAATAAACTCAGTCTCATAACATAACGACACTATGTTTGAATTTGTTACCGATACTTGTTCAACGATCGAGAAGCTGCTCGATTCACTTTACGAACGACGTGCAGCTGTGAAACAGCAACTGGAATGTGTTCTTTGACAGAACCTAATGGATGTATGAAGTTAGCGTCGAAAAAGGTAACTGAAGAAGGAGAACATCCTCCTACTCGTCACTCGTAGAAATATGTCACCCATCGGCAGCGGACGTGTCCGTATAGTCATCCGCAACCGCGAATGCGCGGGTTCATACCCTACCCCTCGTCATTGCCGATAGCATCGGAGTGGTAGTCACAAGTCACGCAAAATACATAAGAGTGGGAGAGAATAACGATGAAAAGAGTCTTCTTATCTCTCACTCTTTTTCCCTATCTCTGTACTTTTTTTTAGATTGTCACACTGAATTCGAGTGTGCGCGCAATGAATATTTTTGTATTACGATCGTGGCGATATCAGAGGAATTGTGATTTTGGTAATTAGCGGCGAAAAAAATGCAAAGGTTCCGAGGATCTTGATAAAAAAAAATAATATATGTGCCAACGAAGATCCCGATAGCCACATTGTGGGTTTTTTTCGTTCGTCGTCATCTTCTATACAACATTGGCAAGAGTAGAAGAAGAGAATGAACGAAAATTCTGATAAATTGTCATCAACGTGGAACCGGATCGATAGATATAGCAGACAATTGCTCACGTTCTTGCTACAAGTTTTTTTACTGCTTCGTTTCTACACCAGATAGATGATGGAATGATAGAAACATGACCTTAAACCGAGAAATGTATGAATAAAAACTTGCACGTTGCTTCCTCATTTTTTTGCCTCTGTCGCCGACGCGCGGCAGTTTTTGAACACCGAGAAGAAGGTTTGGTAAAGTGAAAAAAATCTGGCTTGAATCAACTAAACCCGGCGATTACGGGTGGCGGACGAAATGTGTAATTCAGTTAACTCAAAACGTGTATCAAAATGGAAACAAAAATTGCATTCCCATAAATACACAAATCCTTGACCCAACAGAGTAGAGAATCCGTTCAATTGAAAATTACATTGTTTTGATTCTATATTCGGTAAAATGCACTCAATATGCAATTGCATAACCAAATGGTTTAGTTGAATGAACAGTTTATATTTTCTATGCAATTCAGATATTGTTCACGGGAAAGAAAATGCATTCAATATAAAGCTAAAAAAATTCTATTGAATTAACAAAAAATTTAATGATATGCAATATTTGTTTGAGCTACGAGGGCTTTTACTCAACTAATTAATCATGAGATTAAACAGTTAAGTGATTTAATCTTGCGCCCATGGAGAGCTTAACTGCACCATAGTGCAATGCCGATCTCATTCAAATATGTAGTCTTTAGTCCATAGAACTGCGCGACCACAGAGTTAATTTAAAGTTAATTGAGGACTCCGATGCTGGTAATACACTGGTACTTATCGGTGCTCGGTGGCTGTCTCGCTGGCGCGAGAGCGCGTGCCGATCGTCGCCACCTGACGGATCTCGGGGCGAAGTGCTGAAATCGTTGTAGTTACTATACGTATACTATCGACTAAATGTGTTGCGGCCGCATTGAAATATTTAGTTAAATTTATCAAACAATTTGATCGACTTGAAAGCATTTAATATTATTTTTAACTGGATGAATAGCTCAAATTAAAAGTAGATTTTGTTGATGAGACGAAACATACAGTTACAACAATTTTATTTACTTCCAGTAAATAACTTAATATTCGATTGAATGAGAAAACAAGTTGTTGAATCAATCTCGTTTGAAATCATTTTGATCCAAAGTTGTAATTGCGGTGAATGCAGTACACATTCGAAACGACACCAGTTTTATTATTTCAACGACGGGGTAATCAAATCAAATATGTGACGATTGATTCAAACGAATTTTCCGTGATCGCAGCTGGGTAGTTGATATTACTAAACCTTTTTTTCGGTGTAACTATTCGTAAAGAAAATGTTGAGTATACTCGAAAATTATGAAAAGAAGCACTTTGCTTAGTTTTACAGGCTGCGCTTCGCGTTATTATGAACGATGGTACACTTTTGGGAAATACAGTACGACGAAAAAATCTGAATCGTGCGATCGAATCGCGCCGGATTTACCCGATACATATAAGTTTCTACATCTATATGAAGAAAACCATTTTTTGATCACGTAAAATTTGTTTGATTTGGGATGCTGCCATTCGCAGAAAAAATCATTCAAATTAGAAATTTGCTCGGGGCTGCATCTTTTTATTTACTGTTTGATAGGTTTCCGTTATATGCAGTCCTTGATCTCCTGCATAATGTGTAATTCAATTATGGCTTCATCGTAATAAAGTTCAACGAACGACGGAAAATAATCAAGAAGCTAATTTGCAAATTTCTAATTTTCACGATATTTCCACTATGTTTTGAATATTTCATGGAATATTTATAGGAACTACAATTCTGAAGTGCGATTCTTTTCAAATTCAATACCAACCGCTTTTGTCACGTAGTAAATTTGTGCAAAAAACTTGAAATTATTTTAAATTCTCAACAGTTGGTTTATGGTAGTTCCTCCGCGACAACCTCATCAAAATGTTGCTCAGCATATGCATCTTGACAGGGTTGATGATTATTTCGATTTGCAGTAAATACATTTAAAAAGCACACAATATTAATTCAGTGTCAATAAATAATACGATAGATATATTTTACTGTGGTAAAATTTATTCTATTAAGTGTTTTTAACCTACAACTGCTTCACTCTGCGACTCAACTATTTGCCGGAACTGTCCCGGCTTCGCCCCAATACACAAAAGAGCTACATACAGGGTAACGCGACGGCTGAAAATTTAGCTAAGATATTTTTCCTAAAGGTCAGTAATTTTTGTAGTAACTTTTGACGAGGAATTCAATGGGAACCTCAATTTTGATCTTGACGATCACCTTCAAGTTTATTTCTAGGTCAACTTTCGTTTTTCAAATGGAAATCCCTTTTTTGACATCGGCAATCGAAAGAGCGGCAAATTTCACGTTCGAATATGTACTTAGGTCATAGGTACATTTTGACTTTGAAGGTCCTTTAGAGTCAATTTGACTTAAACAAGGTGTGGATATCGCTGGGAATGAAACCTTTTCACATTCTTTTGTAAGGGCCAAAGTTAATAATTTCAATAAGGCGCATTTAGTAGTGACCTTGACGATGACCTTCAAGGTAATTCCAAGGTTAACTTACTGTTTTTAAATGGAAACCTGTATTTTTGAGTTCTGAAATCAAACTTATTCCGAAAAAATTAATTGATTTTTTCCGAATCTTTCAATGTAAACGTATAACTGTTCGTTCTATTGATTTCAGAACTCGAAATAGAAGTTTCCATTAAAAAAAAGGAAATCGCCTCGAAGGTCATCGTCAAGGTCACTACTAAATGCGCCATGTTAAAATTAATAACTTTAGCCCTTGCAAAAGAATGTGAAAGGCTTTAATTCCCAGAGGTATCCACACCTTGTTTAAGTTTAATTGACTTTAGAGGGCCTTCTAGGTCAAAATGTGCTCGGATAATTCCATGTCAAATCGACCAAGAGTTGGAATCGACCTCTTTCAATTTTGATGAAATTTGGTCAGAAGTTTTCGTTTTTAGCAAAACGAATTTCTATCGAAGGAAAAAAAATTTTAATTTTTTTTTCGAAAGTTATCCAAAATTCAAAATTTTACAATTATTCAAATCTTTTAAGTTGAATTTTAAATATCTCCGAAACTATCATAGTTACAAAAAATCCTTATGAATACGTCTGTGAGAACAAAATGGTCCGAAAATTTTTTTTGAAAAATGATGAATTTGTAGAATTTTTAATTTTCAAAAATCGTGAAAATCCAAGATGGACATTAAATTTTTGGTTCAATTTTTGAAATATAATACCTTGTACTGATTTTAAAAGATCCTGAAATTTCCAGAAAAGGTACTTTTTGTTTTTTCTAAAATATGAATTTTGGAATTTTTAAAAATCGTGTAAATCCACGATCAACATTAAATTTTTGGTCAAGTTTTTTTATATAATACCTTAGACTGATCTTAAAAAATCTTGAAATTTTCAAAATGGTCTTTTTTTGTTTCAAAAGTATACGTTTTTGAAACAAAACAACACCATCATGAAAATTTTAGCATCTTTTCAGATCAGTCCAAGGTATTATATAAAAAAAAAATTCAACTAAAAATTTAATGTTGATCGTGGATTTACACGATTTAAAAAAAAAGAAATGATTCATGTTTAAAAAAAAACAAAAAAAAACTTTTCTCAAAATTTCAGAATCTTTTAAGATCAGTACAAGGTATTGTATAAAAAAAAATTTACCAAAAATTAAATGTCCAACTCAGATTTTCACGATTTTTGAAAATTCAAAATTCTCCAAATTCATCATTTTTCAAAAGAAATTTTCGAAATATTTTTTTTGTCATAGCCCCAAGACGATTTCAAAACGATTTTCGTAACGATAATAGTTTCCGGGATATTTAAAAAATAAACTTAAAAAATTTAAAAAATTGTGAAATTTTGAATTTTGTATAACTTTCGAAAAAAAAAAATTTAATGTTTCCTTTGGTAGAACTTGATTTTGTTAAAAACGGCAACTTTTGACAAAATTTCATCGAAACTGAAAGGGGTCTATTCCAACTCTTGGTCTATTTGACATGAAATGACCCTCGTATGTGTGTCATTTATGTCAATATGTACTTAGGTCATCCTAAGTACGTATTTGAACGTGAAATTTTTGCCCTTTCGATTGCCGATGTCAAAAAAGGGGTTTCTATTTGAAAAACAAAAGATGATCTTGATATAACCTTGAAGGGGATCGTCAAGGTCAAAATTAAGGTAACTATTGAATTCCTCGTCAAAAGTTACTACGAGAATGACCTTGACCTTTTGGAAAAATATCTTAGCTGAGGAAATATTCAGCCATCCCATACAGCCGTACTTATGATACCTTGTACACAGATGACGCTTTCTTCTGTGTAAGTGAGCACGACGATCGTGGCGACGTTCCGATTGGTTCCAATCACCGCTCCGTTTCCTCTTCACGCGCTCTTCCGCTTGCAGAATTTATATTATAATACCAAAACCGTCGGGTTGTAATGGTTATTACTTGGAAACTAGACGGTAAATCATCCTGATTTTTTTCACTTGATTCGTGACTCCCCGTTCGAGTTTCCCTCAGTTTTTTATCAACTTCGTAATTTTTCTTTTGACCGTAGAATTAATAACGTACCTATGCACCATGCGTGTCCAATGCCTTACCTGTAAATTAAGCCAACTTTGAGTGTTAATATCTCGGGTTCGGGACGGTCAAAGTTATTTAAACTGCACAGATGTTTGGATAACGTATTAAATAATCTGTATGCCAAATTTCAAACATTTCTTAATTAAACGAGCTCATGGAGGAATTACCGTAAAATTGAACAACAAGATAAAACGAGCTTGCGAACGTAACAGATAAAATGAAGGTGATGCGGAGAAGCTTGTCAATCTTTATACAGAAGAAAGAAGAGATTGAGCTGATTGTTCGGATCGATATTCACACGTATCGCGTCGCATTCTTAACGTTGTATGTAACTTAGGTGCACGAAAAGGCACAACATTGAAGTACCGTGTTGCGGATGAAGTATTCATATAGGTGTATGAATATAGATATATTTCCATACGGTCTGCATATCGATCAGTTCTATCGGCCGAGTAATGGAGACAGAAACTGAGGGTTGTATGTACATTGTGTGCTTGTCACGAATATAAGCGAATCGTTGAATGGAATATATCGTTGTATGTGTGACGTGTAATTGACAATACAGAAAGGGAGAGAAACAACAGAGAATAGACAAAGTACAATTACCGCGATTACAATAATTGCAAATAATACACCGTGGATACGTGCACTGACAATGAGTGATACCGAAGTATATTCATGTGCACTTGCATCGACGATGCGCAAACAAGCTGAAGGATGAATCATCGGTAATTGTAAAGGGTATATCGTGTGTCTATCCATTATGGAAATCGACAGACAAACCACAATACATAGTGCATCTATATGATGATTGTCAACATACAGCTTTGCTGAGAAAATTATTGACTTCCTCAAAGTACTCAAAGGCTTTAATGATCGACGGTTATAACATTTTTTTCTATGTAACGCACACCTGGCGTGTGCATTGGCATAGACAGAGGAGGACAGAGAAGGAGCAATTGTTACTATCGAGTCGAAATTTGGTACACAAGTAGACCAGCCGCCTTCCAACCCACTCAATTCAAATTTTGTGAGAATTGTCAGACAACTACCAATGTCGTAATTTGTAAGTAATCGAGCTCAAATTTTTGGTTGCAGGAACACTCAATGATTTGAAAAGAAATGCTCACGGGTTTTGGTAATGCAGAAGGTTTGAAATTTCCAAATAAAACTATCAGATGCTTAAACTTTTGCAATTTTCAATTTAAATTTTTACACAAATTCACTAGGTGACAAGAACAGTTGAAATTGAATTTGAAGAAAATCACTTTGTCGAGCTCGCAATTTCTGCACAAATCTACCAGGCGGCAGCATCGATTGGTATATAATTTCAAAAGCATAGGTCCAGTTGAAAAAAAATGAAAATCTTTAAAAATTGCTTCAACATCTTTCTGTTAACATTTTTTTTCCATTATTTCGTAATTACCGAGCTAAAATTTGTTGCCTAACCGCACTATGTAACGAAGGCTGTCAGTAATGAATTTCTTTTCAAATCATTGAGTGTACCTGCAACCAAAAATTTGAGCTCGATTACTTACAAATTACAAAATTGGTAGTTGTCTGACAATTCAGCTGATACGATTAAGAAATTTTCGAAAAGTGACAAAAAATCGTGCAAATTTTAAATATTTCGTTTTTATTTATTTTGACCGTCCATAAGGCACGCTTCATGAGGAACGCTTAAGGATGCTTTGTCCCTACCGTCCCAGCCAAAAATGTTGACTGATTGAAATTTCCGTCCATCGTGATACAATAAAAATCTGAAAAAATTCAGCAACATTGGGCATCTCATAACCCACACAGCACAAAAGTCAGAAATACTTCCTCGCGAACTCTTTTTCAAGACTACTTCTAGAGCAACACGAATGATATCTCGCAAACGTTAGTCTGAAGAAGTCTGAAATAAGAATAACTTAAGAGATCTTCGGAATGAAATTGAATGTCAGATATCCTTAGAGGATATCTTCAAGATATTCCGTAAAAGACATCCAATACAAAGCCAGAAATATTTCCTCGCGAACTCTTTTTCAAGACTACTTCTAGAGCAACACGTATGATATCTCGCAGACGTTAGTCCAAAGAAGTCTGAAATAAGAATCCCAGCAAACACACTTGGATGATTTACGAAACATTTACGTATAATTGAAATGTAATAACTACGTCATATAATGTTCATCACAAATTCGTAACTAAACGAGATGTATATAATACGTCCTGACGATATGTAATAAAGATGTCAATGAAAGATGTAGGAATTACGAAAAACTATAGACATCACAAATCCGTAACATTGATACGTCAAGATCTCGTCACTCTTATACGAGATATTTACATGTACTGTAAACCTGTCAAATTGTTACGAGTCGATGCTGTAACACTTATAGAACATTGGTGATATTATAATCTCGTAGTATAGGCTACGTAGCAAATATGTCACACTGTGACATAAATGTTATAAGACATTTCTTGTAACAAATCCGTAACAATTATAGAACGTTGCTGTAACAATTATAGAACATTGGTGATATTATAATCTCGTAGTATAGGCTACGTAGCAAATATGTATAATGTGTGACATAAATGTTACAAGTCATTTCTTGGAACAAATCCGCAACATATACGTATTATATATTACGAGAAATGTCTTCAATCATTTTAAGGTTATGTCGATTAAGGAACGTAAACAATATGTGAGTGTAAACTTCAAGGAGGTGATATCGAATAATCCAGCGTAATACAGAATAAACCAGAATAATACAGCGTACATTGCGAGAGGTAAGTTTAATGTGATCCCTTTATTCAAAAGAAAAAAAATAAGTTATATGGATATGTGCCGTGATGGAAAAACACCCAGGAATTTCCCTTACTCGGTTTATAACCTTATTCGCGTTGCACGTTCGCTTAAATTCTTTTCCGATACGAGTAATTAATCTGTAAAATCTTAGTCCATCAGAACAATTATGCTTCAAGAAAAATAGCTCTCAAGGGGACTGAGTCAGTTAAAATTACAAAAAAATAATTTTTTTTAAATTCGATTTTCATGTTTTTTAATTATTTTTGCATTTATTTCTCAAGCGAAAAGACGAAATTTTCAAAAATGGCTAAGTTACGAGCCAAAATGTAATAAAGTGAGTAAAAAATTAATATAAGGGAATGTAATTTTGAAAAAATTCTGAAAAATCCGAATTATAAAATTATTATAAAATAAAATTAAAAAATTCATTCCTAATACCCCTTACATCAGTAAAAAAATAAAATAAAAGATGTCTTGGAAAATTTTTGATACTTTGCATATTTTTAAAAATAAATGAGAAAAATCTTTTTATTCAATCAAATATTTTTCTCGTTTATCTTTAAAAATATGCAAACTTTCAAAAATTTCCAGAACATGTTTGATTTTTATTTTATTTTTTTACTCATGTAAGATGAATTAGGAATTAATTTTTTCATTTTATATTATAATCTGAAAAAAAAGAAAATTATAAGAAAAATATAGGGCAGCCGCATCCCACTTTCTAATCATGGTAGATATTACTTATTTTTGACCCAGAATCTGTGGAAAAAATTGCAGAATTTTGAAAATGGTGTTTTTTCAGCTGTCCATTTTTTACACAAAAATGATCGTCGCGCCACCTGAAGGAGTGACGAGAAAAATCTTTTAAAAAAGTAGGCTGCTTTTGAACCGGAATCAATGCGAAAAAAAAAATTATGCAAGGATCTGATGACTTGGAAGGCCCCATGTGTATAAATAATATGCATGTCAATAAATATGATCGTATGCGTCTTAATCATGCTGCAACCAAAAATTCGAATTCAAAAAAATCCCAAAAATTCAAAATTGAAAGGAATTCCGAAAAATTTGCAATCTGAAATTAAAAAAAACAAACACAAATCACACAAGCCAAGCCTATTAGCTTGGCCAATATTGTTGAATTCAAATAATTTGGCGTGCGTAAATTATTAAAGACCATGCTAAACTAAAAAACTTGGCGTGCAGGGTTAAGAAAAATAAGCCCGGGAGGTGCTGTAGGATTTCCACGAGATAAGATAGAAAATTATTATACTTACTCATACAGTGATAACACAGATTATTATCACTTGTATATTTTATTGTCAAGTACAGTAGGTGATCAGATAACTTGACCGCTCGCATAACTTAACTCGTTACTATGGCAACAAATTTGCATATCTTAACTCCCCCTATGACCATTTCTCCCCACTTCAAACTTAGAACCGTCCGTGAAATATCTATGACATGCGTATTGCCAACATGCGTAGTGCGCATGCGCTTAGACACGTGAGTGGGAGAATGAGGGGAAAGTTAAGGAGGTTCATCTGGTACACGATTTACAATACAGATGTTGATAAAGAAATCAGAATATAGTTATTAATATCTAAAAAGTCATCTGTTAAAATTTCAAGACCTGAGAGTACGTTGTTCGCGAGAAATAAATAAAAATGTAAATCCTAAATAACGTGGGCTCCTATGGGATACCATCTATAAATATTAAATGCACATTCATTACAATACAGATTTTGACGAAAATTTAAGAATTAATGAACAAGTATCTGAGGAACATTTTTAGAGCTTCATAAAACCGATTAGGTACTTGTGAGATTCATAATAAATTAATTAGTCTCGAAAATGCTGATTATTTTGAGGTTAAGCATTGTCAAAGACTACGCTAGTCACCGCTTATTTTGAGGTTAAGCATTGACATCTTTCTTTTGACTCACTCGGTACCAGATGAACCTGTGAACGTTATGTGAACGTTTTCTGCCCCATCGAGTTAAATTATCTAATCGTCTACTGTAGTTTGCTCACGATTACTGACGCATTATGAGCAATGATCGTTATGCGATTTTTGAATTTAACCACAATTGGAGCATCGATCTTTATATGGTCAATTAGAATCTCGAATATTCTAATACACTCACTCAATCGTCACGTGCATCTACGGCAATCATCGTAAATCCAGGCCCGGTCGCATTTCTGCGTACGTCGTGGATGTCATCGACGTTCAATAGTTAAAATGAGTATTCGATATAGAAACGATTGGCCGTTAAGAGAGGAAACTAAAAAATAATTCGATATCAAAATAAAATAACGTTTCATAAATTACACCGAGAAAATTTATGACAAAGAAGTAGCAACTATATTTATGATTATTGCAACCATTAATTGCAGTGATGCTACTATGATTTATCAAATTCGGACATAACAAAAGGTCAAGAA
Organism: Alloplasta piceator; assembly: GCA_946863875.1. Taxonomy (NCBI): domain Eukaryota; kingdom Metazoa; phylum Arthropoda; class Insecta; order Hymenoptera; family Ichneumonidae; genus Alloplasta; species Alloplasta piceator. Next base: position 41,171,980 of record OX333072.1, on the reverse strand, counting down.
AAGATTCTCAACTATTCCAGAAATAATTATAATATCATTATTCGTTCATTTAAATATAAACCTTGTACAAGATTTTTCTCATTGAACTTTTCTCATAGTTACTCATTAGTTCACTCGGCCGTCACCTTTCGTGTTATTCTCAAGGTCGCGGTCTAGTGCACTTGATCAATTGTTTTCTTTTTTGTTTTCTCGTTTATTAACGCCTTCATTTAACGCCAGGGCGGCTGGACTCATTTCCTCGCCGAGCGTATTGGTTCTTAACCCTGCACGCCAAGTTTTTTAGTTTGGCATGGTCTTTAATAATTTACGCTCGCCACATTATTCGAATTCAACAATATTGGCCAAGCTAATAGGCTTGGCTTGTGTGATTTGTATTTGTTTTTTTAAATTTCAGATTTCAAATTTTTCGGATTTCCTTTAAATTTTAAATTTTTGGGATTTTTTTGAATTCGAATTTTTGGGATTTAATACTTGGCGTCCTTTTTGTACTTCTCAGAAGTATTTCGTGATTAATTTCGCTCCTTTTTGAAACTTGATTAATGCTATGTATACCTTGATATATATATAGCATTATCCATGTATACATACATATTGAGATCTGACAAAATTCGTGAGCCAACTGGTGTTACATTTTGAAATTAAAACCGGGGTGCATCGCTCGTCACAACATAATAATTAACAGTAGTGGTTTTGAAAAATTAAACAAAAATGTCAGAAGTAGGTGTGTTTACATCTCACAAACCATCTAAAAAAAGAATTGTATGTTCCGTACATGGATGTGAGAGTTCGTTTAAAAAAAACCGTGAATCGACGTTCTATAATTTTCCAAAAAAAAAAAAATGCACGTTGCATATACGTAAAAATTTTTTTTGGTAATATGGAAAAAGTGAAGCAACTCCAAGCATGGAAAAACGCTTTGAGAATTTATATCTTGTAGAATATGCTACTTGACTCATACTTAACCTCAAAAAACGCATTTCACCGGGTGAGTAAAGTTCGGTTCTTGACAAGGTTGAGTATGGGTCAAGTATAACATATTCTACAAGATATATTCTACAAGATTCTACAAGACTAGGAGTTGAACCAGACCATTGGCAAATATCATGAATAGTTTAAACTACCATTATCGCCCATTAATATTTATAACTTATATTATATTTACACGGTGAGCCTACTATTACACGGTTTAGACAGTCGACTGCACCCCAGTCTGCGCCATATTGAATTTGGCCACGCCTCCATGTCAGATCCCAATAGCACAACTATGAATATATAGTATAAATTTTAAGTTGGATTTTGGTTTAGCGTAAAATTAAAATTGGATTTTGTTTAGCCTGAAATTTAAGTTAGATTTTAGTTTAGCCTACAATTTAAGTTCAATTTTGATATAACCTAAAGCTTAAGTTAGATTTTGATTTATTAGCTAATATGATGCTATATATTCATAGATATGCTATATATATATAGATAATGCTATATATATACATAGATGATCTACATGTATAAAAATCCTATATATAACGCTATATATGCAGATATGCTGCGTATATGTAGGTAATGCTATATTTAAAGGAATCGAATCTCGAAGAACCACTCTAATATTAATTGAGACCTGAAATAACGACCACTCAAATATACATCTTATGAATAAAGAACATTCGAATCTTCAATGACCACCCTAATATATATCATACTATACGTTTATAAAATGTTTAAGGTAATCGAATCTCAAATGACAACCACAATATAAGTTGAGACCTGAAATAGCAGCCACCCTAATGTATATCGTATAAATACATATATAAATATAAACAACATTTGAGTCACGAATAATAATCACCCTAATATATATCATATAATACGTATACATAGAAATATTTAAAGGAATCGAATCTCGAAGGACCACCCTAGTGTATGTCGCTAAATATGATTCTCATAGCTATAGATATACATCCCGTGTATAAGAGTTTCACAAATTTGGCCAATCAGGTGACGAAAAAATGTTGAAGAATTTTCACGATGATAGAATTGTTGAAAAAATTCACCCGATGCTGAAATATGATGATAATATCATCATATTTCAGCATTATGTGGACGGGTCAACATAAAAAAGGTATCAATGAAAAGTCCATTTTTTTAAAGATCTTCATTATTCGTAGATCTTAAAAAAGTAGTCATGTTTTTTTGTAATATTGGATTGAAATTCGAATCAGGTTCAGCGCCAGGCATATTCGCGTATACACGAGTGAGCGGTGATCTTGACTGGGATTCTCTCCGTTTTTTTAATACTTGGCGTCGAGACGCTACCGCGTCTTTTGATAAATATGTATATGAATATTTGAAGACATCAAATCGCGAATGACCACCGAAATGTAAGTTAATACCTGAAATCACGATCACCTTAATATACATCGTATAAGTACATATATAAATTTCAAGAAAATTCGAATATCGAACAATAACCACTCTAATATGAATCTTTAATCCACTTTAATCTATATCGTATAAATACGTACGTGAATATTTAAAGAAATCGAATCTCAAATAACCACCCTCATATAAATTCAGAGCAGAAATAGCGGCCACTCTAATATACATCTTATAAATACATATATATATATATATATATATATATATAAATAATAAATCAAATGTGAATCTGGAAGGGCCACCCAAATGTAAGTTGATACCTGAAATAACGACCACTTCAATCTATATTATTTAAATACGTATATCAATATTGAAAGAAATCGAATCTCAAATGACCTCCCTAATATAAATTGTGACCTGAAATAACGACCACTCTAATATACATCGTTTCAACGATCGCAAACACTTGCACACTCTCGCACACACTAGCACACAGTCGCACACACACTCTTTTATGTATGAATATAGATAAAATATATATTCGCCGTGCACGACGCTCGGAGCTAACTAGATATATTTTTGCCGTGCATGACGTCAGCGGCCAAAATATGATTCTCATAGCTATAGATATACATCCCGTGTATAAGCGTTCCAAAATCTGGCCAATCAGGTGACGAAAAAATGTTGAAAAATTTTCATGATGATAGAATTCGAGAAAAATTCACCTGATATCATCATATCTTAGCATTATGTGGGCGGATCAACATAAAAATGGTATCGATCCGATGGAAGCTAATTTTTTTTTAAGATGTCTATAGTTTGTAAATGTTAAAAAAGTTGTCGTGTTTCTTAGTAATATCGAATCAAAATGTAAAAGAAGCGTGGTCCGAGGCATATTCGGGTATATAAAGTGCGCAGCAGAGTCTCGACTGGGATTCTCTCAGTTTTTTGAATACTTGGCGTCGAGACGCTGCCGCGTCTCTTGATATACCTCTATATACCTGTATATACCTGTATACACCAGTATATACCTGTATATACCTGTATACACCAGTATATACCTGTATATACTAGTATATACCCGTATATACTAGTATATGCCTGGATATACCGTATTTGCCTTTATATACCTGTATATATCTGTATATACCAGTATATACGTATGTAAACTATAAATATAGATAATGCCATATATAACGCTATACATATATATGCCTTATATGTATAGATGATGCTATATATAAATTGCATACATATTCGTACATATGCTATTATGTGTATAGATAAATGCAACAATAATGCATATAAGATCGCCTACGCATAGCGGGGCGAATGAGAGCGGCGCGCGTCGTGTCTACCGCACACCAATATTTTCCCACTACCACATATACAAGCCCTTCTCTATGAAATCGTATTACATCGCTTATACACGGGCTTATATATCTATAAGCGTTCCCACAAAACTGTTGAAGAATTTTTCTGATGATAAATATTCGGAATAATTCGCCCAATATTATGATATCTCAACATCGCATGGGCGAAAAAAAAAATAATGGTATTAATGGAAAGCTAATTTTTTTTAAAGAAAAGTATATTTGTAAAATCTTAAAAAAGTTGTCTCATTTTTGAGTAATATCGAATTGAAGTATAAAAGCGGCGTGGATTGAGGCATATTCGCGTATATAAGAGTGCGCGGCATCTCGACCGAGACTCTCAGTTTTTTTAATACTTGGCGTCGAGTCCCTGCCGCAACTCTTGATACGTGCTGAAAGCGCGTAAGCGTCAGACGAATGCAACCATACAAATTTCCTTCAATTTGAACATTTCATCGTGTAACACGGGCTTCAGATCAGCCCCCTGACACAGCTGCTCAGAAAAGGCTCACGAATTGCCCTTCGTTCATTATTATGGAATCGCGCCACATTGCGGCGCTAGTAGTCGCCTGGCTGGATACTATATAGATTGCAGGGCAAGCAATAGGCGATATACCAGGTGTGTAAGTATGAAACCGGAATTTGCCCATAGGTGGCGCTAGATGTCGATGCAGTTACCGACACATCACGTCAGTGGTGTCTTGTTATTGTATTGATATCCGACAAAGATTTCCAACTCACAATAACACGAGTTTCATTCAGTAGCATTAGTTTATTAGAGATAAACATGTCGAGTTTTGTGCCAACAAATTACGATTTGCGGACAGCCCTACTTTTCTGTTTTCATCTGAAGAAAACCGCAGCCGAATCGCATCGAATGCTTCTGGAGGCGTTTGGTGAGCATGCTCTCGGTAAAACACAGTGTTTCGAGTGGTTTAAACGGTTCAAAAGTGGCGATTTTGACGTGAGGAACGAAGAACGTGGAAGACCACCGAAAAAGTTTGACCTGCAAGCCTTGTTGGACGAAGACGACGCTCAAACACAACAACAACTGGCGGATCAGTTAAAGGTGACCCGAGAAGCCATCTCCCTTCGGTTAAAAGCCATGGGAAAGATACAAAAGGTGGGGAAATGGGTTTCATACTCTCGAAATTCCGGTTTCATACTTACACACCTGGTACACATCGAAATAAGAGTTTCAACCGCGCATGCGTAAAACAAGCCGCCAGGAGACTACTAGCGCTGCGAAGCGGCCTACAGTGTAATTACGAAACACGATGAAATTGCAAAAAAATTACCGCAATAGAAATAGTAGCCAGTGTCAGGGGGCTGCTTCAGATATAAGAAATTGAAAATAAGATTAAAATAATTTTTTGCTGCATTTGTCTGACGCTTACGCACTTACAGCACGTATGTGTGTAGCCTGGTTTAAGCAGCGGCCGTAACTTAACTTAGCCATAACTTAAGAAGATTGAAAGTATATATTGCCCTTGTAGCGTTTATGCACGGTTACGGTTACGGCTAATTGCTGCATAAGCGCAACATATACTTTCAACTTCTTAAGTTACGGCTAAGTTAAGTTACGGCCGCTGGATAAACCAGGCTTGTATTATACATCGATGTATAAAATGCCACAGGTCATGGTGCTCACAAGCGGGTAAAGCCTGGTTTATGCAGCGGCCCTAACTTAACTTTGCCGTAACTTAAGAAAGTTGAAAGTATATATTGTCCTTGTAGCGTTTATGCACGGTTACGGTTACCCCTAATTGCTGCATAAACGCTACAAGGGCAATATATACTTTCAACTTCTTAAGTTACGACTAAGTTAAGTTACAGCCGCTGCATAAGCCAGGCTTAAGCTTTCAAAACGAATGCTAGTATCACGCTTCAGCTAATTCAAGCATTCTGATTGGTGCATGCATTACATCCAGCCAATCGGAACGCTTGAATAAGATGAGGTGAGTAGTCGAAAAAATGCAAAAAAATTGGTCGTGCTGCTTGTGGCTAACCTCACTGTCATGATAGTTTGTGCTGTTTGTCTGGCGCACGGTCGTACATACAGATCTGGAAACTCCAGTGGTGAGGGTATGAACGTTTTACGGGGTCGCTTTTAGTTCCCGCCGGTACCGCTGGAATCGCTGCGGGTTTGTAATACGCTTGGGGGCGGGTCGGAGGGTATCAGTCTGGCTCTGTCTCACACACGGTCGTACATACAGGTCTGGAAACTCCAGAGGTGGGGGTATGAATGATTTACGGGGTCGCTTTTAGTTCCCGCCGGTGCCGCTAGAATCGCTGCGGGTTAGTAATGCGCTTGGGGGAGGGACGGAGGGTATCTGTCTGTCAGGGTGGCTCCCGACGGCGCGTACTTTGCGTATCGCGTAACTTGCGCTACCACTCGGCGAACCGTAATTCCGTTCTATTATCGATCGGAAAGCTTACGGCGACACATGATTGGCCAACGCAAGTTACGCGATACCCAAAGTACGCGTTGTCGGGAGCCACCCTCACTGTCTCACAAATGCTCACACATGGTTTCGTTCCAGGTGAGTAGGTTATGCTCAAACGCGAACTGACTGATGGCGACAAGTTGTGGCTGTGCTGGGAAGTAAATTCGACCCCGTAAACCGTTCATACCCCCACCACTGAATTTGGCTCGAGTTTCCAGACTTGTATGTACGACCGTGGTTTCACACGTGGTTTTGTTCCGGGTGAGTAGGTTATATGCTCAAACGCGAACTGACTGATGGCGACAAGTTGCAGCTGTGCTGGGAAGTAAATTCGACTCCGTAAACCGTTCATACCCCCACCACTGAATTTGGCTCGAGTTTCCAGACCTGTATGTACAACCGTGGTCTGGCGTGATTTATTATATATTTGTGAATTTGTGAGGTGTTTATTGTTAGTGAATATTTTTGAAAAGTATATACGAGCGAAAATGAATGTGTTTTCTGAAAATATATTCATTTACCAATTCATCCGCTCAACGAAAATAAATGTTTTGTCTTCACGCGTGGATATAGCAAGGAAAGTGACATTTCGTTTTCTTGGGATAAATGTGAAACTATCGTACATTTATAATTGTACGCATGTCATGATGATTGTAACAGTTTTTTATTTTTTGCATTTATTCATGTATTTGAAAAAAATATTATGATTTATCAAAATTAGAAGTCATGAAAAAAAAATTGTTTTTTATGTGAAAAAGTTTGTGACACATTTTCCGTTCTGCGAGAAAATTCAGCTGCTGCGGGAGAGTGAAGGAAAAAAAGTTGCCACACTGTCAACTTTGTGAGGCTTTCCTCGAAACCTGGTTCTTCGAAAAGTCTGCGCGTGATTCAGAAAAAACCGGTGCACGGATCGAGGTCTAACTAGTCTCATTTTGTTTGCAACGGATCCCCATCGGGGCTGAGTGCGGCGCATTTTTGTTTTAGGTTAATTGAAGTGTGAATTTTAAAGCTGACTGTCTTCAGAGGAGCAAAATTAACTGAATAATTGAAAAACTGCTCCGTCCCTTTGAAATGGACGTCTAAAAAAAAAAATGTGCCGCACTAATCCCCGATGGCAATTCCTTGCGAACAAAATGACACTAGTTAGACCTCGATCCGTTGACTGGTCTTTTCTGAATCACGCGCAGACTGAAAAAACACAAAATACTATGCATCAGGGTGATGGTCGACCTTAAGGGTTATCTTTTGAGCTGAAATAAAGCTTGGAGAGCATAGAATTAAAAATATAACCTATCGGTTATATTTCTACGCAGAGTTGGAAAAAAGATATTGCAGTTTCGCAGCTGCAATTTCTCAACTGACTCAGTCCCTTTAAGAGGTTCGAGTCAGCGTCGAAACGGCGATTTTTAATTATAATTTATAATTTTTGTAGAATGCCTACAAATCTGATGTATCGTCCATTTGAGGTACCAAATGAACAATTTTTTGGGGCTACTCCCAAAAAATTGTCCTGAAAAGCCTAGTTTTGAGTTTTTTACACTCTGCGTATGATTCAGAATAAACCACTGGACAGATTTCGTTCTACGATGTCTCATTTCCTTTGTAACGCTTTTTCCCACGGGATGAGCACAATTAGGAGTTACATCAATGAGCTGAGTTTGTTACAACTATGATCTGAGTTTGTTACATCTATTATCTGAGTTTGTTATGGCTATGTGATGAGTTTGTTACATCTATGAGCTGGATATGTTACATCTTGGGTATGAGTATATTTCATTATTATTCCTCGTTGATGTTTTGTATCTATGACTTGTTTATAGGATGACATATTTGAGAACAAACTCTGCTTCATTCACGGAGTTTGTGACATAAATGTTATGTCTAATGTAACACACGTCACGTAACATTTTCGTAACTATTTTGGAACTGTGGTTTCTGGGATTACTTGAGAAGAGTGTAAAAGGTCAACATAACCCCAAAATTTTTTCAACGCATTTTTCTCGGAGATGGCTTGATAAAATGAAAAAAGATTAGTAGGGTCGCCTGCGTAATTAATGTGTACAGGTAGCCCCACTATATTCTTTTTTATTCCATCAAGCCATCTTCAAGAAAAATGTGTTAAAGTTTTAGCTCTATCTCTCTCGCACTCACGAGAGCGGAAAGGTGGGGGAGAGGGCTATTTACTATATTTTCCGATTCTCCAATATTTTTGCTTCCTCATAGAAGAAGCTTTTCAATTATGAAATTATGATTTGAGGCCTTATGCCACTGATGTAGAAACCCGAAAACCGACTATTTCTTTGGTTTTTTCTTTTTTTGGACGGGAAGCAAAAATATTGGAGAATTTTGCAAAACATAAGGTAAACGGCCCAGTTACTGACCCTTCTAGCGCGGCAGCGTCGGATTTCGACTATTTATTCATTTGTGATATAGCCAAACCAGAAACTAATGGTTTCAACGTGTGCATTAAAGCCCCCCAAAGGAGATTCACCGGTTATGAAAGTGAAATAATCAAGATTTATTAATAAAATCATTGTTTTAATAATGCTTCTCTGCTGTCCGGGTTACTGACCCTGTACATAAGCCCCATCTTCGTTTGTGAACCCTACGTGTACCGATTTCGATTCACTGGTCTATTTCTATTTTTAATATCTCCTTTAGAAAGGTCCCTCTCTCCAATAATGAAAAGTGAAAAATTCTCTTCAATTAGCCGGTAATTGGATTATTATTCGACAAAAACTGTATTTATGGCAATCAAAATGGTGCCGTTAGGGTCTCTATCTGGGACAGGGTCAGTAACTGGGCCGTTTACCTTATTTTGCAAAACATTTTTTTTTCAATGAGGAAGCAAAAATATTGGAGAATCGGAAAATATAGTAAAAAAGAAACAATAAAAAAAATAGTAAAAGAAAAAAATTGCGTCCTCGTTAAAATTTGTTGAGAAAAAAAATTACATCTCCATATATGTATTTCAAAATGATGACCTCAAAAATATTGTTATAAGCTTAATGTTAAATAAAATAGGCAAGATCTTATAATTATCAGAAATATTTTAATGTAGAGAAAAACGCCAGCATCGAGGTGTGATTTGAAAATCCCGCGCTTGGAAGCCGAAATATATATATACAAGACGCTCGAGCCTGAAAATATGAAAAATGCTGCCTAGCGCGAGAAAGAAATAGACGGAGAGAGAAGACGGTGTCGTTTCACTCGCACGTTCTATTTTTAGCCGATCGTGTCCGTGTGGTAGTGCACACGGACGGGAACGCGCAGCCGCACTTACACTACAGTCCGAGCCCGTGTATTTTATGAGCCGCCGCGCTGTGTATTAGTGCGCCGCAGGGTGATTGGTGGCTGCCGTATTCACACTAGCCCAAACGGGCGTGTCTAAGGCTTGCATATTATTTTCATTAATACTCGTTTATTTTTAATGATACGAAGATGGAGTCTTGAGACTTTTTTATGCATTTTTTAATTCTCTACAACGTTTGTTCTATACATTTCTTTGATAAAATGCATACGTTCTGAAATAAACGCATTTGAAATTTCAATTGTTTATTTACAACAAATCTGGGACCGCACAGCAAAATGATTATCACCATTGAATTCAGCGGCATCGAATTAGTCTTACATCAAGTTTCCACCTTCCTCCACCAGAAAAGTTCCACTTTTCGATTTCCTACGTGGACTAAGGTCGCAGGTTCGAATCCCCGTGGAGGCAGATGAAATTGAAATGATGAATTGTTTTTTTCTAATTTTTTTAAATACAACGGGTGCAGTAACTATGTTAATAATACAAATACGTATTAAAAAATTCTGCAAACGATAGGAATGGGAAAAACATAATTTTTAATAATTTTTAAGAAACCCTCAAAAAGTTATTTTTACGATGTCTTGTGAAGAAATCTCGAAATAGTCGTCTTTACGATATCTTTTTTGAGAAGTCTGAAAAAGTTATCTTCAAGACAACTTTTCATAGATATCAAAATCATTCCTCAAAGTGGCGCATTCGACTACTTTCTGAACTCATTAAGATATCTTTCGGAAAATGTATTCGGATGTCCACATCTTACATAACCCACACGGAACCGAGTGTCCATTGGACGTCCATCTATCATCCATAGATCCTCAACACGTCTACATCCACGATGGACGTAATGCGGACATCTATTGAACATCCATGGTATACTTTTGATTGGACAAAACGCAATGGATCACACAGGACGTATATTGTATGTCCACGACACGTACTATTTCTTGAGCTACAAATATACACAACACGGCCATCCATGGTATGTCCATAGGTAGACATTAAATAGCTTTTAATTCAGGATAGTAATTGAACATCCATTGGACGCTCCAGGTTCGTAAGCGAAAATCACATTCGGAGGACGTTAATTGAACGTCTATCGGATGTTCCGTGGAGGATTTCATATAGACGTGAACCTGGAACGTCCAATAGATGTCCAATTACTATACTGAATTAAAAGCTATCGAATCTCTACCTATGGACATACCATAGATGGCCGTGTTGTGTATATTTGTAGCTTAAGAAATAGTACGTGTGTGAACATACAATATACGTCCTGTGTGTACATTTAAGTATTTCGGGCAGCTGCCATATGGGTACGCCGATTGACCGTCGTATGTACGTAAAAATTACGTCTATCGAAGGATAACGCGGAAGTTTATTCGACGTCCACGACACATATTTTTGGAGCTATAAATACATTCCGCGCGTAACTTAACAGCCAGGGGACGTCCAATAACCATTTAAGTTGGATGAAAATTTCATTCCGGGGAAGTCCATGGGACATTCCTTAAACCACTAACGGAGATGCGAAACGGCAGCGATTCTGTGTGCTGAAAACGTTTCGTATACGTACCCTTAGATATTTTTTAGAGGTACCTATAGACCACATAAAGTGACATTTAATGTACGTATTTAAGACGAATGCCAATATTGCAAAATATATCTAATGATCATCTATTATACGTCCCTTCATTTAAACGCTATTGATTATACATTATCCATTAATTATAAATTTTATTACGATTATACATTATTCAAGGCCTGTGAGACAAAGATATATAAGTATATCAGAAAACTACATCGTATAAGGTTCTTACATGCATAAATTTCTCATAAGTCACGTTAGATTTTCGTGCTTTTCACCATATGCGTAGACAGCCGAAAATGACTCTTAGCTGTCAAAAAAGAGCCCCTTTTTGGCTATCCACGCATATACTGAAAAGCACGAAAATCTCCCATGGGGAAAAAAAAGATCGTGTGCAACGCGGGCCAGAGATTCGTCTTTTGTCTCGCGTGGTTGCGGCCCTCGCTTCGCTCGTTGCGGCAAACTTCACGCTCGACAAAAAGACTTATCTCTGGCCCTAGATGCACAAAATACTATTTTTTTCTTTTTTTCTGTAAAATATGGATATCTCGTAGGCCCCGAATTTCATATAATCAGTAACAAAGTTTATAATTAATTAATAATGTGTAGTTAATGACGATTAAATTATTTAAATAAAGGGACGTATAATAAATGATCATTGGACATCTTTCGGATCACTGGTTTATTCGTCTTAAATACGTAAACCAGACGTCATTTTTCGAGGTCTAGTCCGTCTAAAAACCATCTCAAGGTACGTATGAGGGATGTTCCCAGTACATAGAACAGGTGCCGTTTCGCACTTCTTTTAGCAGCGATAGGAATACTCATAGACGTCCCTGGGATGGAGAATTCATCCACCTTGTATGGATATTGGACGTCCCATGGCCCTAATGTTCCGTGTGGGAAGAAATCTACAGCGATTCTTTCAGACGTCATATTGCTGTGCGGGAAACAACGATTAATAAATAAATTGCTTAAACACATAATTATTCAACAAATATTCGGTAAGATCTTTTTTTCATAAACAATTCGAATGCGTTAGTTTTTCTGAAGGCATATGAATTGTTTCACAATTTTCTCTTTATTTTGAAATATTATAAAAAACATTCTGAAATCCAAACAAAAAATTGCCAATTTTGTATACGTTTTTGTAAACAGGTTTATCGTCAGTTTTGAAAAGCTTCAAAGAAACTACGTCAAAAAATACGTAAATATAGCCATTCTAAGAATTTCAAAATAGAGGGAAAATTCTGAAAAAATTATTATGCGTTCAGAAAAATTAACGCATTCGATTGTTTAAGAAAAACAAGAACTTGCCGAAAATTGATGAATAATTATTTGTTAAAACAATTTCTTAATAACTTTTGGGAAATATTATTATTGACAATCATTGTTTATGGTATGCCGAATGTTGCTTAATTTTTTTAGATTTTAATTGCATCACCAAGTACGGAAATTTCAATCACATACAAGTTTTAGCTGGGACGGTAAAGGCATCTTTAATTGATAGACACATTCATCATAAAGAAGTTCAGAATTATTTTCGTAAAGGAGGGCCGGTAAACGATGGAAAAACTGCAAAAGCTATGTTGATATTTCCAAATTGCACGATATTGTTCTCTCAGAAGAATATTTTTCGATTACAATTAATTTTTCGCCGGCTCTCTGCAATCAGAAATTTTCTGGATTCAGGCTGTAGCTTCATATCTTGTCAGGAAGAAAAAAAACCGGCCAAGTGCGAGTCGGACTCGCACATGAATATTTTATTTTTATTATTTGTTATTATAGAGACTATAGTACCTAATACTCTGTGAAAATTTCAGGTATCTACCCATTACGGTTTAATAGATACAGCCATTATTAAGATTAAACAAAAATAAAAGTTTATTGTATGGGGACCCCCTTTAATTTTTAACTTTATTTTATTTTCATTATTTGTTGTTATAGCAGTTATAGTGTTACTCACTTTTTGAACATTTCATGTCATTACCTATTGCGGTTCAAGAGATGCAGCAATTGTTATGCAAAAAACGTCGAAAAAATCACGTTTCGCGCATTGGTCGAACTTCACGCACATCCTCATGCACACCGGCACGTCAGACTGCCGTGACTGCCACCTGTCACTTGTTACTAACCGTGCTTTTTCTGGTATCTATGTACAATTTCGAAGCTGGTCGCTTGTAATTAATCAGTTTCACGAAATGATCTCAACTGAAGAAACCGTGGACGAGGGAGAGATCTTGAGAGATTTTGATTCAGCAACAAGTCATCGGGAAAAATAACATTGGCGATACACCACACTTTATAGCTTCCTACTTAAATCTATCCAACTCAAAATTATATACTGGGCATTGTTTTCGAAGAACTGGCGTAACTCTTTTATCTAATTCCGGTGCTAATACAACCATGCTCAAATAACTAGGAGGATGGAAGTCAACTAGTATTGCACAAGGTTACTCTTTTATTAATTGCATTAGATTGTTGATAATACTTATTTACAAATAAGTGAAATAATACTTATTTATAAATAAGTTTGCTTCATTTATGGACAATTCACCTATTTACAGAGTATGTAGAAAATTCAATGAAGAATAGGGAAAAAATTATGAGAGCCTAACCCTTGCATCCGTATCCGCTCAAAATAATCCACAACCATAGTTCCTCCACAAACGACTGTTCAGCTGAAGTAATAGCTACAAAAAATGATATAAAGTTTACAGATGCAAATAAGGAGTGTAATAACTTCTCTATTTGACATCAATGACGTGGATCTAGCTAAAATTGATAATCTGGATCAACCTGAACTCCTTAATAGATCACCGACACCTTCTTTCACAACCGCAAACAACAAAATAGTACATTACATCACGAGGACGTCAAAACATTTTCTGACGAGTGTAAATTTGCAGGACGAGCCGAAGGCGAGTCCTGCAATCACCCGAGTCAGAAAATGTTTTTACGCCGAGTGATGTACGATATTTTATATCACAAGGTGCAAAATGGACGTTTTCACGTCCGCTTGCGGACGTAAAAGCGTCCATTACTGTACTGAGTGATATAAAAATACTTTTAGTCCTTAATAGACAATCGGCACCGCCTACACATTAAAAAAAAACTACCAATTAAAGTTTTTTCAAAAAAATCAGAGAACAAACCACCGCAAAATCAAAGTAAAGTTATTGAAACTGGAACTCATCATCATGCAAATGAACAAATATCGAAATCTTCATCAACGAATCCATCTGTTAACAAAAATCCATGTAATTATGTATATGAAAACTGCGTATTTCATGGAAATATTGTAAACAATTTTTATTATTCATGTGATCATGTTAAGATTGATAAAAATTAAAATATGCAATAAAATCCATCATCAATAATATAATAATTTTATTCTTTGATCGCCTATAAATATAACCTATGTATTTTTTTTTAATCTTAGGTTATAGGTTTGAATTCATTATTTTTTGTTCAAACAATGATTGCATTTGCTTTTCTTTTCCCAGATAGGCAAACGTGCCGTAGAAAATCGCATGACGGCACAGTAACGCAATTCTTACAGCAAAATACGGCATAGCGTGTCGCCATTTAACAACTTTCCACTTCCGAATTAAGCAGCAAATTGACGCCACGTGCGGTCAGATTAGCGTTATAAGTATGTTAAGACGTTAGAATGCAGCAAAATAACAGCACCCGTTGTGCTGCGTATTTGCGTCTTAATTGCAGCACGTCGTGCTGCGTATTCGTCTCTCAATTGCAGCACGTCGTGCTGCTTATATTGTAGTTCAGCTAGCCATCGCAGCATGTCGCACGCTCCTCGCTATTGTTCTCACATGCGATGAAGCCACGCCAAGGGCATTTAGGTAAAGTCCGATCAGTATCAAATTTTTTTTGCAATACTATCCAATATGACGGTACATTTACGCCACAACGTGCTGCGAAAACGCTGCAAATACGCAGCTCAACGTGACGCCAATATAACGTCAAAACAACCCACACAGCAATATGACGTCTGAAAGAATCACTGTAGATTTCTTATGTAAGATGTGGACATCAGAATACATTTTCCGAAAGACATCTTAATGAGTTCAGAAAGTAGCCGAAAGCGCCACTTTGAGGAATGATTTTGAGATTTGTAAAAAGTTGTCTTGAAGATAACTTTTTCAGACTTTTCAAAAAAGATATTGTAAATACTACTATTTCGAGATTTCTTCACAAGACATCGTCAAGATAACTTTTCGAGGGTTTCTTTAAAATTATTAAAAATTAATTTTTTTCTCATTTTTATCGTTTGCAAAATTGTTTAATACGTATTTTTATTTATTTACATAGTTACTGGACCGACTGTATTTAATAAAAATTAGAAAAAAACTCAATCCATCATTTCAATTTCATCTGCCTCCACGGGGATTCGAACCTGCGACCTGCCTATTACAAACCTAACACGCTACCTATTACGCTACCGACTACTTATGAATTCTCTTTACTTATATGATATATCAGTGGTGAAATCCCAGAATTTAAATGGTTCCGATATGTATCCGAACAAATATTATCACGTAGTTCATCTGGATATGCGATTTCTAATAACTTTTTAATATTCATTCCGAAGATCTCTTAAGGAGAGGGTAAACCCCCTCCCCCGCCTTTCCGCTCTCGTGAGTGCGAGAGAGATAGTGCTAAAACTTTTAACACATTTTTTTCGGAGATGGCTTGATGGAATAAAAAAATAATATATTTATACATTTCATCAAGCCATCTCCGAGAAAAAGGGGTTAAAATTTTTTGAGGTTATGTTGACCTTTATACACTCTTCTTAAGTAATTCTTATTTCAGACTTCTTCGGAATAACGTCTGCGAGATATCATACGTGTTGCTCTAGAAGTAGTCTTGAAAAAGAGTTCGCGAGGAAGTATTTTTGACTTTTGTGCTGTGTGGGAAGGCTTAAAGCACAGTGGACTGCGAATATGCTGCAAATATGCAGCACGCCATGCTGCGAATACGCTGCAAATACGCTGCAAATGTGCAGCATGCCGTGTTGCACATTTACAGCATTATTGCAACATTATTACGTAATGTCGCGGCGTGACCTTTTCGATTTCCATCGTCTCAAGTTCAATAAGTACCCCTGGCTCAGTCCCGAGTGTCCGCATATAACAGAACCGGATGATCGAAAAGCTCTGCATAGACGGCAGATTACTCCTTAACCGTAGTAACAGTGATTCTACATGTAGCTAGTCACGGTTCTATGCCTTTACACAAACGCAGCTGTGATAGCGGGTACCCCCGCCTCTGTTGTTATAGTATTTATTAGGCTAAGACTTATTTATTTGTATTTATAACCAACTTCTCGACCGATCAAAGGGGTTTTTTTCTCTAATTTTTTCCCCTTTTCCAGTACCCTTATACTGGTACAAGCACCCCTCAACCATATATCCGGTTCTTACACCAGTGCGCAAAATAGATAAAAAAATTTTCTCTTTTTCCATTTCTGTCTCCCTTAGGCCCTCTCAGGACGCGATAGACTTGCTCGCGAGCGCAATAATCTCATCGCTATGCGGACTTTGTAACCAAGCTATGTAATGGTTTTCTTTATTGGTTTATTGTACCTCTTTTATACAAACAATGTATATCGATCTTGTGCCAACAACAAGCACTTCATTAAAAAAAAAAAGAGGCCCAGTGGGCAAGGCACCCGGCTCGAACGCTCGTGGTCCGGGGTTCGATCCCGTCATCGCGTTAATTTTTTGTTCTTTTTTTTTTCTTTTTTTTTCTCACAAAATATAAACAAATTTGATAAATTGTGCACAATCTTCCAATTATTTATTATTATTTTATTTCTTTCTTCATTTTTTATTATCTATAATTTATCATTATAACATTTTTCACGCAGAAAACGAAAGGTGAAGAAATTATAACATTTTTTACGAGAAACTATAGTTTATTATTTTTATTATGATATACATGTTTTTCTTACTCGCGTTCACTATATCGCTTGTTACATCGGAACAGCAGTGGGCTATGAATGCTGCTATTCCTTTTGCATCGGAAGATTTCAGTTTCAACGCCAGCCTGTCTTGGGTCGAAAAACTTAAAAGAAATCACAGGATCAGGACGGACGGAAGGAATTCGCCACGATGGAGGAAGTATTGGCTTCTGCCGAAGAATTTCAAATACAAACAAGAATAGCAATTCCCGACTTTGACCTTGATTTTGTTATTAATACCGATCAAACTGGTTGTCAGTACGAATCTACGTACAATAAGTCGCTTGCAGAACAAGGAGCAAAAACCGTTCTTGCGAAGAAAAAAGATTCGAACAAAATTAGCCATTCCTTCACGGCACAGTACGCATTAACTGCATCAGGAAAGATACTTCCTTTTGTATTTCTATGCATGCAGGAGTCGGACGGAAAATTTGGTCCCATTGTAAAAAAAACGGTCGACGCGTTGACTAATAAATTCAAAGACGTTATTATGACCTGCACCAAATCGGGGAAGTTTACAAAACAGCTGTATGAACAAGTCCTGAAATCTTTCATTCTTCCGTACGTAAAATTAAAAAAAAAATCCTGTTCATTGGTGATTCGTGGGGAGGGCAAACTGATCAAACCCTTTACGATCACATCTTCGTAGACGAGAAGAAGGGATGTACATGCACTATTAAAGTTATACCGCCTAAGTGCACTCCGATTCATCAGCCGTGCGACGTTTATTTTTACCGGCAAGTGAAAATTTTCACAAAAAAAATACAAAACGCTTCCGAATTGTTAAAAAATAACAGAAATTGTCACAAGGGAAGATTCAATACAAATTCATTCTTTGATTCTTCATCGATTAAGCGCACCTGCTTTCACGCCAATGATTAAATATGCGTGGTTTGAATCGAAGTTGATTGAGGAAAGACCGCTATTTTTAAATGTCAATCAAGTATGCTTCCCAATAACGCTGCTCAAAACTCTGTGCGCCTGCAAGGCCGTCGCTTTTATAAAATGTGCGCGTTACTCTTGCGTTGTGTGCTTTGCCTGCTTCTACGACAAATACCACCCGCAATTTTGTTCCGATGTAACAAGCGATCATAGTGATCGCGAGTAAGAAAAACCTGTATATCATAATAAAAATAATAAACTATAGTTTCTCGTAAAAAATGTTATAATAAATTATAGATAATAAAAAATGATAAGTCAAAAATAATAAAAAATTAAAAATTTTAAAAATGAAGACATGAATAAAATAATAATAAATAATTGGAAGATTGTGCCCAATTTATCAAATGTGTTTATATTTTGTGAGGAAAAAAAATAAAAAGAAAGAAAAAAAACTAAGGCGATGACGGGATCGAACCCTGAACCGCGAGCGTTCGAGCCGGGCACCTTGCCCACTGGACCACGCTCGCTGGCTCGACAAACGTGCAACCGCACCGGTTTAATAGCTACGAGCTAAACTTCTGAACCATTTTTCTCGAAAACTACCCACACGGAACATTAGAGCCATAGGACGTCCAATATTCATACATGGTGGATGAAAGCTCCATCCCAGGGACGTCCATGAGTATCCCTCAAACTTCTAAAAGAAGTGCGAAACGGCACCTGTTCTATGTACTGGGAACGTCCTGTATACGTACCCTGAGATAGTTTTTAGCCGGACTAGATCCCAAAACTTAAGCATTTAAGACGAATAAACCAGTGATCCGAAAGATGTCCAATGATCATCTATTATCCGTCCCTTAATTTAAACAATTTAATCGTTATTAATTAGACATTAGTAATTAATTATAAACTTTATTACTGATTATATAATACTCGGGGTCTATAAGATATCCATATTTTACAGAAAAAAAGGAAAAAAAATAGTTTTCGATTTTTTACCGTACGGTCACCCGTCCAAGTATTGGATTTAAGGAATGCTGCTTAACTTTTCTCATCTCCTACCTACCTACCTATCTACCTACACTAACTTGACTTATGATAAATTTGTGCATGCAAAACCCTTATACGATGTAGTTTGCTGATATACTTATAATATCGTTGTCTCACAGGCCTTAAATAATGTATAATCAGTAATGAAATCTATAATCAATGAACAATATGTAATTAATAGCGTTTAAATAAAGGGACGTATAATATATGATCATTAGACATCTTTTTCAACATTGGTATTCGTCTTAAATACGTACATTAAACGTCACTTTATGGGGTTTATAGGTACGTCTAAGAACTATCTAAGTGTACTTATACGAGACGTTTTCAGCACATAGATTGCTGCCGTTTCGCACCTCCGTTAGTGGTTTAAGGAATGTCCATGATCTTCCCCGGAATGAAATTTTCATCCAACATACATATATGATTATTGGACGTCCCCCGGCTGTTGGGTTACGCGCGAAATATATTTACAGCTCCAAAAATTTGTGTCGTGGACGTAGAATAAACTTCTGCGTTATCCTTCGATAGACGTAATTTGTACCTATATAAGACGGTCAAGCTGCGTATCCATATGCTAGCTGCTCGAAATACTTAAATGTACATCTAAAGGCCGAATGCTTTTGATTGGATAAAACGCGATGGATCACACAGGCCGTATATTGTATGTCCACGATACGTACTATTTCTTGAGCTACAAATATACATAACACGGCCATCCATGGTATGCCCATAGATAGACATTCGATAGCTTTTAATTCAGGATAGAAATTGGACATCTATTGGACGTTCTAGGTTCACGTCTATATGAAATCCTACATGGAACATCCGATAGACATTCAATCGGCGTCCTCCAAATATGATTTTCGTTTACGAACCTGGAACGTCCAATGAATGTTCAATTACTATCCCGAATTCAAAGCTTTTTAATGTCTACCTATGGACATACCATGGATGGCCGTGTTAAGTATATTCGTAGCTCAAGAAATGGTACGGGTTGTGGACATACAATATACGTCCTGTGTGATCCATCGCATTTTGTCCAATCAAAAGTATACCATGGATGTTCAATGTATGTCCGCATTACGTCCATCGTGGATGTAGACGTGTTAAGGATCCATGGATGATCGATGGACGTCCAATGGACACTCGGTTCCGTGTGGGTAAGAGGCAATGAATAAAATCCTTTTTTTTTTTTTTCTAGTTTAATTCCCCCTTTTGGGGTGGCCCCGGGTACTGGCCCATGTAGCCGCTTTTTTCCTCACTTCAAGGTTGGTCTGCAGTCCCGCACCTTTTTTGATTTAATCGAAACTCAAAGCTGTATCGCAATTTTGCCGTGGGTGGAGGGAAACTGCAGAAGACATCCACCGATACAGCCGGTAACTTACCTAATTCCCCCGATAGTAGCGCGAGAGGACTCTCGCACGACTATCAACGGATGGTTAGGCAGTTACCTCCTCCATTGCGATTCAGTGAGTCGTTCACCCGGTTAAGAGATACACATTAGCGCGATAAGGACCGCGCGAATGCCACCCCCGAAACCGTGTGACGACTCCCACCCATCGCAATGAGGTATTGGGACAAACTTATTTAAGGTGGTGTCCAAACCAGCGGGGATTACAGCCGAAAACACTTGAAAAAACCCGATACATTTTTTCAGCGGTGTCGCCGGGATCGAACCCGGGTCCGCAACTTGCGAACCCGCGCTCGACCCACACGGCTACTGCTCTCCCTTAAAATCCTTTTGCACAGGTACGCAGGCTAGGTCCCTCTACAACATATCTGAGAGAGCTCAAAATCCGTGAGTGACAGTCTGTCCCCTTGTGAGTTTTTCTCGGAACGGAGCGCGTCGAGTCTAGGCCGCGAGATTTGTTCGTTATCGTGGGTGTTGGTATCGTAAGAATCCAGTGTATTACCGTTCAGGCTTAGTAATAGGGTTCCGTTGGCACGCTTCAGGTACGGACAGAGATGTGAGTAACGAGTTACTTTCGTAACTAGTTGCGACAGAGTTACACGATACTTTTGTATCGAGTAACTAAAATTTTGTAGTTACTGCGATACGAATGTATCGAGTAACTATAGTTACTCGATACTTTTGTAACGAGTAACGAAAAGAATTGAGTTACTCGATACATTTGTAACGAGTAACGGAAATTTCTCAGTTACTCGTTACATTTGTATCGAGCAACGAAAAAATTTTCGATACTCGATACTTTCGTAACGCGTAACGAAAATACCTCAGTTACTCGTTACATTTGTATCGAGTAACGACAAAATTTTCGATTCTCGATACTTTTATAACGAGTAACGAAATTTTTTTCGTTACTCGATACTTTTGTATCGAGTATCGAAAATTTCTCAGTTGCTCGTTACTTTTGTAACGAGTAACGAAAAAATTTGAGTTACTCGATCCATTTGTAACGGGTATCGAAAATTCCTTAGTTACTCGTTACATTTGTATCGAGTAACGAAAATTCGTCAGTTACTCGTTACATTTGTATCGAGTAACGAAAATTCTTCAGTTACTCATTACATTTGTATCGAGTAACAAGTATCGAAAATGTCCTAGTTACTCGATACTTTTGTATGAAGTATCGAAGATTTTTGAGTTGCTAGGTGCTTTTGTAGCGAGTATTGGAAATTTCTTAGTTACTCGAAACATTTGTATCGAGTGTAGGTTGGGTATCGAGAAGTGGGAAGAAGTGGGCGCGCGGTCGGTGTAAGACTCGGCGATCACCGAAGTTAAGCTGCGTTTAGAGGCTGTCAATAGTTGGATGGGTGTTACTCGTTATTCGTTACTCGTTATTCGTTACTCGTTACTCGTTACAAAAGTATCGAGTAACTGAGAACTTTACAAATGTATCGACTAACTCAAATTTTTTCGTTACGCGTTACAAAAGTATCGAGTATCGAAAAGTTTTTCATTAATCGATACAAATGTAACGAGTAACTGAGGAATTTTTGTTACGCGTTACAAATATATCGAGTAACTCAAATGTTTCGTTACTCGTTACAAATGTATCGAGTGTCGAAAATTTTTTCGTTCCTCGTTACAAAAGTATCGAATACCGAAAAACTTTTCGATACTCGTTACAAATGTATCGAGTAACTCAAATTTTTTTGTTACTCGTTACAAAAGTATCGAGTATCGAAAATTTTTTCGTTACTCGATACAAATGTAACGAGTAACTGAGGAATTTTCGTTACTCGATACAAACGTAACGAGTAACTGAGGAATTTTCGTTACTCGTTACAAAAGTATCGAGTAACTAAGGAATTTTTGTTACCCGTTACGAAAGTATAGAGTAACCATAGTTACTCGATGCATTTGTATCGAAGTAACTAAAATTTTTAGTTACTTGATACAAAAGCATCGAGTATCGAGTAACGACTAGTTACAAATTTGAACATCTCTGGGTACGGAACTCTAAAAATACACAATGGTAAAATTTGCGTTTCATTTGGAATATTGTAACGATAGAATTAAAATATTAGTCTCGGACTTGTATCAGGCTTACATACAAACGATCCATTAAAATCATTATTTTGTTTATCCGATACGATATTGACAAAGTAAATACACATAGGTCAATCATATAAACCTTGTAAGTCACTTATTGTATACAACAGAAGTATAATAAAGAAAAAATGGCAAAAAAAAAATATATTTTCGTCGACATGTTCAACAACATCATTCATGGCGTTGCCGTTTGGTGGGCGTGTACATCTATGAATTCCGTCTCGCATCGTCTGTCAAAATAACTATCCCAAGTGTTGTTACGTTGTGGGGTATATAGAAATGGAGAGAAAGAGAGGGAGAGGGCAAATGTTCACGCCGATAATAAATTGGTTTGACTTGTTGTTTCACAAAACATCGGGAGTGGATCTAGGTCGGGACACGCTTCTTAAACGATAACTGACACATGAGACATAGGTGTTGGATGGACTGTAAAACTATTCATCTCTCATCACACTTCTCTCTCCCTCTTCCTCATTCTCGCCCGTTATTATTATGCAATTTATCATATGTGCTCCGATCGACCACTCTCAGATCTTATTATACATTGGCTTGATGTCTCATCGTTGATTTGGCGGAGAATGATAAAACGAGAGAGCACGAGGCTTGGAGCTTCCGATATCATACGAACAATAAGATCCAAGGGACTACAAATGAGCAATATATTATTTAAACACTAATTTCCTCGCCGTTGTCATTAACGATTATAAGGAACAACATCAATTCATCTTCGTGGTATGATTAACGTATGCGGCATTGAAATTTTCATCGATGACGATGAATACCGCACGATTCATTTTTTATGGTATTATATCATAGACATTGCGACTGATATTACTTGGAAAGAAATGATGGAATACGCTCGCCAAATGTTCGAAAAAACTTTCGAACAAATGCGATTCACGGACGTCGGAAGATATATTATAGCCTGAAGCCTAACTAATCGTCGACGCATCTCCATTATCCAAAGTGACGGATTCGACCTACAAATCCATAAACATGGTCTGGCTTGTTGCACATCATTTAACACGTATGTTTAACATGTATATTGTACATACCAGGTGTGTAAGTATGAAACCGGAATTTGCCCATAGGTGGCGCTAGATGTCGATGCAGTTACCGACACATCACGTCAGCGGTGTCTTGTTATTGTATTGATATCGGACAAAGATTTCCAACTCACAATAACACGAGTTTCATTCAGTAGCATTAGTTTATTAGAGATAAACATGTCGAGTTTTGTGCCAACAAATTACGATTTGTGGACAGCCCTACTTTTCTGTTTTCATCTGAAGAAAACCGCAGCCGAATCGCATCGAATGCTTCTGGAGGCGTTTGGTGAGCATGCTCTCGGTAAAACACAGTGTTTCGAGTAGTTTAAACGGTTCAAAAGTGGCGATTTTGACGTGAGGAACGAAGAACGTGTTTGGTGGGATCAGAAGGGCGTAATCTACTACGAGCTGCTGAAACCTGGGGAAACTGTCAATACTCAACGCTACCGACGACAAATGACCGATTTGGATCGAGTTTTGCGTGAAAAACGACCAGAATACCAACAAAGACAACACAAGGTGATTTTGCTGCATGACAATGCACCAGCACACAAAGCAAAACAGGTCCAGAAAACGATAGAGTCGTTCCGTTGGGAGATTCTTCAGCACGCGCCTTACTCACCAGACCTTGCCCCATCCGATTACTACTTGTTTGCATCGATGGGACACGCACTTGCTGAGCAGCGCTTTACTTCTTACGAAGATGTACGAAAATGGCTCGATGACTGGTTTGCCTCAAAAGAGCAACAGTTCTTTTGGCGCGGAATCCACAAATTGCCAGAAAGATGGGAAAAATGTATAGATAGCGACGGACAATACTTTGAATAAGTTACTTTGTATCATATCATTACAATAAACGTGTTTTTTCTGTACAAAAATTCCGGTTTCATACTTACACACCTGGTATATGAGGCATTCCACGCCGTTTCGTCCTGAATCTGGCCCTTCCCCTCTCCGATTTTGTCCGCAATTTATTATGCTTTTGTAGTACTTCTGAAAAGCACTCAGGATTTTTTTTAGATTTTTTTTGGCGCGGTTTGACTTCATTATAATCTTATAAACAGCCCAATTTTTATCGCAAATTTAAAAATCTGAAAAAATGACGCAAATTAGGTTTTTTGTATAAAAAATTTCGAGCGTCGAGGCAAAGTGGGCAGGGGCTTCCTTCTGTTGATGACAAGCTTTTTTGAAAAAAAAATTGGAGAAAAAAATAGAAGTAGACATTCGAATTGAGTGGGCCGTTTTCCAAACATTTTTGTATGAATTAAAGGTGTTGAAAAAAAGATACCTACTTCGGTAACCGGGTGAAACGAATAATTTGAAAAAAATGCAGGCATTTTTTCTAGAGCCCAATTTTTAGCCCAAATTTCAAAATCTGAAAAAAATCACGAAAATCTGGTTTCTTGTATGAAAAATGTCGAGCATTGAGCCAAAATAGGCAGAGGCTTCCTTCTATTGATAACAGGCTTTTTCAAAACGGAAAAAAAATTTTAAAAATAGGAGACACCTGAATTGAGTGGGCCGTTATCCAAACATTTTTTTAAACACCTTCAATTCATAAGAAAAGTTTTAAATAACGACTCAATCAATTCAGGTGTCTCCTTCTATTTTTTTCAATGTTTTTTCAATGTTTTTTCAATGTTTTTTCAATGTTTTTTCAATGTTTTTTCAATGTTTTTTCAATGTTTTTTCAATGTTTTTTCAAAAGTCTGTTGACAACAGAAGGAAACCCCTGCCCACTTTGACTCAATGCTCGAAATTTTTAATACGAAAAACGGGATTTTTGTGATTTTTTTCAGATTTTTCAATTTGGGCTTTCAAAAATATGCTTGTAATTTTTTCAAATTATTCGTTCCGCCCGGTCACCGAAGTTGGAATTTTTTTTAAACACCATCAATTCATACGAAAATTTTTGGAAAACGGTCCACTCAATTCGGATGTCCCCATTTTTTCAATTTTTTTTCGACAAAGCCTGTTATCAACAGAAGGAAGCCCCTGCCCACTTTGGCTCAACGCTCGAAATTTTTTTAACAAAAAACCGAATTTTAGTGATTTTTTGCAGATTTTTAAATTAAGTCTAAAAGGCCATAGCCGGCTAAGTAGGGGTGAGCGGCCCCCACGCGCATTCGTTCCAAATTTTGGCCAAAAGTTGCGTTTGATAGATTACAAACTCACCCCAAATTTCAACCATGTAGCTGCACTAGGAACAAACATAAAAATACAACTAGTATTTTTGGAGAAGATTTTTTTTCTCAAGATCTATCAAACCGATTTTCATAAAAAAAATATGTGTTGTTAATATATTCAAGGCAATTTACAGAAAAAATCAAGAACCCAATCCCACTAACGGAACTACCCGAAAAAAATTATTTTACTTTTCGTGATTTTTTTTCGGTTACTCGCTCACAAAATACAATTACCAGTTTTCTTGTATTAAGAGGATGTGAAAGACCTGTATTACCATCATTGCAGATTCGAATTTTCGAACAAATGCCATTTCCAAATTATTCAACCAAATGGGCTGAAAATTTAGGATGTCATTACGGTAATAGTATTCTAGGGCCTCAAACTCAGAAAATTTCGATAGCGCAAAAAAAATACCGTTTTTTTATCAGGTGGAATCTGTAATGCAGAAATGGATTTCCCGATGTTTTACATTGTTCAATTGCGAATATTCGTAGTTTTAGGCTCTAGAGCAAAGAATAACGCAGATACTGGGCACTTCAAAATTGCTGTATGTGATAAATTGCAGAACCGGCATTTGTTCGAAACTTGTATAGTAAATGCCGATGAATAGAGCTATATTTATGTGCTTATACATATAGCTATGAGCATATATAGATATATCACTAAACGGATAACGGGATCGGATTTTCATACCCTGCTATCTAGCGGTGGCGCGCGTCGCAAAAATTCTCATTACTTTACCGACGTCATCTGAGTTCGTCGGTAAAGTGGAGAGAATTTTCGTGACGCACGCGGCCGCTAGATGGCAGGGTATGAAAATCCGATCTTGTTATTCGTTTAGTGATATATCTATATATGCTCATAGCGCATAGCTATGCACATAAATATAGCTCTATTCATCGGCATTTACTATACAATTTTCGAACAAATGCCATTTCTGGAATTTATCACGTACAGCAATTTTGAAGGGCCCAGTATCTGCGTTTTTCTTTGCTCTAGAGCCTAAAACTGAGAATATTCGCAATTGAACAATGCAAACATCGAGAAATCCATTTCTGCATTACAGATTCCACCTGATAATAAAACTGTAATTTGTTTTTGCGCTTTCGAAATTTCCTGAGTTTTAGGCCCTGGAATACTATTACCGTAATGACATCCTAAATTTTCAGCCCATTTGGTTGAATAATTTGGGAATGGCATTTGTTCGAAAATTCGAGTCTGCAACGATGGTAATACAGGTCTTTCACATCCTCTTAAGGGGAGGCTGAATACCGACATTAGCACCTCGAAAATGGATTCCAAACTTGCTCAAGCACGAATGGATGAAAATCAATAAAATTTTGACAGTATCATCAGAATTGTGGCACAAATGGAACCCCACTAAAGTTTTTTCGAAAAACGGAAGAAAAAATTACAGATCCGATTATCATCAAAAATCTGTAATTGAAAATATTAAATTATGTTTTTACGATATTTCGGCTAAGACCAAGAGTGGAGCTCCATAACCAACACCAAAGTACGACTATCGACACGTCTTTGACATTATTTTATGAAAAAACCGCGACTCAAGTTTGGAATCCAAATCACGAGATAAAAGTTGATAAATTTCGTGTTTTATCGAAAAAAATGGTGAAATTAAGTTCACAGAAATCCGAAAGAGGGCATCCCCATGTGGAATTCCTATGAAATAAACATTACTTTCTTCAGACTTTCATCCAAACTTTCTGACAAGTCAGTGGCAATTAACGAAAACGTTGATTTATGTCTCGCATTTGCATTGTGCAATTCATTCATCATTAATTCATAAATTTAATTGATTTTCATCCACCGGTATTGGAAAAATTTTGGACAGCGATTTTGAGTCGATAATGTAGGGCTTCAGTAATAATGTCGGTATTTAGCCTCGCCTTAAATGCAGCGCGTCGTGTCTTGCGATTGCCGGACGCTCCCAAGTAGCCGAAAACGGGGATAAACTATCATAGAAAAGCTTTGCGTAAAGCTTCATGCTTTTGTGGTAAAGTTTTCGATAAAACCGACAAGGAAACTCTACTGCGCTCGATAATAACTGTACGGAATTTTTTCGGACTTTCCGAAACATGGAAACACCCAATATTTTTTTTCTCGAAAGCCCTAGAGTAAAGAGGCTGTAATTTGGTGAATCGTCACTTCTTATACATACAATAAGATGTGAGAATGGCAAAGAAATCAAAATTTTGACCCCGAAATGCTGTTCGAGCAATCATGGATGGCCCCTCATCGGGACCTTCTTTTAGGCTGACCTCTTTCGAATTGCTTAAAACTCGAGTATGTTTTAGTGTTGCCTGAAAGTATATTGTACGCCAATTTTCAGATCTCTAACTATAGTACTCTTTGGAATACACCAAAATTATATTTCAAACTTTTTGCGTATTCAGCGCTTCGAAGCTTAGGCACGGCGCGAAATGAAATCGAAAAAAATCTTCCAATAGCTTTCGATCGGAAATTTCTTGCGCTTTTCGAAAAAAATACCAGCAATTCCGAAAAAAAATGAATTCATTTTAATTTCGGCGAAAAGCCGAAAAAATTGATTTGCAAAAAAAGAGCATAATTTAATTCAGCGGAACAATTTTTTAATGTTATGTATATATCTGAGAAGTCACGATATAAATTTCAAGTTGGAACTCGCATCCGTTTACTAATGCCAATTCTTTTAGTAGGATTAAAATTCTTAAATATCGTGTTTTTCGTATTCGGCAGTTCTCTGATATATTATATAGTTTTTTTAACGAATTTCGAATTTCATTAATTTATTAAATTCAAAATTCGTTAAAAAAACGCCATATAATATATCAGAGAACTACTGAATACGAAAAACACGATATTTAAGAATTTTTATCCTACTAAAAGTCTTGGCATTGGCAAATGGATGCGGGTTTCAACTTCAAATTTATATTATGGCTTCGCAGATATATACAAAACATGAAAAAATTGTTCCGCTGAATTAAATTATGCTCTTTTTTTATAAATAATTTTTTTCGGTTTTTGGCCGAATTTTAAGTGAATTCGTTTTTTTTCGAAATCGCTAATATTTTTTTCGAAAAGCACAGGAAATTTCTGATCGAAAACTATTGGAAAAGAATTTGTATTGATTTCATTTCGCGCCGAGCCTAAGCTCCGAAGAGCTGAATACGCAGAGAGTTTGAAATATAATTTTGGTGTATTCCAAAGAGTACTATAGTTAGAGATCTGAAAATTGGTGTACAATATACTTTCAGGCAACACTAAAACATACTCGAGTTTTAAGCAATTCGAAAGAGGTCAGCCTAAAAGAAGGTCCCGATGAGGGGGAATACCTCATAAATAATAAAGAATATTCGAATCTCGAATGACTCGAACACTCTCGCACACTCTTGCACACTCTTGCACACTCTCGTACACTTTCGAACACTCTCGTACACTCTTACACACACTTGCATACACTCGCACACACTCGCACACTCTCGCAAACTGTCGCACACACTATTTTATTTGTGAATATAGATAAAATATAGAATTAATATAGATCAAATATAGAATAAATATAGGTAAAAAAGATAAAATACATATTCGCCGTGCATGACGCTCATGAGTGCTTTCCAATTAGAGCACAGCCGGGCACGGTGCGACACTGTGTCCACCATTGCGTGTTCCAACTGCGGCACTGTGTCGTACTTTTGGACACAGGAAATTGTTGTGTCTAAGCGTTCTGTGCCGTCAGGGATACCAACGAGTCGACTCGCGTTCCAACAAGCACCATTTGCACAATCGCACCGTGCGGCACAGTGCGACACGGTGTCGTTCAATTGGAAAGCACTCTATACACTGTAAAAAAAAATCGCTAATTCACAATGTCGATTCATATTAATTTTACAAACTGGGTGTATTAAAATGAATTTCCTACAATTTTCGTTAAAATTAATATACTGGTATTGAACTTTGTTATTTCTGTATTAAAAAATTACAAATCCGGTATATTAAGGGCTTACATACACTTGTAATTTTCAAAAAATCGTTTTTTTTTTGTATTTTCTGAGTATACATATATTGGAGCATACACACTCAAAATTTTATGTCAATCAGACGAATATTTTCGAAGTTATTTATGAAGGCGCGTTAGGGAGCGTTAGGCGCTTTTGAAACTTTAAACGCGTTTTTCTCAAAACTATGTTTTCAAAATCGGTGATCAAGATTTCTCGAAAACGGCTGAACCGATCAGTCTCAAATTTTAACACAACCTTTTTAACTAGATTCTTTAGTAATTAATCGAAGATTTTTTTTCTCCGATAAATATTTTCCATTTTATAAACAATTTGAGGCTTAAATTTTCGTTCAAAATCGAGTCTTTTATTTTGAGAAGTCGCCATTTTGTCAAAAATTATTTTTTCGCTAATTCCTTCGATTAAATACTAGATAATGTATTATATTAACGAAATTTATTTGGTTTTTTCATTTCAGATAATCCGGTCCAGAGATATCGTGATCACCGCAAAATTGGTTTTTTTTGCGGAGCTCTAGGAGATCGGCGATAGCAACATTCGCGATGATTATTTTTACAAATAAAAAATATGTTAATATATTATAAGGTTATTATAATATGTACACCAATTTTCAAATTAATAAATTGAATAGTCTGCGCGAAAAAAATTCTTGAAAATCCGTCTTTTTAAAGCCTTCTAACTGTATGTAAGCCCTTAATTTCATAGTCATGCACCCCTACTTTAGAAATTCATAATCCGTCTTGAATATTTCTTTGATGTGTTTTGCTTTTTAATACACAAAGTAATAGAAATTTTCGTTGCCGGTGCTTAAAAATTGCAACACGGCGCTGTTAGAATTTACTTGCAGTCGGCAACAAAAAATTACCATTTTCTTCAGAATATTCCAATCAGTCGTTTGGAAATTCATGCAAGGGTGTATTAAAAGTCGAAACTTGCGATGGAATTTTAAAAATCGTCATGGTAAAATTACTATGTGGATTTTTATATTCCAAACTCGGTGTATTAATCTCATAATAATATAGCCACTTTGGAAATTTAATATACCGTTATGAATATTAAGAATCCGTCTTGTATATTTCTTAGATGTGTTTTGGTTTTTAATATACAAAAAAATAGTAATTTCGGTTGCCGGTGCTTGAAAATTACAACACGAGCGCTGTTGGAATTTACTTGGAATCGGTAACAAAAAATTACAATTTTCTTCAGAATATTCCAATCAGTCCTTTGGAAATTTATGCAAGGGTATATTAAAAGTCAAAACCTGTGATGGCATTTTCAAAATCATCGCGGTAAAATTACAATGTCGATTTTTATATTTCAAACTCGGTGTATTAATTTCATAATAATATAGCGACTTTGGAATTTAATATACCGTTATGAATATTAGAAACCTGTCCTGTATATTCCTTTGATGTGTTTTGCTTTTTAATATACAAAGTAATAGAAATTTTCGTTGCTGGTACTTGAAAATTACAACACGAGCGCTGTTGGAATTTACTGGCAATCGGTACCAAAAAATTACAATATTGTTCAGAATATTCCAATCAGTTTTATGGAAATTCATGCAACGGTGTATTAAAAATCGAAACCTATGATGGGATTCTAAAAATGGTTATAGTAAAATTACTAGGTTGATTTGAATTTTGCGAACCCGGTGTATTAATTTCATAATTAATACAGCCACTTTGGAAATTTAATACCTATATCGCTATGAATATTAAAAACCGGTGTTGTATATTTCTTAGATGTGTTTTGGGTTAGGGGTCACGAACTTAACTTATGAAGGGTAACTTAAGTTATGCGGGGAAACTTGAGTTATGAGGGGTCAGGTATTCTGGAATGAAGTTTTGAGCGTTCGCATAACTTATGAGGGGTTCGGGGCCGCGAAATTAAGTTATGAGAGGTAACTTAACTTATAAGGGGTCAGGAATCATGGAATTAAGTTTTGCGGCTTTATATAACCTACGAGGGGTCAGCGGTCACAAAATTAAGTTATCAGGAGTAACTCAAGTTATGAGGAGGCAGGGACCTCGAAATTAAGTTATGAGCGGTCATTCAACTTATGAGAGGTCACGGTTTTCTTCAAACAAGTTTTGAACGTATACATAACTTATAAGGGGTTAGGGGGTCTGAAATTAAGTTATGCATGGGGGTCACTTCATTTATGAGGGAATCATAAATGAATCCCGGAATTAAGTTTTAAGTTATGAGGTGTCAATTAAATTATGAGGGGTCACGAATTCTGGAATTAAGTTATAAGGGGTAACTTAAGTTCTGAGGGGTCACTTAAGATATGAGTGGTCAGTTATTCTGGAATAAAGTTTACGTAAATTATGAGGGGGCAGAGGATTCGAATTCAGAAATCCGAAAATCAAGTTTCATGGATTATCGCACATTCAAAAGCATATATTATTAATTTCATTTCACTCCTTGCGTAAAGTGCCTTCTTTAGGCACTCGAGCAATCAAATTTTGAACGAAACTCGTGTAAGAATTTTTTTCTCAACTCACGTGATTGCAACATTCGCCTTCAGCTCATGCTGCAAACTCACACTCGTTAGAAAAAGTTTCATCGCACTCGTATCGTAATGTACTATTTCGGCACTCCAGCATTCATATATCATAAAAGTAAAGGAACTTCATAAGTAGTCGATGGCGTAATAGGTAGCGTGTTAGGTAGTTAGGAGCATAGGTAGGATGGTAGGCAGGGTCGAGGGTTCAATTCCCCGTCAAGGAGAAAAATTAGATCGGCCAATTCCCGCCGATTTTTTTTTTTCTATGTATCTCTTTTTAGGGCTGGTAAGCTATGCATATTAAATTATTTTGCAAGCGCAAAATATTTTTTAAAACATGTTTGACAACAATTAATTACAGCTACGGTAACGTAAGTTTCATATACTTGCGTATATTAATTTCAACATTTCTTCGTTCGGTAAATTTCATGAACGAAACTCCTGTAAGAATAAATAAATCAATATAATTTTTAATATGCCGTCACTTGAAAATTACTATACGGTGGTACATGAAATTTAATATACCGTGACTTGAATATTAATACACGGTGGTATATGAAATTTAATTTACCCCTTGCGATTTTTAAAAACACAGTTTGATTAATTTAATATACGAAAGTAATGTATTCTTTCTAACCGTATACAGCAATTTTCGTAAACTTCATCCTCAAAATAACAATACTTTTGTATATTAACCAGACAATACCAAATTTTTAAAAATAATATCCTGTGATCAAATACTCACGGAATATGTATATGAAATTTAATATACCACTTGCGATTTTTAAAAATACCATTTGATTCATTTAATATACGAAAGTAGTGTATTTCTTTTAACCGAATACAGCAATTTTCATAAACTTCATCTTGAAAATAACAATACTTTTGTATATTAATTGAACCACTACAAGTTTTTAAAAATAATATCTATTCATTATATAAATAACGAAGATGTATATGAAATTTAATACATTGTGCATCATTTTTAAATAACGAGCATCTTGATTTCCTGATGCATGTTCATATGAAAATTCATATACGGTTTATGCATTCGAAATTCCTACACCGGTGTATTAATTTTCCGAAAAAAATTTTTTACAGTGTAGCTGTAGATATATTTTCTCTGTGCATGACGTCATAGCTATAGATATAGTACTCGCCAACTATGATTCTCATAGCTATAGATATACAGCCCGTGTATAAGCGTGACCGAATTTCAGCCAATCAGGTGACGCGAATTGTCGGACGGAGTTTCACGATGATGGAATTCGAGAATAATTCACGCGATATCATCATATCTCAGCATTATGTGGACAGATCAACATAAAAATGGTATTAATGGTAAGCTAATTTTTTTTTAGATCACCATAGTTCGTAGATCTTAGAAAAGTTGTCGTGTTTTTTTGTAGAATCGATTTGAAATGGAAAAGGGGCATGGGCCGAAGTGTATTCGCGTATATAAGAGTGCGCGGTGATCTCGACTGGGATTTTCTCAGTTTTTTTAAATATTTGGCGTCGAGACGCTGCCGCGTCTCTTGATATCTCGAAAACGAATGAACATTCTATCGTCACGTTTTATGTGCTTTGTCTTCCGGATGCTAGACTGAGGAGATTTGAGTTGTCGAATATGGATTCTTCGCGAAGGTCAATGTTGAGCGTACAATATGGACAATTGCAATTTGTACTTTGCTAGATATATTAGAGTGCATGGCTAGCCAGAGACGTCCAGTTGCATGCGAAGAGATGCCATGCAAATTTCTTGTCGAAATTTAGTACCGATAGATACGTATAGAAGCATATTTATGGGGCATTTCACAGGCTAAAGCAAACAGTATCCGATCCTCGATACTTTTGATTTTTGAGTCTTTTGCGATTTTTTTTTCAGATACAAAAAATTGCACATATTTGCTCAGATTTTTCGCACCTCCACCGTTAACCCCTTGCTAATGAAACCTTATTTCATTTAACCTCCTAAAATCATTTTTCCATTTTTTTCAAATTCTGTTCTACCCTTCAGCCGTAATAAAGTCGACGTGACACTAAAAATAAAAGGTCTTAAGATCGTTTTTCAAATATGTACATGCGAAAAATTGCTCAACTTTCACATTACATGCCTGAGATGTTTTCCCATGATATACAAATGGAAGTCAGCATGGTTGTTAATATTTTTTTCAAACTCGAAATTTCGTTTTTCATATAGAGCAATCGAAGGCTTTTTTTTTATAACGTTTAATTATTAATTCCTATGAAAAAACGATGTTTTTACATGAAATTTAAGTGTAACTTCGACAGTTAATATTTTTTGGCGAATCTTGTTGATTCATTTCAAAAACAGCATTATATCCTTTTTGTTGTTAGAGACACTATTCCAGCTGTAAAAAAGATAATTAATTATCAAAGTTATTAATTATCAAATTATCTTCGATTTCATTGGAGCTTTTCTTATGCATAGTGAATATGACGTTTCGTCTTCATTTTACAAATGGACTTCCACTTTCTTGTGTTAAAAAAGATCTCACTTTGTTATGAAGAATTTATGTAATTCTTGTATGCCTTTCAAAATTAGTTTTGCAAGCTTTGGTTCTTGGTTGTATATTATTAGCACCTGCATATTATTAGCGAATGTGTAGCTTTGATCGATAAAAATCCAGGAAAGTTAGTCAGGGATCGTTATAACATTTACTTGGAAATGCATTTTATTATCTGGAAGTTGTAAGGCGGTTGAGAACCATGCATCTGCAAAAATTTAAAAGTTTTGAACCGCGGGGTCACAGCCTGCAGAGAGCATTTGGATATCGAAACCGTCGATGGTCGAACACTTTACAAATCGATCTGGAAAGCTGCATATATATTTAATACATGTACATGGCTGCGTGAACGGCATGCACGCGCTAGATTGCACTGATTGCAAGATTAATTCATTTAATTGGTCAATTTTTCGGGTCAAGGACTACGAGTGTGGATACTCTTCTACTATGATGCCCTCACAAGACTCAACGGATCGCGGAAGCTTTCAAATAAATATGTTGATTGTGAATCTCTTTCCCTTTCTCTCTTGACTGTTATTTCTGTCGCTTCTTTCTTTCAAGAATTTCACAAGTCATCTAATAACAAAAATGTACGTTTTTCCTTGCTCTGCTACCGTACTCACGTTTAGAGAGAAAAGGTTACGATGGAAAAGACAGGCATCACAACCGGGCATGACGGTGAAAATGTAACACGTAGCAAATCGATGGTGAGTTAAACATTACTAGGAACACGAGCATTTTACTACCCCCAGTACTTTCCCGCACGAGTGTCAGCTACGTCGTTTTATGACACCACTTACGTCCCCGAGTACGACAGTATACGAACAACATATTTTCGGGACATTTCTGTCTACGTAGCTAGCAGGAATAAAACCTTGATGCTATCGAACTAACACACATGACGCTCTACACATATATGATTAATGCCTTAAGCAGTACCAATAATTTCTTTACATCCAGTACTAATGGTAGAAATTCAAAATTTGAGCTTATTTCTTCTGGTATTCCGATGTCTTTGTTAACGCACATATCCATTGATTCTTCGATCTCTGATGGCGTTTGCATTTCCATCGCTCAAATAATTTCTCATTGACACAATTACGTTAATGATCGGCATATGTTTACAGTGACAGGTTAAAGGATGATTGAAGTTTGCTGTGAATGTTTTCTGCGCAGTTGTGTTTCAATCACTGTTAAATTTCACAAAAAAGATTTAATTGTATAATTAATTTCAATCGAACTCATTTTCCTGACAGAAAAATGACAATTTTCCGGAAAATTGAACGCTTTTTTCCAATTACTCGAAGTTTATGGGGAATAATTAGTACTTGCAATATTTTTTCAGATGTCGTTTAGACGCAAGTCTTGTTAAGCGTGTTAAATATTTGCTGTCGGGTAAAACGCACAAGCATTAATTTCTTGAATTGCTAATGACTCAAGTAAACACCAGTCTCTTCAGGAGGGATCTAGGAGAAAATACCCGTGCACGAAAAATCCGCAGAAAAAATACCCGGCGGAAAAAATACCCGTGGAAAAATTACCCGACGGAAAAAAAACCGCCTACGTATCCCATGGACGCAGGCACCATGCCCAATGCCCAAAATCCACCCCACAAATTCACGTATCCCAAGGACGCACGCATCCCATGGATGCACACACCACACCCGATGCTACAAACCTACCCCACGTACCCCATGGATGCACGCACCCCATGGACGCACTCACCACACCCGATGCAACAACTCAAGCGGATCGATGCAACCATAAGTAACCTAAAAAGAACCGGTCCGTTTGAAACAAAAACGAACGCAAAACGAACCTCTTAATAACCACATGTCCTAAAAGTGATGGTTTGTAGAAGGTTGTAGTTTGATCAAAACAACTGAAAAAGAACCACAGTATAACTCGAAGCGAACTGGAAGAGAATCGAAACGGGACCGATCAAGAACCAAAAAAGAACTGATAAAGAACCATTACATTCGATTGACCATGAAGGTCGATTTCATTTCATGGGGACAGAGAAATAAATCTCTCTACGTGCTTCTTCTAGATAAGTATACTCTGTGCATATTCCGTATGGAACTAAGCATTCGCGTTCTGCGACATTTCGCGGCGAGTCGCGGAACTAATGTGGTTGCATACAGTTCGCGGCTGGTTGCTTTTCGGTTCGGTCCGCAACCCATTTGTAACTCTTATCGAACCGATTCCAGTCCATACTTCGGTTTCAATATGGTCGTTTCACGGTTGTTTTTTCTTTCAAACGGACCCTCCTTTTGTGGTGATTTCTCGGTTGTTTTAGGGTTTCTTATTTTCATAACAACCAATACACAACCAGTCACCGAATTGTAACCGTGATGCGACAGTTGCACCGATCCGCTAGGGAAGTCCGTCCCATAAATCCCCGTATCCCATGGACGCATGCACCCCACAATCCTACGCATGAACGCATTTCGTCCATCGGGTATTTTTTCCGTGCTATTTTTTCCGCGGGCTTTTTCTCCTAGATCCCTTCAGGAGAGTTAAAGAGTCAATGATAAAATAGAGGTCGAATTGGCGTCAAAACACCAATTTTGGAACATAAATATAGATGTTCGTTGAATACTTGTAAGCCTGACCAATGGTCTATCATTTGACGTATCAAATGAAGAATTTTCTGATGCTAGATAGAACCTTAGTTAATTTATGAATTTCACTACGCTGTGCATGTCTCTGACTAGACCGCTTGACGGATCTTATCCTACGACATCTTATTTTCTTCGTAACACTTTTCTAGATTGTCTAAGTGCAGCACATTTTTTTTAGGTCCTTATTATAGAGTTACCCCACACAGCAAAATTGATCCCGGGAACATCCCGAGATAGTCCCATTCGTGTCCTGCCAAGATAGTACGTCTCATGAACGTCTATGGGAGGAACCAGTAAGATATTGTTCTACCCGGGATTAATATTGGATGTCTTGAGGATATCCTGTCGCAACCGTAATTAGACGATCCAAACGCACTCTCTTATAAACGTCTGTGGGAGGTAGTGGTAGGACATTGTTCTACCCGAGATTAATATAGGATGTCTTGAGGATATCCTACCATCACCGGGAGGTACTAGTAAGACATTGGTCTACTCAAGATTAATATAGGATGTCTTGGAGATATCCTATCGCAACCGTGTTTAGACGATCCCAGTGCACTCTCTTATAGATGTCTCTGGGAGGTACCAGTAGGACATTGTTCTACCCGAAATTAATATGGGATGTCTTGCGGATATCCTGCCGTCACCGTGTGTAGACGATCGTACCGCACTGTCTTGTAAATATCTATGGGAGGTACTAGTACGACATTGGTCTACTCGAGATTAATATAGGATGTCTTGAGGATATCCTGTTGCAACCGTGTTTAGACGATCCCAGCGCACTCTCTTAGAGATGTCTCTGAGAGGTACCGGTAGAATTCCATTCTACCCGAGATTAATATAGGATACCTTGAGGATATCCTGTCACAACTGTAATTCGACGATCCCAACGCACTCTTTCATAGACGTCTGTGGGAGGTACTGGTAGGAAATTGTTCTACCCAAGATTAATATAGGATGTCTTGAGGATATCCTGCCGTCACCGTGTGTAGATGCTCGTACCGCACTATCTTGTGGATGTCTGTGGGAGGTACTAGTAGGACATTGGTCTACTGGAGATTAATATAAGATGTCTTGAGGATATCCTATCGTAACCGTGTTTTGACGATCCCAGCGTATTCTCTTAGAGATGTCTCTGGGAGGTACCGGTAAGACATTGTTCTACGCGAGATTAATATAGGATGTCTTGAGGATATCCTGTCGTAACCGTGTTTTGACAATCCCAGCGCACTCTCTTAGAGATGTCTCTGGGAGGTACCGGTAAGACATTGTTCTACGCGAGATTAATATGGGATGTCTTAAGGATATCCTGCCGTAACCGTGTGTAGACGATCCCAGCGGACTCTCTTAGAGATGTCTATAGGAGGTCAGCCATTCCACGGCGTTAATTCCCGACTCGCCGCGAGATGGCAAAGGCTCTCACATACGGATCATGCAAATAGAATGCTTATATAGCCGAGCGTGAACACGGATATTTGACACTGAAAGGAGTCAGACCTCAAAAGAGGCCAAACTACAAGGAGTACTTGCTGTCTCCCTCTGTACTGTACCCATTTTATTGAAATTTAATTAATTACTTGAAATTAATAAATATTAAATCGAAATAAAAATAATTATCCACTGCTGCGTTGGCAGTCCAAAGGACGTCCCGAAGACATCCCAAAGACATCCCGGGACGGCAGTGGGACCATCCTATTGCGGTAATCACTGCGGACATTTCAGAGCCCATGGGAATCTCATGGGACCATCCCATCACCATTACGGGACAATTGAGTCAATTGTCGTGATGTCCTAAAGACGTACTTGGGACGTATTATTGCTGTGTCTGATTATTCTGGAATATCTTGGTGATGTCTTTAAGAAGTCTCGATAATATATTATCGATATCTCCACTCTGCTGTAT
The DNA here is from genome assembly GCA_946863875.1 of Alloplasta piceator. Classification (NCBI taxonomy): domain Eukaryota; kingdom Metazoa; phylum Arthropoda; class Insecta; order Hymenoptera; family Ichneumonidae; genus Alloplasta; species Alloplasta piceator. The sequence goes on along the minus strand of OX333072.1, from coordinate 41,132,635 downwards.
TTGCAGTCCAAGAGACGTCCCGAAGACATCCCGGGACGACAATGGGACGATCCCATTCTGGTAATCACTGCGGACACTTAAGAGCCCATGGGAATCCCATGGGACCATCCCATTACCATCACGGGACAATTGACGTGATGTCCGAAAGACGTACTTGGGATGTATTATTGTTGTGTGGGACAGGCTACTTTTTGAATTTTTGACCCATTTTTTGTTTCAATAATTAAGAAATTGGCCTGTAACTCCATAATTAGGACCTAAAAAAATGTGCCACACTTGAGCAGTTCGGCAAAGTGTTACGAAAAAAATGGGACATCGTAGGATAAGATCCATCAAGCGGTATGGTCAGGATCGTGCCCAGCTTAGTGAAACAACAAAATTGATTTATGAAAGAACCGATCTTACGGGTTAGGGGTTATAAGTGCGTACGTCACTAACGTCAACTAGCGTCAAAAATTGCTTCATTTGATATGTCAAATGATAAAACATTGGTTAGGTTTACACGTATTCAATGAACATTTATATATTTATGTTCAAAACTCGACGTTTTGACGCTGACTCGGGCCCCTCGAGCAATTAAATCGAAATGTCTTTTTTTTACGTCAAAGTGCAGAATGCTAAGTTTAACTTTGGTTTACAATAAAAACGAACATATACGTTTTTATTATGTTCTTATATACTACCTGAAAGACATTTCTCTCGTAGAGGAGGCTTTGTTTTATTTTAAAAAAATGTTATTCTCGATAATCATGACAGTAGGTTGCATAAATGTCGAAGCATCTGGAAAACATTTTTAGAAAAAACATACAGATGTGCGTGGATTCCAAACAATGAATGAATTAATTACGATTAGTACCATTTGTTTTATAAGATTTTTCTTGGGTAAGAACTATTCAGTATGCAATGCGTGAAAATAAAATCGTTATGTTGATAATATATCTTTTAATGCTGAAAAAAAATTACGATGAATAAATTATTCCGAAGCTAGACCTCGCTTAGACTCCATATTTCATCAAAAGCCCTCTACAGCTGTCGAGGGGACAATTTTCACACGCTTGGCTATGATTATCTTTGAACCCTTAAACGGCCAAGCGTATTTCTCTATATATTTCTCTCTATATGTGAAAATATATAAATAATATGACGTTCGATAAATTCACTTTTTTTGAATTTTAACTCCTGAATAAATTTTTCATTTAAACTAAATTTCTCATTTTTGAAAATCTGTTTTCAGATGCATTATTAAACGTCAAATTTAATTTTTTTTAATGAAAATTGAAGAAGGAAATTAAAAATAATAAGTGCTTTGTTGATGTTCCAAATACGCTGCAATTGTGGTTGAAAAGTCAAAAATTGCAACACCGTTATTTTTCTACATTAAAGGCCTTAGGGGTATAAGCATGCTGAATCTGCCCCCGAAAGATTTTTAAACGATACTTAGAGCACAAGTAGGTACTGATCAAATAATAAGATCCTGAAAGTTTCAAATTCCTAACTCAATTGGTTATTGAGAAAAAGTGAAATATGTAAAAAACAGAATTTTTTTCTCAGGATTGACAGAACCGATGGATCTAAATTTTTTATATGTTTTGCGGGCTGATAATAGCTCCAAGAAAAAAAATTAAGAGCTATATAGCTCTATACAATCTTCGAAATAAAAAATTATTCATCTTTTAATTTCAATTTCAAACCGTGATAGCATTTTGACACAATGATGAAACAATTTTTTTTCAAACCTTCTATATTTCACTATAACACTATGAATTTTTAAAAATTTAAGAAACGGTACGCCATAGGAGAAAAAAATAAAAACCACTTTTTGGCTCAAATAATTAGTTTATTTATATGTTTTGAGGTGTTATTTTTAGTATTAACGCATATTTAAATAATTTGTATTTATTAAAAATAATATTTCATATTTAAAATAACAACAAATTTTTTTTTGCCACAGTCAAAAATTAAACCAGGTAAATATCAATAATCATTTTTATAGTAATTTTAACAAATATTTTTTATTACACATGCGGGAAAAGCGGTATCTTTACGCCCGCTGTTACGGTCGAAAAAGTAGCTTTTTATCCATTTTATAATTGTGATGTAGGTTTTCCGTTTATTAAACGGGTATTTGAGTGCGCAAAGTTTACTTTGCGCACGCAAATTATTCTTTGCGCACGAAAATTCAGGTAAAAAACACTGCCGGAATTAAATAAAAGAATAACGTTGGTGAAATTCAACAAAAATGCAACCGAAATATTAAGGGAGCTTTCCAGTGTGACAGCCCGAAAAATCGCTGTTTTTCGCGATTTTTTTTTTAAAGAAAAAATAATCTAATCGGTCTGGTTTTTTTTGTATATTAATTGGGTATTGAAGAATACAAAACAATTTTTTAAAGATCGATTTATTTATTAATTAATATCTATAAAAATGATGAAACAATTGTTGCAGAAAATGCACTTGGATGTGGTGTCCACGTTGGGGGTCACAATTTTGATCTGAAACAAAAAACACAAAAAGATTATTGATCGGTATATAATTGGCTTTCGTGCTATGGAGGCTTTTTTTTTTTTTTGCAAAAATGGCGCCGGTTTGAACAAAAAGTATCGATTTTAGCATTTTTTTTTGGCAGTTTTTTTTACAAAAAAATAGGAAGATGTCAAAAAAAAAAGCTTCCATAGCACGATAAACAATGACGTTAAGAATATTGTGTAAAAAATTCAACTCGATAGCTTTAAAACTCTGCCCTCCAAGTTGGACACCGTTTTGAAAAATGCTGTTTCGAGAAAAACGCGTTCAAAGTTTCAAGTGAGGAAATTTTAGGTAAATCGTTTACTTACGGTCAATCAGCGATGCCAGGTCCATACAATATACAGTATACTATTCGACAAAGCAAAAAAAAATCGATTTTTTGAAAATTTCACACTGGAAAGCTCCCTTAAAACTGAATTGAGGTTGACGTGACAGATTGTTAACTATTTTATTACTCATGTGGTTCTTGTTCTTGTTCAAAATAAAATTATTTTCATTGTTCCTTAACTAAGTTTCCTGTATATTTCTTAACTTTTTAGTTATTATTTTTGGTCTGTGGGGGGCTTCGCCCCCCAAACCCCCCACCGGAGCTTTGCCCCAGTGGGGCGATATTTGTCGGAACTTTCGAGGCCTGCTGAAATATGGAGCAAATTATCTGATAAAGACAATGTTTCACCTGTGATTGAAGAAGACAGTGACCAAGACTGATGAAATGTGATTTTGCAATATTTTTGAAAAACATATGTTTTAGATATATGTTTTCCTTTTCATTATTTATTAATTAAACACTTTTTTTTTATGTTGTAATTGTATTTTATACCCCACACAGCAATATGACGTCTGAAAGAATCGCTGTAGATTTCTGATGTAAGATGTGGACATCCGAATACATTTTCCGAAAGACATCTTTAATGAGTTCAGAAAATAGTCGAATGCGCCACTTTGAGGAATGATTTTGATATCTGTGAAAAGTCGTCTTGAAGATAACTTTTTCAGACTTCTCAAAAAAGATATCGTAAGGACTACTATTTCGCAAGATAACTTTTTGAGGGTTTCTTCAAAATTATTAAAAATTAATTTTTTTCTCATTTCTATCGTTTGCAACATTTTTTAATACGTTTTTTTATTTATTTACATAGTTATTGAACTGACTGTATTTAAAAAAAACTAGAAAAAACTCAATTCGATTTCAATTTCATCTGCCTCCACGGGGATTCGAACCTGCGACCTGCCTATCTATCGTACTTACGAACCTAACACGCTACCTATTACGCTACTGACTACTTATGAATTCTCTTTACTTATATGATATATCAGTGATGAAATCCCAGAATTTAAACGGTTCCGATATGTATCCAAACCAGGGTTGCAAATAATACATTAAAAAAATAATTGGATTAACACTCGAATTAAAAATAATTTTTTATTTTTAATTTTATGGTGGGGAGTAAGGAATAAAAATATTAATAATAATAATAATAATAATAATAATAATAATAATAATAATAATAATAATAATAATAATAATAATTTAATCAACAATTACAATACATTCTTTTTATTATTATTATTTGAAGGATTCAAATTTCAAAATTTTTTTCGCGCTTTTACTTTGTGTTCCGCACATCGTTATTGATTTTTGAAAAAATATTCTTAGAATAATCATAACTTCTCCAATGACCAAGATATTCTAACTTGCTAAGAGGACATTTTTTTTGTTATTAAATGGACTTTTTTAAAAAAAATATCGAAAATGAAGAAAAAATAAATGTTAACCCTTGAAGGCCCGACTTTTTTAAAGTAACGCAATTTTCGTCACATTCTGTAATGAGGGATTTTCGAGGTCGTTCATTACGAATCCAAGGTCAGATTTTCAAAATTTTCAAAATTCAAAAGCTAATACGGCGGACGACTTTTTTAAAAATCGATCCAACTGGCCTGAAACTTGTTACTCGGGGTTTCCGGGGTCGCTGATTACGAATCCAATGTCCGATTTGTTAAATTCAAAATGGCGTATTCAATATGGCGGACGACTTTTTAAAAATCGATTCATTTGGTCTGAAACTTGTTACTCAGGGATTTTCGAGGGCACTGATTATGATTTTGATGTTAGTTCTTCGAAATTCAAAATGCCGGATCCAAAATTTCGTAAAATTAACACCAGACTTGTGAACAGTGACCTCGTAAAAGTTTGAGTGGTCATTTCCTGTAGCGGAAGTGAACCCACTGGACACAGTAATGTTGCAGCAATGAAACGGCCATGTTACCGTTTGTAACATGTTACATTACATGGACGTGACATGTAAGTTACAATTTCCTACTCAACAATATAACATTGTTACATGACAGTTATGTAACTGTGTTACGCTACAGTAACTAGAAATAATTATTGTTGAACATGTTATAAAAAATATATAGCACTTTCTAAATAATGTAATATCCATAGTTTACGGGCCCCAAAGCGATCCATAAGGAAAATAAATCTACACGACTTGTCCGATCTAATTTTTTCTCAAAGACCGGGAATCGAGGCCTCGACCCTACCTACCATCCTACCTATCTACTTACACGCTACCTATTACGCTATCGACCACTTATGAACTCCATCTACTTGTATAATATATGAATGCTGGAGTGCCGAAAAAATAATAGTGGTATAATAATAATAGTAAAATAATAATAATAATAATAATAATAATAATAATAATAATAATAATAATAATAATGATATATGCATTAGAACTAGAATGAGCAATAAACCATGGGAATTGGTTATCTTATTTGCGAATTCAAATCCCCTGACCGCTCATAAGTTCTGTAAACTTTATTCCAGAATACCAGAACCCTCATAACTTAAGTGACCCCTGAGAACTTACGTTACCCGTCATAACTTAATTTCAGAACTTCTAACCTCTCTTAACTTATGCGAACCCTCCAAACTCGTTTGAATGGAACCGTGACCTCTCATAAGTTAAATGACCTCTTATAACTTAATTTCGAGGCCGCTGACGCCTCATAAGTTATGTGAACTCTCAAAACTATTCCAAAATACCTAACCCCTCATAACTTGAGTGACCCCTTATACCTTAATTTCATGACCCCTGACCCTTTGTAGGTTTTGTAAAGCCGCGAAACTCAATTCCAAGGTCCCGCCCCTCATACACAAATTGAGTAACCCCTCATACCTTAATTTCAGAGCCCCTGACTCCTCATAAGTTATGTGAACTCTCAAAACTGTATTCTAGAATACTTGACCCTTCATAATTTAAGTTATCTCTCATAACTTAATTTCGCGACCCCTGATCCCTCGTAGTAAAAACTTTAAAATTTTGTATCTCTTTTAATAGTTTGTAACTTCCATGTTATATTGCCACAATGTAACATATGTTACATTACTGTAATGTAACAAGTTATATACTAGTTATGTTACCTACATGTAACAAATGTTACATAACATGGTACTTGCACGTTATATAACAGCACCGTTACCTAGGAATAACATTGTAACATTACATGTAACTTCCATGTTACATTGTCGCAATATAACATATGTTACATTACTGTAATGTGACAAAGTTATATTGCAGGAATGTAACCTACATGTAATAAATGTTGCATAACATTGTTACTTGCACGTTATATAACAGCAACGTTACATAGGGATAACATTGTAACGATACATGTAACTCTCATGTTACATTGCGGCAACATAACGTGTTCACTGGGTAACTTATTAAATTTTCGTCCGCCATATTGGATTTGCCATTTTGAATTTCGAAAAGCTAACATCGGATTCGTAATCAGCGACCCCGAAACCCCCGAGTAACAAGTTTCAGGCCAAATGAATCGATTTTTAAAAAGCCCTCCGCCATATTAAATCCGCCATTTTGAATTTTGAAAATTTGACATTGGATTCGTTATAAGTGACCCCGAAAATCTCTGAATGATCATTTTCATGAGCCTAGCTTCACGTAATTTGATAATTTGCAATTTTTGTCCAATTTATATATATATTGATTTTTGACAAAGTTATGAACGTTTGAATGCAAAAGTGGTTTCGATCGAAACCGCTCGGCCTTCAACGGTTAATGTCGTTTTCACTGTTTTGAGTTAAAAAATTTGATTTTCTTTCAATGCGACTTCTTCGATTAAAAAAATAATAATAAAATTATACGCAAAAAAAATTTTTTTAAGATTTTACTGAAGATGGGATTGAATAAATTCCTATGAAAAAGAAAAATTTCGATTTTGTTTTCGTAATTTCGTAATTTCGTTATTCATTCATCCATCCATCCATCCATCCATCCATCCATCCATCCATCCATCCATTCACCCATCCATTCATTCACCCATCCACCGATTCATCCATTTATTCATCCATCCATCCACCCATCCATCCACCCATCCATTCACCCATCCACCCATTCACCCCATCCATCCATCCATTCATCCACCCACCCATTCATCCATCCATCCATCCATCCAACCAATTCACCTACCCACCCAGACCCGCCCACCCATCCATCCATCCATCCATCCAACGATGTTAAATTTACCAAAATATAATAAGTTAAGCGACGCACATTTTGAGTAACAAGATAAGGCGAACATTAAAAGGGTGATTAATGAAAATGTGACGACATGAAATGAATGTAATTAAATATAGCCATGTATAGCCAGGGATGCTTACTGTATATTTTTCTTAATACACTTTTTCGTAAATTCAGATTTTTTCTTTTATTATTAATTAATTAATTCATTAATTAATTCATTCATCCATTCATCCATTCATCCATTCATCTATTCATCCATTCATACATCCTTCCATCCATCCATCCATCCACCCATCCATTCACCCATTCACCCATTCATCCATTCATTCATCCATCCATCCATCCGTCCATCCGTCCATCCATCCGTTCATCCATCCATTCATTCATTTATATATATACCCCAAAAACACCAAAAATGGTGTACAAAAATTGGAGACAATTAGTATATTTATGAAAGTATCTCTAATTCAGTCTTCTTACAAAAAGTTGTGAAATAAATAGACATGAAATTCACAACACAAATTGCCAAGCACATGTAGTTTCCCAATGTAACATTATCTGTGTAATCATGATTTTTAGAGGTGGAGTCAAAATAAAAAAATTCGAAAAAATCTTGACGGTAAAAATTTAAGAAATAGCGAAATCAAGTGAAAATTGTTGACAAAGGGAAATTATCAATGAAAAAAATAATCAAAAAAATAAAAAGTACTTGGCGAGCTCGTTTTTAACGGATGATCAGTCAAAACGGTTTTTTAGTTAACAGGTGAAAACCAGGTATGCTCAGTGAAAAAACTCGCCAAGTACTTTCTTCTTTTTTGATTATTTTTTTCATTGATAATTTCCCTTTGTCAACAATTTCCACTTGATTTCGCTATTTCTTAAATTTTTTAATTTTTAATCCCGACATTGGGGATTAAAAAATAATTTTTCACTTTTTGATCCCAAGATTGGGATTAAAAAATAATTTTTTATTTTTTAATCCCGACATCGGGATTAAAAAATAATTTTTTAATTTTTAATTCAAATATTTTGAATTCAAATTTTATTATTATCAGGTAGTTCATCTGGATATGCGATTTCTAATAACTTTTTAATATTCATTCCGAAGATCTCTTAAGGGGAGGGTGAACCCCCTCCTCCGCCTTTCCACTCTCGTGAGTGCGAGAGAGATAGAGCTAAAACTTTTAACAGATCTTTCTCGGAGATGGCTTGATGGAATAAAAAAAGAATATAGTGGGGCGACCTGTACACATTAATTACGCAGGCGACCCCACTGATCTTTTTTCATTTCATCAAGCCATCTCCGAGAAAAATGCGTTATCAAAATTTTGAGGTTATCTTGACCTTTTTACACTTTTCTTAAGTAATTCTTATTTCAGACTTCTTTGGACTAACGTCTGCGAGATATCATACGTGTTGCTCTAGAAGTAGTCTTGAAAAAGAGTTCGCGAGGAAGTATTTCTGACTTTTGTGCTGTGTGAGTACTATATCAGCGCAGGCTTTAAGAAATCCGTGTAATAGTGTGAACTGTTCCGTTTATTAATTAAGAATTTAAAAAAAAACAAGGAATGAATTAAATTAAACTTACACGGAGAAAAATGGGGCCTCAAATTCTAGCACCAGTTGCCAGAATTCTAGCAATTTACTGCCAGTTCTGAATTCTCGGACTGGTTGTTATAGAAGTGTAACATTGATTCTCACACCGTACACTGTTAAGAAAATTTATTTGAAACAAATAAAATTTATTTGATGCAAGTAAATTAATTATTTGTATATTATCCCGTAATTCGTTATTGGGATGAAATAAATATATTTTTGATAGAAATATCATTCTTTAATGAGAGCAAATATGAAATCGTTTAAAACAATGCACAGTTACTGTACGGGAATGTACGGGCTACTAAAATATCAAACCCATTTACTTCACTCAAGTAAATTAAAATTTGAATCAAGCTTCCGACTACGTGGTTCCGAAAATTGAACTGTTTTATCCAACTCAATGATTGTTTGTACTCATATAGGTCATACTTTGGATTAATTGAATACTTTTCTTGAAATGATTACGAATTTTTGGTGCCGTGTATGTTTCCATAGAAGGTAGAAAATGCTTTCTCTGGATCTAGAAAATGCTCATTTAAATGGAACATCTAATCAGTTTCTTCCAAACCCAAATCTATTGGTTCAATTAAATATTGTTTTAGACCGACCGTGCAGAATTATTTATTTTTTCCATATATTTATCAATTTTTACGATGGAAATCAGTTCCATATTCACAATTGATAGTTTGTGAGGGTCAAGTAAAGAAAAAAAAATTTAAGAAAAAAAAAATTTGGCCCCCAGTGGGGTTTGAACCCGCGACCCCCGTTTTTATGCATATCCTCAAATTCAATATGAATTTAATTTTAAAAAATAGGTAATTTAAAAGTTCATCGACTTTTCCGTCTGATTTAGTTTTCTTGCATATTCGTGGTTCCTAGAATATGTATGAGACCAGACTGGGATTTGAAACCTTCCTACCTATCGAGCCTAACTAACGATCTAAGACTGGGACGCTAACCACTACACCACCGACTACTTTTGATATACTGATGTTAATATCATATTTATAGAACACAGGCCGAGAAATAAATACGAACCGAAATAGTATTAAGAATTTATTTTCATTACCCGAAGGCCATTTTTTGGTTCAACTTGTCTTTTAACTTAATTTTAAAAAATCAAATATTGAATCAGATGAATAATAATATCAATAATAATTTTAATACCAAAATAAGAATACCGTGTCATAATAATACATAACTTTTTCTTGTACCGGAAAAATATACGGTAAGGTGAAAAACTTAAATTACTTGCGTCAAAAAATTTTGGTTAATTAAATCACAAATTTTCTATATACACAGCTAATAACTCGAATTTGGGTTGAATGAATTAAATATTGCGCTCACATACAATAATCAATTCAGATAAATAATATTGATTTTTAAAATGAAACAATCCTATTTTAATATTAAATAATTTTGATTTGGCTCGATAACACAGAATGTTCCGATGGATCATCTGAAGTAGTTCAATCAAGTAATTTTTTTTTGTTATCTTAGGATACCAAATCTTTGCATCAGGGTATATTTTCTTGTACCAAAGAAAAACACAATTGATGTAAAAAATGTAAATAACTTGCTTACAGTATTTTTGGTTTATCCAATTAAAAATATTACATATTCGCAACTAATAACTCCGGTTGATGTTGATCAAATAAAGTATTACGTTAAAAAATATTTATTATTTCCAATTAATATTTGTGCCTTGCTGTTCGTAGAAATCCTGCATTCGAATGAAATAACTGTAACTAATGTCAATGGATTAGATTATTTTGACCAAACAACTGCTACCAAGAAAATGACTTACTGTGCGCAATTTTTGTTTTTATTCAATGCAAAGAAAAATCGATTTGTCTCAAATAAATGCCACTCAAGTAATTTCGTTTATTTGGATCAAATATTTTTTTTTAACAGTGTATAGTAAATATGATGCGTGCATTACATTTTAAACTATTCTCGCATAGGCGCGAGTCCTATATGCTGTTTTTTACTATACGGTGTGAGAATCATTGTTACACTTCTATAACAACCAGTTCAAGAATTCCGAACTGGCAGTAAATTGCTAGAATTCTGGCAACTGGTGCTAGAATTTGAGGCCCCATTTTTCTCCGTGTAGATTTGTTTGAAAGTTTAGATTTGTTCAGAAAAAAAATCTTTTTGTATTTCATCAATTCGATAATTTTTTGTCATTTTATCTATATCTTAAATCTATAAAAATATACAAAGAATCGAGATTTGTAATAAAATGTTGTTCCTAAAAATATTTGTTAAAACTACTATAAAATTGATTATTGATATTTACCTGGGTTAATTTTTGCCTGTGGCAACAAATTTGTTGTTGTTATTTTGAATATCAAATAGTATTTTTAATAAATACAAATTATGTAAATATCAGTGAAATCATAAAAATTAAACCTCAAAACATATTAAAAAATTCATTATTTCGGCCAAAAAGTGGTTTTTATTTTTTTCTACCATGGCGTACCGTTTTCAAAATTTTTTAAATTAGTGCTACGGTGAAATATAGAAGGTTTGGAAAAAAAATAATTTCATAATTGTGCCAAAATTGTATCATGGTTGAAAATTGAAATGAAAAGAAAAAAAAAATTTTAAGGATTTTATAGAGCTATATAGCTCTTAATTTTTTTTCTCGGAGCTATTATCAGCCCCGAAAACATATTGAAAATTTAGATCAATCGGTATGGTCGATCCTGAGAAATATTTTTTTGTCTGTTTTTTTTAGATATTTCACTTTTTCTCAATAACCAATTAAGTTAGGGATCGAAAACTTTCAGGATCTTAGTATTTTATCAGTACCTACTTATGCTCTAAGTATCATGTAGAAACGTTTTGGGGGCAGATTCACCATCCTTATACCCCTAGGGCCTTTGTGAATGCTCAATTTTCCAAACCTTATTTAGGCGTTTCACTACTGGCAGCTTGGTGCGGTATAAGCTGCGTGAACAAAGGGTAAAGACAAAGTTATTGAAAAAAAATCGTGTCAGAGGGTTTAAATTTGGAACAGAAAGATAGGCTCCAATCACACGCTGCAGTATCTTGCATTTTGTTTATTTTTAAATCCTAAATTGAAGTACATTTTCATACAAACCACATTGTCTATATCATATAATATGGACTACAGCCCTTCCGGACAAAGAGTGCGTATCCAATAATCTTGTCATCCGGAGAATTTGGACCGACGACACCAAAATGCACGCCTATCTTCATGCCGGGAACTATACATCTTTTTTACAATTATTTATGTATGGAATATATGTAGATAGTTGAGTAGGGTGAAAGTCTATTTTCACACGATTTGCGTTGTAGATCTTATTAAAATCGATAGAAAAAAAGAAGAAAACGAACGATGAGCTGAAATATTGAGAAAAACGACGTATGATCAGAGATGTGAGTAACGAGTTACTTTCGTAACTAGTTGCGACAGAGTTACACGATACTTTTGTATCGAGTAACTAAAATTTTGTAGTTATTGCGATACGAATGTATCAGGTAACTATAGTTACTCGATACTTTTGTAACGAGTAACGAAAAGAATTGAGTTACTCGATACATTTATAACGAGTAACGGAAATTTCTCAGTTACTCGTTACATTTGTATCGAGAAACGAAAAAATTTTCGATACTCGATACTTTCGCAACGAGAAACGAAAAAATTTTCGATACTCGATACTTTCGTAACGAGTAACGAAAATACCTCAGTTACTCGTTACATTTGTATCGAGTAACGAAAAAATCTGAGTTACTCGATACATTTGTAACGAGTATCAAAATTTTTTTCGTTGCTCGATACTTTTGTATTAAGTATCGAAGATTTTTGAGTTGCTAGGTGCTTTTGTAGCGAGTATTGGAAATTTCTTAGTTACTCGAAACATTTGTATCGAGTGTAGGTTGGGTATCGAGAAGTGGGCGCGCGGTCGGTGTAAGACTCGGCGATCACCGAAGTTAAGCTGCGTTTAGAGGCTGTCAATAGTTGGATGGGTGTTACTCGTTATTCGTTACTCGTTACTCGTTACAAAAGTATCGAGTAACTAAAATTTTTAGTTATAATCTATAATAATAATAATAATAATAATAATAATAATAATAATAATAATAATAATAATAATAATAATAATAATAATAATAATAATACACGAACATCGAGTGCCAATACAAAACGGGTGTCTCGTGTGTTTCACGTAAAACTCGGGGCCGAGTATCAAACGTCCCATCAATATATTGCGATTTTATTACCATTATCAATGAAAACAAACGTATAATCGCAAAAAGCTTTATCCACGGGCGGTCAATATATTCAAATCAGGACATAAAATCGTTGCTGAAGGGAATACAGCGTAAACTAGTGTGCGGAGGGAACAACGAGATAGGACAAGCAGCCAAATTTTACATAAAATAAAAATTCTTTTGCAAATATATAGCAGAAAAGATTATATAAAATAGAAATTGTTTTTTAAATATATAATAATGCTTTATATTATAATCATTCATCTAAACAGCATGATCAATCAAATCACTGTAATGCTCTTGAGTTTGCATGACAATACAGACAGACAGTATTACCATCAGGATTTTTAAATATTAAAGATAAGATAAACTTACAGTTTGCGAAAAATAATATTTCGCGAACACAAAATAAAATTTGTCCGAAGTCGTGTAAGGGGGGAGTTTACAAAAAGACACTGGTCTTTCGATTTGAGTCGTGTCTCGTCGACGATAAAGTTTTGAGATAAACTCATATTCGAGAACTTCGCAATATCGATTTTTTTTCCATCGATAATATGTTTTATTTTAACTTCTGATCTATTAATTTGATGCTTTTTGCTAACCATTGATTAACGTGTCAGCTAAAAATTTAAAGTTATATTAAGTCAAAATTTTCATAATCATATTTAATCAACAAATATAAATAAACGAAATATTTGTAAGTTAATTTTGAAACAGTATTGTTGATAATTCTTTATTTTTTCTATGAGTTGTTGTTTAAAGGATACGTATCCTTAAGGCCGGCATTTCATGGGCGGTGAGCAGCAGCAGCAGCAGTTTAGTAACTTACTAAGAAATGACTAGAAAGTTTCTAGAATTTACTCACTTTCTAGTAACTTCCTAGTGAGTTACTAAACTGTTGCTGCTGCTGCTCACTGCCTATAAAAGGACACCATAAAGATACGTCCTGATGGATTGCATCCCCCTCCCCCCAACGGGTTTTGATAAATATTTAGAATCACGGCTTTTCCGAAAACGACGGGAATTTTTTTTTCGACATGGTGTTTTTTATTCCATCATAGTAAAAGATATTCCATCGGGGGATGCTGACATTTCCCATTAATTCCATAAGTTATGGGGTTTTGGAGTACAAGAAAACAAGGGACAAAGGGATATTCCCATTGTCGAGTTTCTGTGGTTTTGGTGCTGTTTGAAACCTTACATGTAGTTTCTATACAGATATGGAAAGTTTCATACCCATATTCCATTTCATTCCATTGAATTTCATTCCATGAAACTGCATTTGAGGTTTCAAACAGCTCCGAAACCACGGAAATTCTGCAAAGGGAATATCCATTCTAGTAGTAAATTTCGGCGTCCTCCACTCGAACATTATCATTTGTAACTAAAATTAAAAAATAAAATTAAAACATCATTTTTTACTGTAAAAAAATGTTAGTACGAAATTTTAGTACAAAACTTTAGGTTCCTCCAAGAGTTGATAGCGAAAAAAAAAATTCCCATTCAACCCGATTTAAGATTTGGCTTTTTACGGCATTTATTGGTTCATAAAAAATTAGATAATAAAAAATTTCAGCCTCCCCCAACGAAATATTATTGCTAGTGACATAATAAAGCTGATAATCGTAGAAAAAAAATTCCCGTCATTTTTTGAAAAGCCGCGATTCTAAATATTTACCAAAGTACGGATGGAAAGAGATCAATGAAGAAAATAGAAAGAAGATAGGAAATTGAAAAATGAGAGTGGAAAAAGGAATAAAATTTGCACCAACGGACTGCCGAGATCACAATTAACAATCCCTTCTTTATAATATCAATAACCAACGAGCTGAGCGGAATTTTTTCGTCCTGTATATTGTCGACGATTGAAATAAATTTTCTTTTTTAAACTACGCCCAACTTGTATTAATCCTGACTTGATTTCGAAAAATTAATATTTTCTTTTACATCTGGTCTTCCATATGAGATCGCGGGAAAGGTGAAACATAATATTTTTTCTTGTAAACATTTCATTCGTTCAACATATATTTTTCAAAAAAAAAACGAGCGAGAAAAAATTGGTAGAAAAAAAATGACAATTGGATACAAACAAATCACGCTTGTTAGTTATTTTATTTTTATTCACTTAAATTTTATTTCATTTTTTGTTCGCTCTAATTGCCTGCAGTAGTTGCAACCGTGTGTTTTTCTGTTGATGCTCTTTTCCCTTGTTGTTTATCCTCTTCTTTTCTCCTGTATCTGCCCGCGTGCATGTCCCTTTACTTCTCTTCCGCCTTTTTTTAGTGTTTCTTAACGTCCGCAATAGCTCGAGAGCTCGTTGATGGTGCATGGCTTTGAGCAACACTCGTCGTGAACTCCGCGTGTCTCGCGTAGAAATCTCGCACCACCAAAACGTCCCATCATCGCGTTAGCACTCGCCCTTGATCTCAACGGATAGTCGTAAGCGTACGGGTAGTCGTCTATCTCCATTTCTGGGGAAACGTGAAAGACGAAGAAAATATGATGAAAAGTGCAGATAACCGAAGAAAAGTGAGTAGAACATGTATGAAGATTTATGTCGTTAATTTCGGAATTCAATTGGAAATAAATATATCATGATGTTGAAGTTTGCATCGATGACAAAAATAATTTTTTTTTAAATTTATTTTTCGTGATATTTATGTTTTTCTCTAGCATTTAGTAACCCACGTTCTTAAGGTAGTACTGTCGATACTGCAAGAGTCAAGAGAGTCCAATGTATACACCATCATGTTTGACTAACGTAGTAGTTGCCACGTCTGTACTGAACTACGATATAAACGTATATTTGGAATATTTATTTATTAATTACTACTATCACATGCTCTCAACCTGTATTTTTAAGGATTTAAAATGTTCCTTATGATATTTTCTCTTAATTGATCCTTTTTTATTGAAATCTGAACTGTACTTTTTGTAAAATACGATGAGAACTCATAAGACTCAATGTTAAATGTATGGAATTACCAATGTCAATATATTTTTTCTTGTTCTCTGTAGCCTCTTAAAAATTCAACTGGATCTTTTGCTCATCATAATCTACTACTGTACCAAATCTTATTAAATTCTGAACGGTAATTCTAAAACCGACAGTACTACCTTAATTAAGAATACGAAGGACCTTTCAACGATGTTTCAATTTGAAAACTTCTTAGGAAAAATAGATTTGAATGATGAATGATATCTTAGGAAGAATAGATTGAAACGATGGAAACTTCAACATCATATTATATCCCTCGGCAAAAATTTGCATAGACTGTTTAAGGTCGATCGGTGGGACCATCATGGAAATGCTGCGAGAAAATTGGAGTGACACTTTTGACAATTCATTAAAAATGGGACTCCACTAACAGAACAATGTATACTGAAGTATATTCTCATTCGTTTTCGATGGAAGACCAACTCCAAGTTGCTGGAATTAGTCGGGTAGTACCCACACCCAATGGTTATACTAATACTAGTAGTTTGGTGAATTTGAGCTTGGATGAATTTTTCGGACTTGCAAGTTGAGGCTTGTTACAACATACTGTAATTTTACAGCCGCCATATTGCGCTCATCGAATGTATCACCGAGAACCACGCATATCGCCGTCATATTGCATGCATGGCACGTATAATTTCAATGGTAACCCAGTGAATACTCTGCCAAAAATCATTGGATGACTTTCATATAATGTCAATCTGCAAATATTCTTCGGAGAATTTAAATTTGCCGTCTTATATGAGTTCATCTTGTAGTCAACGGATGATGCATTTGTAAACGACATGGTGAGATCGAAATGTTTTGTAAATTCATCATACTAAATGAACTCATGGGCATGCATCACAACATGTAAAATTTGCTTCATAGAATGTATACACGGCGTGATAATCATGGCTGTCTATCTGGGGTGTTGCTTACATTGTATGTGTAGTTTTTACATTGTATCATTTGGAGCCCGGCAAAATTGTGTATACGCCTCTGCACCAAACTTGTCGAGTTCAATGCATTATCTCTCTATATTATATAAAAATTTCGCCGCTGCCGCCGCCGCCGTGTACAATAATCAAGGGGTCGGGTTTGGGTTTGGGGCGACGCGAGGGCGCGTAGCACCCAAGCCTCAAGAACCCCTAGTATCTATATATATGCGCTCTGGTATAACGAACAAACCCCCGTTTTGTTTGTTACACCAGAGCTCCAGTGTTAATGCAAATAAAAAGAAATACCATTGGAAAAAATCGGAAAATGATAGGCTATCTGGAAATGGAAATTATTTCCATTTCAGAAATTATGAAGTCAGCAGCATCAAAATACGATTTAATAAAAGGGAAAATAAATGGGACATTCAATGGAAGCTCAATTGTTTTGCAAGTAGTACCATGGACAAAAACTCTTGGGTCTACTTTCGATACTCTGTTCAGAGTACCCAGTCGGGATTTTCAAATGGTAATTAATGGGAGATGCTGGCAAGAGTAATCAAGGACAATCTTTTATAAAGACCTTGTCCGCTCTTCTTGAACATCGAATTGTAGATGCCGTTGCACAGAAGCTGCAGTGCGGTCGATAGATCCTTGCCGCAATATATTTGCTTAGCGTCACTCTTTTGGCCGTATTCGTCGTGTCCTTGGGCCAGTTGGAGTACGACGAACACCACGGCGAGCACCAGAGTCACGATAACGTTAGAGCGAAGAGTGGACATCTGCCGAAGTGCCAATGAAATCAGATAAAAAGAAAATACGAAGATTCATTAGATATTCAATATACTTATGCACTATTCGATTCATAAAATATAAATGCATAACAAGAGTTGCGGCAGCAACTCGACGCCAAGTATAAAAAAAAACTAAGAGTCTCAGTCGAGATGCCGCGCACTCTTATATACGCGAATGTGCCTCAATCCACGCCGCTTTTACACTTCAATTCGATATTACTCAAAAACGAGACAACTTTTTTAACATTTTACGAATATACTTTTCTTAAAAAAAAATTAGCTTTCCCTTGATACCATTATTTTTTTTTTCGCCCACGCGATGTTGAGATATCATAATATTGGGCGAACTATTCCGAATATTTATCATAAGAAAAATTCTTCAACAGTTTTGTGGAAACGCTTATAGATATACAAGCCCGTGTATAAGCGATGTAATACGATTTTATAGAGAAGGGCTTGTATATGTGGTAGTGGGAAAATATTAGTGTGCGGTGGACACGGCGCGCGCCGCTCTCTTTCGCCCCGCTATGAATAGGCGATCGTATATGCATTATCGATGCATTTATCTATACATATAATAGCATATGTACGAATATGTAATTGCGGTTTTATATATAGCATCATCTATATATATAGGCATATATATATATATAGCGTTATATATGACATTTCTATATATGGGGGAAAACGCCTGTTTTTTTCATGGCGTGACCCTGACCCCTTTTGATTTGGCTGAAACTTTGCTTATTTCATCGTCTGATCCCAAAAACAACTCTCAAATTTTATTAGATTTTTTGGAGCCACCATAGCGGAATACTAGACCATAGAATATTTTGACTTTGGCAAATATTTAATTTTCAATCGACGATATCTCTGTAGCGGTTGATCGTATCGAAAAGTATGTGAGGGGCTTTTATTTCCGTTTTGAGTCTATCTTTGAATAAAAAAATTGTCTGATTTTTTTAAAGCAAATTTAAGCAGTCAAAATAATTTTCAAAAATTAAAATCACGATACCCAAAAACTGCCCCCTTCGAATTTTAAATAAAAATTCTCAAAAATACTACAATTCATTACCAACATTAAAAAAAAAAATCAGGATGGTATTTTCAGCGGTTCGCGAGATATTAATTTTTTAGTATTTTATTTATTTGTTGATTATCAATTTTTGTCTATCTGTTAATTAATTTGAGCTTCGAATAGTGTAAAAAGAATAGTAAAACAGAATAATGTAAATCAATAACCCATACACATGTTTTGGTACAATATATTTTACTCGTATATACAATTTAATACTTGTATAAATCACTCGTTTAATTTTTTTATCAATTTCAATTTCTTATGTGTTAAAAGTATTTTATACTCGTATACACGTTTTTTATTCTCGTTTTTTTCTCGGATATTTAATTTTTTTAAATTATGCTATGTATCTCGCTTTCGACAGAATTCGACCATCTTTTAACAACAATGTTGCCATCGTGTAGCGGAATTATGCAGTGATGCTTCTGAGTATTTTTTATTGATCGGGCAATTTTGAATCGTCCATCCATTAAAAATTCCTTCGATTGTTCGTAATCACTCTTCTCACGGTAAACAATTTTGATCGACTGTACATTTTTTGAAGCCCATTCGTAGAGCTCTCGAGGTGTTGTATAAAGCCTATTTATGTATATATAGCGTTATATATGGCATTATCTATATATATAGTTTACATACGTATATACTGGTGTATACAGGTATATATATATATATATACTGGTAAATGTAAGTATATACTGGTATATACAGGTATATTCAGGTATATATAGGTAGATACAGGTATATACAGGTATATACAGGTATATGCATGTATATATAGGTACATACTTGTATATACAGGTATATACTAGTATATCAAGAAACGCGGCAGCGTCTCGACGCCAAGTATTCAAAAAAACTGAGAGAATCCCAGTCGAGACTGCCGTGCACTTTATATACGCGAATATGCCTCGAACCACGCCCCTTTTACATTTTAATTCGATATTAATAAAAAACACGACAACTTTTTTAACATTTACAAACCATAGTCATCTTAAAAAAAATTAGCTCTGATCGATACCATTTTTATGTTGATCCGCCTACATAATGCTGAGATATGATGATATCGGGTGAATTTTTCTCGAATTCTATCATCGTGAAATTTCTTCAACATTTCTTCGTCACCTGATTGGTCAGATTTTTGAAACGCTCATACACG
The DNA here is from genome assembly GCA_946863875.1 of Alloplasta piceator. Lineage (NCBI taxonomy): Eukaryota > Metazoa > Arthropoda > Insecta > Hymenoptera > Ichneumonidae > Alloplasta > Alloplasta piceator. The sequence continues at coordinate 41,112,769 of OX333072.1, read as the reverse complement.
GGATGTATATCTATAGCTATGAGAATCATAATTCGGCCGCTGACGTCATGCACAACGAAAATATGTCTAGTTAGCTATGAGCGTCGTGCGCAGCAAATATATTTATCTATATTTATAGTTAAAAGAGTATGTGTGCGACTGCAGTGTGCAAGTCTGTGCAGGAAGGTGCAAGTGTTCGCGATCATTTATACGATGTATATTAGGGTGGTCGTTATTTCAGGTATCAACTTACATTTGGGTGGTCATTTAAGATTCGATGCTTTAAATATTCATATACATATTTATTAAGATACACATTAGAGTGGTCGTTATTTCGGGTCCGAATTTATATTAGGTTGGTCATTAGAGATTCGAATGTTCTTTATTATTTACATATATGTATTTATAAGATGTATTTTAGAGTGGTCGTTATTTTGGGTCTCAATTAATATTAGGGTGGTCCTTCGAGATTCGATTTCTTTCAATATTTATATACGTATTCAAATAATATAGATTGAAGTGGTCGTTATTTCAGGTATCAACTTACATTTGGGTGGTCCTTCCAGATTCGAATTTGGTTTAGTATTTATATATATATATATATATATATATATATATATATATATGTATGTATTTATAAGATGTATATTGGAGTAACCGCTATTCCAGCTCTCAATTTATATTAGGGTGGTTATTTGAGATTCGATTTCCTTGAATATTCACGTACGTATTTATACGATATAGATTAAAGTGGTCGTGATTTCAGGTATTAACTTACATTTGGGTGGTCATTCGCGATTTGATGTCTTCAAAAGACATCAAATCGCGATACATATTCATCAAAAAACGCGGTAGCGTCTCGACGCCAAGTATTTAAAAAAACCAAGAGAATCCCAGTCGAGATCGCCGCACACTCTTATATACGCGAATATGCCTCCCGCGGAACCTGATTCGAACTTCAATCCAATATTACAGAAAAACACGACTACTTTTTTAAAATCTACGAACAATGGTGATCTTAAAAAAATGAGCTTTCCATTGATACCTTTTTTATGTTGATCCGTCCACATAATGCTGAGATATGATATCGAGTGAATTTTTTTCAACAATTCTATCATCGTGAAAATTCTTCAACATTTTTTCGTCACCTGATTGGCCAAATTTGTGAAACGCTTATACACGGGATGTATATCTATAGCTATGAGAATCATATTGAGCGATATACACTAGGGTGGTCTCTAGAGATTCGATTTCTTTAAACATTTTATGTACGTATATTATGATATATATTAGGGTGCTCCTTCGAGATTCAATTTCTTTAAATATTTATATGCATTCAGATTATATGATATATATTATGTTGGTGATTATTCGAGATTCGAAATTTGTTTATATTTATATATGTATTCATACGACGTATATTAGGGTGGTCGCCATTTCAAGTCTTAATTTATATTAGGATAGTCATTGAAGATTCGAATGTTCTTTATTTATAAGATGTATATTTGAGTGATCGTTATTTCAGGTTTCAATTAATATTAGGGTGGTTCTTCGAGATTCGATTCCTTTAAATATAGCATTATCTACATATACGCAGCATATCTGCATATATAGCGTTATATATAGGATTTTTATACATGTAGATCATCTATGTATATATATATATAGCATTATCTATATATATATAGCATATCTATGAATATATAGCATCATATTAGCTAATAACTTTAGCTTTGGGTGATATCAAAATTGAACTTAAATTTTAGGCTAAACTAAAATCTAACTTAAATTTCAGGCTAAACCAAAATCTAACTTTAATTTTACGCTAAACCAAAATCTAACTTAAAATTTATACTATATATTCATAGTTGTGCTATTGGTATCTGACATGGAGGCGTGGCCAAATTCAATATGGCGCAGACTGGGGGGCATTCGACTGTCTAAACCGTGTAATAGTAGGCTTACCGTGTAAATATAATATAAGTTATAAATATTGATGGCCGATAATGGTAGTTTAAACTATTCATGATATTTGTTAATGGTCTGGTTCAACTCCTAGTCAGCAAAATTTCCTTCTTCTCTTCGTGTAACATTTATATCTTGTAGAATATGCTACTTGACCCATACGAAACCTCGTCAAAAAACGAATTTCACTCACCGGGTGAAATGCGTTTTTTGAGGTTAAGTATGAGTCAAGTAGCATATTCTACAAGATATAAATCCTCAAAGCGTTTTTTCATGCTTGGAGTTGCTCCACTTTTTCCCTGTTACCAAAAAAAATGTTTACGTGTATGCAACGTGCATTTTTTTTGGAAAATTATAGAACGTCGAATTACGGTTTTTTTGAAAAGAACTTTCACATCCATGTACGGAACATACATCTTTCTTCTCATACATCATTCTTTTTTTAGATGATTTGTGAGATGTAAACACACCTCTTTCTCACATTTTTGTTTAATTCTTCTAAACCACTAATGTTGATTATTACGTTGTCACGAGCGATGCACCCCGGTTTTAATTTCATAATGTAACACCAGATGGCTCACGAATTTTGTCAGATCCCAATATGTATGTATCTATGGATAATGATATATATATGGGTATGCATAGCATCCCAGCAAACACACTTGGATGATTTACGAAACATTTACGTATAATTGAAATGTAATAACTACGTCATATAATGTTCATCACAAATTCGTAACTTTTTCATAACGCACGTAAACGAGATGTATATAATACGTCCTGACGATATGTAGTAAGGATGTCAATGAAAGATGTAGGAATTACGAAAAACTATAGACATCACAAATACGTAACATTGATACGTCAAGATCTCGTCACTCTTATACGAGATATTTACATGTACTGTAAACTTGTCAAACTGTTACGAGTCGATGCTGTAACAATTATAGAACATTGGTGATTTTATAATCTCGTAGTATAAGCTACGTAGCAAAGATGTCACACTGTGACATAAATGTTATAAGACATTTCTTGTAACAAATCCGTAACAATTATAGAACATTGCTGTAACAATTATAGAACATTGGTGATATTATAATCTCGTAGTATAGGCTACGTAGCAAATATGCATAATGTGTGACATAAATGTCACAAGTCATTTCTTGTAACAAATCCGGAACATATACGTATCATATATTACGAGAAATGTCTTCAATCATTTTAAGGTTATGTCGATTAAGGAACGTAAACAATATGTGAGTGTAAAGTACAAGGAGGTGATATCGAATAATCCAGCGTAATACAGAATAAACCAGAATAATATAGCATGCATTGCAAGAGGTAAGTTTAATGTAATCCCTTTATTTAAAAGAAAAAAATAAGTTATATGGGTATTTGCCGTGATGGAAAAACACCCAGGAATTTCCCTTACTCGGTTTATAACCTTATTCGCGTTGCACGTTCGCTTAATTTCTCTTTGCCCTTTCTTTCTGTGTTGCAGGCCTGTTTTCAAATTGATAGCCTATTTTCAATTTTTCAGGCATTGTCCTGGTCACAATTTTGACTTTAATCAAAATTTGCCGCGCTCATCCCATAATAAAAAGTGTTACGAAGGAAATGTGACGTCGTAGAACAAAATCTATCCAGCAATTCTTTCTGAATCATGCGCAGAGTGTAAGAACCCAGTTTTGAGTTTTTACACTCTGTGTAAAAACCTAGCTTTGAGTTTTTACACTCTGCGCATGATTCAGAAAGAATTGATAGACAGATTTTGTTCTACGACGTCTCATTTCGTTTGTAACTCGTTTTCCCATGAGATGAGCACGGCATATGTTTTTTGCTCTTTATTTCAGAGTTGCAGGCCTGCTTTAAAATTGTTAGCCTATTTTGAACTTTCCAGACATTGTCCTGGTCACAATTTTGACTTTAATCAAAATGTGCCGCGCTCATCCCATAGGAAAAAGTGTTACGAAGGAAATGAGACGTCGTAGAACAAAATCTATCTAGCAATTCTTTCGGCATCATGCACAGAGTGTAAGAACCCAGTTTTGAGTTTTTACACTCTGTGTAAAAACCTAGCTTTGAGTTTTTATACTCTGCGCATGATTCAGAAAGAATTGATAGACAGATTTTGTTCTACGACGTCTCATTTCCTTCGTAACTCATTTTCCCATGAGATGAGCATGACACATGTTTTCTGCTCTTTATTTCAGAGTTGCAGGCCTGCTTTGAAATTGTTAGCCTATTTTGAACTTTCCAGGCATTGTCCTGGTCACAATTTTGACTTTCATCAAAATGTGCCACGCTCATCCCGTGGGAAAAAGTTTACAAAGGAAATGAGACGTCGCCAGCAGTTTATTAGTGTAGAGTATAAAAACTCAAAACTAGGCTTTTCAGGCACCTTGAGGGTTCTAACTAGTCCCAAAAAATTGTTCATTTGGTACCTCAAATGGTGGACGATACATCATATTTGTAGGTATTCTACAAAAATTATAAATTATAATTAAAATGTACTTTTCAAATGTTAGAATAAAAATAAAACTCCAACCTAATATGTAGGTTGGAAATACATAAATTCGAATTCTAAAAATGCAGAAATGCGACCGGGCCTGGATGTACGATGATTGCCGTAGATGCACGTGACGAATGAGCGAGTGTATTAGAATATTCAAGATTCTAATTGACCATATAAAGAGCGATGCTCTAATTGTGGTCAAATTCAAAAATCGCATAACGATCATTGCTCATAATGCGTCAGTAATCGTGAGCAAACTACAGTAGACGATTAGATAATTTAACTCGATGGGGCAGGAAACGTTCACATAACTTAAGCAGGTTCATCTGGTTTCGAGTGAGTCAAAAGAAAAATGTCAATACTTAACCTCAAAATGAGCGGTGACTAGCGTAGTCATTGACAATGCTTAATCTCAAAATAATCAGCATTTTCGAGACTAATTAATTTATTATGAATCTCACAAGTACCTAATCGTTCTTATGAAGCTGTAAAAATGTTCCTTAGATAGTTTTTCATTAATTCTTAAATTTTCGTCAAAATCTGTATTCTAATGATTGTGCATTTAATATTTATAGACGGTATCCCATAAGAGCCCATGTTACTTAGGATTCACATTTTTATTCATTTCTCACGAACAACGTACCCTCAGGTCTTGAAATTTTAACAGATGACTTTTTAGATATTAATAACTATGTTCTGATTTCTTGATAAATATCTGTATTGTAAATCGTGCACCAGATGAACCTCCTTAACTTTCCCCTCATTCTCCCACTCACGTGTCTAAGCGCATGCGCACTACGCATATTGGCAATACGCATGTCATAGATATTTCGCGGTCGGTTGAAGGTTTGAAGTGGGGAGAAACGGTCATAGGGGAAGTTAAGATACGCAAACTTGTTGCCATAGTAACGAGTTAAGTTATGCGAGCGGTCAAGTTATCTGATCACCTACTGTACTTGACAATAAAATATACAAGTGATAATAATCTGTGTTATCACTATATGAGTAAGTATAATAATTTTCTATCTTATCTCGTGGAAATCCTACAGCACCTCCCGGGTTTATTTTTCTTAACCCTGCACGCCAAGTTTTTTCAGTTTGGCATGGTCTTTAATAACTTATGCACGCCAAATTATTCGAATTCAACAATATTGGCCAAGCAAATAGGCTTGGCTTGTGTGATTTGTGTTTGTTTTTTAAAATTTCAGATTTCAAATTTTGTGGATTTCTTTTCAATTTTGAATATTTATGATTTTTTTGAATTCGAATTTTTGGGATTTATGTTGTATACATAAAACTGAAATTTCTATGTCGTTTAGTATGAGTAACGGGTTCGTCGTCATACGGTGTGAGGTATTACCTACCAAACCAAGCGACCGCTCGGTTGCGGTCGCTTTCAGGGGGTCCAAGCACAGATGGGAAGGGCCGAGGCAAAGTTTTGCCTAGGCTGAATACTAGGAGCGCTAGTGTCGCTACCCATAAGCCATTGCATCGATTTTCTATCTCGCTCGCGCAGGCTGGCAGGTGTCCGCCATCTTAGATTGTTGCGTGCAGCGCGTCATCATAGTGAGTCAGGGTGTGTTTATCGCAGCGTTTTTTGGACTGTTTTTTGTTATTCTTTTGAAAATATATTGTTCAGTTTGCAGAAAAGTCAAGTATATCGTATCGGGCGATCGTTTTCATCATTATTTTTGATTTTCACCAAAGCAAGGTAAATATATCTCATTTTTTTATGAAACTAACCTCTTCTCGTATTTTGAAGTTGAGTTGAATTCTTAACAGAATATTTCTTTATTTGGCAAATATGTAGTATTGATAACAAACTGCAACATTTTTATGAGTATTAAGAATGTAAAAAAACATTTCTGTTTTTTGTTTGTAACAGCTATGTCGGGGAAGTGTTTCGTAGCGGGATGTTCGTCAGAAGCTAAACGCTTCTTCAGATTCCCAAACCCCATGATGGAGTTTGATCGGTTTTTGAAGTGGCTGGCTGCAAGCGGGAATCCTCAGCTGCTCATACGCGAATCGTAAAAATTTGTTGTATGTTTTACATATAAAAGCTCTATAAATATTTCTTGTAAAAACCAATTGTGCGGTTAAAACTTTGCAAAGTTATAACTGATTAATATCATGTGATACGCGAATAGCAAAAACTTGTTAAGTTTGTTTTACATATAAAAGCTCTATAAATATTTTATGTAAAAACCAATTGTGCGGTTAAAACTTTGCAAAGTTATAACTGATTAATTTAATGTAAAACGCGAATAGTAGAAATTGATCAACTTTGTTTTATATATAAAAGCTCGTTAAATATTTCATGTCAAAACTTTTTGTGCGGTTAAAACTTTGCAAAGTTATAACTGATTTCTTAAATGTGATACGCGAATCGTAAAAATTTGTTGTATGTTTTATATATAAGAGCTCGTTAAATATTTCTTGTAAAAACCAATTGTGCGGTTAAAACTTTGCAAAGTTATAACTGATTAATATCATGTGATACGTGAATAGCAAAAATTTGTTAAGTTTGTTTTATATATAAAATCTCTATAAATATTTTATGTAAAAACCAATTGTGCGGTTAGAACTTTGCAAAGTTATAACTGATTAATTTAATGTAAAACGCGAATAGTAAAAATTGATCAACTTTGTTTTATATATAAAAGCTCGTTAAATATTTCATGTCAAAACTTTTTGTGCGGTTAAAACTTTGCAAAGTTATAACTGATTAATTTAATGTGATACGCGAATAGAAAAACAAAGTTTAAGTTTGTCTTTTACATAGAAGCTTGTTAAATATGTGATGTGTAAAAATGAATATTGCAAATAAACATATATTAAGACGAATAAATATAAGAAATATTTTAAATATATTGAAATACAAAATACTGGCATTTTTATTATATTTTTATATCCTGGGACATTAAAAACGAAATAATAATAATAATAATAAACCTGCTTTGGGTCGTGGAGAGGGGGTAAGCCTATATATATGACATATGTATATATATATGTCATAGGCATTAGTTCCTAGGCTGTCTACTACGGCGCCACCAGCGCAACTTTGCCTCACCATTTACTACGGTGGCTTGTACCCCCTGGTCGCTTTCTGATCAATTTCTCAATTTCAGCGGGGATAAGCGACCTTAGAGTCACCGCATAGTCTCCGCATGGTCGCTCTCGATGGTGGTGCCATCTAGAACAGCGACTATGGTGCGACCACGAAGCGACCGTGGTGCGCCCACGAAGCGACCGATGGTCGCTCTCGATGGTTGCGCTATCTAAAACCATTTCAGGGGGGTAAAGCGATCGCAGAGAGACCCGTTTTTTCATGGTCGCTCTTAATTGGCTTGGTTTGTTAAGGTTGATTTAACAAATATTTAATTTTTTAATTAATGTGCTCTTTCGAGAATCACGATTTCGAGAATCATGAATTTCGATCCAGGCTTAATATTATCCCGGGAGTATTTATGCGATGATTGTCAAAAATTTTACTTAAATAAACGTGATTTTTTTATTTCTATCACCACCCTTATTATAACCACAAGGATCTGGTCATGGTTGATCCTCGTATTGAGACATGCATATTTTTTTATATACAAAGAGATAGAGAGAGAAAGAGAGAATAAAGATACGTAGACATATAGTTGTAACGAGATATGAGCGAGTCTGAGAGTGTTCATCTATCTTTTGCTTTCTATTTTTCCCTTTACGCCGTTCGCTTTGCCTCTATCTACCGCTGGCTCTGCCACAATATCAACGTGAAATAATAAGAAAAATAATCGCGATAGTGTTCGTCAAGTAATGATATCGATTAGTGTCAATCAGCGGAAGTATTTTCTAGTTCTGTACAACTAATAATGAATTATGTCATGTAATATCCTAATGGATCTCAATTTTATCGCGTGTCTGTCCGGCATAATCGATTATGAAAATTCAATTTCCCAAATCGCGTTGGTCATCGCGGCCTCTTTGTAAATGTTCGTCATACCGCGAATGGACAGGAAAATTATGGAAGAATTGAATAAAATAAATAAAGTAGGACAATAAAATAAAAAGTTGAAGATCAATGCCGTCAATGCGGTTATCTAAAATTCGTGGGATTAATCGGACGCTAATTGGGATTTAACTTTCATCTTCGTTCGAGTAATCATGTACGTAAATACGTCAGAAGCTTCAGCCCACAAGTTTGATAAGATATTTCAAACGTCATATCGTGTATCGGTATATATACAGTAATGTGCATTTAAAGTGACGCACTCGGTTTTTTTACTCCATTGCCTCCAATTCACTCGTGACGAAAAAACTGCCGAATAGTTTTTGACGTGAAATTTTCACCCCCACTCAATGCTGTTAAAATCAGCTCGATCGGACAATAATTTAAAAAATGGCGGCCATTGTTAGGCACTCACCATACATGAAAAGCCCCTATTAGTATTGCCTTCCAAAAACCTATTTCTTATGAAAACAACCATACAAACTTTATACCAACATATGTTGGCATATTATACAAAAACAAAAATTTTTTGATTTTCCATCCCCTGAGCCTTCCGTCGTCACTCATAACTCACAGCATCACATAGCACAGTTTTGTTTTACTATAATCTCAAAACCTTTTTTGACTCAATCCATTTAGAGAATGTTGAATATGAAATTTCTAAAAAAAAAACAGCCATTTTTGAGCCAAAAAGCCATTTTTGTGTCCGTCCAGAGTCAGATCTACGCCACCTGTGAACCAATGTTTTTGTAACTTATAGACTTTCTTTAGAGAATCATAAAAAAGTGTCCTGTAGAGTTTGAGACTTGACAGTTCTTTGAACCATTTTGTTTTCACGAAAATAACTTTTTTTTCAGTTTTTCACTCATTGCACGAAGATGCGTGAACGAATTTTTTTAATTTTCACCATGTAATTTTATTTTAATACATTCTAACTATTTCAAGAGTATAAAATGATTTAAACAATTTTAACATCGAATTTTTAATATTTTTGTTTTATTCATTTATAACTTTTTAACGTTTTCGCCAAACGTTAAAAAGTTTGGCGAAAAAAACACTGATTGGACAAAAATCTTAGACATTTCTTACTATTCGATAAAATGTTATGTTATGTAGAAACCAAAAGCCCCCAAGGGGAAGATTTTTTGTTATATATCGCATACCCCCACCAGGCGCGCGATCCGCGCTTACTACCTTTGTCTGTCTTTCTCACTCTTTTCCGCATGCGATCCTCTCAATAAGAAACCTGCTCGAACGATTCACACACGCACACACACATACTCACGCACAGGGTTGCGAAATTTTTAATGAAAAAGTAACGCATTAACCATTACTTTTTTAATGGCTAATGAAATTAATTTCCATTAACCATTTAAATTTAATGGTCAATGGAAATACTTTCCATTAAGCATTAAAATTCAAGGGTTAATGGAAATTATTTTCATTAACCATTGAAATTTAATGGTTAATGGATATTATTTTCATTAACCATTGAAATTATTTCCATTAACCATTAAATTTCAATGGTTAATGAAAATGCAATTGCATTAAAAAATAGTACATTATATCACGAGGACGTAGAAAATGTTTTTACCCCGAGTGACGCACGATATTTTATATCACGAGGTGTAATATGGACGTTTTCACGTCCGCTTGCGGACGTAAAAGCGTCCATTATTGTACTGAGTGATATAAAGTAATACATTATTTGCAACCCTGCCCATTACAATGTGGTGTGTAATAGAAAAAATTTCCATTATCCATTGCAATGTAATGTGTAATGGACAAAACTTTGATTACAATTTTGGGAATGGAAAAATATAGATGAATAAATTATTGCAATTTTGCATTACATTTTATCGACTTGGGACGTAGATTTTCAGGTACCTGAAATTCTAAAAAGCATCTATATTATAATTACAAAAAGCATTTATATTATTATTGCAATGTAATGTGTAATGGACACAACTTTGATTGCCATTTTGGGAATGGAAAAATATAGATGAATAAATTATTGCAATTTTGCATTACATTTTATTGACTTAGGACTTAGATTTTCACCTTAAATTCTAAAAAGCATCTATGTTATAATTCTAAAAATCTAAGTCCTTAGTCAATAAAATGTAATGCAAAACTGCAATAATTTATTCATCTATTTTTTCCATTCCCAAAATTGCAATCAAACTTTTGTCCATTACACATTACATTGCAGTGGGTAATGTAAATTTTTTCTGTCACACACTACATTGTAATGGGCAGGGTTGCATATAATGTATTACTTTTTTTAATGCAATTGCATTTTCATTGACGATTGAAATTTAATGAAAATAATTTCCATTAACCATTACATTTTAATGGTTGATGAAAATTATTTCCAATAACCATTAAACGTTAATGGTTAATGAAAATGCAAATGCATTAAAAAAAGTAATGCATTATTTGCAACCCTGCTCACGCACGCACGCACACATCAATTTACACGACGACCTTCCCAGGCTGGTTTCTTAAGCAGAGGTTCCGCGCACAAAATTCTCGAGCTCGGAGTTCGGGTCGGAGTGGAGGAAGCGCTTGAGTGCGAAACTGGGGAAAGTTTCTTATCACTGGGTTTCTTACCTGGAGGTCGAACTGTATAATGATTGATAATTAGTACACTTCTATGTATTTAATTCTTTTTTCAAATATTATTATTACTTTTATGCAAAGAAAAAAATTATATGAAACATAACCTTACCCAGATAGACAGCCATGATTATCACGCCGTGCATACATTTGATAAAGCAAATTTTCCAGTATATTGGCTACATGTTGTGATGCATGCCCGTGAGTTCATTTAGTATGATGAATTAACAAAACATTTCGATCTCATCATGTCGTTTACAAATGCATCATCCGTTGACTACAAGATGAACTCATAAGCCGGCAAATTTACATTCTGCAATGAATATTTGCAGATGGATATCATATGAAAGCCATTCAATGATTTCTTTAGTGTATTCACTAGGTTAGCATTGAAAGTATATATGCCGTGCGTGCAATATGATGGTGCATGGAATATGAGCTACATTTGTCTATCTGGGTGATATATCATATAAGTGAAGAAAATTCATAAGTACTCGGTAGCGTAAGAGGTAGCGTGTTACCCAGATAGACAAATGTAGCTCATATTGGCATCATATTGCATACATCTATGACGCACAGGAACACTCACAGCTGTGTGTCGCTTATGAGTGCTCACCTGGAAGTCATATTTGCATCATATGATGATTGACAATAACACATCATATGGGGCTCATATGGCAGTCACGGCGTGACGAAATTGTGGTGCTCATATGAAGATCATATGGACGTCAAACCGTGGTGAAATTGGTTGCGCTCATATGGAGCTCATATGACCGTCGGGATGTGAGGTATTATTGTAATTTTCATACGGTTTTTTTTTTAATTTCTATTGCTTGCAAAATTTTTTATTATATATATTTTTTCATTTACATAGCTTCTGAACCGATTACATTTTAAAAAAATTAAAAAAACACTCAATTTCATTATATTTCAATTTCTTCTGTCTCCAGTGGGATTCGAACCTGCGACCTGCCTATCTATTCTACCTAACAACCTAACACGCTACCTATTACGCTACCGAGTACTTATGAATTTTCTTCACTTATATGATATATCAGTGGTGACATGCCAGGGAAAACGAGTCACACTTGAATATTATATATATACAGTTGAAAATGAAAGTAATTAATAAATTAAGAATTAAAAAAATAGACGATTCAATATGGCATCTAAAATTTCAAAAAAATGGGATATTCGTGAAAATCAATTTCTTAGTTTTTTTTTTACAGTTTCGTGAATTCGAATATCTCAATCGAATCTATAGGGAAATTTGTAGAATTCAAAATGGAGGTTCTATTTGATAAAAAAAATGATGAAAAATAGTGCAACTTTTGTAAAAGTTTGTTTGCTTATATGAAATTAAAATATAAAACAAAAAAATTAAAACATTCAAAAAAAATTAGTTAAAATAATTCTTTTTTCTAAGTAAATGAAAACAATTTTTAAAAATTCAATATGGCGGCCTTGATTTGCGAAAATTCTCAGATGCTGGTGAACATTATTAATAACTTTATAATGCGAATTTTTTGGACTTGCAAAAGATGCGAGGCTTGTCACAACATGCTATCATTTTGCAGTGATTTTGCAGCCGTCATATTGCGCTCACCGAATGTATCACTGAGAAACACGCGTAACGCCATCATATTGCATGCATGGCATGTATACTGGCAATGCTAACCTAGCGAATACACCAAAATAATCATTGAATGGCTTTCGTATGATATCCATCTGCAAATATTCATTGTAGAATGTAAATTTGCCGGATCATGACTTCATCTTGTAGTCAACGCATGATGCATTTGTAAACGACATGATGAGATCGAAATGTTTTGTAAATTCATCATACTAAATGAACTCATGGGCATGCATCACAACATGTAGCCAAATATACTGGAAAATTTGCTTCATCAAATGTATACACGGCGTGATAATCGTGGCTGTCTATCTGGGTTAGGTTGTTAGTAGTCCAGGAAGAACGGGCTTCATAGAAGGAATTTTCCGTAGAGGCAGCGAAATACATGCTACCCTACGTTTTTGCCCTCGAGAAAACGATTGGCAGTGGTTTCAAGAGTTTTCGCATTTGCCTTAGGGGTGAAATGATTATTTTAAGGGTTGTGAACGAATTTCCGGACAAACCGTAGGACTTAGGGAAAAAAACTTCAAATAAAAGTTGTAGGGAAAAAAATTCCGCGTCACTTTCATTTGAAGCATTTTTCTCTGCAACTAATAGTTTGTTTAATATTGATTTTTAAAGTTGGCCCCCACCGCGAGTGGTGGGGAGCCGCCGGAGGTCGGCCAGATCCCCCTCCGGCGCAAGAGTGGGGCTTGTCGCTTGTTGTCGCTCATCTCTCGCGCTACTACGGAGCATGCGCCGCTTTCGCTGGCGTGTAAACAACTTTCGAGCGGGAGAGACAGAAGCGAGAGAGACAGAAAGCAGCTGAGTACAATGGCGTCTTGAGTTTCCCTTTTTGGCGTTCGCGTTCAATTCGATATATTGAGGCATTCCACGCTATTTCGATAAAAATGTTGCCTTCATGATTTCGATTGTCCTCTAAATTTTTGATATAAAAGAACACATTGAAAAACCATTTCTCAAATTTTTCAGAATTTTTTCGACACGCGTTTTTTGAATTTTTTTTTTAAAAGGGACACTTTGTATAATGTGAAAAAATTTAGAATAATTTCCTAAAATCTAACGAAATTTTTGGGCTTTGTTCCAAAATGGAGATTTTGATAGTGTATGAGTAAAATTCAAAAAAAAATTGTTTTTGCAATGCCTGCCCCGAAAGTGCGATTTTCGATGGGTGTTTGACGTGCGGAAAGTGGCTAATTTCTCAACGATGCTTAACATTCCCGCACTTGTGCGGGAATGTCACAGATTCCCGAACTTGTGTGGGAATAACTCTATTTATAGCTCACTTTACCCCATTGATTTACGAAAAAACGGATTTTTTGACAGTTGATCGTTTTTTGTTCTACGATTTTAAACCGATTAAACAAACTTGAATGTAGCGGAATTCATGTGACACGTAACGTCAACTTATGACAGTCGCATTTTCTGAGGGAATACGGAATACAGAATGGATGAAGAAAACGAGCGCCCAAGAGCATCTACACCCGTGGAACTGATTGAAGCCGCTATATCGGCCGAAGAGAAATTATTACCGAAGAAATCAAAGGACAAATATTTGAACATCTATGCAAAATTCATGGAATGGAGAGTGTCTAAAAAAATAAACTTACTGCTGGTTATATATATACGAGTTCTTATTTGAATATGTCATTGGTTTTATTGAATCTCAAATCCCACTTTCGGGGCAGTCATTGCAAAAAATAATGTATGCTACATGTGCAAAAAAAACGAATTCCATCGCGCGTAAGTTGCCGCATTCGCCTCGACTTATGGTGCATTTCACACTAGTACTCGTGTGAAATACACCATAAGTCTTCGGCTCATGCGGCAACTTCACGCGCAATGGAATTCGTTGTTTTCTACACTTGTAACAAAAATTACTATTTTTTGCATTTTATTGAATTTTGCTCAGAAAGTATGGAAATCTACATTTTCAAATAAAGCTAAAAAATTTTCTTATATTTTATTTGGTTATTCTGAATTTTCTCAGATTTCACAAAGAGGTCCCATTAAAAAAAAAAAAATCCGAAAAACGCGTGACCAAGAAATTCTGAAAAAAATTGGGAAATTTACTTTGAATGTGTTTATTAATATAAACAATTTATAGGGCAATCGAAATAATCAAAAACACATTGAAATGAAATTTTCCAGATTTTTTCAGAATTTTTTAGTCACGCGTTTTTTGTATTTTTTTTTTCAATGGCACTTCTTTGTAAAATGTAAGAAAATTCAGAAAAATCTAATAAAATGTAACAAAATTGTCGGGCTTAATTCCAAACTGGAGAGTTTAATACTTTATTTGGATTTGGAATTTCCTCTACATTTTGTATATAAAAAAACACATTGAAATGAAATTTTCCACACTTCTTCAGAATTTTTTGATCACTCGTATTTTGATTTTTTTTTCAAAAAAATGGGACTTCTTCGTAAAATCTGATAAAATTAAGAATAAACTAATAAAAAAATATAACAAAATTTTTGGGCTTCATTTGAAAATGGAGATTTCGATACTCTCTGAGTAAAATTCAAAAAATTGCAAAAAACCATTTTTTTTTTAACTCAGAGAGTATCGAAATCTCCATTTTGAAATAAAGCCCAAAAATTTTGTTATATTTTTATTAGTTTATTCTTAATTTTATGAGATTTTACGAAGGAGTTCCAATTTTTTGAAAAAAAATCAAAATACGCGTGATCAAAACATTCTGAAGAAATGTAGAACATTTTATTTCAATGTGTTTTTTTATATACAAAATGAAGAGGAAATTCCAAATCCAAATAAAGTATTAAAATCTCCATTTCGGAATAAAGCCCAAAAATGTTGTTACATTTTATTAGATTATTCTGAATTTTTTTACATTTGATCCGTCTTTTCCAAAAAAAAGAAAACCCAGAAAACGCCTGACCAAAAAATTGTGAAGAAGTTTGAGAAATTGTTTTTTAATGCGTTCTTTTATGTAAAAAATGTAGAGGACAATCGAAATTATCAAGGTAATTATATGATATTATGTGTGTGGTTTTAACGATTTATTATCCAAATTGTGATTAAAAAATGGCCAAGGAACATTGGTGAGCTGTGTATATATATGGGTTTATGAAATAATTTGTGCCCGTAAATCGGCGATTAATCAACAAAGTTTGGCTACGCACGAAAAAACATTTAAAACAAATTTCTTCTTTTTTGTTTTTTTTTTTGCTTAATAAATCATTATATCTTAAATCATGTATTAGACACTATAGATAGAATTTCATTGACAAACAAAATTTTTTTACCAATGTACAAAATTATTTCTTTTTCTTACATATGTACTTCCTATTTCGACGGTTTGTCTTAGTTACATTAATTATGTTGTAGAAAATAAATGCATTAATTTACATTTTTGATGAAATAATATGCGAAATGACGCGTTCAAAGTTTGCATGTCAGGTAATTAAAAAATCTTTGTTTTAATGTTAGAACGCAACATGTTTAAAAGTCTTTTCATTCAGAGTTAGATTCAAAATCGGATTCATTGTCATTCTCCTCATCTGGAAAACTGAAAACCGCGATGTCATCATCGCTGCTCTCATCGCTATTATTCTCACAGTCGCTATCGTCAATATTTAAATCTGCGCCAATTGGTTTGCAGTTTTGGCAATTAACTCCATTGCAATTTTTGCAGAGCGCCGAGCAGTAGGCGTCGTTTTTTTTGCACTTGCACCGTTTCGCTGCACACTTAGTTGTGCAGCCACAGGAGATCTGTTGAAATGAAATTTAAAAAAATGAGCTTTTAAATTGTTCTGTTCATTTTTGTTGATTAAAATAATTACCATATTCAGAAGTTCTTCTGGCGCTGAGTTATCTTCCGTCATCACCGGAAGGAACATGGTGTCCGATCGCATCCATCCCCAATCTTTCGGATCTAAGTTGTTGCCCAACCACGTTTGGACTTGCAGGTACACACGTTTGGCATGTTCACGCAATGCGCCTTTGGTCGGAGGTAGACAGCTGAGGCGAGTTAGCAGATCTAGAGCTGTCGAAGACTCATACTTCCGATATCTTGCCTCTCCCAGGGAAATATTTTCGTTAGCAAAGTCGTATAAGTGCGCAATAATTTTTTCAGCAGCGTTGGAAATTGCGACTGCTGTATTATCCGGTTCATAAAACTCGTTGACAATGTTCTGGATATCCTTATTTTCGGCGAGCAACGTTAGTATACTTTTTTTCCCTTTAGAGAAAAGAGCCGATGTTGTATCACATCCGACAAAAGCATGCGCGAATAAAATATACGGCCTCAAGTTTTCATGATCCATGGCAGAATACAACGCTGAAGTCTTCGTTGAAGGGACAATCTTGTTGAAATAAATTGACTGACTCGAATTTGTCAAGCCTATCAGGGGCACGAGCAGATCCACATCGTTTCCTACAATTACAACAGGATGATCAATCACGTCTTTGTAAACTTTTAGGGCTGTGTTGACAATGAGTACGTCTGCATCTTCAAACGCAATGTGCACTGAAATCTTACTTTCTTCCAAAAACCGAGCAAGAAGCTGAACAAATTTATATTTGTTCGCCGTGTTGGAAAAGAACTTCGGTTTACTCAATGTCACTAATTTGTCCGGAGCGATTTCAACGTCGGGGGCCATATTTTTTTCGCGGCGACGATATCTTTCATAAGACTTCACACCGATGCACTCATCCTTGTAGCCGTCGAACACAACATACGCATGGCCATTGTAATGATGAATAATGTAATCGCGATAGCGTTCAAACATTTTATTGAATTTGCAGCTATGCGTCCACGTTACTTGGTGTAACAAGAACCCTCCGTCAATCACAAAAATTGAATTCTTAAACAAATCACTGATGCCTCTTCTGTACCTGCTAGGAATTTCGGCTGTCTTGAAAGTAGGGTAGAGATCGGCCTTGGCAGTTTTTCTCATGAAACCTTTATCATCGAATAAAGCGAGTGGATAAGGTGATATTTCGAACTCAAATGCGCGTTTCCGCTCCACTTCGGTGAATTTGAAGATTGCTCTGAGACGGTTCATCAAGTGTGATGAGTTAATGGGAGAATAAGAATTCCCGCCAACATGTAAATGCGCTGTGACTGAGTCGCTCATGGAAAGTTCACATTCCCTCACACTCTTCCCAACCATGTTCGCCATGAGCTTTTGCCCTTCTTCAAATGCCATGTGACAATTGATGTCTGAACTCACAATTCCTGATGCCAATGAAACCAAATTCTTCCGCTCTTCCAACGGATTGTGCTTTTTCAGCCAGTACAAGAATTGTTGCAAGTGAACCTGATCTTTTTCCATTCTTTTTTTCCCGAGATTCTTGTGTTGCTCACTCGATTCGGTTGTTACATTGAAGTATTCTTCCACTCCAGTCATGATGGTGAACACGGTGGGCATTGCTAGGAGATAACTGGCTACAACACCTGGAGTGACTCCTCTTCCGTGCTTTAAATCAGTTCCGAAATACCGATTCAGAGTTTGTTCTATGGTCATGTCGGCCCATACTCCAGCCCAGATTTTATCACTCCTTCTTGCGGTAAAATATCCCTTTCTCGAAAAAAGCTCGTATCCAGGATCATCCACAGCCTCTATATCCAACTGCACCATGTCTTGTAAATATACCTGGCCACTCCGTGCGTATGGCAAATGGCCTGCGGCAGAAAATATACGCAGCATTTCTTTGACTGCTTGCAGATGTAATTGCCAATTTCCTCATCGCTCAGCCTCAACAAATTGGAGCGCAATCGCAATCATTTTAAAATACTGGATCCGTAATTGCGCCGTAGGTCCTCGATTATTTAAATTTTGGATGTGAGCAATGAGATCTTCCGTCATCGCGGCAATGGACTCGTCAGTACGGCAGGTACTGAATGTCAGAGGATCCGAGGTCTCTTCATCCCATCTCGTTTTTGCAGATAGAACTGTTTTATACTCGTTAATCCTCGCAGTCTCGATGGATTTGCCGAAAACAATGCCAAGCGCCGTGAAAGTTAAAATATGCGCTCGCATCGCTCTTGCATACGCATGGCCAGTAAGCATTTGTTTGACTGAGGCTGGAGCATAAACAACCGACCACATACTTTCGAGACCACTACCACCCATGATATAGCCGATTGCTCCTAGATAGGACATGAACAGATGAAATCCGCCAAGTCGAACTATTACATCTTTCAATTTCCCATTTTTTTTGAGCATTTGCCACAATTTCCCGTGCTTTATGGTACAATGACTGATCAAATGTCACAAAACAATACTTTTGATTCAATTTTGTGGCTTCAGCTCTAGCGAAGTGCAACGCGGTATTGAGTGTGGAAGGCTTTGACGGCGGTTCATTGATGAATGGGAGGCATATTACCCGAGACTGAATTGGAATGTCTTCATAAATTGTTTCCATGAATCCGGCCCAGCTTGGAATTTTTGGAAGCATAAAAGCGTTCGCCCATAAATACGCTGCGTAATGCGTTGGCAAAAGTGGTAGGAATGGCAATTTCAATCCGGAAACAGAAACATATTTAATTTCTTGAAACCCCACAGCATCATATTTCACATAGGGAATCGCTGGAATCCTGCTCTTAGCAGCCACAGCTGCCGACACTTCTGTATCAAGTTTCGTAACTCTTTGAATTGAGTTTTCAAAAACTACGTTACTCTCCGGTGTATAAATTGCTATACCGCCCAAGCAGTGAAACGTCTCTTTACCATCCAATGTTCGGACATTGTGGTCTGTGTTGTCAAACACGTGCTGAACAAATGTTTCGCTTTCAATAGTCATCGTTGGAGGATGCATAACAGCGGTGTTTTCAAATTACATCAGATCAAAATACGACGCACATACTCCCATTCTATTTAATAAATCAATAACCATCTTTGAACCCATTTTTCTTTGTATGTAAATACCGATAGCGAGATGCAACGTTGACATGAAGTATTTCCCTTTTACACATTTTATCACTGCATGGGCAAGAGTATTTAAGACTCCGTCGTATTTTCCGACATTTGGAGATAAGTCTTCATCCAGTAATAATTGTAGAAATTCTCGAAGCGCAAAAGGAATATCGTCATCCATTTTTTTCATAAAATCGGAGGCTGGTGGATAATTCTTCGTGTCATCGGAATCCTGTTTAATTTTTTTTTTTTAGTACATCAGTGGTCACCCTGAATAATGCGTTCTCCTCCACGTCATTGAGTTCTTCACCACAGCAATGTTTTTGATAGACGTCAGCAAAACTGAATTTATAAAAGATAACCGTTGGTTTCGTTCGAGTTGATAAAATGAAAATATCTGTTCCGTATTTTTCTTCAAGTTTGCGAAATAACGTTTTGTTATCCATTGAATAACCTTTGTACACATTGTTTTGCTCCGGAACTCAAAATTCGTATTTTTCACTTCCCTCAATGTATTGGCAAATCGCCTCGAAGCATTCCTTCATCAATGTTGTCGATCGAGCCGGGCCTGGTCTCGCATAATTCATCGAAAAAAACGACGTAGCGCATTTGGTGTGATAGCGACCATGTTCTTCGACTAAACAACTAATCCCGGTAACTCGTTGTAACACTTTCGTGCTGTAGTCGTTGTTTAACAGATTTGCCGTGTCAATTACGCGATTCTTCAGTGATTTGTCCTGCACAACTCGGCTACAGGGCTGCTTTCTCTTTACGTTGCATAGATGGCCACAATAATAACAATGGGTGAGAAAATTAAAATCCTCCATTGTCATTGGATTCAGCGAGAGTTGTTGACCTGGAGCCGGTTCATTTGCTGATGAAGAAGACGATGTTGAAACATTTGTTGACACAGGAACCATTGGTTTCGACGTCACTAAATACTTTTTGTGACATGACATATGACAAGACAATTCACATATGTTTTCCCATTTCTGTTCTTTCCATTTTGAGTCGCCGTATGTTTTACTTTTGTTGATCAGAGTTTGTAAGCCCTTTTTCTTTACTGTATGAACTTGATTCATTTCAGCATTGAGCTCAAAGTGACAAAACGGACACAATGGGAGTAATTGTTGCGGATCCGGTTCGATGTCCATTTTGCTAGCTGGAACATGAAGTCGTCAGTTATACAGTGGCAGTAACTATAATAGAATTCCAATGAAGATAATTTAAAACTACAAAAAACCCGTCCGACAAATTGAAAAGAAAATTTTGCGAAAGCTTCAAAAGGAGTGCATGTAGATAAATTCTTCAAATTGTTGTCATTTTTCCCCCGAAATTTTTTAAAAATATCTTTTCATATGATGCTAATTTATTTTGGCATTTACCGTTCAATATGGAAATTTTCTACAAATACTTTTGATGCTATAACAGCAGCAATTGGAGTAATTAAATGTGTTATAGACGTTCATAAAGTTTTACTAAGTTCTACGGCAATTTTTTTAGATTATATAGAGAAACATTTCATCTAGCATCTTTTAGATCAGAAAGGAAACGAAAAAAAATAGAATTTAAAAAAACATGCGTAATAATTTTTTGTGGCCTTTTTAGAAAAAAATACAACCAAAATATTCAACGTGTTTTTGAATGAGTTTCGTGAGTTTTTAACTTTACATCGCGGTTCTGAAAGTTGGCGTCATTTTTTATTTATTTTTTTTATTTTTTGTGATAAACATCTATCTATTCAAAAAATTTTAAGACTAGTCCGATCGTGGGATTTCCATAAATATTTTTCTTCCATTTGTAAAAATAAAATTTTTTTTTATAATGAATTATTATGAATAACCAATTTTTGTTACTGTATAGTATTTTTTGTAATATTTAGAATTTATTTTGACACTTTTTCACTGTTAACAGGTTCTTCAAATTAATAATTAATAATTATTAACAAATCGTCGAGCAAATAACAACCGTTCAAGAATTGTATAACGACATCGAACCCAAATAGTCCACTCAATATTGCTGTTAAATTTTTACCTGAGCAACACTATTTAAATGCAAAACAACAATTATATTTGCGATACATTACTGCTAAGTCAATCACAGAGACACAAACATTTCATTCCATTCTGCCAATGAGCAACGGAAACGTATTGGCAAACGAATATTCTAATTTAGGAAATTATCATATATGAATGATTTTTCAAAGAATACGTGAATAAATAAAAACTGTTGTTACTATTGTTCATAAACAGACTTAACGATTATTAATTATTTATTACTTATTAATTATTAATTATTAATTTTAAGAACCTGTTAACAATAAAAGAGTGTCAAAATAAATTCTAAATATTGGAAAAAATACTTTACTGTAACAAAACTTGGTATTGATAATAATTGATTGTAAAAAAGAAAAATTTTAATTTTCAAAGACGAAAAAAATAGTAGCTATGAAAATCCCACGATCGGACTAGTCTTAAAAATGGTTGAATAAATAGATGTTTAACACAAAAAAAAATGATTCTCACTTTCAAAGCCGCGATGTAAAGTTTGAAACTGAAAAAACTCCTTGAAAAACACGTCGAATATTTTTGTTGTATTTTTTTCGGAAAAGGCCATAAAAAACAAAAATGTAGAAAATACACTTTTTATTTGGATCATTATTAAAGAAGTTATGACCAAAATACCAAAAAAACAGCGGTTTTTTGTTAATTTAATATCTTTTAAGGATGCTTTGCCCCTACCGTCCTAGCCAAAAATTGTATCTGATTGAAAGTTCCGTACTTCCTGATACAATAAAAATCTGAAAAAATTCAGCAACTTTTGGCATGTCATGAACAATAATTATCAATAATAATATTGCCCAAAAGGTATTGTTTTTTTTCCTTAAACAAATCGAATGCGTCAATTTTTTTGAACGCATATGAATTTATCGAGAATTTTCCCTCTATTTTGAAATTCCAGTTTTGAAATTTTTCAAATGACTGTATTTATGTATTTTTTGGCCTAGTGTTTTTGAAACTTTCCAAAGCTGGCGATAAATTTGCGTACAAAAACATATCCAAAATTGGTAATTTTTGGTTTATATTTAAAATTTTTTTAAAAATATTTCAAAATGGAGAGAAAATTTTGAAAAAATTCATACGCGTTCAGAAAAATTGACGCATTCGATTTGTTTAAGAAAAAAAACAATTTATAGACTATTTGTTGAGAAATTATTTGTTGAAACAATTTATTAATAACTATTGGTCAATATTATTATTTATAATTGTTGTTTATGACATGCCAAATGTTGCTGAATATTTTCAGATTTTTATTGTATTAGGAAGTACGGAAATTTCAATCAAATAAAATTTTTAGCTGGGATGGTAGGGGCAAAGCATCCTTGAACGGATATTCGAAAAAATCTCAAAATGTCAAAGGAAGGATCTTTCGATGGGTACTACAAAATATTAAAAAATTAAGGAAATAAACAAAAAAGTTTTTAAAACTGTCCGATTTGGGATGGAACGTCCCATATACACTCGAATAAAATTGATAGAGTGAATTAATCAAAAATACAAATAAGTATAATTTGTCACTAAAAAAGTTTATTTTCACAGTGTAGAATCAAAAATGAAAAAGAGCACACTACATAACCTCAACATACCTTGGTTTTGCGAAACTTTGTTGATCAATCGCCAATTTACGGGCACAAATTATTTGATGAACCCATATATACACAATTCACTGATGTTCTTTGGTCATTTTTTAATCAAAATTTGGATGAAAAATCGTTAAAACCACACATATAATATATCGAATTGAACACGAACGCCAAAAAGGCGTTCACAAGACGCCGTTTTACTCCGATACTATAGTTCTGTCTCGCTCGCTTCTGTCTCTCCCGCTCGAAAGTTGTTTACACACCATCGAAAGCGGCGCATGCTCCGTAGTAGCGTGAGAGATGAGCGACAACAAGCGACAAGCCCCACTCTTGCGCCGGAGGGGGATCTGGCCGACCTCCGGCGGCTCCCCACCACTCGCGGTGAGGGCCAACTTTAAAAATTAATATTAAACAAACTATTAGTTGTAGAGAAAAATGCTTCAAATGAAAGTGACGCGGAATTTTTTTCCCTATAACTTTTATTTGGAGTTTTTTTCCCTAAGTCCTACGGTTTGTCCGGAAATTCGTTTACAACCCTTAAAATAATCATTTCACCCCTAAGGCAAATGCGAAAACTCTTGAAACCACTCCCAATCGTTTTCTCGAGGGCAAAAACGTAGGGTAGCATGTATTTCGCTGCCTCTACGGAAAATTTATTGACAAACGAACTTGGCCCTCGTTTTCATCGAGAATCGAAATGTTCTCTCTTTTATTTCACAAATCTGACCTGGAGAAAAAAGGCCGCTATTTTGCGATGTATATTATCCCACACGGAACATTAGAGCCATGGAACGTCCACTATTCATACATAGTGGATGAAAGCTCCATCCTAGGGACGTCCATGAGTCCCTCAAACTTCTAAAAGAAGTGTGAGACAGCACCTCTTCTATGCACTGGGAACGTCCTGTATACGTACCCTGAGATGGTTTTTAGATGGATTAGATCCCAAAACTTACGTATTTAAGACGAATAAACCAGTGATCCGAAAGATGTCCAATGATCATGATCATCTATTATACGTCCCTTAATTTAAACAAATTAATCGTTATTAATTAGACATTAGTAATTAATTATAAACATTATTACTGATTATATAATACTCGGGGTATATAAGATATTCATATTTTACAGAAAAAAAGGAAAAAAAATAGTTTTCGATTTTTCACCAAGTATTGGATTTAAGGAATGCTGCTTAACTTTTCTTATCTCCTACCAACCTACCTATCTACCTACACTAACTTGACTTATGATAAATTTTTGCATGCAAATACCTTATACGATGTAATTTGCTGATATACTTATATATCGTTATCTCACAAGCCTTTAATAATGAATAATCAGTAATGAAATTTATAATTAATAAACAATATGTAATTAATAGCGTTTAAATTAAGGGACGTATAATATATGATCATTAGACATTTTTTGCAACATTGGTATTCGTCTTAAATACGTACATTAAACGTCACTTTATGGGGTTTATTGGTACGTCTAAAAACTATCTAAGGGTACGTATACGAGACGTTTTCAGCACATAGATCGCTGCCGTTTCGCATCTCCGTTAGTGGTTTAATGAATATACATGGACTTCCCCGGAATGAAATTTTCATCCAACATATGTGATTATTGGACATCCCCTGGCTGTTAGGTTACGCGCAGAATATATTTACAGCTCCAAAAATATGTGTCGCGGACGTAGAATAAACTTCCGCCTTATCCTTCGATAGACGTAATTTGTAGGTATATAAGACGGTCAAGCGGCGTATCCATATCGTAGTTGCTCGAAATACCTAAATGTACATCTAAAGGCCGAATGCTTTTGATTGGACAAAACGCGATGGATCACGTAGGACGTATATTGTATGTCCACGACACGTACTATTTCTTGAGCTACAAATATACACAACACGGCCATCCATGGTATGTCCATAGGTTAGCATTCAATAGCTTTGAATTCCCCAGCAGATTCGTCGATCCGAAATTTAGGGTCGTAAACAGTTTCGGTCGAAAGTGGTCGTTTTGTCGACCGTAATTTTTTGGTCGTATGAAGGATGGTCGCAGTCCGCTTGTGGGTCGTTACGACTGAGAATTATTAGTCGTAACGACCCATTCCGAGGGCCAGTTGGCCGGTCGTTACGACTGAGAATTATTAGTCGTAACGACCCATTCCGGGGGCCAGTTGGCTGGTCGTTACGACTGAGAATTATTAATCGTAACGACCCATTCCGGGGGCCAGTTGGCTGGTCGTTACGACTGAGAATTATTAGTCGTAACGACCCATTCCGGGGCCCTTTGCTGGTCGTTACGACCCGAAATCCTTCGTCGAAATTTTTTTCCCAGCGCAAATTAATACAAAAATTTGTATAGTTTATTCCAAAATAGGACCCATGCAATCGGAACTAATAAAATTGTACGCCCAAGATATCCACATTAGGAATATTCGCAAGGGTCAGCTCGACCGAAAGTGCCATGGAAGAGCTTCGACCTGGAGGAACCGCCTTAATCATCACGGTAACCTCTGCGCTAGGTAAGTACTTGGCTTGGCACGCAGGCTGTCCGGTATATAATACCGTCCACCACTATGCGTCGCATGCGCTCAAAACTCTGTGCCCAAACGAAATAGGCATATGACGGTATTATATACCGGACAGCCTGCGTGCCAAGCCAAGTACTTACCTAGCGCAGAGGTTACCGTGATGATTAAGGCGGTTTCTCCAGGGCGAAACTCTTCTATTGCACTTTCGGTCGAGCTGACCCTTGCGAATATCCCTAAGCATTGTGGATATCTCGGGCGTACAATTTTATTAGTTCCGATTGCATTGGTGCTATTTCAGAATAAACTATACAAATTTTTGTATTGATTTGCGCTGAGAAAAAAATTCTCGACTAAGGATTTTGGGTCGTAACGACTAGCAAACGGGCCCCGAAATAGGTCGTCACGACTAATAATTCTCAGTCGTAACGACCAGCCAACTGGCCCCCGGAATGGGTCGTTACGACTAATAATTCTCAGTCGTAACGACCAGCCACCTGGCCCCCGGAATGGGTCGTTACAACTAATAATTCTCAGTCGTAACGACCAGCAAACGGACCCAGGAACGGGTCGTTACGACTAATAATTCTCAGTCGTAACGACCAGCAAACGGACCCAGGAACGGGTTGTTACGACTAATAATTTTTGGTCGTAACGACCCACAAGCAAAATGCGATGCTTTTTCTGACGACCACAAAAGTACGGTCGACAAAACGACCATTTTCGACCGTATGTACGGTCGTCGAATCCGCTAGGGTTCAGAATAGAAATTGGACATCTATTGGATGTTCTAGGTTCACGGCTATATGAAATCCTATATGGAACATCCGATAGACGTTCAATTGACGTCCTCCAAATACGATTTTTGTTTATGAACCTGGAACGTCCAATGGATGTTCAATTACTATCCTGAATTAAAAGCTTTTCACTGTCTACCTATGGACATACCATGGATGGCCGTGTTGTGTATATTCGTAGCTCAACAAATAGTACGGGTTGTGGACATACAACATACGTCCTGTGTGATCCATCGCATTTTGTGCAATAAAAAGTATACCATGGATGTTCAATGTATGTCCGCATTACATCCATCGTGGATGTAGACGTGTTAAGGATCTATGGATGATCGATGGACGTCCAATGGACTCGGTTCCGTATGGGATTCTATAGAAGGAGAGGATAATATTTTTGCGAAAACAGAATGGTGGAAATTTGAAGGAATCACGCAAGTCCTCCGGAGTTTCAAAGGACGGGTGTTGTAAAAAATTTAAAGGTCTTGGACAAGAAAAATGAGATTGGTCCCCTTTTCTGCTGGTCAGAGTTGTGAAACGAAAGGAAGGGTTTTGAGGTTATCGATGAAAACTAGCACCGAATTACCCGGCAAATGAAATAATGACCCACCATTGTTGCGAGCAAGGTGGCACCGCTATGAGTATAGCTTTTCTTTCTCGCGCGGCAATAAAAGGCTATCGTATCATAGGTTGTGCTGCGTATACCTCTCTTACTCGAAAATTATCAACTCTCCAGTACAAGTTTTTCAAGATAGTTTTCTTCAAACATTAAATTTTCAACATTAGTGCTATAGAAAGACTAACTTGTTGACATTTTCCAAACCCGTTTATCAGTCTAAAAGAAAATTTATTAATATCGAATAACAATTTATTAATAATAAAAATTAATTTTAAATAGATATTCATATTGAAAATTGATTAATATTAAATAACTATTGAACATGTTTCTAATTATTTAGAAGATTCAAAACTAAATATGAATTTAACGTACAGTTAAGTATAATATGTTCGATTGTTTAATTCAGCTTCCGTTGCTACGGCAATGCAGACGAGGGTAGTGGCAGCGGTTTATCCCTTGCCTGCGTTACCGATGCTCGGTATTCGGAGTGGCCTCGGCTCAACTTTTCGTGTCACACAGCACACGCTATCGCTGCGTCGGATTACGGTGGCCAGGTCTTCAATCGTTGATTTCTCCCCTATCAAGGGTCCTATCGATAACAACAAGGGGTGCTTTTTTTGTCTAAACGTCACCTTTCCAATAATGAATGTTTCATAAGTGAATTCCGCAGCTTTACCTAATTAATTCGTTAAAAATAAAAAAGGGGAAGAGAAAAAAACAAAAAATTAACTTTTTTACTAATTTTCAGCAAATCTACATATCTTCGCAATTCCATTACACACGTTTTAAGGGTGTTCCATTACAGCTCCTCGCGAAAGAAGATCCCGATTGGATTAGTCGTTCCCGAGTTATCCTTATTTACATACGGTCAGCTTCACCGTGCTTTAATTCAATTAATAATTGCCCGATTTTTTTTTTCAAAAAAAGCATTTTGTTCAGAAAGAATTCCCCTCGCCAACTATGTTCTTACTGGATCGATTTTTGAGCTCGCATTAAAAATATCGAGCAAAAATCAAAATCTTTTTATTTTTCGCGAGCGTACCGAATGATATAAATGGCCGCCATTTTTTAAATTATTGTCCGATCGAGCTGATTTTAACGGCATTGAGCGGGGGTGAGTATTTCACGTAAAAAACTATTTGATAGTTTTTTCGTCACGAGTGAATTGGAGGCGGTGGAGTCAAAAAACCCAGTGCGTCACTTCAATTGCACATTACTGTATAATAATGTATATAATTGCAGGAAAACCCGAAGAAACAAGAAAAGAGCAAAGGAGAGGAAGATTCAGCGAGAAAGCTCGTTGAATCTCTCCACTCTCTCTATCTCTCTGTCTTTTCCTTTCTCTTTTTTTTTGCTTCAGCCAGACAAGATGCTTCATGGAAAACTTTAAAACGTCTTTGATATCATTATCGCAGCTTATTGAATAGATTGAGGACGCTCGGGGCTCTTGTACGAAGCAGCGTGTGGCGCCTCCGTAGCAAGGCACACCGCTATTTCAATGCATTACATTTCGTTCCGCCCTCACCCGCTACCACTTTTCCGACGCGATAGTCGTGTAAGAGATTTGGTCCCAACGAGAGGGAGGGTTTCGCAATTCTCCTCATTCTATTCTTAGATATCTTTCGTTTAAATATCAAGAGTTGCGGCAGCGACTCGATGCCAAGTATTTAAAAAACTGAGAGTCTCAGTCAAGATGCCGCGCACTCTTATATACGCGAATATGCCTCAATCCACGCCGCTTTTACACTCCAATTCGATATTACTAAAAAACGAGACAACTTTTTAACATTTTACGAATATACTTTTCTTAAAAAAAAAAATTAGCTTTCCATTGATACCATTATTTTTTGTTTCGCCCACGCGATGTTGAGATATCATAATATTGGGCGAATTATTCCCAATATTTATCATCAGAAAAATTCTTCAACAGTTTTGTGGGAACGCTTATAGATATACAAGCCCGTGTATAAGCGATGTGATACGATTTTATAGAGAAGGGCTTGTATATGTGGTAGTGGGGAAAATATTAGTGTGCGGTAGAGACGGCGCGCGCCGCTCTCTTTCGCCCCGCTATGCGTAGGCGATCTTATATGCATTATCGATGCATTTATTGATACATTTAATAGCATATGTAAGAATATGTATGCAATTTATATATAGCATCATCTATATATATAAGGCATATATATATAGCGTTATATATGGCATTATCTATATATAGTATAGTTTACATACGTATATACTGGTATATACAGGTATATACTGGTATATAAAGGCATATGCAGGTATATAAAGGCAAATACGGTATATACGGGCATATACTAGTATATACAGCTATATACAGATATATACAGATATATACTGATATATAAAGGCATACACAGGTATACAAAGGCATATACGGTATATACTAGTATATACTGGTATATACTAGTCGATCAAGAGACGCGGCCGCGTCTCGACGCCAAGTATTCAAAAAAACTGATAGAATCCCAGTCGAGACTGCTGCGCAATTTACATACGCGAATATGCGTCGGACCACGCTTCTTTTACATTTTGATTCAATATTACTAAAAAATACAACTTTTTTAACAGGGGTATGACACTCCGGGCCAAAACGGGCGTCTTATTTGACCAAATCCTGAAGGGTATGTCAGGAGCTGCAACCTTAGAAAAAAAATACAATTTCGTTGGTGATGGTGGTAGTTTCGCCCACGCGATGTTGAGATATCATAATATTGGGCGAATTATTCCCAATATTTATCATCAGAAAAATTCTTCAACAGTTTTGTGGGAACGCTTATAGATATACAAGCCCGTGTATAAGCGATGTGATACGATTTTATAGAGAAGGGCTTGTATATGTGGTAGTGGGGAAAATATTAGTGTGCGGTAGAGACGGCGCGCGCCGCTCTCTTTCACCCCGCTATGCGTAGGCGATCTTATATGCATTATCGATGCATTTATTGATACATTTAATAGCATATGTAAGAATATGTATGCAATTTATATATAGCATCATCTATATAAGGCATATATATATAGCGTTATATATGGCATTATCTATATATAGTATAGTTTACATACGTATATACTGGTATATACAGGTATATACTGATATATATAGGTATACACAAGTATGTACTGGTGGATACAAGTATATATCGGTATATACAGGTATATAAAGATATATACAAGTATATACTGGTATATACTAGTATATCAAGAGACGCGGCCGCGTCTCGACGCCAAGTATTCAAAAAAACTGATAGAATCCCAGTCGAGACTGCTGCGCAATTTACATACGCGAATATGCGTCGGACCACGCTTCTTTTACATTTTGATTCAATATTACTAAAAAATACAACTTTTTTAACAGGGGTATGACACTCCGGGCCAAAACGGGCGTCTTATTTGACCAAATCCTGAAGGGTATGTCAGGAGCTGCAACCTTAGAAAAAAAATACAATTTCGTTGGTGATGGTGGTAGCATTGCACGACAGTAGAGGTATCTGTCGGGCGGCGCGTAAATTTCACTTGAGAGAATGTAAAAGGTCTGTCTTACCGACAAATATTCGTACAAGACTTTCTCGTAAATATTCAAAAGTTAAAAAAAACAAAGTGACGGCTCGATGGAGTAAAAAAAATAATAAAGACACTTGTATACATTAATTACGCAAGCGGCCCCACGCTTCTTTTTTTTATTCCATCAAGCCATCTCTAAGAAAAATGTGTTCTAGAAGTTTTGAGGTTATGTTTACCTTTGGAATCCCCGGAGCTTGCATCTTGCTGTATTTTAAATTGCAAGTTGTATATTAACATGCAATACAATAACTCTCTACTCTACTTCTCTATTCATAAATATCTCTATTTCTAAATAACTCTACTTTTTAATCTCTATTCTTTAATAATTCTATTCGTCAATATCTCTATTCGAATATCTCTACTCTTATTAAAATCGCTCTACTTCTGAATAACTTTATACAATAAAGTTATTCAGAAGTAGAGGCATTTTTAGAACAGACATTTAAGAGTAGAGATATTTGCTATTCTTAAATAATCCTATTCGTAAATATCTCGATTCTTACATATTTCTATTCTTAAAATAATTCTATTCGTGAATATATCCCTATTCCTAAAGAACTCTACTCTTAAATATCTCTACTCTTAAAATAACTATTCGTAAATGTCTCTATTCCTAAATATCTATATACTCTTAAATATCTCTACTCTTAAATGTTTCTATTCTTCTGCCTATTTCTCTCATTTTTTATTATGATAAATGTCACAAATTTGGTTATTCAGGAGTGACAGGAGGGGACAGAAAAATATATATTTAGGAGTAGAGATATTTACGAATAGAGTTATTTGAGAATAGAGATATTAACGAATAGAGAAGTAAAGAGTAGAGTTATATGTATTGCCGTAAATATCTGTATTCAAATATCTCTACTCGTATTAAAATCTCTCTGAATAACTGAGAGTACAGATATATTTGAATACAGATATTTATATTAGTAGAGATATTTACGAATAGAGTTATTTAAGAATATAGATTAAAGAGTAGAGTTAGTGTATTCCCCATTAACAGATTATGTTACCAATTAATCTCTAATATCTTTTGCTCTTAATTAGTGCGGATCGATACACGTTAAAAAATTGAGATGAACAAGGAATTTGATACATATTTACTCTCTGATCTGTCTAAAATAGCATAGTTATTATAAAATATTTAACTGGGGAACAGTTTTACTCGGAATAAGAATTAATGACATTTATTGACTATTTCATTAAAATAATCAAGTTTTATTTATTCTTCCGTAATTTTACACTGCGCAAAGTGTTGCAGAAATAGATCTTCCATTAAAATTCCCATATAAAAACTAAATACAGTATGTCTGCAAATTCATATTGTTTAGCTGCGTCTTATTCCATCGATCATGTTATAAAATATATTATTTCAAAATTATGATATTAATAAAACCGAATGTAACCCTTAAGAGTCACACCTTGCTAGAATCTCGTTATAGTCATACTGGGTCCATGGGACGCAGGCGTTTTGAAATTGTTATAAACAATGAAATAATGCATTGAGAGATATGAAAAAAATAGTGGGGTATAATTTGAACCTCGTTTAAGGTAACGTTTTGGGTCCGAAACCAAAAATCGAATTGTCAATATGCAAACAAAATTATGCAATTTATCGATCTTAGTGGGCAGTATTCCAGGTCGAAAAACGGCCTGGGTCCTGTGGACCTGCAGTGACTATTGAGGGTTAAAAAAACGGCCATATCGATTAATTATTCTCAGTGCAGTAAATTATTAATAACAACGGGGCAAGAATACGAAAGAATCTCGCATTGGGTCGCGGTTATAAAAGGTCGATTATTAAAAAAAAACTTAATTCTCTATTTTGTCGACCAAAATTCAGCAATGCTACCACCATTAGCACTGCATACCGCAGTTCGAGTTTTATGCCCTGAAGTTGGCAGCTGATGCATACCCCGACCAATCAGAAGCATGTCAAATAAGCGACGCTCTTTTAGCGTTGAGTGTCTTACCCCTGTTTTTTAACATTTACAAACTAGTCATCTTAAAAAAAAAATCAGCTTCCATCGATACCATTTTTATGTTAATCCGCCCACATAATGCTGAGATATGATGATATCGGGTGAATTTTTCTCGAATTCTATCACCATGAAAATTCTTCAACATTTCTTCGTCACCTGATTGGCCAGATTTTTGAAACGCTCATACACGGGATGTATATCTATAGCTATGAGAATCATATTTAGGCCGCTGACGTCATGCACAACGAAAATATGTCTAGTTAGCTATGAGCGTCGTGCACGGCAAATATATTTATCTATATTTTATCTATATTTATAGTTAAAAGAGTATGTGTGCGACTGCAGTGTGCAAGCTGTGCGGGAGTGTGCAAGTGTTCGCGATCATTGAAACGATGTATATTAGGATGGTCGTTATTTCAGGTATCAACTTACATTTGGGTATTCATTTAAGATTCGATGCTTTTAATATTTATATACATATTTATTAAGATACACATTAGAGTGGTCGTTATTTCGGGTCCGAATTTATATTAGAGTGGTCATGAGAGATTCGAATGTTATTTATTATTTACATATATGTATTTATAAAGTGTATATTAGAGTAGCCGCTATTTGAGGTCACAATTTATATTAGGGAGGTCATTTGAGATTCGATTTCTTTCAATATTTATATACGTATTCAAATAATATATATTGAAGTGGTCGTTATTTCAGGTATCAACTTACATTTGGGTGGTCCTTCCAGATTCGAATTTGGTTTATTATTTATATATATATATATATATATATATATATATATATATATATATGTATTTATAAGATGTATATTAGAGTGGCCGCTATTTCAGCTCTCAATTTATATTAGGGTGGTTATTTGAGATTCGGTTTCTTTAAATATTCACGTACGTATTTATACGATATAGGTTAAAGTGGATTAAAGATTCATATTAGAGTGGTCATTGTTCGATATTCGAATTTTCTTGAAATTTATATAAGTACTTATACGATGTATATTAAGGTGGTCGTGATTTCAGGTATTAACTTACATTTGGGTGGTCATTCGCGATTTGATGTCTTCAAATATTCATATACATATTTATCAAAAGACGCGGTAGCGTCTCGACGCCAAGTATTAAACAAACTGAGAGAATCCCAGTCGAGATCGCCGCGCACTCTCATATACGCGAATATGCCTCCCGCTGAACCTGATTCGAATTTCAATCCAACATTACAAAGAAATACGACTACTTTTTTAAGATCTACGAACAATGGTGATCTCAAAAAAAATTAGCTTTCCATTGATATCTTTTTTATGTTGATCAGTCCACATAATGCTGAAATATGATGATATCGGGTGAATTTTTTCAACAATTCTATCATCGTGAAAATTCTTCGACATTTTTTCGTCACCTGATTGGCCAAATTTGTGAAACGCTTATACACGGGATGTATATCTATAGCTATGAGAATCATATTTAGCGATATACACTAGGGTGGTCCTTCGAGATTCGATTTCTTTAAATATTTCTATGTATACGTATTATATGATATATATTAGGGTGATTATTATTCGAGATTCAAATTTTGTTTATATTTATATATGTATTTATATGATATATATTAGGGTGGCCGCTATTTCAGGTCTCAACTTATATTGTGGTGGTCATTTAAGATTCGATTTCCTTAAACATTTTATATACGTATATTATGATATATATTAGGATGCTCCGTCGAGATTCAATTTCTTTAAATATTTCTATGTATTCGTATTATATGATATATATTGTGGTGGTGATTATTCGAGATTCGGAATTTGTTTATATTTATATATGTATTTATACGACGTATATTAGAGTGGCCGCTATTTCAGGTCTCAATTAATCTTAGGGTGGTCCTTCGAGATTCGATTCCTTTAAATACAGCATTATCTACATATACGCAGCATATCTGCATATATAGCGTTATATATAGGATTTTTATACATGTAGATCATCTATGTATATACATAGCATTATCTATTTATATATATATAGCATATTTATGAATATATAGCATCATATTAGCTAATAAATAAAAATCTAACTTAAGCTTTAGGTGACATCAAAATTGAACTTAAATTTTAGGCTAAACTGAAATGTAACTTAATTTTCAGGCTAAATTCAAATCCAACTTTAATTTTACGCTAAACCAAAATCTAACTTTAAATTAATACTATATATTCATAGTTGTGCTATTAGGATCTGACATGAAGGCGTGGCCAAATTCAATATAGCGCAGACTGGGGTGCAGTCGACTGTCTAAACCGTGTAATAGTAGGCTTACCGTGTAAATATAATATGAGTTATAAATATTAATGGCCGATAATGGTAATTTAAACTATTCATGATATTTGCCAATGGTCTGGTTCAACTCCTAGTCTGCGAAATTTCGTTCTTTGCTTAGTGTAACATTTATATTTTGAAGAATATGCCACTTGACCTATACTCAACCACGTCAAAATACGAATTTTACTCACCCGGTGAAATGCGTTTTTGAGGTTAAGTATTAGTCAAGTAGCATATTCTACAAGATATAAATCCTCAAAGCGTTTTTCCATGCTTTGAGTTGCTTAACTTTTTCCATGTTACCAAAAAAAAATTTTACGTATACGCAACGTGCATTTTTTTGGGGAAAATTATAGAACGCCGATTCACGGTTTTTTTGAAAAGAACTCTCACATCCATGTACGGAACATACAATTCTTTTTTTAGATGGTTTGTGACATGTAAACACACCTACTTCTGACATTTCTGTTCCATTTTTCAAAACCACTTATGTCAATTATTACGTTGTGACAAGCGATGCACCCCGATTTTAATTTCAAAATGTAACACCAGACGGCTCACGAATTTTGTCAGATCCCAATATGTATGTATATATGGATAATGCTATATATATATATATATATATATGGGTATACATAGCATTAATACAGTTTCAAAAAGGAGTGAAATCAATCACAAAATACTTCTGAGAAGTACAAAAAGGACGCCAAGTATTAAATCCCAAAAATTCGAATTCAAAAAAATCCCAAAAATTTAAAATTTGAAGGAAATCCGAAAAATTTGAAATCTGAAATTTTTAAAAACAAAACACAAATCACACAAGCCAAGCCTGTTAGCTCGGCCAATATTGTTGAATTCGAATAATTTGGCGTGCGTAAATTATTAAAGACCATGCCAAACTAAAAAACTTGGCGTGCAGGGTTAAGAACCAATACGCTCGGCGAGGAAAAACCGAGTCCAGCCGCCCTACCATTCAATGAAGGAGTGAATAAACGAGAAAACAAAAAAGAAAACAATTGATCAAGTGCACTAAACAGCGACTTTGAGAATAACACGAAAGGTGACGGCCGAGTAAACTAATGAGTAACTATGAGAAAAGTTCACTGAGAAAAATCTTGTACAAGGTTCATGATTGAATGAACGAATAATGATATTATAATTATTTCTGGAATAGTTGAGAATCTTTTGTTGACCTTTTGTTATGTCCGAATTTGATAAATCATAGTAGCATCACTGCAATTGATGGTTGCAATAATCATAAATATCGTTGCTACTTCTTTGTCATAAATTTTCTCGGTGTAATATATGTAACGTTATTTTATTTTGATATCGAATTATTTTTTATTTTCCTCTCTTAACGGCCTATCGTTTAAATATCGAATACTTATTTTAACTATTGAACGTCGATGACATCCACGACGTACGCAGAAATGCGACCGGGCCTGGATTTACGATGATTGCCGTAGATGCACGTGACGATTGAGCGAGTGTATTAGAATATTCAAGATTCTAATTGACCATATAAAGAGCGATGCCCCAATTGTGGTTAAATTCAAAAATCGCATAACGTTCATTGCTCATAATGCGTCAGTAATCGTGAGCAAACTACAGTAGACGATTAGATAATTTAACTCGATCACATAACTTAAGCAGGTTCATCTGGTACCGAGTGAGTCAAAAGAAAAATGTCAATGCTTAACCTCAAAATAAGCGGTGACTAGCTTAGTCATTGACAATGCTTAACCTTAAAATAATCAGCATTTTCGAGACTAATTTCGAACCGAATCGATTTTATGGAGCTCTAAAAATGTTCCTCAGATACTTGTTCATTAATTCTTAAATTTTCGTCAAAATCTGTATTGTAATGATTGTGCATTTAATATTTATAGATGGTATCCCATAAGAGCCCATGTTATTTAGGATTTATATTTTTATTTATTTCTCACGAACAACGTACTTTCAGGTCTTGAAATTTTAACAGATGACTTTTTAGATATTAATAACTATATTCTGATTTCTTTATCAACATCTGTAGTGTAATCGTGTACCAGATGAACCTCCTTAACTTTCCGCTCATTCTCCCACTCACGTGTATAAGGGCATGCGCACTACGCATGTTATCAATACGCATGTCATAGATATTTTGCGGTCGGTTGAAGGTTTGAAGTGGGGAGAAATGGTCATAGGGGGAGTTAAGATACGCAAATTTGTTGCCATAGTAACGAGTTAAGTTAGGCGAGCGGTCAAGTTATCTGATCACCTACTGTACTTGACAATAAAATATACAAGTGATAATAGTATGTGTTATCACTGTATGAGTAGGTATAATAATTTTCTATCTTATCTCGTGGAAATCCTACAGCACCTCCCGGGCTTATTTTTCTTAAATCTGCACGCCAAGTTTCTTAGTCTGGCATGGTAAATCATTTCTTTCGATATATAATACGCCAGCTTGTGAGGAGGCACTCCATGACACACGAAACGCACGCGACTGTTGGAGGATTGATTTTTTTTTCTTTCACTTTTCATCAGTGCAGCCAGATCGGGTGTAAAATCGACCCCCACTCTGCGGCTTTGCACGATGCCACACAATGATGGCCGCCCGTGTCTGTGAGCGAACGACGTTCGTGTCGCTTCGGGAGAGCCGAGCGCGGCCGAAGCGTCGACCCCTCGCGCGCTGTTGTTCCCCACCCCATGGCGTCAGATATACGAACACACGTTGAAGTCGCACGTCCGTGTGCGACTACAATGTAAGCCGAAGCCGAAGCTGCCGAGGGCCCGAGGCTCCGCGGAAAAACGCGGTGAGACTCGAGGCGTGACGTCACCCGGAATTACGAGCGGGTCTTTTAAAATTTAAATGATTTTTTCCCTCGGTGCTCTCCGTTATCAATGAAAACGGAAAAATTTATCGGGGAACATTATAAATCATTTTTCAGTTCATACGTCGATTGAAATGTAATAATAATAAATAATAAAAACATTTTTCGTCAAGAAATTATTTACGACTTATTTACAAGCGATCCTAAATAAATCATTTAAGATGGAATTCAAATGTAAACCTCTTTATGAATTCAATTATTTCTTTGAAATAATTTAAATTTAAATTTGAATTTAAATTTTTTTACGAAAAATATTCATTTGTGACAACAAATCAAACCAAACATTTAACAATATTTTATAAATTATTGTTATTCGATTTTTCAGCACTTGAATCCAGTGTCAGAAACATGCCAGCGACGAAAAATTATTAACACCCTATTATATAGTATTCGATTTTTTTAAATTTAATATAAACAGTAAATAGTACATGCAACATTTTTCATATTGCATATTGCACGTACATACCTCATGATTCAAACAATCTTGATGTACAAGAAAATAGGAAGTAATTGTAAGCGTCGAAAGAGCGGCGTGGATAGTGTGCTCGCTCACACTCTTGAGGGTGCGGGTTCGATCCCATCGCCTGCAATTTTTTTTTTTTAACATACATTTTTGGATTTTTTTTTTAAATATGGTGAACTGTTCATTTCCGGAACAACCACCATAGATGGAACATTTTTTTTTAAATTTAAATTTAAATTGCAGGCGATGGGATCGAACCCGCACCCTCAAAAGTGTGAGCGAGCACACTATCCACGCCGCTCTTTCGACGCTTACAATTACTTGCTATTTTCTTGTACATCAAGATTGTTTGAATCATGAGGTATGTACGTGCAATATGCAATATAAAAAATGTTGCATGTACTATTTACTGTTTATATTAAATTTAAAAAAATCGAATACTATATAATAGGGTGTTAATAATTTTTCGTCGATGGCATGTTTCTGACACTGGATTCAAGTGCTGAAAAATCGAATAAAAATAATTTATAAAATATTGTTAAATGTTTGGTTTGATTTGTTGTCACAAATGAATATTTTTCGTAAAAATATTTTTTGTAAAAATATTTAAATTCAAATATAAATTTAAATTATTTCAAAGAAATAATTTAATTCATAAAGAGGTTTACATTTGAATTCCATTTTAAATTATTTATTTAGGATCGCTTGTAAATAAGTCGTAAATAATTTCTTGACGAAAAATGTTTTTATTATTTATTATTATTACATTTCAATCGACGTATGAACTGAAAAATAATTCATAATGTTCCCCGATAAATTTTTCCGTTTTCATTGATAACGGAGAGCACCGAGGGAAAAAATCATTTAAATTTTAAAAAACCCGCTCGTGATCCCGGGTGACGTCACGCCTCGAGTCTCACCCCGTTTTTCCGCGGAGCCTCGGGCCCTCGGCAGCTTCGGCTTCGGCTTACATTGTAGTCGCACACGGACGTGCGACTTCTACGTGTGTTCGTATATCTGACGCCATGGGGTGGGAGAACAACAGCGCGCGAGGGGTCGACGCTTCGACCGCGCTCGGCTCTCCCGAAGCGACACGAACGTCGTTCGCTCACAGACACGGGCGGCCATTGTGTGGCACCGTGCAAAGCCGCAGAGTGGGGGTCGATTTTACACCCGATCTGGCTGCACTGCTTTTCATCACCTTGATCCTCGTTCGGTGTGAAGCAACCGGGCTTCAGATGCCACGTAATATAAGAAGACAAGAATTTAAAACAAGTACGCTTCGCGTACTCATTAGGGGGCTTCGCCACCCAAACCTCCCGCGCTTCGCACGCCGTTGTCATCGCGCTTCGCGCTCTGTATTCTTGATCATTATTATGATTTATTCGGTACGGAAAAATATATTGTTTCCATGTTTCCGTACATTGTTTTTTAATATTGAGTCGCATGTTTCTTCCTTCATAGGGCAACTGTTCATAAAGTTATTTATCGAATTTCAAGGATTATATTAGTTGGCACTCACAACTTCAGAATATAAGTATCATATATTTTGTTTTTGTGATATATTTTAAATGTCGGTTAATATGTCCCTCAGGGACGTTTTAATAGGCTCTCACACCGTATTAAAACCCTTTGATTCATTGTGAACATCGAGTAGTCGGATAAATTCTATTCATCATTATTAAAAAGACAGATTCAAATATAATCAATACGATATGAAAGTTTCCAAACAACCATATCATTTAAATTCTTTGATAGATTATATTAACAGAATTGTTAAAACATTAGGCGGTAATGTAGAATATTAGTGACATTTGAGATGGGCATATTTATCATAACACTTTAATCATTTAATGATTATTAGTCCATTTATAATAAGTAAAAAAAACTTTAGGTTATGAATCAATGCTCAGATTCTCTTTTTCCACGTTCGAAACGCGCGGATGATCGTCATATTGCTAACGGACCCACCCAGGTAGCACACATGTCTATTTGGCATCGAAAAGATATCATTTCTTGGTTGCCTTACGGAAATTGCTTAAAGATGACTATTTTACGACTTTTTACTGACATCAATTATACGGTTATCTGAAAGTTGACTTTTTAGGGTTAACATAACGACAAGTTCAGTGGTTGTCGAAACATTATCATGTCACTTTATCGAATAGATGGCTATTTCAAGACGTCCGAAAGGTATCATCGAAACGACAACTATATAAAGGTTATTTTTAGGTATCTAAAAGATGACTTTTTAATGTTATCAAAATGGCAAATTAAATCGTTGCCGAAATGACTTTTTTTTGGAGAATCCAATAGATGTCTTCTTAATGACATCGAAAATTTATCCAATAATCGTCAACGAAAATGTGCGTGGAAAAGTTGTCCAGTTGATAACTTTTGCGAGTGCTTCTCTAGACAACTGTTTGAAGTTACGAAAATGCCAAAATGCAGGGACAAAGAGACGCCAGAGCGTCACAGTCACGGATCATCGATAGCGTCGTCGAACACGTTTGCAATAAAATTGATTTTCGTGAATAAAGTGCAAGAATACATGGTATGGACATATAAAATACAATGCTTTCTATGATTATTCAATTATTTCATACTGTAGACTTATTCAAAGGATGATGGTGATATATTTTTTTTATAGGTTATAAAATTGGGAGACGTATTTTTCATGGGCGTGGAGCAGCAATAACTAAGTGCATGCGATATATCCATCTGTCGTATGTTATATAACGTAACGTTATGTTATATGTATCATGACACACAATGTAATACTGAATCTTTATTTAAAAAAAGTTAACCGATACAAGAATGTATTGTTTATATGAAAGGTTTGCAAACTGAAGTGCGTATACATATAATTGATCGTAGTATAATTTTTGTATGAAAATACATGAGTTTCCTCTATAAATGTATACACGAATAATAAATATTATTTTATGTATCCGTATTTTAGATAGCACACTTTATTGTCGCTCGCCTGTCCCATATAACGTATAATAACGATATCTTTAGGATATCATTTATTGGTGTCCTTAAGATGCCGTTTTATTAACCTTTCTTGAATATCTTAAAGGGATCCGTTTGATGCCTACAATATTTGATTAATTTCATGAATCTGAAATTTCATCTTTTGGCTATGACAATTCGATAACTTAACGTTATCGTATCGGCAACTACTGAAGGTTGACTATATGCTGACCATTTGGTATCCGCTATAAGTTATGTAATAGTTAACTTTCAGTCGTCCATAAGATAACCACCAAGCGGACATTAGTGACACTATTTGGAATCCAAAAGACATCTTTTTGGACAACTAAAAAGTTATCCGAAAATTTTATGGTTGTCCTTTTGATGTCTTTTAGATAACATATTGCTTCCTGGGCAGGTATTATTATTATTATCGTATCGGCCACTACTGAAGGTTGACTATATGCTGACCATTTGGTATCCGCTATAAGTTATCTAATAGTTAAATTTTGGTCCTCCATAAGATAACCGCCAAGCGGAGATTAGTGACACTATTTGGAATCC
Organism: Alloplasta piceator; assembly: GCA_946863875.1. NCBI lineage: Eukaryota > Metazoa > Arthropoda > Insecta > Hymenoptera > Ichneumonidae > Alloplasta > Alloplasta piceator. The sequence goes on along the minus strand of OX333072.1, from coordinate 41,070,817 downwards.
AAAGGACATCTTTTTGGACAACTAAAAAGTTATCCGAAAATTGTATGGTTGTCCTTTTAATGTCTTTTAGATAATATATTACTACCTGCCTAGGTAGCAATATGTTATCTGGGCTACCTGCCCAGGTAGCAATATGTTATCTAAAAGACATCAAAAGGACAACGATAAAATTTTCGGATAACTTTTTAGTTGTCCATAAAGATGTCCTTTGAATTCCAAATAGTGCCACCAATGTCTGCTTGGCGGTTATCTTATAGTCGACCGAAAGTTAACTATTAGATATCTTATAGCAGATACCAAATTGTCAGCATATAGTCAACCTTCAGTAGTTGCCGATACGATAACGTAAAGTTATCAAATTGTCATAGCCAAAAGATGACATTTTAGAAGCATGCAATTAACTGAATATTGTAGGCATCAAATGGATGCCTTTAAGATATCCAAGAAACGTTAACAAAACGGCATCTTAAAGACACCGATAAATGATATCTTAAAGATATCGTTTTCATACGTTATATGGGGCAGGCGAGAGACAATAAAGTGTGCTATCTAAAATACGGATACATAAAATAGTTCAATTCTTAACATATATCATATATGTTTAGAATTAAACTATTTTATGTAACCGCATTTTGGATAGCACACCTTAAAAATAATATTTATTATTCGTGTATACATTTATAGAGGAAACTCATGTATTTTCATACAAAAATTAAACTACGATCAATTATATGTATACGCACTTCAGTTTGCAAACCTTTCAAATAAACCATGGTTCTACATACAGGTCTGGGCACTCCTCCTAAAAATCCGTAGCCTTAGCCGGTCCGATTCATGCCACTTTCTGCCCCGGCGCTAATGTCCATTAGGGTTCGCCACTGAAATGTGTATTTCTATATATTACAAATATATAGTAATAGTGACCAATAGTGACGTATCCTACTCGACATTAGCGCCGTGGCAGAAAATGGAAAAATCGGGCGGAATTCAGTTACGCGTGCGACTGTGTAAAAGTCGAAGAGTGCCCAGACCTGTATGTAGGACCATGATATGAACAATACATTCTTATATCGATTAACTTTTTTAAAATAAAGATTCAGTATTACGTTATGTGTCATGACACATATAACATAACGTTACGTTATATAACATACGACAGATGGATATATTGTATGCATTTGGTTATTGCTGCTCCACATCCACGAAAAATACGTCTCCCAATTTTATAACCTATAAAAAAAAATATATCACCATCATCCTTTGGATAAGTCTATAGTATGAAATAATTGAATAATCATAGAAAGCATTGTATTTTATATGTCCATACCGTGTATTCTTGCACTTTATTCGCGAAAATAAATTTTATTGCAAACGTGTACGACGACGCCATCGATGATCCGTGACTGTGACGTTCTGGCGTCTCTTTGTCCCTGCGTTTTGGCATTTTCGTAACTTTAAACAGTTGTCTAGAGGAGCACTCGAGAAAGTTATCAACTGGACAACTTTTCCACGCACATTTTCGTTGACGATTATTGGATAAATTTTCGATGTCATTAAAAAGTCATCTATTGGATTCACCGAAATGATGACATTTCGGCAACGATTTAACTTGCCATTTTGATAACATTAAAAAGTCATCTTTTTGATACCTAAAAATAACCTTTACATAGTTCTCGTTTTGATGATACCTTTCGGACGTCTTAAAATAGCCATCTCTTTGATAAAGTGACATGATAACGTTTCGACAACTACTGGACTTGTCGTTATGTTGACCCTAAAAAGTCAACATTCAGATAACCGTATGATTGTTGTCAGTTAAAAGTCGTAATATAGTTATCTTTAAGTAATTTCCGTAAGGTAACCAAGAAAAGATATCTTTCTGATGCCAAATAGACATGTGTGCTACCTGGGGAGCGCAAGCATACAAAAGAATCATGTACTTTTTGTAAGAGAAATATGGGTTTTGAATTTGGCGCGCTCAGGCCGTTTTTAGTTCCTCTTTTACTCTGTGTGTGGCGTAGCGGTGTCATGACGTACATGGCAACGTCGCGTACGTAGGTCTATGCTTTTCGTGAAAGTGACAATATGTGCTTGTTTACAGTCATATAGAAATTCTGTCAGTGACAAAAATACTCTTCTTTTTGTTAAACATATTGTTTTCGTGTAAAAGTTATTCAATTTAGCAGTGTCTAATTAGATTGAAATTTCATAAGACATTTGTTAATAATCATATACAGATATTCTGTACATTAGAAAAAAATTCGTTCGTAAACTTTTGAGTTCCAAGTGTACATGGACAGAAATAGCAGTTTTTTCATTAAAAACTCTGTTTCTTTTGCAAAATTGTAACTTAATGGTGTCTGATCGGATTGATACACCGTAGGACATTTGTTTACAACCATATACAGACATTGTGTGAGTTGGAGAAAAATTCTTCCGTGAACTTCGGAGATCCAAGTGCATACAGATAGAAGTAGAATTTTTTGGTTAAAATGGTGTTTTTTGCCAAAATAGGAAACTTAATGGTGTCTGATTAGATTCATACTTCGTCAGACATTTGTTTACAATCATATACACACATTGTGTGAGTTAGAGAAAAATTCTTTCGTGAAATTCTAAGTTTCAACTACATGGGGTCATAAAACGTCTTTTGTTGCTTAAAAATGGGTATTGTTTTAAAAAATCTTTGTTTTGCAGTATCCGCTTGGATTTAAACTCCTTGGGCATAGAGATTAAAACCATACGCAACTATCCTCTGAAGGAAATTGAATTCTGTACACTGGTTTTTGAGATCTGTGTCTGGACGGACATCCGACGCAGATTTCGAGGCGATTGCAATAGGCACTTTCTGTCATAAATGAGTGAGTGCCTAAAAAGGACGGTTCAAAACCGAAGAACATATTCTACGGTGAATATTGGTAGGTGACCTTTTCAGTCGATTTAGTTCTTCGCAACAACGAGTTACAACGACGTTATTACGATTCGAATCTGAAAAACACTGCAAATTACACATTTGCACATTGCTTTCTTATCTTTATTCATAGTTCACACAGCTTCCTTTATCACAAAGTAAAAACGGAAAAAAATGATCTGTGAAAACTGCTGATATTCCCATTCATTTTTACTGTTTTCCCCATCAACAGCGCCTCCTGGGAGGGCATATTTCTTTTATACAATATACAGATGTCACATATGACAAAGTACATGCCGGTCGGACGAATTTTTACAGTGTGAAACAGTAAAAAGTACACTATGTGAAACGTTATATTTCTGTTGTATCCGGTGAACTTTTACACATTTCACATTATAAAAATTATCCGGGGCCAGTCAAAAAATTACGGTGTACATTGTAAAAATTGAAAACAACATAGTATATTTTGCGGTACGTTTTTTATTTTTCACTGAAAGTTGTGTTTGAAACGTTTAGATATTTGAATAAATTCCAATTTATTCAAATATTGCAATAAACCGTTATTTATCCTCGCCCAGGCTCATAGCTACGAGGGCTTTCTTCAACTAATTAATTGTGAGATCAATTAATTAAACGAATTTGTTTAACCTCGCACCCATAAAGAGCACGAGCGTCACCGAAATGCAATGGTGATCTGATAACAAAATGTAGTTTTTAGTCCATAGGACTGCGTGACCACAGAACGCGGGTAATGTTCCAACAATTGTATGTTAATTGAGGACGCCGACGTTGGTAATACATCAGACATTATAGGTGCTTGGTGGCTCTCTCGCTGGCGCGAGAGGGCGCACCGACTGATGACGCTACCTGACGGCTCTCGGGCGAAATGCCGAGATCGTGGCATGCCCCAGGTCGTCCCATTACAGTCCCTACACTGTAAAAATCGAAATTCACGTTGCTTATTTTGCGGTGCGTGTTTGATTTTTTAGTGGGAACACAGCAATTTCTAATTATGTGCTTTGAATATTCTACAAAGGCCATTGTAAATTTTACAGTTCAAACACAGTGGATTTCGTCGTTTCTGCTTGCGATTTCTACTTTGCCATTTTTTTGCCGTGAACGTTGCATTTTTCACAGTGTAATGCAGCATTTATAACACAAAAATACCAAAAATGGTGTACAAAAATTGGATACGAGTACATTTACAAACGTATATATAGTTCTACATATCCTTTGCAAAGAGTAGCCAAATAAATTAATAACATCGAAAGCCCGTGTCGCCAAGCACTGCAACACATTACGCTGTATTCCTTTGCTCTGATTGGTGTTAAAAAAAATTATCGAATAAATAAAAAGTACATACTTGGCGAGTTTTTTTACTGAGCATATGGTGACATTCTGGTATTCACGTGTTCACTAAAGAAGCATTTTGATTTATTGTCCGTTAAAAACCGACTCGCCAAGTAGTTTTGATTTTTTTTAATTATTTTTTTCAACACCAATCAGAGCAAACGATTACATCGTAATGTGTCGCAGTGCTTGGTGACACGGGCTTTCGATGTTATTAATTTATTTGGCTAATTTTTGCAAAGGATACGTAGAACTATATATGAGGGATTCTCCGTCAATTCAGCCACTTTTGTCGACCATCTCAGATCTGTCCCATAATTGGTTATATCAAAGTACTACTAAAAGGCATTCTATGTGAATTTTTTCAGATTTGTTAATTCAACATTTTAGAAAATGCCGTTTTTTTCCAAATGAATATATCTGGGAAACTTAAAGTAACTGAAAAAAAAATGTCTCGATAAAAGTTGTAGTTTTTTGTTAGCTTTCGAGCGGACGAGTTGAAATAATTTTTACGTTCCGGTAACGCTGATTTTTTACCAAAAAGGGACATATTATTTTTTTTATTCAAAAAAGGCCATTTTCCGTTGGCTGAAAAAATTACAGAGTCTTCCAGTATGTCTAACGATATCGCAAAAAAATCGCCAGAGTAGCACGAATCAAGGTTTTAGGGTAAAAAAAAATGAAATCACACTAATTATCTTCACTGAGAGAAAAGAATACTAGAACCAATGGAATAAAGTTTTGAAGGCAAAAAATCATTTTTTTCATTATTTGCGAAAACATATTAGATTGGTTCCCGTATATATTTACTTTGTTCATTTTTTTCAGTCAATTCCATAAATTTTTTTTTCAATAAACGAATTTACTTGAATCTAACAATATGTTATCAATTATATGTAATATGTTGTTTGCATCAAGACCACATTTTATTATTCAAAACATGCGTGTCTTTTAATACAGGCAACATTGAGAAAAAAAAATTGTTGAATCAACAAATTAATAAGTCAAATCAACAGGAAAAATGATTGATTCAATCAAATGCGTGTTTATTAATTGTTGCTAAACATTTTATAAAAAATATGTAGCCATTGCCAAATAATTTAATATGCATAGTTTAGTGATCCCAAAAAGAGATAAATAGAAAAAAAAGACAAATCTGCGCCAATTCTCCGATCTAAATTCTCTGTCCGACCGAGATTCGAACCCTCGACCCTACCTACCATCATACCTATCCTACCTGAATCGGTTATATATATATATATAAGACGAAACTCGAGCGCTGGTAAACATAGTGCCGAAACGATTTGGGGGACGGGCCCAAAATGAAAATGGAAATGTTTTGTCTCGGCGTGCGGAAGCGTAATCCCAAGAGATGGAAATGTTTTGTCTCGGTGTGCGGAAGCGTAGTCCTGAGAGATAGCCCCCCCCCCCCGCCGTTACCGCCCGATGTGTCCTTTGCCGACACACTGTTTTCTCTCGCACTCTCTCGCTCTGTCGTCTTCGTATATACTTGAGTATACATATCAACACACGCATAGTCCGCGGCGGTCTTTCGCCGTTTGTTGACATGTATACTCGAGTGTCTACGCGGCTTCATATAGCATTTACTATGTCTCATTTCTGAAGGTACCGGAGTTGATGGGCACGGCCCTGCATGGCTCGGAGCGCGAGGTCGTAGATCACATAATCAGATGAATCTGGCACTAAATCGGTGTTCCAGTGTACCTAACGAGCTACCTATTACGCTATCGACGACTACTATGCACTTGAAAAAAGTTAAGACCCACACAGCAAAATTGATCCCGGGACCATCCCGAGATAGTCCCATTCGTGTCCTACCAAGATAGTACGTCTTATGAACGTCTATGGGAGGAACCAGTGAGATATTGTTCTACCCGGGATTAATATTACCGCACGTATCGTACCGCACTCACTTGTAGATGTCTGTGGGAGGTACCAGTAAGACATCGGTCTACTCGAGATTAATATAGAATGTCTTGAGGATATCCTGTCGCAACCGTGTTTAGACGATCCCAGGGCACTCTCTTATAGATGTATCTCGGAGGTACCGGTAGGACATTGTTCTACCCGAGATTAATATGGGATGTCTTGTGGATATCCTGCCGTTATCGTGTGTGGACGATCGTACCGCACTCACTTGTAGATGTCTGTGGGAGGTACCAGTAAGACATCGGTCTACTCGAGATTAATATGGGATGTCTTGAGGATATCCTGTCGCAACCGTAATTAGACGATCCCAACGCACTCTCTTATAGACGTTTGTGGGAGGTAGTGGTAGGACATTGTTCCACCCGAGATTAATATAGGATGTCTTGAAGATATCCTGCCATCACCGTGTGTAGACGATCGTACCGCACTGTCTTGTAGATGTCTATGGGAGGTACTAGTAGGACATTGGTCTACTCAAGATTAATATAGGTTGTCTTGAGGATATCCTGTTGCAACCGTATTTAGACGATCCCAGCGCACTCTATTGGAGATGTCTCTGAGAGGTACTGGTAGGATTCCGTTCTACCCGAGATTAATATAGAAGATCTTGAGAATATCCTGTCGCAACCGTAATTGGACGATCCCAACGCACTCTATTATAGACGTCTGTGGGAAGTACTGGTAGGACATTGTTCTACCCGAGATTAATATAGGATGTCTCTAGGATATCCTGCCTCGACCGCGTGTAGACGATCGTACCGCACTATCTTGTAGATGTCTGTGGGAGATACTAGTAGGACATTGGTCGAGAAGGTCTCATTCTCCGTTATTTCAAATGCCGTGCTGCTCAAACTCCGTGGTCAAATGCCGTGTGTATCAAACTCCGTTCTTCATTTTCCGGCGTTTCCCCCTTCTCCCTAATAATCCGAAAGGGTCGCCTCTCGCTCCGAGCTCGACCCTCGCACTTTTTTTTTTAAATCGCCCGTGTACCTGCTTTGTCTATACCCCATTACTAATAATACGGTTCGTGGCAACGACGAACTGGACGGCCACGTGGTTCAGTTAACATCTCACGAAATGTCATCACGCCACACTGCCTCAGTGATTCTCAACACTTCAAGTCGCAGCCGTTTTTTCCAATTTTATAGATTAATATGTGAAATAATATTATGATATTAATTAATCACAGATAATAATCGCTCGCTCGGATGTATTCATACACGGAATAATTCACGGTAGATTCTCTAAACTGAATTCTCGTAGTATATTTTGTACCGCATGAAATAATCTCTCCGTGGATATTAACATTCATGTTCTTGTAAAAAGAATAGAATGAAAGACGCACTGTTTTTGTACATACATCACTGTTATGATTCTATCAGACCATACCATACTAACAGATATTCATATTATATGAGGGGCATTCCACGCCACATCAACCACTTTAGAATCCGACCCCTTTCGATTTGGCTAAAACATTTTTATTTTTTTCTACCCTTTCAAAAACATTTTACAGAATTTTTTCAAATTTTTTCACCCAACCGGTAAAAAATTATGAACTTTTCAGGAAAAATAAGCTTTTTGTTTATCAAATATCTATAACTTTTTCAAAAATTGACACATCTGGATGTTTTTTTAATGTGTGTTTTTCTATGTACTTTTTAGAAACAAAATAGAAAAAAATATCCGGGCCGATCTTCAACGTTTTTTTTTGCGAATTTTCAGAAAAAAAAAATTTCTGGATTATTATGATTTTTGATTTTTCTTATCTTTTTTTTGATAGAAACTTTTCCATTTTCTGCAAATTCACTGAAATTTTCAGAGTGGGATTTTTTCGTTTTCTATTTCTTTTTTCAATTCAAAATTTTTTTTTTCACTCAGCTTATTTCTTATAATACCACTCTGGGAATTTTTGAGAATGTCGAAAAAACCTCAAATTTTGAAAAAAAAATAATAATAAATGCAATCGAAAGTTGTGTCCATCGAAAAGAAAATTTATTTTTCAAATATCTATAACTTTTTTGAAAATTGACTTTTCGTGAGGTTGTTTTTTTGAAAATTTATGTTTATCAATGTACTTTTCGGAAAAAAACGGAAAAAAATATTCGGGCCGATCTTCAACGTTCGTTTTGCGAATTTTCAAAAAAAAAAAAAAAAAAATTCTCGATTATTGTCATTTTTAATTTTTCTAATCGTTTTTTTTATAAAAACTTTGCCATTTTCTGCAAATTCACTGAAATTTTCAAAGTAGGATTTTTTTTTCAATCCAAAAATTTTTTTTTTTACTCAGCTTATTTTTTATATTATCACTTTGGAAATTTTTGAGGATGCTGAGAAAATGTCAAAGTTCGGAAAAAAAAATAATAAATGAAATTAAAAGTGGTAATCATCGAAAAAATTTCAATGTCTTTTGAAAAAGTAGGACAAAAAATGGAAGATAGTTCTGAATAATTTTTTTATTCAGAACTATTCAGACTTTTCAAAAACGTCCACTTCATCATTGCACGATGATTTTCATCGTCCTTAATTTCGCATTGCGGTTTTTGCAATTATTAAGGGGTTATGGGCAAAAGAAATATTGAAAAATCAATAACTCCCGTGGTTCACGGTATTCAGACTTTTCAAAAGCGTCCACTTTATCATTGCACAATGATTTTCATCATCCTTAATTTGGCATTGCGATTTTTGCAATTATTAAGGGGTTATCGGCGAAAAAAATATTGAAAAATCAATAACTACCGTGGTTCACGGTATTCAGACTTTTCAAAAGCGTCCACTGTATCAATGCACAATGATTTTCATCGGCCTTAATTTGGCATTTCGATTTTTGCAATTATTAAGGGGTTATCGGCAAAAGAAATATTGAAAAATCAATAACTACCGTGGTTCACGGTCTTCAGACTTTTCAAACGCGTCCACTTTATCAATACACAATGATTTTCATCGTCCTTAATTTGGCATTGCGATTTTTGCAATTATTAAGGGGTTATGGGCAAAAGAAATATTGAAAAAACAATAACTACCGTGGTTCACGGTATTCGGACTTTTCAAAAGCGTCCACTTTATCATTGCACAATGATTTTTATCGTCCTTAATTTGGCATTGCGATTTTTGCAATTATTAAGGGGTTATGGGCAAAAGAAATATTGAAAAATCAATAACTACCGTGATTCGGGGTATTTAGACTTTTCGAAAGCGTCCACTTTATCATTGCACAATGATTTTCATCGTCTTTAATTTGGCATTGCGATTTTTGCAATTATTAAGGGGTTATGGGCAAAATAAATATTGAAAAATCAATAACTACTGTGGTTCAAGGTATTCAGACTTTTCAAAAGCGTCTACTTTATCAATGCACAATGATTTTCATCGTCCTCAATTTGGCATTGCGATTTTTGTGATTATTAAGGGGTTATGAGCAAAAGAAATATTGAAAAATCAATAACTACCGTGGTTCACGGTATTCAGACTTTTCAAAAGCGTCCACTTTATCATTGCACAATGATTTTTATCGTCCTTAATTTAGCATTGCGATTTTTGCAATTGATAAGGGGTTATGGGCAAAAGAAATATTGAAAAATCAATAACTACCGTGATTCACGGTATTCAGACTTTTCAAAAGCGTCCACTTTATCATTGCACAATTATTTTCATCGCCCTTAATTTGGCGTTGCGATTTTCACAATTATTAAGGGGTTATGGGCAAAAGAAATATTAAAAAAACAATAACTATCGTATTTTACGGTATTCAGACTTTTCAAAAGCGTCCACTTTATCATTGCACAATGATTTTCATCGTCCTTAATTTGACATTGCGATTTTTGCAATTATTAAGGGGTTATGGGCAAAAGAAATATTGAAAAATCAATAACTACCGTGGTTCACGGTATTCAGACTTTTCAAAAGCGTCTACTTTATCATTGCACAATGATTTTCATCGTCCTTAATTTGGCATTGCGATTTTCGCAATTATTAAGGGGTTATGGACAAAAGAAATATTGATAAATCAATAACTACCGTGTTTATCGGGATTCAGACATTTACAAACATATTGATGATGAACATCATTGTACAATGATGAAGTGGGCGCTTTTAAAAAGTCTGAATCCCGATAAACACGGTAGTTATTGATTTTTCAATATTTATTTGGTCGATAACAGCTTAATAATTGCGAAAATCGCAATGCCAAATTAAGGATGATAAAAATCATAGTGCAATGGTAAAGTGGACGCGTTTGAAGAGTCTGAATACCGTAAAACACGGTAGTTATTGATTTTCAAATATTTCTTTTGTCGATAACACCTTAATAAGCGAAACACCGAAAATCGCAATGCCAAATTAAGATCGACTGGAAACATTGTGCGATGATGAAGTGAAAGCTTTTGAAAAGTCTGAATCCGTGAACCACGGTAGTTATTGATTTTTCAATCTTTTTTTTGCCCATAACCCCTTAATAATTGCAGAAATCGCAATGCTGAAATGAGGACGATGAAAATCATTGTGCAATGATAAAGTGGACGCTTTAGAAAAGTCTGAGTACTGTAAAACGCAGTAGTTATTGATTTTTCAATATTTCTTTTGTCGATAACCCCTTAATAATTGCAAAAATCACAATGCCAAATTACGGATGACTGAAAACGTTGTGCAATGATAAAGTGGGAGCTTTTGAAAAGTCTGAATACCGTGAACCATGGTAGTTATTGTTTTTTCAATTTTTTTTTTTGCCCATAACCCCTTAATAATTGCGAAAATCGCAATGCCAAATTAAGGACGATACAAATCATTGTGCAATGATAAAGTGGACGCTTTTGAAAAGTCTGAATACCGTGAACCACGGTAGTTATTGATTTTTCAATACCTCTTTTGCCCATAACCCCTTAATAATTGAACAAACCGCAATGCCAAATTAAGGACGATGAAAATCATTGTGCAATGATAAAGTGGACGCTTTTGCAAACTCTACATACCGTGAACCGCGGTAGTTATTGATTTTTCAATATTTCTTTTGCTCATAACCCCTTAATAATTGCAAAAATCGTAATGACAAATTGAGGACGATGAAAATCACTGTGCATTGATAAAGTGAACGCTTTTGAAAAGTCTGAATACCGTGAACCATAGTAGTTATTGATTTTTCAATATTTCTTTTGCCCATAACCCCTTAATAATTGCAAAAATCGCAATGCCAAATTGAGGACAATGAAAATTATTGTGCAATTATAAAGTGGACGCTTTTGAAAAGTCTGAATACCGTGAACCACGGTAGTTATTGATTTTTCAATATTCTTTTTGCTCATAACCCCTTAATTATTGCGAAAATCGCAATGCCAAATTAAGGACGATAAAAATCATTGTGCAATGATGAAGTGGATGCTTTTGAAAAGTCTGAATACCGTGAACCACGGTAGTTATTGATTTTTCAATATTCTTTTTGCTCATAACCCCTTAATAATTGCGAAAATCGCAATGCTAAATTAAGGACGATAATAATCATTGTGCAATGATAAAGTGGACGCTTTTGAAAAGTCTGAATACCGTGAACCACGGTAGTTATTGATTTTTTAATATTCTTTTTGCTCATAACCCCTTAATAATTGCGAAAATCGCAATGCCAAATTGAGGACGATAAAAATCATTGTGCAATGATAAAGTGGATGCTTTTGAAAAGTCTGAATACCGTGAACCGCGGTAGTTATTGATTTTTCAATATTTCTTTTGCTCATAACCCTTTAATAATTGCAAAAATCGCAATGCCAAATTAAGGACGATGAAAATCACTGTGCATTGATGAAGTGGACGCTTTAGAAAAGTTTGAATACCGTGAACCACAGTAGTTATTGATTTTTCAATATTTCTTTTGCCCATAACCCCTTAATAATTGCAAAAATCGCAATGCCAAATTAAGGACGATGAAAATCGTTGTGCAATGATAAAGTGGACGCTTTTGAAAAGTCTGAATACCGTGAACCACGGTAGTTATTGATTATCCAATATTCTTTTTGCTCATAACCCCTTAATAATTGCGAAAATGGCAATGCCAAATTGAGGACGATAAAAATCATTGTGCGATGATAAAGTGGACTCTTTTGAAAAGTCTGAATACTGTGAACCACGGTAGTTATTGATTTTTCAATATTCTTTTTGCTCATAACCCCTTAAGAATTGCGAAAATCGCAATGCCAAATTGAGGACGATAAAAATCATTGTGCAATGATAAAGTGGACGCTTTTGAAAAGTCTGCATACCGTGAACCACGGTAGTTATTGATTTTTCAATATTTTCTTTTGCTCATAACCCCTTAATAATTGCGAAAATCGCAATGCCAAATTAAGGTCGATAAAAATCATTGTGCAATGATAAAGTGGACGCTTTTGAAAAGTCTGAATACCGTGAACCGCGGTAGTCATTGATTTTTCAATATTTCTTTTGCTCATAACCCCTTAATAATTGCAAAAATCGCAATGTTAAATCAAGGACGATGAAAATCATTGTGCATTGATAAAGTGGACGCTTTTGAAAAGTCTGAATACCGTGAACCACGGTAGTTATCGATTTTTCAATATTTCTTTTGCTCATAACCCCCTAATAATTGCGAAAATCGCAATGTCAAATCAAGGAAGATGAAAATCATTGTGCAATGATAAAGTGGACGCTTTTGAAAAGTCTGAATACCGTGAACCACGGTAGTTATCGATTTTTCAATATTTCTTTTGCCCATAACCCCTTAATAATTGCAAAAATCGCAATGCCAAATTAAGGACGATGAAAATCATTGTGCATTGATAAAGTGGACGCTTTTGAAAAGTCTGAATACCGTGAACCACGGTAGTTATTGATTTTTCAATATTTCTTTTGCCCATAACCCCTTAATAATTGCAAAAATCGCAATGTTAAATTAAGAACGATGAAAATTATTGTGCAATGATAAAGTGGACGCCTTTGAAAAGTCTGAATACCGTGAACCACGGTAGTTATTGATTTTTCAATATTTCTTTTGCTCATAACCCCTTAATAATTGCAAAAATCGCAATGCCAAATTAAGGATGATGAACATCATTGTGCATTGATAAAGTGGACGCTTTTGAAAAGTCTGAATAGTACTGAATAAAAAAATTATTCAGAACTATCTTCCATTTTTTGTCCTACTTTTTCAAAAAACATTGAAATTTTTTCGATGATTACCACTTTTAATTTCATTTATTATTTTTTTTTCCGAACTTTGACATTCTCTTAACATCCTAAAAAATTCCCAAAGTGATAATATAAGAAATAAGCTGAGTAAAAACAAAAAATTTTTGAATTGAAAAAAAATCCTACTCTGAAAATTTCAGTGAATTTGCAGAAAATGGCAAAGTTTTTATAAAAAAACGATAAGAAAAATTAAAAATGACAATAATCGAGAAATTTTTTTTTTTTTTTTTTTTGAAAATTCGCAAAACAAACGTTGAAGATCGGCCCGAATATTTTTTTCTATTTCGTTTCTAAAAAGTACATAGAAAAACACACATAAAAAAAACATCCAGATATGTCAATTTTTGAAAAAGTTATAGATATTTGAAAAATAAAAAGCTTATTTTTCCTGAAAAGTTCATAATTTTTTACCGGTTGGGTGAAAAAATTTGAAAAAATTCTGTAAAATGTTTTTGAAAGGGTAGAAGAAAATAAAAATGTTTTAGCCGAATCGAAAGGGGTTGGATTCTAAAGTGGTTGATTTGGCGTGGATTGCCCCTCATATAATATCCCAGCAAACACACTTGGATAATTTACGAAACACTGACGTTTAATTGAAATGTAATCAATACGTCATATAATATTCATCAGAAATTCGAAACTTTTTCATAATGACGTAAACGAGATGTATATAATACGTTATAACAGTATGTAGCAAGGACGTTAATGAAAGATGAAGGAATTACGAAAAACTGTAGACATCACAAATATGTAATATTGATACGTTAAGATCTCGTCACTGTTATGAGATATTTACGTATACTTTAAACCTGTAAAATTGTTACGAGTCGATGCTGTAACAATGATAGAACAATGGTGATATTATAATCTCGTAGTATAGGCTACGTAACAAATACGTATAATGTGTTACATAAATGTTACAAGACATTTCTTGTAACAAATCCGTAATAATTACAGAACATTGCTGTAGCAATTATAGAACATTCGTGATATTATAATCTCGTAGTATGGACTACGTAGCAAATACGTATAATGTGTTACGTAAATGTTACGAGACGTTTCTTGTAACAAATCCGTAACAATTATAGAACATTGATGACATTATAATCTCGTAGTCAGACTACGTAGCGAATACGTATGATGTATTACATAAATGTTACAAGACATTTCTCGTAACAAATCCGTAACAATTATAGAACATTGCTGTAACAATTATAGAACATTGGTGATATTATAATCTCGTAGGATGGGCTACGTACGATCTCACGTTTATGATGCGATCAATGTAATTAATCCAATGAATACAAATTTAATCAAATCTATCATGCATTTAATTGTTACTATTAAATAAGAGTTCAATATAATGGAGTAATAGATCCGTGAAAATATTTTTTTAAATGAATAGTGATTTTCTTGGATCAACAAATAAATAATCGAATTAATACTTTCATTTAATAAATGAATTCATGTTCTCAAATTAAATAATTTTTTCTCTCAGTGTTTTTTTCCCGTTTTTCCACGTTAACATATCCCGGAAACTTGAAGTTACCGAAAAAAATGTCTTCACATAAAAGTTGTAGTTTTGTGTTAGCTTTCGAGCGGAATATTTGAAATAATTTTTACGTTCCGGTAACGCTGATTTGTTTACTAAAAAAGAAAGAAATTATTTTTTATTCAAAACCAGTCATTTTTGTTTGGCTGCAAAAATTACAGTCTTCCAGTATGTCTGACGATATCGCGAAAAAATCGCCAGAGTGGCATGGATCGAGGTTCTGGTATAAAAAAATTAATTTGTGTGGTTTTATTTTTTTCACCCTAGAACCTCGATCTGTGCCACTCTGGCGATTTTGTTGCGATATCGTCAGATCTACTGGAATACTCTGTAATTTTTTCAGTCAAAAAAAGGCCGTTTTTGAATAAAAAAATAATTTTCCCTTTTTTTGGTAAAAAATCAGCGGTACCAGAACGTACAAATTATTTCAAGTCGTCCGCTCGATAGCTAACACAAAACTACAACTTTTATGTAGAGACATTTTTTTCCAGTAACTAATTTTTCATTAACGTCACAATCGATCAGCAAAAAAAATGGCATTCATACCGCGCTAAAACACGTCTTTGAATGACATTCAATTAAAAAAATCATAAATACTGTTTTGGAGGCATCAAAAAATGAGTTGTTCAGCGTATAGGAGTCTTGGCGCGTCTCGTTATAGCCGTTGTCGAGTCGAGAGTTACTGACAGTCGGTAAATGTACTTGTCTCAAGACGCTACCGCGGCTCTGGTTGGTTTGAAAAGTAGAAACTACATTAAATCCATTAATTTATTATGGATTCCCAGTAAAACGCCTGAATTACAGTTCTGAACCGTATATTCTGCTTTAAATTCAATAATTTTTTTAATATTATACATTCGCTCGAAATTCGCGTATTTATTTTTCTCACTTTCGGCCTTCGCCTTGAGAGAGTCTTTGTTGTGGTTCGGACTCGGAGCCCTGAGAATATATGAGAGTACGCTTGTATGTGTGAGTGTGTCGCGTAATACAAAATTATAGTTTGTGAATATTTATGCCTGAGAGGATTTTAATTAATTGTTGAAATTTAATTTAATTTTTAAGATCCCTCAGATTTTGTGTTATCTTTCATGTAGCGCGTTACGGCACGCTCAGAAAGCCAGACCTTTCATCATTGGGACTCAAAGTCGTTGTAGGTCTATAAAAAGGGTGCTCGTGAAGCGAGCCCCTGAATAATATAAAAAATGAAAATGATCGCGTCTCGTAAAGTGAGAAAGGATACAATCGGAATTTAATACAGGAAACGGACTTCGCCGGAGAGGTGAGAATATTAGTCTTCTTAGGACTCGACCGGATTGAGCAGGGACTAACGGGAACGGCGTGAATATCCGAATTTGTGTAATGAAGATCTTCGTTGTGTTAAAGAAAGAAAAAGAGCAAGCGTGTTATGAGTATCGATACGTGTTTGTGTGTGTGTATGTGTGTGTCGCACGCTGGTGCTGATGTCTATGATAATCCGCTTGCGGATACAATGCCAAATGAGATTTGTGAGAGACACAGAAGGTCTTTCTCACAGAATTTAATATCGATAGAATATTCGGAATATCGCTCGATTAAAACATCTTTCCAATAAGAATTACATTCTCCAAACAGCACGCTGGCGATTTAATCGCAACCGATGATTTTCTATGAATTAATTATTTAAAGTATTCGCATAGGACGCACGCCGCGCCTATGTGGAGTTTAACACTCAATTTTGATAATAATTTGGAAATTATTTCCTGAAAGGGAAATTAAGCGGCTCTACGACAAATTGTTTTGTAGCCTTGAATTATATTTTCATGAAAAAAAGAATTTATTCATCACAGTCGCGAAGTGCGCTGTGATGGAGCTGTACACTCAATTTATCAGTTTAAGTAATGTTTCCACGCGGAATCTCGCCTAGAGGGTAACCTCCCTGCCCGGCTTCACGTGCCTTGCGAGAACAAAACTTATTAAATTGATTGATTTAATAATCTCGCAGATGTTTAACAATTGATTGAAAAAGGCAATTGAAAAAGGCAATTGATTCCCAACGCAATGTGGGGGCTTCACAAGGAAAAAGGGCCCTGGACGCAAAATCGCACCTTAGACCTTATAAGACTAAGGATTGAGCGAAGTTCGACGCGTGACTCAAACTTGATAAGTTTTCAGAGTAGAGTGCCGGAGGGCCATTTAGGTGGTCTTTTCATATGATCCATAGCGATGATGGTGGGAGTGCTCCTTCTTCAAGCTTCTATGAATTTCCATCGAACGTTCTCGATTATTCTTGAACGTTCGATCGCATGACGTATTTCCGGTGGTGATTTGGTGAAAAGACAGGGAGAGTGGGCAGCGATAAGGTGTCTTGGCCTCACCTCTTTCGTGATGATTGAATTTGGTGACGGGAGGCCAGAAAAGCCGTCCCGTTACAGCATGAATTTTCACTGGTCATTTTTTTCCGTGTAGCGATCAAATTGGGCTTTCTCATAATAGAAGCTTTGTTTACTATCGAGAAATTCACTTCTTGCACAAATTTTATTTTTGCCAAATTCAATAGCGATCAACCTTGATATGTACAACAACCTTGAATTGTACAACTTTGAATGTGTACAGAATTTCAGTACAATATCTCGCAAATAGCCGAAGTTACAGTACGCTATTTAAAAAACAACCAAAATTGGATAAAATTTTAATCATTCGATCGATTCTCGTCAAATTTAATTACGAACAACCTCGATAGCTATATTAGCTCTGTGCAACCCTAGGGGGATTTACAACGCGTCGTTTCAGTGCAAACAACTCAGCGGACAACGAACAGACGTCGGGTGGCTTTGTATCAAAAGGCAACGGTGCGAGCAACTCGTGGAGCAACGCTCTTTCCAAACGTTACCGACTGAAGAATCAGCCATTTTTGAGGTTATGTCAAAAGGTAACGGTGCGAGCATAGACATAAAGCATGGACTACGTGATCCGTACTTGAAGCCACTGCCGCCGGAGTAGACAAAGACAGAACGAGGTTGTGGCCATATACCTCCCTTTCTAACTCACTGATTGGATACTGTTAGAAAGAGATAAGAGTTGGCAACAACCAGTCGCGATCTCTTTCTCTCGGGCGGACATATTCTGATGCTCTATGCGCAGTCCACGCTTTATGTCTATGGGTGCGAGCAACACGTGGAGCAACGCCAGAGCAACGCTCTTTCCGAATGTTACCGACTGAGGAATCAGCAGTTTTCGAGGTTGCCAGCGGTGATGTGTTGCGACAGCGTTCCAATCAAAGTTGCCTTTTCATACAAAGCAACGCGTTGCAAACCGAGTTGCTCCGAGCGTTGCAAATCTCGGTAGGGAAAGTTTCAGTGCAATATCTTAAAAATAGCACAAGTTAGAGCGTTTATGCTATTTAAAAAAAAATAAAAAATTTCATAAAATTTTAATCCCTCGATGGATTTTTGCTACATTTATTAGCGAACAACCTTGATACCCGCATAGAAAAAATGAATCTTTGAAAGAATCTTGAAAAGAATCCCGGACGGAACCCGGAGCAAGATTCTTTGAAAGATTCTTTCCAAGATTCTTTGAAAGAATCTTTAGAAGATTCTTTAAAACAATGAGGTTTTTTCGAAACTTCACGAAAAACTAAAAACTGACCAATTCGAGTTAATTTTCGAAAAAGAAGAAATTTGAGAAAATCGAAAAACTTTATTTCGGAAAAAGATAAAAAATCAAAAATAAAGATTACCATTATGGCCAAATTCCGTTTTAACATGGGGTTAAATCTTGGAAAAATTCATTCAAAGAATCTTGGAAATATTAATTGGAAGAATCTTAGAAAGATCAATTTAAAGAATCTTGGAAAAAATCATTTAAAGAATCTTGGAAATGTTCATTCAAAGAATCTTGGAAAGATTAATTGGAAAAATCTTGGAGACTGATGTAAAGAATCTTGTATAAGCTGATCGGTCGGGAGAATGTTGGAAATAACTTTGTTCTTTCCAGGGTTGCGAAATTCTTAATTCAAAAAATTTGAATTAAAAATTAAAAAATTATTTTTTAATCCGCAATGTCGGGATTAAAAAATAAATCGGGTGGGTAGGTGGGTGGATGGGTGGGTGGGTAGATGAATGGATGGATGGATGGATGGATGGATGGATGGATGGATGTGTGGATGGATGGATGGATGGATGGATGGATGGATGAATGGATGGATGAATGGATGGATGAATGGATGAATGGATGAATGGGTGGATGGGTGGATGGATGGATAGATGTATGAATGGATGAATGGATGAATGGAAGAATGGAAGAATGGAGGAATGGAGGAATGGAGGAATGGAGGAGCGGAGTAATGGAGGAATGGAGGAATGGAGGAATGGAGGAATGGAGGAATGGATAAATGGATGAATGGATGAATGGATGAATGGATGAATGGATGAATGGATGAATGGATGAATGGATGAATGGATGAATGGATGAATGGATGAATGGATGAATAGATGAATGGATGAATGGATGAATGGATGAATGGATGAATGGATGAATGAATGAATTAATTAATTATAAAAGAAAAATCTGAATTTACAAAAAAGTGAATTAAAAAAAATATACAGTAAGCATCCCTGGCTATACATGGCTATATTGAATTACATTCATTTTATGTCGTCACATTTTTATTAATCATCCTATTAATGTTCGCCTTAGCGAGTACTTGTTGCTCAAAATGTGCGTCGCTTAACTTATTATGATTTGGTAAATTTAACATCGTTGGATGGATGGATGAATGAATGAATGAATGGATAAATGGATCAATGGGTGAATGGTTGGATGAATGGGTGGATGAATGGATGGATGGATGGATGGATGGATGAATGGATGGATGGATGAATGGATGAATGGATTACGAAATTACGAAATTACGAAAAAAAAATCGAATTTTTTTTTTTTCATAGGAATTTATTTCAATCCCTTCTTCAGTAAAATATCAAAAAAACATTTTTTTTGCGTATAATTTTATTATTATTTTTTCAATCGAAGAAGTCGCATTGAAAGAAAATCAAATTTTTTAGCTCTAAACTGTGAAAAAGACATTAACCGTTGAAGGCCGAGCGGTCTCGATCGAAACCATTTTTGCGTTCAAGCGTTCATCACTTTGTCAAAAATCAATATATATATAAGATTTGCAAAAAAATTGCAAATTATCAAATTACGTGAAGCTAGGCTCATAAAAATGATCACTCGAGGGTTTGCGGGGTCACTGATAATGAATCTAATGTCAGATTTTCAAAATTCGAAATGGTGGATTCAATATGGCGGAGGACTTTTTAAAAATCGATTCGTTTGGCCTGAAACTTGTTACTCGGGGGTTTTCGGGGTCGCTGATTCCGAATCCGATGTTAGTTTTTCGAAATTCAAAATGGCAAATCCAATATGGCGGACGAAAATTTAATAAGTTACCCAGTGAACACGTTAGGTTGCGGCGATGTAACATGAAAGTTACATGTAATGTTACAATGTTATCCCTATGTAATGTTGCTGTTATATAACGTGCAAATAACAATGTTATGCAACATTGGTTACATGTAGGTTACATTACTGCAATATAACTTTGTCACATTAAAGTAATGTAACATATGCTATATTGCAGCAATATAACATGGAAGTTATATGGAATGTTACAATATTATTCCTATGTAACGGTGCTGTTATATAACGTGCAAGTACCATGTTATGTAACATTTGTTACATGTAGGTTACATAACTAGTATATAACTTGTTACATTACAGTAATGTAACATTTGTTACATTGTGGCAATATAACATGGAAGTTATACACTGTAAAAAAAAATATGAAATTTTAAACGTTATTACTATGAGGGATCAGGGGTCACGAAATTAAGTTATGAGAGATAACTTAAGTTATGAGCGGTCAGGTATTCTGGAACACAGTTTTGATAGTTCACATAACTTATGAGGGGTCAAGGGCTCTGAAATTAAGGTATGAGGGGACACTCAACTTGTGTATGAGGGGCAGGACCCTGGAATTGAGTTGCACGGCTTTACAAAACCTACAAGGGGTCAGGGGTCACGAAATTAAGGTATAAGGGGTCACTTAAGTTATAAGGGGTCAGCGGCCCCGAAATTAAGTTATGAGAGGTCACTTAATTTATGAGAGGTCACGGTTTTATTTCAACCGGTTTTGAGAGTTTGCATAAGTTATAAGAGGTTAGAAGCTCTGAAATTAAGTTATGACGGGTAACGTAAGTTCTCAGGGGTCACTTAAGTTATGAGGGTCCTGGTATTCTGGAATAAAGTTTACATAACTTATGAGGGGTCAGGGGATTCGAATTCGCAAATAAAAAAACCAACTTCCATGGTTTATTGTTCATTCTCATTCTAATGCATATATCATTTTATTGTTTTTATTATTATTATTATTATTATTATTATTATTATTATTATTATTATTATTGTTATTATTATTTTACTATTATTATTATTATTATACCACTATTGTTTTTTCGGCACTCCAGCATTCATATATTATACAAGTAGAGGGAGTTCATAAGTAGTCGATAGCGTAATAGGTAGCGTGTAAGTAGATAGGTAGGATGGTAGGTAGGGTCGAGGCCTCGATTCCCGGTCTTTGAGAAAAAATTAGATCGGACAAGTCGTGTAGATTTATTTTCCTTATGGAACGCTTTGGGGCCCGTAAACTATGGATATTACATTATTTAGAAAGTGCTATATATTTTTTATAACATGTTCAACAACAATTAATTCTAGTTACTGTAGCGTAACACAGTTACATAACTGTCATATAACAATATTATATTGTTGAGTAGGAAATTGTAACTTACATGTCACGTCCATCTAATGTAACATGTTACAAACAGTAACATTGCCATTTCATTGCTGCAACATTACTGTGTCCACTGGGTTCACTTCCGCTACAGGAAATGACCACTCAAACTTTTACGGGGTCACTGTTCACAAATCTGGTGTTAATTTTTCGAAATTTTGGATCCGGCATTTTGAATTTCGGAGAACTAACATCAAAATCATAATCAGGGCCCTCGAAAATCCCTGAGTAACAAGTTGCAGGGCACTTGGATCGATTTTGAAAAAATTCGTCCACCATATTAGATTCGCCATTTTGAATTTTGAAATTTTTGAAGATCTGACATCGGATTCGTAATCAGCGACCCCGAAAACCTCCGAGTAACAAGTTTCGGGCAAAATGAATCGATTTTTAAGGTAGAACGATACCTCTTTTGCGGGGCAGGCGGTGAGAGGGGTACTCATATGCTTAAACATGGGGAGAGTCTCGTGTTACCAACTGCACAAAAATTATAAGTCGCATGTATATAGGTATACGAGAGCACGGAGAGAGCGCGTTCGCCGCGCTGGGGTGCCGCGCATATAGCTATAGATATAGAAAAAGATAGAGAAAAACTGCGTTTAATAATTTTCTTTTGCACATTGCAGCTTATTGGTACGATGAAATTGCTATAAACTTTGCGGGAGTGATCTTGAGAGGTGGTTCATGTACTTCTGTTAGTTTCATCAAAAAGTGGCTTTTTTAACGGTACTTTTTCAATGTTTTTTTGCGGTTTTTGACCCTTTTCCATGAGATCCAATGTAAAAAACTAATTCGATTTTCTCAGAAACGGTTCGATCGAATCCGTTGAAATTTGTCGAGCGAACATTTTAGTCAATTTCAAACGTATCTACCAGTTTTCATCAAAATCCCTCTTTTTTGATATATGGTATCGTTCTACCTTAAATAGTCGTCCGCCATATTGAATCCACCATTTTGAATTTTGGAAATCTGACATTGGTTTCGTAATCAGCGACCCCGAAAACCCCGAGTTACAAGTTTTAAGCCAATTGGCTCGATTTTTCAAAAAGTCGTCCACTATATTAGCTTTTGAATTTTGAAAATTTTGAAAATCTGATCTCGGATTCGTAATGAGCGACCTCGAAAATCCCTCATTATAGAATGTGACGAAAATTGCGTTACTTTAAAAAGGTCGGGCCTTCAAGGGTTAACATTTATTTTTTCTTCATTTTCGATATTTTTGTTTAAAAAGTCCATTCAAAAACAAACAAAAAAGTCCTCTCAGCAAGTTAGAATATCTTGGTTATTGGAGAAGTTATGATTATTCTAAGAATATTTTTTCAAAAATCAATAACGATGTGCGGAACACAAAGTAAAAGCGCGAAAAAATTTAAAATTTGAATCCTTCAAATAATAATAATAACAAGAATTTATTGTAATTGTTACAAAAGTCATTTTTACAAAAGAATACTCGAGTGCAATAGAGCCCTACCAGGACGAACGACAGTAACCAACGTCGTTTGTCTTTCATTCCGACAGTAAAATGATGAACTCTGACGGTTGGACCATCGGGTACCGTCGTTTCACAAGACAAACGACTGTCGGTTACTGTCGTTCGTCCTGGTAGGGAGCACACAACACACAACTTTTTTAAGAAAAAAAATGTGCGCTAGCTATAATAAAAAAAAATAAGGAAGGTTCATATGAAGATTATTTTCTACATTATTTTCTGTCTCCCAAACGACGTCTCTGTTTGCAGTGGATTTTTTAAATAAATTATTATGCACAAAAAGGTTTTAATTAGGTGAAAAAAATATAAAAAAAATTTACACTACATTGTCGCGAGCAGGAGACTGTTCTACGTTGATCATACAATTTTTGTGGATTTTTTTAGATTTTCAAAAATGGTCCTTGTTTCGGTTAAAAAAAAATCATAACTCAGAAACGGTTGTTCCAAAAAATCTGCAAAAATTCAGAAAAATGTTTCAGAGCAAGAATAACAACATAAAAAATCACGAAGCAAATCAAAAATTTCGTGGTCTGGAGGCTAGATGAATTGACGTGGACAGCCCAATATACATGAATGTACTTGCTCACGATCAGGGCAAGACAGACTTAAGCTTACTTCAGACATTCTTGATAATATATATGTGTAGGTATGTGTATGTATATATTGCCACAAGCGCGCTCATGTGCGACGTTGTCGAGTGTACCCAACTAGTTCGCGGCCGTTTGTCTTCTGCTATGTAATAACATTTTCATCGAGATTATCTTAAAAATTCTCTTCGAATAATTCGATGACCCTATTTTTTTATAATCTCATTGAAATCTTCATATTCGAATTTACAAGTAGTGACTTTAATATCAATGATATCAAATCGATACAGTAATGAATTCGGTAATTACGATGATGGCGGAACGGGTTTCCCATAAATCGACGGGTTAATTTTTCCATTTTCAATCTAATATTACGTGTTGGAATCTTCGATAAGGTATCCTGAGTTTTCACGACATAGAAGTTTATCACATAAACTCATGCATATTTGACTTTCAAAAAATTATCTAATAACGATTGTAGCGCTACTCCTACCTTAAAAAGATTCTTAGAATATTGGAAAGAATCTTTGAACGAATCTTAAAAAGATTCTTAGAATCTTGGGTAGAATCTTTTAAAGAATCTTGTTCCGCGTCCTATCCGGGATTCTTTACGAGATTCTTTCCAAGATTCCTTCAAAGATTCTTTTAAAGATTCTTTCAGAGATTCTTTTTTCTACGTGGGTAGCTAGATAGTTAATTTCATAAAATCTATTACATAAAAATTCAATCTTTCAATCGATTTTTGCCAAATTCAATACCAAACAACTTCCATAGCTATGCTAATTCTGTACAAAGTTTGAGTGCAATATCTTGAAAATTGCAGAAGTCAGAGGATTTGCGCCGTTTTTGCAAAAACGGAAAAAGTCGATAAAATCTAAACACCCGTTAGAATTAAAATAAAAATTTTCCACAATGAAGAGCAATTCGATCTCGATAAGTATGCTAAATTTCAGCTCGAAGTCTCAAAGAGTTCTCAAGCTAGTAATTATTTACATCTGAATTTCGGGATACATACACACGCACAAATCTAAATGTAATTTCTCAATATTTTAAGACTTTTTGAACACATTGGCATAAAAATCTCGTAAAAAAAATTTCCTGAAAACAAGTTTCCTTTATGAGGAAGCAAAAATCATAAAATTTTCCATATTGAAAATGAAGAAGATGAAGTCCAATTGTAGGATTTTCTGACCTCAATATATCATCTTCGATATACCACATGGATCTCGAATTATCATTGTTTTTAATAATCGTGAATTTCAAATTTTTCGCAGAAATCCACAAAGTGGCTACTGTCCAGTTTCTTCACCTCTGGATAACTGTATCCGCCAGATAGCCCTATATGAAGAAATCGGGCATAAAAAAAGAAGAAGAAGAAGAAGAAGAAGAAGAAGAAAAACAAGATTGATGTTGAATTTGAAAAGAATCGCTTGAGGGTTCAGAGATTTCAAAATTTATGATATTCTTGAAAATTTCTTGTGATTGCTTTAACTGTCGTGGCTGTGCAGTTATCGATGGAAAAAGTGAAATTGATGAGTGAACAAGAAGAAGGAGAAAACCGTAATGAAAGTTTGACATTGCTGCTTCATTGTTTCATTCACAAAGCTTCCGTCGTGAGGAAACCAATGTTGATGAAGTGTCTTGCTCGTAAAGGAAAAATATGCAAATTCCGTTTGACATGAAATGTTCAAAGTACATATAATGTTCCCTGGATTATAATGAAGAAGAACATCGAGAGGCTGTGTAATATATTTGATCGTTTGTCTTTTCTTCCGTAAGGTAAATGTCCCAATACCCGACCACGTCCCAGTACCCGACCACTTGAACCAATATATCAGCAAGTTAAGCGTTCACTTGAGAGAAATCTTAAACTGTGAATTGATTTAATATCCAGGATTCATAATCTACGTATACGACACTACTTTTAATAGTTCAAGAATCGTCTACAATTTAATTTTGGATAAATATAACAGCAGGCGTACTATTCGGGGCACGGAAGCCATTATCTAAGCTGAAGTACTAAGGAATCGCGATATCTTATTGAAGTTATTTCGAGGTAGTTTTTATTGTTTTCGAACTGAGCCTTAGCTGTTTTTATTCGGAAAAATACCACTAATTTGATCATGTTGTCTCAATCAGCCAAAAAGGCGTTTTAAGTACTTAATTTTCATGTCCGGTTATTGGTACATACGAAATGTATCTTGTACCGATAACCGACCATGTGTCCGGATATCGGTACTTGCTCGCGACTATGTTCAGTCCCAGTAACCGGACATCTGCCGACATGTATATTATTCGTGCATGACCTCAAAATTTCGGTGACACATTCTCCGAGCAGCGACGCATTTTTCTCAATTGCCATCAAAGCCACCATAGAGATGAGTGGTCGGTCATAGGGTCATAATGTGTGGTCGGATATTGGGTCACATAGAAAAATGGGTGGTCGGGTACTGGTACATTTACATTTCCCAGTATTTTCGGTTATTATGAATAAACAACTAATTATAGCAACAACTATACCCTGTGTTTTGGAAACTAGAGACTTCAAGCTTTCCAATAGTCATAGTCGTTATAGAAAATAGTTTATTTTTGAACGCGAAAAACAAGTTAACTTTTTCGTCGCCTCTTAGATGATCGGGTATTGGGACATTTACCTTACATTTTCGACAAAAAATTGCGATTTATCTGAACCAATATTTCACAGGACCGATTAGAACACGTGCCATTTTGTCTCACTTTATGCAAAACACGTGTCCGAGGCAAAGTCTTCGAAAACATATTGCGCAAGATGACTTTTTGGCACACCATATTTGATGAGATTAATGTCTTGCTTTATGAATCGAGTTTATTTATCCTATTCATAACTGACGAGCATTGGGTAAACACCCAATGCTCGTCAGTTGGTGTTTAGCTTCATTCAAGAAAATTTGCATCCATAACAGACGTTAATTTAAAAAAAAGGAAAGTCTAACGCGGCTGCACACACATACACAGATGCATAGTATATAAAGGAAATAATGACTAAGTTTAGCGCTATCGCGTGCAGTTTCTCGGTAATGTTTGTCGATAAATGTTCATAAATACCACAGGGTAAACGATGTATACATGCATATTAATAATAACAAGACGGTTATCCAGGGTCCACATTGTCGATGTCCTTGTGCATTAAGAGTGTAGTGCACGCGTCGGGGATTTACCGCAGGCGTACCGAGAAAATCCGAGAAAATTGTTAACAAAAACTATACAGTTTTAAGTTTCTCCGATTACTTTGCATGGCGAAGTGTCGCGATTGTAAAATATTTGAGGAACAAGGGCGAGCAGAGGGAGAGAGGGAGAGAGAGAGAGAGAGAGAGAAGGAAGAGAGGGAGAGAAAGAGAGAAAGTGATTAATGTATGCGCAAAAAAAATGATCGCAGGAGTGACACTTATCAGGTGGCCATAAAAACGCGAAGATATAAAGAAAAAAAGCTTAACGAGAGGAAAAGCAACGCAAAAATTGGAAACTTGCACATTGCTTCGGACCATAGTTTCCACGCCTTCACAGATCTTGCAACAGTAAAATCTTTGTAACGGTTTCAAAGTCGCTAGCAATATGAAAATTTCCACAATTTTTTTTGGCAATCATCTATATCAGAGCTTTTCAGAATTTTTAGAGTTGACCCTTTCGAGCTCCCTAACATCATTTTTATTTCTCGTGTTATTATCAAACATCGTTTTTGAAAAAATCAGATAACCGGAAAACCCTCGATTCTGATCTGACATTTTTTATATACTACAATAGAACGTGCCATAACGATATTGCAAAGTTTATTACGGCTTGAGTGGTCAGAAAAATAAAAAAAAGCTTAAATTCAATAACTCTGAAAGATTTATGCTCGAACCAACACCAAAAATATTCATATGTTTAATCCGACAAAGCAACATTTTCAAATGTTGGAAAGATCATGTATTTTTTCAGATAAGACTGACATGCATATGAATAATCGAAAGAGCAAGAGACTATCCCGTTTAATTCGTATATCTGTGGGATATCGTTTTTCTTTTTCCTCTTTCTTCTTCTTCCTCTTCTTCTTCTTCTTCGTCTTATTCTTCTGATTTCGCTCTCTTTCTCTCTCGCAGGTTCACAGTTTATCGCATTCGATTTGATTTGCAGTATTTATATTGAATTGGCGATAGGCTCCGGGGTTTTTGCAATAGAAACCGAGCGGTATTCAACATTCTTACAAAATTGAATGAAGAGGAAGAGGAGGAAGAAAAAAATTCAATGGACTCTCACGATAACGCACAAACGAGGGTTTGTTAGTTACAGTGGGAGGCATCTGTATAGAGCGCTGTTGCTTTCAACTCGACACGTTTTGAACAGAGCCATATATAAAATTTTGCCGGGCCCCAAATGATACAATGTATACACTACACATACTATGTAAGTAAAACGCGTACGTCCCTGAGTTTTTCTCGGAACGGAGCGCGTCAAGCCTCGGCCGCGAGATTTTTTCGTTATCGTGGGTGTTGGTATCTCGAGAGTGCAGTGTACATGGAAGAAACTTGGAATTTTATGATGATACGGTCAGTCATATATGGCTGCAATTATTGTCACGCTGATAAAATTCGGTGTACTATTGTATGCATATGAGGCATTCTCCGTCAACGCCGCCACTTTTTTTCGACGCTCAGATCCGTCTCATAACTTGTCACAGTTTAGTCCCACTTGAAAGTAGTCTCTGGTTTTTTTCAGATTTTTAAAGAGGTGAATTAAGGAGTTATATTTTAAAGAATTAATTTTAAGGAGTATATATTTTTTCGAATCCATATAGCTTAAAACGGAGGGGATGTACAAACAAAATGTTCCTACAAAAAAATTATGTTTTTCCATCAACTATTGAATGCATTATGTGTTGTATTTTTATTCGTGTTGCAAAGACTATTTTCTGCAAAAAAAAAAATGAAAATCAATTTTTTTCGCACGGTCCAACACATTCAATTCTACTGTCAAATTTATACAATCTCTGATAGTATTGGTGGAACGTACGAAAAAATCCACAATACGGCACTGATTTTTTTTTCGATTAAACAAATGTCATTCACAAAAAAATTGCATAAAGTAATGTTAATAACATTTTTTTAACCCCGAAAAAAATCAGTTGCCGTATTGTGGATATTTCTGTACGTCCCACTAATACTATTAGAGATTGTATAAATTTGACAGTAGAATTCAAGGTGTCGGACCGTGTAAAAAAAATTGATTTTCATTTTTTTTGCACAAAATTGTCTTTGCAACACGAATGAAAATATAACACATGTTGCATTCAATAGTTGATGGAAAAACATAATTTTTTGTAGGAATATTTTGTTTGTACATCCTCTCCGTTTTAAGCTATATGAATTCGAAAAAACAACTGGATGTAATTTTTTGTGAATAACATTTTTTTAACGCCGAAAAAAATCAGTTGCCGTATTGTGGATTTTTCTGTACTTCCCACTAATCCTATTAGAGATTGTATACATTTGACAGTAGAATTGAAGGTGTCCGACCGTGCAAAAAAAATTGATTCTCATTTTTTTTGCAGAAAATAATCTTTGCACCATGAATAGAAATATAACACATATTGCATTCAATAGTGGATGGAAAAACATAATTTTTTTGTAGAAATATTTTTTATGTACATCGTCTCCGTTTTAAGCTATATGGATTCGAAAAAATATATACTCCTTAATTCCTTAAAATATAACTCCTTAATTCACCGCTTGAAAAATCTGAAAAAAATCGCAGAGACTACTTTCAAGTGGGACTAAACTGTGACAAGTTATGGGACGGATCTGAGGGTCGAAAAAAAGTGGCGGCATTGACGGAAAATGCCTCATATATATGTCATTCGAGGAATAACGTGGGTCACTTGCGACGTCTCGAATTTCGCTCCGTCTTGGTTTCGCGAGCTAATCATGTATATTAATACGTATATATGACTGTAGTTGATATAACTGCATAAAATGATGCACGTTCGGGTTATTGTTCCTGGTGGTCTGTACTTCTCCGTATATTTATTAATATCTAAGGTATATATAGCCTTGGTGTGTATGAAGATATACTCGAATTACCGAAACACGCACGAGCTTCGTGACAGAGAAGATGATGATCGTCTATAGCGTGCGAGTAAGCACGATACAATATTTTATATAGATACCAGGGAACGGAGTCGCGCGCTCACGCGCGCCAGCGGCTGCCCATCAGCGCTGCAGCGCTTCGACCTTGAATATGGTCTGAAATTTATTAATTGCTTAAATATTTGGTAATTGGAATACAAATTTCTAAATATTAAGCTTGGATATGTAATGTCCGACTTTGAAAATCGCCGGGTGGCAACTTTCAAATTCATACCCGAGAAAAAATGCGAGCCTCGAACCCTAGAGGATTTGTCGACCGGAATTTTTCGATCGGACTTGGAGCTAAGAACAGACGAAATTCTAAATATTTCAATGAGTTCTTCAGCGTGTTCTCTTCCTCATGTACGACTGACACAGTTTTTACTTGGAAACTAAAAGTTTATCGATTTAAAAAAATTGCTTAGCTAAGAACAGACGAAATTTTAAATATTTCGACGGGTCCTTTAGTGTGTTTCTCTTCTTCATGTACAACTGACATGGTTTTTACCTGGAAACTATGAATTTATCGATAAAAAAAAATTGTTTAGCCAAGAACAGACGAAATTTTTTTTTTTCAATAAATTCATAATTTCCAAGTAAAAACAATGTCAGTTGTTCATGAGGAAGAGAACACGCTGGAGAACTCGTCGGAACATTTAGAATTTTGTCTGTTCTTAGTTAAACAATTTTTTTCATCCATGAATTCATAGTTTCGAGATAAAATCGGTGTCGGTTGTTTCAAGGTTTCAAGGTTTGAAGCCTGTGTTTTGAAACAGAAATTCCATTTCATTCCGTTCCACGAAAAAGTTTTTTTTCGTCGTTTCGAAAATTGAAGCCTGTGTTTTGAATAGAAAATTCTATTCCATTCCATTCTATTCAACGAAAAAGTTTTTTTTCGTCGTTTCAAGGTTTGAAGCCTGTGTTTTGAATCGAAAATTCCTTTCCATTCCATTCCATTCCACGAAAAAGTTTTTTTTCGTCGTTTCGAGGTTTGAAGCCTGTGTTTTGAATCGAAAATTCCATTCCATTCCATTCCACGAAAAAGTTTTTTTTCGTCGTTTCAAGATTTAAAGTCTGTTTTTTGAATGGAAAATTCCATTCCATTCCACGAAAAAGTTTTCCTTCGCCGTTTCAAGGTTTGAAGCCTGTGTTTTGAACCAAAACTTCCATTCCATTCCACGAAAAAGTTTTTTTTCGTCGTTTCAAAGTTTGAAACCTGTTTTTTAAATAAAAAATTCCATTCCATTCCAATCCATTGTACGAAAAAGTTTTTTTCGTCATTTCAAAATTTGAAGCCTTTGTTTTAAATCGAAAAATCCATTCCATTCC
Organism: Alloplasta piceator; assembly: GCA_946863875.1. NCBI lineage: Eukaryota > Metazoa > Arthropoda > Insecta > Hymenoptera > Ichneumonidae > Alloplasta > Alloplasta piceator. The sequence goes on along the minus strand of OX333072.1, from coordinate 41,039,483 downwards.
ATTCCACGAAAAATTTTTTTTTCGTCGTTTTAAGATTTGAAGCCTGTGTTTTGCATAAAAAATACCATTCCATTCCAATCCATTCCACAAAAAAAAAAATTTTTCGTCGATTCAAAATTTGAAGTCTGTGTTTGAAATTGAAAATTCCATTCCAAAATCCATTGCACGAAAAATTTTTTCCTCGTCGTTTCAAGGTTTGAAGCCCGTGTTTTGAACTGAAAATTCCATTCCATTCCACAAAGAAATTTTTTTTTGTCGTTTTAAAGTTTGAAGCCTGTGTTTTAAATCGAAAATCCTATTCCATTCCATTTCATTCCATGAAAAAGTTTTTTTTTCGACGTTTCAAGATATAAAGCCTGTGTTATGAATAGAAAATTCCATTCCATTCCAATCTATTCCATTTCAATCTACGAAAGTTTTTTTTCGTTGTTTCAAGGTTAGAAGCCTGTGTTTTAAATAAAAAATTCCATTTCATTCCACGAAAAAGTTTTCTGTCGTCGTTTCAAGGCTTGAAGCCTGTGTTTTGAATCGAAAATTCCATTCAATTCCACGAAAATGTTTTTTTTCGGCGTTTCAAGGTTTGAAGCCTGTGTTTTGAATTGGAAATTCCATTCCATTCCATTCTAGGAAAATGTGTTTTTTCGTCGTCTCAAGATTTGAAGCCTCTGTTTTGAATCGAAAATTCCATTCCATTCCACGAAAAAGTTTTTTTTCGTCGTTTCAAAGTCTGAAGCCTATGTTATGAATCGAAAATTCTATTCAATTCGATGGAATTTTTTTTTTGCTTCGTTTGAAGATTTGAAGCCTGCGTTTTAAATCGAAAATCCCATTCCATTTTATTGCATTCCATGAAAGTTTTTTTTCGACGTTTCAAGATTTGAAGCCCGTGTTTTAAATCGAAAATTTAATTCCATTCCACGAAAAAGTTTTTCTTCGTCAATTCAAAGTTTGAAGCCTATGTTTTGAACCGAAAATTCCAATTCATTCCACGAAAATGTATTTTTTCGTCGTTTCAAGGTTTGAAGCCTGTGTTTTGAATTGGAAATTCCATTCCATTCCATTTCTAGGAAAAGTTTTTTTTTCGTCATTTCAAGGTATGAAGCCTGCGTTTTAAATCAAAAATTCTATTCCATTTCGACCCACGAATGTTTTTTCTCGTCGTTTCAAGATTTGAAACCCGTGTTTTGAATCGGAAATTCCAGTTCATTCCACGAAAAAGTTTTTTCTCGTCGTTTCGAGGTTTGAAGCCTGTGTTTTGAATCGGAAATTCCATTCCATTCCACGAAAAAGATTCTTTTCGTCGTTTCAAGATTTGAAGCCTGGGTTTTGAATTGAAAATTCCATTCCATTCCACGAAAAAGTTTTTTTTCGTCGTTTTAAGGCTTGAAGCCTGTCTTTTGAATCGGAAATTTCATTCTAATCCATTCCATTCCATTCCACGAAAAGTTTTTTTTCGTCGTTTCAAGGTTTGAAGCCGGCGTTTTGAATCGAGAATTTCATTCCATTCCACGAAAAAGTTTTTTTTCTTTATTTTAAGATTTAAAGCCTGTGTTTCAGAACGGAAATTCCATTCCCTTCCACGAAAAACATTTTTTTTGTTGTTTCAAGATTTGAAGCCTGTGTTTTGAATCGGAAATTTCATTTCATTTCATTCCATTCCATTCCATGAATACGTTTTTTCCGTCGTTTTAAGATTTCAAGCCTGTGTTATAAATCAAAAATTTCATTTCATTTCACGAAAAAGTTTTTCTTCGTCGTTTCATTCTTTGTAGCCTGTGGTTTGAATCGAAAAGTCCATCTGAATCCATTCTATTCCATTCAACGAAAAAGTTTTTTTTTATCGTTTTAAGGTTTGAAGCCTGCGTTTTGCATCAAAAATTCCATTTTATTCTATTCCATTCCATGAAGAAGTTTTTTATCGTCGTTTCAATATTTGAAGCCTGTTTTTTGAATGGAAAATTCCATTCCATTGCATTCCACGAAAAAGTTTTTTTTTCGTCGTTTCAAGGTTTGAAGCCTGTGTTTAAAATCGAAAGATCCATTTCATTCCATTCCATTCGACGGAAAAGTTTTTTGTGGTTTCAAGATTTGAAGCCTGTGTTCTGAATCGAAAATTCCATGCCATTCTATTCTACGAAAAAGTTTCTTTTCGTCGTTTCAAGATTTAAAGCCTGTGTTGTGAATTGAAAATTCCATTCCATTCCATTCCATTTCACGAAAAAGTTTTTTTCCGTCGTTTCAAGGTTTAAAGCCTGTGTTTTGAATCGGAAATCTCATTCTAATCTATTCCATTTCCTTCCACGAAAAGTTTTTTTTCGTTGTACAAGGTTTGAAGCCGGTGTTTTGAATAAAAAATTCCATTTCATTCCACGAAAAAGTTTTTTTTCGTCTTTTCAAGGTTTGAAGCCATCTGTTTTGAATTGGAAATTCCATTCCATTCCATTCTATTCCACGAAAAAGTTTTTTTTCGTCGTTTCAAGGTTTGAAGCCTGTGTCATTAATCGAAAATTCCCTTTCATTACACGAAAAAGTTTTTCTTGTTCGTTTCAAGATTTGTAGCTTGTGTTTTGAATGGAAAAATCCATCCGAATCCATTCTATTCCATTCTATTAAAAAGTTTTTTTTCGTCGTTTCAATATTTGAAGCCTGTGTTTTAAATGAAAAATGCCATTCTATTGCATTTCATGAAAAAGTTTTTTTTTCGTCGTTACAAGATTTGAAGCCTGTGTTTAAAATCCATAGTTCCATTCCATTCCATTCGACGGAAAAGTTTTTTATGGTTTCAAGATTTGAAGCCTGTGTTTTGAATCGAAAATTCCATTTCATTCTATTCCACGGAAATTTTTTTTTTCATCGTTTCAAGGTTTGAAGCCTGTGTTGTGAATCGAAGATTCCATTTCAATCCATTCCATTCCATTCCACGAACAAGTTTTTTTTTTCGTCGTTTCAAGATTTGAAGCCTGTGTTTAAAATTGAAAATTCCATTTTATTCTATTTCATTCCACGAAAAAGTTTTTGTCGATTTAAGATTTGAAGCTTGTGTTTTGAATCGAAAATTCCATTCCATTCCACAAAAAAGTTTTTTTTCGTCGTTTTAAGGTTCGAAGCCTGTGTTTCGAATCGAAAATTCCATTCTGATCCATTCTATTCCATTACACGAAGTTTTTTTTTCGTCGTTTCAACGTTTGAAGCCGGTGTTTTAAATAAAAAATTCCATTCCATTCGACGAAAAAGTTTTTTTTCGTCTTTTCAAGGTATGAAGCCATGTGTTTTGAATCGGAAATTCCATTCCATTCTATTCCACGAAAAAGTCTTTTTTACGTCATTTTAAGATTTAATGCCTGTGTTTAAATCAGAAATTCCATTCCCTTCCACAGAAAAGTTTTTTTTCGTCGTTTCAAGTTTTGAACCCGGCGTCTGTTCTGAATCGGAAATTGCATTTATAAAAATGAGAGGCGTGTGCTGTCACGTCAGCATCGTATGTGGTATTGTGTTCTTTTGCAGTTCACAATTAACCCTTTGTGCTATCCTTCTCAACAACACTTCTGATTCTATTTTCATTCGTACGGCTCCATCACCGAGCGTGCGCTTCGTCTCCTCTAGCCAATCACCATTTTCTTCCGAGATTTCGTCCTCCATTAATGATTTTTCCTTCCCTCGGTAAGCGCGTCTATTTTCCAACCATTTTTTTCAATATCAGAATGGTTTGAAAATTGTGAATTTACAAGTCATGAACGATGTGGCAGAAAGAGGCGTTCGGTTGTTCACCGAGTACAACGAAATCTCACTAGTGCCGAAGAACAAAAATAATTTATTATGCAGCTCGTAAGAATCGAAGAATATTCTCAGATGCAAAAAAAGAAACGGTGACGAAACCTATTTAATCCAGTTGTATCAATTTTTTATATATGACTAGTGTCACCGCGCGCGCAAGCGCGCGCTTGTCTTTAATTGTTTTATAACTTTCTTAATCTGACACGATCGCGTCTCTAAATAAATTTATCTAACACGATCGCGATCGAATGGGTTGCAATTGTTTCTTTCTCTTTTCTACGATCTGAAATACGCACATCGACAACGAAACAAAATACGTCTATAGCAGCTTCAGAAATAACTTGCACTTCGAGATTTCGTGACAACTCTTTTTTTATGAGAGGACCTGTTTTTTATATCCTTAATAAACCTGTTTCTACCGAAATTCACTAAATTTTTCAACTGTTCTGCGTTTTCGTTCTCCAACTCTTACCATTGTATCCACAAAAACACGAAAAACCGTTTAGAAAAGGCTTATGTTACACCCTATAGAATAACAAATTCGATTTATATGAACTTCAGGTAATCCCAAATACTAAATACTTTGTTAGAAAGTGAATATTTTAGGTTTGTGTTACAATGTTCTAGAAAAATAGAAGCATACGAAAATTGGTAAGGTCTAATTACTGAAAATTGGTATGAAATATCATACCTTACAATCCTGTGTGACCTTAAGAGGAGAAAAATTGCGAAATATTCATTATTTCCATACATAGATACCATATTTTGTTGAATTGAAAAAAGTAAGATTAAAGGGTGTGCAATTCGTCTAGATTGACCCGTATGAAAATGTGAATTTTTCCTCAAATAGAGGCACCAATGAACACTAAAATCTCGCAGTTAAAGATTTTTTCAAATTTTTCCACTTAGAATAAAATATATCCTGAGAATATGGCCGAAACACGTGTATTTCAAATCGAGAAATCTACCCTCATTTTGGGTGGGGTTAGAGTTCAGATAAAAATTTGAAAAAATTAGGGTATTGTTTTTGAATTATTTGGAGTCGATTTGGGGGGCGTCTGATAGAAAATTCGTCCGAGCCCCAAAAAAGAACCACCCTAATATATATATATATATATATATATATATATATATATATATATATATATATATATATTTCTTCTCCCAAACACACTCAAAAGTTTCATTCAGGTATAAGAAAAGGTCTGTGAAAATATGAGCTCGTAATATTAATATTAACATCGTCCTCATCGCACTTTTCGATTTTCCATAAGAATAACATGGGAAAAATTATTTTTACTCCTTCTGATTTTTATAACTAGCAAACGATCCATCATACGAGAAATCTAGAGGCATATCTTTGTACAAAATTGAACGCTCTACAAAAAAGGTTGCAAGTAACTTTTTGATAAGTCGACTCGTTCAAAAGTTATTCAATGTTTAAGTTCAATTTTTCGTAAATTCTGCTGATTTTTGGATATTACACCGGAACTAGTTAGTTTTATCGACAAAATGTGAATAAAATGTGATGTTAAGCATAAATCAAACTTCCGACAAATGGTTACCAATAGTTTTCACTATAATAATAAAAAAAAATACAACGCTTCAAAAAAACTGTGCAGCAGAAGTTTGCTTTAAAATTTATTTTTCTATCAAGAAATTCATTGTGGTATATCAGTACATTTTTATTCGTTCTTATTTTCAAATTTAAAAAAAAACAACAACAAAAGTAAATTTTGAAGCTAATTTTTGCTGCAAAATTTTCTTAAAGCGTTCCATTTTTTTAAATTATTCTAGAGAGAACTATTGGTTAACCTTTGCTGAAAGTTTAATTTATGTTTAACATGAGATTTCATCCACATTTTGTCGATAAAACTAACTAGGTCCGGTGTAATATCCAAATATCGGCAAGGTTTACGAAAAATTGAAATTAAACATTGAATAACTTTTGAACGAGTGGCCTTATCAAAAAGTTACTTGGAACCTTTTTTGTAGAGCGTTCAAATCTGTATAAAGATATGTCTCTAGATATTCCGTATGATGGATCGTTTGCTAGTTATAAAAATCAGAAGACGTAAAAATAATTTTTCCCATGTTATATTATTATGGAAAATCGAAAAGTGCGATGATGACGATGTTAATATTTATATTAAGAGCTCATATTTTCACAGACCTTTTCTTATACCTAAATAAAACTTTTGAGCCTGTTTGGGAGAAGAGATGAAAAAAAAAATTTTTTGAAACGGTCTTATATACATAGGACATTCCATGTCAAATCGACCACTTCGAACCCAACCCCTTTTGATTTGGCTGAAAATTGTTGTCTTTTTTCTACCCCATTAAAAACATTTTTTAGGTAATTTTTAAATTTTTTTACCCAACCCAAAAAAGGTTATGAATTATTCAAAAAAAAACTTTTGTTTTTTCAAATAGCTATAACTTCTTCAAAAATTGACTAATCGGGACGTTTTTTTTCGAAAATGTTCGTCTTTAAATATACTTTCGAAAAAAAATACTAAAAGTCTATGAAATTTTTCACTTTTTTGAGAAAAATCATCGTTTTCTCGGAGGCGCATTTTTGATTTATTTTTTTTTCTAAAAAAAACTTCGTTCAATTCCGGAAAGAATTCCGCTCAAACTGGAGTGGCCGGAATTTTCCTTCTATTTTTTTGTATCGATTGGAATTTTTTTTTTTGCATCTCGGCTTGTTTCACAGAACACACCATTCTGTAAATTTTTGAGGATTTATAAAGGATCTCAGAGTTTGAAAAATTGAGAAAAAAAAACAATTGAAAGTGGTAATCGGTGAAAAAATTTTGATTTTTTTCAAAATGGTTAAAGAAGAAATAGAAGACACCTATTTATAATTTTTTTGTATTTTTTTCAAAAACTACATTCAAAAATAAAAAGAATGAAAAAAATTGCCATCTGGGCCCATTTTTGACCAAGCCACAGGCTTTTGAAAAAGACATCCAACGCATATCATTTTGAATCCGCCATTTTTTAATTTTGGCCCGTCTTTGCTTTTTATATTTCTTCTGTGATTGAAAAAAAATTCTTATAATTTATTCTGTATTTTTTATGTTTTTTGATGATTTTTTTTTTTTTAATTCTAATTTAAATCTGAGAAAATGTTGTAACGGTGTTGACGACGAAACTTATAATCTAGCTTAATGATTTCTACCAGGGACTTCCTGGTTATATAATACGATTAGTGAACATTTATTTAATACTGATTCGGAAACTATTTTATTTTCCTTTGGCGTTTAAAAATTTCACATGTTCCATATTCTTCAGAACTTAATTTAATACTTGAATTCTCTATATTTCAAAGGCCTCAAAAATTTATGGAGTGGTGTGTGCTGTGAAACACGTGGAGTTGCAAAAAAAAAATTGAATCGAAAAAAAAATAGAAGGAAAATTCTACTCACTCCAATTTGGGCGGCATTCTTTCCGGAATTGAACGAAGTTTTTTTTTTAGAAAAAAAAATAGAATGAAAAATGCGCTTCCGAGAAAACGATGATTTTTCTCGAAAAAGTGAAAAATTTCAGACTTTAATATCTTAAATTTTTTTTGTATTTTTTTTCGAAAAGTACATATAAAGACGAACATTTTCGAAAAAAAAACGTCCCGATTAGTCAATTTTTGAAGAAGTTATAGCTATTTGAAAAAACACAAGCCTTTTTTTGAGAAATTCATAACTTTTTTTGGGTTTGGTAAAAAAATTTGAAAATTTCCTAAAAAATGTTTTTAATGGGGTGGAAAAAAAACAAAAATTTTCAGCCAAATTGGAAGGGGTTGGGTTCAAAAGTGGTCGAATTGACATGGGATGACCCACATACATGAGGCATTTCACGCCGTTTTAACGTGGGTCTGACCCTTCAACTTTCAGATTTTGTCCGCAATTTTTTATGCTTTTGTAGTACCTCTGAAAGGCACTCAAGATTTTTTTTCAGATTTTTTTGGCGCGTTTTTACTTAATTATAATTTTATAAACAGCCAGAATTTCGGACCAAATTTAAAAATCTGAAAAAATTCATTAAAATTCGGTTTTTTGTATAAAAAATTTCGAGCGTTGAGGCAAAGTGGGCAGGGGCTTCCTTCTGCTCATAACAGGCTTTTTCGAAAAAAGAAATTGAAAAAAATAGACGGAGGCATCCGAATTAAGCGGGCCGTTTTCCAAACATTTTCGTATGAATTGATGGTGTTAAAAAAAAATACCGACTTCAGTGACCGGGCGGAACGAATAATTTGAAAAAATTACAGGCATATTTTTAAGAGCCCAAATTTAAAAATCTGAAAAAAATCACTAAAATCCCGTTTTTTGTAAAAAAAAATTCGAGCATTGAGCCAAAGTGGGCAGGGGTTTCCTCTGATGATAACAGGCTTTTTCGAAAAAAAAATTGAAAAAAATAAAAAGAGACACCCAAATTGATTGAGTCGTCATTCAAAAATTTCCTTATGAATTGAAGGTATTCAAAAAAAATGTTTGGATAACGGCCCACTGAATTCAGGTGTCTCCTATTTTTGTTTAATTTTTTATTTTTGAAAAAGCCTGTTATCAATAGAAAGAAACCCCTGGCCACTTTGACTCAACGGTCAACATTTTTAATACAAAAGACGGGATTTTCGTGATTTTTTTCAGATTTTCAATTTTGAGCTAAAAATTGGGCCCTTGAAAAAATGCCTGTAATTTTTTCAAATTATTCGTTCCGCCCGATCACCGAAGCCGGTATTTTTTTTTTAAACACCTCCAATCATACGAAAACGTTCGGAAAACAACTCACTCAATTCGGATGTCTCCTTCTATTTTTTTCAATTTTTTTTTTCAAAAAAGCCTGTTATCAAGAGAAGGAAGTCCAACGCTCGAAGTTTCTTATACAAAAAACCGGATTTTTGAGATTTTTTCAGATTTTCAAATTTGGGCCAAAAATTGGTCTGTTTATAAAATTAGAATTGAATTAAATCGCGCCAAAAAAATCTGAAAAAATCATGAGTGCTTTTCAGAGGTACTACTAAAACATAAAAAATTGCGAACAAAATCGGAGATGTGAAGGGTCAGATCCGGGTAAAAACGGCGTGGAATGCCTCATATATACTAGACTGATTCAAAAAAGCGGCTATTTTTTGTTTTTCGAAGTAACATATTAAATACTTTCGGGGAGGTGAAAAATATGCCTGTTGAAAGCAGAGCTCTTAATAAAAATATTTAGATATGCATACACTGTAAAAAAAAATCGCAAATTCACAATGTCGATTCATATTAATTTTACAAACTCGGTGTATTAAAATGAATTTCCTATAATTTTCATTAAAATTAATATACTGGTATTGAACTTTGTTATTTCTGTATTAAAAAATTACAAATCCGGTATATTAATTTCACAGTCATGCACCCCTGCTTTGGAAATTCATGCAAGGGTATGTTAAAAGTCAAAACCTGTGATGGAATTTTAAAAATCATCGTGGTAAAATTACTATGTCGATTTTTATATTTCAAACTCGGTGTATTAATTTCATAATAATATAGCGACTTTTGAAATTCAATATACCGTTACGAATATTAAAAACCTGTCTTGTATATTCCTTTGATGTTCTTTGCTTTTTAATATACAAAGTAATAGACATTTCCGTTCCCGGTGCTTGAAAATTACAACACGAGCGCTGTTGGAATTTACTTGCAATCGGTAACAAAAAATTACAATATTGTTCAGAATATTACAATCAGTTTTATGGAAATTCATGCAACGGTGTATTAAAAATCAAAACCTATGATGGAATTTTAAAAATTGTTATGGTAAAATTACTATGTTGATTTGAATTTTGCGAACCCGGTGTATTAATTTCATAATTAATACAGCCACTTTGGAAATTTAATATATGGCTATGAATATTAAAAACCGGTCTTGTCTATTTCTTAGATGTGTTTTGGGTTAGGGATCACGAACTTAAATTATGAGGGGTAACTTAAGTTATGCGGGGAACTTAAGTTATGAGGGGTCAGGTATTATGGAATTAAGTTTTGAGGGTTCGCATAACTTATGAGGGGTCAGGGGCCGCGAAATTAAGTTATGAGAGGTTACTTAACTTATGAGGGGTCAGGAATTGTGGAATTAAGTTTGGTAGCTTTATATAACCTACGAGGGGTCACCGGTCACAAAATTAAGTTATCAAGGGTGACTCAAGTTATAAGAGGTCAGTGACCCCGAAATTAAGTTATGAGCGGTCACTTCATTTATGAGGGAATCATAAATGAATCCCGGAATTAAGTTTTAAGTTATAAGGGGTCAATTAAATTATGAGGGGTCATGAATTCTGGAATTAAGTTATGAGGGGTAACTTGAGTTCTAAGGGGTCACTTAAGATATGATCCGTCAGGTATTCTGGAATAAAGCATATATTAATTTCAACATTTCTTCGTTCAGTAAATTTGATGAACAAAATTCCTGTAAGAATGAATAAATCAATATAGTTTTTAATATTCCGTGACTTGAAAATTACTACACGGTGGTACATGAAATTTAATATACCGTGACTTGAAAATTAATACACGGTGGTATATGAAATTTAATATACCCCTTGCGACTTTTAAAAACACAGTTTGATTAATTTAATATACGAAAGTAATGTGTTTTTTCTAACCGAATACAGCAATTTTCGTAAACTTCATCCTGAAAATTACAATACTTTTGTATATTAACCAGACATTACCAAATTTTTAAAAATAATATCCTGTGATCAAATACTCAGGGAATATGTATATGAAATTTAATATACCACTTGCGATTTTTAAAAACACCGTTTGATTCATTTAATATATGAAAGTAATGTATTTTTTTTAACCGAATACAGCAATTTTCATAAACTTCATCTTGAAAATAACAACACTTTTGTATATTAATTGAACCACTACAAGTTTTTAAAAATAATATCTATTCATTATATAAATAACGAAGGTGTGTATGAAATTTAATACATTGTGCATCATTTTTGAATAACGGGCATCTTGATTTCCTGATGCATGTTCATATGGAAATTCATATACGGTTTATGCATTCGAAATTCCTACACCGGTGTATTCATTTTCAGAAAAAAATTTTTTACAGTGTATGTCTCATGGTAAATTTCCATTTCCCATTTAAATAACACAGAAAAAACATTTCAAACTTTGAAATTTTATACCTCGACTTCAAGTCAATGTACTGAATCGAACGATAGGTATTCTTGTAGGGCATCGCCCTACAATAAAGGTCTCTTATGATTTTTCGAAAAACTCACTCCTTCAATACTCCTTCACGGTCTAATATATATGTCTATTAGACTGAATATGGGTCATTTCTTTAAAAATTAGGTAATTTATGTTAATACAATTTAAACTTTTGTTTCAAGAAAGATTTTGCGATATTTAGTAATGAGTTTCAACATTTTGTGAGAAACTAAAAGAAAAAAGTGAAATTTACTGTAATTTAACTTTAACCTTGAGTAATTTTTGAAGGAGTGAGTTTATCGAAAAATCATAAGATCTTTTTTGTAGAGCGTTCAATTCTCTACAAGAGTACGTATCGTTCATTTAGTACATTGACTTGAAGCCGATAGATAAAATTTCAAAGTTTGAATTTTTGTTCTTGTTTAAATTGGAAATAGGAATTTGCGATGAGCCATATCTAAATATTTATATTTAGAGCTCCGCTTTTAAAAGGCATCTTTTTTCACCTTCCCGAAAGTATTTGATATGTTATTTCAAAAAACAAAAAATAGTTGCTTTTTTGAATCAGCCTAATATGCGTGGACGTCATTGGATTGCTCTTTAATGACGCTTGAATTGCGCATGAAAAGATCTCGTGGTACTCGTACTACACACACTTATGATACACTTATGTATGGATATATGTACACCGAGAAAAAGGCTTGGTAAAGTGAACAAAATTTAGCTTTAAATAATTAAACCCGGCGGGTACGGCTGGCGAACGAAATGTGTAATTCAGTTAACTCAAAACGTGTATCAAAATGGAAACAAAAACTGCATTCCCATAAATACATATATCCTTGACCCAACAGAGTAGAGAATCCGTTCAATTGAAAATTACATTGTTTTGATTCTATATTTGGTAAAATGCACTGAATATGCGATTGCATAACCAAATGGTTTAGTTGAATAAACAGTTTATATTTTCTATGCAATTCAGATGTTGTTCACCGGAAAAAAATGTATTCAATATAAAGCTAGAAAATTTTAATTGAATTAACCAAAACATTTGATGATACGCAATATTTGTTTAAGCTACGAGGGCTTTTACTTAACCAATTAATCGTGAGATTAAACAGTTGAGTGAAAATTTAACTTATTTGTCCTTGCGCCCATAAAGAGCACGGGCGCCACCAAACTCCAATGGTGATCTCATTCAAATATGTAGTCTTTAGTCCATACCCTACCGGAAGTCGCGACACTGAAATGGACTGTATTTGCGACGCGTTGCTTTCAGACGAATAATATGCTGCGAAAGGACCGTGCGTGCGACGCTTGTACGTGCGACAGTACGGAAAAAGACCACCGCGTCACCTGTCGGAAAAAATTGAACACCGTTCTCAATGCGCGTGTACCGCTAGGGTAGAACTGCGCCACCACCCAGCGCGGGTATAATGTTCCATCAATTTAAAGTTAATTGAGGACTCCGATGCTGGTAATACACTGGTACTTATCGGTGCTCAGTGGCTGTCTCGCTGGCGCGAGAGCGCGCGCCGATCGTCGCCACCTTACGGATCTCGGACGAAGTGCCGAGATCGTGGTAGTTACTATACGTACTATCGACTAAATGTGTTGTGGCTGCATTTAAATATTTAGTCAAATTTATCAAACCATTTGATCGATTTGGAAGCATTTACTATTCTTTTTAACTGGATGAATAGCTCAAATAAAAACTAGATTTTGTTGATGAGACGAAACAGACAATTAAAACAATTTTATTTACTTACAATAAATGACTAAATATTCGATTGAATGAGAAAACAAGTTGTTGAATCAATCTCGTTTGAAATAATTTTTATCCAATGTTGTAATTACGGTGAATGCTGTACACATTCGAAACAACGACACCAGTTTTATTATTTCAACAATTGGGTAATCAAATCAAATATGTGACGATTGATTCAAAAGAATTTTACGTGATCGCAGCTGGGTAGTTGATATTACTATAAACTTTTTTTTCGGTGTACATATTTTGTCAAAGAGGATGTTGAAAGAAGCTCGAATTCCTTTTCGAATCAAAAATATTGAAACTGATGTATACATCAGTATCAATTGTTATTTTGTTTTCGAATTGATATTAAGCAATTACACTACGATCTCGATTTATGCAGCTTCGATATAAGCAAGAGTCCCCACTATGCGGCGGATATCGATCGACGTGGCACATGCTGTGAGAGCGGACACGGTTCCCGACTAGTGTGAGATGCGCGTGGACGCACGGGCGACATTTGCGCAACTTCGATTTATGCAAGTGTCTAGCGGTGCCAGTCCCACCGTCTTGTTTAAATCGACATCGTAGTGTATAGTCATTCCGTTGGAACTAATTGATCGATGCAACAAAAACATTGAATTGAAGTAAAAATGAATTTTAGCCCTGACCGATCAGACAGCCGGCGCCGTCTTTCTTTAATCTAAAACGTTCAAAACAAACACAAAATCAACGTTGTTTTGTATTAGAAAACTACGTCGCTTTTAAGTAGCTTTTCTGTTGAGAAAGTTCACGCGAATCTAATGTTAATCAAAATTTTTTACTTTAAGACTCGAAATTTTAGAATATTATAGAAAAGTATACCATACATCTATCCCTGGAATTATTTTTGATCCCACCATCTAGTTCAAATCCTTACACATAGGCACACATAGGCTATTATGGTAGGGACACTTCATTGGCAACTATTTGTGTTTCTTAAAGACTGGTCTTCACAACTTTGAATAACCAAAAAACGAACAGACCAAGTAAATTGTTCATAGAGCTCGATGATGTCTTTGAACACCCTTCCCCTACAGCACACAATATTCCTGCAATGTTGCTGAAATGTTGCATGATAACATTGTAATATTGCAAAAAACATTGCTGCAATCTTGCTGCAATGCTGCTATGTCCGACGATTGAAATATTGCTGCAATGTTCCGCAATATTCCAGAAATATTGCATCTAATCAATATGCAATATTCCAGCAATATAACTCGGGTTACATATTCAATATTTCAGAAATATAACCTACAATGGAAACTTTATCATTTGAATTATTGCATAAAATAAAAATATGTAGTTTTAAGTCCATAGGACTGCGCGACCACAGAACCCGGGTAAATATTCCAACAATTAATTGTTAATTGAGGACCCCGATGCTGATACTACCTTTATCGGTGCTCGGTGGCTCTCTCGCTAGCGCGAGAGCGCCCACCGACAGCTGCCACCTAACGGATCTAGGTGAAATGCCGAGATCGTGGCAGGCCCCAGGTCGTCCCGTTACAGTATAGAGTCATATTTTACGAATAAGAATCATTCAGAAACAAAATATATTTTGGTTTTATAGCTTTTTTGAAATTAAACATTTTTTTCAATACGAATATCACAATGTCTTAATATTATATTAATGTCACATGTCTTATTAATGTCAAAAGCACAACAAAATTTTAAAAATAAATATAAAAAAAGAAAATGACTTGAAATCAATCGTTATTGATATTTTATGAGGAATAAATGAATAGATCTTTTTCAATTGATATTTTTCATATTTATTACGCTCGTGTAGTTGTAAAATTTAAAGGTCGATTTCACCAATATTGCTGCAATTTACTCGCAACGTTTCAACAAAATATTGCAGGTATGTTGCTTAGGAACATTCCCGAAACATTGCTGAGAAGTTTTAGTGCAATGTTGCGTAGCAATATTGCCACAACATATCTGCAATATATCATTGCACGTGCAATATGACAACACTGCTGCAACATTGCATCAATGTTGCAGCAATTTTGTACGAAACTCGTGCGAGAATTTGTTCTCAACTCGTGTAATTGCAACATTCGCCTTCGCCTCATGCTGCAAACTCACTCGTCAGAAAGTGTCATCGCTCCCGTATCGTAATGTACTAATACAGACTCATATAAGATACACATGTATATCGCAAAAGCACTGTTGCCACATTTTGTTCGACGATTCTACAACGAATGTATTTTAAATGTTGTTATATCGATTTACTTGAACAAATTGGCAGATAATTTTAGTAATTAAAAAATGAATTTTCACCATTTCTTTGACAATCAAAAGAGCAAAAAAGATCAGTTGCTTTCTTGAGTCATAAGTAACGCGTGAACCTCCTCCAGGTGTAACGGAATGCAAATGGCTTACAAAGCTGAAATATTTAGTGCCGTTAGCTGCTACGTTTGCTTTCACAAGAAGTTTAAAAAGAATTAATGTTGAAATTAATGTTTTAAATTAATTAATGTTTAAGTGTAAAATTGTTTTTTCCCCAAAATTATCGGTCGCCTATCTAAACCGCTATCATTTGTCGAGGAGCATATTCTTATTTCTCATTGTTTCGTTGACTGACCAAATGAATTGTGGATTAAGATAAACAAGTAATAGCGAAGATAAAGTGATCCGCGGTCCAAACATAGATACATCTAGCCATCGGACAAAAGGGTAAAACGATAAAATCTTCTCTGTAACAAGTTTAACGAGCTCTCTATTTATAGAACAAGAATACACTGTCCGAGATATCCAAGTGTTACAGTACGTATACGTAATGCATATATGGGTAGACTTTTATTATACCCTGTATACGATGAAAAGGGTCATAGAGATTCCGATGTCTTAAACAGAGAAAACATTTTATTATATTCGCTTTTATGTATCGTGAAGTAATAAATGTACCTATTTTATAGATTGAATGCAAGAGATCTGGGCATTCTATGATGAGAAATATCGAGCGTAAAATACGTACAGTCGAAACTTCCTCGCGCTTCTTAAGGGGGAACACCACTGTGACGGGTTAAAGAAATCGATTTTTTCGATCGAAAAATATGTAAACAAATTGCTAACTCAAAATCTCAAAATTTGACTGACATATACCCAAAGAAAGAGCAGGTATCCCTTTCAGACTACTTACCATTATACGGCCCGGGAATAGATATAGTTTAATGTAAGTATAAATATTTAAGATATGACTACTTAGATATAAATAAATTTAGAGTAGACGAATATGCAATGAAAACTTACGTTTATACCTCAAAACGACTTTTTTGAACACAGTGGCATTGATTGCTGGAAGACCAATGATCAGATTTAAAAAAAAAATTTAATTAATTTTTGTAATCGCATTGGCCAAGGTTGTGCGGAGCCGATTAAAAAAATTTTGAAAGTAACTATTTTTGAATTTTGAAAGTAACTTTAAGACCTTTTGAAAATAAAAAAAACTGTCAAAAAAAGAAACAAATTTCAAACCAGCGCCATTTCGTGAAAAAAATTATTCAAAAAAATGGCTACGCTTAACGACAGTCACTATTGTGTAGATTGAAAAAAAATTTGATTTTTCATTGTTGTATCGCTGCCACCAGGAGGAATCATTTTTTTATTATGTCATTACGTTCATGGTAATAACTTTGTCAATTTTTAACATTTTTCAATAAAATTTCTTATGAATATAGTTGAACATATATACTTAATAAATAGTTCTTTGTCTGATCCAAAAATAATCATCTCTACGTAAGAAAAAAATCCCGAAAATCGGCGATTTTTAGCCTCGTCACAATGATTCCGTCTTAAAAGGCAACTTTTCGTCGTATATCTCACGGAGAAAGGTCCGAGATGGAAATTTTCCTCCATTTAATATGGTGCGCGTAAGTCACACTTTTGACCGAAGGTGAATTTTATGTGCGGTCGATTCACAAAAAAGAATCTTTCAGTGAGCTGTGTTGTCGTGTTATTGCTTTAAATAGCTTATTATAAGGTTCTTGTGGTCCTGAGAATTGCTCAAAAGACGGCGATGCATTAGCGTAGAAATAATTTGAAGCAAAATGCGCAAAAGTAACTTTGAGCAAAATTTATATTCACGTCGACGAAAATGTGATCAAATCCGTCGAAATTATGCTGTAATTTTGAATTTCGTTGCTCACCGAAAGACTGGTATTTTGTGGAAATAAAAATACCTCGTGTAAAGGCAGGATGGAAAATTCCTTCCACTACCGCCACACAATAATGTTGGAATTTCTAAAAAATTGCTTTTTTTGCAAAGTTTGAAGGAGGTACATCGAGTCAATCTTCAATAATAACAATGTTTTATAAGAGTATAACAATTTTATTCAGGCGGATTTTTGAAAATAACAATATTATTTTACTATTCTCTCGTTGATATTAAAAAGTGAAAAATTGATTTTTGGTTTCTTTCAAGTTATCCGTTGTAAAGATATTTTGAGCGAAGTTCGCAGATAATAATCAGCAACGGTAACGAGGTGATGCGTACAAATTAGAAAATAATACATAGACAAAATGTTTGATAGTGCCAAGGCAAATGCGAAATAAATGCCTTCAAGCCCCGCTTTGGCATAAAATTGCATACTCTTGTGAAATAATATACAGGCTGAAAAGTTGCCCGATAAATCATGCTACACAGCCAGTTTTTTTAATGTAAGGGGGAATATACACCTGGCAGAGTCCAAAAAATCGACTTTTCAAATTTTACATTCTCTTCAAGTTTGATGTGTTAAGAAAGTCTGTTGAAAATTTCAAGTTAAAATTTCAAAAATTACAAGGTTATAGCCCAAAGAGTACATGCGTTCGTTGCGTACTCTCAAAACAACTTTTTTCAAGCTGGTACCCAAAATATCTCGAAAACCACTGCACCAATTAACTTCAAATTTTTTGTGGTTATTGAATACATAATTATCTAGTCTTTGTCATAGGATTTTTTCCCAATTTTTTTTTTTTCAAAATACGAAGGAATCTTTTCTTGAATAAAACTACGTTGAGATCAAGCGTCCGCCATTTTGTCAAAAATCGATATTTTTTTAATCGGCTATGACAAAGACAAGATAATAGTATCTATTTTAGTATCCTGTTTTGGTTTTTTTTCACATGATTTTTGACGGAACACCACCCAGATAGACATTTTGCGTCAGTGAACAGCGTTGTACTGCCACATTAAGCAGCGTTCTAGCGGCACGAATTACATAATGTCGCAATAGTTGCGTCAAAATTGCGTTACGTTTTAACCGCACAGAGACGTTTTATCGACGATATGCTGTACCGTCAAAATTGTGGCATATTTGCGAAATACCATGCCGCCACGTTTGCAGCACATGTGCGTCACGCTGTGCTGCAGATTTGCCGTTTATTTGCAGCTTATTTGCAGTATTTTTACAGCACGCGCTGCTGCATATTTACAGCACTTTTGCAGTATTTTCGTAGCATATTTGCAGCATGTCTGCAGCGCCCTGCAAGTGAGTGCTGCAATCTTGCTACAAATTTGTATCACTACGTGCTGCAATCTTGCTGCAAATTTGCATCACGCAAATTTGCAATGAAGCTGCAGATTTACGTCACGCCATGCTGCTGTTAAGCTGCAGACATGCAGCACATTATGCAGTGTCTTGTTGTCAAAATATGCGTATTTCTACAGCACATCTGTCTATCTGGGCACTGGCAACCGCTATGGCCAATTTTTTTACGGCACTCCGCTGACGACTTAAGTACTCCGTGAATTTGCAACATTTTTAAATAAAAAAAATGAAAACATTCTTGAAAATTGTATATTTTTAACTGGGAAAAACCCCGTTCTGATCATTCCAATAGTTTCCCTGGAAAAAATTGTTGAACATTACATTTTTTTTTCGTTTCCAGGTGGATATTCCTCTTTAAGCGAGGCTAAAAGTCTTACCACTATTTGCCGACCTCTTACTTTTGTGAACATTTTCTGGTTTTCTAAAATTACAAGAATCTCAATGTGCGAAATTCAAAAATAATAGTGCAATCTTGAAACACTGTAATATTTGTGAGCGTGCGAAATGATGAGACAGAACATAGAGATAGATAGATAGATAGATAGATAGATAGATAGATAGATAGATAGATAGATAGATAGATAGATAGATAGATAGATAGATAGATAGATAGATAGATAGATAGATAGATAGATAGATAGATAGATAGATAGATAGATAGATAGATAGATAGATAGATAGATAGATAGATAGATAGATAGATAGATAGATAGATAGATAGATAGATAGATAGATGGATGGATAGATGAATAGAGCGAGAGAGAGAGAGAGAGCATTCAAAACGCGAAATTATTGTCTACTCCATGTAACACCCATATATAAGTGTCAGTACTCTAGGTCGTTTGTACGGACGAGAATATAGTGTTCACGTGGTGGTCACATGCGTATGTGGTACAAACGCTCCCGGTTGTATGTGGCACCCGCGATTATATGTGCCCGCCGTGGTTTCCACGAGTGAAGTAGAGATCATAAGCGAATCTGAGAGAGAAGCCAAGTACCTGCAGTCAACGGGATTGCACTCTCCAATAAATCGCAGCTATATATGATTTCTTGCACCGATCATATTCGTGAAGCTTTTATGTATTTACATAATATGTGAGATCGGGACATGTGCGACTCGTACGGTATCATCCACAAATTTGACTAATTAACCCATATCAAAATAAAGCATATACAGAAATATATGAACAAAATATATAAAAAAGTATATTATATTCGAAAATTATATTTCCACTAAAATTTAGCAATATTTGAAATTTAGTTTTTATCTGAACATATTTAATATTTTGCAATACATATATTTTCGATATATCTCATATTTGAAACAGAATATTTTGAATATAATTCATGTATATGCTTGCATGTATCATCGCATCTGTTTTATCAAAGAGTTATCAGCTGTGGGAAACGTACGCTTGTAACAAATGATATACTCGTCGATTTCAAACGGAACACTTGAAATTTCAACGCCAAAATTATCGTGAACAAAAATTAAGTCTGATATCATGGTGGAATTTGCATCGGTAGAATGCAACAAACTTTTTATTTTTGGAGTATCGTGCTCCAGATTCAGGCTTCGCTGGATAAACTTCATTTGAATGAAAAATTTGTTTTCTTTGCATTTCAACGATGCAAACTTGGTGAAGTTTTGGCTCAAATGAAGGAACATTCATTTAAATAAACCACGATCTATTTGAATCGAATAAATAACTACTTGACCTGTAGAGCCAGCATTATATTAAAAATCTATTTTATTCAAATCCCTCTCATTAAATTCAAGAAAACAATTCATCTCGGTGCAAATATAAGAGTGATAAGGAAATCTTGCCATAGTCAATGGTGTAGAAAAACAATTGATTTATAAATGATTTGATCCAAGTAATCAACGAGATGTTTCACAGCAAGGAAAATAAATGGAGTAACAAAAAATAATAAGAAGAGCGTACTTAGTTGCGTTAATTGGGAATGAATTAATTCACAAATTCACAAATTCACAAATAGTATGCACTAAGGAATCGAGAAAGATTTTCACAGTAATTGGAATTAATGGAATACTAAAAAAAAGAGTGAGAAAAACTTACTTAGTATTCTGAGATTCGACGTATTCACAAAAATAAGAACAAGAATAATTATTGGTATATCACTTTAAAAAATATCACAGTTGGAAGACTCGTTTTTTCTGAATCTTGTTACTTTCTTCTTCATTTATTTTTGATAATATCTTCTTTTGATTTTCGTTATCTTCTTTTATAATTATATACTTTTTTTAATTATATATTTATTGTATAATCTGATCGACGCGGACCGTACGTCACGAGGATCATGAGATACTTCGTAGATGTCTTACAACCACGATTTTCGTATACTTATTAATAATATCGCTTTTCGGCACTATGAGCCCTTCCCACTGTCTCGGATACATTTATGTTTGTTCGAATAGTTTTTTTACACGTTGATTTTTCTTTCCCCTCTTAAGTTCACTATTTTATAAACTTGATGTCCGTATGTGCGCATATAATCCTCGCTTGAGTACGGAAGGCAATCTTTGTTGCATCGAATTTGCATTGATATTATTATTACTTCTGGTTGCAAATTAGTTTTCTTCTTGAGGATTGCTTTATAGTTGTTGATTATGTCGATCTTCTCGATTTTCTTTGTTCTTTACCGCGATCGTTATTTTTGAATTTGACTTTTTTATTATCGTTTACCAGAGGTTTTGTTGTGTTTATTCGTTCATTTTTGTTGGGGGAAAGAAGAAAAGTAACACACCCGCACAAAAAATACACACACACGTTCACGCGCGCACCTACGACGAAAGCGAGCGAAGAAGAGAGCAGTGTACGATTTCGCAAGTGGTGGCTGGACTCCGCTTGGTTGGAATAGAGAGGAGCCGAAGATGCCGCGTGTAGAGGACACCGGACTGCTCAAGAGGGAGTCCAATACCAGAGAGAAAATGCAACGCGATACAGAGAGAACCTCCGTCCGTCGAAACATCAGAGAGTTGTGTGTCATGAAACGCATAGGGAGGTGTTTGTCCCCTCTCTTCCTATCTCTCTCTTTCTCTCTCTCTCTCTCTCTCTCCATCTTCCCTTTTTCTTTTCCTTCTTAGCCCTCTCTACTGCTCTTTTGTGCAGTATATTCCCAGCTCCAGCAGTTATTTTCCCAATTGAATACATTCCCAGCACAAGAAAATTCTACGACAACCGTCTCTACCAAACAACAGCTCTACAGAAGGAGCGTCTTCATATCACTTCCGAATAATGAGGCTCGATAATGAATCTCTACTCAAGAATAATCCTACAAAAACACATCTTTGGCGCATGACGAGTCTCTGCAGGAAACAACAAACCAGAAATATTTGACATATATATACGTGATAGAATGTTCGATGCAAACACTCGACATTCATCAAGAAAGCAAGTACACAAGGACTAGAAAAAACGTAATCGTATCTTCTGCTATCACCTCAAGAACATTGATTTTTTTTAATCGATTGAACATTTTAATCTCGTATCAGAGGTAGCGGATCCAGGCGAAGTTGTTTCGTTTATATGCTCGCATCAAACAACGGTATTAATGGAAAATTGTATCAATGAAATAAAGGGATAAGACGATTTTGCTTATGCACTAAATTTATTTGAATGATGTATTTTGAGTATTTTATCATGTTCTCAGTGTCATAGTATACATAACTACTTGGGGTCGCCGGTATCGATGGTATCAATAGTCCAGATTAAGGAAAGCGATTTCTAAAGCCTTATACATATATCTTGAGTGCAACAATGACAAGTATTCCCCAAATTTTATGCGGCTTTTCGCCTATATTACGCGCAACCTCCATCATCATCCTTCTTACAATTTCAAAATATACACAGTCCAACTCTGGCGAGCATGAAAAATAAAAAATAAGAGGTCTCGCTCACGCAAACACATCTCTGTTTTGGCGTGGCGAAGGAATATCGGTATATCATTTAGGTATTGCTGCTCTTTCCAAAGACAGATGCAGAAAGTGAAATTTTATCAAATCTTATTTTTCGCATTTTTGGTTAAGGGGGAATATACGCCTGGAAACGGGAAAAAAGGTAATTTTCGAGAATTTTTATCAGGGAAACTATCGGAATGGTCAGAACGGGGTTTTTTCTAGTTAAAAATATACACTTTCAAGAATTTTTTTTTTTAATGTTGCAAATTTAGGGAGTACTTCAGTCGTCTACGGAGTGCCGTAAAAAATCTGCCAAGCAGTACCCAGTGGTTTCGTCAATACGAAGCGCCACTGGGTGCAAAAAAAAACCAAAACAGGAAACTAAAATAGATACTATTATTTTGTCTTTATCACAGCCAATTTAAAAAATATCAATTTTTGAGAAAATGGCGGACGATTGAACTCAACCTAGCTATTTTTAAGAAAAAATTCGTTCGTATTTTGACAAAAAAAAAACTAAAAATCAGGGGAAAAATCCTATGACAAGAACTACATAATTATGTATACAGTAACCACAAAAAATTTGAAGTCGATCGGTTCGGTGGTTTTCGAGATATTTTGGGTACCAGATTGAAAAACGTTGTTTTGAGAAAAACGCGATACGGTGGTCATCTTCACGTGCATTTACTCTTTGGGCTATAACTTTGTCATTTTTTGGAATTTTTACTTGAAATTTTCACCAGACGTTCTTAACATGTCAAACTTTAAGAAAATGTAAAAA
Organism: Alloplasta piceator; assembly: GCA_946863875.1. Lineage (NCBI taxonomy): Eukaryota > Metazoa > Arthropoda > Insecta > Hymenoptera > Ichneumonidae > Alloplasta > Alloplasta piceator. Next base: position 41,016,475 of record OX333072.1, on the reverse strand, counting down.
TTGAAACGACGATTTTTCGGAACCTGCCAGGTGTGTATAATGAACAATTTCTCTCTCTCTCTCTCTCTCTCTCTCTCTCTCTCTCTCTCCCTCCATTCCGGCTGTATATGAACTTTTTTAACATTACTACTAATGAAGAACCTTTTATTGTGGAAAAGCTTGAAAAGAAGAGTTAAAAAACTAGCCGCTCCATTTGCACCGTTGTGGGTCGATCGATTAAATAGAAAAAGTCGAGGGTTGTGACAAGCTCTTTTTTTAATGGCTGCTTAAATATGTTCCACTCGATAAACAAAGGAGTCAGTTAAGTATAGATAACATACAAGAGTCCCGATCGTTCTAGTTTTCTTTGTGTTTACCATGTCTTTGATGAAAAACCATCAATTTTTATTATTGCTTTCCCTGCTCAAAATGTCCGATTGAATATTATCAACCAACATAGGAATAATGCATAATTCTTATGATATCCTTTCGGACATATCGCGATTTTCTTTGGTGGTGCATAAATATTGGTTCGTTTCGAATATAAATCAATGCTACCTGTTATAAATGTGAAGAACGGAATAGCTACTTTATGCATTTGAATAGATTTCTATGCGATACGTTGATCTCTATCAGATGCGTATCATTGCATGGTATGATTCTATCGTTTTTGTATCATTAGATTTTTTTTTATTTTTCCGAATAATAAAGATACGATTATAATGCTAAAATTTCCTATGCATTGTGGATAAATCAAATTGAATTTCACCCGGCACTTAAAACTCCAATCATGTTCTATACGAAAAATGAGGTTTCATAAAAACGATTTGAAAAGAACGACATTCATTTGTATAATTTGTTTTCCATACGTAATACGATTCTTTCGTTTGTGGCTCATTGCACAGCCTGATATTATAACATTTACCAGGTGTGTAAGTATGAAACCGGAATTTGCCCATAGGTGGCGCTAGATGTCGATGCTGTTACCGACACATCACGTCAGCGGTGTCTTGTTATTGTATTGATATCCGACAAAGATTTTCAACTCACAATAACACGAGTTTCATTCAGTGGCATTAGTTTATTAGAGATAAACATGTCGAGTTTTGTGCCAACAAATTACGATTTGCGGACAGCCCTACTTTTCTGTTTTCATCTGAAGAAAACCGCAGCCGAATCGCATCGAATGCTTCTGGAGGCGTTTGGTGAGCATGCTCTCGGTAAAACACAGTGTTTCGAGTGGTTTAAACGGTTCAAAAGTGGCGATTTTGACGTGAGGAACGAAGAACGTGGAAGACCACCGAAAAAGTTTGAAGCGCTGACCTGCAAGCCTTGTTGGACGAAGACGACGCTCAAACACAACAACAACTGGCGGATCAGTTAAAGGTGACCCGAGAAGCCATCTCCCTTCGGTTAAAAGCCATGGGAAAGATACAAAAGGTGGGGAAATGGGTTTCATACTTTCGAAATTCCGGTTTTATACTTACACACCTGGTATACTATAAACGATGCGGAAATGATTTGAAAGAATATACATATACGGCGATGATGGTGAGTTTTTCATGATGAAACATACGATCTGTTGTAATGTGAAGTTCGTCATTGCTACTTTATGAATTTCAATAAATTTCTAGGCGATACTTTGAACTCTATCAGATGAATATCGTAGCCACGGTTTAGTTTTATTTGATTTCTTTGTTATTGCGAGAGTATCAATGGAATCCTTTCGTCTTCGTCTCATTGCAGCGTATGATTCAATCGTTTTTGTATCATTATAGATTTTTTCTTTTTCCGAATGATAGAAATACGATTATGGTGCTAAAATTTCCTATGCACTGTAGATATAAAAAATTGAATCTTATCCGGCATTTAAAACTCGAATCATATTCTACATTAAAAATGCGGTGTCACAAAAACGATGTGATAAGTTTGTGTCTCATTACACAGCTTGATCTTATAAGTATACTGATGAGCATCTCTTAATGTAATACGTATCATTCTAGTTCAGCTTGAATTATTCATTATCAGACGCATTTCATTGCGAATGTATGTATTACTTCATAAAGAGTACATCAAGCATACTGTTGCAAATGAATCACTTTGAATGTCAGTCGTATCATTGCATTCTTCGATTGTAATGATACGCATGACATTCAAAGTGATTCATTTGCAACAGTATGCTTCACTGTACTCTTTATGACGTAATACATACATTCGCAATGAAATGCTACTGATAATGAATGATGCAGGCTGAACTGCAATGATACGTATTACATTAAGAAATACTCATCAATATACTCATAAGATCAAGCTGGTAATGAAACACAATGAAAATGGTATTCTCGAGATATAAGAAGAACGAATTATACAAGTAAATGTCGTTCTTATCACATCGTTTTTATGAAACCGCATTTTTCATATAGAATATGATTCGAGTTTTTTAAATGCCGGATAATTTAATTTGATATATCCACGGTGCATAGGAAATTTCAGCACCATAATTATCTCTCTATTATTTGGAAAAAGAAAAAAATCTAATGATACAAAAACGATAGAATCATGCCCTGCAATGAAACGAAGACGAAAGGATTCCATTGGTACTCTCGCAATAACAAAGAAATCAAATGAAACTAAACCGTGGCTGCGATATTCATCTGATAGAGATCAAGGTACTGCATAGAAATCTATTCAAATTTATAAAGTAGCAATGACGAACTTCTCATTACAATAGATGGTATGTTTGATCATGAAAAATTCACCATCGTCGCCGTATATGTATTCTTCGAAAGTCCACATCTTTATGACGTAGTACATACATTCGCAATGAAATGCTGCTGATAATGAATAATACAGGCAGAACTGCAATGATACGTATTACATTAAGAAATACTCATCAGTATACTTTACTGGATTCTCTGTTACGTAGTATGAAATGAAATGTTTCTAGTAATAAATAATCTATGCTGAACTGCAATGAGACGTATCGCATTCAAAATGATTCATTTTAATTGAAATATCAGACGATATTATTTATTTAGTATTGCATATACTCGCAATGAAATGCTACGTGTAATAAATAATACAGGTTGAACTACACTGAGACGTATTACATTAAAAAATATTGTTTTCATGAAATCTTTATATATACGATAACCCGACTAGAAATTTTCATAGGGACAACCTTATACGGCATAAGGACCTTTTCAGGTGAACCCTAAATAGGGAATGCCTCTCAAGGTCCTGATACAGATAGTATTGGGACAACCCTGCGATGGGAAGTACGGATCACGTCCTTATAACGTTTTAACAAGGTTATTTATTCCATCTGGGGTTTGGATAAGGTCCCAACAACGTTTATTCAAGGGTAACCACATGAGTCATAGGTGGAACATATAAACCTTATACTTCGCAATAATAAATAGACATACAAATACATTTTTGATAGATACTGCAATAATAAGTGGATCTTATGAGATTTTTTTTTCATTGTAGAACTTTTATTATTTTTTTATTCGGAATTTTTTTCATTTTTATTCGGAACTTAATTTTTCCTTCCATTTTGTTGTGCGGTATTTTGTTTTAAAAGCCAACAATACCTTAAAATTTTATCTTACCTACCTGTGTGTTGGAGAAGGTGGGGATGAAAACTTGAAACGGCATATATACAGTGGAACCTCAGATAACTCAATTCGTTGGGACCGGAAACCTCGCTTAATTCAAATTTCCCCTTTATTCTCCCACTCACATTCTTAAAAGCTCATGCGTACTGTTTTTTACCTACCAGCGAAGTTTTCCTCACATTATTTATACGTTTTAGGCACATTCATTACTGAATAAAATCCATATTTTCCCGAGAATTCATATTTTCGCGAGAAAACCCTAGTGAATGAAGTCACCACTGAATCACGGTGATTTTTTACGGTGACAAAGTGCCCACAAAATCACCGAGATCTTGGTGATTTTAAGGTGATTCCACGGTGATTCTCACGGTGATTGTCACCGTCACAAAATCATCTTGACAATCACCGTGGAATCACGTTGGAATCACCTTAAAATCACCAAGATCTCGGTGATTTTGTGGGCACTTTGTCACCGTAAAAAATCACCGTGATTCAGTGGTTTTTCAGGGTGAAAACATCGTCACCCAATCCGCTAGGGAATTTGACAGGTTGAGGTTATGTTACCCTGTGTAACACACAGTCAAGGTTTGAAGTGGGGAGAAACGGTCATAGGGGAATTTGAGAAATCCGAGGTTGTTGCCATGGTAACGAGTTGAGAAATGCGAGGTTTTGAGTTATGCGGGGTTGAGTTATCTGAGGTTCTACTGTATTGGGAACTCAAGTGCTGACGTCACAGCCGGCAAAATGGCAGCAACAAGGTGTACAATGTATGTCTCAGAATATCTATATATTATAGTCGATCACGTGACTGCGAATATATATAGATATTCTGGAACATGCAGATGAAACATCAAAAAGCACGCCACCAGATGTCGTGTCACTGCTCTTGAGTTCCCAATAGAGTTCCCAATAGAAAGAGAGAGAATCGATGTACACATAAAATGTTGAATCGGGCAAAGCAAAGAATTAACTCGATTACGAGTAAGAAAACATCGTGCCCCTCGCGGCTTATCAGCAAAAAACAATTGCTTATTAATTTAAACGTCTAATTGGGAGACTGAAGAATGGTCGAATGATGAGAGACCGGGAGATTTTGGTGCTAAGCACAGTGACAATGATTTTGAGGTTAGGCACAGTGACAGTGATTTTGAGGTTAGGCACAGTGACAATGAACAAACCAAAGAATAGCCAAGAGAGGAATTTAATCATGTAGTACTGGACAACAGCGATGAAGATAAATTTTTCGACGATGATAATGTTGGGCATCATGAAGATGATGAGTGAAAGTGGAGAATTCGACCCACTCGAAAATATCGAAAAATGGGCTCTGCGAACCCCAGCAGCGAAAGGACTTTGAGGGTGAGTCACAAACAAATTTTACTAAATAAAAAACATTTAAGATTTATTTTGCATCATGAACTGATTTATTTCTTATAAATTTGTGTGTTGGAACCAGAACCAGGACTTTAGAAAATGGGCAGTCCAGGTCTTTCGTACTCTCAGCGAGGAGTGAGAGTGACTGCGAAGGATACAGACAAACATTCTCTGAGCGATCTAAAGGGCTTTAAGGGTGAGTCAAAAACAATTTTTACTGAATAATAAACATTTAAGAGACTTACTTTGCATAATGAACTAATTTATTTCTTACAAATTCGTGTGTTGGAACCAGAACCAGGACTTTTAAAAATGAGCAGTCCAGGTCTTCTGCACTCTCAGCGAGGAGTGAAAGTGACTGCGAAGGATACAAAGAAAAATTCTCTGAGCCATTGGAAGGATTTTGAGGGTGAGTCACAAACAATTTTGATTTTTAAAAAATATTTACGAGATTCATTTTGCATAATGAACTAATTTATTTCTTATAAATTTGTGTGTTGGAACTAGAACCAGGATTTTCGAAAATGGGTAGTTCAGGTCTTACGCACTATCGACAAGGAGTGAGAGTGACTGCAAAAGATACAGAGAAAAATTCCCTGAGCCATAGGAAGGATTTTGAGGCTGAGTCACCAACAATTTTTTTTTAATTAGACTTGCAAAATTAATTTGTCATATTCTTACAAATTCATATATACCTTATAAAAACGAAAAATTAAGACGTCTATTTTCCATACTCATGACATTTTGCACGTTAATGTGTGTCACGAGAAGTTAAAAGAATTGTAAAAATAGATTATGAAAAATATATAATGCAATTTTTCTTGACTTCTTAATGTATGTACAAATTTATACGTAGTTAATAATAAATTCATCTTGCAAGAAAAATTCTTTAAATTCAAAAAGTTAAGTTTACGAAGCATCCGATTTGTATTTGGTTCAAAATTTTACCAATTTAATTTATTTTTAATCTGTTTTTCTCTTCTCCAGTGACGTTAACAATTTCTAAGAGTTCCACTCAAAATACACGCTCCTCGCGTCTGGATATTATTTTTTTTTAACTTGTCTCTTTTGCATATTTTTAATGCAAATTTTGAATGTATGCTTGTCCATTTATTTTTTTACGTGAATAATATGTCTTTTTTTAAATCTTTCCTTGTTATCGGTACGCTATGCAGAACAAACCCTATAAAAATGTTGTAAATAAATTTAAATATTCTTTTTCCAGATCAGATATTTCAGTTTATTGAAAATAAATAAAATTTGTTTATTACCAGTGTACAGCATTGCTTTATACTATTCCCCCCCCCCCTTTCCTAGTAAGGCCGCGGCTGCAGCCCGCACCGTACACCTTTTCCATTCTGTATCGCAATCAGGGGGTACAAGCCACCATAGTAAATGTTGAGGCAAAGTTTGCGCTGGTGGCGCTCGTAGTAGACGGTTAGAGAACTAATGCCTATGACATATATATATATATATATATATAGATTTACCCCCTCCACGGCCCCCCAAGCAGGTTCATTATTATTATTATTATTATTATTATTATTATTTCATTTCAAATGTCCCAGGATACAAAAATATAATAAAAATGCCAGTATATTTGTGATTTAATATATTTCAAATATTTTGTATAATTATTCATCTTAATATATGACTATTTACAACATTCATATTTACACTTCGAAATATGCAACAAGCTTTTAGATAAAAAACACGCTTAAAAATTCTTTTTCTTTTCGCGTATCACATGAAATTAATCAGTTATAACTTTGCAAAGTTTTAGCTGCACAATCGGTTTTTACGTTACATATTTGACAAGCTTTCACATTATGAACCAACTTGAAAATTGTTTTTCTATTCGCGGATAACATAAAATTATTCAGTTATAACTTTACAAAGTTTTGCATAATCGGTTTTTACATCACGTATTTGACAAGCTTTCATGTTATAAAGAAACTGAAAAATTGTTTCTCTATTCGCGTATCACATAAAATTTATCAGTCAGAACTTTCCAAAGTTTTAGCTGCACAATCAGTTTTTACATCACATATTTGACAAGCTTTCATGTTATAAACAAACTTGACAATTGTTTTTCTATTCGCGCTTCACATGAAATTATTCAGCTATAACTTTGCAAAGCTTTAACCGCGCAACCAGTGTTTACATTAAATATTTGACGAGCTTTTATTTGTAAAGCAAACTTAAAAAATCTTTTTCTATTCGCGTATCACATAAAATTAATCAGTCAGAACTTTGCAAAGTTTCAGCTGCACAATCGGTTTTTACATCACATATTTGACAAGCTTTTATGTTATAAAGAAACTTGAAAATTGTTTTTCTATTCGCGTATAATATAAAATTATTCAGCTATAACTTTGCAAAGCTTTAACCGCACAACCATTGTTTACATTAAATATTTGACGAGCTTTTATATGTTAAACAAACTTATAAAATTTTTTTCTATTCGCGTATCACATAAAATTAATCAGTCAGAACTTTGCAAAGTTTTAGCTGCATAATTGGTTTTTACATCACATATTTGACAAGCTTTCATGTTATAAAGAAACTGAAAAATTGTTTTTCTATTCGCGTATCACATAAAATTAACCAGTCAGAACTTTGCAAAGCTTTAACCGCACAACCACTGTTTACATCACATATTTGACGAGCTTTCATGTTATAAATAAACTTGAAAATTGTTTTTCTATTCGCGTATAACATAAAATTATTCAGCTATAACTTTGCAAAGCTTGAACTGCACAACCACTGTTTACATTAAACATTTGACGAGCTTTTAAATGTAAAACAAACTTAAAAAATCTTTTTCTATTTGCGTATCACATAAAATTAATCAGTCAGAACTTTGCAAAGTTTCAGCTGCATAATCGGTTTTTACATTACATATTTGACAAGCTTTCATGTTATAAAAAAACTTAAAAATTGTCTTTCTATTCGCGTATAATATGAAATTATTCAGCTATAACTTTGCAAAGCTTTAACCGCATAACCACTGTTTACATTAAATATTTGACGAGCTTTTATATGTAAGACCTTATAAAATCTTTTTCTATTCGCGTGTCACAAAAAATTAATCAGCTATAACTTTGCAAAGTTTTAACCGCACAACCAACGCTTACATCAAATATTTAACGAGCTTTTATATATAAAACAATATTAACATATTTTGCCAACATATATTTTTGTTCGAAGTGAACCGAACACAAATGTCGATTTGTCACATGTACCGGAGAAACATTCAGCAGCTTAGGATTCCCACTTGCAACAAGCTACTTTAAAAACCGATCAGACTCAGTCATGGGATTTGGGAATTTAAAGAAGCGTGTAGCCTCCAACGAACGTCCCGCTACCAAACACTTTCTCGACATAGCTGTTACAAACAAAAAGTAGAAAGGATTTTTTTAGATTCATAATACTTATAAAAATAGTGCAGTCCACCTTCAATATTATATATTTGCTTAAATTAACAAATATTCGGTTGAGAATTCAACTTGAGATCAAAATACGAGAAGAGGTTAGGTTAATAACAAAACGAGATATATTTACCTTGCCTCGGTGAAGATAAAAAATGATTATTAACACGATCGCCCAATACGATGCACTCGACTTTTCTGCAAACTGCACAATATATTTGCAAAAAGATAACAAAGAACAGTCCAAAAAACACACCCATAGACACACCCGAGCGCACTATGAAGACACGCAACACGCAACAAACCAAGATAGCGGAAATTTCGTTGCCATGGATACCATGGGTGAGTGCCGTGAGTGCGTGCGAGCGAGACGGTTAAGGCGAAACTTTGCCTCACTCATCCCTATCTGTGCTTGGACCCCCTGGTCGCAATTCTGCCGAGAGTGAACGGAAAACTGCAGAAAAACCTTCACCGATACAGACGGTAAACTCTACCTAAGCGCCCGTCGGTAGCAATGCGAGCACGCTCTAGCACGACTATCGTCGATCGGTTAGGTAGTTACCTCCTCCATCGCGATCCAGTGAGTCATTCGCTTGCACAGTTAGGTGAACCACCATCCGAGCGATAAGAACCGCGTCGGCAGGCCTCACCGAAACCGTACAATTAACCGCCTACTCATCGCAATGAGGTCTTGAAGATTCAATTATTAAAGGTGGGGTCCCAACCCACCGGGATTGCAGCTGATAAACAACACTTGAAAAATTGAAATATTTTTCAGCGGTGTCGCCGGGGTTTGAACCTGGGTCCCGCGGATTACGAGACCCGCGCTCTAGCCACTTGGCCACTGCTCTCCTCTTATTGAAAATAAATATTTATCTTCGAACTACAAGATGGGAAAAGTCCAAAGCCAGATGGTCGTCACAGGACAAATAATAATGGAGATGTATGAAATCATCACGCGTCTTGAAACCAAAAATATCGAACATGTAAGCATAAATAAATAAAACCAAACAAAAACGATAAATTGTAAATTCAATCAATGAAGGGTAGATTATTTTTCTACCAACTCATTCCCGATTTTTCCTATTTTTATAACGTTCTAAAAAATTCCCAACCCAAATCCATGCAACGCTACTGATTTCAGTGGGTTAATGGTAGGACCGGTTAGGGTAGCCCGATAAGAACTCAACAAAAATCGGGCTTACCCGAGGCAAAACCTGAAAGAACCCAAAGAAAACCCTAGAAGATCGTTACACACCCTATAAGAACCTGATAGGGAAGCCCGATAATGACCCAACAAGGAATTGGGTTGACCCAGCAATGAACTGTACAAAAACTCAACGTCAATTTCTAGTCGGGAAATACTATTCATAGATACATGATTAAACTTCATAATGATCGTATAAAGAATCTCAAATTCAACTGCATAAAAGCAGAATGTACTGTAACGGGACGACCTGGGGCTTACCAAAATCTCGACACTTTGTCTGAGATCCGTTGGGTGGCATCGATTGATGCGCGCTATCGCGCTAGCGAGAGAGCCGCGGGGCACCGATAAAGTCCGGTGTATTACCAGCATCGGAGTCCTCAATTAACAATCAATTGTTGGAACATTTACTCGCGCTGTGTGGTCGCGCAGTCCCATGGACTATAAACTACATATTTTTATTAACTGATTAATTCGATATTTGAATAAACGTTTCAGTAATTTTTACAATATTTGTATGGAACATGATTAGATTTGGTTCACATGAATAAGACCTTGATTACGCAATATATAAATCACGAACACGAAAGGAAACGATTCATCCCAGGTGGAGTTTTGGAGTCGGGCCGTTGTTGGCGCAACGACGATCGCCTGATCGGCGGACCGACTCTGTTCGCCAACGTTGGTTTGGCATCTCAAAATCGTCGGGATGATAACACCGGCCCGACGTTTGAGTGAAACGTCGTGAGCAGCAACGAATAACCAACGTCATTGCAACGTCGGCCCGATACCCTACGCCTGATACGTTAATTTTATTTCTAATATATATATTTGTTGATAATTTCGATAAAAATGAGTTTTTTATTAATGTTTGATCATTCTTAAACATTACATAAGATCAGGGAATAAAAAAAAATTTTGAAAGGCGTCGCCGGCGGGATCGAACCCTCGACCCTCGGTTTTTGATCGTATCTTTGAATTGAACATAAATTTAATATAAAAAAAAGATTATTTGAAAATTAATCAATTTTTTTGACTGATTAATTTTCCTTGTATATACGCGGACCGAAGAATACTTACGCGCCTCTTCTGGGATTTTAAACCTACCTACCTATCGAGCCTACTAAGGGACCTAACACTGACACTCTAACCACTACACCATCGACTAATTATAATATTCGGATGTGTATATCATATTTATGAAACATACGCCAGAAAAATATATACGTATATAAAATATAACTTATAAGGGGTCAGAAACCCTGGAATTAAGTTATAAGAAGTCACATATCTTATGAGGGGTCTGGGGCTTCGAAATTAAGTCATGGGGGGTCACTTAACGTATGAGGGGTCAGAAATCCTAGAATTATGTTTTGAAATGTTCGTATTTCGTGATACAATAAAAATCTGTAAAAATTCAGCGAAATCCGCCATGCCATAAACAACAATTATCAATAATGATATTGCCCAAAAGTAATTAATAAATTATTAACAAATAATTATTCAGCAATTTTCGGGTAAGTTTTTTTTATTTTTTTCTTCTTAAACAATAAGAAAAGAAATTAATAAATTGTTATTAAAAATTTGTTTATTCATTTGTTATTAATAAATTGTTTAAACAAATAATCATTCAACAATTTTTGGGTAAGTTTTGTTTTTTTTTTCTTCTTAAACAATAAAAAAAGTAATTTATAAATTGTTATTAAAAATTTGTTTATTAATTTGTTATTAATAAATTGTTTAAACAAATAATTATTCAACAATTTTTGGGTAAATTTAAAAAAAAAAAAATTTCTCAAACAAATCGAACACGTTAATTTTTCTGAGTGCATATGAATTTTTTCAGAATTTTCTCTCTATTTTGAGTTATTATAAAAAACATTCTGAAATACAAATAAAAAATTGCCAATTTTGTATATGTTTGTGCACACAGGTTGATCTTCAGCTTTGAAAAATTTCAAAGACACTGGGCCAAAAAATACATGAATACAGCCATTCTAAAAACTTCAAAATGGGAATTTCAAAATAGAGAGAAAATTATGAAAAAATGTTCAGAAAAAAATGCGTTCAGAAAAATTAACACATTGGATTTTTTTAAGAAAAGAAAAGCTTACGGAAAAATTGATAAACAATTATTTGATTACAAAATTTATTAATAACTTTTGGGCAATATTGTAATTGATAATGATGGTTGTTTATGGCATGCCAGATGCTACTGCTAAATTTTTTCAAATTTTTATTGCATCACAAAGTACGGAAATTTCAGTCAGATAAAAATTTTGGCTGAGACTGTAGGGGCAAAGCATATCCTTGATATGCATGTCTTTACATAACCTACGAAGAGTCAGGGGTGTAGTGAAATAAAGTTATGAGGGGTCGTCAGTTAACTTATGAGGGCCCACTTAAGTTATGAGGAGTCAGATATTCTCGAATAAAGTTTTGAGAGTTCAAAAAACTTATGAAGGATCAGGGGCTCCGAAATTAAGTTGAGAGAGGTCACTTAAGTTATAAGGGTTCAGGTATCCTGAAGTCAAGTCGGCGGAACGTGCGACCGATGCCATCACCCGGCGTTAGCTGTACTTTGGGCTGCAAGTGTTGCCCGACTATACTCGAGCGACGATTAACCAGCGTCGGATAAAACGTGGTAGGCAACAACGTCTCAACTACCGAGCCTAACGTCGATGCCACCGATCGAACAAGAGTTGTAACAACTTCGGGTCATAGTCGCGATCCGATCATTGGCTACCGACTCCTCACCGCTTGATAGCCAAGCAATCGGTCGTACGTTTCGCCGACGCTGGGTCCCAATCGTTGGCTGCCGACGAGCTGCCGCAATCAGGGTTGCCACTGTTAAAGAAATTTCTTAAGATCTGAAGAATTCCGATAAGTTGCTAAGAAATTAGAAAAAGTGAAGTATTATAAAGAAATCTTCGAAAAGTCAAAGAAAACTTGACATTTCTAAAGAAATTTTTTTTTCTCCTGCGCGGCCACATAATATGATTGTGAACCTCCGCGAAGTATAGCGAATATGCATCGCATACAGCGACATGCTATCCGCAGTATCCGCACACCACGAAATCGGCCAACGCCAATCACTGATGGCGTGTCCACGGAAACATGCCGAATGATTGGCTCGTGCCACTCGTGGTCGAATTTCCCGTGTCCACATAAAACCTCGCCCAATCGGGACCGAGTTTTGAAAGCTGCTCCTATGATAAATGGCGTTTCTTGATGATTCCTACATGTCCTCTTGAGAGTCGAGAACCGCTTTGGCGGTATTGGGTACTTTCGATTAACTGACATAAGTCGGCACAAAGCGTGCGTGCGGGAGAGAGTCCGCTCGGATGTCTCTCTCGCACTCACGCTTTGTGTCGACTTGTGTCAGTAAATGGAAGGCACCCATTCATGTAAACAAAGACTGCTGGTGGGGTGCACGTCGCTTTGGATTTTTCATGTTAGGATTCCCCAGCTTTTATAAATCTCCCGAATAGTTTCGTGCCTCTCGTTTGTCATCGCTTGTGCTGTGTGATCAAGTAAGTATTTAGTCTATAGATTCTATACGGCATAATTCTGCTTCTACGTTTGCTGTAATGTGAGAGAAAAAAAACATGCGGCAACGGAATCCCTTTTTTAATTTTGCGTCCTCATAAAGGAAGCTTGGTTTTCGTGAAAAAGTTTTTTTTCGAGATTTTTATGCCAATGTGTTCAAAATGTCCCAAAACATCGAGAAATCATATTTAGAAAAAATGTCCGTGTGTGTGGTTTTTTTGTAAGATAGCATACTCTAACTTCGGTTATTTGCGAGATATTCTACTGAAATTTTGTACATATTCAAAATAGTGATCAAGTTATTCGCTATTGAATTTGGCAAAAATTAAATTTGGCAAGAAGAAAATTTGAAAGAATTTCGATAATTTGCACATTGATTACTCATGTTTTTCGATAGTTAACAAAGCTTCCCTTATGTCGGAGCCAAATTTGATGGTCATACTTTGTGATAAAGGAAGCTGTGCGAACACTGCGAACTATGGATAAAGATGAAGAAGCAATGTGCAAATTTCAATTTGCAGGGTTTTTTTTATGTACTAGAAATTTTAGTTCTGTCATTTTATCCTCGGTTTAGATTTTGGATCTGAAATGTCCGAAGAAGAAGAATATGATTCGTCGTGCGAAAAAGAAAATCCTTCGAAAAAACGAAAAAAAACACACATACAAAAATACAACAAAGCGTGGGAATCGGAAGAAGATTTCAAGGAATGGGTGTCTGCAACGAAGCGAGGAAACACATACTTTCATTGCAAAGCATGTAACAATGACTACACCACAGTTGGAGGACGAAACAATTTAGTGAAACACTCGCAGGGTGCGAAACATTTAACACGGTTGAAATCGATTCAGAAACAGCCTGCATTAAACATCCAAGTTTTCACCGAGAAGTTGGCACTGGTTAAACAAACGAAAGAAGCTGAAATTCTTATGTCAGCTTTTGCAGCTGTTCACAACCTTCCACTGGCCGTATTGGATGACGTTCCGAATTTAATAAAAAAAATGTGCCCAGATTCGAAAATAGCCAAGAACATCAATGCCGGCAGAACAAAATGCACAAAGATAATCCAGAACGTTACCGGAAAATATTCGTTCGAAAAACTCGTCGATCTATTGAAAACGCAAAAATTCTCGCTGTTAGTCGACGAATCCACGGACGTAAGTGCAACGAAAAACTTGGCGTTGGTTGTACGATTGTTACATCAAGAATGCGTAGTTGACGCGTTTTTGGCTTTGCTTGAGGTCCCAAAAACGTCTGCGAATGAGCTGTATAAAAAAATCGTGACGTTCTTTTCGGACCATGGGATCCCATACGTTCAAAACATGATCGGCTTTGCGTCGGATGGAGCAAGCAACATGTTTGGCGTCCATCATTCCTTGTCTGTTCTATTGAAGAAGGATATACCGGAATTATTTACCATGAAATGTATCTGCCATTCGTTTGCTTTATGCGCGAATTATGCTTGTGAAGCTCTACCACGTGTCGTCGAAGATGTTGCTCGGGATGTATATAGCTATTTACAGCATAGCTATAAGCGCCAAACGGATTTCCGGGAATTTCAACAGTTCGTAGACGTCAAACCGGTAAAGCTATTGCATCCATCACAAACAAGGTGGTTGTCTTTACATCAAGTTGTGAAGAGATTATTGGAGCAATACAACGCCTTAATTTTATACTTCACTCACGCCGCGATGGAGGATAAAGTCTTGGCAGCCGACATGATCTTGGCGAGATTGCGTGAAAAATATGTCTTCAGATATCTCGAATTTCTTGAGTTCGTCCTTCCTTTCTTCAATCGATTGAATATCGAGATGCAATCGGAAGTGACAAAAATTCACCTACTCTATTCAAATGTAAGTGGAGTTTACAAATCGATATTGGAGTGTTTCTTGAAACCAGAATATCTGAAAAACGTCGATTTGGAAAACGTCGATTTCGTGAATCCACACAATTTTCTTCCCTTGGAAGAAATTTATCTTGGGCCGAAAGTGTGCGCCAATATACATAACGGAACAATTGGATTGGATACTCCACAACTTTTTGATTTTCGTAAACGATGCCTGCAATTTTATATTGTGGCTTGTCAGCAAATCGTTAAACGATTTAACTTTCGTGAAAAAACAACGAAAATCATCAAACAGTTCGCGATGCTTGACCATCACAAGATATCAAACTACCCATCAATTGCACCGTTAGTCTCGCAATTTCCGAACCTCGTCTCGTACAATGACTTGAATACGATCGATGGAGAATGGAGAGAACTCAGAAATACTGAGATACAGTGT
Source organism: Alloplasta piceator (assembly GCA_946863875.1). NCBI lineage: Eukaryota > Metazoa > Arthropoda > Insecta > Hymenoptera > Ichneumonidae > Alloplasta > Alloplasta piceator. The sequence continues at coordinate 41,001,032 of OX333072.1, read as the reverse complement.
GCCGACGCCGACTCGAGCTTGAAGTTTTGGATCACAGTGTCACGAATGAGGCTTGGCAATAACGAGCAGAAATTTCCGATGCTTACGAAATTTCTTCTCGAGCTGCACCTTTTGCCGCATTCGAGTGCAGCTGTTGAACGATTATTCTCAACTATAAATCTTAATAAAACAAAAACGCGCAGTCGACTGGGAAATAAAACTCTCACGGGTATTCTGCATACTAAAGCTCTAAACAGAACGGACCATTTATTTGAATCAGCGATGAATCGAGAATTAATCGGTTATCATAATGATTCAATGTACGAGAGAGAGAAAAGAAAACCATAAGCAAATGCCGAGATACAGTGTGCCGACGTCGACTCGAGCTTGAAGTTTTGGATCGCAGTGTCACGTTCCAAAAGGCTTATTTCCAAGAAAAAAAAGTACAAACGAGCTTTATATAGTTTATAAGCAAAACAAAAAATATAAATATAAAAAATACCATAATGAACGATTTTTCTGTGATGTGTTTTAAGTCAAGTTCAAGCAATTAATAATGTTGTTTACATGTATAATAACAATAAAATTGTTAAATGTCTAAATAAAGTTTATCATGTAATAAAACATAGGATTGTATTTCGTTTGATGGATCCTGATTTTTGGAAAGTAATTGTTGTGTCGCCTTGACATCTTGATTTGACGGAGACTAGGGATGAATCGATTGGATATATTTTTAGCTTTATTTAGGTTTTATTTACGATTTTTATGAAATAATTGTATCGTTTGAATTCGATTAAATTGATTACATTGGATTCGGCACTTTCAAAGAAGAAACGCAACGCGCTTTTATCGACTGCTAATATGTATATCACCTTCAGTCGGTAAGAGCGCGTTCCTTGTTTTCATGTGTGATCGGGTGAAGAAATTCTTAAGAAATTTGAAAGACCTATATAAAGAAGTTAATTTGCACAGAGTGGCAACCCTGGCCGCAATACAGCCAATCGTCGGCGGTACTCGGAACGTCGGCGACTTCTACATGGGATGTTGTTTAGGTGACATGGTATACGACGTAACACATTCGTGCATATAGATTTACATCAAAAAAAGACGACGAAAACGAAAGGGACAATTTATACTTAGCATATACGAATAGATTCACTCGCATAAACAACATGTGTCATATATCGCAAACCTACGCAAAGGGGTGGTATCATTCATTCGCTATTAATTCGGATTAGAGCTCGATACTGTAAAGTCATCATGATCCGATACGATTCCCATCACATTAATTTGCAGCTGTTTACGAAAAACAGGAATCGGAAACACGAAAGGAAACGAAATACATTTTTTTTAGTTTTCTATCAGACATTTTGAGCAGGGTTTGTTGTTATATTATTGACACCATTTTATGGCATTCTAAGCACAGGGAAACGATGTGAGCATTCGTCCAACTGAAAAAGAGAATTTTATACAGTAATCGGATTTTATTGAAGTTTGATGAGAGAAATGTTAATTTCTAACTCTAATAAAAAGCCCACAAAATTCATAAAATCAATGCGGTATTTAACAAAGTTTATTTTTACCCAAAATTTTACACATTTGAATTAATAAGTAGTGGGAGAGTAATCAATAATACGATTGTTTATAGGCAGCTTCTCGTAAAGCTAAATACTAAAGTACTAAATCTCTGATTAACGGGTTACGCTGTAAAAAAATATCTTGGAGGAATAAAAATAAAATGTAATTTCTTGGTTGAAGCGTTAAAGCAACAAGAGCGAAAAACAAACTAAAAATGTTTCTATATGCGTGATTTATCTCTCTATATCATCCCACAGTGTTTGGGAAACGATCTTATATGGTTTTTTTCTATAAGTCTATCTGGAGCGTGGATTCAGTGACAGCTAAAATAAACTGACATTGTATAAAATAGATCGCGCGTCCTTTTTATCTATCTTCCGTAAATGTTTTCGACTCTTCTTGCGGTGCACTGGCTGATAATTCAATCGCTTCTCTTAAAAAGCCATCGTTTGCGATATTGCACAACAAAAGATTACTGATTAACGAAAAGCTTTTCGATACACTGTAAAAAATTTGGTGTTAAAAATAACACCAATTTAACACCAACAAGTGGTCGACATAGGTCAATACCGTTTTGTGTAAAGCACGGTGTTAATGAGTGGTGTCAAATGCACGGTGTAGATTCGGTGTTTTTAAATAACACCGAATAAGTCCACACCTTTTAGTGCACTTTTTATCAACACCGGATAAGTTCACACCTTTCGGTGTATTTCTTATTAATAAAATGATTTTGACACTTATTAGTGTAAATATAACAACGTAGCAGAAATCATTCTGGTTAATTACACAATGAAGTGTTAAAATTATTTTCGAATGAATAGTTCTTACGAGGTACCCCTTTTTCTATGTATGCATCTTATTTCGAGAGTTTCCTTCTTAGGGTATACCGTTTTGGGCAATCCTCGAAGAGAAAATTAGTTTCCGAGTGAACGGAAATTCTCTACGAGAATTTAATAAATAAGTACAATTACATAAGCCAGCAAGACCTCCTTGTATGGACTCTTTCAACACCGACCCATTCAGTACTCGCGCCCGTCTTTATAAGCATTCTCTTCGCATTATCCGTATGAAAGTTCAGCAGTTGCCGTCCTGCGACATCTTGCGCCAAGTCTCGGAACTAACGCGACGAGGTTTCGGGTGATGGCCCAAAATTACATTTACATTTATCAGTGTTAAATTTTAATATTTACCATTTCAACACGGTTTATGAGGTACACATAAATCCAAGCCGATTAAAAAATGACACCAAAATAACAAGAATAAAAATTCCCTCGTTTTGAATTTTTTTTGAAGTGAATACTTCTTTTACGACAAAAGCCAGGTAGCGTTAAACGTACCCGTTAAACTCACGCGATAAACGTGCCCGTTAGACACATGCGTTAAGGTCAGGCTAAAGACCCTCTGTCTCACTCTCACAGGACCCCTATAGGCGCTCTCTCTCACACTCACAAGAGCGGAAAGGCGGGGGGAGGGTGTTATGCCTGCCCTTAAACGTGCCTGGCGGTAAACCAGACAAGAGAATGGAAAAATACAAGAACGGAGAGAAAGAGTGTGAGCGAGAGAGCGATAGGCCATAGCATGCCCGCCTGTACGTGTTTATATTAGTACGTATATAGCAGGAAGTAAAAGGTAAGGAGACGAATCTCCACAGAACAGAAATGGTCAGACTTTTGGCATAAAGTTACCGGGTACACGATTCCGCCGCTTGGGGCGTAGTTGTCGAGACATCGTTCGAATGTTATGATTATTAGCAGCGGCGTATGCCGTATAAATTCCGAAGTGACAGATGGCTGACTGATAGCTGTTTCCCGTGCAGAAATTTCCGCAGGGATCAAACTGGATTCTGGCAGCTACGTAGCCTAATCTGATCATCAAATATTCAATTCGTAAGATAATTTTTTTATTCACAGAGTCTAAGATCTTTCAACAAAATGTCTAGTATAGATTGAACATCCTATAAATGGAAAACAAGCGCCGCACTGGTATTTTTGTAAATCCTGATGACTGAGGATGAAAAATTTGTACATTTCTGAAGCTACGTATCCCAGTCTAAGTAGTGTCACTTGGGGTTTTCATTGATATAAAATAGTCTAGACTACGCAAAGTTTGTTTTGATAGGAAACTCTTGGGTTTTTCATTGATATAAAATCCAAGTGATACTGCTTAAGCTGGGCTTTGTAGTTTCAGAAATGTGCAAATTTTTCATCCTCAGTTTTCAGTATTTACAAAAATACCAGTGCGGGGCTTACTTTCCTTTGAGTAGTCTAAATTATTTTATATCAATGAAAAATCCAAGTGACACTGCTTAGACTGGGCTGGGCTGGGCTACGTAGCTTCAGAAATGTGCAAATCTTTCATCCTCCGTTTTCAGTATTTACGAAAATGCCAGTGCGGAGCTTATTTTCCTTTTATATAAATGTCCAATCTATTCTGGACCTTTTGTTGAAAAATCTTAGATTCTGTGAATCGAAAAATTATCCTACGAATTGTATATTTGCCCATTCTGGCAATTACGTAGTCTAATCAAATCTTCAAATATTTAATTCGCATGATAATTTTTTGATTGGTGTTATTATAGGTTCCTTACATTGCAAGCATTAAAAAAACTCAAATTTTTGCGATTATTTTCTTTATTTTTTTCCCGTTCACTTAAATAACCCGTCTTACAGCCTCGTATGAAACACGACATTTTCAAAACATATATTATTACGGTTAGGTCAGGGGTATGACGCTCAATGCTAAAAGATCTTCGCTTATCTGACACGCTTCTGATTGGTCGGGGTATGTCAGTCGCCAACTGCAGGACGGGAAACTCGAACTGCGGTATGCGGTGGTAATGGTAGCATTGCCGAATTTTGGCCGGCAAAGTAAAGAACTTTCTTATCAATAATCGACCTTTTATAAGCGCTACTCAGTGCGAGATTCTTTTTCATTCTTGCCTCGTTGTTATTAATAGTTTACTACACTGAGAATAATTAATAGATATTGCCGTTTTTTTAAAATTCGGTTTTATTCATTTCATAATTTTGAAATAACATAGTTTATAACATGATCAATGAAATAAGACGCAGCTAAACAATATAAATTTGTAGACATTCTGTATTTAGTTTTTATATGGGAATTTAAATTGAAGATTTATTTCTACAAAACTTTGCGCAGTGAGAAATTACGGAATAATAAATAAAACTTGAACATTTTAATGTAATAGTCAATAAATGCCATTAATTTTAATTCCGAGTAAAACTGTTCCTCAGTTTAATATTTTATAATAACTATGCTATTTTAGACAGAACAGAGAGTAAATATGTATCAAATTTGTTGCTTATCGCAATTTTTTCAATATTGATCCCCGCTAATTAAGAGCAAAAGATATTGGAGAATAATTGCTAATATAATTTGTTAATAGGGAATACAATAACTATACTCTTTAATCTATATTCTTAAATAACTCCATTCGTAAATATCTCTCTTCAAATATCTCTATTCTTAAAATGTCTGTGCTTGTGAATAACTTTATTATATAAAGTTATTCAGTTATTCAGAGAAATCTTAATAAGAGTAGAGATATTTGCAAACAGAATTTACAACAATACAATATAACTCTACTTTTTACTTTTCTATTTGTTAATATCTCTACTCTTAAATATCTCTATTAAAATATCTCTACACTCAAATATTTCTACTCTTATATATCTCTATTCTTCTGTTCACTCGTGTCACTCCTGAATAACCAAATTTGTTACATTTCATAATAAGTAATGACAGAAGTAGGCAGAAGAATAGAAATATTTAAGAGTAGAGATATTTATATTAAGAGTAGAGTTCTTTAGGAATATATATTTACGAATGGAGTCATTTAAGAATAGCAAATATCTCTACTCTTAAATATCTGTTCTTAAAATGCATCTACTTCTGAATAACTTTATTGTATGAAGTTATTCAGGAGTAGAGAGATTTTAATAAGAGTAGAGATATTTGAATAGACATATTTAAGCGTAGAGATATTTACGAATAAAGATATTTACGAATAGTTATTTAAGAATAGAGATAAACGAGTTGAGCTATTTAGGAATAGAGATATTTATGAATAGAGACGTAAAGAGTTGAGAGTTATTGTATTGTCTGTTAATATACAACTTGCAATTTAATGTACAGCAAGATGCAAACTCTTGGGATTCTGAAGGTAAACATAACCTGAAAACTTTTTGAACACATTTTTCTTAGAGATGGCTTGATGGAATAAAAAAAAGAGTGGGGCCGCTTGCGTAATTAATGTATACAAGTGGCCCTATTATTTTTCTTACTCCATCAAGCCGTCACTTTGTTTTTTTTAACTTTTGAACATTTACGAGAAAGCCTTGTTCGAATATTTGTCGGTAAGACAGATCTTTCATATTCTCTGAAGTGAAATTTACTCGCTGCCCGACAGATACCACTACTGTCGTGCAACCACCATCACCAACGAAAATCCGGTACTCTGGAGTAGTCGCTAGCGTGCTTGCCTCTAAACCAGAGCATCGGAAGGTCCGAGGTTCGATTACCTGTGCCGTAGTCTCGTCGAGAAATAAAAATATGGGCGTGACAAGCTCCAGATATATATGTGGCATACACAGGTACTTGTACCGGTGTGAGTCACATGTATATAGCTGTAGTCCATGTTTATAATCTCTCGAGGAGGCGCGACGTAGCTCCGGCATCGGAAGACGAAACTCAGGGCCGTACGGGCTATGGGCCGACCCTGGATAGACCTCAGATCTCCACACAGGAAGAGAATGCAAAAAAAAAATCACCAACGAAATTGTATTTTTTTTTCCTAAGGTTACAGCTCCTGGCATATCCTTCTGTCTTACCCCTGGGTTAGGTTATGTTATTGTATTTTTTGTGTCAATCGGATCGACGGTGGACACTGAAATATATATAGTAATACACGATAGAACATTTTTAGAACGATGTTGGAACACCAGCGCCGCGAGTGAACAGGTTGGTACTACTATCTTTCTTTTTCTTCTTCTTTTCCTTCTGGCTATCGCCCTCTAGGGGCATGTGCCACTCCAATTTGGTTAACTACTACTATCTTTGAGCCGAAACGCGAACCATTTTTCGCCGGCCAGCCTGGCAGAGTTTCGACTCCTTACCGCTTACTTCCTAGTATATAGGAATATATATATATATATATATATATATATATATATATATATATATATATATATAGTCCGTATATAGGAGAATAAATATGGGGCATTCCACGCCAAATCGACCACTTTAAAACCTGACCCCTTTCGATTTAGCTGAAACTTTTTTATTTTTTTCTACCCTATGAAAAAGATTTTTCAGAATTTTTTCAGATTTTTTTACGCAACCGATAAAAAGTTATGAATATTTCAAAAAAAATGGCCTTTTATTTTTCAAATGTCGATAACTTCTTCAAAAATTGACGAATTGGGATGTTTTTTTTTTCAAAATTTTCGTTTTTAAATGAAAAACTTTTCAGAAAAATTTTTAAAAAAATGATTCAGAGCTATCTTTATTGTTTTTTTTCTACTTTTCGGAAAAAAACGGAAATTTCTCGATGATTACCATTTTTAATTTTTAATTTTTTTTTTTATTAGAAACCTTGATATTTTCTGTAAGTTCTCTAAAATTTTCAGAGTGGGGAAATTTTTTCTTCTATTTTTTTTTCAATTAAAAAAAAAAAAAATTTTTTTCACTCAGCCTATTTCTTATAATACTACTCTAGGGATTTATAATTATGTAGAGAGAACGTCAAAGTTAAAAAAAAAAATAAATGACATTCAAATCTCATGAATTAAAAAAAAATGGCTATTGATTTTTCAAATGTCCATAACTTCTTCAAAAATTGCCTTATCGGGATGTTTTTTTTTCAAAATTTTCGTTTTCAAATGTACTTTTCAGAAAAATATTTAAAAAAATGATTCAGAGCTATCTTCGTTGTTTTTTTTTCTAATTTTCGGAAAGAAACGAAAATTTCTCGATGATTACCATTTCTAATTTTTAATTTCTTTTTTTTATTAGAAACCGTGATATTTTCTGTAAGATGTCTGAAATTTTTAGAGTGGGGAGATTTTCTCTTCCATTTTTTTTTCAAATTGTTTTCATTGTTTTCTCTTCTATTTTTTTTTTTTCAAATTGAAAAAAAAAATAGAAGAGAAAATCTCCCCACTCTGAAAATTTCAGACATCTTACAGAAAATATCACGGTTTCTAATAAAAAAAAAAATTAAAAATTAGAAATGGTAATCATCGAGAAATTTTCGTTTTTTTCCGAAAATTAGAAAAAAAACAACGAAGATAGCTCTGAATCATTTTTTAAATATTTAACGTCTCTTGTCGCTGTTAATTTTCGTGCGTGTTTTTTTACTTTTTGATGTTTTTAATGCCCGCCCCGACCAGCAAAACCTCGGCTTCTCCTCGGTTTTGCAAAAGTCAGGCGGGCCCTCCCGCCCCCCGGACCGGCCAAAACCCGCAGTCTTCGCAACACTTCGCGAGATTGCCGGTAGGCGCGCTGATGCAGGCCACAAAAGTAAAATCAGTCTATATATATACAAATATGGCTGAACGCAAGTCAGCTGTTATGCTCTTGCGGTATTTTATACATTAAAATTAATTATCGAACGTACTTTCGGCTAGGGGATCAAGAAAAATAGTATACGACCCACGGCCCGAATGCTGGATGCCCTGACGTGCGTGATATGAAGGCCTCGGCTTCGCCTCGGCCTCCATATCACACACGCCAGGAAATCCAACTTTCGGGCCTTGGGTCGTAATATACTATTTTTGAAGTTTCAAGTTCATTTTGCTTCTAATAGAAATTAAAAAAAAAAAACGAAAGCTCAAGAAGGATGCTTCAATAGACGCGTTTTTTATCGCAAATTTGTTAACACTTCATTGACGGCAATTCAACAATGGCTGATTTCAGTGGCAACGAAATTGTTGACATGCTCATTATTTTAGGGAGATGTCGGGGCAATTATTTACAAGCCGAAATTTGTATCGATGCGAACATCCTCATCGTCGTCAACCATCGCGACAGACAATCCGAACCCTCGAATTGAGAGCGAGAGCAGATCAGATGACCCGTCACCGCCAACGTGTCCAAAACGTCAACAACGATTTTGATGATCCACATGAGTCTCGAAACATGGCTATTTTAGCCATGATAGCAAAAGATCCTCATTTGAGTGTTAGAGTGATCTTGGAACGACTGGGCGTTCCCAGATCTACGGTGCACAGAGTATTGAGAGATGCGAGATTCCATCCGTACCGCACACAATTCCATCAAGACACGCCTAATCCTAATCCATTGCGAAGAGTGAAATTTTGTCGGTGGGCATTGAGACGCATCGAGCGATTCCCACACTTTTTTAGGTTCGTTATGTTCAGTCATGAATCAACATTTAACAACCGAGGTCAGGTAAATTGGTGGAATTTCAGATATTGGTCTGATCAGAATCCACATAGGGTGAGCCAAATCGATCATCAGCATCGGTGGAGTTTGAATGTTTGGTGTGGAATATTTAACGGGCAAATAATAGGTCCCTATTTCTTTGAGGGAACGGTGATGGGTGCCCGTTATCTAGATTTTCTGCAAAATGAATTGCTTATTTTGCTAGAAGACCTTGATTTAGATACACGTCAACAGATGTGGTTTCAGCAAGACGGTGCACCTGCTCACTGGGCTCGTATTGTTCGGAATCAACTGGGCGCAACATTCGGTCGAAGGTGGATTGGTCGAAATGGACCTGTCCATTGGCCTCCAAGGTCACCTGATCTTACCTCTCCCGATTTTTTCTTGTGGGCTTATCTTAAAGACGTTGTCTACCGTCAACCTCCAACAACACGAGAGAATATGCGGGAGCGGATAAGAGCTGCCTGCCGTGCAATCCCGAGAGAAGTTCTCTTAAGAACAGTTGATGGTTTTGAGAGGAGAGATCAGATGTGTTTAAACTTGAATGGTGGAATCTTTGAACACCTTTAGGAAGAATTCAGAGAACACTCACAAGAAGGGTTTGGAGTCTAAAAATACTGCGGAAGTGAGGAGCCGTAGAGACCTAATCCTTGTGAGTGTTCCACACACACACACACGTACAAAATCACACACACTCTGAGGAGGAGGGTTTGGAGTCAAAAAATACTGCGGAAGTGACGAGCCGTGGAGACCTAATCCTTATGAGTGTTCCACACACTCAAACTCACAACATTGCACACTCACACACTTACAAAATTACACACTCATACAGTCAGATACACTGACAAGGAGAGTTTGGAGTGGAAAAAATACTGCGAAAGTGACGAGACTCTGCCTCCTCGTCTTCGTGGTTATCCCGGATAATACTAAAATAGTAAAAAATGGTGATCTCTTATGAACTGAATAAAAAAAATGTTCCAACAAAAGTTGTTAGTTTTGACTTGACACATTTTTTGGTGAAAAAAATCATGTTTTCATTGTTTAAAAAACCTTTCGGCCATCTTAACACCGCCCCTTTAAATTTTGGACCAAAAAACTTTTTTTTTTAACGGCTTTCTTTGAACTCTAAAAGTTTTATTCCACTCGATTTTTTATCGGAGCAGTATTTTTCAAGATAATTCAGCTGTTAGATTAAATTGGGATACCCTCTATTGTAGGCTGTATCAAAAAAATGTTTCTACAAAAGATGTTAGATTTAATCTGAAAAAATTTTTAGTGAAAAAGAAAATCATGTTTCCATTTAAAAAAAACATGTTAGCTATCTTAACGCCGCCATTTTGAATTTTGGACCGAAACAAAAAAATTTTTTAAACGTCTTCCTCTGAACCCCAAAAGTTTCAGCCCACTCAATTTTCGATCAGAGCAATATTTTTCAAAATAAATCAACTGTAAGATTAAAATGGGACACCCGGTATACATTAGGTTAGGCTCAAAAGTTTCATTTGGGTATAAGAAAAGGTTTGTGAAAATATGAGCTCTCCATATTAATATTAACATCATCCTCATCGCACTTTTCGATTTTTCATTGGAATAACATGGGAAAAATTATCTTTACGTCATCTGATTTTTATAACTAGCAAACGATCCATCATATGGGAAATCTAGAGACATATTTTTGTACAGAATTGAACACTCTACAAAAAAGGTTCTGAGTAACTTTTTGATAAGTCCACTCGTTCGAAAGTTATTCAATGTTCAAGTTCAATTTTTCATAAATTTTGCTGATTTTTGGATATTACACCGGAACTAATTAGTTTTTATCGACAAAATGTGGATAAAATGTGGTGTTAAACAATAAATTGAACTTTCGACAAATGTTGACCAATAGTTCTCACTATATAATAATGAAAAAAATAGAACGCTTTTAAAAAATTGTGCCGCAGGGGTTTGTTTAAAAATTCATTTTTCTGTTAAGACATTCATAGTAGTATATCAGTACATTTTTATTCGTTTTTATTTTAAAATAAAAAAAAACAAACAAAAAAAAGTAAATTTCGAAGCTAATTTCTGCTGCACAATTTTCTTAAAGCGTTCCATTTTTATTTTTTATTTTTGTGAGAACTATTGGTTAACCTTTGTCGAAAGTTTAATTTATGTTCAACATGAAATTTCATCCACATTTTGTCGATAAAACTAACTAGTTCTGGTGTAATATCCAAAAATCAGCAAAGTTTACGAAAAATTGAAATTAAACATTGAATAACTTTTGAACGAGTGGACTTATCAAAAAGTTACTTGGGACCTTTTTTGTAGAGTGTTCAATTCTGTACAAAGATATTTCTCTATATTTCCCGTATGATGGATTATTTGATAGTTATAAAAATTAGAAGACGTAAAAATAATTTTTCGCATGTTATTCTTATGGAAAATCGAAAAGTGCGATGAGGACGATGTTAATATCAATATTAAGAGCTCATATTTTTACAGACCTTTTTTTATACCTAAATGAAACTTTTGAGCCTGTTTGGGAAAAGAAACAAAAAATTTAAATGTACTTTTCAGAAAAATATTTAAAAAAATGATTCAGAGCTATCTTTATTGTTTTTTTTCTACTTTTCGGAAAAAAACGAAAATTTCTCGATGATTACCATTTTTAATTTTAAATTTTTTTTTTTAATTAGAAACCTTGATATTTTCTGTAAGTTCTCTGAAATTTTCAGAGTGGGGAAATTTTTTCTTCTATTTTTTTTTTTCAATTTAAAAAAAAAAAAAATTTCCACTCAGCCTATTTCTTATAATACTACTCTAGGGATTTATAATTATGTAGAGAGAACGTCAAAGTTAAAAAAAAAAAAATGACATTCAAATCTCATGAATTAAAAAAAAATAGCTATTGATTTTTCAAATGTCCATAACTTCTTCAAAAATTGCCTTATCGGGATGTTTTTTTTTTCAAAATTTTCGTTTTTAAATGTACTTTTCAGAAAAATATTTAAAAAAATGATTCAGAGCTATCTTCGTTGTTTTTTTTCTAATTTTCGGAAAAAAACGAAAATTTCTCGATGATTACCATTTCTAATTTTTAATTTCTTTTTTTTATTAGAAACCGTGATATTTTCTGTAAGATGTCTGAAATTTTCAGAGTGGGGAGATTTTCAGACATCTTACAGAAAATATCACGGTTTCTAATAAAAAAAAGAAATTAAAAATTAGAAATGGTAATCATCGAGAAATTTTCGTTTTTTTCCGAAAATTAGAAAAAAAACAATGAAGATAGCTCTGAATCATTTTTTTAAATATTTTTCTGAAAAGTACATTTAAAAACGAAAATTTTGAAAAAAAAAAACATCCCGATAAGGCAATTTTTGAAGAAGTTATGGACATTTGAAAAATCAATAGCTATTTTTTTTTAATTCATGAGATTTGAATGTCATTTTTTTTTTTAACTTTGACGTTCTCTCTACATAATTATAAATCCCTAGAGTAGTATTATAAGAAATAGGCTGAGTGAAAAAATTTTTTTTTTTTAAATTGAAAAAAAAATAGAAGAAAAAATTTCCCCACTCTGAAAATTTCAGAGAACTTACAGAAAATATCAAGGTTTCTAATAAAAAAAAAAAATTAAAAATTAAAAATGGTAATCATCGAGAAATTTTCGTTTTTTTCCGAAAAGTAGAAAAAAAACAATAAAGATAGCTCTGAATCATTTTTTTAAATATTTTTCTGAAAAGTAAATTTAAAAACGAAAATTTTGAAAAAAAAAAACATCCCGATTCGTCAATTTTTGAAGAAGTTATGGACATTTGAAAAATAAAAGGCCATTTTTTTTGAAATATTCATAACTTTTTATCGGTTTCGTAAAAAAATCTGAAAAAATTCTGAAAAATCTTTTTCATAGGGTAGAAAAAAATAAAAAAGTTTCAGCCAAATCGAAAGGGGTCAGGTTTTAAAGTGGTCGATTTGGCGTGGAATGCCCCAAATATATTAGGCCGTTTCAAAAAATTTTTTTGTTTCTTTTCCCAAACAGGCTCAAAAGTTTCATTTAGGTATAAGAAAAGGTCTGTAAAAATATGAGCTCTTAATATTGATATTAACATCGTCCTCATCGCACTTTTCGATTTTCCATAAGAATAACATGCGAAAAATTATTTTTACGTCTTCTAATTTTTATAACTATCAAATAATCCATCATACGGGAAATATAGAGAAATATCTTTGTACAGAATTGAACACTCTACAAAAAACGTCCCAAGTAACTTTTTGATAAGTCCACTCGTTCAAAAGTTATTCAATGTTTAATTTCAATTTTTCTTAAACTTTGCTGATTTTTGGATATTACACCAGAACTAGTTAGTTTTATCGACAAAATGTGGATGAAATTTCATGTTGAACATAAATTAAACTTTCGACAAAGGTTAACCAATAGTTCTCACAAAAATAAAAAATAAAAATGGAACGCTTTAAGAAAATTGTGCAGCAGAAATTAGCTTCGAAATTTACTTTTTTTTGTTTGTTTTTTTTTATTTTAAAATAAAAACGAATAAAAATGTACTGATATACTACTATGAATGTCTTAACAGAAAAATGAATTTTTAAACAAACCCCTGCGGCACAATTTTTTAAAAGCGTTCTATTTTTTTCATTATTATATAGTGAGAACTATTGGTCAACATTTGTCGAAAGTTCAATTTATTGTTTAACACCACATTTTATCCACATTTTGTCGATAAAACTAATTAGTTCCGGTGTAATATCCAAAAATCAGCAAAATTTATGAAAAATTGAACTTGAACATTGAATAACTTTCGAACGAGTGGACTTATCAAAAAGTTACTCAGAACCTTTTTTGTAGAGTGTTCAATTCTGTACAAAAATATGTCTCTAGATTTCCCATATGATGGATCGTTTGCTAGTTATAAAAATCAGATGACGTAAAGATAATTTTTCCCATGTCATTCCAATGAAAAATCGAAAAGTGCGATGAGGATGATGTTAATATTAATATGGAGAGCTCATATTTTCACAAACCTTTTCTTATACCCAAATGAAACTTTTGAGCCTAACCTAATGTATACCGGGTGTCCCATTTTAATCTTACAGTTGATTTATTTTGAAAAATATTGCTCTGATCGAAAATTGAGTGGGCTGAAACTTTTGGGGTTCAGAGGAAGACGTTTAAAAAAATTTTTTGTTTCGGTCCAAAATTCAAAATGGCGGCGTTAAGATGGCTAACATGTTTTTTTTAAAATGGAAACATGATTTTCTTTTTCACTAAAAATTTTTTCAGATTAAATCTAACATCTTTTGTAGAAACATTTTTTTGATACAGCCTACAATAGAGGGTATCCCAATTTAATCTAACAGCTGAATTATCTTGAAAAATACTGCTCCGATAAAAAATCGAGTGGAATAAAACTTTTAGAGTTCAAAGAAAGCCGTTAAAAAAAAAAGTTTTTTGGTCCAAAATTTAAAGGGGTGGTGTTAAGATGGCCGAAAGGTTTTTTAAACAATGAAAACATGATTTTTTTCACCAAAAAATGTGTCAAGTCAAAACTAACAACTTTTGTTGGAACATTTTTTTTATTCAGTTCATAAGAGATCACCATTTTTTACTATTTTAGTATTATCCGGGATAACCACGAAGACGAGGAGGCAGAGTCTCGTCACTTTCGCAGTATTTTTTCCACTCCAAACTCTCCTTGTCAGTGTATCTGACTGTATGAGTGTGTGATTTTGTAAGTGTGTGAGTGTGCAATGTTGTGAGTTTGAGTGTGTGGAACACTCATAAGGATTAGGTCTCCACGGCTCGTCACTTCCGCAGTATTTTTTGACTCCAAACCCTCCTCCTCAGAGTGTGTGTGATTTTGTACGTGTGTGTGTGTGTGGAACACTCACAAGGATTAGGTCTCTACGGCTCCTCACTTCCGCAGTATTTTTAGACTCCAAACCCTTCTTGTGAGTGTTCTCTGAATTCTTCCTAAAGGTGTTCAAAGATTCCACCATTCAAGTTTAAACACATCTGATCTCTCCTCTCAAAACCATCAACTGTTCTTAAGAGAACTTCTCTCGGGATTGCACGGCAGGCAGCTCTTATCCGCTCCCGCATATTCTCTCGTGTTGTTGGAGGTTGACGGTAGACAACGTCTTTAAGATAAGCCCACAAGAAAAAATCGGGAGAGGTAAGATCAGGTGACCTTGGAGGCCAATGGACAGGTCCATTTCGACCAATCCACCTTCGACCGAATGTTGCGCCCAGTTGATTCCGAACAATACGAGCCCAGTGAGCAGGTGCACCGTCTTGCTGAAACCACATCTGTTGACGTGTATCTAAATCAAGGTCTTCTAGCAAAATAAGCAATTCATTTTGCAGAAAATCTAGATAACGGGCACCCATCACCGTTCCCTCAAAGAAATAGGGACCTATTATTTGCCCGTTAAATATTCCACACCAAACATTCAAACTCCACTGATGCTGATGATCGATTTGGCTCACCCTATGTGGATTCTGATCAGACCAATATCTGAAATTCCACCAATTTACCTGACCTCGGTTGTTAAATGTTGATTCATGACTGAACATAACGAACCTAAAAAAGTGTGGGAATCGCTCGATGCGTCTCAATGCCCACCGACAAAATTTCACTCTTCGCAATGGATTAGGATTAGGCGTGTCTTGATGGAATTGTGTGCGGTACGGATGGAATCTCGCATCTCTCAATACTCTGTGCACCGTAGATCTGGGAACGCCCAGTCGTTCCAAGATCACTCTAACACTCAAATGAGGATCTTTTGCTATCATGGCTAAAATAGCCATGTTACGAGACTCATGTGGATCATCAAAATCGTTGTTGACGTTTTGGACACGTTGGCGGTGACGGGTCATCTGATCTGCTCTCGCTCTCAATTCGAGGGTTCGGATTGTCTGTCGCGATGGGTGACGACGATGAGGATGTTCGCATCGATACAAATTTCGGCTTGTAAATAATTGCCCCGACATCTCCCTAAAATAATGAGCATGTCAACAATTTCGTTGCCACTGAAATCAGCCATTGTTGAATTGCCGTCAATGAAGTGTTAACAAATTTGCGATAAAAAACGCGTCTATTGAAGCATCCTTCTTGAGCTTTCGTTTTTTTTTAAATTTCTATTAGAAGCAAAATGAACTTGAAACTTCAAAAATAGTATATTACGACCCAAGGCCCGAAAGTTGGATTTCCTGGCGTGTGTGATATGGAGGCCGAGGCGAAGCCGAGGCCTTCATATCACGCACGTCAGGGCATCCAGCATTCGGGCCGTGGGTCGTATACTATTTTTCTTGATCCCCTAGCCGAAAGTACGTTCGATAATTAATTTTAATGTATAAAATACCGCAAGAGCATAACAGCTGACTTGCGTTCAGCCATATTTGTATATATATAGACTGATTTTACTTTTGTGGCCTGCATCAGCGCGCCTACCGGCAATCTCGCGAAGTGTTGCGAAGACTGCGGGTTTTGGCCGGTCCGGGGGGCGGGAGGGCCCGCCTGACTTTTGCAAAACCGAGGAGAAGCCGAGGTTTTGCTGGTCGGGGCGGGCATTAAAAACATCAAAAAGTAAAAAAACACGCACGAAAATTAACAGCGACAAGAGACGTTAACGCACAGAAAATGTCAAAATGTCAACACACGGGCGCAAACTGACTCGGTGAGTCGGGACGAAGAAACAAGGTGAGGGGGTGCTAAGCTCTTAAGACAAACAGTTGATGGTTTTAAGAGGAGAGTAAAGGCATGTTTAAACATGAATGGTGGAATCTTCGAACACCTTTAAGAAGATTTCCGAAAACTTTCACGAGGAGGACTTAGAAGACCTCCTCGGCTTCGTCATAATGCTGCATAACGCTAAAATAGTCAAAAATGGTGATCTAGTCTAAAATATCCGGGCTATAAAAAAAATATTCCCACAAAAGATGTTAGATTTGATCTGAAAAATTCTTTGGTAAAAAAAATGATGTTTTCATTTTTAAAAAACATGTCAGCCATCTTAACGCCGCCATCTTGAATTGTGGACCAAAACAAAAAAATTTTTTGAACGTCCTCTTCTGAACCCTAAAAGTTCCATCCCACTCAATTTTTTATCGGAGCAGTATTTTTCAAGATAATTCAGCTGTTAGATTAAAATGGGACACCCTCTGCTATAGGCTGTATCAAAAAAATGTTCCTACAAAAGATGTTAGATTTAATCTGAAAAAAATTTTGGTGAGAAAAAAATCATGTTTTCATTTTAAAAAAACATGTTAGCCATCTTAACGCCGCCATTTTGAATTTTGGACCAAAACAAAAAATTTTTTGAACGTCCCCTTCTGAACCCTAAAAGTTTCAGCCCACTCAATTTTTTATCGGAGCAATATTTTTCAAAATAAATCAACTGTAAGATTAAAATGGGACACCCGGTATATGAGGTATTCTAGCGCATCTCAACCACTTTTACGTGTTGTATTTTTTTTATTTGGCTCAAACTTTTTTCTATTATTGTACCTATTTATGGAACTTTACTTGATTTTTTTCGAACTTTTTTACCCATGAATTTACAAGATATGATTTTTTGTTGAAATTCGATGATTTTTTTTCAACTGCTTGTAACTTTGCGAAAAATAGACCAAATCAAGCTTTTTTTTAAATCTTCTCTTTTGAGTGCATTTTTTGATAAAAAATATTAAAAATTTATCGATATTCATCTTCTATATCGTTTTACCGCTTAAAGCAAAAAAATGTTAATTTCAAAAGGTCGGACACTTTTAATTTTTTTAAAAAAATGTGCTAAGAAACTTTGACTTTTTTTTAAATATTTTTAACGCTAGGCTGATCGTGGGCAGATTTTTCGTTACATTTTTTTTCATTATTTAAAATTTTTTTTTTTTTATCACAAGCAAAAAAACGTTTTTTTTTCAAAAGGTGGGACACGTTTAATTTTTTTCAAATAATTGCTATTAAACTTTGACTATATGAACTATTTTTATTAAAAGCTCTTATTTACTTTCACCTGTCCCGGTGTCTGTCTGTAATCGGTATCACGACGAAATATCCGGGGACAAAATATCCGCGACAAAATATCCGTGACAAAATATCCGTGGGTAAAAATATCCGCGGTTAAAAATATCTGCTCTTGAGTATCCACAATGAGGAATATTTAGAACATCCGTGAGAATCATGCGAAAAGAAATGGTGGGGATAATCCCTGTAATGTTTCGAATGTCGGATTAATTTTCTATATAAGATTGAAACCTCAGATATGTGTGTGTGTGTGTGTGTGTGTGTGCGTGCGTGCGTGCGTGTGTGTGCCGCTTAAATTTATGACATTGAACAAAAATAAAAAACCGCTTATTCAGGATGGTTATGTGTATGCCTTAAAAAGTGTTAATAAGAATAATAGAAAGTGGTATGTCGAGTACACAAACCTGAATTGTTCCGTTATTTTGCACACGACGAGTGACAACCGTACAGGTACGAAAATTATGAGTTTGTGTCTGTGCTTAGGGCTATGCGTTTATGGTCATTTCACTTTAGTTATAATTATATTGAATAGGTGAGATTATTGATTTACGCTGGTGTTCATGAGGAAATATACATATGGGGATAAGTTGTGTGTTGACATTTTTCGAAATCCCCAAAGCCAAACATTCTAAAATCCTACAGAGTTTTCTCGGGTATTCTGACCGCGGATATTTTTTACCACGGATATTTTGAACAGCGGATATTTTTTACCGCGGATATTTTGGGCCGCGGATATTTTTTGGCGCGGATATTTTGTCACGGATATTTTGTCGCGGATATTTTGTCCGCGGATATTTCGTTACGGAACCTCTGTAATCAAATATTGCAAGTTAAATTTGACCCACTTCCCGATTTTCGATTGAGTTTAAATTTGTCATGCATATGTAAATCGGATGACAATGCAATATTATCACAGAAAAATTGCAAATTTTTTGCAAAAAAAAATTGTTTTGCAAAATTTTGATTACAAATTTGCTTGAAAATTGTTTTGCAACAAAAACTGTTTCGCATAATTTTTTGCAAAAAAAATGTTTCACAAAATTGTTTGCAAAAAAATTCTTTTGCTAAATTTTGTTTACAAAATGGTTTTAAGCAATTGATTTACATTTCTCTACGAACATTTTGCGCAACAGTCTTTTTCGAAAAAAATTTCTGAAAACATTTTTTTGCATAAATTTTGCAGAAAAATGTTGCAAATTAATTGTGTGAAATAATTTTGTCTAACAAATTATGCGAAACTAGATTTACATTACAAAACTAGTTATTTAACATCATAAATACTAAAAAGTAAAAAATGAACAAACGAAAAAAAAATTTAAAAAAGCTTTTATTAGTTGTTAATAAAAAATAACTAAAAAGTTCAAAATAAAGCTATTTAGATTAGAAATAAGTTTTCAAATAAAAGCGTGTTACATTTTAACAGCAAGAGAAAAAAGAGGCTATAACACGCTTTTATTTGAAAACTTATTTCCAATCCAAATAGCTTTATTTTCAACTTTTTAATTATTTTTTATTAACAACTAATAAAAGCTTTTTGTTTTAATCGTATTTTGTGCATCTAGGGCCAGAGATAAGTCTTTTTGTCGAGCGTGAAGTTTGCCGCAACGAGCGAAGCGAGGGCCGCAACCAAGGAGACAAAAGACGAATCTCTGACCCGCGTTGCACACGATCTTTTTTTCCCCATGGGAGATTTGAGTGTCTTTTCAGTATATGCGTGGATAGCTAAAAAGGGGCTCTTTTTTGACAGCTAAGAGTCACTTTTCGGCTGTCTACGCATATGGTGAAAAGCACGAAAATCTTGCATAGGTGAAAAAAATTTTTTTTCGTTTGTTTTTAATGCTAGTTGCATCGTGAGGATATTTTCCCTTCTGTTTAATTCATAATTAAAAATAGTCTTCTTTGCAGGATCAGTAAAAAAGCGTTGATTTCAAAAGGTCGGACACTTTCAATTTTTTTCAAAAAATTTGCTATGAAACTTTGACTATTTCGACCATTTTTAATGCTAGTTTAATCGTGAGCAGATTTTTCCTTCTATTCTGTTCATAATTAAAAATAATTTTTTTTCATCACAAGCAGACAAGCGTTTTTTTCAAAAGGTATACGTTCAATTTTTTTTGTTAATTTGCAAGGAAACTTTGACTATTTTAACTATTTTTAAGACCAGTTTCATCGTCGGGACATTTTTCTTTTTTTTCATGATTAAAAACAAGTTTTTTTTCAATTTAATGTAGTTTTATTATACAAACTACAAGCCTATTTTCTTTGACGTTTAAATAGCGAGAATTTGTAAACTAGTATTTAAACATCAAAGAAAATAGGCTTGAAGTTGGTATAATAAAACTACATTAAGTTGAAAAAAAACTTTTTTTTAATAGTTTTGAGGCTTTTGCGGCCAGAGTCATAACAAAATTGGTTGGCTTCCGGATGGATGCCGCGTTCGGTTTCAGCAATATGCCGACGTTTCGCAAACGTTGCAGTCTGCATCATCAGGGCGAGGGGGCTCTGATACCGAGCTCCCATCAGTTCAGGAAGGATTTATATACCCGATGCTCAGTCAGGTGGAACATTGGTCAGCCAATCAGAGCTCTTGATCTGGTCAGCCAATCAGAGCTCTTAATTGATCAGCTGGTCAATTGAAAAACCGGGAGGATGCTGTGCCAGATCGGGTTGGACTGATAACCTCTGTCTCTGTTGAGATTATCTGGGTGTTTCAGGATTTCGATTCCCTCGCCATGTTTCCGAGGAAAATAATTGTTAGTCTTGGCTAGGATTTCCAATGTTCTGCCAAGGCCGACTTTGCGGAGTGGCCGAGTCTAACACTGCGTTCATGTTCTTTCAGGGGAGTACTAATTTTCCTCCCGGTTTCTCCAATGTACACTTTATTGCATGAGCAGGGAATTTCGTATACTCCCGGGACGTTCAAAGTTGATCTTTTATCTTTGGGATTTGGGAGGATTTGTGCAATCTTTGTGGGAGGTTTGAAGATCGCACGGATGTTGTGTTTTCTGAGTACCCTGCTGATTTTTTCCGATGTACCTTGAATATACGGGAGGACAGTTGTTGTAATTTTTTCCGTCGTTTGATTCTGTTCAGCGGGGTTGGGGGATTGGGGCCCAGCTGACAGCTTGGACTTAAAGTGTTTGATGATGTAGTTGATGTTTCTACGGTTATAACCATTGCTTTCCAGTGCCTGTGTTAGATGCGTTAATTCGGCTTTTTTTAAATTTAACTTTTTTTTTAATCATGAAAAAAATATAAGGAAAAATGTCTCGACGATGAAACTGATCTTAAAAATAGTTAAAATAGTCAAAGTTTCCTTGCAAATAAAAAAAAAATTGAAAGTATCCCTTTTGAAAAAAGTTTACTAGCAAATTTTTTGAAAAAAATTAAACGTGTCCCACCTTTTGAAAAAAACGTTTTTTGCTTGTGATTGAAAAAAAATGGTTTTAAATTATGAAAAAAAATCTAAGGAAAAATCTGCCCAAGATCAGCTTAGCGTTAAAAATAGTTTTGAAAAAGTCAAAGTTTCTTAGAAAAATTTTTGGAAAAAATTACGTGTCCGACCTTTTGAAATTAACATTTTTTTACTTTAAGCGGTAAAACGATATAGAAGATGAATATCGTTAAATTTTTAATATTTTGTATAAAAAAGTGCACTCAAAAACGAAGATTTAAGAAAAAAAGCTTGATTTGGTCGATTTTTCGCAAAGTTACGAGCATTTGCAAAAAAAATCATCGAATTTCAACAAAAAATCATATCTTGTAAATGCATGGGTGCAAAAATTTAAAAAAAATCAAGTAAAGTTCCATAAATAGGTACAATAATAGAAAAAAGTTTGAGCCAAATAAAAAAATACAACATGTAAAAGTGGTTGAGATGAGCTGGAATACCTCATATATACTGTGCATCTAGAGTGTTAACATTATACTAGCTATTATAGACTCTGCGAAAAAAAACCACAGACAAAATAATAATAATAATGAAAATATTAACAATTAAAATAATAACAGTGCAACAAAATAATCAAAACTATTAAAATCGCAACAAAAACAATTTCTACAAAAATAATCACAATTTCGAAAAATAAAAATAAAAATAAAAAAAATCCAAGCCGTGCGAACGAATGTAATTAGACCTCGAAAGCATCCGGAGGCCTTCAGAGACTCTGCGAAAGACTTCGGAAAATAAATAAAAAATAAAATAAAAATAATGAAATTCTCAAGAATGAAAATAATAAAAATTTAAAAAAAATTATGAAAACAATTTTTAAATAAATAAAAAATCAATAATAAAAACGATTTGAAAATTACAAAAAATACAAAGAAAACATAATTTTTACCAAAATAATCCCAATTTCTAACAAAAAAAATCAAAGCCATGCAGCATATGTAAATGGACAATAAAAAACAAGAATAATAAAAAAATAATAATAAGGAAAATATTAACAATTGAAATGATAACAAATTAAAAAATTAACAATGCAAAGAATAGCAATTAAAAAATAATTATAAAAACAGTCGGAATAACAATTTTAAAAAAATACAATTAAAACCGATTTCTAAAAAAATAATAACAATTTCGAAAAACAAAAGAGAAAAAATCCAGGCCGTGCGGAGAAGATCAGTAGACTTCCAAGGCGCGATGGCCTTGGAAGGCGTTCGGAGACGTTCGGAGGCCACAAAACATAATAATAATTTAAATAATAACAATTTAAAAGAATAACAAATTAAGAAAATCACAACCCAAACAATTTTAACAATTTTTTGGGTTTTTTAGTTTTGGTGTTGAGCTTCTCTCTCTCTCTTTTTCGCTCTCTCTTTTAATTCATCGGCAGAAATAAATTGTCGCGTCAGCGAATTGCATACCAGTATTCACTTCCGCGGCGTGTGATTGCACACACCCCGATTTTTTTCATCACCCAATGAGATGCGCCCATTTACCTTGCTCACACGACGAGCGCGTGGGTAGGCATGGTGAGATCACGGGCCATCTCAATGGGCGCATCTCATTAGCTGATCAGAAAAATTAATAATAATTCAGGGGTTCAAAATACCAAAAAATGGCGAAGAACTTTTCTACTCGATATTACGTCACGAATCTACTCTCGCGGTATTGTACTCTACCCTAGGGACACCCTGTAGAGTTGTATCTGTTCCTATCGAAAAATTGTGTTGTTAATGGTGTCAATTTTTATGTGCTCTATGTGACAATTTGTGAAACAAATATGTATGTAATTTGTTTATCTGTTATGAGGATACCCATATATAGAGAAGATCCTATCGCTTAAACCGCACCCCCCATGTGAAAATAAAATGTATGCAAAAATATATATGTCTACCATCATATATCCAATTTTTGAAACATTTACATATGACAAATATGTTTTTCACCCTTTCATATTTAAAAAATACTCCAAGATTTGAGGGGAATGTCTAACATTTCAAACAAATTGTATCCAAAATATTCGAGATATATCTTTTCTATAAGTCTCAAATGTTTTCATTCATCTAGGTTACGGGAAATATACCAAAAGGAAGAAACTCACATATCAGACTCACAACTCAGACTCACTCTGTGCACACCTACACACACTCACCAAAGTGAGAATGTGTAGTCGTGTATATGCATACTGATGGTGACACCAATAGTGGGGAAAGGCACTTATGCACACAAAAATGTATGTATGTGCACGACTACACATTCTCACTTTGGGAGGGTATGTAGGTGTGCACGGAGCAAATTTTTTTTTCCATTCGATTCTTGGACCATCGTGATCTACAAATAGAGTATATGATAGTTAATTGCCTGCTTGGTGATTAAGAACAAAATGAGCACAAAAATATATATTTTTTTTACACGGTAACACGACATTTGATCACATGCCAAAATATCACACGACAAAATATCACAACAAAATATCACGCGACAAGATATCACGCGACGAAATATCACCGTGACAAAATATCACACCACAAAATATCACCGCGACTATATATCACAATCCCAGTCAACGACCAAAACATTATGAATACAAAAATATCACACTATGTACTATTTTTTTTCTTTTTAACTGCCGGTCGCAGAGTTTCGGTCGGTTTTTTGGGTTTGATAAAAAAAAAAGAAATTGAATTTGGCTACTAGCGATGTACGGATTTACACCTAGTCTATGGACGCACGCACCCCAAGGACGCACGCACCACACCCGATGCTTCTAACCCACCCCACAAATCCACGTTTTCCGACTTTGAATTCACGCAGAGTAATGAATATTCCGGAGCCATTCACGATTACATTAAGGATGTATAAGCGCTAGGCTTAGTATTAGATTAAACGCTGATTTTTTTATATGATATTGTCGAGGTTCAATATTTAGTACTTCAAGAATTTGAAGACCCCTCAGGGACTATTTAAGCGAAATATTATTAATTAAAAATGTAGCATTATTCATGGTTATACACAGAGGTTGACATTGCAGCTCTTTGTTTTCTATGGTTCGATCGTTTGTATATAAGATACCGTAGATGAAAAACATCGAGTATATCCATTGAATGTCAGGGATTATGATGGTATATTGAAAAACAGGGGTCACCCAATATTCGGATTAGATATATCAAGCTAAAAACGGCCTTCTTCACTCAGTCAGTTACTTGGAACGAAATAATTCTTAAAACGATATCAATTTGATATTATATGCTCTCTGAACATCATCTATGTACTTTTCACTAATATTTTGCTAAATATTACTACCTTCTGTTCCCTTTCTGCGAAATTTCAATGAGATCATGTGTATTGACTACCGCGTAGTGCTCATACATCCTTAAAAGGACAAGTTTTTTTGATGCACCATTTGTTCGCGTTTGTGATTGTTCTCTGACTGGGATTGTGATATATTGTCGCGGTGATGATTTGTCGTGTGATATTTTTTTACGGTGATGTTTTGTCACGGTGATATTTTGTCGCGTGATATTTTGTCGGAATATTTTGTCGTGTGGTATTTTGGCATGTGATCAAACGTCATGGAACCATTTTTTTTAGAAATACGACTCACCGAGAATATCAGGCACACTAGTCATATTATTATTCACTGGTATCACAAAATGTATATTGATTTAACGTTGACAATTTTTTTTGGTCTAACAGTGGTTATTCACGTGAAAGGCGAAGATTGTAATATAGGAAACTAGGTTCGGTGTAAAAATGAATTTAAATCGACAACAAAAGTGTGAAGTATCGACTCGATTCCTTTCGTTTTTATATTTTATTGGTATTATACTGAACTTAGGCGTTGCCATCCGTAAATATAATAAAAGCAAACTTTGTGCGTGTGTGACTTCACGTGTAAAACACGTGAAATCACAAGATTTTCATTTTTCACATTTTACGTTTTTGACTATTACGTTTCGATAATTGTACTCGTTGTCTATTTGGCTTTCGACTTAATGAATAATCACAATGTGATAACAAACATTAACAATGTTAAACTACAGAAATTGCACATACTTCGGCGACGGGTACATTGAATATTACCAATTTTACATCAGGATTTTATTTAAATTTCACGCAGAACTACTTGTAATTTTGTATAACTATATAACTGTATAAAAGCAAGCGTGGTAGTTGTCAGAGTAGAGGTCTGAAACGGCAAGTATTAGGGGCGAGAGTAATCGCACGATTAGTCACAAGCAGGTAAAGAATACCGACTTTTGTCGGTACGTTTATATTGACATTAAAAATGACTATTGCAATGTTTGCCTTGACGTTTGCTGCATAATCAAATGTGTAACTGATAAAGTATCATAAGTCACGAGAGTACTATATATATATATATATATATATATATATATATATATATATATATATATATATATATATATATATATATAGGGCATTCCACGCCAAATCGATCACTTTAGAACTCGACCCTTTTCGATTTGGCTGAAACTTTTTTATTTTTTTTCACCCTATCGAAAACGTTTTTCAGAATTTTTTCAAATTTTTACACCCAGCCGATAAAAAGTTATAAATTTTTCAAAAGAATTTGCTTTTCATTTTTCAAATAGCTATAACTTTTTCAAAATTTGACGTATCAGGACGATTTTTTTTCAAAATTGTTGTTTTTTAATGTACTTTTTGAAAAAAAATACAAAAAAATTATAAGAACCCATCTTCATCGTTTTTTTCGGATTTTCGGAAAAGATCGAAAATTTCTCGATGATTAGCATTTTTTCTTTTTTTTTCTTTTTACTATATCAAACTTTGACATTTTTTTGCAAATCTTCGAATTTTGTCAGAGTGATGTTTTTTCGATTTCTATTTTTCTTTTCCAATTGAAAAAAAAACTTTCTTACAACTAGCCTCATTTCTCATAACATCATTCTGCAAAATTTTGAGGGTGTTCAGAGGACTTTCAAACTTGAAAAAAAAATAAGAAACAAAAATCGAAAATTTCTCGAAGATTACCACTTTCAATTAAAATTTTTTTTTTTCATGTTTGGAAGTCCTCTGAACACCCTCAAAAATTTGCAGAATGGTGTTATCAGAAATAAGGCTAGTTGAATTTTTTTTTCAAATGGAAAAAAAATAGAAATAAAACAATCACCACTCTAAAAAAATTTGAGGATTTGCAGAAAATGTCAAAGTTTGATATAATAAAAAGAAAAAAAAATCAAAAATGGTAATCATCGAGAAATTTTCTATTTTTTCCAAAAATCTAATAAAAAACGATGAAGATGGGTTTCAATAATTTTTTTATATTTTTTTTCGAAAACTGTTTTTGAATATTGTTTTCGAAAAAAATACAAAGAAATTATTGAAAAGCATTTGCATCGTTTTTTTTTTAGATTTTTGGAAAAAATCGAAAATTTCTCGATGTTTAGGATTTTCAATTTTTGTTTTTATTTTTTTTTTTTAAGTTTCGAAGTCCTCTGAACAACCTCAAAAATTAGCACAATGGTGTTCCGAGATTTAAGGCTAGTTGAAAAAAAGTTTTTTTTCAATTGAAAAAAAAAATAGAAATCGAAAAAACGCCATTCTGAAAAAATTTGACCATTTGCAGAAAATGTCAAAGTTTGATATAATAAAAAGAAAAAAAAATCAAAAATGGTAATCATCGAGAAATTTTCGATTTTTTCCGAAAATCTAAACAAAAGGATGAAGATGGATTTTCATAATTTTCTTGTATTTTTTCTCAAAAAGTACATTAAGAAACAAAAATTTTGAAAAAAAATCGTCCCGATACGTCAAATTTCGAAAAAGTTATAGCTATTTGAAAAATAAAAAGCCAATTTTTTTGAAAAATGTATAAATTTTAATGGCTGGGTGTAAAAATTTGAAAAAATTCTGAAAAATGTTTTTGATAGGGTAAAAAAAGATAAAAAAGTTTCAGCCAAATCGAAAAGGGTCGGGTTCTAAAGTGATCGATTTGGCGTGGAATGCCCCATATATATATATCGAAGAAACAAATATGAACAGTTTTGCAAAATGAAAATGTAACAATTTCTAACCGATAGTATAAGATGACAAAATCATCATATTATTCAACGTAAATAAAAGTGAATGATCGTCGTTTTGTTCTTATTGAGGATGGAAATCTGACGGACGGTACGGTGACTATATATGCCAATGATTTTACTGTTTATCAATTCCTAGCTATGTTGGTTATCGTACTGTCCTATCGAAATGATGTAGCCTCGGATGAGACTCTCTGTCGACCTCCTTTGGTACTAATCTCAGATTCGTCACATATTATATGCTCTGTACATAAATAAATACTTATCGCTACCAACCATAATCTTTTGGCAATTAATATATCAGTCAGATATTCATCATACGAGTCTTTAAGTTGATAGAGGACATTCATAATAATATACTTTCGATTTCTTCGTTTCTTGGAAGTCTCATTTACTCCATAAATGTTGGAGAGACACGGTTGTGTATTTGCAATTTTACAATTGCGATGTAACGAAATTAACGCAACAACATTATAAGGGCTCTGTTGCAATTTCTAGCGCATTATTTCGAAATATCCTTTGCCCACTTTCTGACATGAAGTTTTTTATTTTTTGTACGTATAAAAAAACAGAGGCTCAGAGTTACTTACCGTTGAAAATTTTCGTACTTGGCCCGGGTTATAACAGCAAGATGTTCGAAGGACTTGTGCTGGACGATAAGCCGTCGCGGTTCTTTATAAGGAGCCTCGAGAGCCAAGTTATGCTAAGGAGCTAAGACGTGTTCATTAAACATGTTACACGGGTGCATGTCAGGTTCGTTAATGGCTTGGTCTGAGGCTAGTCGGTTAGGGTAGCCAACCAATCATGCGAGAAAACGTTCCCAAAAAGTGTCGTATATATGCATATACGTATAGACATCTTAGCAACAGGAGGCAAAATCTTTACTATACTTGAATCAAACACAATCCTCTATCGAATCCTCCTACGTATCCTTTTGGATCTTTATATTGTTTTCGAAAGAGGGTCATTCACACGACACCGAAGCATCCTTGACCACGCAATCGTAAGGCAACGATAAAGAAGCCACAAACAGGCCATTATTTCCCCGCAACGTTGCTCATGACAAAAGGGACGCAAAGAAAGATTAACGGAAGAAACAGGGTTGTCCTGGACTGTCTCCTTACAGAATAGACCGAAAATAGAAATGCATATATTCGACGTTATGAATATTAACAGTGGAGTTGAATGAGGTCTTCTTCATATTGGGGTGGTGCTTGTAGGACCCTCCATTTTATCTTTTGAAGGTATGGAAATTGACAGTGTGATTCGTACTTGAGAAAATGAAATAAAAGTTAACCATCGTCAGCTAACTATGTTTTGAACAACCGTTAAAGCTAACATGATGGGTCGTACATGTCTTTCGCTTATTTCATGATTTTTTAATTGTTGAAAAAATCTGAAAAAATTCATGGGCCTTTTTTGAACCCTTAACTAAATGATAATAATTTGTCCCACCCGAAAAAAAACAATTTTAATTACAATTTCATGCAAAATATGGAGACGTGCAGGCATTTTTCACAACAATGTTTAAAAAATCATATCTCCCATGATTTTTTAAGTAAATGGAAAAATCAAACGGCATTTATTCATTAAAATAACACCCTTTTAGAACAAAAATATGAGAAATTTCGGGGGTTAAAATTGGACCCTTATTTTTTATCCTGAAAAATGCCTATTTCCTGACCTCCGTATATGTGTTTATCCTTACAGCACATAACATTGCTGTAAGGTTACAGCGATGTTGTTACACTGCACATGCAATGATATATTGTAGACATGTTGTGGCAACAGTACTGTACGCAACGATTCTATTTTATTGAACGATTTATTCTATCGAATTGAAAAAAATCTATTTATTTATAACAAGCACGCTTGGCGTACTCGTCGGGGGGCTTCGCGCTCCGTATTCTTGATCATTGTCTTGATTTATTCCGTTATGATCGAATATATTTTGAATGTTGGTTAACATGTCCCTTGAGGACGTTTTAATAGACACTCACACCGTAATTCAAACTCTTTGATTCATTGTGAACATCGATTAATTATTCTGATAAATTATATTAATCCTTATTAAAGATTTGAATATAATCAATTTATTGATATTTTTTTCAAAGAGTACATTGAAAAACAAACAAAAATGACATCCTAGCAAACTAGAATATCTTAGTTATTGTGGAAGTTATGATTATTTTAAGAATATTTTTTCAAAAATCAATAACTTCGGTATGGTTTAAGATCGAGAGCTAAAAATGTACATGGATACTTCTTTTCGCATGTGTAATAACATATTAAAAAATAATGGAAAATCAAAGGGGGTCACCGACAAAACGTCGTTGAATTGACATGGAATGACTCATACACATGTATACATACGAATATTCGACTACAGTGGACGCTCCCACAACTTAACGCTTCGGGACCGGAAACGCTCCCATAACTTAACGTTCCCCTGATTCTCCCAATCTCGTGTTTCAACGCATGCGTACTGTCTTTTTTATTGAAGCATGCGTAGAACAAGCGCGCGGAATTCAACCTGAAATTCGTACCTACGTGTTATAGACACGTAGACATTTGATTTCAAAATCTGACCGATATATTTTGCAAATTTTTTGAAGTTTGACAAGAATTTTATGTTAATAACTCTAGATGAAAAGAATCGAACAGAAAATACATTCATCCGTTTGTTGGAACGCGCGAGATACATTTCTCTAGAAAATGTTATACAAAGTTGCCTATATATACATCATTCATGCAGATACATACGAATATTCTACAGAAATTTCGTTCTTTCTGGAAAATGAAAATTCCTGTTTTTTCGAGAGAACAACTATTCTCGAACATAATGTCCTATAAATAGGCGTGACTTGCTCCATCTATCAGTCATTTTTACCAAAATCGTTATATTGTATTATTTATCCACTTCAAGCACATTAATTACAATGAAACTAATAGTAACCCTAGCAGATTTGATGACCAGAATTTTTCGGTCGTAGTCGTAAGTGGATTTTTTTCAACCGATTTTTTTCGGTCGTAAGAAGTGGGTCGTTACGACTGAGAATTATTAATCGTAACGACCCATTCCGGGGGCCAGTTGGCTGGTCGTTACGACTGAGAATTATTAGTCGTAACGACCCATTCCGGGGGCCAGTTGGCTGGTCGTTAGCTATTAACAGAAAAAAAGTGTCAATGGTAACACTTTTTTTCTGTTAATAGCACGTAATTGCTGAGATCTAGCACTGGTTTCAATTTTTTGTTAATATTTCCATTATTTTTTTAGATATATACAAAAGAATGAGACATGGTTAATTCGATGACCAATCAGATACATTAAATGGTCATTTCAATGTCTCTATATAAGAGAATATATAGTCACCAAAGTGACCTAGTTATGATACAGATAAGATTAATATACAGCAATTACGGGACGAGGTCATTTCGATGACTATACAACATTTGTATGGTGTTATGAAAATGACTACAGTATCGTGAAATTGATTTTCATAAAACGTGGACAGTTTGGTGTTCTATAGATGCATAAACTGGTCAATTTGGTAGCAATTTTATACAGTGATGAAAGTGGCCAAGTGACAGCATTTTTCACATCAATACTAATAATATCCAAAATGATTAGACTTGACTAATAAAATATAATTTATAGTGTTATATAATGATCACCTATGGAGGTATACATATACATAAAAGATGAATTCTTCGTCATCCAGAATAATTGCGACTTAAAAAAAAATTTGTATTGTATATAGAAGTGGCTTGAGATTATTTATCTCATACAGCCTTCATACCTTTAGCCTTAGATTAAAATATTATTTGGTAAACTATATTTTTAAGCTTTATTTATTGAGCTTTATTAAACTATATTGAAAAAGCTTAGATATACACGTCGATTAGGCTGGAGGGGATAGATGACCCATGGTGGCAGGAGTAGGCAATCATTCGGTGATCGAAGTAGCCAAAAAATCACTTCGTGACTCAATAAAAAATAAATATGAGAACCGTTACCGAAATATCCGCGCAATGTTTACTCGAAATGAAAATGAAAATACTTCTATTTCTATTTATAAGTTCATCCCCTCTGCATTGTTGAGTTGGAGAGAGAATAAACAGCCAGACGCCAGTGATTGTATATCAAATGCGTACTATAGTGACATTTTTCTCTGTACAATGAACAGTGTCATGACAGTAACGCCGATTGAAAATTAACTGTAGTTGTCATGTATAAAATACCTCGCTGCATAAAACATTATTATCTTCATTATCTGCAGCGCTTTCTCGCGCAAAATTTTTTATTTTCACTATTTATTTATCGATTATTTTTGCAATCACTGAACTGTCCAATGAATATGAGAACCGTTACCGAAATGTCCACGCGAAGTTCACTTGAAATGTAAATATAAATACTCCCATTATTATTTATCAACACATTATTATTAAAGCTCATCACATATGTGATTCAGAAAAGAAATAGGAATATTTATATAATCGCTCGAATTAATCATTGCGTGGGCATTTCGATAACGGTTGTCGTATTTATTGGACAGTTCAGTGACTCTGAGAATGATCCACGAGCAAAGATAAATATAGAAACTTTTATTCGATAAAATGTTGCAGGTAATGAGAATAATTATGTTTAATCGCGCGATATATACTGGTATATTGCGCGATTGTCATTTAAATGTTCATTATATAGAGGGAACTGTCACGATACTACCCATATGACATACTATTACTTTTATCAAATTGTTCATTCCCTCTGCATCGTTGAGTTGAAGAGAGAACGAACAGCTAGACGCCGGTGACTGTATATCCCAGAATGTTGCATCAGGTAATGAGAATAATTATGTTTAATCGCGTGTTATATACTGGTATATTGGGCGATTGTCATCGAACTGTTCATTATATAGGGGAAACTGTCACGATACTATCCACATGACATACTATTACTTTTATCAAATTGTTCATTCCCTCTGCATCGTTGAGTTGAAGAGAGAACGAACAGCTAGACGCCGGTGACTGTATATCCCAGAATGTTGCATCAGGTAATGAGAATAATTATGTTTAATCGCGTGTTATATACTGGTATATTGAGCGATTGTCATCGAACTGTTCATTATATAGGGGAAACTGTCACGATACTATCCACATGACATACTATTACTTTTATCAAATTGTTCATTCCCTCTGCATCGTTGAGTTGAAGAGAGAACGAACAGCTAGACGGCCGGTGACTGTATATCCCAGAATGTTGCATCAGGTAATGAGAATAATTATGTTTAATCGCGTGTTATATACTGGTATATTGCGCGATTGTCATCGAACTGTTCATTATATAGGGGAAACTGTCACGATATTATCCATATGACATACTATTATTTTTATCAAATTGTTCATTCTCTAGCTCTGCATTGTTGAGTTGGGGAGAGAACGAACAGCCAGATGCCAGTAATTATATCACATGGGTACTATAGTGACATTTTTCTCTATAAAATGAACAGTGTCATGACAGTCACGTCGATCGAAAATGAACGGTCGTTCTCGTGTATGAAATTCTTCACTGCGTCAAACATAATTATCCTCATTATATGCTGCACTTTATCACGCGAAATTTTTTATTTTCACCATTTTTTCATCGATTATTTTTGCGGTCACTGAACTGCCTAATAAATATGAGAACCGTTACCGAAATGTCCACGCAAAGTTCACTCGGAACGAAAATATAAATACTCCCATTATTATTTATAAGAAAAATTTTGTTTCCTTTCCGTTGCTTTCGGTATATTGTAGATCCCCGCATAAAAAGTTGGTGTGTCACGGAATCGCTATGTTCGGACTGAAGCCGTTTTATTCGTGCTGTGATTGGTCGGTTAGCCAGACTCGAGCGCGACTTCAGACCTCGCGTGTGCGCGACTTCGCGCATCGCGAGTCGTGCGATGACTTTGACAGTTGATTGCGGTTTCATGTCTGTCACTTTAACCGGAGAAATCGTTTAGTTACACATATACGCGTAATACGGGTAAAGGATCTGCGCGTCACTTGAAAAGAGTCAGTGAGATAATTTCAAGAGAAACACGGACATCAATCCCGTGTAACGGTGGTTTCTGTGCGCAGATTCGTACATCGCGAATCGTGCGATGTTTTGACAGTCAGTGTGCGGTTATACGTCGTGTTGATCGACGAAATCGCTTGTGAAGATTGAGCTTTGATGCAATTTTTTGCGATTAACGGTTAGTAGTATTCAATTTGCGAAAAAAAATCTTTTCATCATCAAGTCAACCATTATTCATATCAGCAAACAGTAATTTTGATTTCTTCATTATAATTTATTATTCCGAAGTATGAGTATATCACAAGGACTCCGTTCTGGCCAAAATACTTCTTTAATTGTGAAAATTTTATCGATGCTTATCCATAGATCTAACAGAATATTTGGATGCCGATATTGGGTCAATAATGTACATCGACATATCGTGAGTCTCAAATGAGTTTGACAGTTGATGCATTCGAAGATACGGAGCGTCTTGTCAGTCACATCAGAACGACAAAATCGGTGAGCCATGATGAACAGCTTATTCGTGTTCCCCAGAGAATTTCCGATAGAAATCACCCGCTTTGAATCTTTCAACAACGAACAAAAATTTTGCCATGCCCAGATCTGCCGAGGTTCATTTGCAAACCTACAGGTCGAAAAAGGTTTTTGATATATTTGAGCATGTTCCGTGAGGAATTATTCCATCGCAAATATTTTATTCGTGTAGCCCGAAAAAAATTTCCGTTGAAAACACACGCTTTGAAACTTTAAACGACGAAAAAAAGCTTTCCTCATGGCCCCACGCCCGGGTCAGCAAAAGACCATTTGCAGATGGACGAGCCAAAACGATTTTTGGTATTAATGAGCATGTTTCGTAAGGAATCTTATAATCGTAAATAGCTTATTCGTGTTCCTCAGGAAATTTCCGATCGAGAACACACACACTGAACCTTTGAATGACGAAAAAAAGCTTTTTTGTGGAATAGGATGGAATGGAACGGGATTTTCGTTTCAAAACACAGGCTTCAAATCTTAAAACGACAAAAAAATCTTTTTCGTAAAATGGAATAGAATGGAATGGAATTTTCGATCAAAACACAGGCTTCACACTTTCAAACGACCAAAAAGAACTTTACCGTAGACTGGAATGGAATGGAATTTTCGATTCATAACACAGGCTTCAAATCTTGAAACGACGGAAAAAAAACATTTTCGTAAAATGGAATAGAATGAAATGCAATTCCCGATTCAGAACAGACGCAGGGTTCAAAACTTGAAACGACGAAAAAAAACTTTTCTGTGGAAGGGAATGGAATTTCTGATTTAAACACAGGCTTTAAATCTTGAAATGACGTAAAAAAGACTTTTTCGTGGAATGGAATGGAATGGAATTTCCGATTCAAAACACATGGCTTCAAACCTTGAAAAGACGAAAAAAAACTTTTTCATCGAATAGAATGGAATTTTTTATTTAAAACACCGGCTTCAAACGTTGAAACGACGAAAAAAAAACTTCGTGGAATGGAATAGAATGGATCAGAATGGAATTTTCAATTCGAAACACAGGCTTCGAACCTTAAAACGACGAAAAAAAACTTTTTTGTGGAATGGAATGGAATTTTCGATTCAAAACACAAGCTTCAACTCTTAAATCGACAAAAACTTTTTCGTGGAATGAAATAGAATAAAATGGAATTTTCAATTTAAAACACAGGCTTCAAATCTTGAAACGACGAAAAAAAACTTGTTCGTGGAATGGAATGGAATGGATTGAAATAGAATCTTCGATTCACAACACAGGCTTCAAACCTTGAAACGATGAAAAAAAAAATTTCCGTGGAATAAAATGGAATGGAATTTTCGATTCAAAACACAGGCTTCAAATCTTGAAACCACAAAAAACTTTTCCGTCGAATGGAATGGAATGGAACTTTGGATTTTAAACACAGGCTTCAAATCTTGTAACGACGAAAAAAAAACTTTTTCATGGAATGCAATGGAATGGCATTTTTCATTTAAAACACAGGCTTCAAATATTGAAACGACGAAAAAAAACTTTTTCATAGAATGGAATAGAATGGATTCGGATGGACTTTTCCATTCAAAACACAAGCTACAAATCTTGAAACGAACAAGAAAAACTTTTTCGTGTAATGAAAGGGAATTTTCGATTCATGACACAGGCTTCAAATCTTGAAACGACGGAAAAAAACATTTTCGTGGAATGGAATGGAATGGAATAGAATGGAATGAAATTTCCGATTCAAAACACAGGCTTCAAACCTTGAAACGACGAAAAAAAAACTTTTTCATGGAATGCAATGGAATGGAATTTTCCATTCAAAACACAGGCTTTAAATATGGAAACGACGATAAAAAACTTCTTCATGGAATGGAATAGAATAAAATGGAATTTTTGATCCAAAACACAGGCTTCAAACCTTAAAACGATTTTAAAAAAACTTTGTTGTTGAATGGAATAGAATGGATTCGGATGGACTTTTCGATTCAAAACACCGGCTTCAAACCTTGAAACGACGAAAAAAAACTTTTCGAGGAATGGAATGGAATGGATTAGAATGAAATTTCCGATTCAAAACACAGGCTTCAAACCTTAAAACGACGAAAAAAAAACTTTTTCGTGGAATGGAATGGAATTTTCAATTCAAAACCCAGGCTTCAAATCTTGAAACGACGAAAAGAAACTTTTTCGTGGAATGGAATGGAATTTTCAATTCAAAACCCAGGCTTCAAATCTTGAAACGACGAAAAGAAACTTTTTCGTGGAATTGAATGGAATTTCCGATTCAAAACACAGGCTTCAAACCTCGAAACGACGAGAAAAAACTTTTTCGTGGAATGGAATGGAATTTCCGATTCAAAACACGGGTTTCAAATCTTGAAACGACGAGAAAAAACATTCGTGGATCGGAATGGAATAGAATTTTCGATTTAAAAGCAGGCTTCAAATCTTAAAACAACGAAAAAAAACTTTTTCATCGAATTGAATGGAATTTTCGATTCATAATCCAGGCTTCAGACCTTGAAATGACGAAAATAAAACTTTTTCGTGAAATGGAATGGAATGCAATTTCCAATTCAAAACACAGGCTTCAAACCTTGGAACGACAAAAAAATACATTTCCGTGGAATGAAATGGAATTTTCGGTTCAAAACATAGGCTTCAAACTTTGAATTGACGAAGAAAAACTTTTTCGTGGAATGGAATGGAATTTTCGATTCAAAACACGGGCTTCAAATCTTGAAACGTCGAAAAAAAACTTTCATGGAATGCAATGAAATGGAATGGGATTTTCGATTTAAAACGCAGGCTTCAAATCTTAAAACGACGAAAAAAAAAAATTTCATCGAATTGAATAGAATTTTCGATTCATAACACAGGCTTCAGACCTTGAAACGACGAAAAAAAACTTTTTCGTGGAATGGAATGGAATTTTTGATTCAAAACAGAGGCTTCAAATCTTGAGACGACGAAAAAACACATTTTCCTGGAATGGAATGAAATGGAATTTCCAATTCAAAACACAGGCTTCAAACCTTGAAACGCCGAAAAAAAACATTTTCGTGGAATTGAATGGAATTTTCGATTCAAAACACAGGCTTCAAGCCTTGAAACGACGACAGAAAACTTTTTCATGGAATGGAATGGAATTTTTTATTTGAAACACAGGCTTCAAACCTTGAAACAACGAAAAAAACTTCCGTAGATTGGAATGGAATAGATTGGAATGGAATGGAATTTTCGATTCAAAACACAGGCTTTATATCTTGAAACGTCGAAAAAAAACTTTTTCATGGAATGGAATGGAATGGAATAGGATTTTCGATTTAAAACACAGGCTTCAAACTTTGAAACGACGAAAAAAAACTTTTTCGTGGCATGGAATGGAATTTTTAGTTCAAAACACAGGCTTCAAACCTTGAAACGACGAGGAAATTTTTTTTCGTGCAATCGATTTTGGAATGGAATTTTCGATTTCAAACACAGACTTTAAATTTTAAAACGACGGAAAAAACTTTTTTGTGGAATGGATTGGAATGGAATGGTATTTTTTATTCAAAACACAGGCTTCAAATCTTGAAACGACGAAAAAAAACTTTTTCGTGGAATGGAATGGAATGGATTTTTCGATTTAAAACACAGGCTTCAATTTTTGAAATGACAAAAAAAACTTTTTCGTACAATGGATTGGAATGGAATGGAATGTTTTATTTAAAAAACAGGTTTTAAACTTTGAAACGACGAAAAAAAACTTTTTCGTGGAATGGAATGGAAGTTTTGGTTCAAAACACAGGCTTCAAACCTTGAAACGGCGAAGAAAAACTTTTTCGTGGAATGGAATGGAATTTTCGATTTAAAACACAGGCTTTAAGTTATGAAACGACGAAAAAAACTTTTTCGTGGAATGGATTGGAATGGAATGGAATTTTCGATTCAAAAAACAGACTTCAAATCTTAAAACGACGAAAAAAAACTTTTTTGTGGAATGGAACGGAATGGAATTGAATTTTCGATTCAAAACACAGGCTTCAAACCTCGAAACGACGAAAAAAAACTTTTTCGTGGAATGGAATGGAATAGAAAGGAAAGGAATTTTCGATTCAAAACACAGGCTTTAAACCTTGAAACGACGAAAAAAAACTTTTTCGTGGAATAGAATGGAAGGGAATAGAATTTTCGATTTAAAACACAGGCTTCAAACCTTGAAACGACGAAAAAAAACTTTTCAGTGAAATGGAATGGAATGGAATGTTCGATTCAAAACACAGGCTTCAAATCTTGAAACGTCGAAAAAAAACTTTTTCTTCGAATGGAATGAAATG
Source organism: Alloplasta piceator (assembly GCA_946863875.1). Classification (NCBI taxonomy): domain Eukaryota; kingdom Metazoa; phylum Arthropoda; class Insecta; order Hymenoptera; family Ichneumonidae; genus Alloplasta; species Alloplasta piceator. The sequence goes on along the minus strand of OX333072.1, from coordinate 40,962,623 downwards.
GAATAGAATTTTCGATTCAAAACACAGGCTTCAAACCTTGAAACGACGAAAAAAAACTTTTTCGTGGAATGGAATTGAATGGAATTTTCGATTTAAAATACAACCTCTAAATTTTGAAACGACGAAAAAAACTTTTTTGTGGAATGGATTGGAATGAAATGGTATTTTTTATTCAAAACACAGGCTTCAAATCTTGAAACGACGAAAAAAAACTTTTCCGTGGAATGGAATGGAATGGATTTTTCGATTTAAAACACAGGCTTCAAATTTTGAAACGACAAAAAAAACTTTTTTGTAGAATGGATCGGAATGGAATGGAATTTTTTATTTAAAAAACAGTCTTCAAACTTCGAAACGACCAAAAAAAACTTTTTCGTGGAATGGAATGGAATTCTTGGTTCAAAACACGGGCTTCAAACCTTAAAACGGCGAAGGAAAACTTTTTCGTGGAATGGAATGGAATTTTCCATTTAAATAACAGGCTTTAAGTTTTGAAACGACGAAAAAAACTTTTTCGTGGAATGGATTGGAATGGAATGGAATTTTCCATTCAAAAAACAGACTTTAAATCTTGAAACGACGAAAAAAAACTTTTTTGTGGAATGGAATGGAATGGAATTTTCGATTCAAAACACAGGCTTCAAACCTTGAAACCACGAAAAAAAAACTTTTTCGTGGAATGGAATGGAATGGAAAGGAATTTTCGATTCAAAACACAGGCTTTAAACCTTGAAACGACGAAAAAAAACTATTTCGTTGAATAGAATGGAATGGAATAGAATTTTCATTTCAAAACACAGGCTTTAATTTTCGAAACGACAAAAAAAAACTTTTTCGTGGAATGGAATCGAATGGAATTTCTGTTTCAAAACACAGGCTTCGAACCTTGAAACCTTGAAACAACCGACACTGATTTTATCTCGAAACTATGAATTTATGGATGGAAAAAATTGTTTAACTAAGAACAGACGGAATTTTAAATGTTCCGACGAGTTCTCCAGCGTGTTCTTTTCCTCATGTACAACTGACATTGTTTTTACTTGGAAATTATGAATTTATTAAAAAAAAAAAATTTCGTCTGTTCTTGGCTAAACAATTTTTTTTATCGATAGATTCACAGTTTTCAAGTAAAAACCATGTCAGTTGTACATGAAGAAGAGAAACACACTAAAGGACCCGTCGAAATGTTTAAAATTTCGTCTGTTCTTAGCTAAACAATTTTTTTAAATCGATAAACTTTCAGTTTCCAAGTAAAAACGGTGTCAGTTGTACATGAGGAAGAGAACACGCTGAAGAACTCATTGAAATATTTAGAATTTCGTCTGTTCTTAGCTCCAAGTCCGATCGAAAAATTCCGGTCGACAAATCCGCTAGGGTTCGAGGCTCGCATTTTTTCTCGGGTATGAATTTGAAAGTTGCCACTCGGCGATTTTTAAAGTCGGACATTACATATCAAAGCCTAATATTTAGAAATTTGTATTTCAATTTCTAAATATTTAAGCAATTAATAAATTTCAGACCATATTCAAGGTCGAGGCGCTGCAGCGCTGATGGGCAGCCGCTCGCGCGCGTGAGCGCGCGTCTCCGTTCCCTAGTCCTACATTAAAAAAACCATCCTGAAAATATCTCGCAAATTCGATAAAGTATTGTTGTCGTTTTATTCGTTCGCTGATTGGCTGCGGCATCAAGCTGAAGTTTGTGTTCGATGAACAACTTCATGTTTACCCTCGTGTGTACGATCTGTCACGTAATAAATATTGACAGCTGCGATACGCGGATATACATAATCCATTCTCTTCTCATTTTCTACTCCAATTCAAAACCTATTTAGTATGACTGATACGGTGTTAAAGATGTGAGTGCGGAAAATTGCGATATCAATAATTTATTTTTATTATCGATAAAAGTTCATGGTGTTTTATATACATTATGTAGTATCAATTAATCGCCATGTTCATTGGAGCTGATTTGATATTCGGTAAGTAAAATATTCTGTAAGTAAACAACAACATAAAATTTACTGCGGAATAAAAATCTTTACATATTTAAATACTATATATTGTTCAGGATGTGAATGAAGGAACTTATAGACATACAGTCTGGGGTCGAGGCAAAGGAAGCATAGGCTTGACTTATGCATGAATAGGTTGAAGTCGTTCGGTAAAAAAATATATGTAAGTAAAATCATACTAGTTGAGTCTATATGTATCATTCCCTATCAATTCAACGGACGTTTCGTCGGTGACCTCTTCGATTTTTTTATTTTTTTATACGTTATTGTGCGGGCGAAAAGAAGTATCCATTTAAATTTTTAGCTCTCTATCTTACCGAAGTTATTGATTTTTGGAAAAATATTTTTAAAATAATTATAACTTCTACAATAATAAAAATATTTTTATTTGTTGAGAGGTCATTTTTTTTCCAATGTACTTGTTGAAAAAAATGTCGAAAAAAATTGCATTTTCTTTCAATCTGACACCTTCAATTTTTTTCAAAAAAAAATTATAAAATTCTACGTGAAAAAATAAAATTTCTGAGATTTTACTGAAGAAGGGATTCAAATTACTTCTTGTAAAAAATTTTTTTTTTTGTTTTTTTTTCTTAATTTTGATATTTTTTTCTTCTATGACCACAATAGTTGATTTCAATTATGTTAAAATAAATAATTTAACTTCTCGCACATTTTTCCTCAGTAAATTATAATAATTAAAATTAAGAATTATACTTTTTATGTAAAAAAAATGAATCAAGTGCAAAACTTGCTTAAATTGTAGTTCATAATGTTAATTATTATAATTCACAAAAGAAATATGTGAGAGAAGTTAAATTATTTATTTTAACATCATTAAAATTAAAAGATTTTTTATTTAAAAGAAAAAAAGAAATTTTGAAGATTTGAAGATTACATGAACATCTGAGAAAAAATTGAAGATTTGAAGAAATTCCATAAAAATCTGAGGAATTTCTGAAGGTTCGAAAAAAAAACATAAAAATCTGAGGAAATTCTAAAGATTTAAAGAAATTACATAAAAATCGGAGAAAATATTGAAGATTTGAAGAAATTACCTAAAAATCTGTAGAAATGTTGAAGATTTTTGAAGAAATCACATAAAAATCTGAGCAAATTTTGAAGATTTTTAGAAATTGCATAGAAATCTGAAGATATTTTGAAGATTTGAAGAAATTACATAAAAATCTGAGAAAATATTGAAGATTTGAAGAAATTACAAAAAAATCTGAAGAAATTTGGAAGATTTAAATAAATTACATAAAAATCTGAGGAAATTTTGAAGATTTGAAGAAATTACTAAAACATCTGAGAAAATATTGAAGATTTGAAGAAATTACATAAAAATGTAAGAAAATTCTGAAGATTTGAAGATTATCATTTTTTTACACGTACTAGGGTCGCTGAAGCGCGCGACTGTTTTACCATCAGCGCTGCAGCGCTTCAGCCAAAAATCCTTAATGCTCGAATCATAGAGGGTTTGCGTTGCCTAAGAAAATTCATATGTTATTTGCAATAAGTGCTCTGCCAAAAACCTTTTCGGGAGACGTGAAAATTCGAAAAATCGTTTGAAAAAATCAAAAACTCGTCCTTTTCGTTGTGGACATAATTCGGCTTATAACTTGACGATATATCAAAGACAATGCTGTTTTATTTCGCACTCCTAATTTTCTTATTCTGAATTTGCAAATGCATACAAACCGTGTTTTTGCCTATTTCTCGTGGTGATTTCTTTCTTATTCATGCATATTCGTGATCAGCCTTCAATTTTACATCGATATAACTCCTAAAATGTGAATAAAAATAAATAGAAAGAAAAATGATTTTTCGGCGCCATAAAACCTGTCTACTTGCAACGCCACTTTGGTTGATCCTTGACCTCGACTGAACGTCAAATTTTTTTTGTCATTCAGAGGTTCGAAAACAGTGTAGTCGATCGGAAATTTGTCGGGCATTACGGATATGCTATTTGCGATAGTAAAATTTTTCACAGATCATGCTTAAAAGAGCCAAAAACCATTTCAAGAGCCTTGAAAAATTGAAAAGTCGATGAAAAAGTAAAAATCTCTTCGATTCCGTTGCGAGCATCAATCGGCTTGTATCTTGACGATATACTGAAGACAATGCCTTTTTATTTTCCTCTCTCAAACTTCTCATTTTCTTATGCCAAATTTTCAAATACATATAAACAGTCCTTTCGCCTATTTCTCGTGGAGATTTCTTATTTATTCCTGCATATTCGTGATCAGCGGTCAATGTTCCATCGATATAGCCCTTGAGGTGTTCATAATTACGAGTTTTTCAAAAAATCACGATTTCTTCCTTCATCCCTCCCCCTCCCTTCTCTTCCATTCCATTTGTTCCCTGAAGGCTGGAAATCTAAAAAAATGTCCGTCATTTAGAGATTTGAAACCAGTGTTCTGGATGGGAAATTTCTCGGGCAACATGAATATGCTATTGATTGGGATAGTAAAATTCTTCACGGATCATGCCCGTGAAGAATCGTTCTTTTTTTCAATAAAAAGATCATGACGATATATTGAAGACAACGCCGTTTTATCTCGCCCTGTCCGACCGCTCATTTCCTTTTTCTGAGCCATGCATTTCACAAAAAGTCTTTTCGACTATTTCTCGAGGGAATTTGATTTTTTTTATTGCAAATTTCTGTTCAGCGGACGATTTTCCATCGATATAGCTGTTGAGATGTTCATAAAAACAAAGAAAAAATCCAGTCTATTTCCCCCATCCGTCGCCTGCCCATTCGCCGAATGACCTTTGCTGATTCGCGATCCGCCGGCCGATCAAAATTGTAATTCGTCATTTAAAGGTTCGTAGCGCGTGTTCTGGATCAAAAATGTCCTGGGGAACACGAATAAGTTATGTCCGATGCATGGATTCTTTACGGATCATGCTTAAAAGTGCAAGAAAGGATTTTGGGGCCTTGCAAATTTAGAAAAATCGAAAGAAAATGAAATTCTCTTCGTTTTCGTAGCAACCATAGTTCAACATATACCTTGACGATATACTGGAGACAACCCCATTTTATGTCACTCTGACCGACCTCTGATTTCCTTGATCTGAGCTATGAATTCCATAAAAACAGTCTTTTCGACTTTTTCTCGAGGGAATTTGATTTTTTTCAGTGCAAATTCGTTATCAGCGGACGATTTTCCATTAATATGTCCCTTAAGATGTTCACAAAAACGAAAAAAAAATCACGATCATTTCCACCCATCTGTCGCTAGTCCATTCCTCAAATGACTTCGGCTGATTCGTGATCCGTCGGACAGTCGATTTTTTCTGTCATTTAAAGGTTCATAGCGTGTGTTCTCGATCGGAAATTTCCTGGGGAACACGAATAAGTTATTAACCATAGCTCATCGATATTGTCGTTCTGATGTGACTGACATGACGCTCCGTATCTTTAAACGCATCAACTTTCAAACACATCTGAGACTCGTAATGTGTCGACGTACATTATTGACCCAAAATCGGCATTCAAATATTCGGTGAGAACTATGCATGAACATCGATAAAATTTTTACAATTCAAGCAGTAATCTGACCAGAACGGAGTCCTAGTAATATGCTAGTACTTCGGAATAATAAATTATGATGAAGAAAGCAAAATTACTGTTTGCTGATATGAATAATGGTTGATTTAATGATGAAAAGTTTTTTTTTGGCAATTTGAATACTACTAACCGTTGATTGCAAAAAATTTCATCGAACTTCATCGCTCTAACATTTTCCCTCGACATAAAGTTTCCAATAAAAAAAAATCCATATTTTTCCATAAGTTTTGATAGACTATACGTCATTGTGAGCATATCTGCTATATGAAAATTGTTTTCACTATTCCTATCTAATCTATCTATCCCTTAACCTATTCAAGGATGTATGAGCGCTACGTAGTAGTCAATACACTTCATCTCATTGAAATTTTGCAGAAAGAGAACATTAGGTAGTAATATTTAGCAAAATATTAGTAAAAAGTACATAGATGATTTTCAGAGAGCATAGAATATTAAATTAATTTCGTTTTCAGAATTATTTCGTTCGAAGTAACTGGCTGACTCCGGTGGTGTATCGTATGCTCCCCAGCTTCGACCTCCAAATAAAAGTGAAGAAGGCCGTGTTTAGCTTGATATATCTAATTCGAATATTTGTTGACTCCTGTTTTTCAATGTATCATCATAATCCCTGACGGTTAATGAATACCCTAGCAGATTCATTGACCCTAAATTTAGGGTCGTAAACAGTTTCGGTCGTAAAAGGTCGTCTTGTCGACCGTAATTTTTTGGTCGTATGAAGAATCATCGCAGCCCGCTCGTGGGTCGATACGACTAAACATTATTAGTCGTATCGACCGATCCGGAGTACGTTCGCTGGTCGTTACGACCAGAAATGTGTAGTTGCATATTTTTTTCCGAGCTCCCTGCCGTGGTCGTCACGACCAGATATGTAGAGTCGATTTTTTTCCCCTCATCTCGGCCCCCGTGGTCGTTACGACGAGAAATCCAACGTCGAATTTTTTCCCCCAGCTCCGCGCCCCTGGTCGTTACGACCCGAAATCTGGAGTCGATTTTGTTTTCCCCAGCTCCCCCTAGCAGATTTGTTGACCAGAATTTTTCGGTCGTAGTCGTAAGTGGATTTTTTTCAACCGATTTTTTTCGGTCGTAAGAAGTGGGTCGTTACGACTGAGAATTATTAGGCGTAACGACCCATTCTGGGGGCCAGTCGGCTGGTCGTTACGACTGAGAATTATTAGTCATAACGACCCATTCCGGGGGCCAGATGGCTGGTCGTTACGACTGAGAATTATTAGTCTTAAAGACCCATTCCGGGGGCCAGTCAGCTGGTCGTTACGACTGAGAATTATTAATCGTAACGACCCATCCCAGGGGCCAGTTGGCTGGTCGTTACGACTAAGAATTATTAGTCGTAACGACCTATTCCGGGGTCCGTTTGCTGGTCGTTACGACCCGAAATCCTTAGTCGAATATTTTTTTCCCAGCGCAAATTAATACAAAAATTTGTATAGGTTATTCCGAAATAGCGCCCATGCAATCGGAACTAATAAAATTGTACGCCCGAGATATCCACAATACTTAGGGATATCCGCAAGGGTCAGCTCGACCGAAAGTGCAATGGAAGAGCTTCGCCCAGGAGGAACGCACCCAGGAACGGGTTGTTACGACTAATAATTTTTTGTCGTAACGACCCACAAGCAAAATGCGATGCTTTTTCTGACGACCACAAAATTACGGTCGACAAGACGACCATTTACGACCGTATGTACGGTCGTCGAATCCGCTATACTTGATGTTTTTCATCTACGTCATCATATATACAAACGGTGGAACTGTAGAAAATGAAGAGTTGCAAAGTCAACCTTGCCGTGAGCTCTGTTTATAACCATGAATAATGTTACATTTTCAATTAATGATATCTTGCTTAAATAGTCGTTAAGGGGCCTTAACATTTTTGGAGTATTGAATATTGAACCTCGACGAAATCATATAAAAAAATCAGCGTTTTAGCTTATACTCAGCCTAGTGCTCATACATCCTTAATCTCCGTTGCAATCATCGTTCCCCAGACTAATTGATTAAGTACGAACAAATATTGATGCTGTATGATGCAGTTGATCGAAAAAATTTTCAATAAATATTAAAAATATCTGTTACGTTTTGAATATTATTTTTTTTCATTTTTACAATGGTGTTTACAGCATTTATACATTTCAAATTGATGTTGAATATAATCAAATGTGTGGATATGCATATTGCAGTTTTTTAACGATACAATTCCTTGTATACATAATTTTTAACAACATTTCCAATTCGTTGTGCTCCAAGATAAACTTGGAGTGCTTCCAAAGAACGCACTCGCGAAAAGGCTACTATAGTTGGCCATGATTAAATACGTCCTTACGAAGATCGATACTGATTTTTTCAAACGTGATCCCTATGATTGGCTTGATGATAAATTAATTGATGGGTCATCCATTCTATTCCATTCCACGAAAAAAATGTTTATCGTCGTTTCATGGTTCAAAGCCTGATGTCGAATTAATTGATAAGTCATCCATTCTATTCCATTCCACGAAAAAGTTCTTTTCGTCGTTTCAAGTTTCAAAGCCTGATGACAAATTAATTGATGGGCCATCCATTCCATTCCATTCCACAAACAAATTTTTTTTCTTTGTTTCAAGTTTTTAAGCCTGATGACAAATGAATTGATGGGTCATCTATTCTATTCCATTCCAATCCATGAAATTTTTTTTTCGTCATTTCAAGGTTTAAAGCCTGTGTTTTGAATCGAAAATTCCATTCCACGAAAAAGTTTTTTTTTGCCGTTTCAAGTTTCGAAGCCTGATGACAAATTTATTGATGGGTCATCGATTCCATTCCATTACACGAAAAAGTTTTTTTTCGTCGTTTCAAGGCTTAAAGCCTGTGTTTTGAATTAAAAATTCCATGCTATTCTATTCCATTCCACGAAAAAGTTTTTTTTCGTCGATTCAAGATTTGTAGTCTGTGTTTTGAATCGAAAATTCCATTTCATTTCACGAAAAAGTTTTTTTTCGTCGTTTCAATATTTGAAGCCTGGGTTTTGAATCGAAAATTCTATTCCAAACCACGCAAAATTTTTCCTTTGTCGTTTTAAGATTTGAAGCCTGTATTTTAAATCGAAAAGTCCATTCCAATCAATTCTATTCCATTTCACGAAGAATTTTCTTTTCATCACTTCAAGGTTTGAAGCCTGTGTTCTTAATCGAAAATTCCATTTCATTCTATTCCATTCCATAAGATTTTTTTTTTCGTCGTTTTAATATTTGAAGCCTTCGTTTTGAATCGAAAATTCCATTCCATTCCATTCCACGAAAAAGTTCGTTTTCGTCGTTTCAAGGTTTGAAGCCTGTGTTTTGAATCGAAAATTCCATTCCATTCTATTCCACGATAAAGTTTTTTTTCGTCGTTTCAAGGTTTGAAGCTTGTGTTTTAAATCGAAAGTTTCATTCCATTCCATTCCACGAGAAAGATTTTTGTGGTTTCAAGATTTGAAACCAGTGTTTTGAATCAAAAATTCCATTCCATTCCATTCCACGGAAAAGTTTATTTTCATCGTTTCAAGGTTTGAAGCCTGTGTTTTGAATCAAAAATTCCATTTTATTCTATTCCATCCCATGAAAAAGTTTTTTTTATGTAATTTCAATATTTGAAGCCCGTGTTTTGAACGGAAAATTCGATTCCATTCCATTTCACGAAAAAGTTTTTTTTGTCGTTTAAAGGTCTGAAGCCTGTGTTTTGAATCGAAAATTCCATTCCATTCCATGAAAAAGTTTTTTTTCGTCGTTTCAAGATTTAAAGCCTGTGTTTCGAATGGAAAATTCCATTCCATTCCATTCCACGTAAGTTTTTTTTTTGTCGTTTCAAGATTTGAAGCCCGTGTTTTAAATCGAAAATTCCATTCCATTCCACGAAAAAGTTTTTTTTCGTCGTTTCGAGGTTTGAACCCTGTGTTTTAAATCGGAAATTCCATTCCATTCCACGAGAAAGTTTCTTTTCGTCGTTTCAAGATTTGAAGCCTGTGTTTTGAATTGAAAATTCCATTCCATTTCACGAAAAAGTTTTTTTTTCGTCGTTTTAAGGTTTAAAGCCCGTGTTTTGAATCAAAAATTCGATTCCATTACACGAAAAAGTTTTTTTCTCGTCATTACAAGATTTAAAGCCTGTGTTTTAAATCGGAAATTCCATTCCCTTCCACGAAAAAGTTTTTTTTTCACCGTTTCAAGGTTTGAAGCCGGTGTTTGGAATCGGAAATTTCATTCCATTCCACGGAAAAGTTTATTTTCGTCGTTTCAAAGTTTGAAGCCTGTGTTTTGAATCGGAAATTCCATTCCATTCCACGAAAAAGTTTTTTTTCGTCGTTTCAAGGTTTGAAGCCTGTGTTTTGAATCGAAAATTCTATTCCATTCCAATCTATTCCATTTCGATCCATTCCATTCCATTCCACGAAAATGTTTTTTTCGTCGTTTTAAGGTTTGAAGCCTGTGTTTCGAAATGAAAATCCATTCCATTCCATGGAAAAGTTTTTTTTCTTCGTTTCAAGATTTGAAGCCTGTGTTTCGAATCGAAAATTTCATTCCATCCCTATCAGGACGAACGACAGTAACCAACAATCGTTTGTCTTGTGAAACGACGGTACTCGACGTCCAACCGTCGGAGTTCATCATTTTACTGTCGGAATGAAATACAAACGATGTTGGTTACTGTCGTTCGTCCTGGTAGGGATTCCATTCCACGAAAGTTTTTTGTCGTCGTTTCAAAATTTGAAGCCCCTGTTTTGAATCGAAAATTCCATTCCATTCCAATCCATTCCATTTCGATCCATTCCATTCTCCGAAATAGTTTTTTTTCGTCGTTTCAATATTTGAAGCCTGTGTTTTAAATCAAAAATTCCATTCCATTCTATTCCATTCCAGGAAAAAGTTTTTTTTCGTCGATTCAAGATTTGAAGCCTGTGTTTTGAATCGAAAATTCCATTCTATTCCATTCCGATCCATTCCATTCCATTTCACGAAAAAGTTATTTTTCGTTCGTTCAAGATTTGGCGGCCTGTGTTTTAAATCGAAAATTCCATTCCATTCTATTCCATTCCAGAAAAAAGTTTTTTTTCGTCGATTCAAGATTTGAAGCCTGTGTTTGGAATCGAAAATTCCATTCCATTCGATTTCACGAAACAGTTTTTTTTTCGTCGTTTCAAGGTTTGAAGCCTGTGTTTTGAATCAAAAATTCCATTCCATTCCAATCCATTCCATTCCGATCCATTCTATTCCTTCAATATTTTCATTTCCTTCATCGTTTCATTTCCTTCGTCGTTTCAAAATTTGGAGCCTGTGCTTTCAATCGACAATTCCATTCCATTCCACGAAAAAAAAAATTTCGTTTCAAGATTTGAAGCCTGTGTTTTGAATCGAAATTCCATTCCATTCCATTCCACGAAAATTTTTTTTGTCGTTTCAAGATTTGAAGCCTGTGTTTTGAATCGAAATTTCCATTCCATTCCACGAAAAAGTTTTTTTTTCGTCGTTTCAAGGTTTGAAGCTTGTGTTTTCAATCGAAAATTCCATTCCATTCCAATCCATTTCAATCCATTCCATTTCATTCCATTCCACGAAAAAAAAAATTTTCGTCGTTTCAAGATTTGAAACCTGTGTTTTGAATCGAAAATTCCATTTCATACCATTCCACGAAAAAGTTTTTTTTCTTCGTTTCAAGGTATGAAGTCTGTGTTTTAAATAATAAATTTCATTCCATTCCACGAAAAAGTTTTTTGTTGTCGTTTCAAGGTTTGAAGCCGGTGTTTTAAATCGAAAATTCCATTTCATTTCACGAAAAAGTTTTTCGTCGTTTCAAGGTTTGAAGCCTGTGTTTTGAATCGAAAATTCCATTCCATTCCATTCCATTCCACGAAAACGTTTTTTTCCGTCGTTTCAAGATTTGAATCGAAAATTTCATTCCGATCCATTCCATTCCATTCCACGGAAAAGTTGATTTTTGTCGCTTCAAGATTTGGCGGCCTGTGTTCTAAATCGAAAATTCCATTCCATTCTATTCCATGTCAGGAAAAAGTTTTTTTTTCGTCGATTACAGCTTTGAAACCTGTGTTTGGAATCGAAAATTCCATTCCATTCGATTTCACGCCGTTTCAAATTTGAATTTCTCGTCGTTTCAAGCTTTGAAGCCTGTGTTTTGAATCGGAAATTTCATTCCACTCCATCCCATTCCACGAAAACGTTTTTTTCCGTCGGTTCAAGATTTGAAGCCTGTGTTATGAATCGAAAATTCCATTCCATTCCATTCCACGGAAAAGTTTTTTTTCACCGATTCAAAGTGTGAAGCCTATGTTTTGAATCGAAAATTTCATTCTATTCTATTCCATTTCACGAAAAAGATTTTTTCGTCGTTTCAAGATTTGAAGCCTGGGTTTTGAAACGAAAATTCCATTCCATTCCATTCCACGAAAAAGTTTTTTTTTCGTCATTTAAAGGTTTAGTGCGTGTGTTCTCGATCGGAAATTTCCTGAGGAACCCGAATAAGCCATTTACGATTATAGCTTACGAAACATGCTCAAAAATACAAAAAATCATTTTGGCTCGTCTATTTGCAAATGGACTCCTGCTGGCCCGGGCGTGAGGACATGAGGACTTTTTTTTATTGTTTAAAGTTTTAAAGCGTGTATTTTTAACCAAAAAATTTTTTGGGCTACACGAATAAGCTATTTGCGATGGAATAATTCCTTACGGAACATGCTTAAATATGCCATAAACCTTTTTCGACTTTGCAAATGAACCTCGGCAAATCTGGGCATGGGAAATTGCTTCTTTGTTGTTGAAAGATTCAAAGCGTGTGATTTCTTTCGGAAATTTCTTGGGGAACACGAATAAGCTGTTCATCATAGCTCACTGATTTGTCGGTCTGATGTGACTGACGTGACGCTCCGTATCTTCGAACGCATCAACTGTCAAACTCATTTGAGACTGTCGAAAAGTCGATGTACATTATTGACATAAAATCGTTATCCAAATATTCTGTTAGATCTATGGATGAACATCGATAAAATGTTTACAATTAAAGCAGTATTCTGGCCAGAACGGAGTCCTGGTGATCTACTCATCCTTGGGAATAATAAGTTACAATGAAGAAATCAAAATTACTGTTTGCTGATATGAATAATGGTTGACTTGATAATGAAAAGTTTTTTCGCAAATTAAATGCTACTCACCGTGATTGCAAAAAATTGCACTAAAGCTTCATCTTTTCCAAACGATTTCGTCGATCAACACGACGTATAACCCTGCACCGACTGTCAAAACATCGCGCGCGACTCGCAATGTACGAATTCGCACACACAAATTACCGTTACACGTGATTGATACCCGTGTTTCTCTTGAAATCATCTCACCGACTCTTTTCAAGTGACGCGCAGATCCTTTATCCGTATTACGCGTAATGTGTAACTAACCGATTTTTCCGTCCATCGTGACAGACGTGTAACCGCGATCAACTGTCAAACTCGACCGAGACTCGCGCGATGTGTGAAGTCACGCACTCGCGAGGTGTGAAGTCGCGCTCGAGTCCGGCGAACCAACCAATCACAGCACGAATAAAACGATAACAATGCTTGCGAGATTTTCGATAGATTTCGATATATATCGTTACCCATGAACTTTTGGTAGGGTCCGATATTCGCCGGGACGATATTCGCCGGAATGGTATTCGCCGGAAAATCACTAGACTTCGATATCTCGAAACTGGCTTACTGGCATGACCCACAGGGGTCATTGCAAACATATTCTGGACTGCGAGAGATTGAATAGATGATGTGAACCTTTACTTTAGAAGACGAATTAAAGGCCAAGAGCCCTTGAGAGAGTGGTACAACCCCTCAACAGATGGCGAGGTTAACCTGCCAAACTAGGCTAAGAAAAATAATCCGGAGCTCTTTGATAAATGTACGTTATGCACTTTGAGTGACTTTGAGGTTATCGCGCGCACTGTACGCAACAATTAATCGTGAAATCAAGTAATTAATCAATGAATCACGAAATAAGTAATAATTAATTGCGCGACGATTAATATTAACTCGCACGAAGTCTACATTGTTATTATAAAGTACGCGAAAACGAGTTCAATAATGTTTATTCATAATTATCGATGAAATGTCATATTCGCCACTGCACCGCTGTGTTTCTGTGTTCTTTCAATTGATATCAAATTGTTATTGTAAATATTAAATTGTTGAAAATAACAAAATTGTTTTCTTACAATTGTCAATGAAATAAAACTAGCTGCTGTATGTACCACTGTGTTTATTTATGTATTCTGTACATTTATTCGCTTCTTTATGTAATATATTTACATATTTATAATTAATACAAACAATCTTGATTGAAAATGTTAAAAAAAAAATACACCTTTTCGTAATACGTTGCAAAATCCTGGAGCAAGTTTGTCCCTCTGTCGAGTTAAATTGTTTCCGCTCAATTGTAACAAATTGTTGAAAAGAGTAGCGCAATAAGCGAGAAGACTATCGACGTACATACTCCTTCGTCTACTGATTATTAGGCTGGCTGCACTCATCTAGAATGGCAATATAAATTCATAATCTCAATTCCAGCTTCTTATCGCACACGTTGCTTTCTGCATGTAAATACCTCTCATGTGTTGAAAAGTTTCAAGCGGCGCTCTGTGCGTCAAAAAATTCTACTAATTACACGTTGTTTAACCGATGATAGACAATCGGTGCAAGCCTCAAGCAGAACATGATCAACAAGTTCAACAGTAAATAGACCACCGTTCAAGTGTCTCAGATACGATTCGTCGTCGTTCCTGCTCGTTCTTCAGATATTTGAAGCGTAATTGCATCAGTCGGTCGATTTCATATTCATAGTGCCATTCCAGATGAGCAAGGCCAGCTCAATAATCAGTAGACGAACGAGTATGTCAATAGTATTCTGATCTTAGCAAAGAGTCCTGGCACAGAGACGAGCGCCACTTGAAACTATTCGACACATTATGAGAGGTATTTACATGCAGAAAGTGACGTGTGTGATAAGTAGCCGGAATTAAGTACGTCGGCGTGCAGACACTGAGCCCACCGATGTACTACCATCCTCTCCGGGACGCCATTAAGGAGCTCGATAATACAACCGTCAGATCAGCGAGGGAACCAAATCCCGTTAACGGCACATTGAAAATATTGAACGACAAGTTTTCCTCGAACATGGACAATATCTCGAATATTTTATTTCCCGATCAGTCTTTGACGTGTCCGGTCGTACAGAGGTAACCACCGTCTTCGAAGTTTCCTGCATACTCTGCAAAAAAAAGGGCGTTTAACATGGATATTGTAAAAGAATGATCATTTAAGTCAATATTTTTCCATCGTACAGGGCAATTTGCATTATTTCTACCTCAATAATCAGACATGAAGTGACATACAATTAAAAAGTTTAAAGTATGAATATTAAACATTTACCAATAACATATTTGAGATTCCTAGTCCTCGCAGTGCGATGAAGCCGCCGTCTCGGATATCGTCGTCTACAGAACCCATTCGGATCGTCTTCATCGGGACCTTTGAACGTTCCTCGGCGCAGCATCACGCGCCTGCAGTCATCATTTTCACACTGTCTTACAGGCATTGTGTAAACGCGAGATTTTGAAACGAATTTTTTTTTTCTCAATTTCCTCAACGTACCGCAGAAAGCGACGAAGATATCCTGAGAAATTGTTCCGCCCACATGCAATTCGAGATCGGGACATTGACCTATATAAAGTACGTCGGTGTGCAGACACTGACCCCAACGACGGATTACCGTCCTCTCCAGGACGCCAGTAAGAAGGAGCTCGACAATACAATCGTCAGATCAGCGAGAAAGCCAAATCTCGTTAACGGCACACTGAAAATCTTGAACGACAAGTTTTCATCGAACATGGAGAAGATCTCGAATATTTTATGTCCCGATCGGTGGTATTTCACGTGTCCGATCATACTGAGTCACCACCGTCTTCGAGGTTTCCTGCATACTCTGAAAAAAAAGAAGGCGTTAAACATGGATATTGTAAAGGAATTTTCATATTGGGGAATATTCTTTCTTCGCACAGGGCAATTTGCATTGTTGCGACCTCAATAATCATGCATGAAGTGACAAACAATTAAAAAGGTTGAAATATGAATATTGAACATTCACCGAGAGCGTATTTGAGATTCTTCGTCCTCGCAGTGTGATGAAGCCGCCGTCGCGGATATCGCAGTTTACAGAACCCCTGCAGAGCGTCTTCATCGGGACCTTTGAACGTTCCTCGGCGCGGCATCATCACGCGTTTACAGTAATCATTTTCATACTGCCTTGCAGGCGCATTGGGTAAACGCTAGATTTTGAAACGATTTTTTTTCCTCAACTTTCTCAACATACCGCGCAAAGTGCCGAGGATATCCTGAGATATTTGTCAGATCAGCGAGAAAGCCAAATCTCGTCAACGGCACACTGAAATCAGTTTCCCACGTGCCCGGTCACACTGAGTGACCACTGTCTCCAAGGTTTCCTGCGTACTCTGAAAAAACGTTGAAATTGTAAAAGAATTATCTTTATAGCGAATATTTTTTTCCATCGTACACGGCAATTTGCATTATTTTTCTACCTTAATAATCAAATATGAAGTGATCTACAATTAAAAAGTTTAAAGTATGAATATTAAACATTTACCGAAAATGAATTACAGATTCCTGGTCCTCGCTGTGCGATGAAGCCGTCGTCTACAGAACCCGCTCAGGATATCTTCGGCGCTTTCTGCGGTACGTTGAGGAAATTGAGAAAAAAAAAATTCGTTTCAAAATCTCGCGTTTACACAATGCCTGTAAGGCAGTGTGAAAATGATGACTGCAGGCGCGTGATGCTGCGCCGAGGAACGTTCAAAGGTCCCGATGAAGACGATCCGAATGGGTTCTGTAGACGACGATATCCGAGACGGCGGCTTCATCGCACTGCGAGGACTAGGAATCTCAAATATGTTATTGGTAAATGTTTAATATTCATACTTTAAACTTTTTAATTGTATGTCACTTCATGCCTGATTATTGAGGTAGAAATAATGCAAATTGCTCTGTACGATGGAAAAATGTTGACTTAAATGATCATTCTTTTACAATATCCATGTTAAACGCCCTTTTTTTTGCAGAGTATGCAGGAAACTTCGAAGACGGTGGTTACCTCTGTACGACCGGTCACGTCAAAGACTGATCGGGAAATAAAATATCCGAGATATTGTCCATGCTCCTGGATTTTGCAACGTATTACGAAAAGGTGTATTTTTTTTTAAACATTTTCAATCAAGATTGTTTGTATTAATTAAAAATATGTAAATATATTACATAAAGAAGCGAATAAATGTACAGAATACATAAATAAACACAGTGGTACATACAGCGGCTAGTTTTATTTCATTGACAATTGTAAGAAAACAATTTTGTTATTTTTAACGATTTAATATTTACAATAACAATTTGATATCAATTGAAAGAACACAGAAACACAGCGGTGCAGCGGCGAATATGACATTTCATCGATAATTATAAATAAACATTATTAAACTCGTTTTCGCGTACTTTATAATAACAATTCAGACTTCGTGCGAGTTAATATTAATCGTCGCGCAATTAATTATTACTTATTTCGTGATTCATTGATTAATTACTTGATTTCACGATTAATTGTTGCGTACAGTGCGCGCGATAACCTCAAAGTCACTCAAAGTGCATAACGTACATTTATCAAAGAGCTCCGGGTTATTTTTCTTAGCCTAGTTTGGCAGGTTAACCTCGCCATCTGTTGAGGGGTTGTACCACTCTCTTCAAGGGCTCTTGGCCTTCAATTCGTCTTCTAAAGTAAGGGTTCACATCATCTATTCAATCTCTCGCAGTCCAGAATATGTTTGCAATGACCCCTGTGGGTCATGCCAGTAAGCCAGTTTCGAGATATCGAAGTCTAGTGATTTTCCGGCGAATACCATTCCGGCGAATATCGTCCCGGCGAATATCGGACCCTACCGAACTTTTTATTTGGGGATCTTTCCTTATCTTATAATCACACTTTTTTGGGCGATACATTTTTGTTCTACTTCTCCTACAAGTCGTACAAGAACATCACCAACGATTCCCGGATTGTAACAAAAAAAACCTTGAAATTTTGTCATCAGTTTATTCTATAACAACTTTTACACTTTAAATGAGCAATAAATTTTCAAAAAGTAATGTTGATGGAAATTTATATGTAAGATCTAATTGTTCTACCTTCGTGAATATTAAACAGTATTTCTTTTAGAATTGGCATCTTTTCATCAACTTGATATTTTATTGTAAGAAAATAGTTTTTTTGACAAAAAATGGGGATGTAGAACGTGGAACTGTTAAGCTTTACGAAACGAAAATTGTTAACTGACTCCTGTCCTCATGAAAAATCACAAATTATAGAATTTTTCAAAAAGATTTTAATATATTTAGTAATAAGTTGTAACATTTTATCGGAAAGTGAAAAAAAAAGTTAAATTTACTGTAAATTTAACTTTAACCTTGAATAACTTCTGAAGCGGTAAGTTTATCGAAAATTCACAAGAAACCTCTTTTGTAGGCCGTTCGATTCCCCACAAGAACATGTATCGCACATTTCGGTACATTGACTTGAAGCCAAGGCATAAAATTTTAAAAGTTTAAAAAAATTTACCCCGTGTTATTTGAATGGACAATAGAAATTCGCGATGAAAGACCTCTAAATATAAAAATTAGGAGCTCTGCTTTTCACAGGAATCTTTTTTCACCTCCCTGAAATTATTTAATAGCGGATTTCAATAAAAAAAAGTGTCGCTTTTTTTGAATCAATCTAATGTAGAACTACATTTGCAGCAAAGGATTTCTAAAAAATCCAAAAATTGATGGAGGTATAACGATTTTTTTTTTATTCTGTCAAGATGGTGTATAATATATGGTTTTTTAACAATACTCAAACTTCGAGGAGATCTGACGTGGTTTTTTTCATCAAGTTTTGATAAATGTCGACAAACTTTTACATTCCTCGCACACATTATTCTTGATATTTCTGTAAATGTCTGTTCACAAAATATTCAGATCAATAATAATTAGACCACCAATGCGAATATGAAAATTCCTGAGAGGAAATTTAATAAAACTAGCTCACGCGTGCGCTACGCGCGAAGAAAGAGAGGTTGGAGAGGAGTCAAGAGGAGCCGCGCGATAGGAAAGTTTAGTGCATTGGACAAAAAGAAAGAAACCTGGAGAAAGCTTCCTCGCTGAAAGGGACATGTGCTGACTGGGTTGGTGGAATATTTGTCGGTATAAAGTTTGAAGGAAACGCAGAAATGTAAAAAAGAAAAACAAGAAAGGGTGTTGGAATATTTAATTATATGTTCATGTTATTAAATTTGTTTTGTAAAAGTCAAAGATATTTGAGAATATGTAAGAGTCAATATGTAAGGGTGTGTGTGGAGAAGACAGGCAAAGGTGCCAAGGAGGGGATGAAAGGAGACTGTTGAGTTAATTGTAGCGAGTGTATGGATCAATTTCAAGGGGGGCTTTTTTGTGGATAAGGAAACGCGAAAATGATTGAGCGATGATTGAGGTTTGGAATGGACAAACGGTCATATCTATGAGGAAGGTTGATACTGAAGTGTTTGTTAAAATCAGCTTCTCAAAATACGTTGTACGAATAAGATTTTATTATTCGAAGTAAAAGATATATATGTGATAACGATGTGGTATGAGTCATAGACATAAAGTGTCCGCCAGGGTAGACAAAGAGAGAACGAAACGGTGGCCATAGCTATCTCTTTCTCTTTCATTGGCTACTGTTAGAAAGAGACAAGACTTGGCCACCGTTAGTCGCTATCTCTTTCTCTCGGGTGACGCTCTATGCGTAGTCCATACTTAATGTCTATAGTATGAGTTAAGGTGTAAAGGTGTGAGTGGAGAGAACAGGGAAAAGATGTTAAAAGGCAAGGAGATGAGAGCTGGGTTAACATTATATGGGGAATCAAGAGAAAACAATAAAAGAGTAGAAGAACGGATAGAAGAAATCCACGAGAGAGCGATAAGAGGGGAAAGAACGAATATGTTGGGAGGGAAACGAACAAAAAGGAATAGGTGCGTTTTTTAGGGAATATGATGCCAAAAAAGGGGAGAGCGAAAATGATAAACGAATGGGCAGTGGAATTGAAGGAAAATGAAAAGAATTGTTAAACAGAAGCAATGCAGAGTATAAATAATATGGTCATAAGCAAGAAAATATATGTTGTAAGAAATCAGTTTGTAAAAAAATTTGTAAAAAGTTATGTGCAAATAAAACTTCATTGATCGATTGATCTAAAAGGTTTGTTTTAAGGGCAGGCGAAACACCCTCCCCCCGCACAGTAGGAGAAAAGCCCAAAAACCTGGCCAAAACCCCAAAAAATAAATTTTCGAAACAGGGTCAGTTGAGTAGTCATTCAGGTAGAGGACTAGTAACTGCATTCTATTGTGGAAGGGAAAGCCCTTTAAGTGTATACCTGCGCCGCAGCGTCAGTTGGCAGTTAGTGTTCGTGAAGAGTGTACGTGTCACGCGCTGAACAGACGAAAATAACGCTGACTTCAAAAACCCATAACTTTAAAGTGACGGGTTTAATTTCAATTCTGCAACATGGATACGACTTCTGGAGGTATGTAGAACATATTTTTACATCGGTTGAATCTAAACTTTATGTATAAATGATTGAAATGTAGTATAGCCTTCGGCATAAATAAAATTGAATAATTTTGAAAACTTATATTTTCAACGGTCCGAAAAGTTATATATTTTGTCACATTTTGTAAAGCTCCTAGTCTCGGCCTTCAGTTTAATATATAAGCTTTCGAAATTTACAAGAGTTACCTGCGGAAAACGTGCGTCTTGTCCGTTATGATTTTTTTCGCATCGTGCGGTAGCCGAGCGTGATTTTATATCAAATGCGTACTATAGTGACATTTTTCTCTGTACAATGAACAGTGTCATGACAGTACCGCCGATTGAAAATTAACTGTAGTTGTCATGTATAAAATACCTCGCTGCATAAAACATTATTATCTTCATTATCTGCAGCGCTTTCTCGCGCAAAATTTTTTATTTTCACTATTTATTTATCGATTATTTTTGCAATCACTGAACTGTCCAATGAATATGAGAACCGTTACCGAAATGTCCACACGAAGTTCACTTGGAATGTAAATATAAATACTCCCATTATTATTTATCAACACATTATTATTAAAGCTCATCACATATGTGATTCAGAAAAGAAATAGGAATATTTATATAATCGCTCGAATTAATCATTGCGTGGGCATTTCGATAACGGTTGTCGTATTTATTGGACAGTTCAGTGACTCTGAGAATGATCCACGAGCAAAGATAAATATAGAAACTTTTATTCGATAAAATGTTGCAGGTAATAAGAATAATTATGTTTAATCGCGTGTTATATACTGGTATATTGGGCGATTGTCATCGAACTGTTCATTATATAGGGGAAACTGTCACGATATTATCCACATGACATACTATTACTTTTATCAAATTGTTCATTCCCTCTGCATCGTTGAGTTGAAGAGAGAACGAACAGCTAGACGCCGGTGACTGTATATCCCAGAATGTTGCATCAGGTAATGAGAATAATTATGTTTAATCGCGTGTTATATACTGGTATATTGAGCGATTGTCATCGAACTGTTCATTATATAGGGGAAACTGTCACGATACTATCCACATGACATACTATTACTTTTATCAAATTGTTCATTCCCTCTGCATCGTTGAGTTGAAGAGAGAACGAACAGCTAGACGCCGCACAGTAGGAGAAAAGCCCAAAAACCTGGCCAAAACCCCAAAAAATAAATTTTCGAAATAGGGTCAGTTGAGTAGTCATTCAGGTAGAGGACTAGTAACTGCATTCTATTGTGGAAGGGAAAGCCCTTTAAGTGTATACCTGCGCCGCAGCGTCAGTTGGCAGTTAGTGTTCGTGAAGAGTGTACGTGTCACGCGCTGAACAGACGAAAATAACGCTGACTTCAAAAACCCATAACTTTAAAGTGACGGGTTTAATTTCAAATCTGCAACATGGATACGACTTCTGGAGGTATGTAGAACATATTTTTACATCGGTTGAATCTAAACTTTATGTATAAATGATTGAAATGTAGTATAGCCTTCGGCATAAATAAAATTGAATAATTTTGAAAACTTATATTTTCAACGGTCCGAAAAGTTATATATTTTGTCACATTTTGCAAAGCTCCTAGTCTCGGCCTTCAGTTTAATATATAAGCTTTCGAAATTTACAAGAGTTACCTGCGGAAAACGTGCGTCTTGTCCGTTATGATTTTTTTCGCATCGTGCGGTAGCCGAGCGTGCACGCGGCACTATTGAGCAGCCTCTGCGCCTCTACCTGAGAATGGGTGAAGTAGCATCATAACGGACAAGACGGCTGTTATACGCTTGAAATAAATTATTTTAATATATATGTATGTGTATATATATATATATATATATATATAAATTTTCTGTGATTTAATTATGATATATACATATTAAAATCAACCACATAAAAATTTCTTAAATATGAATGAAATGTTATAACATTCAAATAAAATATTTGAATATATATATATTATATAGTAAGCAAAGCTTTCTTTTAACCAAATCCATGTCAATATTTTCTGTCTAATTTTTTAAAAATTATTTCAATTATTGCGGTTATTTATTTGGTAAAATAATGTACATTGTTCAAGTTATTGTATTAATTGAAAATTTTATCTTTTCCTTTAACACAAATTTTCTACAATTTCATGTCTTTATTACAGGATCCGGTTACAAAGAATTGGTGCTGACAAGGAAAGAAGTATTTCTGATAATCAGCGAGCATTTATCCGATAAATTCGCTTCCTTGATCGAATTTATGGTAGAAAAAATTTCCAAGGACACCGGACGTACAGTTGTAGTGCCTGAGGACTCGAAACAGACTTTTTCGATACTTTGCGCCGAGATTGAAGCCGTGCCGGGAGTTGTAATAGATACAAACTCGGATAATGATTCTGACTCCGACTCCGACTCCGATCACGATTTTGATCAAGAATAAAATTTTCTATTTTTGAAACGTTCCGTATGTATTTTGGAAATAAAAATAATAATTGCGTAGAATACACTGTTCACGTTTATTTTATTGGGATGATTTTTCTTTATATATTAATTTATCTATTTAGCAGGATACTCGGCCATTTTGTTTATAACAATTTGCTGTAAGCTCTTTGTTGCAAGTTATAAACAATAGATATCGGATTGGTAATCAGCGACCTTGAAAACCCGTATATACCAATTTTTGTCAACATCTGGTAACTTTTTAACGTTCATGTCGGCCATATTGGATCGGCCATTTTTTTACGATAATTTGGCTTGCGGATTCGTAATCAGCGACCTTGAAAACCCGTAAATACCAATTTTTGTCGACATCTGGCAACTTTTTAACATTCATGTCAGCCATATTGGATCGGCCATTTTGTTTACGATAATTTGGCTTTCAGATTCGTAATCAGCGACCTTAAAAACCCCTGTAAGCCAATTTTCATTCCCGTCAAAGGTCATTTGAGGTTTTGGCCAGGTTTTTGGGCTTTTCTCCTACTGTGCCCCGCCATTCCGCTCTTGTGAGTGCGAGAGAGAGCGCCTATAGCGGTCCTGTGAGAGCGAGAGAGGTTCTGTAGCCTGGCCTTAATGGAACTATCTATAGAGATACTTCAATCAAGCGCGAAATAATTTCTTTTTGTTCTATAAATCTGTTTTTTTCTAAAGTTCGAAATGAGACAACGAAAAATACATTGTTTTCTAGAGGAAGAGGAAAAATTTCATCGTATTTGCTTAACGAGAAATATTGAAAATCGACGACCTTACTGAGCAGCGCAATAAGCAGAAAAGGCGTGCCATTTGCATAATAATACCAAAATGCTTTTCAGATGTATAAATGAAAAAAATGTTGCTCGGTAACGTTTGGATTGTGTTTTTTATCTTTCCTGACACCGCTTTAGGAACAGTGATATAGTTATTGTTGCGTCCATAACTCGCTAGATGGTATTAACCACTGACAAAATCAAAAGAGTGGTTAACGCGGTCTATAGCGAGTTATTACTGAAGCAAAAACCATAAAATCAATGTGGAAATTTCTCTCTATAATATTATATTATGTACTTATATGCATTCATATACACATAGGGGTCAGAATTTATCTTGGCTAATCATTAAGACATACTTTTCGCTCGTTGTATTTTTTTGCACGAGTATCCCTGAAAGCTTATCGCGCGTGAACTAGTATTAAAAAATTGAGGTCAAAAAAAAAATGTATCGCAAAGTTATATCAGTTTCCATAAGACTACATTTAATTTCATTTAATTTGTTAATCTCAATAATTCGATAATGAGCTTCCTAGTCGTCATGAAATTTTTACACGACCTGTTAAATATTTCATCCAAAAACATACCAAATTTTCAGAATTTTCTTATCATTTGCGATTTGGGACTCAACATCCTTAAAATCGCGCGATGTGTACTGGTATATCGCGCGATTGTCATTGAACTGTTCATTATATAGAGGAAACTGTCACGATACTATCCATATAACATACTATTACTATTATCAAATTGTTCATTCTCTCCATCTTTGAGTTGGAGGGAGAACGAACAGCCAGATGCCAGTGATTGTATATCCTATGGGTTCTATAGTGACATTTTTGTCTGTATAATGAACAGTGTCATGGCAGTCACACCGATTGAAAATTAACTGTAGTTGTCGTGTATAATTAAAATATTTTGCTGCGTAAAACATAATTATCCTCATTATCAACAGCGCTTTTTCGCGCGAATGTCTCATTTTCACTATTTATTTGTCGATTATTTTTGCGGTCACTGAACTGTGCAATGAATATGAGAACCGTTCCTGAAATGTCCACGCAATGTTTATTCAGAATAAAAATATAAATGCTCCTATTATTATTTATCATCACATATGTATTATAAACTTCGATAGACAATTAATAATGATCTCCTTTCTG
The DNA here is from genome assembly GCA_946863875.1 of Alloplasta piceator. Lineage (NCBI taxonomy): Eukaryota > Metazoa > Arthropoda > Insecta > Hymenoptera > Ichneumonidae > Alloplasta > Alloplasta piceator. The sequence goes on along the minus strand of OX333072.1, from coordinate 40,937,928 downwards.
TACACATCGACGTTCTCAAATTCTGAGCTCAGAATTTAATATAAGAGGCTGAGTTCTGAGCTTGAATATATTGTATAATTTCTTTATTCTTTGTTTATTTGGTAGGATTTTAACGCGAGTTATCGAATAGAGTGATTGGAGGTTTTTTGTTACGATTTGAAAAAATTATACTAGTACGAACCATATGCTTTGTTTTTATTTTTAAGATCTTCCAATTTATTTATTTTTCATTTCTTATGGTTCAACTCCCCTCTAACGTTGAAAATTGTACGTCGAACTGAATAAATTTAAAAAACAGGGAAAGAAAACGAAATTATTGTGATTAAAATTTATGACATTCCACCGCCTTAATGATTATCACCTAATGATCTAATGTATACTTACCTATCTTATATATTCGTCTTAATATGGTCCGTCTGATAACTGGCTATGGATTATAAATAAGTGAAGATGTATCATGCTCATTCTGATGACAGTCACTGAAGTGTCCTGTAAATACACATAGAATATTTCGATGACTGTCATCAGAACGAGCATGATACATTTTCACTTATTTATAATCCATAGCCAGTTATCAAACGGGCCATGTTAAGACGAATCAAACAGTTTAACGTCATTGAAATAGCCATATTCTATATTGTGATCATTTTGATGACTGTCACGGAATGGACCTTGATGTTTGTACAAAATCAATTCGGTGACAGTCATCGAAATGCACATCTTTCATAAATACACATTGATGACCGTCATCGAACTGACCAAAAAACACGGAACTGTTCATGTTTTATCAAAAATTGTCATGAAAGTGTTCAATACCCATATATATATGTACATATGTATAATATATATATCTTTAAAATATAAAAGAATATGGTCATTTATTATTATCCGATAAAATCACGATAAAAAAGGAACTTTTGAAACTTAAAATATAAAAACACAATAAAAAATCTTTTATTGTTGTTGCTGTTGGCGCTTGCGACGTTTCGCAGCGGCCGCTGCTGTTGCTTTCATGCGGTCGCCTCCTCGGCGAAGCTAGTCGGCGATTCTGTCTTCGATAGCTTTTTTTTCAGCCCATTACACGCGTTGCAAATGACACCTGCGGAAATTAATAAATTATATGATTTTTCGACACATGGAGATGCTTAACACTAAAAAGCATTTTTAATGCAAACGCACCGATGATCAGGTATGGGAACGTAAATTTTTTCGTCACTATTGTTGCCTTCGACAAAGTTTAAAGAAAGGGTTCGGTGGTGGCCCCATAACCTTATTATTCGTTATCTTAGTTTTTTTACTTACTTTGAATTCTGTGAACAGATAACAGTCCCAATAGTACGTCTCTTCTGAAACCTATAAAGTATATCCACGTGCTATCAAAAAATTAACCTAAAAATCTGCGATTATAATGACAAAAAAATATGCGATAATTGAAGCAACGAAAACATATAGATATATACTCACACAGACGATTATTGTATAAAACAGTTTGAAACCTTATTTCTATCGCATTTAATTTATCTTTCATTTTTCACAATATAAATTTTTGGTAATGCGACGATAAACGTGTGCAATATGAGCAAAAACGTTATGATATATGCATATATATATTAATAACAACCTTCATATATATAACATACATGGCCATATTGCCAACAGCAGAAAGTCATAAATATGATACCTATGGGATAACATAAAAAAACAGAAATTGTCCCGCAAAAAGATATCTTTAAGACAACGTTTCTATATAATATATAGATAAAATTAAATTGACAAAACCATCAGAAACAGCCCTACAAGAAGATATCTTCTGGATAACTTCTGTATGGATACATTACATGACAATAAGATGACAACTTTTTGATGCCCTGAATTAGCCATCAATCAGATCAAGACAAGGGATGACTTTTTAACAACTAATTTACTATTTCTTTCGGATATCCGAATAAAGTTATCGTTAAGACGCCAGTAAATAGATGTCCATTTAAAGACGTACAAATGATACCGTTAAGTTAAGTCTAAAAGGCAACCTATGAACGATAACTTATAGTTACCGGTTAGACACGCGTGCTACCTGGGTAATTATCAATTACTACCCTGGTGGAACTTTATTTTAAAAATTGATAAAAAATGGCAGAATATATCGAATATGATAAATTCGTACAGATTATTGCACCTTTTGATAAAAAATATTGACAATTTTTAACAAAAATTATTACTATAGATCAAGAAATAAATGATATATATGAACAGATACTGTATTATTTTATCAGAATTAGTATGAAAAGTTTCAATAATTCTCAAAAAATGTTAAACATTTTTATGAGAAATTTTCATATTTGGATCAATTCTGTGCTGAACAAAATTACATAATATAATATAATCTCGCAGACAACGGCAAAAAATGCAATATAATCTCAAATATAATCGAACATATTATGACATTTTACTATATATTTTGGGAATAGCTATCTTTCATAAAACGTCTTGTTATTGATATAACCAAATAAATAGTATAAGAATATGTCATAATTTGAGAAATATATTTCTAATTTTTTATGATACTTACTGACATTCATTGTAATGATCAGTAATCATATCAAATGACAATTAATATGATATTCTGATAAGTAATTTTAAATTATGCATTATCACATATATCGTTGCAAAGTGATCATGCATTTCGTGTTCTAATGCCAGTATATCAGTGTTATTTTATTGTTATTAAGTAATTTTACTTTTTATAGGAATGTTTGAATATACAGTAGGTGCTTGCAGAATTACAAATAAAAAACATTTTATTTGTAGTATTTTTTCATATTTATTATGAATCAATTGGAACTTTTTTAAAAAATTGATAAAAAATGGCAGAATATATCGAATATGATAAATTCGTACAAATTATTGCACCTTCAACATTTGAACATAATCTTCAGTATTTGATATAAAATTATATAAAATGATTATTTATTTGACATTTCCCTGGTGGAACTGTCTGGTCACATTTTGTGAGATTTGAACATATTTGTTCAGATTTTTTCCAAGATTTGAACAGAAATGGATCAATTTTGTAAAAAATGTGTAAGAAATCAACAAAAATTGCCCAGTTATGGAGTTAGATGGGCAGAAATTGGAACTAATTTTTTAGAATTTTACGTCAAATACTGAAGATTATGTTTGTCAGTTTTTGATATACTATTATAAAATTTTTTGTTAGCGGAACCTTCTGGTCACATTTTGTGAGAATTGAACATATTTGTTCAGATTTTTTTTCAAGATTGAACGATCAATTTTTTCGAAACCTGACGAAAAACTAAAAACTGAACAATTCGAGTCAATTTTCGAAAAAGAAGAAATGTGAAAAAATCGAAAAACTTTATTTAGGAAAAAGATTGCAAATCAAAAATAAAGATGACCATCATGGCCAAATTCCGTTTTAGCACGGCGTTAAATCTTGGAAAGATCCCATTTTGTGAGATTTGAACATATTTGTTCAGATTTTTTTCAAGATTTGAACAGGAATTGATAAATTTTGAAAAAAATGTGTAAGAAATTAACAAAAATTGCCCAGTTATGTAGCTAGACGACCAGGAATTGGAACTAAAAGCCCATATTTGACATTTACTAAGAAAATATGGGCTTTTGGTTCCAATTGCTGGTCATCTAGCTACATAACTGGGCATTTCTTGTTAATTTCTTACCAATTTTTTACAAAATTGATCAGTTTCCGTTAAAATATTTGAAAAAATCTCAACAAATATGTTCAATTCTCACAAAATGTGACCAGAAGGTTCCACCAGGGTCACAACAAAAAATTTCCTAATATATCAAAAACTGACGAACATAATCTTCAGTATTTGACATAAAATTATAAAAAATGATTATTTATTGTTTGACATTTACTGACAAAATATTGCTTTCGGTCCCAATTCCTGCTCAAACAGTTACATAACTGGGCAGTTTTTGTTAATTTCTTACACATTTTTTACAAAATTTATCAATTTCTGTCAGAATCTTGGAAAAAAACTGAGAAAATATGTTCAATTCTCACAAAATGTGAGCAGACAGTTCCACCAGGGTATATTTTAAAGAAAAATAACATTCCATCAAGTAGTAAGAAATGTCTAAAATTTTTGTCAAATTAGTGTTTTTTTTGGTGAATAAGTTGAAAAGTCATAAATGGATAAAACAAAAATATTAAAAATTCTATGTTAAAATCGTTTAAATCATTTTAAACTCTTGAAATAGTTAAAATGTATCAAAATGAAAGTACATGGTAAAAATTTAAAAAATTCGTTCACGCATCTTCGTGCAATGAGCGAAAAAATTGATTTTCGCGAATAAAGTGCAGGAATACATGGTATGGACATATAAACTGAAAAAAAGTTATTTTCGTTAAAACAAAATGGTTCAAAGAACTGTAAAGACTTCAAACTCTACAGGACACTTCTTTATGATCTTATAAAGAAAGTCTATAAGTTACGAAAACATTGGTTCACAGGTTGCGGAGATCTGACTCTGGACGGACACAAAAACAGCTTTTTGGCTAAAAAATGGCTGTTTTTTTGGGAAATTTCATATTCAACATTCTCTGAATGGATTAAGTCAAAAAAGGTTTTGAGATTATAGTAAAACAAAACTGTGCTATGAATTTGAACCGGATCCGTTCATGGATTGCTGAGTTATGAGTGAGGACGGACGGCTCAGGGGACGGAAAATCCAAAAAATTTTGTTTTTGTATAATATGCCAACAGGTTTTTGGAAGGCAATTCCAATAGGCACTTTTCATGTATGGCAAATGCCTAAGAATTATTCATTATGATCATGTTTCAATGGTACTACATAAAATCTGACCTTTGATACTTCGAGTCTACACATTTTGTATTTTATATCATTTATCGAACAGCGGATGAGCAATGTCGGAATTTCAATACGAACTTTGACAAGGTTTAAAAATGAGCACGGCCGATCGTAAAAGTTACCAACGACTAGGCATTTATGCCCAACAATATAAATGTCATGATCAATTGCAATTTTTACTAAATTTAGACACTCAATTATAGAATTATCTTGCAATTCCACGCAATCGTTTCGTGAATCTTCGCAATCTAAGCAAATACGAGCATATCTAAGGGCCTTGTATTGACCTACAATGACTTCATCATTGAAGGAATGCAATAATTTAAATGATAAAGTTTTCATTTCACGTAATATTTCTGAAGTATTGCAGAATATTGCAGCAATAATACACTCCTAGGACATAACAATATTGCAGCAAAATAGCTGCAATGTTACATGCAATATTAAAATGTTGTGAAAGATTTCAGCAACATTACAGGAATGTTATTTGCTGTAGGGATAATGAAGGAGGGGAGATGTGGAAGAACTTCTACGCGTATGAAATCGTATTTGTTTACGATATTTATTAAATTTTTATTAAGAAATGAATTTTGCGTATAATATTACAGAAATATTTACATTTTTTTCAATTTGCAGTCCGAGCATGTTCGATACTCCTCGCATACGGGTTTTTCGCACCCTATGCAACAAAACTGTGTTTTTTTATCTTTTAAAGACGGACAAAAAGTACACCTTTTTCGTTTTGGTAGTTTGCGGCGTCCTTGAGGCTCATTTTCTGAGTGACCTATAATAATACGGATAAGGTACTCGTAAATGTCGCGATAGCTTGGAATTTGCGGTTCGTCGCTCCAATTGCGGGTGCACTATTATAAATTTTTTATGAACTCAATTCTTGTCATGTAATTATTTTCGTTGAAATATTCGACACTTTTCCGACGCCGGAGCACATACATTACTTGGCTGGAGTTACGTGTTGCCATATTGGTAAAAAAAAAAAATACGCGACCAATGGATATGCACTTTTTCTTATTAAATGAACGTATTTTACACGAAAAAAACAAACAAAAAATAAAGTTCATTTTTACTTACGTGGAAGCTAACCATGGGTCGTTCATGTACTTCGTCGATTTTAACAGCTCGCTGATCATAAACGGAATAAGCGAAAATTCCGGGACTTGGCCTTTAGGTTACCCTCTCCCTAAACATTTTTCCCTCCCCCGGTTCAAAATTTTTACCCGCAAGGGTCTACGAGAAATCGTAACGGAAAATTTTGCCACGGACACAAATGAGCCTACCCCAGATAGCAATATTATGTTATCAAAAAGACATCAAAAGAACGACCATAAAAGTTTCGGATAACTTTTTAGTTGTCAAAAAAGATGTCCTTTGGATTGCAAATAGTGTCACTAATGTCCGCTTCGCAGTTATCCTTAAAGCGTCTGAAAGTTAACTATTAGATAACTTATAGTGGATACTAAATTGTCAGCATATAGTCAACCTTCAATAGTTGCCCTAGTGGATGAAGTCACCACTGAATCACGGTGATTTTTTACGGTGACAAAGTGCCCACAAAATCACCGAGATCTTGGTGATTTTAAGGTGATTCCACGGTGATTCTCACGGTGATTGTCACCGTCACAAAATCACCGTGACAATCACCGTGGAATCACATTGGAATCATCTTAAAATCACCAAGATCTCGGTGATTTTGTGGGCACTTTGTCACCGTAAAAAATCACCGTGATTCAGTGGTTTTTCAGGGTGAAAACATCGTCACCCAATCCGCTAGGGTGCCGATACGAGAACGTAAAGTTATCGAATTGTCTTGGCCAAAAGATGGCATTTTTAAGGCATGAAATGAACCGAATGTTGTAGGTATCAAACGGACGCCATTAAGATATCCAAGAAAGGTTAACAAAACGGCATTTCAAAGACACCAATAAATGCTACCCTAAAGATATCGTATTTATACGTTATGTGGGACAGGCGAGTGACAATAAAGTGTGGTATCTAAAATACGGATACATAAAATAGTTCAGATAGCACACTTTAAAAATGATATTTATTATTCGTGCATACATTTATAGAGGAAACTCATGTATTTTCTTACAAAAATTAAACAACGATCAATTATATGTATGCGCACTTCAGTTTGCAAACTTTTCACATAAATTCTTATATCGGTTTACTTTTTTTAAATAAAGATTCAATATTACGTTATGTGTCATGACACATATAACATAACGTTACGTTAATTATATAACATACGACAGATGGATATATCACATGCACTTTGTTATTGCTGCTCCACGTCCACGAAAAATACGTCTCCCAATTTTATATCCTAAAAAGAAAATGTGTATGACAATCATACTTAGGATAAGTCTAAAGTATAAAATAATTGAATAATATCATAGAAAGCATTGTATTTTATATGTCCATACCATGTATTCCTGCACTTTATTCGCGAAAATCAATTTTTTTGCAAATTTGCAAACGTGTTCGACGACGCTATCGATCGTGACACTCTGGTGTCTCTTTGTCCCTGATGGGCGCCGCTTTTGGCATTTTCGTAACTTCAAACAGTTGTCTAGAGGAGCACTCGCGAAAGTTATCCACTGGACAACTTTTCCACGCACATTTTCGTTGCCGATTATTGGATAAATTTTCTATGTCATTGAAAAGTCATCTATTCGATTCACCAAAATGATGACATTTCGGCAACGATTTAACTTGCCATTTTGATAACATTAAAAAGTCATCTCCTGATACCTAAAAATAACCTTTATATAGTTGCCGTTTTTCTGATACCTTTTGGACGTCTTAAAATAGCCATCTATTCGATAAAGTGACATGATAACGTTTCGACAACTAATGGACTTATCGTTTTATTAACACTAAAAAGTCAACCTTCAGATAACCATATAATTGATGTCAATTAAAAGTCGTAAAATAGTTATCTTCGAGTAATTTCCGTAAGACAACCAAGAAATGATATCTTTTCGATGCCAAATAGACATGTGTGCTACCTGGGTATACTCACAGCCCGCTAGGCGTTGTTCGTTGATTGGTCAGTTGGAAGACCAAAAATTCGTGGGATTCGTTGCCGTGTTAGCTATAGAAATAACGTAATCGTGCGGGAAATTTTAAATAAAAAAGGAATTTATTACGCAAAACAAATTTAGTTTACTGAAGACGTTAGAAGCAAATCCAAAAATAGCAAAACAAACAATAAGAATAAATTCGCGTTAAATGTTAAATGTTCTATTCGTCTTAAGTTCTATTCAGCATCACCCTCGACGTACTCGAAAAAAGGATCACGGTGAAAATGTTCTCCAAATTTTTGCTTTTTTCAAAACAGTCGATCCAGGGCCGGCGGAAGACGTGTGGTGGGTGTGGCGCACACCACACCCGAGAAATACGGCATGTGGAAATTCCACACCCGAAATCGGAGAACAGCTTATATATGGGTCAAAATTCCGAAAAGCAGCATGCGTTTGGGCCTCATGGTCGACGATTGTTTTGTAATTTTAGGGACACATAGTACAGTATGAGAGTACGCTCTGGAATTTTTTTTTTATTTTTAAATCGACCAGTTTCACTGTACCGATGACATCATTTTTTTGAAATTTCTTGAATGTCATGGTTTGATTGATTTGTCTAGACCCCTGGTATTAAAAAAAAAATTCCGACATGGATTTTCATCGAAAAAGATCTCACCCAGCAAACACACTTGGATGATTTACGCAACATTTACGTATAATTGAAATGTAATAACTACGTCATACAATGTTCATCACAAATTCGTAACTTTTTCATAACGCACGTAAACGAGATGTATATAATACGTCCTGACGATATGTAGTAAGGATGTCAATGAAAGATGTAGGAATTACGAAAAACTATAGACATCACAAATACGTAACATTGATACGTCAAGATCTCGTCACTCTTATACGAGATATTTACATGTACTGTAAACTTGTCAAACTGTTACGAGTCGATGCTGTAACAATTATAGAACATTGGTGATAATATAATCTCGTAGTATAGGCAACGAATTCAGACGTACATAGAAGCACAGTTCCTATACCTTCGGACGAACTGGGGTACACTATGCTATTGGGGTATACTTTGTACCCCATTAGCATAGTGTACCCCAGTTCGTCCGAAGGTATAGGAACTGTGCTTCTATGTACGTCTGAATTCGTTGGTATAGGCTACGTAGCAATTATGTCACACTGTGACATAAATGTTATAAGACATTTCTTGTAACAAATCCGTAACAATTATAGAACATTGGTGATATTATAATCTCGTAGTATAGGCTACGTAGCAAATATGTATAATGTGTGACATAAATGTCACAAGTCATTTCTTGTAACAAATCCGCAACATATACGAATCATATATTACGAGAAATGTCTTCAATCATTTTAAGGTTATGTCGATTAAGGAACGTAAACAATATGTGAGTGTAAAGTACAAGGAGGTGATATCGAATAATCCAGCGTAATACAGAATAAACCAGAATAATACACCATACATTGCAAGAGGTAAGTTTAATGTGATTCCTTTATTTAAAAGAAAAAAATAAGTTATATGGGTATTTGCCGTGATGGAAAAACACCCAGGAATTTCCCTTACTTGGTTTATAACCTTATTCGCGTTGCACGTTCGCTTAATTTCTCTTTGCCCTTTCTTTCTGTGTTGCAGGCCTGTTTTGAAATTGATAGCCTATTTTCAATTTTTCAGGCATTGTCCTGGTCACAATTTTGACTTTTATCAAAATTTGCTGCGCTCATCCCATAATAAAAAGTGTTACGATGGAAATGAGACGTCGTAGAAAAAATCTATCTAGCAATTCTTTCTGAATCCTGCGCAGAGTGTAAGAACCCAGTTTTGAGTTTTTACACTCTGTGTAAGAACCTAGCTTTAAGTTTTTACACTCTGCGGCTGATTCAGAAAGAATTGATAGACAGATTTTGTTCTACGACGTCTCATTTCCTTCGTAACTCATTTTCCCATGGGATGAGCACGACACATTTTTTTTGCTCTTTATTTCAGAGTTGCAGGCCTGCTTTGAAATTGTTAGCCTATTTTGAACTTTCCAGGCATTGTCCTGGTCACAATTTTGACTTTAATCAAAATTTGCCACGCTCATCCCATAGGAAAAAGTGTTACAAAGGAAATGAGACGTCGTAGAACAAAATCTATCTAGCAGTTCTTTCGGAATCATGCGCAGAGTGTAAGAACCCAATTTTGAGTTTTTACACTCTGCGCATGATTCAGAAAGAATTGATAGACAGATATTGTTCTACGACATCTCATTTCCTTCGTAACTCTATTTCCCATGAGATAAGCACGGCATATGTTTTTTGCTCTTTATTTCAGAGTTGCAGGCCTGCTTTGAAATTGTTAGCCTATTTCGAACTTTCCAGACATTGTCCTGGTCACAATTTTGACTTTAATCAAAATGTGCCACGCTCATCCCATAGGAAAAAGTGTTACGAAGGAAATGAGACGTCGTAGAACAAAATCTATCTAGCAATTCTTTCGGCATCATGCGCAGAGTGTAAGAACCCAGTTTTGAGTTTTTACACTCTGTGTAAAAACCTAGCTTTGAGTTTTTATACTCTGCGCATGATTCAGAAAGAATTGATAGACAGATTTTGTTCTACGACGTCTCATTTCCTTCGTAACTCATTTTCCCATGAGATGAGCATGACACATGTTTTCTGCTCTTCATTTCAGAGTTGCAGGCCTGCTTTGAAATTGTTAGCCTATTTTGAACTTTCCAGGCATTGTCCTGGTCACAATTTTGACTTTAATCAAAATGTGCCATGCTCATCCCGTGGGAAAAAGTTTACAAAGGAAATGAGACGTCACCAGCAGTTTATCAGCGTAGAGTATAAAAAATCAAAACAAGGCTTTTCAGGACACCGGTGCACCTTGAGGGTTCTAACTAGTCCCAAAAAAAATTTTATTTGGTACCTGAAATGGTGGACGATACATCATATTTGTAGGTATTCTACAAAAATTCTAAATTATAATTAAAATGTACTTTTCAAATGTTGAAATAAAAATAAAACTCCAACCTAATATGTAGGTTGGAAATACATAAATTTCTTGTAATTTGTTTATAAAATATGTATATACATAAATTACCTGTAACCACGAAATCACATTGACATCATTGTTACGAGTATTATGCGTTACCAGGGTTACGTTTCGTTTCGTAGGAGTTACATCAATGAGCTGAGTTGGTTACAACTATGATCTGAGTTTGTTACATCTATTATCTGAGTTTGTTATGGCTATGTGATGAGTTTGTTACATCTATGAGCTGAATATGTTACATCTTGGGTATGAGTTTATTTCATTGTTATTTCTCGTAGATGTTTCGTATCTGTGACTTGTTTATAGGATGACATATTTGAGAACAAACTCTGCTTCATTCACGGAGTTTGTGACATAAATGTTATGTCCAATGTAACACACGTTACGTAACATTTTCGGAACTGTGTTTGCTGGGCAGCTTTTCAAAAAAAATATTTGCAAATACGTACCAATTCGTATAGCATAGAAAAATAGGTTTTTTCCTCAAAAAGGCGTTTTATCGATGAGCCTACACTCCAATCTGTTTTTTTATTTTTTTTCGGATTTCTGAGGTTTTTTTGCACGAAAAAACTCTTTTTCCAGAGTGGCATCTCTGCGGCATCAGACCGTTATATATTAAATATAATCTGAGGTGCTGTAGATATCGAGAAAATAGTGCGGATACAATACTGCTTACTGCGCTATTATTGTCTTGTATTGTTACTATCATTTTTTATAGAGGTCGTTATGGGTTTTTAACTTGACTTTAAATTTATTAGTACTGTAACAGGAGGCTTTAACTATGAGAAAAAATAATAATACCCTGAAAGCAATATAATGTACACGATTCTGGGGAATGGGTGTGTAAACAAACTTCAAAAACATCCATTCATCTTTTATGAAAATATTTATTGACGTGTGGTTAATTTTTCGCCAAGAAATTGTTAAATATCTAATTTTTTTTAGTATACTCAAAAGCGACCAATGTAAAACAAGTAAAAATTGTTAAATGTTTTTTTTGCGCAAAATTAAACATGAATTAAGATGAATGGATGTTTTTTAAAGTTGGTCTTTAAGGATCAATCAACGTGTTCCTTCAAATTTTCTAAAAGTTTGATGACTCGGTCACAAAAAACGGCTCGACCGATTGTTTTGAAAATTGACAGGGTTTTTAGGTATGTATTGAGCTAAAAAAGGACCTTAGAACATTGGTATTTTTCGCAATACCTGCAAAGTTGTGGTAGATTTTCTAATACATGAAAAAAGTTATTTTTTTTTTACTTTTTTCAAGTCAACATGAACCATGGAAACAATTTTTTTTTCATTCATGAGTGTAACAGTCACTTATAGAGGGTAGATTCAAGTTTCCGAAACCCACCGTTTACTCGATATACGATTATCAGTTCCAGAGATATCGAAGATTTTTAAAAAAGATCAATTTTTGTTCAATCGCCGATATCTCAGCCAAAAATGGTCGTAGAACAAAAATAAAAAAAAGGTAATTGAAGCCAAAGAATCTAGCCAAACGATCCATAGAATCCAGCTAAACGATCCATAAATTGGTTAAGCTCGAAAAAAAAATTTGGAGCCCATCGACTGTTTTTAAAAAAGCAAAAATTTCTAGAAAATTTTTACCGTTATATTTCTTTTGACTGCGTCGAGGGTGATGCCCACAACAAATTTTGGACCCAAGATTCCAAAACTAGAAGATTCAAGCTTCAAAATGCTTTTTTTTTTTAATGTTACGACCGAAATTAACAAAGTTACAGCTTTTGGAAAATCGCTGAAAAATCTCGAAAATTTTGCTGTTCCTTTAATTTTTTGACTGAGTGTAATATACGTTTTATATTGAGAAATAATTTTTTTTCAGTTAATATTAACGAAGATATAGAGTTTTGAAAATTGAATTACAAATTAACAGCCGACGACGCGCCGATGATGCCCGAAGTTACCCGAATGGTCTGTGACGTCACAATGTTAAACGGGGTATGCGAAATCTATTGCAAATACGAATTTTAATCGAAAATAGCAACGATTAAAACATACAGGACGTGTTTCGTAGCTTTATGTAAAAATACGGCAAAAAGTACACGAAACGAAGTTTTTGTGATAGTGCCACAGAACTTAGAACTTCGTAAAAAATGGTTCAACACAGTACGACGGGATATAACCGCAAAAACAGTAAATCTAACTTTTTTTACTGTGAAGATCATTGCAAGAGGTAAGCAACATGTTTTATACCCTAAAAAGACGTTTAAGTGTTAAATTATAATTGTTTTGATACTATTCCATTTATTAATCATTTATAATCTACCATTAAAGCTAAACAAAAATTTTGTATTTATGGCTGTGAAAGAACATGGAAAATTATCAATATTATGAAACTGGGAGGTCCAGCGAAAGAAGCATTTGGTTCCTCTGCGACATCCTCTTCGATGCCGTAGAGCAGAATTCAACTTCATGACCCTGTCGCAGCAAATGATCATCTTGCTCAATCTCTAGCGAAAGACAATTCCACATTGACAGTGGCTGCCAAAAAAAATTATTGGAACACAAAGTATAACGCAGTGTAATGCTACGGTCGAAGCCAATATTAGTAGTGTGAATACGATGTGCAAAATAGAAGTATGTACCATCGATGAGTGTACTTCACTAATAAAACTGTATAAACATCTCCAAATCCATAAATACATCAATCAAATTTAAAAAAAATTATATAATCAGTATCACTTTGGAGCAAATTTACTTGATAACTGCGATTTATTTATGCATTTTATTCACATATTTTGCTTAGAATTAAGCTTTCGCACAACGTATCTCTGGAGCATTAAAACGATCGTCGTCTTTTAGAAATTCTAACATCATGAGCATATTTATTTACGGCAAATTATTTGCGTTTCCTTTTACAAATGCTTTTTCGTACATCACTGCTTTAAAATTCCGTGAAATATAAAAATTTATCGCAAAATTTCCAAACGTTTGAGAGGTGAATCCCACAGTCTACAGCACTCAAGTGGTGTCCTTTTAACATTGTGACGTCACTACCGCTTGAACCAATCACGTAGCAATTCACGATCATATGAAAAATTTGAATTTTTCGGACATTTCAATTATTAATAACTATTTACAGACTTATCCAAAATCAATTTTTTTTCAGTTTTGAGATCTAATACAATAAATACTTCATAACAAAAATTAAAACCCTGCAAATTGAAATTTGCACATTGCTTCCTCATCTTTATCCATAGTTCACATAGTTTTCTTTAATACACAGTATGGCGATCAAATTTGGCTTCCTCATAAAGAAAGCTTTGTTGACTATTGAAAAATATTAGCAATCAATGTACAAATTCGATCGATTTTCGCCAAATTTAATAACGAACCTCCTCGTAGCTATATTAGCTCTGTGTAAAGTTTCAGTGCAATATCTTAAATATTGCACAAGTCAGAGCGTTTACGCTATTTTTCAAAAAATTAAAAATTTCATAAAATTTTAATCCCTCCATGTATTTTTGCCATATTAAATAGCGAACAACCTCGACAGCTATATTAGCTCTGCGCAAAGTTTCAGTACAATATCTTGAAAATTTCACAAGTTTCGAGTTATTAATTATTTACATCTGAAACTCAGGCTACACACACACACACACACATCCATTCGGAAATTTTTTCTAAATATGATTTCTCAATTTTCACGAAAACAAAGCTTCCTTTATGAGGAAGCAAAAATCAAACTTTTTTTTCAACAACCCAATTGATTTCATTTTCTTCTTCGAAATGGACCATGATGAGCAATGCGCAATGATCGAAATGGACTAACCATTTCGATCATTGCCCAGATAGAAAAGCGTGCCGTCAAATCGGAGAGTAACAGCACGGTGGTGATACGCCACCGACCCACCGTGTCGTCACCGTGCCGTTATGTATGTCCGAATGTAACGCCACCGGGTGGTTCGTCGTACCTAGGGACGTTGTGGCGGCACCGTAGCGACACGGACACAATACGGCGTGCTCCTATCGGCCGCCACTGTAGCGGCACGGTAATGGCATGCCGTGCACCTGAAGTAGTTTGACTAGCGGCCGGAAGCTGGTGCACCCTCTCGCTATCCTTCTCAAATGCGATTAAGCGGCGCGAAGAGCATATAAGAAAAGTTTTCAAGAAGCTACTGCGTCTCATGATCATGTCAGACATTGTAGCACATCACACTGTGCTAGAATGTATGAGACGCTGCACGGTGGGCCGCTTTTTTGCCGCTACAGTAGCATTACGAAGAGGGCAGCATGCCGTGCACTTACTGTGCAGCCACGGAGTTGCCGCGATATGCCAGTACGCTGTACTGCACGTAACCCCATCATGTCGTCCCTGTGGCATCACATTTCTTGCCTGCACATCGGGCCGCCTCTGTGCACGGTCGTACATACAGGTCTTGCAGCGACGGTAGTGGGGGTCGGCACCCTTGTATGTCACGTTTTTCATTCCGATGTATGCCGTAAGGTGCGCCTTCGCAGAAGGATGTGGTGTGCGTCAAAGATAGAAATAGCTTTCTGTCTCTCTTCCTCTCTTAAACGTGCGCATGCGCCCAATGCGTTGTCTCACTGACACCACACACTCACGCAAAGAATGCAAGAGTAGGAGCACATCCCTCAGCGATGGCGACGCCTAGTGGTGACACGAGGATCGAGAAACGTGACATACAAGGGTGCCTACCCCTACCATTGAAATTCCGCTTCGTTGCAGGACCTGTATGTACTATATATGTAATACTCCTATATTGCTAGCGCTGGCCGATACGTGTCGAAAACAGTACGGTGCAGATAATATCGTCCTCTCGCTCGTCGCTCACCAGAATGGCTTGTAAGATGCAAGCGCGAATGAAAGCGGGAGTGCAACAGCCAATAACATTTATATATTATGTCTACGTAGTGGGTCACGCGTGCGCAGAATGATCAAATCTGTTCCGCTCTGTCTCGCTTCATCGGTGTCCCCACCACTTATAGGGAAGCATAGGCCCCTAGCAATATAGGAGTCAAGAAGACTAGAATACAGGAGACTGAACTCCTATCGAAAAGTGAGTTTGAGGTGGACCCGTATATGGCGATCTGACGCTGGCGGCGCTACTGAGGCAGATGGACCTGCGCACTGGTACTGCGCATCTTTACATTCATTCTGCTTCTATAAGCTGCGTCACCCATTCATGTCGTGCATACACGTAACCTCAAACCGTACGAGCAAGAGAAGACTTGTCCAAGTTGCGATTTTTTTTACAATGAAATTTCTACTTACGGGGTAGAATTTTCCTTGACGTGAAGCATACTGTCAATTTATACGCAATTTTTTGGAACAGTAAGTTCTTATCAAAATAATATTAAATTATTGGACAATGAATTTTTACTCATGAAACGAAACAATGAAAGGTATGTAAATTGTCTAATTTGACTAATAACATTTTTGTGGTACATAGATTGCTGGAATCAGAAGAGTCTATTATATCGATTCAACCATGGTGGGTTACTGCAAAAAATTGAATCCAACAGATGTATCAACGAAACCTGGTTGTAAAATACAGTGACCGTGAAGAGTTATGCAAAAGTTGCATAGACAATTTTCTGCAGCAACATTTGCACGACAAAGAATTGTCAAGTTCGTTTTGGTGCACCGCTATGAAATTTGATTGGTACATAGTATTTGCGAAAATCAAGGAAGCGAGGCCTCCTTTCTACATTGTGAATGTAGTCATCGAACCAGTCATAACGATGGAAGTATATCGAGTCAATGAGTAATGGCAGTGGAATTCTTGGAGTACCGGATGAAATCAATGTATTTGTATGACTCTGCAAGGCTAATTTTTCTATCCAAAGCTATTTTTCTACGAAAACTAACACAAATGATTCAAGTCAAGGCTAAAGACTGTCTCGCTCTTG
Source organism: Alloplasta piceator (assembly GCA_946863875.1). Lineage (NCBI taxonomy): Eukaryota > Metazoa > Arthropoda > Insecta > Hymenoptera > Ichneumonidae > Alloplasta > Alloplasta piceator. The sequence goes on along the minus strand of OX333072.1, from coordinate 40,921,047 downwards.
CAAATGCCGCAATTTTCGGAACAAGAATTTTCCGAAATGGTTAAGAATTGGTGAAAAAAAATCAGGCCAGATGCTTGACTAACAGACATGTGGCAAGAATTCGATTTTTGTGTGAATTTTTGAATGTGCACAGTTTTTGTCGCCGACCGTACTAATATCACATTGTCTTAAGCTAAAGAGAGCTTAATCGTACTTATATTACAAAACAATGAATTGTAAACAAATTTATATACATATTTTGTGTTATTGCTCCAGTGTTTTGGATTGTACAAATTACAGTGAATAATAACATTTTGTAAAGGATGAAATGTTTTGTAAACAAATATTTATAATGCTTCTTTTCCTAAACTGTCGTTTATTAATGGAAACGTCACATTTATATTCGTAGATTGATTTAAATTGCATTTAATTGGCTTTCAATTTTTTCAAAGGTTTTCTGACCTGAATATTATATCCTCCAACAAGCTTCGCACTTTTTCGAAGTTCCTATTCTTAAATTAAATTAAACTAAATTTTAGGCATTGTGCAAAGTGTAGGAATACGCGTCATAACAATTTTCTGAGGTTATGTTAGTGTAGATTCATGTAACGGCGCGAAGCGATTGTCGAGACCTCGGGGGCACACGGGGGGACTGGAATGATTTTACTGCACAGTACCACACTGCGCTCGCTCGTCTGCCTTACTAGCGCCGCCTGCGGTAGATCGCCATATATGGGACCACCCTCAACACCGGAGTTCGGTCTCCTTATTCTAGCCTTCTTGATAGGAGTATTACATATATGGTATGTACGACCGTGCCTCTGTGCCGCTACGATGGCATTACGGTGGGGGAGCACGCCGTGCACTTACTGTGCAGCCGGGAAGTAAGAGGTAAGGAGACGAATCTCCATGGAACAGAAGTGGTCAGACTTTTGGCACAAAGTTACCGGGTATACGATTCCGCGGCTTGGGGCGTGGTTGTCAAGACATCGTTCGAATGTTATGTTATAGCAGCGGCGTATATATTCCGAAGTGACAGATGGCTGACTGAAAGCTGTTTCCCGTACAAAAATTTCTGCAGGGATCAAACTGGATTCTGATAACTACGTAGCCTAATCAAATCTTCAAATATTCAATTCGCAAGATAATTTTTTGATTCACAGAGTCTAAGATTTTTCAACAAAAAGTCTAGTATAGATTGGACATTTATATAAAAGAAAAACAAGCACCGCACTGGTATTTTTGTAAATTCTGATAACTGAGGATGAAAAATTTGTACATTTCTGAAGCTACGTATCCCAGTCTAAGTTATAGTGTCACTTGGGTTTTTCATTGATATAAAAAAGTCTAGACTACGCAACGTTTCACTGTTAAAAAAATCTGTATTAAAATTAATATACATGTGTAGGAAGTTTTTTTGCGGATACCGTGTATGAAATTTCAACTTCAGTACTGAAAATTCATGGACCCGAATTTGAAGAATAAAAGTATGCAGTTGAATTTAAAAATACTGATATATTTGAAAAATCATGTACAGGCCATTGAAATTTCAATTTCAGGTATATTATTATTCAAAAAATGTGTATTAAAATTAATATACGCGTTTATTTTAAAATCACAATACATGTCTGAGTTTTCATATTCATTTCATGAAAATTACGTTACCGTGGCTAAATTAATTGTTGTTAAACATGTTATTAAAAATATATAGCCCTTGCAAAATAATTTAATATTCATAGTTTACCGACCCCAAAATGAGATTCACAGAAAAAAAACAAAAATCTTCACGAATAGCCCGATCTAATTTTTCTGAAACCGGGAATCGAACCCTCGACCCTGCCTACCATCCTACCTATCTACCTAACACGCCACCTATTACGCTATCGACTACTAGTGAAGTCCCTCTACTTGTATGATATATGAATGCTGGAGTGCCGAAGCAATAAACCATGAAAGTTGGTTTTTGATTTGCGAATTCGAATCCCCTGACCCTTCATAAGTTATGTGAACTTTATTCCAGAATACGTGAACCCTCATAACTTAAGTGATCCCTCAGAACTTACATTACCCCTCATAACTTAATTTCGTGATCCCTGACCCCTCGTAGATTATGTAAAGTCGCAAAACTTAATTCTATGGTCACTGACCCCTCATAACTTAATTTCGGGGCTTCTGACCTCTCATAAGTTATATAAACCCTCAAAACTGGTTTGAATAAAACCGTGACCTCTCATAACTTAATTTCGGGGCCCCTAACGCCTCATAAGTTATGTGGACTTTCAAAACTTGATTCCAGAATACCTGATCTCTCATAAATGAAGTGACCCTTCATTATTCAATTTCAGAGCCCCTAACCCCTCGACCTCTCATAACTTAATTTCGGGGCCTCTGACCCCTCATAAGTTATGTGAACTCTCAAAACCTTATCCCAAAATACCTGACCCCTCATAACTTAAGCGACCTCTCATAACTGAAGTTACCCCTCATAACTTAATTTCGTGACCCCTGACCCCCCGTAGATTTTGTAAAGCCGAAAAATTAATTCCGGGATTTCTGACCCCTCATAAGTGAAGTAACTTTTCATAACTTCATTTCAGGACCCTTGACTCTTCACAAGTTATGTGAACTCTCAAAACGATTTTCCAGAATATACCCGACCCCTCATAATTTAAGTAAATACTCACAACTTGAGTAATCCCTTATAACTTAATTTCTGACCCCCCGTAGATTTTGTAAAGCCGCAAAATTAATTCCGGGATTTCTGACCCCTCATAAGTGAAGTAACTTTTCATAACTTCATTTCAGGACCCTTGACTCTTCACAAGTTATGTGAACTCTCAAAACTGTTTTCCAGAATATACCCGACCCCTCATAATTTAAGTAAATACTCACAACTTGAGTAATCCCTTATAACTTAATTTCTGACCCCTCGTAGGTTATGTGAAGCCGCAAAATTTAATTCCAGGATTACTGACCCCTCATAAGTTTAGTAACCCCTCATAACTTAATTTCAGAGCCCCTGACCCTTCATTCGTTATGTAAATCCTTAAAACTGTTTGAAAAAAACCGTGACGCTCTCATAAATATTATTTTTTATATTAAATTTGAAGACATTTTCCACCGTGACTGATTGTAATTTTAAGACATAATAAGTGTATTAATTTTCAATAATGTATCTTAAAATTGCGAAAAAGTATATAAAAACCATTTTCATAAACGGGGATATTAATTTTCAATGTTCACTCTTTTAATTTTAATATACAAATATTAAATTTAAGACAAAATTGATGATTTTCCTACACTATGTATATTAAATTTCAAATAGTATATTAAAATTAATATGCCTCCTCTAACTTACTATGCATGTATCTTATATTTCAAATAGTCTATTGAAATTAATATCTCTTCTGAAATTTACTATACACGTATATTTAATTTCAAACAGCATATTGAAATTTCAAATAATATATTGAAATTTCAAATAGTATATTGCAATTAATATATCTGCTTTAAATTTACTATACATGTGTATGAATTTGCATTTCATATTCCGTGTTTGTGAATTTCCGTGACAGTTGTATCGTAAAAATGTTTGAAATTTCATATCTTTTTTTACAGTGTTGTTTTGATAGAAAACTCTTGGGTTTTTCATTGATATAAAATCCAAGTGACATTGCTTAGCCTGGGCTACGTAGCTTCTGAAATGTAGAAATTTTTCATCCTCAGTTTTCAGTATTTACAAAAATACCAGTGCGGAGCGTATTTTCCTTTGAGTAGTCTAAATTATTTTATATCACTCAGTACAATAATGGACGCTTTTCCGTCCGCAAGCGGACGTGAAAACCTCTGAATTACACGTCAGGATATAAAATATCGTACATCACTCGGCGTAAAAACATTTTCTGACGAGTGTGAGTTTGCAGGACGAGCCGAAGGCGAGTCCTGCAATCACACGAGTGATGTAATGTACTATTATATCAATAAAAAATCCATGTGACACTGCTTACACTGGGCTACGTAGCTTCAGAAATGAGCAAATCTTTCATCCTCCGTTTTCAGTATTTACAAAAATACCAGTGCGGAACTTATTTTCCTTTTATATGAATGTCCAATCTATTCTGGACATTTTGTTGAAAAATCTTAGATTCTCTGAATCGAAAAATTACTCTGCGAATTGAATATTTGCCCATTCTGGCAATTAGTCTAATCAAATGTTCAAATATTCAATTCGCAGGATAATTTTTTGATTCGTGTTATTATAGGTTACTTACATTGCGAGCATTAAAAAAACTCAAATTTTTGCGATTATTTTCTTTATTTTTTTTTTACTTCCTGGTGCAGCCACAGGGCCGTCACGATATGCTGGTACGATGTACTGCCTCCGTGCCGTCACATTCGGATGTGCATAACGGTACGGTGGCAACACGGTGGGACGGCACGCAACACCACCGTGTCGTCCGTGTGGCGTCACATTTCCATCTGGGTGCTCACGGAAATCGTCCAGAAATTGTAACGTTTGGATATTCTTTTCCGAAAAAGCAAAATGTTTGTAATTTTTTCGTGTTGACAACTGGTGAAAATCGATACGGTGAGCGATAGAGAATCTCTCAAAGAATGAAGAGAACTTTAAATCATCAAAATCGGTCGAAAATTGTGGATCATTCTTGGAAAAAAACCAAGCAAAAATACACCTCATTGAAAATTGTCGTAGAACATGTCCTATGTAAAAGAAAATCCATCGTAAATAATATTTGCCGTTAACAAAAATATATGCTGCAGTGTAAAAATTTAACATTGATTTGACAAGTGCTCCAACTTTCTCAACGAACCTCGACATTTCATCGCAATCTCAAATAAAAATATTACAACCCTTACGAAATAATTACCCATTTTTCACTATTTTAATTGAAGTTATTATTTTGATAGTTGTGGTTACTATATTTCTCATTTCAGCTACAGTGGGTCAAAAAAGTATTCGTTCACTGCGTTTTTCAACAATAACTTCATAGGTATACATGATATCGAATCCAAACCTATTTTGTTTAATACTCCATCAAGTATAGAGACAATCTGCAAATGAAGAATTTTTTCCCAGGAGTAATAAAAGAATTATGCAAAAAAAACGAAAATTTTCGGGCAAAAAAAGTATTCGTACATTTAGAATTGAGCTGCTAAACCTCGATACTGACTCACGCATGGTATGAACTCTGCGTAAAATGTGTACAAGTCTTTGTTCACACATTGGCTTTGACCTATTCTATGCGACAGTGGATCTTTAAGCTCCGGACAGACATGACGGCAATGAAAAGTGAAATATCAATATCCATGCGAGATAGAGTGATTTTTCTTCGGAAACGCGGTGAAAGTTACCGAAAAATTAGTAAAGAACTAAATCTAAGTTTCACAACAGTGCAGTATATAATTAAAAAATACGAAACAACAAACAGCACCGAAAATACGCCACCAACCGGTCGACCGAGAACGAGAACGTCGGAGTATCGTTAAAGAGGCTATAAAAAAACCGTTCACAAGTGCTCGCAGTTTAACGAATGATCTCGCGTCAACATCAAAGAAGATCGTCTGTCCCCGGACTATTCGAAACGTTTTGCATTCTGCCCAAATATATGGCAGAACTGCCCGGAAAAAACCATTAATTAATAATACGAATCGAGAAAAACGTTTGGGTTTCGCAAAAACCTACAGAAATAAATCTATCGGACCCGCAGATGTTAAATTTCGATTCATCCGAGAATACGACACGTTTCCAAAATTCTATAGATTTATTTCTGCAGGTTTTGGCGAAACCTAAACGTTTTTCTCGATTTGTATGATCAATTAATGGTTTTTTCCGGGCAGTTCTGCCGTATATTTGGGCAGAATGCAAAACGTTTCGAACAGTCTGGGGACAGATGATCTTCCCTAGTGTGGACGCGAGATCATTTGCTAAACTGCGAGCACTTGTGAACCGTTTTTTTGTAATCTCTTTAACGATACTCCGATGCTCTCGTTCTCGGTCGATCAGTTCGTGCCTTATTTTCGGTGCTGTTTGTTGTTTCGTATTTTTTTTATTATATAGCACTGTTGTGAAACTTAGATTTAGTTTTTTACTAATTGTTCGGTAACTTTCACCGCGTTTCTGAAGAAAAATCCCTCTATCTCGCATGGATATTGATATTTCGCTTTTCTTTGCCGACATGTCTGTTCAGAGCTTGAAGATCGACTATCGCATAGAATAGGTCAAAGCCAATGTGTGAACAAAGACTTGTTCACATTTTACGCAGAGTTCATACCATGCGTGAGTCAGTACCGAGGCTTAGCAGCTCAATTGTAAATGTACGAATACTTTTTTTGCCCGAAAATTTTCGTTTTTTTTGCATAATTCTTTTATTATTCCTGGGAAAAAATTCTTCATATGCAGATTGGCTCTATACTTGATGGAGTATTAAACAAAATAGGTTTGGATTCGATATCATGTATACCTATGAAGTTATTGGCAAAAAACGCAGTGTACGAATACTTTTTTGACCCACTGTATATACGATGCAGGGGTTTTGAAGTACGATGATTTGAAATAATTAAAACAATACACTGGAGCGTCGTTATAACGCCCCCCTTCCCCCATAACAAATAAAGTTCAGAGCACTATATCTATATATATGCTCGCAGGCATAACGAGCCAACCCTCGTTTTGTTCGTTACACCGGGACTATATATCTACCGGGTGTCCCATTTTAATCTTACAGTTGATTTATTTTGAAAAATATTGCTCTGATCAAAAATTGAGTGGGATGAAACTTTTAGGGTTCAGAGGGGGACATGAAAAATATTTTTGTTTTGGTACAAAATTCAAAATAGCGGCGTTAGGATAGCTAACATGTTTTTTTTAAATGGAAACATGATTTTTTTTCCACCAAAAATTTTTTCAGAATGAATCTAACATCTTTTGTGGGAACATTTTTTTAATACAGCCTATAGTAGAGGGTGTCCCATTTTAATCTAACAGCTGAATTATCTTGAAAAATACCGCTCCGATAAAAAATTGAGTGTGATGAAACTTTTAGGGTTCAGAAGGGGACGTTCAAAAAAATTTTTTGTTCTGGTCCAAAATTCAAAATGGCGGCGTTAAGATGGCTGACATGTTTTTTTAAAATGGAAACATGATTTTTTTTTACCAAAAAATTTTTCAGATCAAATCTAACATCTTTTGTAACAATATTTTTTTTATAGCCCGGATATTTTAGACTAGATCACCATTTTTGACTATTTTAGCGTTATGCAGCATAATGACGAAGCCGAGGAGGTCTTCTAAATTCTCCTCGTGAAAGTTTTCTGAAATCTTCTTAAAGGTGTTCAAAGATTCCACCATTCATGTTTAAACATGCCTTTACTCTCCTCTTAAAACCATCAACTGTTTGTCGTAAGAGCTTAGTATTAATTTAAAAACATAAGTTTGAAAGGGCTTTTCAGTGTTCGGATTTATTTCTTGAATGTATCGCTGTTGAAATTTTGCTGTTAACTGGATACGGATAGGACAATACAAATTTTCATGGTTCTCCAAATCAAATTTTGCGATATGTAACTTTATATAATTTCGCTCAAGGAACCGAATTTTTTCAAGTTTCAAGTTCGCTTTGCTTCTGATAGAAATTTTTAAAAAAACGAAATCTCAAGAAGGATGCTTCAATAGACGCGTTTTTTATCGCAGATTTGTTAACACTGCATTGACGGCAATTCAACAATGGCTGATTTCAGTGCCAACGAAATCGTTGACATGCTCATTATTTTAGGGAGATGTCGGGAAAATTATTTACAAGCCGGAAATTTGTATCTATGCGAACATCCTCATCATCGCACCAATCGCGACAGACAATCCGAACCCTCGAATTGAGAACGAGAGCAGATCGGATAACCCGTCACCGCCAACGTGTCGAAAAAGGTCAACAATGATTTTGATGATCCACATGAGGCTCGAAACATGGCTATTTTAGCCATGATAGCAAAAGATCCTCATTTGAGTGTTAGAGTGATCTCGGAACGACTGGGCGTTCCCAGATCTACGGTGCACAGAGTATTGAGAGATGCGAGATTCCATCCGTACCGCATACAATTCCATCAAGACACGCCTAATCCTAATCCATTGCGAAGAGTGGAATTTTGTCGGTGGGCATCGAGACGCATCGAGCGATTCCCAGACTTTTTTAGGTTCGTTATGTTCAGTGATGAATCAACATTTAACAACCGAGGTCAGGTAAATTGGTGGAATTTCAGATATTGGTCTGATCAGAATCCACATTGGGTGAGACAAATCGATCACCAGCATCAGTGGAGTTTGAATGTTTGGTGTGGAATAATTAACGGGCAAATAATAGGTCCCTATTTCTTCGAGGGAACGGTGACGGGTGCCCGTTATCTAGATTTTCTGCAAAATGAATTGCCTATTTTGCTAGAAGACTTTGATTTAGATACACGTCAACAGATGTGGTTTCGGCAAGACGCTGCACCTGCTCACTGGGCTTGTATTGTTCGGAATCAACTGGACGCAACATTCGATCGAAGGTGGATTGGTCGAGATGGACCTGTCCATTGGCCTCCAAGGTCACCTGATCTTACCTCTCCCGATGTTTTCTTGTGGGCTTATCTTAAAGACGCTGTCTACCGTCAACCTCCAACAACACGAGAGAATATGCGGGAGCGGATAAGAGCTGCCTGCCGTGCAATCCCGAGAGAAGTTCTCTTAAGAACAGTTCATGGTTTTGAGAGGAGAAATCAGATGTGTTTAAACATGAATGGCGGAATCTTTGAACACCTTTAGGAAGAATTCAGAAAACACTCATAAGAAGGGTTTGGAGTCTAAAAATACTGCCGAAGTGAGGAGCCGTAGAGACCTAATCCTTGTGAGTGTTCCACACACACGTACAAAATCACACACACTCTGAGAAGGAGGGCTTGGAGTCGAAAAATACTGCGGAAGTGACGAGCCGTGCAGACCTAATCCTTATGAGTGTTCCACACACTCAAACTTACAACATTGCACACTCGCACACTTACAAAATCACACACTCATACAGTCAGATACACTAACAAGGACAGTTTGGAGTGGAAAAAATACTGCGAAAGTGACGAGACTCTACCTACTCGTCCTCGTGTTGATTTCGGACAGTGAACCCGTACGAGTTCCCACGTGGTAACCTGTATGGGATCTCACGTGATGACCTGTAGGGATCCCACGTGATGACCTGTAAGGATCTCACGTGGTGACCCGTACGGGTTCCCTGTCCGAAAACACCACGTTGGATCCCGTACGGGTTCTTGTATAGGAACCCATACCCACGCGGTGACCCATACGAGTTCCCACATAAGAACCCGTACGGGTTCCCTGTTCAAAAACACCACGTGGGATCCCGTACGGGTTCTTGTATAGGAACCCATACCCACTCGGTGACCCATACGAGTTCCCACATAGAAACCCGACTCATACAAAAACCCGTGCGGTGTTTTAAATATTTCACGCCTTTTGGCATCCTTCGGCATCCTTTCGGCATCTTCGGATGCCTTCGGCATCCTCGAAGAGAACATTTCGGAGTGAACGGAAATTCTCTACGAGAATTAAATGAACAAGTACAATTGCATAAGGTGGCAAGAACTCCTTGGTATGGATTCTTTCGAGACCGACTCACGTTAATATTCTGTGCTCCCACCCATCTGTATATGCATACTCTTCGCATAATCCGTATAGGACTTCAGCGGTTGCTGTCCTGCGACATCTCGGGCCAAGTCTCGGAACTCACGCGACGCGGTTCATGGTGATTGTAATAATGATCCTCTGCGTTAATCCGTACAGGGTCCCATACAGGATTCAGATTCCCACATTGCTCCACATAAGTTCCCATGTAGGTTCCTGTACAGGAATTTATTTTCTGCGTACTCCCGTATAGGCATTTATTTCTTGCGTTCACCCCCATACAGGATTTAGCTTCCGATATTGCCCCACGTAGGTTCCCATATAGGTTCCTGTACAGGAATTAATCTCTTGCGTTCTCCCATACAGGATCGCGTACAGGATTCAACTTCCCACGTTGACTCACACAGGATCCCATGTAGGTTCCTGTACAGGAGTTTATTTCCTGCATTCTTCCGTACAGGTTCCTGTATAAGATTCATCTTCCCACATTGCCCCACACTAATTTCCGTGGAGCTTCCAGTAGAGGAAATAATTTTCTAGGCTCTCCTGAACATGATCGCGTACAGGATATAGCTTCCCGCGTTGACCCACACAGGTTCCCATGTAGGTTCCTGTACAGGAATTTATTTCCTACGTTTTCCCGTACAGGATGCTGTACAGAATTCAGGTTCCCACGTTCATACTCACAGGTTCCCGTATAGGTCCCTGTACAGGAATTTATTTCCTGTGTTCTCTTGTACAGGATCCCGTACTGGACTCGGCTTCGCACGTGGACCCACACAGGTTCCCATGTAGGTTTCTGTACAGGAATTTATTTCCTGCGTTCTCCTGTACAGGTTCCTGTACAGGATTCAGCTTCCCACGATGACCCACACAGGTTCCCACGGAGGTTCCTGTACGGGAATTTATTTCCTGCGTTCTCCCGTACAGGTTCCTGTACAGGATTCAGCTTCCCCCATTGCCCCACACAGGTTTCCCTGTAGGTTCCTGTACAGGAATCTATTTTCTGCGTTCTCCTGTACAGGACCCTGTATAGGATTCGGCTTCCTACGTTGGCCCACACGGGTTCCCATGTACGTTCCTGTACGGGAATTTATTTCCTGCGTTGTTTCGTACAGGATCCCGTACAGGATTCGGCTCCCTACGTCGACCCATACCGGTTCCCATGTAGGTTCGTGTACAGGAACTTATTTCCTGCGTTCTCCCGTACAGGATCCTGTACAGGATTTAGCTACCCACATTGCGCCATACAGATTCCCTTGTAGATTCCTGTACAGCAATTTATTTCCTGTGTTCTCCTGTACAGGATCCCGTAGTGGACTTCGACTTCTCACTTTGACCCACACAGGTTCCCATGTAGGTTTCTGTACAGGAATTTATTTCCTGCGTTCTCCCGTACAGGTTCCTGTACAGGATTCAGCTTCCCACGATGACACACACAGGTTCCCATGGACGTTTCTGTACAGGAATGTATTTCCTGCGTTCTCCCGTACAGGTTCCTTCACAGGATTCAGCTTCCTACATTGCCCCACACAGGTTTCCCTGTAGGTTCCTGTACAGAAATCTGTTTCCTGTGTTCTCGTGTAGAGGATCCCGTATAGGATTCGGCTTCCTGCGTTGACTCACAAGGGTTCCCATGTATGTTCCGGTACAGGAATTTATTTCCTGCGTTGTTTCATACAGGATCCCGTACAGGATTCGGCTCCCTACGTCGACCCACAATCAAAATTAATTTTGATCACAAATGAATCTTGGAAATTATCAAACATGAAATTCATAGACACCAAGGATCACAAAAAAATGACCCATCTTTATACAATAAATTCATAATGGATATTATCCAAGATTCATTAAATGACCAAAAAAATTACCCGTATAAATTCAGAAATAATAAATCTGAAGAGGATCCGAATTAGGATCGAAACGTTATACCAAAAAAATTGTCCACTGTCATTTGGACCCACTGGCCGAGTCGCAGCCGATTCTTCCTTCACTATTCATTTCTTGCGTTCTCCCGTACAGGATTCTGTACAGGATTGGGCTTCCTACGTTCATCCACACAGGTTCCCATGTAAGCTTCTGTACAGGAATTAATTCCCGGTGTTCTCCCATACTGGATCCTGTACAGGATTCAGTTTCCTACGTTCACCCACCCAAGTTCTCGGGGAGGTTCCTGTACAGGATATTATTTCCTGTGTCCTCCGGTACAGGATGTACAGGAATTTGTTACCTGTGTTTTCCCGTCCAGGATCCCCTACAGGATTCGGCTTCCCTCGTTCACTTACACAGATTCCCATGTAGGTTCCTGTACAGAAATTTATTTCCTGCGTTCTCCTGTACAGGATCCCGTACAGGCTCAAGCTTCCAACGTTGCCCCACTGTGTTTTCCAAGCAGGTTCCTGTACAGGAATGTTCATCCTGTACTGGAAACCGTACGGGATCCCACATTTTCCTTGGCTGTCCCCTGCTTTCCCATACATTTCCACACTGAAACGGGTACGGGAATTTTCAGCAGGGTGTCTTATTTATATTCGCGAAAAAGTTTAAATTATTGAATAAAAGTTTAAATTATTGCGTCAAAGTTTATGCTTGAGATTTTATTCGGAACATGTGCGGAAGTATGTGTATATTTTAGAGTATGTACACGTTGTCTTATTTATATTCGAATAAAAGTTTAAGTTATTCCGTAAAAATTTATACTTGTGATTTTACTCGGTACATGTGTGGACGTAAATGTATATTCCAGGTTATGTACATGTTGTCTCATTTATATTCGAATAAAAGTTTAATTTATTGTGTAAAAGTTTATACTTGTGATTTTACTCGGTACATGTGTGGAAGTATGTGTATATTTTAGGTTATGTACACGTTTTCTTATTTATAATCGAGTAAAAGTTTGTATTATTCTAATCCTGCACAATGCTTTCGATATCTGTTTCTTTCAATCAACCTAGCTTTATATAGCGCTTCTTGAAAATTTAATGCAAATAAGAAATTTCAATATTTTTTGGCTAGATAGAGAAAAAGCATGCATTTATTAGTGTTTTGTGTACAAAAATAATTTTCCCGCGACGGAACACATCTATAAACGAGACCATATAAATAGATAGAAACACAGATTTTGAATGCTCCATCTTGAGCATTTTCACCGACAAAATAACCAGTATTGTGTTGGTTATGCTTCGCACTGTTGCCGCTTTTCGTTACAATTTTAACGATCGTCGCTACCAGCTCGTGCAACGACAAGTCTCGTTAAATGCTTTGGTACAGAGTTGCACTCATCGATACGCAGGCGAAAACTGTCGATAGCTAACGACGTCGATAATCAACGATAGTCGTGTACGGAATCCGCCTACTGCGACGGTGCGAGATCGAGACGTTCAAAACCCCCTTGACAATGATTCAGGACGAATAAACATGAACAGAAATTGATTTATAATATACTCACCGATTTCTAATTTGATTTGGCAATAATAATGATAATAATAATAATAATAATAATAATAATATTTGAATATTGTTACAACTAACAATCAAAATGATCGTCAGTCACCAAACACATATTACTGCCTCTCTGCAGCTTTATAAGAACTTAAAATTCTTCTTTCCACTGCTCTGACAGCTGATACCCGGTCGTTTTCTAACCACAACGCCGGTTGAGGAGGCATCGAGATAAAGTCACTGAAATCAATCATCAATTAATAATAAATAAAATTAAGTGGAGGATATACTCCCCTATAATGTAAAAAACAACGTATTTAAAAAAAAATTTCAACACCTTTTTCTTATGGTTAAATTTAGTAGGCCTTATTAACCGCCGACCACATATTTCAGAAAATCAACAAATAACAAATATTTGGACCATAATACGTTATTTATATCGATAAGATCATCGAAGTAGATATTCATGAAGATAAAGACTACGATTTTAGATCGTTAAGTGTAATATTATCAAAAATACTTACGATTTACGTGGACCGTTTTTTTTAGTATTCGTGCTGCGCGGCCGCGTCATATGTTAGATGATGCAACACTGGAGACGGAGAACGGGGTATCGCGCTTCCACGAACTTATAGCGACATTTTTATGCATTATGCTTCAGTCAGTGTGGCCTTGCGCAAAAGCGGTCATTGTAAATATGATTTTTGTCAACTAGGCCTTATTGCCCGATAGGCCTTATTACCCGCGGGTACCTTATAAACGGTTTCAAAGATCCTACAAAACCAGATCTTCTGGTAATGAATTGCTGTGTTGACTGTTCACGGGAACAATTTGTCTTCGATAACAATGGATTCACACACTTCTGTCGAAAAATAATAAATAGTATTTAAGTGTCAAAAAATAATTGGATCAATTGTTGATTTTATACTAAAAAATAAATAGAAAAAAATCCGTATTAGGGAATTACGGACGAAAAATTTAAAATTATGAAAAGTGAATAAGCATGGACCGGATGAATGGTCTCCGATTTACTCGTAACGCATGAGGAAGGCACGTATTTTTATCGTAAAAGCTCATACGGAATACCGCTAAAACCGAACGGCGAAGAATATCTCAACGAGTAGAGCAACTTGGAAATACCCAAAAATCCCATGTCGAACCTTGGACTCGTATTCCAGAAGAATGAGTCATAAAAAAGACGAATAGACGAATTGTTTATACTTAAGTGGTATTATTCACGGATCCGGAAATGAAAACCGCAAGAAAGTGTCGGTGGAATCTTATGACCATGTGTCATTGTACGTGCAAACTCTTCTAAGATATATCACTTGCGCTCACAAGTGGGGACCTCGTTCTTTCAATTTCACGTGATAGATACCTCTTTGTCTCTCTATATATTGAGACGGCCCTGGCAAGTCAGGGCTCCTAAAGCACAAACTACGGCCCTCTATGACGTGCGAAAAGCTCGCGATCCAGGATCCAATAAGCGACGAGCCATGAAAATGACGCCAGAAGGCACCAACCGAAACCAAAAGTCGACATCAAGCGCCAATCCGAGGCACCAAAATATCAGGAGACCTGTAGGAGCGAATCAAAACGATTAGAATTGATGAATTATACGAGAAAAACCGACACAACTACAAAAACAGAACAACCAATCAACGGGGACCAGCACCGGGAAAAGACGCGTATAAAAGGGCGACTAGAATCAAGGAGAGGCACTCGAGATCGAGCAATACTAAGAAGCTTACCTTCTGGCCTCAGGTAGGTTGGTAAAGCGGAAAGTAGAACGAGATCAGAAAGATATTAGGAGAGGGTCGCTGCGAAAAGCGACAGCGGAGGCAACAGTTTGCCCGCCAAACGTATGCAAGGAGAGGGAGAGGAGGGGGTAAACGACACGTCACTACCGACACACACACTATCACGAAAAAGTCACTAGGACGATTTCGAGCCCAAAGGAACAATTTGGATAAATCAAAAGTACACGAGCACACAGCAGAGACGGCCAGGAACAAACTAAAAATCCCTCAGGCCGGGGAACGGATCGCAACACGAGAAATCACGGTTGTATCGGGAGCAAGGGACAAACACACACGCACAAACACACACCCACATCAACCGGCAAGGGCCGCACGACGACGCCACCCACAAAAGACGAAGAAAACGGGGGTATTTCAACCCGGGAGCCGTCCACAGCTAACCACAAGAGACGAGACAAATACACGGCCGATATCACCACAAGAAAACACGAAAATAAAACAGAAACACGCACCAAACGGCGACGACGTGAAAGAACACGCCGTCACCGCACCACGAACCGGCGCCATCATGTCCCAGGTATTCATCAATCGATCGAACATCGACCAAGTCGATCCAGTGGACAGCACGGAGAGAGCGCCCACCAATCAGAGTAGCGCGACAGCAAGCAACGGTGGAACGAAAGAAAACAGCAAGGCGCGCTCCCCCCACCGAGCAGCCAGATCCAGCGGACAGCACGGAGAGAGCGCCCACCAATCAGAGCAGCGCGACAGCAAGGAACGGTGGAACAAAAGAAAACAGCAAGGCGTGCTCCCCCCCGTCGAGCAGCCAGATCCAGCGGACAGCACGGAAAGAGCGCCCGCCTATCAAAGCAATGCGACAGCGAAGAGAGGTGCACGACGGGAAGCAGTAAGGCGCGCCTACCAGACGGCCCGTGCTATCAAAGAGCACGGCACAGGGGCCACGAAAGAGAGAGGGCACCAGTATACAGCGACGAGCCAATCACTGTGTCACGAACCCGCCACAACACTATTATTTCAAATGAACCCATCAAACTTGCGACTCCGAAACTTGTAAACCCACGAACAAATAACTAGAACTAATCAGTTTAAGCCCGTCAATAAATAAATTTGGGAATTTTACCCTAAACCTGGTCTACTGCGCTTCATTTTCGAGTCGAGCTTCGAATCCTGCCGGTACGTCATCGCACTATCGCACAAATTAATGTCAACGATATTCACTACCGTTACAATATATATATTAGGGTGGCTCTTATTTGGTGATCGGAAAAATATTAAGCGTGCCACCTCCTCAATCTGTTCGAAATTGAACAAAAAAAAATCAGTCCAAATTTTAGGCAATTCGGCCAATAAGAACACGTGCCCCAAAGACATTTTTTTATTTTTTTTTTATTCTTATTTTTTATTTTATTTTTTTTCCTCTCATAGAACATGTATGAGAAGAAAAGTTGTAACAAGGTTTTCCTTTTAATTTCCGGTTTGGTAGGAAGAGTAATATTTTGAAATTCGGTTAATGAAAATCAATTAAAACGTACAAAATAACATTCAAAGTAGTATGAATTGCTCTTAAAAGGCCATTATATAATTTAAATAACGTGATACTGTCCAAAGAAAAAAAAAGCGATACGGAAACGAGGGGTGAATTACATATGCATTTAAAAATTATAAGCCAATATAAACTGTTTTCCACCTACAGTCAAAACAATAGCAGATTTTTATATCAAATATCTTTGAGAACAGTTTTCTTACGACTACCCATGCAGAAATTTCGGTAGGGATCCTACGGGATCCTGGCTTGCGTCCCGGACTCCCGATCGGGATCTGGTGCGACATCGCATTGGATTCCGATAGGAAATGTAACAATTGCCCACAGGATCCCCGTAGGGACTCTGAATTTGGGGATCCCTATTGGAATCCGGGCCGGATCCTAAAGGGACGCTTGATTTTTTTGTATGGAAATTTGAGTCCAGAATTATTTATTTATTCCATACTTTTGTTAGTAGTTACGATAAAAACCAGTTTTTTATTCGTGATTGGTAGTTTCTAAAGATTAGATGGAATTAAAAAACAAAATTTGAAGAAAAAACAAGTGTCGCCACTGGGATTTGAACCCCCGACCCTCTGTTCTTACGCGTATCTTTGAATTGAGAATGCATTAAATATAAAAAAAAGACCGTTTAAAAATTAATCACTTTTTTTGGTTGATTAATTTTCCTTGTATATGCGCGAACCGTAGAATATTTACGAGCCTAGTCTGGGATTCGAAACCACCTACCTATCGAGCCTACCTAGGGACCTAATACTGACACGCTAACCACTACGCCATCGAGATAATATTCTGATGTGAATATCATATTTATAAAACATAGGCTGGAAAAATATATACGTACACGGAAAAACAAAGTCAGTACGACCTTGATCATAAGTGTCGAGGGTTTACATAACTTATGAGAGGTCAAAAACTCTCGAATTAAGTTGTGAGGGGTCACTTAACTTATGAGGAGTCACGGTTTTTTCCAAACAATTTTGAGGGTTTACATAACTTATGAGGGGTCAGGGACTCTGAAATTAAGTTTCGAGGGGTCATTTAACTTATTACAAATCGCTCAACTTATCAGGGGTCACGATTTTTTAAAACAGTTTTGAGGGTTTATATAATTTATAAGAGGTCAGGGACTCTGAAATTGAGTTATGAAGGGTCACTAATTTATGAGAAGCACTTGAATTATGAGGGGTCAGGAATTCTGGAATTAATATTTGAGGACTTGCATAACCTACGACAGGCCAGAGATCGTGAAATTAAGTTATGTGGGGTCACTTGAGTTATCTTAAGGAGTGAAGTATCCTGAATTGATGTTTTGAGGCTTTACATAACCTACAAGGGGTCAAGGGGCGAGATTACAAGTTACGAGAGGCCGTTATGAGGGGTCACTTAAGTTATGAGGGTGGAGGTTTCCTGGAATCAAGTGATATACTGTGTGTATATATATATATATACACACAGTATATCACTTGATTCCAGGATATATATATATATATATATATATATCATATACATATATAACTTAATTCCAGGATCAAAAAATAATACATCGACCAATGATATCGTGGGTTAACCTAACTGACATCCTATCTATAACCCTATCATCTACAATCTGCAATCGTCGTACTCGATTACGATAGGGATCGAATAGGGATACCGGGAATGCAAGTGGCGCCATTATTTCTAATTTTTCTCACCTATCGTGATTTTGATAGGGACGCCGGTTTTGGGGAATCCATGAAAAATCCCGATCGGGATTCTGATAGGGACGCCGGTTTTGGGGAATCCATGGCAAATCCCGATCGGGATTTGATGGGATGTCGGGCTTCCCTAAGAAATTTCTGCATGCACTGAGAAAAAATAATTTTTGAATCAACTAAATCTGTTATTCAATACGTCCAAAGGAATATTTAGTTGATTCAAACTTTTTTTTTCTCAGTGTGGGTATCTGGAATCCGGATAGTCATAAGAAAACTGCGTAAGAAAACTACCTCTCGTATCGGCATTTCTTTGTTTTTTCTTTCGGAAAATATCACGTTACTTAAATTATATAATGGCCATTTATGAGTAATTGTTGTGATAGGATCGGCTTCGATTCGGCCAAAATTTATGAGTAATTCATATTACTATGATTGTAATTTTGTATGTTTTAAGGTTTACTTGAGTAGCCCCAAAAAAAGTAAATTTTTAAGATTTTGTTTCTCAGTTCCTTTGTCATATATGACTATAAAACTGTTATTACAACATTATACCATCCTTCGAAAGTACAAAACAAAAATTTATTTTTCATTCCGATTCTTTGAATAATTTATAGAAGACGCCAAAGTCAAGTCTTCGAAAATGTCTTGCCCAATGGCAGACCGCTAATCTCAGGATTGGCAAGTTTGAAACAAAAAAATAAAGAAGCATTCTAAAGAGGAAGGTTTCTTACAAAACAATTTACCACTGTTGATGAAAAATCGATTTTCAAAAAAGGCGGATTTTTTTGTTCCAGGTTTGTCAATTCTGAGATTAACTGTCGGACATGGGATAAGATATTTTCGACTTTGGCACCTTCTATAAATTATTCAAAGAATCGAAAACAAAAATGAATTTCTGTTTTGCACTTTCGAAGGATGAAATAATGTTGTAATAACAGTCGTATAGTCATATCTGATGAAGAAGCTGAGAAAAAAATCTTACAAATTTGATTCTAAAGTAGACTAGTATCTTCATTGATTTTTATTAACGGAATTCCAAAATTTCCTACCAAACCGGAAGTTAAAGGGAAAACTTTGTTATGACTTTTTCTCTCACGTCATGTTCTGTGAGAGAAAAAAATAAGAAATAAAAAATAAAAAAACAAAATAAAAAAAGGTCCTTGGGGCACGTGTTCTTATTGGCCGAATCGCCTGAAATTTGGACTGAATTTCTTTTGTTCAATTTGGAACAGATTGAGGGGGCGGCACGCTTAATATTTTTCCGACATCCAATCAAGGGCCGCCCTAATATATATATATATATGTTTCGTCCCGCTTTTCGCTTAAATTTTATAAATTTATTAACGATAATAAGTTCTATAAATTTATTATCGTTATTCCTTCGCGCGAGAACGGACGTGAACTCATGGTCCCACGCTAAAGCGCTCTCGTCAGCGGATTCCAGAGACTCGCGCATCGCGATCACCCCATGTGTCGCAAATCGCATTCAGCAACTTTTCGGTCAATGGCACCTTTCGGTCACCTTGGGGCGAGTTCGTGCATGGCCACCAAGGGCATGCACGCGCCGTTTCCAAAAAGCTGAATTGCAGAAATCCTCGCTCGACTCGCCAACGTTCCAAGGGACGTTGTCAAGTCGAGTCAGTACCTTGCTACCCACCGTCAGGTGAATCAAGGAGTAATACTCCGGCCTTCAGCCAGTCGCTGCGGCGTAATTCCCGCGTCGCCATATAAGATGCATACGCCCGTTCGTATGCCATCTTGGGACGTTACACAGGGGTGCTCGCGTAGACGCGTAAGTCTCGGGTCGATATTAATGTTTTGTCCGTCCTAAAAGATCGTGCCTATGACCCTAAGGTCATAGTAAAATAAGTAATTGAAAGTCATCCAATAAATCACCCTTCGCGCTCACGATCTCACGATCATGGCTAATCATCAAACCAACGAAACATCATCTATAAAAATCTCCGGTTATCGAGGGGAACCACAACAACGACAAACACCAAACAACTACAATAGTTATAATAAACAGCCACTATTATATTTAATAGCAACAAATATAAATAACATCAAGTGGAAGTTCACCTTAAACATCACGTGTGAACAATCGGCGATCGACACGTAAATCGGATGTAAGAACTATCCGTCGATCGCCACGAAAGACAGTACGCACGGTCATCAGTGCCACGGAACGCCGTTATCAACGATACCGGCTGATCGGTTCGCGAATGTGCAGATATATATAAATGTGCGTATATATATATATTCCCCGTCGACTTCGTGACGTATCATGGACCACGCGAGTTTCGGCCATCATAGCGAGTGCGCGGAATATACTTCATCGCCCTCACGGCATAGGGACTCTAGTGCGCGTATAGACTGTTAAGCGTATTGACAGTTAAGTGTATGAATGTTTAAGTGTTGTAGTAAGAACGACGTCCAGAGCGTGGCTCGAGATCCTCGCTCTGTCTGTACGACACTCACACACCCACACACACACACAGATAGCGTGCGATAGTCTTGGGCTCCAGCAAAACGTAAGTCAGCTGTTATATTCGAGAGACGACGCGAGTATTGTGAGCGCCGTCTCTCTCTTTCTCATGTATGTTCACAGTGCGCGCGGATCCCCGCTCGCCCTCCTCGCATATTTTGAGATATCGTGTCACCCGTGGTGACACGGTATAATAAACCCTATTTATATGATTTAATCTGAATCAAGCCGTGTAAAATTATTGTCGAGACCCTCTCCTCTTGGCAGTGGTCGGGCCCGTATGGGACGATGTGGAGGCGCCCAATACCTTTTTATAATTATTTCAGGATATCCTTAATGGAATTAAATCCTTCTTATTCTTGAAACGCGCCTTTCGGCACGTAACATATATATATATATATATATATATATATATATATACATATATATATATGAGGCGTTCACACCAAACCAGACACCATTTAGCTTTTGCATCTCCGATTTTTTTCAAAATTTTTTATGTTTTAGTATTGTTTGAAAGAGGTCTTCATGATTTTTTTCAATTTTTTTTGTCGAGCCATTTTTAAGATATCGATTTTTCAAAAATTAAGCTACTTTTTTTTCAAACGCCCATAACTTTGCGAAAAATGGGCCAAATGGGACGATTTTTTTTTCAAAATTTTTGTTTTTAAACGTACTTTTGATAAAAAATATTGAAAAAAAAATTCAAATCATATTTCAATGAGATTTTTAAGTTTTAAAAATAAATTGTTGATTTACAAAAAACATGTACTGATCGATTTTCTTAAAAAATTTTTGTAAAAAACTATCATCCATTCCACAACTTTTAAGCCTAAGGAGATAATGGGCCAACGATGGGATCTATTTTTTTTCGATTTTATATTTAGCACTATTCAACTTTTGTATCTCCGATTTTTTTCAAAATTTTTTATGCTTTAGTATTGGTTGAAAGAGGCCTCCATGATTTTTTTCAATTTTTTTTGTCGATCCGTTTTCAAGATATAAATTTTCGAAAAATATGTTTTTTTTTTTGTTAACGTCCATAACTTCGCGAAAAATGGGTCAAATAGGACGAAATATGGAAATTGAAAAATCGAAAAAAAAATAGATCCCATCGTTATCCCATCACCTACCTAGGCATAAAAGTTGTGAAATAAGTGACAGTTTTTCACAACAAAATTTTAAGATAATCGATCCGTACGTGTTTTTTGTAAATCAACAATTTATATCTAAAACTTAAAAATCCTATGAAAATACGTTTCGAATTTTTTTAAAAATATTTTCTATAAAAAGTACGTTCAAAAACAAAAATTTTGAAAAAAAATCGTCCTATTTGACCCATTTTTCGCGAAGTTATGGACGTTAACAAAAAAAAAACATATTTTTCGAAAATTTATATCTCGAAAACGGATCGACAAAAAAAATTGAAAAAAATCATGGAGGCCTCTTTCAACCAATACTAAAGCATAAAAAATTTTGAAAAAAATCGGAGATACAAAAATTGAATAGTGCTAAATATAAAATCGAAAAAAAATAGATCCCATCGTTGGCCCATTATCTCCTTAGGCTTAAAAGTTGTGGAATGGATGATAGTTTTTTACAAAATTTTTTTAAGAAAATCGATCAGTACATGTTTTTTGTAAATCAACAATTTATTTTTAAAACTTGAAAATCTCATTGAAATATGATTTGAATTTTGATTTTCAATATTTTTTATCAAAAGTACGTTTAAAAACAAAAATTTTGAAAAAAAATCGTCCCATTTGGCCCATTTTTCGCAAAGTTATGGGCGTTTGAAAAAAAAGTAGCTTAATTTTTGAAAAATCGATATCTTGAAAATGGCTCGACAAAAAAAATTGAAAAAAATCATGAAGACCTCTTTCAAACAATACTAAAACATAAAAAATTTTGAAAAAAATCGGAGATGCAAAAGCTAACTGGTGTCCGGTTTGGTGTGGAACGCCTCATATATATATATATATATATATATATATATATATATATATTATAACGCTTTTTGCGTTATGGACAATTCAGAAAAAAATGCGGAGGGATGGGGCCGGGATTCGAACCCGGGACCTCTCGATTGACGGTTGAGTGCTCTTCCAACTGAGCTATCCAACCCGCTACCGACATTATCTCCGAATTGTCCATATGCACACGATTTCGTAT
The DNA here is from genome assembly GCA_946863875.1 of Alloplasta piceator. Taxonomy (NCBI): domain Eukaryota; kingdom Metazoa; phylum Arthropoda; class Insecta; order Hymenoptera; family Ichneumonidae; genus Alloplasta; species Alloplasta piceator. Next base: position 40,898,264 of record OX333072.1, on the reverse strand, counting down.
TACAATATATATATATATATATATATATATATATATATATATATATATTGTTACGTCCTGGGTTAGGTTAGCAACCACGATTTTTATCACCATTTTATTTTTCTGGAAATATTGAAATTTGTAAAAATTTAACAAGTAAAATTATTTCATTTGTGCTCAGAAGAGTGAATAAATTAGCAAATATTTTATGATGACTTATCACAGTGCGAACGGGTAGCCGTTGGTGATCTCACGGTGGTCGGTTGCAGATTTTTTGCTGACCAAGGAGATCTCACGGTAGCCGAGAAACGCTGCACATACGAGAGATGTGCAGCGCTCGGGCGTATGAACACCATTGAATCCTTGGGACTACTTTTACAAGAAATTGTAGTTCAGTTGTCTTCAGGGTGGCGATCTGAGTGGTCGCTCCCGTAAACATTAATTTACCAGTTGTCTTCGGCGGTACGACCTGAGCGGTCGCACCAGCAAAACAGTTTTGGGGCGACCAGTACGGTCAAGTCCCATCTAAATTACCAACCAGAATTCAACTCCGTGGCCAAACCCTTCAGGTTGACCACGTTAAATGAATTTGGAAATTCTACAAAATTCAAAACTATTTTTGGCAAATCGTCGGTTCGCGATTTAAGGACCAATCCTTACGGTGCAAGTAGGGTGTAACCTCTGAGCCAGAGTTGACAATGTGCAGGGTATCACCAACGAAGATAGAGTCCCATAGCAGCTCATTTCTTACGGGCCGCTTGAAGCCAAAAAAGTTGGGGAGCTCGGACGAGCTATCCCCCCAGTGGTAAGATGTCGCTAGCGTCGCACTATGCTTGTGTGCACTCACGTACAGTACGCGCATGTGTGCGGCTGTGTCTGTGAGCGACCCAACTCATGGGGTGGAGTCACGAGTTGAGGTAATGATGCTTTCTCTCTCGCTCTTATTTATTTGATGCTATATTGCGCGCTCTCTCGCACCGGGTCGATAATAGACGCTAAGTGGGGGGTCCATATGTGTCTGTGTATTCTGCTTTTTAACTTTGCCCGCATTAATAAGATGCTGATACGAGCATTTAACAATATTGTTAAATATTAAATATAAGTGTTACGTCCTGGGGTTTTAGGCAATCCCTCGATTACGCGAGGGATGTTAAAACGAAAGGGACGAACCTGTTAATATGTTAAATTGCTCCTTTTAGACGAGAGTGTGCCCGTCAGGGATTGGAGCGCGAGGGTGATGATTTTTTCTATATTATTAAATTTTAACACTTACCTGTTGCTGGGATTAATCGAGGGTGATAATCGGGGCGTCTTCAGCAGGCTCTGTTTCCGCCTCAGAAGGTGCTCCAGGGCCCGATGCTGAACTGGCGTTGGAGCTGTCGTCCCCCTCCTCAACCAGCACGTACGGCCGATGTGTCGGTCCTGGCCGAATTGGTGCAACCCAATTTGGGTCTGGCGGGTCCTCGCTGATGTACAGGCGTGACAGGTTGCGGAACACAGTAGCTACGCCTATCGGTCGCACCGGGGTCGCTACGCTCGGCGTTGGTCCCACCGTAGACGGGGTTGGTGTGTAAGGAGGAGGAGGAGGACTTGTCGGAGTTGCTACCGGTGCCGGGTCGTACTCTTCGGGAGCCGAGCTTGTGCTGGGCAACGGCACTATTTGTTCCACTTCCCCTTCCTGTCGCACCAACGCGTCAGACACTATACGTAATTGATTGGACGCCGGTCCCACTCGATTGATCTCTACTGGGTGATCCGCGATTGTTTCGCGAAACGCAAGGCAAATCTTTTCAATCTGCTTTTGTCGATTCTTTTTCCCTCCCCGGTGTTTTCCCATTTGCTAAAAACCCATGGAGAGTTTGTCATATGAACAAAGTCTCTGAATGCGGTCACGCGATCCCGGGTGTTGACGGAGTTATTTAATCCGAGAATGCAAGGAAATCGCACTACCCGGGGAGAGTTGAGAATGCGAGAAATCGCACTACCCAGTGAAATTTTGAGAATGCGAGGACTCGCACTACTCGAGGGATTTTGGGAATGCGAGGAATCGCACTACCCAAGGAATTTCGGGAATGCGAGGAATCGCACTACCCGAGGAATTTTCGAGAATGCGAGGGATCGCACTACCCGAGGAAAATTTCGAGAATGCGAGGAATCGCACTACCCGAGGGAAATTTCGAGAATGCGAGGAAATCGCACTACTCGAGGAAATTGAGAATGCGAGGGGTCGCACTACCCAATGAGGATTCAGGGAACGTCTCCGTCAAAACCCGGCGTTCGCTGCCCGACTGAATTGGAAGGTGTTTACGCCAAAGAATTAAACTCGATGAAATCCCCAAACTTTTATATTTTTATTCAAAATAACGAAAGATGCCTGTTACACTCACGAAGTATTTTGTATCGGTTTAAGTTTAACCGCCCGCTCGGCGACGAGTTACCCCAATGGTATTTTACAAAGGCAGAAATATTAATTTGAACGAATTGAATCGCGGCGTGGCCCGTCAAGATTAATCGGTGCTTGCGTGACCGTCGCTAATTCGCTCTCTATGAAGACTGAAGTTCCCTTCCTTAAAAATGAAGTCCTAAGGCCCTCTTGATTGACGACAAGTGGGAGATGCCGGCGCGTGAGGGAAGTTTTTCTCTCACACCTCGGTATCTTGGGCATCAGGTTGCATCCTGTTTGCCTCAGCATCCCACGAGTCGCAATCGCCCCGAACTTCCAAGAACGCTGGCTAAGCGATAAGGGCGGTTATCATTTGCGCGTGGACAAAGTCTCACGCTCTTAAGCCTATAGCCGTTACAATGTAAGACTTATTTTCTCATACGGTTATTTTGTATAGCATCGACGAGTTGGCAAAGAGAAGGGCGTATTAATCGTGGTTAATACCCAAGTATAGGGCCCTCTAATGCCAAGTCGTCGATTTCTTACATCTAATGTATATTCTAAGCTGTGCCGACGGGTTTCCCAGCGAGAAGGGCGTATCTTCTGCATGCTAGGCGTTTACGCCCGCCCCTCTTGCTGGTGAACCGCCGTGCACGTGTTACCATGCTTAAGACCCTGTGAGTCGTGTTTCACGGGTGGCCTGTGACTCGGGGCCCACCCGCACAGAGTCCGCGTATGACGGGTTGCCCGTCTCTCGGGGCTACTGTACGGAGCTCGATGTTTGGCGGGTTGCCTGCCTCTCGGCGCAACTCGCCTCGCACTCGGGGTATAACGGGTCTTGGGCGATTTCCGGCCATTTAAACCCGTGTTAAAGCGGATTTTGACAATGCGGTTCACCTTTATTTTTGATTTGCTATCTTTTTGTCCAATAAGGTTTTTTGATTTTCGCAAATTTCTTCTTTTCTGAAAATTGACTCGGATTGGTCAATTTTTAGTTTTTCGTGAGGTTTTGAAGAAATCTCACGATTTTTCGGAAATTTCGATTTTTAGTGAGTTTGGAAATAAAAAATTTTTTTAAGCCGCCATTTTGCACCTTGTTTCGACCCAGGACGTTACATAAGAATATTACATATATATGGGTCATTCCATGTCAAATCGACCAAGAGGAAAAAAATTTAATTTATTAATTAATTAAATTTCTTTTCAAAAGTTATTCAAAATTAAAAATTTCACAATTTTTCAAATCTTTTAAGTTTTTTTTTCAAATATCTCGAAAGTATCTTAAAGTTTCAAAAATCGTGATTGTTGTTTTATTTACAATTAAACATTTAGCATTAAAGTACAAAAAGTAGAGTCTCAAGACCTTGGCATTGCCCCCCTCCCGATGGAATAGACCCACCTAACTCAACTCCCAACTAACCCAAATAACTTTTTTCTTTTCATCATCGAAAATCATAGCGCACTTCATTAATAAAAATAGGACATTAACGTAAACTAAGGTTAGCTAAGAGTGGGCATCATTTCTTTCACCTCAATTTTTTCAGTGTTTTTAATGAACTTATGAGGAACACTAGTCTGATTGTAAGCATTCGACACCATCTAGATATATTTGTATTTACAGCATAAAGACGTAAATATGTATAATGAAGTTTTGATCGAACATATCTGTATATATCAGTAATCAAGGAGTGCAAAAAAGTTAAACAAACGATGGAAAGTTATTACAAAGCTACGTGCAATTTAATTTTTCACCATTATGTTATCTCTTTTTGGAAATACAAAATTAAAAAAAAAAACTGAATTCCTCTCAAACGATTGTTTAAAATTCAATATAAAATTTACAAAATTTATTTATTTGTTTTTTTTATATTCGATTCAATTAATGTTTTCATTATTCATTTGGGAAAACATGAACGTGATTATTGCGTTTCAGTTTCTGTATTTGATTTTCTGTATGCAAAGAATATTATAATGCGCGAATAGGGGAGGCAAAGAAATAGGGGAATAGGGGAATAGAGGAGCAATGCGGCCCCCACCGATGCGAGTTGCCGGGACCTCGAGGGTGCATAGGCGGAGTATCGATTGCTTTACCTACATTCGGCATAGTAGGTCGATATCAGAGCCATCCCACGGCTCCTCGAGATACGAAAAACTTGATTTCAACCGGCCCGTAAGAAGTGAGCTTCTATGGGACTCTATCTTCGTTGGTATCACTGAATTGGCGATTGGACAAATCGGGTCTACCTGTGACACGTGTAATCACGGCGCCAATAGCGCGCGTGCATTTTGATTGCGTCAAAATAGGAGTGCGCGAATAATTCAGTGACACCACGATAACCTAGCGTGAAGCGTATCGCGGATTTAAACAGGACTTCAAAAGGAACATTTTTACGAAAATACAAGATACATAAAAAAATAAAATTTATTAACTCACCGATCCCTCTCGTTCAGCTGCTATCCCTGACGGGCACATTCCCGTCTAAACAAGGAGCTACAAACATATTTCTGCGATACGTTCTTTGTGTAAATTAAATGATGAACCCATTAAATAAAAGTAAATAATAAAAATTTATCCGGGACGTAACAGAAATATTAAATTGGTAACAGCGGTGGGATACGCGAATGTGTGAACGGTGAAATGAAAAGAAAAAATGAAAACTGCAAAAATGACATTTTCAAAATTTCGTGAAAAAAATATCAAAGTGACTTTTGAATATTCCAAACAATCCGCGAGTGCGCGATTGGTGAAAATGAAAAATGACTTTTTAAAACTATTCGGAAAACGATCCGCAAATCCACGATCGGAAAAAACATCTAAAAACACCTTTCGGACTGGTGGAAAGCCTCAAATCGAGGAAAGGCCGTGAAAACACCGAAGACGATTTATAAGTGCGATTTATAAGTGCGCGATCATCAAATTATACAAAACAATGGAAATTGCGTGCGGGCTAGACGATGGTGACGCGACCGCGCGGAAAATATCATATATACAACGCGCACGCTCGAACGATACATCTCTCTCGCGCGGTACCGAAGACGACGCGCGATAAACAAAGAGAATTTAGGAAAGGAGGCCGCAAAAAGAAACACGTTTTACGCAGTTTTAAATGAAATGTCCGAATTATGAATTTATTGAAAATTTGAAAATAAGTATCGAACTTCTTGGAAATACTTAAAAGCTTGCGGAACTCCTGGAAAACGGGATAAGGAAACGCAAATTGAGAATCCAAATAAACGGTAGAAGGAAAAATAAAGGACCAGTGGAAAAACTCACGATCAAACTAATCCTAGCCAGCATGCTCTTCGGCGTCTCTCTCTGCGACGCGTAGGAGTCGGTCGATCCCCGGCTCCTCGTCAACCCATCCAGCCGTCAGGGTCCGCAGCTTTTCTATTCGTCGCGCGGCCTCTGCCAGCTGCCCGGCATGGTATAGAATCATTTCTATGGTATCCGCCCGTTTTCCTGCCCTCATGAGGAATTTTATGTGACACTAAGTAAAATTTAATAAACCTCGTCAATAATCAAATAAAAAGGAACACTGACATTTTGATGATTTTCAACGAGAACACTTACGCCCAACGCCAGCCTGTGCCAGCGGCGTTCTTCGAACCAATTTATTCGGTAACTTGGAACAAAATTACAACCTCTTCGATCGACTCATCGAGATCAACTGAAGAAAGAATTATCCAGTGACCAGCATCGATCGATCACAAAGGACCGGAGTTTCCTAATCAGCATTTTGGAAGATCAACATCCGGCAACAAAGTGTTGCCTATGCACGAGCGCGACAAAGAAGTCAACGGCGCCGATGACGCGAGCCTCTCGTGTTACACCTCGCTTACGCAACAAAAAGGTAGAGAGGCAAACGAACGCAAAAACGATTCACGATAGAATCGAACAATTTTATTTCGAAAATCAATAATTTGCAATCTTTTAAAAATTATAAATTGCGAACGAGTAAAAATTTTATCCAATTCACAATTATGTCAAATAATTTTTTTTTCTTTCCCTAAAATTCATAAATTGCGAACAAAATTATTCACAAACAATAATTTAAAAATTTACAAATTGCGAACACAATGATTCACAATAATTTTAAAATTTATAAATTGTGAACAAAATACAAATAAATAAAATTAAAATCGACTGGAACGCGTGACGTCCAGTAAACTGGAGAGACCGTTCCTTCTCTATCACTCACGCGGAGCATAGGCACATTTGGTCCTATTGCTCTTATCGCGCAAGGAAAGAATCTGCTGACTCGACACTAGGACAGCCAAGTAGCGTAAACGGCTACAGTGAAAGTTCTCATAACTTCCTAGCTAGTTTGAAATAAATTTTTTGTTTTTCTCCTTTCCGTTCTGCAAATTCTTACGATTTTGTTGAAATAAAATTAACTCTAAATTATTTATTGAACGAAAGAATTTGCAGAATGAATAGAATTTTGTCTAAACTTTGTTTGAGCGACAAATTCAGTTCTTGAAACGAATAAATGATTTAAGTCGATTATTGCTCGAAATTCCAATAGAACGATGTTGATGAAATTTAGAATAGTGAGATTTCCTGGAATCAATTGTAAGAAGGAAGGAAAAATGTCTCACGACAAATTGCGCCATTCTCGGAAATAATGGCGAGATTTGTTGAATAATTAAATAAATTTTAAAAAGCAACAATAGTATTGCGTGAAACTCTAATAAAATCTTTCGAAATAATTTTTTGAAAGGATAACAGAGTTGTTCAAAATCAAATGAGGAAATTCTCGAAATCGATAAGGAGATTTTTCAAATCAAATGCATAAACTTCGAGATAACAACCGACAGCTCAAAACGTTAAGAAAAGTCGTTCTAATCAAATTTTGGAACGACTGGGTGAAAATGTATTGAATAGAGATTCTGACGGGAGGTAGAAGGGTCATTATTCGCTTACCCCCCAGAATCGTATAAGGTAAATGTCCCAATACCCGACCACGTCCCAGTACCCGACCATTTGAATCAATATATCAGCAAGTTAAGCGTTCACTTAAGAGAAATCTTAAACTGTGAATTGATTTAATATCCAGGATTCATAATCTACGTATACGACACTACTTTTAATAGTTCAAGAATCGTCTGTAATTTAATTTTGGATAAATATGACAGCACGCGTACTATTCGGGGCACGGAAGCCATTATCTGAGCTGAAGTACTAAGGAATCGCGATATCTTATTGAAGGCATTTTGAGTGGTTTTTATTGTTTTCGAACTGAGCCTTAGTTGTTCTTATTCGGAAAGATACCACTAATTTGATCACGTTGCCTCAATTAGCCAAAAATGAGTTTTAAGTACTTAATTTTCATGTCCGGTTATTGGTACATACGAAATGTATCATGTACCGATAACCGACCATGTGTCCGGATATCGGTACTTGTTCGCGACTACGTTCAGTCCCAGTAACCGGACATCTGCTGACATGTATATTATTCGTGCATAGCCTCAAAATTTCGGTGACACATTCACTGTGCAGCGACGCATTTTTCTCAATTCACCCCCTCCCTTCCCCCCACCATAGAGATGAGTGGTCGGTTATAGGGACATAATGTGTGGTCGGATATTGGGTCATATAGAAAACCGGATGGTCGGGTACTGGTACATTTACATTTCTCAGTATTTTTGATTATTATGAATAAACAACTAATTGTAGCAACAACTATACCCTGTGTTTTGGAAACTAGAGACTTCAAGCTTTCCAATAGTCATAGTCGTTGTAGAAAAAAGTTTATTTTTGAACGCGAAAAACAAGTCAACTTATTCGTCCGCTCTTCGATGGTCGGGTATTGGGACATTTACCTTTCATGGCGAATTATTGTAAATTCGTGAAACATGTAAATTTGGATCGCTCGTTGTGACTTGGCGCACTTAGGGCACTGAGCGACGAAGCGATAAATAAACCACACCATAATCCGAGACCTATGGAGGGGAACTCAATGCCCAAATTTTGTTCAAAGGTTAGGTGTGTCTCTGTTATAGGTGGCAAGGTCAAAATGAATAATGAAAAATAGATAAATTAAACAAACATTAAATCGCTAACGAGGCTGATGCGAGTCTGGCCAACTTGTGTCCAATCTCATAGACAAAATATAGAGAGAACCTACGTAAACATAATTAAAATAAAGGTGACATCCTAATTTATTCAAAATTAAAATTTTATCAAGAAAGGTCGCTTAGTCCAGTTGAAAATAGATATATTGTTCAAGCGAATTAATGAAATAACATTTTCCTTTCTATTATCTAAATCGGGACTCTCTCCACCATTAGTAAAATATCTGAATACTATATTTTTCCCCCTTTTTCTCAAAAAAAAAAGCCACAAGAGAAGCATACGCCAACCAGGGAACGTTGTTGTGACAGCTTACGACCCCTAGGGTGTCTAACGCTACTGCATCGAAACATTGGAGCGATTGACCGCTATGGCGCGTTATCTTAGGATAAACAATCGCTACAGTTAAACGCGTTAAGAGGGAGAATCAAGATTCTTAAAAATTTCAAATATCGTCAAAAATCGAATTTTGATTATTTTTTTTTTGCTCATTACGATAGAATTTGACAGACGAAAAAAAAAATAAGTTTCTCAAATTTTTAGCTCAAAATATTCATTTTTAAAGGTCGCTCATAATTTTTTTATATTTGTAAGTGAATTGCATTAGATGTTTTCGAGTGACCTTTAAATATTCATATTAAGATTTGATAAATTTTTTTCTTTTAATTAGTAAGATAATCGATAAAAATACACCACGAGATGAATAAAAAATTAAACACAATACTGAAAATATAATTTTTTAATAACTCGATGTTTTGCAAATTACAATAATGATACGATTGATTATTTTTTCTTTGAGTTCTCAATTTCTTTTAATTATAAAACTAATTTAAATTAACTATTGAACCGAATGATCTGAAATTTGACCAGGTGACAGGTTATTCTAGAGAGCTTTGTTTAGAGCCCAATGGCCAGAAAATAGAGAAATTCATCATAGAAATGTACTTTTTCGGGTAAAATCTGAGAGGTTTCAAACAGAAATGGATCCAATAATTTTGGCATAGCTTAATTTAAGAAAAACATACCACTATCGAGCTCTCTAGAGCTCTCTAGAATCACTTGTCACCTGGTCAAATTTCAGATCATTTGATTCAATAGTCAAGGAATGGTTGTGTCACAAAAATTAACATACACTCGGTTTTACTGTAGCGTCGATAAAACAGATCTTTCACATACTCGTAATGTTGAAAGATACGACGAAAGAAAAAAAAATTAACAGAAATTGAGAACTCAAAGAAAAAATAATCAATCGTATTATTACTGTAATTTGCAAAACATCGAGTTATAAAAAATTTATATTTTCAGTATTGTGTTTAATTTTTTATTCATCTCGTGGTGTATTTTTATCGATTAACTTACTAATTAAAAGAAAAAAAATTATCAAATCTTGATATGAATATTCAAAGGTTACTCGAAAACATCTAATGCAAGGCACTTACAAATATAAAAAAATTATGAGCGACCTTTAAAAATGAACTAGCATGTTACTGTGCATTAAAAAATATGAGACCATTTTCAATAAACATTCATTAATTGTTGTATTGTCTGTACAATATTATATGACATTTTTTTCTATCCTTGTCTCTCTCATCTATGGAGAAATCTGTGGTTGTGAGAAGCAAGGTCTGTCTTGACATTCGCCCTTCGCCCTTCGTCCTGAGGAAAAACTACAGAAAAACCTCCAGGCAAGACAGTCATCTAATCGAGGTTGTCATCGAATATTCCTATGGAAAATATTTATTTGACTGTAGATATGGATTCAGTGATATTTTTCATTTGCATTGTACATTGAATCATTGAATTACAAGTATCATAGATCACTATTAACCTTACTCAAGTGGATGGTAATAATCCAAAATTGCTCCATAACCTCCTCAACCAACTGGTATAAGTTGTAGAATTTACCGGAAGTATTTTTATGAAAATCGATAACCTGGTATTTGCGATTCCAAATTTCTTCTATTTTGTCCTACAAGAAAATACAATAATAATATTTGGATGTGTGCACAAAGGCCTCTCTGTATATCCTCGAAGCCAAGCCAACCAAGCCAAGTCAATGTCAAAATTTAACGTTCTTATTCATTATAAAGATGTCATAAGTCAATTTATAAAACTTCAATGAAGACAACATTTCTTGTAAAAATTTCTTTTTGTTCATTTTGTTTATGAATATTCGGCAAAGGAATTTCCAAACCCTTTTCTGACCGTACTCGAGAAAGAGCTACATATAATTGACCGTGGCTAAACACTTCTGTAGGTAAATATAGTCCGACTTTGCCAAAAGATTGACCTTGGGATTTATTAATAGTCATTGCACAAGCCAATCTTATAGGAAATTGTCGGCGCTCCATTTTAAATGGTAATTTTCCAAGAGCAGGAGATAAATCAATTCTAGGTATTAATATTTGATCACCTTGAAATTTTTCATCTATAACTTCTGCAGAAATAACATGATGCATCATTTTTTTCACAATCAATCTAGTACCATTACATAGTCCACGACGAGTGTTCAAGTTCCGAAGTAACATAATAATAGCCCCTTCTTTTAACAGTAATTTATGGGGAGGTAACCCATCCGGCGTCAAACTGTTTAAAAACTCAATGGGAATCACATTTTCTACAGCGTGGCCACCACCTCGATTAGAATCCACGCTTAGATATTGTCTCTCAACACCAGTCAATGTTTGCAATATTATATCGTTAATTTCTAAAACATGTGAATTTGTTGGTGCCAAAATTACATAATTGTGATTATCCTTATTTGTTTTATCAAAATTTTTACCAAAAATTTCTTCTACAATAGGTCTAGCTGATAAGAAATGTTCGGGTATATTTACAACATCATTGTTCTCTATTTTTCTCTGTAATTTCCCATCCCCAAGTGACAATACCCATTTTCAAAATTCTGTATCAATCGGATTTATTCTTTCATTTTTTGTTAGATGTACATGGTGAAAATACCGCCATAAGGGGCTGCATTTTACACAAATTTCAATAATATCTGATCTACTACCGTATTGTACGACAGGCAGAGTTTGACGGAAATCTCCCGATATTAAAATGACTTTTCCACCGAAAGGCTTATCGGTTTTCATGATATCTCGTAAAAATAAGTCAACTGCATGAAACGCATGTTTTGGGGCCATTGTTACTTCATCCCAAATGATTAGTTTGGCTTTTATCAATATTTTTGCCACATTTGAATTGGCGGATATATTACATGTTTCTGTTACTGGAAGCGGTAACATGAATATGGAATGAACCGTACGTCCACCTTTCAATAAATTAGCTGCAATACCTGTCCATGCAATAGGTACAACTCCGTAATTTTCAGATTCCATGCTGTCAATAATAACATTATGTAAATAACTCTTTCCACTACCCCCGGTCCATCTAAATATATATATACCGTGCATCAGAGTTATCATTCCGTACTGCGTTGAAAACCAGATCATAAACTGTTTTTGACGTTCATTTAAGCTTTCAATTAATTTATTTATCATTTCTTTCGTCGGGATTGGAAATTTATCATTCTTATCGGCAATAATCATATTCAAGATTGGTAAATTAAATTTTTCTAAATTAGCCCCATGCGGTTTTAATACTTCTTGTATGTTTGACAGGGCAACTTGTTTACCAACTTCTTCTGAAAATTCTGACGCATATAACATGCCCTAATACTTTGTCCATAAGTCAAGTACGTTAGCGGGGCAACCGAAAATACAGATGTAGCCAAATAGATAGCAAAGTTGTTTAGGAAATTGGAATGTTGTGGCTTCTTCGAGACACTTGTCCCATTCATCATCAATGTTTATTATTTTTCGAGCTCGAGCGGCTTCTGTAAATTTTTCATATATGATACCATCAAAAGTCCTTAAATCCTTGAAAGATTCTGCCCCGCTCACATGTAGTAACAGTGTTCGTAAGTAGTATCGTTCCATATCTTTCGGGGACACAAAGTAAATTCTACTCAAAGTTGGCTTGTGTTCTGCTTTTCTCTTTTTCCATGTCTTAGAACTTTCATCAAAACGATAGTAATCTGAAATTTCTGCGTATAAATATTTTTTAGCAGTAAAATCTTTTTTATTTAAGTCAAACCACGCTGTTCATGTTGTGTTTTTACATTGTTTGAGAGCATCCAATTCTAATCCCTCTTTGAAACATATTTGTTGTTGATTTTCTAAATGAACGGCCAACCTAGAAATGGCATGGATGTTCATGCATTTTAAACCGTAAAAGCCTATGCATTGCTTCATCATAGTCCATAGTGTTCGAATTATTTTTTATTTCCAACATTGCACAGTCATGGCCTTTGTAATAATATTTAAAAAGGTATTTTATACATTTGATAGTAGAACAAATTTCTACATTTATATGACAATTGAATTTCAATCATAAATATGGATTGTATGGCACTACATATGAATTATCTGCTACTCGTGTCCCAAATTCTATTTCTCTTTCATTTTTCCTTCTGCGGTAAATGGGGTAACCGTCTTCTCGGTAAATCGTATGGTCAGAAAATGGTTTTGGAATTTTTTTGCTACATATTTTGCTATCTGTGTCCATGCATGGAGATTTTGGGTTCTGCACTCCACAGGGACCATGAATCATCGTCTTTTCAACTATATCAAACAATCTTGGACTCAAGTCTTCATGAGGAATTTCAGCAGAAATGAGCTTATCGATAGTTTCCGTATCTCTGATGGCGTTATCTTTGTCTAAGAATAAAAGCATATGCAAATGAGGTAATCCCTTTTTCTGAAATTCAATTACGTAAATGAAAGCGGTGACTTTCCCGAAGATTTTATTGTCTATTAATTCAGACTTTAATGCCTCTACTTTGCGTTGAAATATGCGTGCAATTAGATCTGGTCTATTACTCGGAGACTGGTTATATTTCAAATTTTCTTGTGTCTCCCACCATTTTGGGTTACAAGTAATTTTTAGAAAAAGGTCGGGTTTTCCAAATTTTTGTAGCAAGCCCATTGCATCTAAAAATGATTGTTGATATGCCCTAGGTCCACCAGTAAAAGTAGATGGCAATATTATTAATTTACCTGCTCGTAAGTTTGAATCCTGTGCTTTATTATGGACATAATCCATTAAACCACTATATAACTCTGCACGTATTTTGCCTTGTTGCAATCTGGTAAATTTTAATCGCTCCCCTTCACCTTTAGACCACATATCCACGATATACTGCTGAGTAAGTTTTCCAGTACACAGGCAAGGGTTAAATGTTTCCCGATAAGCTAAACGGTAATTATAAAACTGCAACGGAGTAATATTTCTGTCACCCGTTGTATTTTTTAAATTTGTCGTCCATCCTGGGTCACCATATGGAAATAACAAAGGATAAGTCATAGGATCGACGTTCATGCTCAAATTCGAAATTGGAATACTTTTGTCACCTCTAGGATGAATGCATAGATAACGGTCAATCGGAGGTGCACCATTTTCACCAACAAAAACAATAGCAACTTCATTACATGTAGGTGCATTGAATCGATTTTTATTAAGTTTCCTATCTCTTTTAATCCACATTTCAATGCTACTTGGCTTTCGTCCTAATTTCTTGGCCTGTATATTTTCCGCTATTTCCATTTCACGCATCATTTTATACGCCTCAGCAAATGGATTTATTTTTCGTAGCATTTCATCCAATTCTATTAATAAAGGTGGCAAAGAATTCTTATTGCACGGATTCGAACTTCGGTTTTTCAATGCATCTTCCGTGTCAACAACATATAATTGACCGTATTTTCGTTCTTGCCCTTCAGTAGGATGCAACGCATAAACGTTATGGAATACTTGTCCATGAATTCGATAAACAAAAAGACCTTTGCCTGGTACAAATTCTAAATGAGCACCAAAACTCGCGAATGCTAATAAATTATTATATAAGCGAATGTTGGCTCGAAAATTATCACTCAAATAATTTCCTCTTCGAATCATTAAATCTTTCAATTTACTACGATACTGTCTGGATATCAATCGAACTTTATGACAACAATTGTTAAATTTTCCATCGGCAGGTCTTGCACATAAAAAATTTAACGATTAGCAGTATCCACATACGATATTCATAGAACCGAAATAATTTTCAGTAACTCTATTTTCAACAATTTCATTTTCTTCATAAAAAGCCTTTTTCCAAACTGCGAGTTGATTGCATGAAGCTAAATCTATATTATGGAATCGTTGAAATCTTTTTTATTTGTAGATACATCAGCATTTTTTTGAGCAAATTGTATTTGAGATTCTGATTTAAATCGTTTAATATTTTCTACGTGAATTCGTGCCTCAGAATTTTTTCTTTTTTTATTCCCGTGTAAAATTTCTGGGCGATGAAATATTTTGGATTCCAATATCACAGAAATTTCATTTTTTTTCGTGAGCGTATTTGGATTCCGTTAGGAATTTTCTCATTTGCTTATCACGAAACATTTTTAGTAAATGATTCCTCATCTCAGACTGAACAAAAATCACGTTGTTGAGGCGAATGCCGAACCGCAAAGATGTGGCACACGCTATCGCATAAACTCCACAATCAACATGATTTTGTTGACTTCGAATGGTTTTGAAGACAATTTCCGGTTTACATGGAAATAATTGAAATAGACGATTCAAATATAATTCATGGTTATTATGTAGCGCTAAAAAATTCATGCTATCATAAACGTAAATTTTTTCAGAGTTAATACATACATATCCAATAGCCATCTTCTTTCAACCCACTAAAAAGTATTTGAATATGAGCACGGCCATTAGAAAGAGGTTTAATTGAATCTAATAATTGTACAAACAATGGATTTTGCATTGGACTAAATGGAGATTCATGATTAAACAATTTAGTGAATTTATAAATATGCCAATCATCGAGCTTTTCATTATTTGTAATCACCCTTTCTTGTTCGTTAGTCAAGCTAATATTAATCGGGAAGTCCATTTTAATGTTATGTCAACTGATAACGACAAAAAGGCAAATTATTCATATTACATGATATATTAGGTACGCCTTTTATATCATCAGCAGTCAATGTAAGTAATCGTATGAGTATGAGTGGAAGATAAAATCACGTATCCGTTGAAATGTTTTTGTCCATTGATGAATTAATTATTAATGATCTATCTCGATGGATCATTCGATGTTGTATTGAATTCCTTTGATGTCCATTTCCACAATCGACGTTCGATGTGACATCATCATAAAAATCGATTCCATTTTCATGACATGAAAAAAATGAAAAAAAAAAACCATCTTTATGGCATGTATGTGTATTATCATGGCTTCCTCATAAAGGAAGCATCACGAACGACGGAAATCAATGAAGAAGCTATGTGCAAATTTCTAATTTGCACGATTTTTTCACAATTCCATTCAATTACATTATTAATTGTTTTTATCATCTAGCGTGTTGGTGCTAAAAAAGGGAACTCGATAGCTGCTGCTAAATTAGAAAACTTAGTGCTCGCAAGTATTTTTCGAAAATTTCAAAAAATTTTTGACAGCGAACCCCCCGAGCGTTTTTTACCAAATTCAACACTAACCGTTCTTGTCATTTAATGTATTGGTGCAAAAAAATTTAGCTCGATACTTCTAAAAATGCAAGTGTTGGAGCAATAACAAAAATTTTTTGTAAAATTCAAATTTTTTTTTTAACGAACCTCTCAAGTGATTTTTCTGAAATTTAGTATTATTTTTTATTGTCATTGAATGTATCATCACAAAAAAATTCAGCTCGATATATGCAAAATTGCAAAAGTTAGAGAACTTACAAATTTTCTGCGAAAAATTAACATTTTTTTTTAAACCGAACCTCTCGACCGATTTTTCCCAAATTCAATACCAACCGTCCTTATTATAAAGTTTCTTCACATAAAATTTCAGGGTGATAACTTGAAAACTACGAAAGGTAGACGACCCACAAACATTTTTCAAAAAACTCACAGCCCCAACAAATCGACAATTAATTTGCAGATTCAAAAAAATGCCTACTAAATACAGGAACATACATGAAAATCTCGAACAAAATTTTTTTCACGAAAACAAAGCTTCCTTCATGAGGAAGGAAAAAAACGTAAAAATGGTAAAAATAATATTTTGACAGATAATGTTTGATGAACAAGCTCTTATATATTAAATACAAATGATCTTTCAAAAACTTTACCAATTATAAATTTGAACATAGCATCCTCTATCTCTTCCATCATTCATTAAGATGTAACTGAACTCCTTTATCATCATCGAAAGTTCGATTTCAACGATGTTCTATTTGTTCTTTTCCGGTTTCACGATCTTGTCTTGAAATGGTTTTGTGCAATACATTTTTTGACGCTTTCCACGATATTTTTTTTTCACGATAAATTTTGTGTTGTAAAATGATTGCTACTATCAACTGTCTAACTCGTTCATTTTAAATTATCGATCCGTGTAGGAAAAAAAAACAAAATCAACTCCAGGCTAATTTCACGATCAATTTTAAATCGTCATGACATTTTGACATCCTGTTTCGGAACGTTGAGAAATTTCATTTTCTTCAATACGATTTTATATAAAAATTTTGTGTTTTGTTGTTATTACATTTATTCTTATATTTATATACCACAGTTTTGTATTATCGTACAATTTTTTATAGTCGTGTTCAAAAGTAATTTGAATTTTTTAAAAAGATGTCGAAAATTAATTTGGTTGAAAACAAGTCATCAACTTCAGGTATAGGGGAGACCGGGGACAGTTGTAACGATCTGTAATTTGGCTTTTCCTGGGCTCAAAGTATAATGCTTACGTAAATCACACGTATACCCCTGCATAGAGCATTTAATGGTCTACAAAATGGTTCTATGTTGAAGTCTGTAACTAGAATTGAAAAAAAGTATAGGCCTTTATAAAAAGTGTAAGAAATTGTTACAACCGTCCCCTACCCCGGGGCAGTTGTAACAGCCGATAGGGACAGTTGTAACGGTCGTTGGGGCTAGTTGTAACATAAGATTTTAACACAAAATTATATCTTTCATTGTGACCAATATTATATAATATTATTACAACATCAAACATTATCACAGGGATATATATTACGGTCACAAGGATAAAATCTTAACACATGGAAATAGTCGTATCGCGTTGATAAAAATCATGAAATAATTGAATTGAGTCTGAGACACACCAAACTTGTCAAAGAAACATGACATATAACCCAAAGCTACGTGCCGTGGTTGCCTGTATAGATTTTCCATTTTTGATATTTTCATACGCTTCTTCGTACATTGACATGTCAGCACAGGCTCGTTGCGGGATTCTTACGCGTTGCAGAGGCATTTTTGCACACAGAAACTTAAAAAAAAAGGATCGTTTGACGTTAGATTCAATGTTTAGATGTGAAATTATCATGAAACCTGACAGCCCACAAACTGTTACAACCGTCCCCGGCAAAATTGTTACAATTGTCCCCAGATGGTTTTTTCTACTTCAAGGTTAGAATTTGATTAATTTTCTCAAGCGGAAGGATTTAAAAACCGCGAAAGTTGACACAAAAATGTCCAAGGAAGCTTATGAAAAAAAAATAATGACTATATTTAGCACAGTAATCGAGATATTCGTGTTTATCGAAAGCCGCAAAAGATTACTTTGGGCCTGACAATACCAATACACCTCTCTGGTCAAGTCTGCTTAGTGCAGATGTCTCTTAGCCTAGTAACCAAATGTGAGGAACTGCAAGACGCATTATGTGCCTGCGGGACACGGTGGTACCTACTATAGTTTGGGATATATTCGCTATGTTACAACTGTACCCTGTTATTTTTGTCCCCGGTCTCCCCTACTATTCTATTACTTTTCATAAGATAATCAAAATAAGAATAAATTAGTGTGGTTTTTAAGTGCTTATCTTTTCTCTTTCCTTTATCGTAAATTCTCAATTCCCAAGATACGGAGGTCATGGAGTCAATAAATAAACCATCCACTTTGAATTCTGAGATGGCAGAATCGTGCACAATAAACCTCGAAACTACAAATGCGGCAAAAATAACTTCCGGAGAATCAAATTCTTGTCCAATTCATCGTGAGAATAATTTACAGTAAGTTTAATATTTTGCTTCGTTTGAATATTTCTTCTTTCAATGAGCATATGAGGCATTCCACGCCAACCCACCCTACCGTCGTATTTTGCAACTCCGATTAAAATGATATTTGGCTATCTTTTTATACTTATCGCAAAAGGTATCTCTGATTTTTTTCAATTATTTTTGTCCAGCTAATCAAAAGATACAAATTTTTGAAGATTTTACTGATTGTTTTTTCAAATAGCCATAACTTGGTGAATATTGCTCCGATTTTAAAGTTTTTTTTTTTAATTTTGCGTTTTCAAATGAGTTTTCCGAAAATGTTATGTAAAAAATTATTCATAACTAATTCAACTGATTTTTTTTCATTTTAAAGCTAAAACTTGATTTTTTAAACTGTTTGGGGCCTTCAATTTTTTTTTTAAATCTCAACAATATTAGTTCCTAAAAACAAAATTTTAAGTCTCAAAAGTTGTAGAATGAATGACACTTAAAAAAAAAAAAATATTAAGAAAATCGATCAGTACGTGTTTTTTTTAAATCAGCAATTTCTATTTAACACTTGTAAATCTTATAGAAGCACGATTTGAATTTTTTTTAAATTTTTTTAAATCAAAAGTACGTTCAAAAACAAAAAGTTGAAAAAAAATCGTCCCATTTGGCCCATTTTTCGCAAAGTTATGGATGTTTAAAAAAAAAGTTACGTAATTTTCGCAAAATCGATATCTTGGAAACGGTTCGACAAAAAAAATTGCAAATAATCATGGAGGCCTCTTTCAACCACTACTAAAACATAAAAAAATTTGAAACAAAATCGCAGATACAAAAGCTAAATGGTGCTAAATAGAAAAATAAATAAAAATAGATCCCATCGTTATCCCATTATCTACTTAGCCTTAAAAGTTGTGGAATTAATGACAGTTTTTTACAAAAAAAATGTTAAGAAAATCGATCAGTACGTGTTTTTTTTTTAAATCAGCAATTTATCAAGAGTCGCGATAGCGACTCGAGACAAGTACATTTACCTAACCTCACCAACTCGAGGAGCTTCCAGCGGACTCTCTATACAGCAAGGATCTTGCTTATACACAGGAGTATATCTATATTAAAAAATAGATTTTTTCGATTAAACTTGAAATATAAGGTGTAGAAAATTTTAAAAATACACGTTTTGTTCGTTATTTTTTTCTCTTTCCATCAACACCCAAATGAATGGTACAGGTGTTTGCATATGGAAGATATCGAATTTATATTGTTATTTTCCGAATATTATGATGATCATGGTTTTTCTCCTTCTTCGATTTTTCGCAGAACGAATTCCCACTGCATGAGCCAATCCCTATCGCTGACACAGTTTGCAGCTCTGTGATTGACTCGTGGTCAGACGATAAAGCAAACCACACAGAAATATATTTTCACACCATCTAACTACAGATTAAACAACTAAAGTTCGGCTGCTAGACTAAGCGCTAATTTCACGAAACGATGAATGAAGCGAACCTACGATCGGTATGTACGCGACGACCATGAGCGAACCAAACAAAAACTCACATTTGTTTCAGTTTATTTCCATACATTATTTAAAAAAATGCTTTAAATTCAATAGTGGTTTGACAAAACACTCATTGTCAATAGAAATGATTTGTTTACAAAACGTGCATCGAGTTAATATGTATGTATAACGTTTGTTTGAATTCATCTTAAATATTTGAAAACCTTAAAAAAAAAATGATATGTGCTCAATAAAAATACAAAAACCATATTTACAGTTTGTATAGAAAAAATTGGTGTAGTGATTTGGGCTGCCAAAATATAATAATTTATGTCCTTGAAGATTCGAATATTCCCTTGAACAAAAAAAATGATAAATTTATTCACTCTGTTACGTCTCGATCGACAATTTAGGCCATCTCGGTCAAGAAGAGCTTCCCCTTCCTTTACACGTTATTCGGCATGTAAACGTACGAATCGAGGATGTGCCCTGTTTAGAGTCTAACCTCTCGGAAATTTACTCGGGAAAGGGCTGAGAGTGCAGTCATAATTAAATGGCTTAAACTCGTTGACGCCATTAAAATAGAATAATCAATCTTGCCACAAAAAAATCCAAAATTCAAAAAGTTCAATTCATTTCCAAAATTAAATTAACCCGACTTTAATAAAAGAAAATAATGGAATCAAATATGATTCCGAAAAATGAAATAACCATAATAACTTTTGTTCAAATCCAAAACATGATTATATTAAATTCAAAATATAATGTACAAAATGTGAAAATCATTTTAAATTATTTAAAATAAAATCGCTTACCTTGTTCGTTGGCTTTCGAAATTAAATTTTCAAAACGTCGAAAAGAAATATTCCTCAATGAAATTCGTTTTTCAAATTGATTGAAACATTCCTTGAAATTTCCCTCGAATTCCGATTTCCACGAATTTCCAACGATGATAAAAAAAAAAATTTAAAGATGATGATTTTCCGGGTTGATGGTTTTGTTGAAAATTCGAATAAATAAATATTCAAAATAATTTAAATTCAAATTTGTGTTCGTCCAATATTTCTTTTATTTCAATAAACGCGTGTAATTTCCAGGTTAAAATAATTTTAAATATGTATGGTTTAAGTGTGCGTGTATATGTACTTAAAATGTTCCCTTTGTCTAATCTCGTGTAATTGTGTAACGTGTTAAGTCCGGTGTACTTCCCGGCGGAATCTGCATGAAAATTTCGTGCGCTTCCTTATAAAACCTCGGTCGAAAATCAATCGATAATCATCTTGACCAATCAACTTTGTGCCCCTTCTTATGCTAATTACAATCTTCTTTCCTTTGGATACATCGTTGATTCTTCATATCTTATAATCATCGTAGATAACAATATTTTCCTTATTCCTATTTTTTTGTAAATAATTTCAATTTTCAAAATGTTTTTATTACGTTTTTGAATGAACTTTGTATCTTCATTTTTACGGAAGTTAATAATTTTTATTTTTCTAATTTTTAACTAAATAATTTTAATAACGTTTTTATATTTTCAAAATTCGTTCATCATTATAAATGTTCGTAAAATTCTGTTTCGTTTATTTTTCCAAAGTTCTTTCAATAGATATTGTACATTTTATTAGTGCGTGTGTATTGAGTTCAAGCTTGCTTGTGTGTGTGAAATATTTTTTAATTCATAACGTATTTTCTATTATGATTTTTAGTTATCTGACCCATATAAAACATTTTCATAATTGAGTTGAATATTAATTAAGCATTTTATAATTTTTAAATATCTTTTATGGAATTTTGAAATCAATTTATAATTTATCCATGTATGTGAGTCGTTCCTGTACGTGAGACATTGCCTTTACGATTTCGCGCAAGCCAGTCGATGCTCCTCCAGGAGGTGCTGCACTCATGCATTGAACGGCGATATCGATAATTAATTTGGGCGTTGTTGTCAAGCCCGGCGGCAATTTCTTATCAGTAAATGCATTCCTCGACGAAATGATTCTAATTTCATTATTGATTTTGTTTCCAATTGATGCTCCACAATAGGATAGGCGTATGAGCACTGATTTGACGTACTCAAAACACCCTTAATATCCCAAATTCGATGTTCCTTCTTCTTCTTTCTTCTGCGACGATTTTAATACAGTTTTGCGTTTCCTGTTCTTCTGCGATGTATTTTAAAATATTCAAAACGTTTAAAATATTCAAACGTTTTTTATCGATGATGATTTCCAATATTATCATAAATTTCACCAGATGTAACAACTCAACGCAAAATTAAACGGCTTTGCCAATTCTTGGTAAATAATTCTTCTAAATTATGGAAGGTGGTCTAAAAATTGTTTGCCAAGGACTTCCGGAGACTTTCAATTTTTTATTAATGTAACATGTTTGTAGTTTTTTCAGAAAGATTTATTTAGAATTTATTGTGATCTGTCAAAAAATGTATTTAGAATTCATTATGATCTGTAGAAAATTTTTTATATCATACAGTTTAATACCATACTTGATACTATTAATATCAATCTTAGTATTTATAATATTTTGTTTGCTGCACACCAGTCAGAATTCTATTCGTAATGAGGTTTATAATTTTTTTACTCATCGACGGGAGATTTCGTATCCCGAATCCAATTCGTGATTTTAGTTGAAAAAAAGTTGTGAACCTCAATGTTAATACTATTTTGTCCATAGCACAATGAAGAATTTCGTTCGCCGCACAATGGACAACCAGGACAACATATTTTGTTCACTGCGACATGGACAAAATTCTATTCATAATGAGTCTTATGATTTTTTTATTCATCGTTGGTAGATTTTGTATACAAGATGTAATTTGTGGTGTTAGTTGAAGAAAAAAAGTTATGAACCTCAGTATTAATAGCATTTTGTCCACTACATAATGAAAGAAATTCTATTCATATTGATGTTTATGATTTTCTCTCTCATCGATGGACGTTTTTGTTTCAATCCTAAATTGTGTATTCCATTAGACATGAAATTATAAATAATATTATACATCTTTGTGGATTATTGCGGATGATACT
The DNA here is from genome assembly GCA_946863875.1 of Alloplasta piceator. Taxonomy (NCBI): domain Eukaryota; kingdom Metazoa; phylum Arthropoda; class Insecta; order Hymenoptera; family Ichneumonidae; genus Alloplasta; species Alloplasta piceator. Next base: position 40,875,225 of record OX333072.1, on the reverse strand, counting down.
AGCTCCAGAAAAAAGGCTGGTCGTGAAACGCCAAAGCTGCATACATGGTTTTTTTTTCTTAAAACCAATAAATGATATAGCGGGAATTAAGGTCAGGATTAGGTGAGGACTGTCGGTTATGAGGTATATGATTTATTATCATTCATGGTAATAGATAAGAAAACCAAGAATCTCAGATTTCATAGCATTTCGTTTGCTGCGCATTGGTAAACATTTTATCAATAATGAGGTTTATAATTTTTAACTCATCGATGGGAGTTTTCGTATCCACAATATGATTTGTGGAGTTAGGTGAAGAAAAATAATAATGAACCTTAGTATAAATAGGATTTTATTCACTGCACAATGAAGAAAATTCAATCTATATTGAGATTTGTGATTCGTTCCCTCATCGATGAATGATTTCGTGTCTAAAATATAATTTTTGCAGTCCATCTGACTAGCGAAATTATAAACTAAGTATATAAAAATAATATAATTACATGAAATTATTAATAATATTAAATTATATAATCAAATAGAATAATGAATTATGTAAAGTTGAAAAACCTAATGGAAACACTTTGCAAAAAGTCGACAAATCACCCCCAAAAACACCAAAAATGGTGTACAAAAATTGGAGACAAGTACATTTACGAAAGTATCTCACTGAGCATACCTGGTTTTCACCTGTTAACCAAAAACCCGTTTTGACTGATCATCCGTTAAAAACGAACTCGCCACGTACTTTTTATTATTTTTTATTATTTTTTTCATTGATAATTTCCCTTTGTTAACGATTTTCACTTGATTTCACTATTTCTTAAATGTTTACCGTCAAGATCTTTTCAAATTTTTTTATTTTGACCCCACCCCTAAAAATCATGATTACGCAGTTAACGTTACATTTGGAAAGTACATGTGCTTGGCAATGCGTGTTGGGAGTTTCAGGTCTATTTATTTCACAACTTTTTGTAAGAAGACTGAAATAGAGATACTTTCGTAAATGTACTTGTCTCCAATTTTTGTACACCATTTTTGGTGTTTTTGGGGGTGTATTTAACACTTGAAAATCTTATAAAAGCACGATTTGAAAGTTTTGTTTCAATGTTTTTTATTAAAAGTACGTTTAAAAACAAAAAGTTAAAAAAAATCGTCTCATTTGGCCCATTTTTTGCAAAGTTATGGATGTTTAAAAAAAAAGTTGCGTAATTTTCGCAAAATCGATATCTCGAAAACGGTTCGACAAAAAAAATTGATAAGAATCACGGAGGCCTCTTTCAACCAATACTAAAACATAGAAAATTTTTTTTTTTTAATCGGGGAGGCAAAAGCTAAATGGTGCTGAGTAGAAAAATCGAAAAAAATCGATCCCATCGTTATCCCATTATCTACTTAGGCTTAAAAGTTATGGAATGAATGATAGTTTTTTACAAAAAAATTTTAAGAAAAACGATCCGTACGTGTTTTTTGTAAATCAGCAATTTATATTAACAGTTGAAAATCTTATAGAAGCACGATTCGAAATTTTTTTCAATATTTTTTATCAAAAGTACGTTTAAAAACAAAAAGTTCAAAAAAACTGCCCTATTTAGCCTATTTTTCGCAAAGTTATTGACGTTTAAACAAAAAAGTAACGTAGGTCTTGAAAAATCGATATCTTCAAAACTGTTCGACAAAATTTTTTTTTAAAAATCATGGAGGCCTCTTTCAACCAATACTAAAACAAAAAAAATTGAAAAAAAATCGGAGAGGCAAAAGCTAAATGGTGTCTAATTTGGTGTGGAACGCCAGACTATGATCGCTAGAACACAAATTACAATTATTTTTTTCAATTGTCGTTAGCTACGATCAGCTTGACCAATTTTTTGTATTGGTTCGGACTTCTATTTACAGTTCAATCGTACCCAGACATTTTCAACGAAGGCCTATTTAAAAAAATCAATAAAATATTATCCGAATATTTTTCTAACGTGAATCAACGACAAGAATCAAATTGAAGTCCGAACCGTCGAAAATATTGATGGAATTTTTCAAGCTTGTACGTAGATTTAATTCACCATAAACTATCGCTTTTTGCTTTAACGTGAGACGAAAAAAAATCGATTTTTTGCGCAATTTTTTTTTTTTGCAATAAAATAATGAAATCTCCTTTTATTTAGGTCTTTGGAACCAAATTTCATCGGGAGCAATCGTTCTTTCCAATGAAGAATTAGACAACATTTTCGTCAATCGATTGAAAAAATTGCAATTTAAACAGTGTTTCGTATTTAACGAAAACACAAAACGATATATTTGCACTCATTGCTCAAGATCATTCGCCAAAAAACATGGTGTTCTGCAACACCAACGCCGAAATATGAATGCCATGTGTAACCGTAAACACATCTGCATTTTGTGCCGTAAGACGTTTTTATTGAAGTGCCATCTCGATTCCCACAACCGCCAGCACAAACAATAGTGTCCCACACAGCACAAAAGTCAGAAATACTTCCTCGCGAACTCTTTTTCAAGACTACTTCTAGAGCAACACGTATGAGATCTCGCAGACGTTAGTCTGAAGAAGTCTGAAATAAGAATTACTTAAGAGATCTTCGGAATGAAATCAACTGTCAGATATCTTTATAAGATATCTCTAAGAATATCCATGACAGAACTACCACAGAGGAATAGTTTTTTCATTATATATTTTAAGGTCAACATGTGTGGGGTGATTTCCATCATTTTCTTAAATAAAAATCCTTGAAAATTGGTCATTTTTTTGTTTTCATTGATAGATAATAAATAATAAGGGTATGTGAGTAAGTGCGTGTGCGTGTATATATTGGAGGTTGTGCATGTATGTATGAGTGGTTGTGAGTAACTATGTAAATAGGTGTTGAAGATGGTGTGTGAGTGAGTGTGCGTGTAAGTCTATGAGTGGGTGTGTGAGTGGGTGTGTGAGTGGGTGTGAGTGGCTGTGAAGTTTGACCTTTTACTTTATTATTATGTAGATATTTTGAGCTAAAAATTTGAGAAACTTATTTTTTTTCGTCTATAAAATTCTACCGTAATGAGCAAAAAAAATAAAAAATAATAAAAATTCCATTTTTGACGATTTTTGAAATTTTTAAAAATCTCGAGTGACCCTTTAAAATTTTTTTTGAGCTAATTTTTGATGAGGGTTCTTAGAACATAAAAAAACTAACATATCGTCACAAGAGATTCGAAAAAAAAATAGTCGGTTTTTTTGCGCCACCCTAATATATATATATATATTGTAATTCGCATGGGCCCACACTTCTCTCGTCTATCACTAACAATAAGCTCAAGCTCCAATATCATTTATCCTTTTTACTGCCAACGAGAATTCTCCGAACTACAATTTAGAACTCAGAGAGAAATTGATTTATCGACTGTACAGTCACGGAATCTTTGAGTAACCATTATTTTTTATAGTTAAAAAGAAACAATGTGCGATTATATCACTTTTCAGTATACGATGATAACTTGTTCAGCTCTAATCCCTTTTTCATTTCTTCAGTGTCTCTTTTGTGAGCAAGAATGTTCATCAATCTCGATTCATTCAATTTCAACCTTTAATTTGTAGCAATTGGAATATTAATTACATACTTGGCCTTCAGGCTATTTGATTAAAAAAATTTAGCTGCCAAATGTCGAAAGTTCACAAACAAAATTCTGAAATTTTTCGAAAATTTCACAATTCCACTAAATCTGGACCCTTTAAGTGATTCTGGCTGCTTTAATATAACGATGCCTGTTACCTGGCTCATCGATGTCAAAAGTGTAAGTTTAATAGCTGTAAAATTTCTCAACTATTTGATTCACTAATAGATTGACCGCATCGATGCACTAAAAATGTAGCTTCCTAATTTGGCAAGTAATTGACGAATTTCGCTTTCAGAACGCTCGTCTCTCGATGAAAGTTATCCTGAAAGCAAAGGAGGTATTTTTTGAATACACTTAAACTTTTTCAAGTAGAAGAATATTCAGAATTTTTTTAGCTCAGCTCAAGTAATGGAAAAATGATATAACAAAGTTTCAGTAGGTTTTGCATGTTATCACCGGATAACGAGTTTCATTTGGGAGATAAACGAGACCGTATTTTATCAGATTAAGGTGGTAGCTTGTGTGACGGGTTAAAAAATCGATTTTTTTTACATTTTTCGCAAGAAAAGCATCTTAAAAATATACTCTGAAAGTTTCAGACCAAAATTTAAAATGTTTTCAAAGTTATAGCCAAAAGAAGAGAGCAATTAACTAATAAGTTAATGCTAAAAGTGACTAAATACTACGGTTTGGCAATCACTAGAAACTGTAAATCTCTTGAAGAAATGAAGAAGGCTTTCAGATAACTTTCAGGAAAAGTTTCAAGAGTTTCAAAAGTTTAAACGTGTTTTTCTCGAAATCACATTTTCGAAATTTCGGGGAAGCACTGACTAAAAACTATTCAACCGATTTGGCTAATGATTTTACCCGTTATTTTATACATACATAGCAAAATACGTAACCTTTAAAACTCCCAATTTTTTAATAATTGTGACTCAAAGTCACTAAATAATATACGGCGGTCTCGGAATCCACCGCGATACCAAAAACAAAACTGAAATTGTTAGATTTAATTGATTTAATTATTAGATTTTAAGATCACCGAAAAAACGCCTTTTTATTCCTGAGAAATTTCGCGAAATATTACCCTTTTTCCAGCAAATATTCCCTCATCCTAACCTCCAAAATTGTCCCAACAAAATCTTGAGCATCGCTGAACTATAGTAAAAAGAAAGAGAAAAGCAGAAATCCTCCATCCAGGGAGCAATCCGCGATCAAAGTTTCCAGACGACATCGTGACCTTGAGACAATTTTTCGATCCCAATTATCCAAGGAAAACACCCACCAATCGAGCACAATTATTGAGAAGAAACATCGGGACCCAAAACTACATTTTCCGGGGCGACGTCCCGATCAAAACGGCGACTGAACCTCGGGAATAAATTCAGAAATATTTCAGCGATCATCAGCTGAGATTCTCATCGCGAATGAGAGAGAGACAGACGATCGCCAGCGAGCGAGAAGCTTCGGCATGAAGGCACGAGGCGGCAGCACCGGATCGTGAATGTGACGCTCCGAGAGGGGGAGAGCAGTAGCCGTGTGGGTCGAGCGCGGGTTCGCAAGTTGCGGACCCGGGTTCGATCCCGGCGACACCGCTGAAAAAATGTATCGGGTTTTTTCAAGTGTTTTCGGCTGTAATCCCCGGTGGTTTGGACACCACCTTAAATAAGTTTGTCCCAATACCTCATTGCGATGGGTGGGAGTCGTCACACGGTTTCGGGGGTGGCATTCGCGCGGTCCTTATCGCGCTAATGTGTATCTCTTAACCGGGTGAACGACTCACTGAATCGCAATGGAGGAGGTAACTGCCTAACCATCCGTTGATAGTCGTGCGAGAGTCCTCTCGCGCTACTATCGGGGGAATTAGGTAAGTTACCGGCTGTATCGGTGGAGGTCTTCTGCAGTTTCCCTCCACCCACGGCAAAATTGCGATACAGCTTTGAGTTTCGATTAAATCAAAAAAGGTGCGGGACTGCAGACCAACCTTGAAGTGAGGAAAAAAAGCGGCTACATGGGCCAGTACCCGGGGCCACCCCAAAAGGGGGAATTAAACTAAAAAAAAAAAAAAAAAAAAACGCTCCGAGAGCGTCGAACGTGCGAAATTCAAACGCGCAATGGATCACACGAGAGTGCGACTACCAACGTAGTCCGTGGGATTCGTCTCCGGATCGAAGAGATGAAACTCACCTCGCGCGAGTAAAGTCTTGCTGAAAATATCGCGAAAGATAACGAAATCGAACACGAAAAATTACCGGGTTAAACTATAATTATTTATTGTTAAAATCGTAATCTGATTCAAATCCCAAATGCAAACAAAACACACGAAAACGTATTAAAGTACAATTCCCAAAAACAACCAAAATATGATTAAGAAATTCTCGGTTTGCGATTCTAGAAGAGGACTCGTCAAAAGTCGACTTGTTCGTTTCGCAGCTCGAATAATTCTGACTACTCTGCTGGCTGCTGCAAAGATGCTAGGTCCCGAATACTCCCACTATTCCACCCCTTAGGCCCAGCACGTCGACCAATCAACCCCAAGCTAACACGAGGTCCGCGCGGACTCTTCCCTCTACGCAAGGGTGGTCCGTGCTCGCTCATCCCTTCCACTCCGTGGGCGAAAACTACGCGTTTTTACAACTTTCTCCCTTGGTCTCGAGTTTTACGACTTATCAAGAGGCCTCTGGCGACAACGTGTCGCCCAGCACTCTTCGAGTTATGCAGGCAAAAAAAAAGGGGTCGATAGAAAAAATTGAAGGAAAGCAGACGCGTTTCTGCTAGGATTATTATAAATCTTTCTCGGATTTTCCGAGCTCGCACACGTCGAGTTTCTTCGCATTTGTTTGTCATATGCTGACCACTCGACTTTCCGATTCATGGGAAAGTGCGTTTTTTGCATCCAGCAGGGTACTCGAAAATTCTCTCGTCTCGCATTTCTATTTACAAAAACATCTTGCGTTGCTGTATTTCTTAAAACGTATACAATCAAGCGTTGATCGTCGTATTTCGTCCAAATACTAAATGTAGTTATGAATTACATATATATATACGCGTATATTTCCATGCATATTCTACATTATCGTATCGCCATTTTACAGTAAGCCGTCTACGGCAGTCAGCTCGTCCTCTCGCGATCAAAATTCTCTGCTCTTTTAAATCTTTCGAATCGCGCGCGGTATCTCTCCCCGGTTGGTGCTGCTTTACGCGGTAAATTCGCGAGGCGCGTATCGCGGAGCGTTACATGAAGTGTGGCGTTCCGTACTCCAGCCTTTCTCGCAAGTGCCAGGGCGCATAGCGTTTCCTATATATAACAGTTCCAAGCTTTCAGACTCTACCACCACCGGCGCGTCTAGGACAGGGTACAGTTGCATAGCCCTACTGATGAGTCTGCACTGTACCCGAGACGAAACGCTAAGAGGATCCTCCTCTATATTTTTCGCTGAAGAATATCTAGAGGGATCCTCTTTACCAACTTCCTGTCGTACAACATCCTACCCTACTGACTTGCAGAAACTGGACAACGAACTTACGTTCATGACGCTTCAACTCAAACACACAAACTTACGAGACCGACTACGATCTCTACACTGGTGACCCCGAAGTGATATGAGTACGCAAAACTCAACGTGATTGACAGACGGTACAGTCACAAAAAAATTCAAAGCAACACGGAATATGAGCTCAAAAGGACCTACGGACCGACACACGCATACTGCTCCGCACGAGACGCACGCTTCTCACGAGTACGCCTTATCCGCACCTTCGCTCCTCCACACCACTCTCTCCCTCCAGGAGGCATCGTAACGCTGTTACTGGGGGGAGTGCTGTGGCGTTCCGTACTCCAGCCTTTCTCGCAAGTGCCAGGGCGCATAGCGTTCCCTATATATAACAGTTCCAAGCTTCCAGACTCTACCACCACCGGCGCGTCTGGGGCAGGGTACAGTTGCATAGCCCTACTGATGAGTCTGCACTGTACCCGAGACGAAACGCTAAGAGGATCCTCCTCTGTTTTTCGCTGAAGAATATCTAGAGGGATCCTCTTTACCAACTTCCTGTCGTAGAACATCCTACCCTACTGACTTGCAGAAACTGGACAACGAACTTACGTTCATGACGCTTCAACTCAAACGCAAAAACGTACGAGACCGACTACAATCTCTACAGAAGTACATCGAGCACCACGCCACGGCAATGAGAAGAACTAAGAGACCTCGTCCCTTCCTCATTCCCCTCACCGCGAAACGCGTCATGAAGAAGACGACGTTCCCCTCTCCCATACTCCTCTCACCCATCGATTTGCTCATCGAGCTCGATCGCAGCCATCTTGGCCTCATTCCGAGACAGCGTGAGAGCGAGCGTAGACGTCCGGTTTAGTTAGATTTTTGCGTGCCTTGTAAGTAGTAGAATTAAGGATCAAGACAGTGATATTTCGATGAGGAAAAGACTCGAGAGAAGCGAGAAGAAACATTGAGAGTAACAACATTGATTACTATATCCCCGATTTATTGCATTGCGTATTCCCGGTGTCGTGGCGTACGCGAAATAGATTCTTCCTTCCACCCCCCTTTTTGGACTGTTCCATCATTCGAGATTTTGTATTTTGCGTTGTATAATTTAAGTCGCGGTAATAACTAAGAGGTCGTAGCGTCGACGAACCCCCGAGTATTTAGCCCTGAGATAATTTGAGATTTGAGATTTATGATTTGAGATTTGCGATGTTGAGAACAATAGATTGTTAGAGTCTTCCTTCCCCCCTTCTTTTTGGACCATTCCATTGTACTTTTGCGCTATATTAGATTGTAAGAATTATCATTATTATTGTTTTTATTCGCGCTTATTTTTGGTTTGTAAGATATGATCGGTTGCTGGACCGTAAAACCAGCTGGCGCCCGTTTAAATAATTTGTTTTGTTTAAGATTAATATGAATAAAATTTCATTTAATTAAATGATTTAATTTAATTTTTGGTTTTATTAATTATTTTATTTAATTCACGATTTCCCTTACATAATAAATTAATTTTGTTCAACAGCTTATCAAAAGAAAAATTTGATTTCGAAAACCTTTTTTTCACAAGATCGCAATTTTGTTTTGTTTTCAAATATGTATTTTATAGGTTAGTTCATTAGAATTAAGCCTAAAAAACAATAATCGCTTTGAATTTTTAAGTTCAGATGACTACGGACGGCTGTGTGCTTCTCCGAAACAATTACGGGGAGATATACACCTAGGAGCCGAAAAGAAGGTAATTTTTGTGAATTTTTTTTTAAGGAAAACTATTTGAAATTTCGGATTGGGAGTTTTTCTATCTCAGAGTATACACATTCAGAAATGTGTTCAATTTTTTTTTCATTACAAAAAATCAAAAATTGATGAGGTTATTGTATAATCTTCGTAGCGACGTCAAAAAAATCCTGGTAAACGGTGCACCCTGGCGTTTCTTCAAAAATCATCTGAAACAAAGAAACCAAAAACATTATTAAATTAGATACTATAATCTGGTACTTGTCATAGCCAATTTTGAAAATATCGATTTTTAACAAAATGGTGGACGTTTGAACATAACGTAGCGAATTTTCAACTGAAAATTAGTTATTTGTTATGTTCAAACGTTAACAATGAAATCGTTGACGTCGGATGGTGCCCCGAGAATTAGTGTGAGTGACCATGTATTTACATTAGACTGATTTAAAAAAAAAGTGACTATTTTTTTCTTCGAAATCCCTTCTTAAACACTTTTGAAGAGGTGAATAAAGATACTAGTTAAAGGAGAGCTCTTAATATTAATATTTAACGGTCTCTCATCGCGAATTTCTATTTTCCATTTAAATAATACAGGAAAAAAAATTTCAAACTTTGAAATTTTGGACCTTGATTTCCAGTTAAGGTACCGAAATACGGAATTCATATTTTTGTAGGGAATTAAACGCTCAACAAAAAAAGTCTCTCGCGATTTTTCGAAAAACTCACTCTTCCAAAAGTTATTCAAGGTTAAAGTTCAATTTAGAGTAAGTTTAACTTTTTTTTTAGTTTCCAACAAAATGTTAAAACTTATTACTAAATATCGTAAAATCTTTTTTGAAAATTCAATAATTTGTGATTTTTCATGAAGAACATGCCCAATTTTTGCAAAAAAAACTTTATTTTTTAAAAGAAATACTGCTTAATATTCACGAAGGTAGAAAATTAGATCTTACATATGGTTGGATCCATGATGGCTCGAAGAGCATTTTGGGGTCAAAATTTTGATTCCTTTGCCATTCTCACATCTTATTATATGGCATAAGAAGTGACGATTCACCAAATTACAGCCTCTCCCTACCAGGACGAACGACAGTAACCGACAGTCGTTTGTCTTAAATTCCGACAGTTCCCGGCGGTCCAACCGTCGGAATTCATCACTCAACCGTCGGAATTTAAGACAAACGACGTTGGTTACTGTCGTTCGTCCTGGTAGGGCTTTACTCTAGAGATTTTCAAGAAAAAAAATATTGGGTATTTCCATGTTTAGGAAAGTTAACTTTGTTACTTCCTTGCTCGCTCTTTACGGACGATTGAAAAAAATTAAAAAAAAATATTATCCGACGTGAAAAAGTCCAAATTTGCCGAAAAATATCAGTTTTACCCTGAGGGTAGTAACTACCCCATTAAAACGTGTTTAAATTAAAAAATCTGTGTTTTGAGGGCGAGCACGGTAAAAAAAATCTTTTTTATTATTTCTTCAGAAAGTTTATGCCATTTTCCACAAACGAAAAAATTAACAGAGTGGGATGAGCGGAGAATCATCGTCGAATAAATTATTTAATTTTTTTTTCGATTTTTTTTCAAACTTGTATTTTTTTTCGAAAACTAAATTCAATTCAACGTAAGAAGAGTTCTATTTTTGCTACTACTAATATGTTCCGAGATATGATTTTTTTAATATTGGACATTTTATGCATGAATAAAATTCGTATCTCGGAACCTACCGGTGCGGTTGTAGCCAACATTATTATAGGACCTTTTCTATGTGAAATTGGCTCATACTTCAGAAAAAAATACTACAATTGAAAAAACGATAATTCGCTCTTGTCATTATCATAAACAATTTATTTTTTTCAAGAATTATATTTTTTTTCATATATAATTTAATGACAATATAGGCGGGTGCGAGCATGGATGTTAGCAGAAGTCGGTGTCGAAAGAATCCATACAAAGAGTTCTTGCCGGCTTATGTAATTGTACTTATTTATTTAATTCTTGTAGAGAATTTCCGTTCATTCGGAAACTAATATTCTCTTCAAGGATTGCCAAACGAGAAGTGTACCCAGGAAGTAAGAGGTAAGGCGACGAATCTTCACGGAATAGAAGTGGTCAGACTTTTGGGACAAAGTTACCGGGTACACGATTCCGCCGCTTGGGGCGTGGTTATCGAGACATCGTTCGAATGTTATGATTATTAGCAGCGGCGTATGCCATATATACTCCAAAGTGACAGATGGCTGACTGATAGCTGTTTCTCGTGCAGAAATTTCCGCAGGGATCAAACTGGATTCTGACAACTACGTAGCCTGATTAAAACTTCAAATGTTCAATTCGCAAGATAATTTTTTGATTCACAGAGTCTAAGATTTTTCAACAAAATGTCTAGTATAGATTGGACATTTATATAAAAGGAAAACAAACTCCGCACTGGTATTTTTGTAAATCCTGATAACTTTGTGAGGATGAAAAGATTGTACATCTCTGAAGCTACAGCGCAATATTCTGAGCGCAATATGACGGCGATATGCATGTTTCTTAGTGATACATTCGATGAGCGCAATATGATGGCTGCAAAATCACTGCAAAATGACAGCATGTTGTGACAAGCCTCCCAATTGCAAGTCCAAAAAATTCATTAAAGTTAATAATGTTCACCAACATCTGAGAATTTTTGCAAATCACGGCCGCCACATTAAATTTTAAAAAATTGTTTTTATTTATTTAAAAAAAAAAAATATATATTTCAACTAATTTTTGTAATTCCTTCTTTCCTTAATTCAACTCAACTCAATTCAATTCCTTAATTCTTTCAACCTAAAACAACCACAGAAACTCTGCAACGGGGATATTCATTCTGATAGAAAATTCTCTTTTCTTTTAATTCAAACTTAAAAAAACCACAGAAACTCTGCAACGGGGATATCCATTCTAGTAGCCAAATTCTATTTATTTTCTTTTTGATTAAACCTGAAAAAAGTACAATACCTAAAAAAATACTAAAAAAGTACAATACAAAAATACCTAAGAACCAAGTACCTAATAAAAGTACAATAGCATCTCCGGACGAATAATGTACAAAAAATCGTCCGGATAGAATACACAAATCGCACAGCAAGATATCCAGATGAATAATACACGAATATTCGTCCGGATATACTACACTACTCGCAAAAATTAAAGGAGCAAGAAAAATTTCCAAATTTTTCGGTCATTTTCAACAGGCTGTATTTCAATGAAAAATGATCGTATCGAGGTTATAAAAAAGCATTTTGAAGCTCCGACCTTCTAGTTTTCAAAGCTTTTGGTCAAACATTTTTAGGATCTACGCTTCTTACGAATCTTTAAGGAATGGCGCGAAAGAAAATTTTCAAATTTTTTTTACCTTTTTATTTTTGTTCCACGGGCTTGGAAGGAGCAAGATTTTTGTTTCTGAAGATCGGGTAATCTTCTTAAAAATGGAAAAATTGATTTCTTATCGACTTTTTGTACAATTGTGTATCCGTTACCGGCTAAATTAGAAAAAAAAAAAAAAATTGAAAGTTTTTTTTTAATTTTCCAATTTTTTTTTCCAATTTTTTTTTCAAATTCTTGATTAAAATTTCCAAAAAATGAAAGGAACGAGGTTTTTGTTTCGAAACATCGAGTAATCTTCTTAAAAATGGGTAAATTAATTTTTCTTCGACTTGTTGATAAGCAACAATCCAAATTTTCGCAAGAACATTCAAATTCAACCAATAACGGATACAGAATTGTAAAAAAGTCGAAGAAAAATTTTAAGAAGATTACCCGATCTTCAGAAACAAAAATCTTGCTCCTTCAATATTTTTGGAAATTTCGATCAATCTGTCCGGAAGAACCGTTCAATGGATCGATCTGCAAATTGACAGGGTTATTAGGGGTACATTCAGCTGTAAATTTTCCTGAAAACATTAGCCTTCCCATCAATATTAGCAAAGCTTCAGTCGATTTACCAAATCGAGGAAAAAAGTCGCTTTTTTGTACTTTTTTCAGTTGAATGTTAAGGGTGAAAAAAAAAATTTCCCCAATACTCTTGAAAGGATCTTGTAGGAAATTTATTCTAGTTTCCGAATCTGCCCGATTAATTTCTGTACGCCGACTGGTTGCTGAGATATCAGTGGTTAAAGACAAAAAGATCTTTTTTCTTTCAAAGTCGGATATCTCTGCGAGAAATCAACGCAGAGAAAAAACTAAAAAACTAAATTGAAGCTGGATAAACAGGCTACCTGGTCCATGTATTGGTGTAGCTGGGAAAAAAATTTCCAAGCCCGTGGAACAAAAATAAAAAGGTAAAAAAAATTCGAAAATTTTCTTTCGCGCTATTCCTTAAAATTTCGTAAGAAGCGTAGATCCTAAAAGTTGTTGACCGAAAGATTTGAAAACTAGAATGTCGGAGCTTCAAAATGCTTTTTTATTACCTCGATACGACCATTTTTCACTGAAATACAGCCTGTTGAAAATCTCCGAAAAATTTGGAAATTTTTCTTGCTCCTTTAATTTTTGCGAGTAGTGTAGATAAATTATGCAATAAGATTCCGGATGAATAATATACGAATATTCGTCCGGAAAGACCAAGAAAATCATGCAATAAGTCATCCGGACGAATAGTATACAAATATTCATCCGGATGAACGGCATTCATGGCACAATAGCATATCCGGACGATCAATATACAAATAATCGTCCGGATAGACTTGAAATTATTTTTTTTTAATTTCTATTGTTAGCAAAACAAAATAATACGTGTATCATTGTATTTACATAGCTTGTGGACCGATTGGCATTTTAAAAAATTGGAAAAACACGCAATTTTATCATTTCAATTTTATCTTGCTCCTCCGGGATTCGAACCTGCGACCTGCTTATCTATTGTACCAAAGGACCTAACACGCTACCTATTACGCTACCGACTAGTTATGAATTCTCTTTACTTATATGATATATCAGTGATGAAATTCCAGAGTTTGAACGGTTTCGATATACATTCGAACAAATATTATCACGTAGTTCATCTGGATTATCTATTCTAGTAGCTAAATTCAATTTCTTTTTTTTATCAAACCCAAAAAACGACAGAAACGATATGCCACGCGCTCCCAGCGATTGATATGCGAAGCATGGCAGCATGCGCAATGATCATGCGCAATACAGTATCTTTCCAGATAAATAATCAAGATTTATTCGTCCGGCTTCCGATGAATAATATACGAATATTCGTCCGGAAAGACCAAGAAAATCATGCAATAAGTCATCCGGACGAATAGTATACAAATATTCATCCGGATGAACGGCATTCATGGCACAATAGCATATCCGGACGATCAATATACAAATAATCGTCCGGATAGACTTGAAATTATTTTTTTTTTTAATTTCTATTGTTAGCAAAACAAAATAATACGTGTATCATTGTATTTACATAGCTTGTGGACCGATTGGCATTTTAAAAAATTGGAAAAACACGCAATTTTATCATTTCAATTTCATCTAGCTCCTCCGGGATTCGAACCTGCGACCTGCTTATCTATTGTACCAAAGAACCTAACACGCTACCTATTACGCTACCGACTAGTTATGAATTCTCTTTACTTATATGATATATCAGTGATGAAATTCCAGAGTTTGAACGGTTTCGATGTACATTCGAACAAATATTATCACGTAGTTCATCTGGATTATCTATTCTAGTAGCTAAATTCAATTTCTTTTTTTTATCAAACCCAAAAAACGACAGAAACGATATGCCACGCGCTCCCAGCGATTGATATGCGAAGCATGGCAGCATGCGCAATGATCATGCGCAATACAGTATCTTTCCAGATAAATAATCAAGATTTATTCGTCCGGCTTCCAGACGACTACCCACGTCGAATTTTTCATCCTCAGTTTTCAGTATTTACAAAAATACCAGTGCCGAGCGTATTTTCCTTTGGGTAATCTCAATTATTTTATATCAATGGAAAATCCAAGTGACACTGTTTAGACTGGGCTACGTAGCTTCAGAAATGTGCAAATCTTTCATCCTCCGTTTTCAGTGTTTATAAAAATACCAGTGCGTAACTTATTTTCCTAATAATGTTGAAGAAGTGTCGGCTTCGATTCGGCCAGTGATTCCAGGTGGAAGCGGAATGAACTTTTTAAGAAATTTTTAACGTTTCGATCCTGTTTAGGATCCTCTTCAGAAATTTATTCACGCTATAAATTATAATAATTCATTAATAATACATTAAATACATTAAGGATTCATTAAAGTAACTATATCATTAAGTGTTGTGTGAGATAGTCGTGAGATAATCGTTGATGAAAATATTCGTTTGTAGGTTATGTTTTCTGTCAAAGTGGTGAACCTCGATTTTTTGATGATTTTTGGTTTCATGTTGCATTTCTTCGATGATCATCTGGATTAGTTGATAAAAGTCAACGAATATGATGAATTGGGAACAAATCGATAAACTGGTTTGTCAATTCTATGTATGAAAATTTCTAATGAATTTTATGTCTAATCGATTTTCCGCGACGGATATTTTCTGCAAATTAATAGGAGATAATTATGTTTACGAATGATATTTTGAAAAATAAGTGTGAAATTTACCATCGAAATTGAATGATGATGACGCGGCACGCCGTGCTACTCGGATCTTCTCCGTAATGCCAAGATAGCGACACGGTGGCTGCCCGGCGTGCCGTCTCCGTCAGGGGGTACAAGCCACCATAGTAAATGTTGAGGCAAAGTTTGCGCTGGTGGCGCTCGTAGTAGACGGTTAGAGAACTAATGCCTATGACATATATATATGCATATGACATATATATATATACAGATTTACCCCCTCTCCACGGCCCCCGGAGCAGGTTCATTATTATTATTATTATTTCATTTCAAATGTCCCAGGATACAAAAATATAATAAAAATGCCAGTATATTCGTGTTTTAATACATTTCAAATATTTTGGATAATTATTTATCTCAATATATGACTATTTACAACATTCACATTTACACGTCGAAAAAGACAAAAGATCATACATATCAAGCTGACCGAAGAATTAATTTGAATAAAAGAACACGGTGCAGCAGAAATTTTTTTTAGATACATCTTGGATGTACAGGGTGTATAAAAATGATGTGTCGCCACTTCGTCCAGTAAATCTCCAGCTCGAGATCGGTGGAGATCTATCAAAACTTGTAGCCGCAAAATTGACCTTGACCCTGAAAATCAAGGTCAAATTTTTTTATTAGCTTAAAAAATTCTACTTATTGAGGGGAACAAAAGTCAGAAAGGAACCATAGGTCGGAGATGCGTCCTTCAACCCGAAACGACAACGTAAATTCGAAAAAAAATCGAAAAAAGGCGTTCTTGCAAAATATTGTTCACAGGAACACGGAATAAGAGTTTTGATAATTATAAAAAAAGCTTTTTAATGCAGACACTTCTATTTTTATTAACTGGAATCGAGAAATGTCGGGATTTCATGACGCTGATCACGCGGAGGTGGATGGATCGACATGAGATGGGTGACACAGGTCTTTGCGGTATCCCTTTGTCGCGTTACCACTTTGAGCATCCGATTCCCCAGCTCATGTTCGCCGAAAATCAATTAAAACATAGTCCCGCTGAATTAACCTTGACCCTAAAACTTGAAGTCAATTTTTGGTTGACGGAAAACTTCACCTCGTTAAGAGGCATCTAATTCTCGTAGAAACGACAAGTTAGGAATGAACCTTTTAATATCAAGCCGTCAAAACATAAATCAAAAATGTGCAATTTTCGTTTAGTTCGGAGGGATAAAATTCAGAACTAAAGCATAATTAAAATGGCAATCGATATAACTAGAAAGACTTGAAGTCTGGTAAACAGCACGCCTGCTGTTCTGTGAAAACAAAGCTTTAGATGGCCAGGTTTGCGATAAACGATTTTGATCTTAACAATAGTTGTTGTCACCTACACATTTCAGAGTCATATCGTGCTTGTGTGAGTGTGCACGAGTTGCTTAAACATATTCATTAGGGGCAGACCATTAGCGTTACCCGGAATATACCACGTGGAGGTTGTCTGCCTGATATCCCTTGACCCTGAAAAGGGCCGTTGTGTTTTTGTTGAGATCAACGGGACTGCGACGACAAAGCACAGATTTTCGTTGTTGATTTTTTTTTATAACCTCGATGTGGTGTATTCCGGGTAAAGCTCATGGTCTGCCGCTAATGAATATATTTAAGCAACTCGTGCACAGTCACACAAGCATGATATGACTCT
The DNA here is from genome assembly GCA_946863875.1 of Alloplasta piceator. Taxonomy (NCBI): domain Eukaryota; kingdom Metazoa; phylum Arthropoda; class Insecta; order Hymenoptera; family Ichneumonidae; genus Alloplasta; species Alloplasta piceator. The sequence goes on along the minus strand of OX333072.1, from coordinate 40,858,127 downwards.
GAAATGTGTAGGTGACATCAACTACTGTTAAGCTCAAAATCGTTCATCGAAAACCTGGCCATCTAAAGCCTTGTTTTCACAGAACAGCAGGCGTGCTGTGTGCCAGACATCAAGGCTTTCTAGTTATATCGATTGCCTTTTTAATTATGCTTTAGTTCCGAATTTTATCCCTCCGAACTAAACGTAAAATGCACATTTTATATGTTCTGATGGCTTGATATTGAAAGGTTCATTCCTAACTCGTCGTTTCTACGAGAATTAGATGCCTCTTACCAAGATGAATTGACTTTGAAACTGACTTTGAGTTTAAGGATCAAGGTTAATTCAGCGGGACTATGTTTTAATTAATTTTCGGCAAACATGAGCTAGGGAATTGGATTCTCGTAGTGGTAACGCGACAAAGGGAAATCGCAAAGATCTGTGTCACCCATCTCATGCCGATTCATCTCTCATCCACCTCCGCGTGGACAGCGTCATGCAATCCCGACATTTCTTGATTCCAAATAATAAAAATTGAAGTGTCTGCGTTGAAAGGCTTTTTTTATAATAATTAAAATTCTTATTCCGTGTTCTTGTGAACAATATTTTGTAAGAACGCACTTTTTCGATTTTTTTTCGAATTGACGTTGTCGTTTCGGGTTGAAGGACGCATCTTCGACCTATGGTTCCTTTCTGACTTTTGTTCCCCTCAATAAGTAGAATTTTCCAAGCCAATAAAAAAATTTGACCTTGATTTTCAGGGTGAAGGTCAATTTTGCGGCTACAAGTTTTGATAGATCTCCAACGATCTCGAGCTGGAGATTTACTGGGCGAAGTGGTGACACATCATTTTTATACACCCTGTATCTAGATACAGCAGATGTGAGCAGATCTGCTCGACGACTGCGTTTAAGAACGCACCCGATGTGAAAGTCTATACCGTCGGTAAAAGAGTTTATTCATTCTGCGATGGCCGATGAATTGATTAATTAAATTAGATTAATTGTATAACAATGATTGCCGAAAATTCAATATCATACAAAGTATACCCCAATATAATTTTATCTATATATATTTTTTTTTTACCGATTTAACCAAAGCCATCGTAGCGACACTGTCGCTGTACAAAGATGGCACGCTGGGATGTCACTGTGTCGCCACAATAGCTGCACGGAGACGCCACGCCGGGCAGCCACCGTCTCCCTATCGTGGCGTTACGGAGACGGCACGCCGAGCAGCCACCATGTCGCTAACGTGGCGTTACGGAGAGGACCGGAGCAGGAGGTCCAAGCACAGATGGGGAGAGTGAGGCTCAAGTAACGCGGCTCATGTCTACATGGGGCGCTAGTATCGCTACCCATGAGCCATTGCATCAATATTCTGTCTCCCTCGTACACACGTACCCATCGAAATTCCCTCCATCTTACATTATTATGATACGTGCACTTGCGTCACGAAGGACTTGCGCGTTGCGTCGTTACAGTGGCTCGATTGTGTTTTTGGAAGATTTATTTACCTTTTTTAAAATAGTGTATATTGTGCGTTTTGTAAAAAAAATCTCGTGCGTCGTGTTGGACGATCATTTGGACGATCATTTTTGAGCTTCACCGAAGCAAGGTAAATACATTTCATCTCATGTTTTGTTGTTAACATAACTTCTTTTCGTACTTTGATCTTGAGTTGAATTCGTAACCTCATATTTTTTAAAATATGTGTAAAAACATAGTATTGAAAGTGAACTGTTTAATTTTTATAAATATTGTGAAACTAAGAAAATCCTTTCTACTTTTAGTTGGAAACAGCAATGTCGCAGAAATGTTATGTCCCAGGGTGGTCGTTGGATACATCATGCTTCTTCAAATTTCCGGTTCCCATAACTGAGACACTGATCGGTTTTCAAAGTGGCTGGCTGCCTGTGGAAACCGCGAGTCGCTGAATGTTTCTCCGGCAAATGGTTCAAAATGAATCGCACACAAAATATGTGTTGATGAAGAAACTCAACACCACTGCAGTTTCGACTTTGGAAATTCCAGGTGATTGTATAATCTTTGTTTAATACTTTCAACTAATTGGGTAGATAGTTTTTATTTATATGTGCAAATTGCATTTTCATTTGAAGTTACTCTGCTGCAGTTGCAGAATAAATATTGAAAAACGTCACTGTGTAATAGAAAAACCTACAAAGTAACTGTCGTTTCTATGTTCAAAATTGAAATTTTAAACGCTCTAGTTGAAGCAAAATATTATTTTTAAAACGACACAGAAACTTCCCACAGCTAATTTCATTTTTGCGTATTATTCAAAGTCTACGAAAAGTTAACAGTAAAATAATATTCGCACCAATAGACTGATGTATCCTTTGACTGAAAAACTATTTTGAATTCTTTTTCAGAAAAAATTGAAGTGCCGACGTGTACAGACATCATTCCGGAAAAGTCAACTCCAGGCCTATTAATATCCTAAAGCTGGAGCTCTAAAGACGCAACGAAAACAAAGCGAAGTAATAACTGGTTAAATTAATGCGATATGCCAATCGCAACCATTTTCTTTTGTTAAATATTATAAGTTGTTACATATCTTAGTGTAAAAACTGGTTATGTCGTCGACAAATACCCAGGTGATCACTTTTTCAATTTATGCGCTACGCGAATAAAACAAATTGTTAAGTATTGTAAATATGTGAACAATATTGTAAATGTTCGCATATTTAGATATAAAATTATACCAAATATTTGAAATATATTAAAACACAAATATACTGGTATTTGTCTTATATTTTTTCATGATGCAACCGATTTAAAATGGAAAATTAATGAGAATAATAATAATAATAATAGTAAGCCTGTTTCGAGCCGTGGAGAGGGGGTAAATCTATATAATATGTCATAGGCATTAGTTCTTCACATGTCTACTACGAGCGCCACCAGCGTAAACGTGTGACGAGCGCAGGCTCGCCACCCACACAGATAAGAAACCGCGCGAGATTCAAGCTCTTTTCTTCGCCTTGATACGCCTTAGTCTATCGCTACGTATATATATATTGGGTGCAATATATACTGTTCCGGGTTTTTTTACCAATAAAAGATCGAAAATTTCACAACAAATACAAAAAATGGTTTATTCGAAGTATTGTCCCTCGCTATTTACACATTTCTGCCATCTCTCTGGCAATACATAAATACCGCGACGATAAAAAGACGCGTCTGTGGACCGAAACGATTCGTCCAACCAATTTTGTACTGCATCATAATTGGCCAAGTGTAGTCCACTCAAGCCATGCGCCATCGACCGGAACAAGTGATAGTCTGAAGGGGCCAGGTCTGGCGAATACGGCGGGTGCGGTAGCAGATCCCATTTCAGTGTTTCATGGTGTCCTGGACGATGGAACTGCGATGGCACGGAGCGTTGTCGTGCTGCACTATCACACGTTCGTGTCTCGTGTCCCATTCTGGCCGTTTTTCGAGCAATGCGTGGCTCAAATTGATTAGTTGTTGACGGTAGCGATGCCCATTGACAGTTGCGACCGGTTTCAGCAGCTCATAGTACACGATTCCTTTCTGGTCCCACCGAACGCAGAGTCGATGTCGACTCTTCGCCAAGTGAAAGCCACGATTTTCTGCGTTTGGGATTCTCGAAATATATCCACTTTTCATCGCCAGTAACAATTCGATGCAGGAAACTCTTTCTGTTCTGCCGCAAAAGCAAAATTTCGGAAGTGATTCTTCGATTTTCCATTTGTCTCTCAGTCAACTCATGCGGCACCCACTTTCCTTCCTTATGAATTTTTCCCATTGCGTGCAAACGTTTCGAAATACATTGCCGCATCACATTTAATGCCTCGGCGAGTTGATCTTCTGTTTGAGTGTCATCTTCATCCAATAACGCTTGCAAATCGTCGTCCACAAATGTTTGCGGTCTTCCCGAGCGCTCCTTGTCCCCAGTCTCAAAATCGCCACTTCTGAACCGCTTGAACCAATCTTCACGTTGTTTTTGATGGTATATGTTCGCCGTAGGCCTCCGCGAGTAACCGACGTGCTTCAGCTGCTGTTTTTTTAGGTTAAAGCAAAAAAGCAATGCTTCCCGCAAATGCTGTTTATTTGGCACAAACGTTGACATTTTCGAGGTTAGAAAAAAGGTCGTTGTGTTGCGATATTTGTTTATATTACGATTGGGTATTCTTGACAGATGTCCAAGACACCCAATTTCAGATTTGTATGCCGACTACATGTGTCGCTAGCGCCATCCATGTGTGAAACCCGGAAACTTAGTTGCGCACCTAGTATATGTTGTGAATATATAATGTGTATATTTGTGTATAAATGTACATGGTTCTGTATATTACTGTATACGTATCAATGTGTTTTGTATATACTCGTGAATGTATGTATATATTCTTTCTAAATATTTTATATCTACGTAAAAGCAAATGTATAGAACTTAAAGCATTTTCTCGATATTCTAAGCGTTATATTATGGTTTTGTCGTATGACTTCCTTCCTCGGGTTTTTTTCTGGTTTCCCCGAGGATCGTAGGTGAATGCCGGGACAGTATAAATGCCGAGCGAGATCCAGGATTGAATATTTTAATCCTCTACGGCACAATAAAAGTAATATCCGCGGATTTGCTAGAAATAAGAATATTCTCTGACAAGTGCCATAAAGCACGAAATAGTAATAAGCGGATGTGGTTCCCCAACGTTTCAATACATTGTAAAATCATTTCTGTATTTTCTTAAAAGGGTCATTTTTAATATTCACGCTATTTTGTACGTCGCGGAAAACATGCGGAAGGGTTTACCATTTATTAATACACCCCGCCACGAGATTTTCATGCGAAAAACAGTCGAAAAAATGTTCAGGGGCTGTGCATACAAATTTCAACGCCAAAAAAAGCCAAAAAACGACTATGTTTTAAAGGACATACCGGGTTCAAAAAAAATCAAAAAGATTATTTGGTAAGAGCGAAATGAAGCTGAATAGGTTTCCCCTTTAAGACGGCGCTTGTTCAATTGAAATATATTCATTTTTAAAAGAGCAGTCAAATTTTTTGTCTAAAGAGCGTATATAGTTAGTATGAAATATTAACCTGGAGAACAGTTTTACTCGGAATAAGAATTAATGACATTCGACTATTTCAGTGAAATGTTCAAGTGATATTTATTATTCCGTATAATTTCTGACTGCGCAAAGTGTTATAGAATTAGATCTTCAATTTGTATTCCTATATAAAAAGTAAATACAGAATGCGCACAAATATTTATTGTGTAGCTGCTGTTTACTTCATCGATCATGTTATATAATATGTTATTTCAAAATTATGAAATTATTAAATCCGAATTTAAAAAAAACGGCAATATCTATTAATTATCCTTAGCGTAGTAAACTATTAATAACAGTGGGGCAAGAACAAAATAGAATCGCACTGGGTAGCGTATATAAAATATCGATTATTGATAAGATAGTTCTCTACTCGGCCGACGAAAATTCAGCAATGCTACCACCATTCGCACCGCATACCGCAGTTCGAGTTTCATGCCCTGAGGTTGGCAGTAGTTTTATACTTTAACCAATGGAAGCGTGTCAAATAAGAAGCCCTGTTTGGCCCGGAGTGTCACTCCCCTGGGGGGGATGGGCTTCCCACGATGACCAATAGGAATCTTCGTTAGAAGAACTTGACCCCTTCTCTTTTAATTTTTCATCAAGGGCAGAAACCAAAATGTTTGGGAACCTCATCGCCAAAAAATCAGTCTTATGACAACTCTTGGGAACACAAGTTCTTAACTTGACTATCGAGCTAGTAACGCGATACGCGCTAAATAGAATTGTAGAACTGTTTAATTTTTACTGAATACTTTAATAAAATTGATCATTTATATATTCTCTTTAATACAAATCACTGGGTTGTGGTGTAAATTTATTTCAATACTAATTTGAACTTATAAACGACTCCCGCTTTTGAGGATCGAATTTTTCTCCGCTAGGCGGTAAATTACATGAACCAATCGGTGAACGACAAAAATCACGCGGGTGACTTCCTCAAAGTCCGCTCGTAACAAACGATGCCTTATTATTTACTATGGTAGTTTATACCCCCTGAACCGGAGTGGCACGGCATGCCGCGTTTCTGCTGCCACTGTGGCGTTACACGAAAAGACCGCGCAGCAGTGCAGCCAGATCGCCTGTAAAATCGACCCTCATCTTTCGTCTTTGTAGGAGCAAACACAATCATAGTAGCTCGTATCTGTTAGCGAACGACGTTCGTGTCACTTCGGAAGAGCCGAGTGCAGCCGAAGGTGTCAACTCCTCGCGCGCTGTTACTTCCTCACCCCATGTCGCCAGCTATAACAACACACGTGGAGCTCAGCACGTCCGTGCGTGACCAGGCCGAAGCCGAAGGAAAAAAGGGAATCGGGCAAAAATTCCCAGCAGCAATTGTATTTTTCTAACCTTTAAGGGGGGTCAATAGTGATGTTAATTTAAAATGGCGACTGAATTCCGCCGGGGCGTCAGCCGCCATCTTGAATTTAAGGGAGAACCGCTTTTGCTAAATATCTCGGCCATTTTCAACTTTTTAACAAAAATGGTAAGGACTTACGTTGTTGCAAATGCGATTTCCCATAACTTCTCCTTACAAATTTTATCGTGCAATCCGTATTTTCCGAGTTAAGGGGGAAAATAGTGACAAAGTATAATTATTGAATTATCTCGTTTGTAATTAACTTTACGACATAAATGTTCAAACCAAAATTGTGAAAAATTAGATTTTCTGCAATTTTGATCTCTGATTTTTTCGGTAAAACCAATATTTAAGGTCGTAAGCTTGCGGTAAAGATCGGAGCGTAGCAGGGTTGGGCACTACTAATTACTTGAAGTATTCAATTACCCACAAAATACAAAATACAGAGGTAATTAGTATCGAAATTTTCACTAAATACAAAATACGAATGTATTTAGTATCGAAATTTTCACTAAATATAAAATACAAATGTATTTAGTATCGAAATTTTCACTAAATACAAAATACAAATGTATTTAGTATCGAAATTTTCACTAAATACAAAATACAAATGTATTTAGTATCGAGATTTTCACTAAATACAAAATACAAATGTATTTAGTATCGAAATTTTCACTAAATACAGAATACGAATGTATTTAGTATCGAAATTTTCACTAAATACAAAATACAAATGTATTTAGTATCGAAATTTTCACTAAACACAAAATATAAATGTATTTAGTATCGAAATTTTCACTAAACACAAAATATAAATGTATTTAGTATCGAAATTTTCACTAAATACAAAATACGAATGTATTTAGTATCGAAATTTCGTATTTAGATTCGAGGTTGCAGTTTATTTGGGTTTATTGAGGTTTCATTCACTGCGGGTAGCAGTTTATTGAAGTTTCATTTCAGGCGAGGTTGCAGTTTATTTGGGTTTATTGAGGGTTCATTCACTGCAGGTTGCAGTTTATTTGGGTTTATTGAGGTTTCATTTCAGGCGAGGTTGTCGCAGGTTATCTCAGGTTTAATGAGGTTTCATTAACTGTAAGTCGCAGTTTATTGAAGTTCCAGTTCATGCGAGGTTGCAGTTTATTTGGGTTCATTGAGGGTTCATTCACTGCAGGTTGCAGCTTATTTGGGTTTATTGAGGTTTCATTTCAGGCGGGGTTGCAATTTATTTGGGTTTATTGAGGTTTCATTCACTGCAGGTTGCAGTTTATTGAGGTTTCATTTCAGGCGAGGTTAAAGTTTATTTGGGTTTATTGAGGGTCCATTCACTGTAGGTTGCAGTTTATTTGGGTCTATTGAGGTTTCATTTCAGGCGAGGATGCAGTTTATTTGGGTTTATTGAGGTTTCATTCACGGCGGGTTGTAGTTTATTGAAGTTTCATTTCAGGCGAGGTTGCAGTTAATTTGGGTTTATTGAGGGTTCAATCACTGCAAGTTGCATTTTATTTGGGTTTCATTTGTACTGTGCCAGTACAAATTAGTGGAAATTTCGATACTAATTACATTTATATTTTGTATTTAGTGAAATTTTTGATACTAAATACATTTGTATTTTGTATTTAGTGAAAATTTCGATACTAAATACATTTGTATTTTGTATTTAGTGAAAATTTCGATACTAAATACATTCGTATTTTGTGTTTAGTGAAAATTTCGATATTAAATACATTTGTATTTTGTATTTAGTGAAAATTTCGATACGAAATACATTTGTATTTTGTATTTAGTGAAAATTTCGATACTAAATACATTTGTATTTTGTATTTAGTAAAAATTTCGATACTAAATACATTTGTATTTTGTATTTAGTTAAAATTTCGATACTAAATTCATTTGTATTTTGTATGTAGTGAAAATTTCGATACTAAATACATTTATATTTTGTATTTAGTGAAAATTTCGATACTAAATACATTGGTATTTTTTATTCAGTGAAAATTTCGATACTAAATACATTCGTATTTTGTATTTAGTGCAAATTTCGATACTAAATACATTTTTATTTTGTATTTAGTGAAAATTTCGATACTTAATACATTTACATTTTGTATTTAGTGAAAATTTCGATACTAAATACATTCGTATTCTGTATTTAGTTAAAATTTCGATACTCAATACATTTGTGTTTTGTATTTAGTTAAAATTTCGATACCAAATACATTTGTATTTTGTATTTAGTGAAAATTTCGATACTAAATACATTTGTATTTTGTATGTAGTTAAAATTTCGATACTAAATACATTTGTATTTTGTATTTAGTGAAAATTTCGATACAAAATACATTTATATTTTGTATTTAGTGAAAATTTCGATACTAAATACATTTGTATTTTGTATTTAGTGAAAAATTCGATACTAAATACATTCGTATTTTGTATTTAGTGAAAATTCCGATACTAAATACATTTGTATTTTGTATTTAGTGAAAATTTCGATACTAAATAAATTTGTATTTTGTATTTAGTGAAAACTTCGATACTAAATACATTTGTATTTTGTATTCAGTGAAAATTTCGATACTAATTACATTTGTATTTTGTATTTAGTGAAAATTTCGATACTAAATACATTTGTATTTTGTATTTGGTGAAAATTTTGATACTCAATACATTTGTATTTTGCATTTAGTGAATATTCCGATACTAAATGCATTTGTATTTTGTATTTAGTGAAAATTTCGATACTAAATACATTTGTATTTTGTATTTAGTGAACATTTCGATACTAAATACATTCGTATTTTGTATTTAGTGAAAATTTCGATACTTAATACATTTGTATTTTGTATTTAGTCGAAATTTCGATACTAAATACATTTGTATTTTGTATTTCGTGAAAATTTTGATACTACCTACATTTGTATTTTGTAATTTGTAAATAGCTAATTACAAATTTGCTCAACTCTGGAGCGTAGGACCTTGCTGGAATTGGTCATAAGGGAGAAACGTTTTTGCACAATTTCTCGGGCATTTTCATCTTATCAAAAAAATGGTCAGGACTCACATTGTCACAAATGCGATTTCTTACAACTTGTTTCTTACAAATTTTATTGTGCGATCGATATTTTTCGAGTTAAGGGAGAAAATAGTGACAATGTATAATCATTGATATTTATTGTAGGGGTTCGCATTTGCAACAATTGAAGATTTAACCATTTTTGTTGAAAAGTTGAAAATAGCCATGATATTGAGCAATAACAATTTCCTTAAATACAATCCACGCAAGGTCGTACGCTTGCACCTTTACCGCATGTTTAGGACCTTTAACATTGGTTCTAGCGAAAAAATTGTCGAGATCAAAATTGTAGCAAATATAATTCTCTATAACTTTGGTTATGTACATTTATGTCATTGAGTTAATAACAAACGCGATAATTCAATAATTATACTCTTTGTCACTATTTCCTCCGTTACCTCGAAAAATATCGATCGCAGAATAAATCTTGCAAGGAAGAAGTTGTAGGAAATCGCATTTCCAACAACTTGGGTCCCAACTTTTTTTGTTAAAAAGTTGAAAATGGCCGAGATATGGAGCAAAAACAGGTCAAATGACAACCTGACTGGACCACGCGAAGACTCGAGTCTGACGTCACCCGGCATCACGCGCGGGTTTCCCAAATGTTTTGAACAGTTTTTCCCTCGGGGCTCTCGATGATCAATGGAAACTGAAAAATGTATCGCGGAACATTATTGATTATTTTTCAGTTCATATGTCGATTGAAATATAATAATAAAAAACAATAAAAACATTTTTTCTCTAGAAATTATTTACGACTTATTTATTAGCTATCCTCATGCGGAATATATTAAAAAAAAAAAACAAATTTGAACAACTACTTTAGAATATTTTTTAAATTATTGTTATTCATTTTTTTTTTAATTTAATATAAGCCGTGATAGTACATGCTTCAATTGTACATACATATTCTAAAATAGTCGTTCAAATTGGTTTTTTTTACGCTTTTCTATCTGGGAAATATCCGTCGCGAAAAACCGATTGGACATCAAATTCATTAGAAATTTTCATACATAGAATTGACAAAACAGTTTATCGATTTGTTCTCAATTCATCATATTCGTTGACTTTCATCAACTAATCCAGATGATCATCGAAGAAATGCAACATGAAACCAGAATTCATCAAAAAATCGAGGTTCGTCACTTTGACAGAAAACATAACCTACATAAATATTTTCATCAAGGATTATTTCACAACTATTTAATGTATTATTAATGAATTATTATAATTTATAGCGTGAATAAATTTCCGAAGAGGATCCTAAACAGGATCGAAACGTTAAAAATTTCTTAAAAAGTTCATTCCGCTTCCACCTGGAATCATTGGCCGAATCGAAGCCGACACTTCTTCAACATTATTTATCTACACGGCCGCACACTATAACAATCAACTTCTTTTCCTTTTATATAAATGTCCAATCTATTCTGGACATTTCGTTGAAAAATCTCAAATTCTCCGATTCGAAAAATTACCCTGCGAATTGAATATTTGCCCATTCTGGCAATTACGTAGTCTAATCAAATCTTCAAATATTCAATTGGCAGGATAATTTTTTGATTCGTGTTATTATAGGTTACTTACATTGCAAGCATTAAAAAAACTCAAAGTTTTGCGATGATTTTCTTTATTTTTTTCCCCGTTCACTTAAATAACCCGTCTTGTAAGACGGGTTATTTAAGTGAGCTCGTATGAAACAAAACATTATTACGGTTAGGTTAGGTTATTGTATTTTTTGTGTCAATCGTGTCGACGATGGACACTGAAATATATATAGTAATACACGGTGGAAAACTTTTAGAATGATGTTGAAACACCAGCACCGCGAGTGGACAGATTAGTACTACTATCCTTGGGCCGATAACACGAACTGTTTTTCGCCGGCCAGCCTGGCACAGTTTCGACTCCTTACCTCTCACTTCCTGAGTGTACCCTAAGAAAGGGTTGCCTCGAAATAAATAATTAGATGCGTACATCGAAAAAGGAGTAGGTGCCTCGTAAAAACTAACTGATCAAAAAGCGCTTCGGTGTATGATTGGGAACTTCATGGCCATGATCAGGGCCTTCAAGGGCATGATTCTAAAGATCTTAGGGGCCTGATCAGGATTTGCAAGGGCCGGATCATATCGTCATAGGGGCCTGCTCATGACCGCCGGATCCGAAAATATCCAGCCAGGTGTTACATATCATAACAGGGCCAGTTCGGATGGGCGGATCATTTCCCTACATTAGTTAGGGCAAGTCAGGGGCAGAAGTTTTTCCCTACCGAAATTTCTACACGAGATATCGTTCATTTTGGTACATTGACTTGAAGCTGAGGGATAAAATTTTGAAGTTTGAAATTTTTTCCTCGTGTTATTCAAATGGAAAATAGAAATCCGCGATAAGAGACCTCTAAATATTAATATTAAGAGCTCTGCTTGTAACAGACCTCGTTTTCCATCGCCCCGAAAGTATTTAAGAAGGGATCTCAAAAAACAAAAAATAGTCGCTTTTTGAATGAGTCTAATATATGGGTCGAAATTCCGAAAGACAGCATGCGTTTGGGCCTCATGGTCGACGATTGTTTTTCAACTTTAGGGACACATAGTACCGTATGAGCGGATTTTTGGATTTTTAAATCGACCAGTTTTACTGTACCGATGACGTCATTTTTTTGAAAATTTTTGAATGTCATGTTTCAATCAATTTCTCTGGATCCCTGCAATTAAACAAAAAATTCAAGATATATTTCATTGAAAAAGATCTCAGCTTTTCAAAGAAAATATTTCGAAACACGTTCCATTTCATATAAGCAGAGAAAAAAAAGTTTTTTCCTCCAAAAGGCGTTTTTCTCGATGAACCTTTACTCCAATCTGTTTTTTCATTTTTTTCGGATTTCTGAGGTTTTTTTACACGAAAAAACCCTTTTTCCCGTGTGGGATCTCTGCGGCATCAGACTGTTATATATTAAATATAAGCTATAAAAATAGTACGGATACAATACTGCTTACTGCGCTAGTATTGTATTGTATTGTTACTATACTATTTTTATCGAGATCATTGTAGGTTTTTAACTTAACTTTTTATTTATTAGTACTGTAATGTAAGGATTTGACTACGACAAAAAATAATAATACCCTGAAAGCAATATAACATAAAATTGATTAAAACACGACATTGAAGAATTTAAAAAAAATTACGTCATCGGTACAGTGAAACTGTTCGATTTAGAAATCCAAAAAAAATTCTAGAGTATACTCTCATACGGTACTATGTGTCCCTAAGGTTACAAAACAATCGTTGACCATGAGGCCCAAACGCATGCTGTCTTTCGGAATTTTGACCCATATACATTAGACTGCTTAAAAAAAAAATTTTTTTTTCCTACTTCATGAGACTATAGTTTATAACATAATATTGAACCTCGTGAAAGGAAATTGCGGTGCGATTTTTTTAAGCAGTGACTCTTTGACTTTTTTATTTCGCCATTTGATTAACACGTAAGAAATTCAATTCTGACGGTGGGATGGAGATAATAATTTTTCTATACAACGAACGGTACTCTGCATTTGGGAACTTCTATGTTTTCTTTGAATCAGCGCGTTGTAGAAAATTTTTAACCGGACGATCCTTCGAAATATTCTCGATTGTTGAAAACGGGGTTTTTCACATTTTCGAAATATAGGTACGTTGGATTAACGCCCAGTTTCCTCGACTGGGCAACAGTAAAGTTTTGAATAATATCTGTTAAATACATAAAATACATTATATTTATTCAATTAAACTAAACTCAATGTGCCTTTCTATCGGAAAAATAAAATTATCAAAAATTTTAATAACAACTTTTTCGTGTGGAAAAAAATATTTTGTTTTGATAAATACTATTTCAACATTGAACATTTTCATGCGTCAGGTTTGATCCTTTAAAAATAGTATTTATTTATTGAATACTTTTTTTGTGTTCAAACAATTATTATCCATTCAAGTTTTTAAGAGTCTGTGAATGTGAATTAACTGACCTATAAGTGCGAGAGAGATATCTGAATTTTTCGGTCAGAGATTGCTCAGAGATAAATAATATGGAGGGCAAAAAACGTCAAGCTCCGTATCAGTGTAAATTCTGGAGAGCGTAACGTTTTCATATCATATGTTATATCACTGAAATGTAACAAAGTTATATAGCAGTTATGTAACCTCAATGTAACAAATGTTACATAACATGTTACTTGCACGCAGAGATCGGCAGTAATGATATTTTCAAGCGCATTTTCGGTAAATATTATCCATTTTTTGAAAATTGATAATTTTAAAATCCAAATTTTCAATTACCCGAAAATGGTGAATGGAAAAAAAAAAAATTTCAATTATCCAAATAATCGATAATTGGTCGAAAAATCATATCAATTATTCGCCAATGATTAATGGGAAAAAATAAATTCCCAATTATCTCAGTAATAGGAAATTGGTCAAAAAATAATATCAATTAATCAGAAAATGTGTGATTGGTTTGAAAATATTTCCAATTATCCGAATAATCGGCAATTGGTAAAATAAAAATATCAACTAATCAGGAAATGGGTAATTGGTTGGAAAATATTCTCAATTATCTGAATAATCGCTAATTGGTCGAAAAATTATATGAATTTTCAGAAAAATTATTAATTGGTTTGAAAATATTCTCAATTACCCAAATAATCGTCAATTGATCGAAAAATAATGTCGATTTTTCAGAAAAATGGGTAATTGGTTTGAAAATATTCTCAATTACCCGAATAATCGTCAATTGATCGAAAATAATGAAACACCAAGTAATTAACTTCTCGCTTTCTGAGATGTCCAGGTTGACCGCTGCGTATTTTTCGGAGTCCAGGTTGAGAGCTTCGTAGATGTCGGCGTCGAGGTCAACCGCCACGTAGTTTTCTGTGTCCAGGTCGACAGCTTCGTAGTTGTCGGTGTCCAGGTCGACCGCTACGTAGTTTTCGGTGTCCAGGTCGACAGCTTCGTAGTTGTAGGTGTCCAGGTCGACCGCTGCGTAGTTGTCGACGTCCAGGTCGACCGCTACGTAGTTTTCGGTGTCCAGGTCGACCGCTGCGTAGTTGTCGACGTCCAGGTCGACCGCTACGTAGTTTTCGGTGTCCAGGTCGACAGCTTCGTAGTTTTCGGTGGCCAGGTCGACAGCTTCGTAGTTGTCGGTGTCCAGGTCGACCGCTACGTAGTTTTCGGTGTCCAGGTCGACAGCTTCGTAGTTTTCGGTGTCCAGGTCGACCGCTGCGTAGTTGTCTTCGTCCAGGTCGACCGCTACGTAGTTTTCGGTGTCCAGGTCGACCGCTGCGTAGTTGTCGACGTCCAGGTCGACCGCTACGTAGTTTTCGGTGTCCAGGTCGACAGATTCGTAGTTTTCAGTGTCCAGGTCGACAGCTTCGTAGTTGTCGGTGTCCAGGTCGACCGCTGCGTAGTTGTCGACGTCCAGGTCGACCGCTTCGTAGTTTTCGGTGTCCAGGTCGACAGCTTCGTAGTTGTCGGTGTCCAGGTCAACCGCTGCGTAGTTGTCGACGTCCAGGTCAACCGCTCCGTAGTTTTCGGTGTCCAGGTCGACAGCTTCGTAGTTGTCGAGGTCCAGGTCGACCGCGGCGTAGTTGTCGACGTCCAGGTCGACCGCTACGTAGTTTTTGGTGTCCAGGTCGACAGCTTCGTAGTTGTCGGTATCCAGGTCGACCGCTGCGTAGTTGTCGACGTCCAGGTCGACCGCTACGTAGTTTTCGGTGTCCAGGTCGACAGCTTTGTAGTTGTCGGTGTCCAGGTCGACGCCCCGTAATTTTTGGTGTCCAGGTCGACCGCTACGTAGTTGTCGAGGTCCAGGTCGACCGCGGCGTAGTTGTCGACGTCCAGGTCGACCGCTACGTAGTTTTTGGTGTCCAGGTCGACAGCTTCGTAGTTGTCGGTATCCAGGTCGACCGCTGCGTAGTTGTCGACGTCCAGGTCGACCGCTACGTAGTTTTCGGTGTCCAGGTCGACAGCTTTGTAGTTGTCGGTGTCCAGGTCGACGCCCCGTAATTTTTGGTGTCCAGGTCGACCGCTACGTAGTTGTCGGTGTCCAGGTTGACCACTGCGTAGTTGTCGACGTCCAGGTCGACCGCTACGTAGTTTTCGGTGTCCAGGTCAACAGCTTCGTAGTTGTCGGTGTCCAGGTCGACCGCGGCGTAGTTGTCGACGTCCAGGTCGACCGCTACGTAGTTTTCGGTGTCCAGGTCGACAGCTTCGTAGTTGTCGGTGTCCAGGTCGACCGCAGCGTAGTTGTCGACGTCCAGGTCGACCGCTACGAAGTTTTCGGTATCCAGGTCGACAGCTTCGTAGTTGTCGGTGTCCAGGTCGACCGCTGCGTAGTTGTCGACGTCCAGGTCGACCGCTACGTAGTTTTCGGTGTCCAGGTCGACAGCTTCGTAGTTGTCGGTGTCCAGGTCGACAGCTTCGTAGTTTTCGGTGTCCAGGTCGACCGCTGCGTAGTTGTCTTCGTCCAGGTCGACCGCTACGTAGTTTTCGGTGTCCAGGTCGACGGCTGCGTAGTTGTCGACGTCCAGGTCGACCGCTACGTAGTTTTCGGTGTCCAGGTCGACGGCTGCGTAGTTGTCGACGTCCAGGTCGACCGCTACGTAGTTTTCGGTGTCCAGGTCGACAGATTCGTAGTTTTCGGTGTCCAGGTCGACAGCTTCGTAGTTGTCGGTGTCCAGGTCGACCGCTGCGTAGTTGTCGACGTCCAGGTCGACCGCTTCGTAGTTTTCGGTGTCCAGGTCGACAGCTTCGTAGTTGTCGGTGTCCAGGTCAACCGCTGCGTAGTTGTCGACGTCCAGGTCAACCGCTACGTAGTTTTCGGTGTCCAGGTCGACAGCTTCGTAGTTGTCGGTGTCCAGGTCGACCGCGGCGTAGTTGTCGACGTCCAGGTCGACCGCTGCGTAGTTGTCTTCGTCCAGGTCGACCGCTACGTAGTTTTCGGTGTCCAGGTCGACGGCTGCGTAGTTGTCGACGTCCAGGTCGACCGCTACGTAGTTTTCGGTGTCCAGGTCGACAGATTCGTAGTTTTCGGTGTCCAGGTCGACAGCTTCGTAGTTGTCGGTGTCCAGGTCGACCGCTGCGTAGTTGTCGACGTCCAGGTCGACCGCTTCGTAGTTTTCGGTGTCCAGGTCGACAGCTTCGTAGTTGTCGGTGTCCAGGTCAACCGCTGCGTAGTTGTCGACGTCCAGGTCAACCGCTACGTAGTTTTCGGTGTCCAGGTCGACAGCTTCGTAGTTGTCGGTGTCCAGGTCGACCGCGGCGTAGTTGTCGACGTCCAGGTCGACCGCTACGTAGTTTTTGGTGTCCAGGTCGACAGCTTCGTAGTTGTCGGTATCCAGGTCGACCGCTGCGTAGTTGTCGACGTCCAGGTCGACCGCTACGTAGTTTTCGGTGTCCAGGTCGACAGCTTTGTAGTTGTCGGTGTCCAGGTCGACGCCCCGTAGTTTTTGGTGTCCAGGTCGACCGCTACGTAGTTGTCGGTGTCCAGGTTGACCACTGCGTAGTTGTCGACGTCCAGGTCGACCGCTACGTAGTTTTCGGTGTCCAGGTCAACAGCTTCGTAATTGTCGGTGTCCAGGTCGACCGCGGCGTAGTTGTCGACGTCGAGGTCGACCGCTTCGTAGTTTTCGGTGTCCAGGTCGACAGCTTCGTAGTTGTCGGTGTCCAGGTCGACCGCAGCGTAGTTGTCGACGTCCAGGTCGACCGCTACGAAGTTTTTGGTATCCAGGTCGACAGCTTCGTAGTTGTCGGTGTCCAGGTCGACCGCTGCGTAGTTGTCGACGTCCAGGTCGACCGCTACGTAGTTTTCGGTGTCCAGGTCGACAGCTTCGTAGTTGTCGGTGTCCAGGTCGACCGCTGCGTAGTTGTCGACGTCCAGGTCGACCGCTACGTAGTTTCCGGTGTCCAGGTCAACAGCTTCGTAGTTGTCGGTGTCCAGGTCGACCGCTGCGTAGTTGTCGACGTCCAGGTCGACCGCTACACAGTAGGAGAAAAGCCCAAAAACCTGGCCAAAACCTCAAATGACCTTTGACGGGAATGAAAATTGGCTTACAGGGGTTTTCAAGGTCGCTGATTACGAATCTGAAAGCCAAATTATCGTAAACAAAATGGCCGATCCAATATGGCTGACATGAATGTTAAAAAGTTGCCAGATGTCGACAAAAATTGGTATTTACGGGTTTTCAAGGTCGCTGATTACGAATCCGCAAGCCAAATTATCGTAAAAAAAATGGCCGATCCAATATGGCCGACATGAACGTTAAAAAGTTACCAGATGTTGACAAAAATTGGTATATACGGGTTTTCAAGGTCGCTGATTACCAATCCGATATCTATTGTTTATAACTTGCAACAAAGAGCTTACAGCAAATTGTTATAAACAAAATGGCCGAGTATCCTGCTAAATAGATAAATTAATATATAAAAAAAATCATCATAATAAAATAAACGTGAACAGTGTATTCTACGCAATTATTATTTTTATTTCCAAAATACATACGGAACGTTTCAAAAATAGAAAATTTTATTCTTAATCAAAATCGTAATCGGAGTCGGAGTCAGAGTCAGAATCATTATCCGAGTTTGTATCTATTACAACACCCGGCACGGCTTCAATCTCGGCGCAAAATTCGTCTGCTGCAGCAGTCACTTTAGGAGCGATCAACATCGCTACAGCTTCGGCGTGGTAGTCTTCTGACACTTGGAATGTACGGATCAGAAGTAACTAAGAGCCGATGAAAAACATCTTCCATAGTTTTAACCCTGGAACTTTTTCGCGCAAAATCTTCTTGATATCGTTTGATGTCTTTGTTTCGAGCTTCCTGAGCATCTTCGGATAATTGGCCGATTGGTAATAGAGCATGAGTTATTATCACTGGACCATGAATTAATAGTTTGTGCACCGAAGTAGGCATGGAGTACCAAGGGTATAATGCAACGGTCTTTCTTGCCGTTTCAATAGCATACTGTTCAAATCTTTTACAGTTTATCTCGTGGCCACACGATATAACTTGTAGGATTACGTACAAGCGTTTAATTACTTCTTCGTTGACCCCCGTTATCGCAGCGGAAACCGTCGAATTTTCAAAGAATCGCCGAGCTGTGTTGCCATCATTGCTGCTGCCGTATCCAGGCTTTGAGCAATCGATATTTAGATCCAATTGCTTCTTGAATCCTTCTTGAATAGCCCTCTTGCGTTCCTGGGTAATTTTTTTTTCTTCGGCACTTCGAGCTTGCCATTTTTTAATGCCGAGTTTGTAAGACACGTGTAAGCAATACTCGAAGCACCGTATCCACGCATGCAGCGTCGACAATCCGAACTTCAAATTTGTTTCATTGATTTCCCTTTGCAATACAGTGTCGATGGCATTAAAATCTTTGCTGGTTGCTCCACACAAATAGCACCGTTAAGCGGATTTCGTCAATGATACAGCGTTGCAAACTTTACCATCTATCATGGTGAACAACAACTTGTACATTACGGAGATTTCTTTTCCATTTATTACACTTTCGAATCTACGAAGTGACTTTATTTGTTCTTCAACAATTTGGACTTCATTAAGTGTTGACTCTGTGTCTTCGCGTAGAAACAGTAGTCTAAGCGGTCTACAAAATCGTGGAGACGAGGGTCTGGGGTTCTTCCAAACAACTATTTCTTCCTTCGATTGTTGATCATAACACACGAGTTGTAATAGCACGACTGAAGTAAAGAATACATGCGCATCAGATTTGCTGTCATCACTGAACGTCTGCTTATATTCACTTTGCCCAGAACTTCCATCGCAACCCCACTTGCAAATCAAGTCCATTTTACGAACATTATCTGGAGTCAATCTTTGAATGAGTACATTTTGGACGAGTAAAATACGTTCAACTGTATGATCTAATAGTGCCTGTAGTTGGACTTCTGCACTACTCTCTGTAATCCTGATTGCATCACGTGGTGGATAACAACGCTTTTTTGCTTTCATCACTTTTTCGTAAGACGGATATAGCCTACAGTTATTTTCCTTCCCTAATCTTCTCATTCCCTGGTAAGTACTCTTGGAGAATTTATATTCAATCATAGCGGAAAGTGCAGCCTCTTCGGATAAAGTAATTTCATCCGTTGCTGAGTAAGCCTTACGATACTTGGAAGCTCTTAAAGGACTCGTCATTGTTACGTCCTTAATAACTTTTGCGGCGTCGGATTGTCCTGAAGAGCGAAGGCTCATCTGAGTAGCGTATGCTAACTCGACCGAGTTGAACGATGTACGAATATCTTGGGTCTTCCTTGGTTTAGATCTTTCACTGGACATTGTAAACTCAAGGGACGGGCGGCCGCCCGTATGACCCGGGCTTGTTACTATAGTGTCTGTAGGTGCGGCAAAACATACCTGCTTGCTAAGCCATTCACCGTTATTCTTGAAAAATACACAGGATTTTTTGTGAGCTTGTTGCCACCTCGTTCTCATTTAATTGAAGAGTATCGAAAAAGTCTGTTTCGAGTCCTCAGGCACTACAACTGTACGTCCGGTGTCCTTGGAAATTTTTTCTACCATAAATTCGATCAAGGAAGCGAATTTATCGGATAAATGCTCGCTGATTATCAGAAATACTTCTTTCCTTGTCAGCACCAATTCTTTGTAACCGGATCCTGTAATAAAGACTTAAAATTGTAGAAAATTGGTGTTAAAGGAAAAGATAAAATTTTCAATTAATGCAATAACTTGAACAATGTACATTATTTCACCAAATAAATAACCGCAATAATTGAAATAATTTTAAAAAAATTAGACAGAAAATATTGACATGGATTTGGTTAAAAGAAAGCTTTGCTCACTATATAATATATAATATATATATTCAAATATTTTATTTGAATGTTATAACATTTCATTCATATTTAAGGAATTTTTATGTGGTTGATTTTAATATGTATATATATATATATATATGCATACGTATATATCATAATTAAATCACAGAAAATTTATATATATATATATATATATATATATATATATACACATACATATATATTAAAATAATTTATTT
The DNA here is from genome assembly GCA_946863875.1 of Alloplasta piceator. NCBI lineage: Eukaryota > Metazoa > Arthropoda > Insecta > Hymenoptera > Ichneumonidae > Alloplasta > Alloplasta piceator. The sequence continues at coordinate 40,837,549 of OX333072.1, read as the reverse complement.
CAAGCGTATAACAGCCGTCTTGTCCGTTATGATGCTACTTCACCCATTCTCAGGTAGAGGCGCAGAGGCTGCTCAATAGTGCCGCGTGCACGCTCGCTACCGCACGATGCGAAAAAAATCATAACGGACAAGACGCACGTTTTCCGCAGGTAACTCTTGTAAATTTCGAAAGCTTATACATTAAACTAAAGGCCAAGACTAGGAGCTTTGCAAAACGTGACAAAATATATAACTTTTCGGACCGTTGAAAATATAAGTTTCCAAAATTATTCAATTTTATTTATGCCGAAGGCTATACTACGTTTCAATCATTTATCCATAAAGTTTAGATTCAACCGATGTAAAAATATGTTCTACATACCTCCAGAAGTCGTATCCATGTTGCAGAGTTGAAATTAAACCCGTCACTTTAAAGTTATGGGTTTTTGAAGTCAGCGTTATTTTCGTCTGTTCAGCGCGTGACACGTACACTCTTCACGAACACTAACTGCCAACTGCAAGAAAAATCACTAACGGCAAACTTCCCCAACCATGAAGAACCACCGCCACTCTTCAATACTCAATCACACTACCCCATCAATATAAATACCTCCTCACTCGCCTCAATACTCAGACGCTACTTAGCTCTCGAACCGCCATATAATGAAAACTGTTAATTTTGATCAAAAATGAATCTTGGAAATTATCAAACATGAAATTCATAGGTGAATAACACATACACAAAAGTCTCACGAAAAACATAAACTAAGCAATAAAATATCAAAATCCTCCCTCTTACAGACACCAAGGATCACAAAAAAATGACCCATCTTTATACAATAAATTCATAATGAATATTATCCGAGATTCATTAAATGACCAAAAAAATTACCCGTACAAATTCAGGTCAGTCATGACACATAACATTTAAGCTTATAATGTAAAACATATCATACAAAATAAGACAAAAAAGAATGTAATTTTAGAAATAATAAATCTGAAGAGGATCCGAATTAGGATCGAAACGTTATACCAAAAAAATTGTCCACCGTCATTTGGACCCACTGGCCGAATCGCAGCCGATTCTTCCTTCACTATTGTAGTTGTCGACGTCCAGGTCGACTGCTACGAAGTTTTCGGTGTCCAGGTCGACAGCCTCGTAGTTGTCGGTGTCCAGGTCGACCGCTGCGTAGTTGTCGTCGTCCAGGTCGACCGCTACGTAGTTTTCGGTGTCCAAGTCCACCACTGCGTAGTTGTCGGTGTCCAGGTTGACCGCCCCGTAGTTTTACGTGTCCGGGTCGACCGCTACGTAGTTTTCGGTGTCCAGGTCGACAGCTTCGTAGTTGTCGGTGTCCAGGTCGACCGCTGCGTAGTTGTCGACGTCCGGGTCGACCGCTACATAGTTTTCGTCGATATAGTCATAGGTCGACAGCTTCGTAGTTTTTGGTGTCCAGGTCGACAGCTTCGTGATTTTCGGTGTCCATGTCGACCGCTGCGTATTTGTCGGCGTCTAGGTCGACCGCTGCGTAGTTTTGATATCATAAACTTCACATCAGTTTAACATAAACTCGATAACATAAACTTGATATCAGTTTAATAAATTTTTTTTTCCTTTCTTTAGAAATTCTGTCTAATTAAATCATTTCTCAAGAAGAATAAATTTTCAACGAAATTTGATACGAAGTTGATATCAAATTTAATATCGATAATTTATTCTGTGATAAGTTATCCGTTTAGATCAAATATTTAATAAAAAAGAATTTCTACAACTAATAAGTACAATATAATAAGTACAATTAATAAGAAGAATTATTATTAAATCCATATCAAATTGAATATCAAGTCCATTAAAAAGTGGATTATAAGAGAAATGAAATTTGATATCAACTTGATCGCATTTTCAATTAGAGAGAATTTTTTAAAAAAGAAAGGACGAAAGAAGGATTCCATCAAATCATTGATTAGAGCGAATTTTTGGAAAAAGAAAAAAAAGAAGAAGTATTTTTATGAAATAGATATTCATTTTGATATTAAATTTGATATTGATAAATTATTCTATGATAAGTTATTCTTTTTGAAAAATTGTATTATCGACATCTACGCAGCGGTCGACTTGGACACCGACAACTACGAAGCTGTCGACCTGGACACCGAAAACTACGTAGCGGTCGACCTGGACATCAAAAACTACGGGGCGTTGACCTGGACACCGACAACTACGAAGCTGTCGACCTGGACACCGAAAACTATGTAGCGGTCGACCTGGACGTCGACAACTACGCCGCGGTCGACCTGGACACCGACAACTACGAAGCTGTCGACCTGGTCACCGAAAACTACGTAGCGGTCGACCTGGACGTCGACAACTACGCCGCGGTCGACCTGGACACCGACAACTACGAAGCTATTGACCTGGACACCAAAAACTACGTAGCGGTCGACCTGGACGTCGACAACTACGCAGCGCCCGACCTGGACACCGACAACTACGTAGCGGTCGACCTGGACGTCGACAACTACGCCGCGGTCGACCTGGACACCGACAACTACGAAGCTGTCGACCTGGACACCGAAAACTACGTAGCGGTCGACCTGGACGTCGACAACTACGAAGCTGTCGACCTGGACACCGAAAACTACGTAGCGGTCGACCTGGACGTCGACAACTACGCAGCGGTCGACCTGGACACCGACAACTACGTAGCGATCGACCTGGACACCAAAAACTACGGGGCGTCGACCTGGACACCGACAACTACGAAGCTGTCGATCTGGACACCGAAAACTACGTAGCGGTCGACCTGGACGTCGACAACTACGCAGCGGTCGACCTGGACACCGAAAACTACGAAGCTGTCGACCTGGACACCGAAAACTACGTAGCGGTCGACCTGGACGTCGACAACTACGCAGCGGTCGACCTGGACACCGAAAAGTACGTAGCGGTCGACCTGGACGTCGACAACTACGCAGCGGTCGACCTGGACGAAGACAACTACGCAGCGGTCGATCTGGACACCGAAAACTACGAAGCTGTCGACCTGGACACCGAAAACTACGTAGCGGTCGACCTGGACACCGACAACTACGAAGCTGTCGACCTGGACACCGAAAACTACGTAGCGGTCTACCTGGACGTCGACAACTACGCAGCGGTCGACCTGGACACCGAAAACTACGCAGCGGTCGACCTGGACACCGACAACTACGAAGCTGTCGACCTGGACACAGAAAACTACGTGGCGGTCGACCTGGACGCCGACATCTACGAAGCTCTCAACCTGGACTCCGAAAAATACGCAGCGGTCAACCTGGACATCTCAGAAAGCGATAAGTTAATTACTTGGTGTTTCATTATTTTTGATCAATTGACGATTATTCGGGTAATTGAGAATATTTTCAAACCAATTACCCATTTTTCTGAAAAATCGACATTATTTTTCGATCAATTGACGATTATTTGGGTAATTGAGAATATTTTCAAACCAATTACCCATTTTTCTGAAAAATCGACATTATTTTTCGATCAATTGACGATTATTCGGGTAATTGAGAATATTTTCCAACCAATTACCCATTTTTCTGAAAAATCGACATTATTTTTCGATCAATTGACGATTATTTGGGTAATTGAGAATATTTTCAAACCAATTAATAATTTTTCTGAAAATTCATATTATTTTTCGACCAATTCGCGATTATTCAGATAATTGAGAATATTTTCCAACCAATTACTTATTTCCTGATTAATTGATATTTTCATTTTAACAATTGCCGATTATTCGGATAATTGGAAATATTTTCAAACCAATTACACATTTTCTGATTAATTGATATTATTTTTTGACCAATTACCGATTACTGAGATAATTGGGAATTCATTTTTTCCCATCAATCATTGGCGAATAATTGATATTATTTTTTGACCAATTGTCGATTATTTGGATAATTGAAAATACAATTTCGTATAATTTCAATTTTTCATCAATTGGTATTTCATCTCTTTAAATTAGCGATTTTTCGTCAATTGAAAAATGGAAAATGGTAATTTTTTTTTGCCGATCCCTGCTTGCACGTTATATAACAGCAACGTTACATAGGAATAACATTGTAACATTACATGAAACTTCTATGTTTTATTGCCGCAATATAACATATGCTACGTTACTGTAATGTAACAAAGTTACATTGCCGCAATATAACATATGTTACATTGCTGTAATATAACAAAATTATATTGCTGTTATGTAACCTACATGTAACAAATGTTACATAACATTGTTACTTGCACGTTACATAACAGCAACGTTACATAGGGATAACATTGTAACATTACATGTAACTTCCATGTTACATTGCGGCAACATAACGTGTTCACTGGGAAAACACTCTTCAAACACTCTATTATATTGTTGCCTTCTTTCACTTCTTCTGTATTGGTCATTTATTCTGTGTAAATACAGGTTCATTACAACGGATTTTTTTCTAGGTGTTTTGTTTCTGCGAGGTTGGTGGTTCTGAACCCATCTTAAAAAATATAGGTCCTCCCAAAACACAGGGCTGGTGTTGAAAGGGTTGTGAAATCAACAATAACTAAAAATTCCAAAAAAGAACAGAAAAACTATGTGACCAGTGTGCGAGGGTTTTAAGTCTAACCCAGCAAGACAGGTGCTATACCCTACTACCAATACTACTACTATATTTCATGTATTCAACGAATATGATTCAACATTTCACTGTGGCCAAGTCAAGGAAGCTGCGCGTTCATCCTGGGTACCCATTTTTCCAAAAAGTGAAAAACCCCGTTTTTAGCAATCTCGAATATCTTGAAGGATCGTGACGTTAAAAATTTTCTACGACGCGCCGGTTTGAAGAAACATAAAAAAACATTTAAGTTGTCAAACGCAACTATACAGAGTACCGTTCGTTGTACAGAAAAATTATTATTTCCCTTCAACCGTCAGAATTGAATTTCTTACGTGTTAATCAAATGGCGAAAATAAAAAGTCAAAGAGTCACCGCTTAAAAAAATCTCACAGCCATTTCCTTTCACGAGGTTCAATATTATATTATAAACTATAGTTTCATGATGTAGGAAAATGAAAAAAAAAGTTTTTTCAAGCAGTCTAATATATACAGGGTGTCCCGTTTTAATCTTACAGTTGATTTTTCTCGAAAAATACTGCCCCGATCAAAAATTGAGTGGAATAAAACTCTTAGGGTTCAAAGAGGGACGTTCAAAAAAAAAAATTTTTGGTCCAAAATTCAAAATGGTGGCGTTAAGATAGCCGAGATGTTTTTTAAAAATGGAAACATGATTTTTTTCCACCAACAAATTTTTTCGATCCAAACTAACATCTTTTGTAGGAACATTTTTTTGATACAGTCCTCAATACAGGGTGTCTCATTTTAATCTCACAGCTGGATTATCTTGAAAAATACTATTCCGATCAAAAATCGTGTAGAATAAAACTTTCAGGGTTGAAAAAGGGACGTTAAAAAAAAAATAATTTTCGGTTCAAAATTTAGAAAGGCAGTGTTAAGATGGCCGACAAGCTTAAAAAAATGAAACATGATTTTTGCTTACCAAAAAATTTGTCGGGCCAAAACTGACAACTTTGCGGAATTTTTTTTTATTCAGCCCATAAATACCTACAAAATCACACACTGACAAGGAGGGTTTGGAGTCGAAAAATACTGCGAAAGTGACGAGCCGTAGAGACCTAATCCTTGTGAGTGTTCCACACGCCCACTTATACTTGGGATGTTAAAGACTTTACCTCCTCGTCCTCGTGGTTATCGCGGATAACGCTCAAATAGTAAAAAATGATGATCTACTATGGACTGTATCAAAAAAATGTATCTACGAAAGTTGTTAGTTTCGACTTGACACATTTTTTTGTGAAAAAATCATATTTTCATTTCTTTTTAAATATGTCGGCCATCTTGACACCACCACGTTTAATTTTGGACCGAAAAATATATTTTTTTAAACTTCTCTCTTTGAACCCTGAAAGTTTTATTGTACTCGATTTTTGATCGGAGCAGTATTTCTCAAGATAATTCAGCTGTAAGATTAAAATGGGACACCCTGTATTACGGACTGTACCAAAAGAACGTTCCTACCAAAGATGTTAGTTTGGATATGACAAATTTTTTGGTGAAAAAAAGAAATCATGTTTCTATTTAAAAAAAAAAACATGTCAGCTATCTTAACGCCGCCATTTGGAATTTTGGACCAAAACAAATTTTTTTTTTTATCGTCCCTCTTTGAACCCTTAATGTTTCATCCCACTCAATTTTTGATCAGAGCTGTATTTTTCGAGATAAATCAACTGTAAGATTAAAATGGGACACCCTGTATATAGATATTAGCGCGATTTTTTTCAACTTTTTTTATTTCTTTCACTCCCCACCCGAAATTTTGTTGCGAATGTCTGAAAGAAAATTCCCTGAAAATTACAGCCCTTAATATCAATATTAAGTACTTTCCCTTCGCGTGATGAGTTTTTTCATCTAAAATACACGTAAATCAAAAACTTTTTTGTTCAAAATTTCACCACCCGCGGTTTTTTATGCGATCGCATTGATTTTGGTCGCAATTTACACAGACTTGAACGATCTTTGAAAGTGTTCTCAACAGCGTAAGTATAACTTACACTGGCGAGATGGTATGAGGTCACTAAAGTTGATTTTTACCCAGAATTCTCGTTTTTTCGCTGTTGTCTCCGAAATGATTAACTTTACCGAAAAAATATAAAGGAAAATTTTTCTGGAAATTCAATATCCTACAAAAAAAGGTCGTCTAGACCTAATTACTAAAATTAATATTTCTTGAGATGTTGAACTTAAATTTATTTGTGATATAAAATTTTTTATGGATTATCGAACCAAAAATTTCAAATTGTTGATATTCCAAATCATATCACCACTGGTGATATGAAGTGTGATATGGTGATATGATATGGAATATCAACAATTTAAAACTTTTGGTTCGATAAACTACAAATTTTGAGAAGGTCTCATTCCCCGTTATTTCAAATGCCGTGCTGCTCAAACTCCGGAGAAGGTCTCATTCTCCGTTATTTCAAATGCCGTGCTGCTCAAACTCCGTGGTCAAATGCCGTGTGTATCAAACTCCGTTCTTCATTTTCCGGCGTTTCCCCCTTCTCCCTAATAATCCGAAAGGGTCGCCACTCGCTCCGAGCTCGACCCTCGCACCTTTTTTTTAAATCGCCTGTGTACCTGCTTTGTCTATACCGCATTACTAATAATACGGCTCGTAGCAACGAGGAACTGGACGGCCACGTGGTTCAGTTAACATCTCACGAAACGTCATCGCGCTGCACTGCCTCAGTGATTCTCAACACTTCAAGTCGCAGCCGTTTTTTCCAATTTTATAGATTAATATGAGAAATAATATTATGATATTAATTAATCACATATAATAATCGCTCGCTCGGATGTATTCATACACGGAATAATTCACGGTAGATTCTCTAAACTGAATTCTCGTAGTATATATTGTACCGCATGAAATAATCCCTCCGTGATTATTAACATTCATGTTCTTGTAAAAAGAATAGAATGAAAGACGCACTGTTTTTGAACATATATCACTGTTATGATTCTATCAGACCATACCATACTAACAGATATTCATATTATATGAGGGGCATTCCACGCCAAATCAACCACTTTAGAATCCAACCCCTTTCGATTTGGCTAAAACATTTTTATTTTTTTCTACCCTTCCAAAAACATTTTACAGCATTTTTTCAAATTTTTTCACCCAACCGGTAAAAAATTATGAACTTTTCAGGAAAAATAAGCTTTTTATTTTTCAAATATCTATAACTTTTTCAAAAATTGACATATCTGGATGTTTTTTTTTATGTGTGTTTTTCTATGTACTTTTTAGAAATAAAATAGAAACAAAATATTCGGGCCGATCTTCAACGTTTTTTTTTGTGAATTTTCAGAAAAAAAAAATTTCACGATTATTATCATTTTTAATTTTTCTTATCTTTTTTTTGATAGAAACTTTTCCATTTTATGCAAATTCACTGAAATTTTCAGAGTGGGATTTTTTCGTTTTCTATTTTTTTTTCAATTCAAAATTTTTTTTTTCACTCAGCTTATTTCTTATAATACCACTCTGGGGATTTTTGAGGATGTCGGAAGAACCTCAAATTTTGAAAAAAAAAAATGATAAATGCAATCGAAAGTGGTATCCATCGAAAAGAAAATTTATTTTTCAAATATCTATAACTTTTTTGAAAATTGACTTTTCGTGACGTTGTTTTTTTGAAAATTTATGTTTATCAATGTACTTTTCAGAAAAAAAACGGAAAAAAATATTCGGGCCGATCTTCAACGTTTGTTTTGCGAATTTTCAAAAAAAAAAAAAAAAAAAAAATTCCTCGATTATTGTCATTTTTAATTTTTCTTATCGTTTTTTTTATAAAAACTTTGCCATTTTCTGCAAATTCACTGAAATTTTCAGAATAGGATTTTTTTTCAATTCAAAAATTTTTTTTTTACTCAGCTTATTTCTTATATTATCACTTTGGGAATTTTTGAGGATGTTGAGAGAATGTCAAAGTTCGAAAAAAAATAATAATAAATGAAATTGAAAGTGTAAATCATCGAAAAAATTTCAATGTTTTTTGAAAAAGTAGGACAAAAAATGGAAGATAGTTCTGGATAATTTTTTTATTCAGAACTATTCAGACTTTTCAAAAGCGTCCACTTTATCATTGCACAATGATTTTCATCGTCCTTAATTTGGCATTGCGATTTTCGCCATTATTAAGGGGTTATGAGCAAAAGAAATATTGAAAAATCAATATCTACCGTGGTTCACGGTATTCAGACTTTTCAAAAGCGTCCACTTTATCAATGCACAATGATTTTCATCGTCCTCAATTTGGCATTGCGATTTTTGCAATTATTAAGGGGTTATGGGCAAAATAAATATTGAAAAATCAATAACTACCGTGGTTCACGGTATACAGACTTTTCAAAAGCGTCCACTCAATCATTGCACAATGATTTTTATCGTCCTCAATTTGGCGTTGCGATTTTCGCAATTATTAAGGGGTTATGGGCAAAAGAAATATTGAAAAATCAATAACTACCGTGGTTCACGGTATTCAGACTTTTCAAAGGCGTCCACTTTATCAATGCACAATGATTTTCATCATCCTTAATTCGGCATTGCGATTTTTGCAATAATTAAGGGGTTATGAGCAAAAGAAATATTGAAAAATCAATAACTACCGCGGTTCACGGTATTCAGACTTTTCAAAAGCGTCCACTTCATCATTGCACAATGATTTTCATCGTCCTTAATTTGGCATTGCGATTTTCGCAATTATTAAGGGGTTATGAGCAAAAGAAATATTGAAAAATCAATAACTACCGTGGTTCACAGTATTCAGACTTTTCAAAAGCGTCCACTTTATCATTGCACAATGATTTTCATCGTCCTTAATTTGGCATTGCGATTTTCGCAATTATTAAGGGGTTATGAGCAAAAGAAATATTAAAAAATCAATAACTACCGTGGTTCACGGTATTCAGACTTTTCAAAGGCGTCCACTTTATCATTGCACAATGATTTTTGTCGTCCTTCATTTGGCATTGCGATTTTTGCAATTATTAAGGGGTTATGGGCAAAATAAATATTAAAAAATCAATAACTACCGTGGTGCACGGTATTCAGACTTTTCGAAAGCGTCCACTTTAGCAATGCACAATGATTTTCATCATCCTTATTTTGGCATTGCGATTTTTGCAATTATTGAGGGGTTATGGCTAAAAGAAATATTGAAAAATCAATAACTACCGTGATTCACGGTATTCAGACTTTTCAAAAGCGTCCACTTCATCATTGCACAATGATTTTTATCGTCTTTAATTTGGCATTGCGATTTTTGCAATTATCAAGGGGTTATGGGCAAAAGAAATATTGAAAAATCAATAACTACCATGGTTCACGCTATTCAGACTTTTCAAAAGCTCCCACTTTGTCATTGCATGATGTTTTCAGTCAACCGTAATTTGGCATTGTGATTTTTGCAATTATTAAGGGGTTATCGACAAAAGAAATATTGAAAAGTCAATAACTACCGCGTTTCACAGTATGCAGACTTTTCAAAAGCGTCCACTTTATCATTGCACAATGATTTTCATCGTCCTCAATTTAGCATTGCGATTTCTGCAATTATTAAGGGGTTGTGGGCAAAAGAAATATTGAAAAATCAATAACTACCGTGGTTCACAGTATTCAGACTTTTCAAAAGCTTCCACTTCATCATTGCACAATGTTTTCAGTCATTCTTAATTTGACATTGCGATTTTCGCAATTATTAAGGTGTTATCGACAAAAGAAATATTTGAAAATCAATAACTACCGTGTTTTACAGTATTCAGACTCTTCAAAAGCGTCCACTCTACCATTGCACAATGATTCTCATCATCCTTAATTTGGCATCGCGATTTTCGCAATAATTAAGGTGTTATCGACAAAATAAATATTGAAAAATCAATAACTACCGTGTTTATCGGGATTCAGACTTTTTAAAAGCGTTTACTCCATCACTGTACAATGATGTTCATCATCAATATGTTTGTAAATGTCTGAATCCCGATAAACACGGTAGTTATCGATTTTTCAATATTTCTTTTGCTCATAACCCCTTAATAATTGCGAAAATCGCAATGCCAAATTAAGGACGATGAAAAGCATTGTGCAATGATAAAGTGGACGCTTTTGAAAAGTCTGAATACCGTGAACCACGGTAGTTATTGATTTTTCAATATTTCTTTTGCCCATAACCCCTTAATAATTGCAAAAATCGCAATGCCAAATTAAGGACGATGAAAATCATTGTGCAATGATAAAGTGGACGCTTTTGAAAAGTCTGAATACCATAAGACACGATAGTTATTGTTTTTTCAATATTTCTTTTGCCCATAACCCCTTAATCATTGTGAAAATCGCAACGCCAAATTAAGGGCGATGAAAATCATTGTGCAATGATAAAGTGGACGCTTTTGAAAAGTCTGAATACTGTGAATCACGGTAGTTATTGATTTTTCAATATTTCTTTTGCCCATAACCCCTTAATAATTGCAAAAATCGCAATGCTAAATTAAGGACGATAAAAATCATTGTGCAATGATAAAGTGGACGCTTTTGAAAAGTCTGAATACCGTGAACCACGGTAGTTATTGATATTTCAATATTCCTGTTGCTCATAACCCCTTAATAATTGCGAAAATTGCGATGTCAAATTAAGGACGATGGAAATCATTGTGTAATGATAAAGTGGACGCTTTTGAAAAGTCTGAATACCGTGAACCGCGGTAGTTATTGATTTTTCAATATTTCTTTTGCTCATAACCCCTTAATAATCACAAAAATCGAAATGCCAAATTGAGGACGATGAAAATCATTGTGCATTGATAAAGAAGACGCTTTTGAAAAGTCTGAATACCGTGAACCACGGTAGTTATTGATTTTTCAATATTTCTTTTGCCCATAACCCCTTAATAATTGCAAAAATCGCAATGCTAAATTAAGAACGATAAAAATCATTGTGCAATGATAAAGTGGACGCTTTTGAAAAGTCCGAATAACGTGAACCACGGTAGTTATTGATTTTTCAATATTTCTTTTGCCCATAACCCCTTAATAATTGCGAAAATCGCAATGCTAAATTAAGGACGATGAAAATCATTGTGCATTGATAAAGTGGACGCTTTTGAAAAGTCTGAATACCGTGAACCACGGTAGTTATTGATTTTTCAATATTTTTTTTGCCGATAACCCCTTAATAATTGCAAGAATCACAATGCCAAATTAAGGATGATGAAAATCATTGTGCAATGATAAAGTGGACGCTTTTGAAAAGTCTGAATACCGTGAACCACGGGAGTTATTGATTTTTCAATATTTCTTTTGCCCATAACCCCTTAATAATTGCAAAAATCGCAATGCTAAATTAAGGACGATGAAAATCATTGTGCAATGATAAAGTGGACGTTTTTGAAAAGTCTGAATAGTTCTGAATAAAAAAATTATTCAGAACTATCTTCCATTTTTTGTCCTACTTTTTCAAAAAACATTGAAATTTTTTCGATGATTACCACTTTCAATTTCATTTATTATTTTTTTTTTTCGAACTTTGACATTCTCTCAGCATCCTCAAAAATTCCCAAAGTGATAATATAAGAAATAAGCTGAGTAAAAAAAAAAAAATTTGGATTGAAAAAAAAACCTACTTTGAAAATTTCAGTGAATTTGCAGAAAATGGCAAAGTTTTTATAAAAAAAAGATTAGAAAAATTGAAAATGACAATAATCGAGAAATTTTTTTTTTTTTTTTTTGAAAATTCGCAAAACAAACGTTGAAGATCGGCCCGAATATTTTTTTCCGTTTTTTTTCTGAAAAGTACATTGATAAACATAAATTTTCAAAAAAACAACGTCACGAAAAGTCAATTTTCAAAAAAGTTATAGATATTTGAAAAATAAATTTTCGTTTCGATCGACACCACTTTCGATTGCATTTATTATTATTTTTTTTTTCAAAATTTGAGGTTCTTTCGACATCCTCGAAAATCCCCAGAGTGGTATTATAAGAAATAAGCTGAGTGAAAAAAAAATTTTGAATTGAAAAAAGAAATAGAAAACGAAAAAATCCCACTCTGAAAATTTCAGTGAATTTGCAGAAATTGGAAAAGTTTCTATCAAAAAAAAGATAAGAAAAATTAAAAATGATAATAATCGAGAAATTTTTTTTTTCTGAAAATTCGCAAAAAAAAACGTTGAAGATCGGCCCAGATATTTTTTTCTATTTTGTTTCTAAAAAGTACATAGAAAAACACACATAAAAAAAAACATCCAGATATGTCAATTTTTGAAAAAGTTATAGATATTTGATAAATAAAAAGCTTATTTTTCCTGAAAAGTTCATAATTTTTTACCGGTTGGGTGAAAAAATTTGAAAAAATTCTGTAAAATGTTTTTGAAAGGGTAGAAAAAAATAAAAATGTTTTAGCCAAATCGAAAGGGGTTGGATTCTAAAGTGGTTGATTTGGCGTGGAATGCCCCTCATATAATATGAATATCTGTTAGTATGGTATGGCCTGATAGAATCATAACAGTGATGTATGTACAAAAACTGTGCGTCTTTCATTCTATTGTTTTTACAAGAACATGAATGTTAATATCCACGGAGGGATTATTTCATGCGGTACAAAATATACTACGAGAATTCAGTTTAGAGAATCTACCGTGAATTATTCCGTGTATGAATACATCCGAGCGAGCGATTATTATCTGTGATTAATTAATATCATAATATTATTTCACATATTAATCTATAAAATTGGAAAAAACGGCTGCGACTTGAAGTGTTGAGAATCACTGAGGCAGTGCGGCGCGATGACATTTCGTGAGATGTTAACTGAACCACGTGGCCGTCCAGTTCCTCGTTGCTACGAACCGTATTATTAGTAATGGGGTATAGACAAAGCAGGTACACGGGCGATTTAAAAAAAAAGGTGCGATGGTCGAGCTCGGAGCGAGTGTCGACCCTTTCGGATTATTAGGGAGAAGGGGGAAACGCCGGAAAATGAAGAACGGAGTTTGATGCACACGGCATTTGACCACGGAGTTTGAGCAGCGCGGCATTTGAAATAACGGAGAATGAGACCTCCAAATTTTATACCATAAATAAGTCAAGGTTCAATATCTCAAGAAATATTAATTTTAGCAGTTAGGTCTAAAGGACCTTTTTTGTAGGAAATTAAAGGTGCAAAAAAATTTTTTGTTACGATTTTTCGGTTAAGTTGATAATTTCGGAGATAACAGCAAAAAATCGAGAATTTTGGGTAAAAATCGACTTAAGGGACCCTTACCATCTCACCAGTGTAAGTTACACTTACGCTGTTCGAGACACTTTTAAAAATCGTTCAATTCTACGTGAATTACAACTAAAATCAACGTGATAGCATACAAAACCGCGGAGTGGTACAATTTTGACGAAAAAAGTTTTTTATTTACGTGCATTTAGATGGAAAAACTTATTACGCGAAGGGAAGGTACTTGATATTACTATTAAGGGCTGTAAGTTTCAGGGAATTTTCGTTCAGACATATACAACAAAATTTCGGGTGGGGAGTAGAAGAAAAAAACGTAAAAAAAAATCGCCCTAATATATATGAGGTATTCCATTCCAAGCCGACTAATCCGTGGACCCGATCATTTTTTATTTTGTTGAAAAATGTTCATTTTTTTGGACGTACTGAAAACAGTTTCTCAGAATTTTTTTAGATCTTTGTCTCAACCCAACTAACCACAATAAATTTTTCAAAATTTGACAGAATTTTTTTTCAAATGCTTATAACTTTTTAAAAACCGGAGATATCAAAATAAGACACAAGACCATTTTTTTCCATCTTGAGTTGCAGTTTTCTAAAAAAAAAAATACAAAAAAAATATCAATATTTATTTTCATATGTTTTTTGAAGTTTTAAACACAAAATATTTTTTTGTTTCAACTTGGACCCCTTTATTTTTTTGAAAAAATGCACCACTTTTAAAGAGACATTTTCACAAGTATTAAAAAATTGGCAGCTTGTGATTCTCATAACTTGTATTTTTTGTCTATTTTTGAAGTTATCAAAAACATGAAAAAACGGAGATACCAAAATAAAATAGAAGATAATTTTTTTCCGTCTTGATTGGCAGTTTTATTTAAAAAGTACAACAAAACTATCAAAATTCATTTTCATACGTTGTTCGAAGTTTTAAACACAATTTTTTTTTTTCAACTTAGACCCCTTTAATTTGTGTGTAAAAATGCACCACTTTTTAATAGACATTTTCACAAGTACTGAAAAATTGTCAGCTTGTGGTTCTCATAACTTGTATTTTTTATCTATTTTTGAAATTATAAAAAACATGAAAAAAGTTTTAAAAAAACGACCGCTGCAACGCTAATTCACGCCTGATCCTTCTGCCGTCCGTTTCAGTGTCATTCGATGTAACAACCATGAATATTTATTAGTTATTAACGCTAAAGTATTAATACGTTATTTGATGATTTCGTGAACATGATCGCAGAAAAATAATAACACAATAGTCTCCCGATCTCAACTCAACTAATGCTTACACTAGTTAGGACGACGTGGCAGACGGATCAGGCGTGAATTAGCGTCGCAGCGGTCATTTGTTTTACTTTTTTCATTTTTTTTATAACTTAAAAAATAGTGCATTTTTTTAAAAAAATCCAAGGGTCAAAGTTTAAAAAAAAAACATTATGTGTTTAAAACCTCATAAATCATGAAAATAAATATCGACATTTTTTTTGTATTTTTTAAATAAAACTACAACTCAAGACGGAAAAAAATGATCTTCTATTTTATTTTGGTATCTCTGTTTTTTTCATGTTTTTTATAACTTCAAAAATAGATAAAAAATACAAGTTATGAGAATCGCAAGCTGCCAATTTTTTTAGTATACTTGTGAAAATATCTCTTAAAAAGACGAATTGCAATTCGTCTAGATTGACCCGTATGATAATGTGAATTTTTCCGCAAATAGTAGCATCAATGAACACTGAAATCTCAGTTACAGATTTTTTTAAAAATTGTTATACTTAGAATAAAATATATCCTCCCACATAGAAAAGCGTGCCGTCAAATCGGAGAGTAACAGCACTGTGGCGACACGGTGGCGATACGCCACCAGCCCACCGTGTCATCACCGTGCCGTTACGTACGTCCGAATGTAACGCCACAGTGGCGGTTTGTCGTACCTAGGGACGTTGTGGCACGCCGTGCACCTGAAGTAGTTTGACTAGCCGCCGGAGGGTAGTGCACCCTCTCGCTATTTTTCTCAAATGCGATTACGCGGCGCGAAGAGCATATAAGAAAAGTTCTCAAGAAACTACTGCGTCTCATGATCATGTCAGACATTGTAGCACATCATACTATGCTACAATGTATGATGCGCTTCACGGCGGGCCGCCTCTGTGCCGCTACAGTAGGATTACGAAGAGGGCAGCACGCCGTGCACTTAATGTGCAGCTACGGAGTCGTCACCAGTGGCTGCACACTCTTGCCTTTTTTTGAAGGTCTTATCTCAGTTACCAACGCCCATGCTAGGCGGCGCTGATGCCACGAGAGAGATAGATGATCGCTCCTTCCACTGGTGGCACATGCGCACAACTCCGATACAGCCGAGAAGCACGTGAGGGGAACCGAGCCGAAGCGTAATGGCGCCGGTCGATGAACGCCGGTTGTATCGCTCTCGGATTTTGGTGCACTTCGGGTACATCTTGGTGGAAGTGAGATAGCAATACTCGCTCTCTCGCTTTCACTCGCTTCTATTCACTCACGCACCTGTAGCGCATTCATACGCTTTATTTTCACAGGCGCTTTTCACAGGTCGCCACTATATGCCGGTACGCTGTACTGCACGTAACGACACCGTGTCGTCTCTGTGCCGTCACATTTCTTGTCTGCACAGCGTGCCGCCTCTGTGCCGCAACGATGGCATTACAGAGGGGCAGCACGCCGTGCACTTACATTGCAGCCACAGAGCCGCCACGATATACCGGTACGCTGTACTGCCACCATGCCGTCACATTCAGACGCATATAACGTTACGGTGGCGACACAGTGGGACGGCGCGCAACACCACCGTGTCGTCCCTGTGCCGTCACATTTCTATCTGGGTTGAGATAAAAAATTCGTCTGAGGCCTAAATAAGAACCACCTTAATATATACACAGCCTTGCCTTGGCCAAAAGTATGATGCACCAATATTTCTCACGTTAGTGTCGGACATACGTTCTGGACTTTTTCCCAGTATGCATTGACATTCAGTATGTCAAAACAAAGTTGTATGCACTGTGGCGGATTTTCTTTCTCTCTTGAAATCGGACGATACCGGGTCCGTCACCCCCGCACGTAGCGTTCCACATGCCGGCGGGCGCCAGTTAATTTTTATTCCCCCGGAAATTAACAAAGCGGTCACGACAGGGAGTCGAGTGGGAAGGGCTCGACTCCACGAATGCACATTTTATTTCGCCGGTGGGTTAACCGGACTGAACTGGGAATCGAGTGGGAAGACCTCGATTCCCGCACGGACAAAACGGGACAGGACAAACGGACGCAACGTACGAACGAGGATGAGCGGTTGCGGAAATGCGCGGCCGCTCAGGATGCGGGTTATGGTAGAGAGGGTTGGAGTTGCATGTCAGCAAGTAGCGCGGGAACTGATTCAAGTTCGGGACCGTGAGCGAACTCGTGACATACGAGTGGCTCGCCTGAACGATATTTCATTCTTCAGGGGGTTGCGTGATCTATTTCTGCCGAAACACGAGAACTCAGTACCGATGCACTGCACACTGCACTTGAATATCTCAAGGGGATATTCATCGAGAGCAAAACGAATTTTCTTCGTTGCTATGATGCGAGAGCACTTGTCAAATCGATGGGCACACACACAGCCGCGGGGCGCGCGTATACCACACAAGCGAGAGCGTGGCACGTTATGCGTAGCGCGAACGGGAGAGAGCGAGACCAAGTGTCAACACAGAGCGGACACAATAGCGAGAGCGCGAGGTCTTATCTCGACGGCGATCGGAGACCGACCCTCTTAATCTCTTGTCGTGAATTTGGAATAATCATCCAAATTCTCTGACCGATAGCTGCTGCCTCATTATTCTCATTTCTTACGTTTCCGAGAGCGTGATTGGGGAATTATCTCCCTCGGTAGCATGTTGAGGATCTCGGTGGCAGCTTCCCCTAGAATCAGAGCGAAAGCAAGGCTTTACTCTACTTAACGCGGCGCAATGCTTCCCAGCCATTGCCCGTAATACTCTCCGCCTGCTCTCCAGCTCGTGGTTCCTTCTACATTGGGGCGCCGGCGTTACAGCCGGACCTCTGTCAATCCCATCGAGACTCCTCGTCAGCGCTCTTCTCCGCCGGGCAACTTCTTACCTGGAGACATATTTTTCCGACGGATTCGAGCGCGCGACCTTTTCAAAACCTTTCTTTACGACATCTGAACCAAAATGTTCGTCACGTGCTCGAAACGCGACTAAAGCGAGAACACGTTTTCTTTACCTTCCTGAATCAGGCAATAAAACGAGAGCAATACGTTTTTGCGAGAGCGTTTCTGGCTTTGTGGCCGTGATTCCGAAAAATCACGTCACAGCACCAAAAATTTCTCAGATACATACAATGAAGCGAGTTTCTACTGCGAATATGATTGCTTCTTATTACGCTTTTTCACGTATCCAGTCTGAGATTCTCGCTTTGGGGAATGCTAAATCCAGGAACTCAGGATTTTTTGCTAATTTTATTGCGCTTCGATCATCGATATTGATTTGAGTTGCACTCTTGCATCAATGTCCGATATCATCTAACAATCGCCGTAGCCATACCACCTCTTGGGCTGCCGACGACGCCGCTAAGTACTCCGACTCGGTGGTACTTAAAGTTACCATCTTTTGTCTGCGAGATGACCACGTTATTGGGCCACTCGCAAAGGTAAACAAATAGCCTGTTGTTGATCTTCGCGTATCAACGTCTCCCGCATAATCTGCGTCGGAATACCCGACTAGTTCCGCCGCTTTGGTATTCGATTCCGAAATCTTTGGTTTCTACAAAGTAAGCGAATATCTTCTTCATCGCTCTCTAATGATTTACTCCGTGTTTTTTCAAAAATTTACTCGCGTTATTTACTGCCAGCGCGATATCTGGCCTAGAGACAATTGCAAGAAACATGAGCGAACCGAACGCTTCCCGGTAGGGTACGTTGCTAACGCTTTAATTCGCCTCAACTGAACCCAAAATATCATGGGGATCTGCTGGCATACTCACACCTTTTGTGTCGCTCATGTTGAATCTCTTTAAGATTTTTTTCACATACTCGCTTTGGTGTATAAACACCGATTTACACTTCCTGTCGCGCTCGATTTGTACGCCCACAAAACAGCTCGAATCTCCTAACGTAATCTCAAATTCTTGACGTAATTTTGACGTTACTCGATCTAGAATTGCTCTTGACTTACACGCGATTAGACTGTCATCTACAAAAAGCGCTAAACAGCGCTAATAGCGCTGCTCGCGTCCTGTCAACGCGAGCAGCAGGCGGAGAGAATCATATCTCACCACCGGAGAGAATGTCTCTGTGAAGTTGATCCCTTCTCGCTGTTGAAATCCCCGAGCACACAGGCGAGCCTTGTACCAGAATAGTATATTAAGCCACAAGGGACGAAAATCGAACTTCCGTCCCTGCGTGTCATGATTCCCGAGGCGAAGCCGAGGGAATCATATCACGCATGGACGGAAGTTCGATTTTCGCCCCGTGTGGCTTATACTTTTTTTCTTCATAGCCGGTCGAAAGTACGCGATTAATTGTAGAAATAGAAACGTTTGTTTTTCATTCTAAAGTTGAGGTTATATGAGTCCGAGTTCGCTGTCAATGCCCGCGGCATTTGCAGCCCGAGCGCCAGCGAGGGCTGCTGGCCGACGGCGGGCATTGAGAGCCAATAATTATCAATTAAATGAATTCGTTTGCCGTTAAAATTAACTGGGATAACTTGAATATGTCATGACTAATAACTAAGGCATTTTTAATATTTTATGACTTTTTATTTTCACACGCGCAAGACACAATTGTAAACGTACAATTATTAAAAGTACAGTTAACAAATTTCTCGAGTGAATTTTTGTTGAGGATAGAACTGGTGTCGCTTTTGATCTCATTTTGGTCGTTCAATGAAAGGTTTACATTCGGTCCGGTTTCATCTTCTGCATTCCTTCTCCTTTTTGATGGGGATTTAATAGATTCGCCTTTGTTAAAATGTAACTTAATTGGTTCTTTTGTCAAAAAATGTTGCTTTACAATTGAAGGACCTGCTTCAGTATGATTTTTAGTTCATTTATTTGATTTTGATGGTGCAGTTTTTTGTAGTGGTCTTTCATGTAGAACAGCAGCCGTAGTAAACGATGGCAAATTTTCGATTGCATCTGATTGTTTTTTATTTTTGTCATCTATGATAACAAAATCATCGGATAAATCATCCCAATCAAACATCATGGAAGGGGGCTCATTTGCCTTGTTTTCAGGTCCTTTGTTACTTGTTGATTTTGAGTTAGTTGGAGTATTGGATGTAGCCGCGTGTGTTATGCCTTTGAAAATGTTGTCTCTATTATGAAGGGAATTTTCCACGTAACCTTGTGCTACGGTGTCGGAACGCCATCCTCCTAATTGTTTAATCATCTGCATGTTTGCTCCCGAATCAGAAAGAAGTGTGGCTGCACCTCTTCGAAAACAATGTCCAGTATATAGTTTTGGGTTTTCCAATTGTAAATATGACGCGATGATTTCGGGTGTTTCGCCTATTTTATTTTTACCGATCACTTGGCGATTACACTTTCCATTCCAATAATGGAGAAAAAATCTGTCCGTGAATTTCTCAGACGGTTTTAGCATTATATATTTCTTGACGGTATTATAAAAAAGGGGTCCAATGATGAACTGTCGATCAAAATCAGTTTTCGTGTCTTTGACGGAAACGATAAACTTATTACCCGTATCTTCAACGTCGTCGGTTTTCAGATGAGTGAGTTCATTACATCTGAGTGCCCCGCAAATCCCGAACACCAGTATAACCTGGATTTATATTGTATTTATAGCCTCAAAAATGATCGAAGAGAACAATAATTTCATACTAATCTAAATACTAACCTTTGCACCCAAATATAAATGATCATTAGCGTCCTTTATGGAGTTCTCAATCTCTTTCCATTTGAGAACTAGAGACTTTTTTGGTTTATAACCTTTGGCATTCGTTTTTAATAAACTTTTCAACTTGAGAAATTGGCCAATATCAAGATCTTCATGTGTACCCAACGTTTTTTTCAACATCCACCATACACTCCATAAAGTCGGCGGTTTTAATTTTTGACTTGTTTGTTTGAAGTAAACGATGAAATTATTCTCCTCATTTGTATACAAGGAATTTTTATTTTCTTCTCGCCATTTTTTGTAAGTCTCATAAACCAATAAGTACCGATCCGTTGACTTCTTCGGCAACGTATCCTTCTGCACAATTAATGCTGCCCCAGAATCAAAATGCTTTAACATTTCTTCCTCATTTTCGGATTCCTCGGATGACAGCATGTTTTTTTATTGAGCAGAGACTCTTATTGCTAACCTACTCTGTCACTCACTGACTTTCCTCCCGCATTGCTTGATTTTCCTCCCGCGAAACAAAAGACGCGCGGTACGTTTCAACAGGGAATAAAAGACAAACTTTCCTCTTCCAAATCGGGGACGAAAATGCGTACTTTCGACCGAGGTATGAAGAAAAACATTTTCTAAGCCATCAGGCAGTCTCTTGAAGACCCACTTGGAGTCGATCGTCTTCTTCTTCTCGTTCTTTGGAATAATCGTCCACGTGTTATTTTTTTCGTGAGCCCTCAACTTGTCCTTCATAGCTTCTTTCCAGATTCTCGACTCTTTACTCCTGATTACCTCGTTGAAATTGGCTGGAGGCTCGTATTGCGCCAAATGCAGCTCCTCGATTTCTGCGATTTCGTCGGAATCTGGACTGTTATCTCTGTACCTTGCAAGTCTCCTCAGACTTCTTCTCTCACGCAGATTTCGAGGCTCGACGGGTGGTAACCCCTGCCCAGGTCGTCTTGGAGCTGCACCCCCTTGATTACCGACCGCGGGTATAGCAGGTTCGACAACTCCTTCGGGCACGACCGAAACGTTACCGACTGCAGGCACATCGTTATTGACAACGTGATCAATTAGCTCTCGATCCTGTAGTTCGTCTCTGTCGCTACGATCATCCGATGTGTTCGTTTCCTCGTTTTTGCTCGCCTCTGCAGGTGGACTCGTCTCATTGAACACTACGTTCCTTGACACCTTGACACTTCGCGTGTTTGCGTGATAGAGTCTATTGGGATCTGTCATATGGGCGGAGCCTAAAAAACATGGCCACGATAAGGGAAAGGCTGTGATATGTAGCATATGTGATTTGTAGTGTTTTTAAACAAATTTCTATAAAATAATGATTATTATTAGTGGAATTTGTGATTGGACTGGTACCAATTCAAGCCCAAGGAACTTTGTAGAAGTGGAACGCCTTTTGACGGCTTGGCAGGTCATAAAATGCGGAAAATTGAGTGTTTGGACTAGTGTTGACGCTGGTAGTTTCAATGTGAAAGCGTACTGTTTGCAAACATCCCAATTACGACAAAATTCTCACGTGGTTGACGGAACCCTCTCAAATTCGGATAATATCAAGAAAATGATATGCTCTTGCAAAGCCGGGTTGGGAGAAAAGTGTAAACATATCCTTGCAACGTTGCTGTACTGCAGCCGGTAATAGTCCAACCACCGCCATCTGGTTTTTTAAATGATAAATAAAGGGCTGAAATTTCATGAATCGATTCTTTTCGCCGAGACACCCAAGTTTTTTCTCTGTGAAAATTCTCGATAGAGGTAGCTATTTTAGTGCGCAAGCATTAAACATGTCGATTTGGTGGGGTGTCGAAATTGTCTAAACAACACAAAATATTTTATTTGAATATTAAGATAATTGGATAATAAAATAGGCAAAACAAATGACCTACACAATTGATATTTTGAATGGAGCGTCCTCCACTCTAAATATGTCAAAATAACGAGTTCATAAGATTATTGATAACGAGCTGATTTTTTGTATGCAGCTTGGTGAATGTTTGTACAATTAAAGGGCCATATAGTCCTACAAATTTAGTGGTAGATTTTCACAGTCCTACGCTTAGAAATTGTTTACTCCACCGGAGAACTTTTTCATTAATAACTGTAGGATAAAAATTACACATGTCAGGTTAATGCAATCTTTGCCTAAATCAAACAATGTCCTACCAAAAAATGGGTAAGTATCGCTAATCCCGATCCGACAAGAAAATTGAAAATCACGTTATTTCGTTTTATTTAAAATGAAAAATACAATTATAAAACTAATTGGATATGTCTTAATCTTCGTCAGATTCCGATGTCATCGGTTCATCAGATTTGTCTCAAACGTATTCATCTTCGTCGCAATCGTCAGAATAAATTACCTCTGATTCTGTAACAAAATCATTATGAAAATCAACAGATTTCAGCCTAATCATCAATACGTAAAAAAAAGTAATAATAGAGTACCTTCAACATCAGAAGACAATTCTTCAAGAGATGCACTGTGGGGACCATCAAACCAATAATGATGATATTTTCTCTCAATTGATATCCACCCACAATTTCCCGGATTTTTTTCGGTGGGGCTGCGGATGTACGATGTTCGTTTAATCTGCTGCAATAGCTCTTGTTTGGTTGGTGGTAGAACTGAGGGATAACATCCAGCAACCTTTGTCTTGACAATCTTCTCGTCTCATTTGTTGCATTTTTACGCTTTTCCAAATTATTCGTATCGTCCTTTGGTTACGTCATTTTTTGTTTTCAATGCGCAGCCCCACCGAAAGAAATCCGGAAAATTGTGGGTGGACATCAAAGTGTTCCGGTGGAGTGAACAACTTCTAAACGTAGGACTGTGAAAACCTACCACTAAATTTGTAGGACTATATGGCCTTTTCATTATACAAACATTCACTAAGCTGCAAACAAAAAATCAGCTCGTTATCAATCAATTTAATGAATTCGTTATTCCCTACCAGGGCAAACGACAGTAACCAACGTCGTTTGTCTTTCATTCCGACAGTAAAATGATGAACTCCGACGGTTGGACCATCGGGTACCGTCGTTTCACAAGACAAACGACTGTCGGTTACTGTCGTTCGTCCTGGTAGGGTTTTGACATATTCGGAGTGGAGGACGCTCCATTCAAACCATCAATTGTGTAGGACATTGGTTTTTCCTAGTTTATCATCCAATTATCTTTATATTCGAATAAAATATTTTGTGTTGTTCAGACAATTTCGATACCCCACCAAATCGACATGTTTAATGTCTGCGCACTAAAATAGTTACCTCTATCGAGAATTTTGACAGAGGAAAAACTTGGGCGTCTTGGCGAAAGGAATCGATTCATGACATTTCAACCTGTTATTTATCATTAAGAAAACCAGATAACGGCTGTTGGACTATAAGCCTAACCTCTCATCCTCAGTGTCTTGTTATTTATAATGGAAAAAATTTGTGTTTTGCTACAATAATATTTGGGACATTCCACCAATTCTTGACTAAAGTTGTGCCGGGGGGTCTGAATTCTGGATAACAAAATTTTTTATTGAAAAGTACATTACAAAGAGAGCTTCCATGATTTTTTTCAATTTTTTTCGTCCAACCCTTTCGAAGATACGGTAGATCGAAAATTGCAAGATTTGCAATTATTGACTTTAGATATTAAAAATATCAATCCCTTGTAAAATTTCTAAAAATATATTAAATATTGGTTTTTGTGTAAAAAAAGCTCAGCTTTCTGAAAAAAATATTTTCAAATTTCTCCAGTATCAGGAAAACCACAAAAAATGAGGTCAAAAAGTAAAATACGCTTTTTCGACCAATGTATCATTTTTAATATTTTTTTAAATATTTTTTTCGAAAAGCTGAGACTTTTTTACATGGAAAAGGTATGTTTTGATTTTGGGAATATTTAAAAATAAACCATAGCAAAATAAAGTTGAAACTTTTGTGATGAATTGCCGATAACCCGTGTAGAAATTTTGGTAGGGAAAAACTTCTGCCCCTGACTTGCCCTCCCTAACTAATGTAGGGAAATGATCCGCTCATCCTAACAGGCCCTGTTTAGCCATGTAACACCTGGCTGGCCATTTTCGGATCCGGCGATCATGATCAGGCCCCTATGACGATATGATCCGGCCCTAGCAGATCCTGATCAGGCCCCTAAGATTTTTAGAATCATGCCCTTAAAGGCCCTGATCACGGTCGCGATTGTACACCGAAGCGCTTTTTGAACAATTCGTTTTTACGAGGTACTCCTTTTTCAATGTATGCATCTTATTATTTATTTCGAGGCAACCCTTTCTTAGGGTACACTTTTCTTTTGGCAATCCTCGAAGAGAATATTAGATTCCGAGTGAACGGAAATTCTCTACGAGAATTAAATAAATAAGTACAATTACATAAGACGGCAGGAACTCCTTGTATGGATTCTTCCGACATCGACTTCTGCTGACATCCGTGCTCGCACCCGTCTATATAAGCATACTGAACACATTATCCGTATGCGAGTTCAACGGTTGCTGTCCTGCGCCATCTCGCGTCAAGTCTCGGAACTAACGCGATGCGGTTCGTCGTAATAATAATAATAATCCTCTGCCTACGTAACGAACTTGTGACAGGCGCACAATTGCTTGTTATTCTCGCGGGATAAAAGTAAATAATAATTAAATAATAATAATAATAATAATAATCATAATAATAATAATAATAAACGAGGCAATGATTGTTAATTTATTATTATTGTTATTACTATTATTGTTATTTATTATTATTATTATTATTATTATTATTATTATTATTATTATTATTATTATTATTATTATTATTATTATTATTATTATTATTATTATTATTATTATTATTATTATACTACTGAAAGCCGATATACAAATAATTTTATTTTAATAAATACTCAGGGCAATCCAATTAGTTTTCACATCAGAGCCCTGCCAGGGTAATAAAATAAAAATATGTTTTGCTTAAAAGTGTAAAAATAACGTCGTCGGAAACTGTTCATATTCTGATCATGCAGGACACTGGTAATAAGTGATTATTATTTCAATGTAATAACTAGGGACCAGGTCGTTAAGTTCCATGTCAGGGCCCTGCCAGGAAAATCGGATCAGGCAGGGCGGATCAGGGGCAAGAATCAACTAATGGTTGCCCTATCACATTTCTACACGGGAAGTATTGTGCTGCCGTCACGGTCGATACACGAACTATCGAATCAAGTTTGAAATTTTCTGTACATAGCATTATATTCGGCGCTTATGTAGTGAACATATATGTTCAAAGTGTGAAGTGGGTAAGAAATTAAAATTATTATACAAAAGCGATATGACAAGGATCAAATCTTTATTATTTGTACTCTTCTTGTCACTGTTGACAGAGAAACATTTCTTACAATAGCAGAACTTTTATCAGCCTTGGCATTGTATGACTGGGCACGTGAGTCATTTGAAAATATTGATTTCGCTTTCATTTCAAATGAGAAATACGAAGTACGCGCAGCACAACTAAAGTCCAGATTTGCCAATGCTGTGGCTGTAAAAAAGACGCAATCTATGCATTGTATTATCCCTGATGCCGAGAATCATGGTTCTGCTATTGTAAGAAATGTTTCTCTGTGGCAAGAAGAGTACAAATAATAAAGATTTGATCCTTGTCATATCGCTTTTGTATAATAATTTTAATTTCTTACCCACTTCACACTTTGAACATATATATTCACTACATAATCGCTGAATATAATGCTATATGCAGAAATTTTCAAACTTGATTCGATAGTTCGTGTATCGACCGTGACGGCAGCACAATACTTATCGGCAATTCATCACAAAAGTTTCAACTTTATTTTGCTATGGTTTATTTTTTAATATTCCCAAAATCAAAACATACCTTCCTCATGTAAAAAAGTCTCAGTTTTTCGAAAAAAATATTTTAAAAAATATCAAAAATGATACATTGGTCGAAAAAGCGTATTTTACTTTTTGACCTCATTTTTCGGGGTTTTCCTGATACTGGAGGAAATTGAAAATATTTTTTTCAGAAAGCTGAGCTTTTTTTACACAAAAACCAATATTTAATATATTTTTATAAATTTTACAAGGGATTGATATTTTTAATATCTAAAGTCAATAATTGCAAATCTTGCAATTTTCGATCTACTGTATCTTCAAAAGGGTTGGGCGAAAAAAATTGAAAAAAATCATGCAAGCTCTCTTTGTTATGTACTTTTCAATAAAAATTTTTGTTACCCAGAATTAAGACCCCCCGGCACAACTTTAGTCAAGAATTGGTGGAATGACCCATTTATTTATCTTTCATCATGGTTCTAAACATTTCATAAAATAAAGTAAAAAATTTTAAATAAATAAAACATGCTTTACTCTGTTAATTGACTTTTTCACTCGAAAAATCCCTCTCTCTCGCGGGCACACAACTTTTCCTCAGGATTGCAGGAATAAAGAACAACATGTTGCGTAGATATAACGAAAGGTGCCGGTATTTTTATTTTATCTTGTGAGGCACGAACAATTCACATTAAAGATGACTGAAGGCCTGACATAATTAAATATACGAAATAAACATAAATGTACATAAATATACACGGCGGACTACACATTGTCCAATAACGACGAGTTTTCTACTCCGAATACTTCCACAGGAGCACACGATACCACCGTGTCTCATATACGGGCCTCGTGTCTGCGGTACCTCAAAATGTACCCAGAATATACGCTACACTTCGCGTCTGCGACTTCTCAGCTCGACCACTCGTTATCGAGTCTCAATCTCAACTACACAGACACCCAGTCTCTCTTCGGCAACAGATGCCCGACTCTACTCTCCACGTCCACTCGCTTTGACACTCTACGATCGACTGCCGCGGATCTCACTCGATCCTCATCACGTACTTTCTCTCGATGATGCTTCGCCATCATCGTACGACTTTCGCTAGCCAATCATCGATCAATCGGTCGATCACGCCACATATCACGTGATCCACCGTATGCGCAATACGCTACGCGCTTATGACGTGGCACTTTCTTTATATGTGGCCATCACGTGGCGCCACCAACACGACATTACCATCAGCGCCGATCATTTTGCGCGGGTTATTTAAACGACAATAAAGTGACTTTAACAACTCCGTTAGCTTTTTTGAGTTTATACCTACCGGGGAGTACGTAATCATCTTTCCGAAAATGTAGTAAGCATATTTTCATGGCTGTATTCACGTATTTAATTTTCACGGCTCTCTTCCAAGCCTCCAGTTGATCCATTTTTTGCTGATTCCCAAAATCGTTTTTTGTATACACGAAACGTTTCCCTTTTATGGGAAAATTGTAGAAACACACCTCCGAATTCTTGATCGAAGTTGTTTCGCAACCTTTCACACAACACTTCATATTTTTCTTTTTCGTTTTCGGAGAAATATCGCGGATTCCATTTTCACCGATATTATACCGAATACACCGAAGTTATAACTTATAATGGATATACCTATAATTTATAAATGGAATTGTTACTGTGTAGCACGTATTGGGAACACACAAGTGCCACTCTGACCTCTGGCGGCTAAATATCCAACTGCTCTCTCCCAGTCGCTGTCTCATGTTAACCTTTCGGGAGCATTTGACAGGTTATAGTTACGATTACATTTGATTGAATCGGTAAAGTGTAAATTCTAACAGGAAACTAATAAGTACTGTGAAAATATGGGTGATGTTCTGTGCGAAGGTATGAGATTTTTGTCACACGTTACAAAAGATAAATCCTTTTGTGTTGTATATGCGGCTGCTCAAATACAGGCAGCAGAGATGCGACCGTGAGATTTCACAGATTTCCGAAATCTGGACAACGTTTTGTCGATATTGAAAATAAAAGTGGAGTACCGGAAAGAATTGATAAGCTGAAGGCGTGGGAACGAGCAATAAAAATTGGAAAACCGATTAGTCCGCATATGCGCATCTGTTCATTGCATTTTACAAGACAGGACTATATACTACCAGGTAAGAATTGCTGAATTATTATCATTTGGATGTTGATGGAGCAAAATTTAGACGAGAGGTTTCGTTATTGGCCTTCGCAGAATGATCATTGTATCAATAATTGTAACACTCTTCTCGATTGCAGAGGTCCCAGCGACGAAAAAAACTTTGAAAGCCTGTGCAGTCCCTTCATGCAACTTTCCAAAGAAGTTGACAGATAAAGTCATCGAGACTACAGAAAACAGAAATCATGCGAAGAGAAAATTAGATAGAGAATAGAAGCGACAGGTGCTTGAGAAAATAAAAGTAAGAAGAGTCGGAGATGCTGCAGTGAAGAACTCACTGGGAATGTGGGTTTTAATGTACAATGTGGGGAAACGCCATCAGTGCTTGATTTTCCACCAGAACTTCCATCGACTACTAACATTGGCATTCAAGTACGAAGCGGAGACCTTTACACTACTAGACTTTACTACTACTAGACTTTACTACTTTACAATACTAGAGCAAATTGTGAATATTGTACATCGAATAAAGCCACACATTGCAAATTCAAAATCGACATTAAAAGAAAATATATTAATGACGTATATCAAACTGAAACAAAACGCATCATACGCGTGCATACAAATGCTAGATACGCGTGCATACAAATGCTAGATGTTTCTCGAAATATTCCTAAGTGTTTTCAAGGATTTGAAGATGTTCGGGTTGTTCTGGATTGTACGGAGATATTTTTACAAAAACCAACAAATCTTTGCTGTCAAATCCTGACATATTCATTTTATAAAGGGATCTATACAGTGAAATTTATGACCGGAGTCACTCCAGCTGGTCTGATTTCATTCGTTAGGAAACCATACGGAGGTAGATCATCCGACAAAGCAATATTTGTAGAAAGCAACTTGTTGAACAAGTTACAAAAAAAATGATGGTGTGATTGTTGACAAAGGGTTTCTTATCGATGAATTTTCAAAAAATAATCACATAAAACTTATTCGGCCTCCTTTTCTGAAAAAACAAAAACAATTTTCGATTTATGACGCATGTTTGACTGCAAAAATTGCGAAAGCTAGAGTTCACATCGAACGCTCTAATCAAAGGCTAAAAACCTTCAAAATTCTAGGGGACAGACTTCCAGCTAAACTTGCATCAAAGATTGAAGAAATATTTACAATAGTTTGTGGAACAACAAACCTCAGTTAACCGATTTTAAAAGACTACAAGTTTTAACAGTTTTGACCACGCTTTCTCTACATAACAATGATGAGATTTAAATACAGACATAAATTATCTCTGTAATAAGTGAACATGAAATCGAAATGGGAATATAATAATGAATATAATAATACTCTACGTTTATTTTGTATCTTATTCACTTTTATTCTTGTCTTTACATCTGTACATGAACTTATAATACAAGTGAATGAACGTACGTTATTAACCCGAGAAAAAAAATCATATATGACCATATATAATCATATATGACTTGATCATGCATGATCCTGAACGAAATTTGTCTCTATATGATCATATATGATCATATATAATCATACATGATCGTATATGATCGTATATCATCATATATGATCATATTTGATCGTATATAATCATATATGATTATATATACCCATATACTATTGCATATTTTATATAAACAAGTCTGAAAATAAAATTAGACGAAATCAAATCGATTCTTCAACTTATAAAAGTTGGCGATTATGTCTGCGAGCGACCAAATACTCTTGGAAAGGTTTTCTGAGTATGGCGTCGTCGACTTTTGTGTGTAGATTTGTATATATATATATATATTACACACAAGCGTGGATATATATATATATATATACTAGGGTCCGTGCGGCTCGGGCGCTACGCGCCCTCGCGTCGTAGAGGTTCAATTCTAACCCAAACCTCAACTCCCGCCCACCGCCTTTCCCCACCCCCACGCTCCCCCGTCCCATCCCCGCCGCCCCAACCCTCTGCTCGATTCTCGATTCCATGGCCAACTTCACCTCGCTCTATTTTCGATTCCATAGCCAACTTCACCCCGCTCGATTCTCGATTCCATGGACAACTTCACCCCGCTCGATTCTCGAATCCATGGCCAACTTCACCTCGCTCTATTTTCGATTCCATAGGCAACTTCACCCCGCTCGATTCTCGATTCCATGGCCAACTTGACCCCGCCCCACCCACCCAACCATCCGCTGAATTTGGCCATCCATGGCCAACTTGACCCCGCTCGATTCTCGATTCCATGGCCAACTTCACCCTGCTTAGTCTGTGGCCAACTTCAGGCCGTCTCGATTCTTGTACACGGCAGCGGCGGCGGCGGCGGCGGCGGCGGCGGCGAAGTTTTTATATAACTAGGGGTTTGTGTGGCTCGGGCGCTACGCGCCCTCGCATCGTAAAGGTTCGCGTCTAACCCAAACCCCAACCCCCCGCCCGCCAGCTTCCCCAACCCCCTCCCCACCATCCCACGCCTCCCCCCTCCACACCCGGCAACCAACCGCTGAATTTGGCCATCCATGGCCAACTTCAGCGCGCTCGATTCTCGATTCCAAGGCCAACTTCATCCCGCTTGATTCTCGATGCCATGGCCAACCTCACCATGCTCGATTCTCGAATCTATGGCCAACTTCACCGCGCTCGATTCTCGATTCCATGGCTAACCTTACCCCGCTCGATTCTCGTTTCCATGGCTAACTTCACCCTGCTTAGTCTGTGGCCAACTTCAGGCCGTCTCGATTCTTGTACACGGCAGCGGCGGCGGCGAAATTTTTATATAATATAGAGAGATATAGATTCTCGATGCCATGGCCAACCTCACCATGCTCGATTCTCGAATCCATGGCCAACTTCACCGCGCTCGATTCTCGATTCCATGGCGAACTTTACCCCGCTCGATTCTTGATTCCATGGCCAACTTCACCCTGCTTAGTCTGTGGCCAACTTCAGGCCGTCTCGATTCTTGTACACGGCAGCGGCGGTGGCGGCGGCGGCGAAATTTTTATATAATATAGAGAGATATACTAGGGTCCGTGCGGCTCAGGCGCTACGCGCCCTCGCGTCGTAGAGGTTCAATTCTAACCCAAACCTCAACTCCTGCCCACCGCCTTTCCCCACCCCCACGCTCCCCCGTCCCATCCCCGCCGCCCCAACCCTCTGCTCGATTCTCGATTCCATGGCCAACTTCACCTCGCTCTATTTTCGATTCCATAGCCAACTTCACCCCGCTCGATTCTCGATTCGATGGCCAACTTGACCCCGCCCCACCCACCCAACCATCCGCTGAATTTGGCCATCCATGGCCAACTTGACCCCGCTCGATTCTCGATTCCATGGCCAACTTCACCCTGCTTAGTCGGTGGCCAACTTCAGGCTGTCTCGATTCTTGTACACGGCAGCGGCGGCGGCGGCGGCGGCGAAATTTTTATATAATATAGAGAGATATATATATATACTAGGGTCCGTGCGGCTCGGGCGCTACGCGCCCTCGCGTCGTAGAGGTTCAATTCTAACCCAAACCTCAACTCCCGCCCACCGCCTTTCCCCACCCCCACGCTCCCCCGTCCCATCCCCGCCGCCCCAACCCTCTGCTCGATTCTCGATTCCATGGCCAACTTCACCTCGCTCTATTTTCAATTCCATAGCCAACTTCACCCCGCTCGATTCTCGATTCCATGGCCAACTTCACCCCGCTCGATTCTCGAATCCATGGCCAACTTCGCCCTCGCATCGTAAAGGTTCGCGTCTAACCCAAACCCCGACCCCCCGCCCGCCAGCTTCCCCAACCCCCTCCCCACCATCCCACGCCTCCCCCCTCCACACCCGGCAACCAACCGCTGAATTTGGCCATCCATGGCCAACTTCAGCGCGCTCGATTCTCGATTCCATCGCCAACTTCATCCCGCTTGATTCTCGATGCCATGGCCAACCTCACTATGCTCGATTCTCGAATCCATGGCCAACTTCACCGCGCTCGATTCTCGATTCCATGGCCAACTTTACCCCGCTCGATTCTCGATTCCATGGCCAACTTCACCCTGCTTAGTCTGTGGCCAACTTCAGGCCGTCTCGATTCTTGTACACGGCAGCGGCGGTGGCGGCGGCGGCGAAATTTTTATATAATATAGAGAGATATACAGACAATGCAAATGTACAAATACTTCGTTTATAATATAATACAAGTGTAAAATATTATTATAATTATACGTAGAAGTACAATATATGCTGGTAAATAAATATAATATCCAACAAAATATATATGATGGTTATTTTGTGAATAATTCTGATTACATATATGATTATATATGATCATTCATGATGTCATGTTAAGGCATATATAATTATATATGTTCATGGATGATAATATATAACCATTTTTTCCCGAGATATATGATCATACATGGGCATATACGATCATTCATGATGTCATGTTAAAGCATGTATAATTATATATGATTATATATGACCATTTTTTCCCGAGATATATGATCATGCATAGGCATATACGATCATTCATGATGTCATATTAAGGCATATATAATCATATATGATTCATACATGATCATATATGATTACATATGATCATATATGATTTTTTTCCCGGGTAATCATGTATTAAGGCAAAGGTTGTGTACCATCATGTTAAAAGAAACTTTTTTTACTGCAAAAAGCATTTCTTTAGCAAACATTTCGTCAAAAGGAACATTCAGAATAATCATGCTGTTATCGAAAGGTGCAAAAATCACGAAATCAGCATGCTGCACGTTCAAGATAGCCATGTCCGGTTGCGTTTGACCGTAGTACATATGCTTTTTTTTTAAAGTAACTCTATCGTCTGTCGTAATTAACCAGTTTAAGTTTTTTATCACGCCCCTAATAGTGTTCCTTTTTCCTGCATAAGGACATTTTATTTCGAGCAGCTTGCTTGGTTTGCCTTCCTTGAATACAACTCCATCGGGAGAGTACCCAAGCGATCGATTTTGTTGTGACACAATCAATCCGCATTGGACAACTTTCTCCGATGTTACAATTTCATACTCTCTGAGTGCAAGGGGTTCACTCTCTGTGCCATGTTTTACGAACTTATTCGAGAAATCTTTCGGACTGAAATAATTTATCGGATTTTTGTGCCAATCGGGATTTTTGTTCTTACTGTAAGTGTACAGCTCATAACACCTCGATCCCGTTATTCTCATTGAGCGTTCTTTCAACCAAACTGGAAATGATGCCATGCTTTCGACACAAATTTCCATCACATCTCGCTCTACTCCATTCAGAATGATCTGACAGCACTCTCTAAGCGGCCGATAGACAAAATCCGCTAAACATTGCATAAATTCGGATTGCCGATTCTCAAAAATCGTTATTATCCCTCTGTGGACCAGATATGGTGATAATATTGTTTGGAAGAATAGGAGAGTGCCGTCCAGACCTACGTAAAATCCAAATAGAGTTCTCCAAAGAGACATTATTATCGTTTGAAGAACACAGAGAAAAGACAATAACTGCAAATATCAAAAATTAAAAAAACATTGTAGGAGAAGAACTTTTGCAGAGTAGAGTTAATGTATAAAATGTCAGATCCACAAAAGCCAGATTCATATTTTAGACTATGGTCATACACCGCTAGGTGTAAACTTTCAACAACCTGCGATGAAAATTGAGATACAAGGAACCTTTCTCAGCACCTCTTCGATACTTGGCCGGAGGGACTGCAAAAAATTCCTTGCGTCTCAATTATCAATGCAGGTTGTTGAAAGTTTATAATAGGAAAACGTGATTTTTCATCTACATGAAATTAAATATTACGTGATAGTTCATACCTGCCATTAGCATCTTATTTTCTCACCTATGAGAATATCTTCTATTGCACGACTTGACTGTACTCTATAAACGTAACATGGGAGATAAACTTTACTCGT
Organism: Alloplasta piceator; assembly: GCA_946863875.1. Lineage (NCBI taxonomy): Eukaryota > Metazoa > Arthropoda > Insecta > Hymenoptera > Ichneumonidae > Alloplasta > Alloplasta piceator. Next base: position 40,802,871 of record OX333072.1, on the reverse strand, counting down.
GCTTTGCCAATGCTGATCCTGGAATTCCCTGCAACATCATCTCTCGTATATCGTTTTCCTCAGCATTTGGTAGGTCATCGATGTGTTCGATGCGAAAACATTCATGGTCTTCCAGCGGAACAGGCTTGTATTTTTCCAAGGTCTTCTTAAGAGGGTCCTTCCACACGCACCTCTTGTCCGTACAAGAAGAAACTTCCAGCGTATCTATATCAGTCCTACCCACATAACAACGTTGATTATTGAAGAACGTATCATTGATTATTTAGAGCGTTACTTACTTGGTAAAAAACAACAACACTGCTAAACAATGCTTGCATTTTTTACTGAGGCCAGCCTTACAGGTACAGGATACATTGACGATCCGTCCGGCTTCATTGAAGATTCCGTTAATCTCATGAGGATCGTTTTTTAAATCCGACGTTCGGATTCTGCTTTAATTTTGATGAAGTAACTGTCACCGTCACGAACATTTTCACATCTGTCACACCAAATTATGTGCTGCGCATTGTGGATTTTTTCGCCTTCTATAAAGTTTCTGTTTGTTGGAGTTGTAGCAGCCCACGCGCAGATCTCAGCGGTAGTAAGTCTCATAGCAAGAACTACCTAAATATTAAAAATTTGCTGTGTCTTTACGTGTTAACGCGTGCGGGCTGACTGGGAATGAGCAGCCATGTTGGTAGGCCGCGCCCCTGTGTTGATTCCCAATCCAACGAATTCAGACGTACATAGAAGCACAGTGCCTATACCTTCGGACGAACTGTGCTTCTATGTACAGTGGATGCTCCCACAATTTAATCTCCCATAATTTGATCGCTCCCACAATTTTACTCGTTACCATGGCAACACGCTCCCATAATTTGATCACCCCCATCGCGCTTTCGCCCACTCCAAACTCAGCTGCCGTGCTGAGAGGGCAACATAACCTCAATTGTCGAATTTTCCACACAATTAAAAACAATGAATTGAATGTTACTATCAATTAGTGTATATTTCTCAACAGAAAAGGAATTCTTACACTTCAGAAATAATAAATTTCCGTAAAATGTGCTATACAGATATAAAGTGGGGGAATGAGGGGAAAATCAAATTATGGGAGTGGTTCCGGTCCCGACGTATCAAATTATGGGAGCGTCCACTGTACGTCTGAATTCGTTGCCAATACCACGGTCGTACATACATGGCTGGAAACTCGGCCAAATTTCGAGGGTGGGGGTACCTGGCTTATCGAAGCACGAGAATAGTTCGTAATTCCGTCACTACTCGTCTCTGCGATCTATGTGCTTTCTGGGTATTCTCAAGCTTAACCTCAATACGTGAGACAGAGATTGAAAAGCTATAGCGCTGTCTCTATCTCACTTCCCCCACCCATCGTCGGCGCGCCAGAGTTTAGATCACAGCGTTCACAGTGACAAATATATGAACTACACGTCTGGCATCGATAAGCAAGGTACCCCCACCACGGGAGTTTCCAGACCTGTATGTACGACCGTGCCCAATACTGATTGCTTCCCTAAGTATAGTCATTTTTTCCGCCACCAGATGTCATATCGGCATTCGACAGATCCCAATAATTCTTAGAGCACCCCTCGTACCCCACAAACAACACTTTCTTTGACCTCGCGTCAATTTTCTTCGTGAATTCCTTTGGAATGTGTACAAACGCTTCACACCCAAACACTTTTACGAGACCCTAGTTCGGTTTTGTCCCGGTCCATAGTTCAAACGGAGTATTTACCCCTCTCCTTACCGACGACGGCACTCGATTTTGCAGATATACTGCGGTGTTGACCGCTTCTGCCCACAGAAACGTCGACAAGCTTTTTGATTTGAGCATCGTACGCGCGCACTCAATAATTGTTCGGTTGTCTCGCTCGGATTTACCGTTTTGCTCTGGCGTGTACGAGGCACTCGGTTCGAACTGAATTCCTCTAGACTGTAGGTATCGCAGCATTCTTTCGTTGCAATATTCGCGATCATTATCCGACCAAAACGCCCTCATGAGCTTCCCGAATTTATTGGCGACGAGTCTCTCATAGTCTATGAACTTTTCACACACCTCCCATTTGTGTTTGATGAAATAGACATGGCGGTATCCCGACGCGTCGTCAATGAACGTGACAAAAAAACGCGCACCCCCTAACGATGCTTCCAGAACTGGTCCGCACATGTCGCTGTGTGTAAGTTCACCCGTTTTTGTTTTTATTTCTTTTTCGCATTTTTTAAATGTCAATCTATGAGCCTTGCTCAGCTGGCAGGCCTCACAGAAGAAATCCGCTTTGTTTGACACGTTCACGCCTTCCACGAGTTCTTGTTTGACGAGATCGCATAACGCACATTTGTTTGAGTATCCTAGTCTTTCGTGCCTCACCTTGAGACTCGTCGTGGTCACGTTCACTTCACCGATATTGCGCCTGGTTATCACTTTAAAAAACATCCGATAGATTTTGTTCGACTGCTTTACGCCAGATGCGACTGTCGAGTTTTTTTTGCATTAGGAGTGCACAATCACCCACGAATTTCACTTCGTACCCTCCTGACGTGCACTCATCCGAAAACAAGTTGCTCCGCACAGTCGGCACATAGAGTACGTTTTCGATTCTCGCTTAACTCTACTTACCGTTCACGAGCTTCTCGATGCGTATTGTTCCTTCGCTGGCAACATCGCACTATGCATTTTCACCTAGTGTGATGGTAGAGCCTTCCCTCGCGCGAAACTTACAAAACCACTCGCGGCGAAAAGTCATGTGCCTCGAAGACCCACTGTCGCTGTACCAGACATCTGTTTTGTCCAATCACAGCCACGCTCTCTTGGCATCTTCGGAGGGACCAATGTCTTGGCGACGGTCGTACATACAGGTCTGGAAACTCCGTCAAATTGAGAGCCTGTTCCGATATGTGCCTCATTTTTGAAACTGGTAGTGGCCGCTAGAGGCACTAACCTTATCCCCCGCGGCGGTGAGACGCGGTGCGACGGCAGACGGGGTAGACCGCGGCGGGGATAATGAACAAGGACAGCACAAATCGCTACAATAATTCGTATCTGTCCGTCTCCGTCACACCTATGCTCAATCCCGTTTGGAACTTGAAACAGTGTATGTTTCGACAACACGATCCTGCTGCTCGTTCAATACACTTCTAGGCATTTTTTTAAATCTTTATGCAAAAAAAAACGTTTATGACAATAAGTCGCTTGTGTCGATCTAAAAATGTAATTGATATTCGACAACGCGTATCTCACTTTCGATTTGAAGGTTATGTTATCCGGGAGATAAATACAGCGCCGCGGCCACGCGTAGTGGCAATTCAAACTAGGAATGCTGCACGTAACGGGCCCTTCCCCCACTACCGAAAATCGCGAGAGTTTCCAGACCTGTATGTACGACCGTGGTCTTGGCTCGACGTGTCCCCAGTCCTCGTTTATCAACACGTAGCGACGAACGCGCAATGACGTGACCACGTGACTCTTTGTCGTCGCCCCTGGTGGAACTTTATTTTAAAAATTGATAAAAAATGGCAGAATATATCGAATATGATAAATTCGTACAGATTATTGCACCTTTTGATAAAAAATATTGACAATTTTTAACAAAAATTATTACTATAGATCAAGAAATAAATGATATAAATGAACAGATACTGTATTATTTTATCAGAATTAGTATGAAAAGTGTCAATAATTCTCAAAAAATGTTAAACATTTTTATGAGAAATTTTCATATTTGGATCAATTCTGTGCTGAACAAAATTACATAATATAATATAATCTCGCAGACAACGGCAAAAAATGCAATATAATCTCAAATATAATCGAACATATTATGACATTTTACTATATATTTTGGGAATAGCTATCTTTCATAAAACGTCTTGTTATTGATATAACCAAATAAATAGTATAAGAATATGTCATAATTTGAGAAATATATTTCTAATTTTTTATGATACTTACTGACATTCATTGTAATGATCAGTAATCATATCAAATGACAATTAATATAATATTCTGATAAGTAATTTTAAATTATGCATTATCACATATATAGTTGCAAAGTAATCATGCATTTTGTGTTCTAATGCCAGTATAGCACTGTTATTTTATTGTTATTAAGTAATTTTACTTTTTATAGGAATGTTTGAATATTCAGTCGGTGCTTGCAGAATTACAAATAAAAAACATTTTATTTGTAGTATTTTTTTCATATTTATTATGAATCAATTGGAACTTTTTTTAAAAATTGATAAAAAATGGCAGAATATATCGAATATGATAAATTCATACAAATTATTGCACCTTCAACATTTGAACATAATCTTCAGTATTTGATATAAAATTATCCAAAATGATTATTTATTTGACATTTCCCTGGTGGAACTGTCTGGTCACATTTTGTGAGATTTGAACATATTTGTTCAGATTTTTTCCAAGATTTGAACAGAAATGGATCAATTTTGTAAAAAATGTGTAAGAAATCAACAAAAATTGCCCAGTTATGGAGTTAGATGGGCAGGAATTGAAACTAATTTTTTAGAATTTTATGTCAAATACTGAAGATTATGTTTGTCAGTTTTTGATATACTATTATAAAATTTTTTGTTAGCGGAACCTTCTGGTTACATTTTGTGAGAATTGAACACATTTGTTCAGATTTTTTTTCAAGATTTGAACGGAAATCGATCAATTTTTTCGAAACTTGACGAAAAACCAAAAACTGAACAATTCGAGTCAATTTTCGAAAAAGAATAAATGTGAAAAAATCGAAAAACTTTATTTAGGAAAAAGATTGCAAATCAAAAATAAAGATGACCATCATGGCCAAATTCCGTTTTGGCACGGCGTTAAATCTTGGAAAGATCCCATTTTGTGAGATTTGAACATATTTGTTCAGATTTTTTTCAAGATTTGAACAGGAATTGATAAATTTTGAAAAAAATATGTAAGAAATTAACAAAAATTGCCCAGTTATGTAGCTAGACGACCAGGAATTGGAACCAAAAGCCCATATTTGACATTTACTAAGAAAATATGGGCTTTTGGTTCCAATTGCTGGTCATCTAGCTACATAACTGGGCATTTCTTGTTAATTTCTTACCAATTTTTTACAAAATTGATCAATTCCCGTTAAAATATTTGAAAAAATCTCAACAAATATGTTCAATTCTCACAAAATGTGACCAGAAGGTTCCACCAGGGTCACAACAAAAAATTTCCTAATATATCAAAAACTGACGAACATAATCTTCAGTATTTGACATAAAATTATAAAAAATGATTATTTATTGTTTGACATTTACTGACAAAATATTAGCTTTCGGTCCCAATTCCTGGTCAAATAGTTACATAACTGGGCAGTTTTTGTTAATTTCTTACACATTTTTTACAAAATTTATCAATTTCTGTCGGAATCTTGGAAAAAAACTGAGAAAATATGTCCAATTCTCACAAAATGTGAGCAGACAGTTCCACCAGGGGCGGCCATCTTTATTTTGTCTTTTCGGGCAGTCTCGCGCGTAATGACCTTTTTCACTGCACACGTAGCACTCGACATTTTTCTTCTTCTTGTCCGGCGCGCTTTCTTTTCCTAACTGTTTTTCGAGTCGTCACTTTTCTTCGGAATATTCGGTTTTGCGTTTTTCCCCTCGAATTTGATCGCTGCGAACGCCGCCGTCTCTCCATTCTCCGCATCCATTCTACTCTCCTCTCTTATGAGTCGCTCTTGTAGATGTTCCAAAGTTTGCCGCGCTGGGCCCACGCTATCCCATGCTGTGACAAAATTGCTGAATTTTGACGTGAGGCCCGCGATAATTTTCGCCATTATTGTCGTATCTGTGACCGTCTCGCCAAGATCTAATATTTGCGATGCCATATTTAGTACCTTTGTCACGTGGTGGACTACCGTGTCTGTTGGCGCCATCTTGTACTCGTGGAATCTTTGCGTGAGAAGTTTATTCGTCGACGAATTTTGAGAATGAATTCGTCCTAACTTCTTTCACATATCTTTGAAGGTTGTACACACTAAAAGCGGCTCCAAATGTTTATACTCGATCGCTCGCGAGCCGTAATACATCGCTTTCGCGTCATCTCTTATCCACGCCTTCAGATTCGCGGCCTGGGCTTCCGCTGGTCTCGCGCGCGTCCCGTCGACGACGTCGTAGATTCCACTCGCGATCGACGATGCTTTAATCCAGAATTTCCAGCCTTGGAAATTGCCGCCATCAAACTTCGGCAGATTTCCTCTCGATAAATCGTCCGACATCGTCCTCACCGACGTCTTGTTTCACTCGCGTTCTCGAAACTTCGACTTTTCAGAAAAAATGGCCAACACTGTTGGTGCTACCGCACCTGGGCCCAAAATCTGTTGACATATGTTCGGGAAGTTCGTCCGAAAATAGCTTGATCGGAGGAGGAAAAGGATCAAGCGAGTAAATCGATACACGTGTTTAATGCTTGTGAAATATGTTGTGGAACCGGGACACTGGCGCCATCGGACGGAGGAGAGCGTAAGGGGTTTCGGGGCGTGGCCAGTCCACGGCATTGCGTTGAGCTCGCTTGAACAGTACAGAGGTCGTTATACTTATTTACCGTCCAGCGCAAATCCTTAACTCACTTAAAATAAGATCTTTAACGGAAACTAAAACATGGTGTCAGAAGTGATGGACTAGTGAGAAAGATCAGTCTCATCGGTAGCAGTTAATTGAGTCAAACTACGGTTGAAATATACCAAGCAAGATGCCGGATAATGCCCCCGTCGCCCAAGTTAACGCCCGCGCGGCGAACTTTCTGCAACTGCCAAGCAGCTTCGACTTTACGAAACCGGAAACGTGGCTCATCTGGAAAAAACGATTCATGCGATATCTGAATGTAGCGGACTTATCGGCGAGAACAGCGGTGGAAATATCGATCTTTTGCTGTATGAAATGGGCGAGAAAAGCGAAAAGATTTTTATTCAAGTGATGCCACACCCCGACGGTAAGAGCTTTGAAGAAGTGTTGCAGGCTTTCTCAGATTATTTCGAGCCGCAAAAAAATTTCGTTTTCGAGAGATCTCGTTTCAACTCTCCATCTCAGCTTGCCGGAGAAACGGTCGACCAGTACGTCACAGCGCTGCATGTCTTGGCAGAAAAGTGCAATTACGGTCAGCTCAAGGACGAATTAATTAGAGACCGTATCGTCATGGGCTTAGCAGATTCTCGAACAAAAGAACGCTTGCAGCTAAAGTCCGACCTAACTTCAGATTCGGCCGTGACTATAGCTCGCCAGACGGAAGATCAACGTCGGCAAGCTAGATCTCTAGCGGTAACGCCCGAAGTTATCGACATCGGTAGAGTGAAAAACGTTACCACTGGCGGTAATTCCACTCCAACGAAAGGACGAAACACGGATTGTCCAAGATGCGGCCTGAAATTTCACAGAAACAACAAATATCCGGCGCTAACCTCAAAATGCCGCTCCTGTGAGAAGATAGGCCATTGGGACAAAGTTTGGCGATCAAAGTCGGTTAACTTCTCACAAGCCGCTACAAGCGAGGTAACGGAAGAAGAAGAGGCCAAAGTTTACTTTCTGGGAAACGTTTCTCAAAGCAAGAACAACGAAGACTTCGACGTGAACGCATTCATAGAAAATTTCCAGCAGAACAGGAAATTCCACATAGACACCAGGGCAGATGTAACCTGTTGGAAATACTGCGACGTCCCGTCAAGCGAGCTGGGTAAGATAATTCCGAAAAAAATGAACGTTCAGGGTCCCGATGGAAAACTTTTAGACGTAGCCGGGTTGCTGCCGGTAACGATAAAAATAAATAGTCTTGCTAAGCAAGTGCAATGTTGCGTGATAAAAAATCTCCGAAAAAACCTCTTCGGAAAAGACGCGATTGAAATCTTCAATCTCGTGCGAATAATGGGCCCTCTGCAAGCTTTTGGTAATTCGTCGGTGCACATCGAGCGAGAATTCCCGGAAATTGTTAAGGGTCTCGGAAATTTCAAGCAGGAATTTAAAATTCATTTAAAAAACGATAGCATTCCTTTCAATCAGTCTGTTCCCCGATCGGTCCCAATACCGTTACTTCTGAAGCTAAGAAACGAACTTTCCAAAATGGAGAAAGATGACGTAAGAGAGCGCATAAAAGAGCCGATAAAGTAGTGTAGCCCTATAGTATGTGTTCCGAAAGGCGAAACAGTTCGAGTTTGCGGGAACTATACACGAGTCAACAAGAATATATTGAGACCTGTCTTCCCGATCTTGAACGTCGACATTTCTCTGGCACGCATATGCAAAAGGCCAAATTTTTCAGCAAACTGGACGCGAAATCGGGATTTTATCAGCTCAAGCTAGACAAAGAGAGCCAACAACTAACAACGTTTATAACTCCGTTCGGGAGATACGCGTTCAAAAGATTGCCGTATGGCATCAATTCCGCGCCGGATTTGTTCGCAGAGGTTTTTTCGAGAATTTTCGACGACATGACGAATGTTATTGTTCATATGGATGATATACTGATTTATGGGGAATCAATGGAGCCACACGACGCGATCCTGAGAGAGGCTCTGAAACGAATTAATAAAGAAGGTATAACTAATCTAAATCAGTCAAAGTGTATAATCGGCGTGCAAGAGGTGCAGTTTCTCGCGCACGTAGTCTCAGCTCAGGGCATAACAATTTTGCCAGAAAGAATTTCTGCCATCCAAAATTTTCCGAAGCCGACAAATAAAACCTCCCTGATGCAATTTCTCGGGATGGTCAACTTCGCAGCAAAGTTCCTTCCGAACAGATCCACCATTCTGAGCCTCCAAATTCTCTTTTGAAGAAAAACTTGGCATTTGTTTGGGATTCAGCTCAAATAATCGCGTTTCAGAAGATAAAAGAGCTTCTCGCATCAGCTCCGGTACTGGCTCTGTACGATTATTCAAAACCTATATGGATTCAAGCAGATGCCTCAAGTTACGGCTTTGGTTTTGTTTTACTGCAGGACAGTAGCGAGGAGCGACAGATTGTTGCCTACAGCTCGTACACGTTAACACCTACAGAACAACGATATTCTCAAATCGAAAGAGACGCTCTATCTCTGACGTACGCAGCTGAAAGATTCGCAGATTATATAATAGGAATCACGATAACACTCTCGAAACAGATCACAAGCCTCTTCTACAAATTCTCCAAACAACGCCTCTGGACGATTTGACGCCGCGTTTACAGCGTTTCCGCCTTCGTTTGATGTGGCACAGCTATACCGTACAATACAGCCCCGGAAAATCTCTGGTACTGGCGAACGCGTTGTCCCGCAACCCGGAAAAACAGAACGCGAGCGCTAATTTAATCGTACAAGAGACATCGGATTTCGTAATAGCCACCATCAAAAGCCTTCCAGCCTCAAATAACATGTTGCATAAGGTTCGTGTGGAACAAGGAAAGGACGTGGTCTGTCAAATCCTAAAAAAATATTGCTTAACCAAATGGCTGATGAAAAATCAGATCCCAACAGCGCTGAAAGAATACGCTCCACTCAAGCACCATTTCTCGATCACGGACGACCTTGTATTGTATAGCAGTCGCTTAGTAGTTCCACGCGGTCTCCAAAGGGAACTACTACTACGCCTACACGAGGGCCATCTGGGGATGACGAGGTGCAGAGACAGAGCGAAACAAGCTATTTGGTGGCTGGGACTATCGACGCAACTAAAGAACTTAATACTCAACTGCCCGAACTGTATAGAGCATCGAGTGAACCCGAGCCAGCCTTTCATAGAGGAAGGTTCTCCGTCTAGACCGTGACGGAAAATCGGTATAGATCTCTTCAAATTGGACTATTGGTACGTCATTATCACGGACTACTATTCGCGGTACTTCGAGTTTTCCCGTCTCGCGACGTTGAACGCAAAAGCAGTCATAGATGTTTCTAAACGAGCGTTTTCAAAGTATAGTCTGCCGGATATTGTTCACTCAGACAACGGTCCTCAGTTTTTGTCTGAATTCAAGCTGTTCGCCGATCAATACGGTTTTCTCTTTGTGACAAGCTCGCCGCACTTTCCGTAAAGCAACGGAGCTGCGGAAGCAGCAGTAAAAACGGCAAAAAACCTGTTAAAAAATCCAGGGACGACGATATTTACTTGGCACTGCTTGCGTACAGGAGCACACCCTTGGAGAACGGTTTCAGCCCAGCCTAGCTATTTCTTTCGAGACGAATCAAGTACAGCATCCCAATCCTGCAAAGCAAGCTCCTACCGGTAAATAGTGCTACAAAGGAGCTAAAACGCGACGAAAAGGGTCGTAAAATGCGTCAGGCTAGAAATTTTAATTCTAGACATAGAGCCATCGAATTATCTCCACTGAAAGCCGGAGACTCAGTTTGGATAATCGATCTCAGGACGTACGGGAAAATACGAGGCCCTTCGGGAGAACCCAGATCCTATTGGGTACTAACCAGCAACGGAATTGTCCGGCGTAACCGTTTTCACCTCGTACACGCGCCACACATAGATTTCGAACAAAGTTCAAGCGTCTACAATCCGATGATAATCGACATTCCAAGCTCGAGTTCTCCTTTGGAGGAAAAGAATAGAAGGGTAGTTGGCGAGGGACCAACTGGCATCTCACCTAAGTCAGAAAACATGCCACTCGAAAACACGAGATTTAATAATGCTCAAGATGATCAACTCAATGAACCTGGGCCGAGTAACTCGTCTCAGAGTAACTCATCCCAATCCCAGTCGAAAGCGAAGCTGAGCTGCCAACAGAACCAAGCGTAGTAACCTAATCGGCATCTACGACTCGGCCTCGCAGGCAAACAAACAAACCAGCATGATGGGACGATTATTTGACCTCACCCTAGCTCCCTCTAGCGGAGAGAATCTTAGTTTAAGTTTGTAAAATGTTATGTACGTTTAATGTTGTGTTCTCCAAAGCTGTCGTATTCAAAAACGAAAAAAGCAAAATCCTGTCTATTAATAAAGGGGAGATGTTGTGGAACCGGGACACTGGCGCCATCGGACGGAGGAGAGCGTGAGGGGTTTCGGGGCGTGGCCGGCCCACGGCATTGCGTTGAGCTCGCTCGAACAGTACGGAGGTCGTTATACTTATTTACCGTCCAGCGCAAATCCTTTACTCGCTTAAAATAAGATCTTTGACGGAAACTAAAACAAAATATAAGATTTATTAACAGCTCTTGGCGTGCCTCTAGCTCGGGTCAAAGCGAAGACTGAGTACCGCTGTTCAAACGCCGTTTTCATGGGCACGCATGGAAGCTTCGAGCGGATTCCACGACGTAGCTGCGTGCGCACGCGAGACTTCCGTTACAAGTACGCTAGTCATATTCAACACTTAGACTGGGCTACGTAGCTTCAGGAATGTGCAATTTTTTCATCCTCAGTTTACAGTATTTACAAAAATACCAGTGCGGAGCATATTTTCCTTTGAGTAGTCTAAATTATTTTATATCAATGAAAAATCCAAGTGACACTGCTTAGACTGCGTAGTTTTAGAAATGTGCAAATCTTTCATCCTCCGTTTTCAGTATTATCAAAAATACCAGTGCGGAACTTATTTTCCTTTTATATAAATGTCCAATCTGATCTAAACATTTTGTTGAAAAATGTTAGATTCTCTGAATCGAAAAATTACCCTGCGAATTGAATATTTGCCCATTCTGGCAATTTCGTAGTTTAATCAAATCTTCAAATATTCAATTCGCGGAATAATTTTTTGATTCGTGTTATTATAGGTTACTTACATTGCGAGCATTAAAAAAACTCAAATTTTTGCGATTATTTTCTTTATTCTTTGTCCGTTCACTTAAATAACCCGTCTTACAACCTCATAGGAAATACAACATTTTAAAACATTATTACGGTTAGGTTATGTTATTGGCATTCCACGCCAAATAGACTACTTTAGAACCTGACCCTTTTCGATTTGGCTGAAACTTTTTTATCTTTTTTTGCCCTATCAAAAACATTTTTCAGATTTTTTTAAATTTTTACACCCAGCCGATAGAAAATTATAAATTTTTCAAAAAAATTGGCTTTTTATTTTTCAAATAGCTATGACTTTTTCAAAATTTGACGTATCGGGACTTTTTTTCAAAATTTTTGTTTTTTAATGTACTTTTTGAAAAAAAATACAAAAAAATTATAAAAACCCATCTCCATCGTTTTTTTTTTAGATTTTCGAAAAAATCGAAAATTTCTCGATGATTACCATTTTTGATTTTTTTCTTTTTATTATATCAAGCTTTGACATTTTCTGCAAATCGTCAAATTTTTTCAGAGTGGTATTTTTTCGATTTCCATTTTTTTTTTCAAATTAAAAAAAAAAACTTTTTTTCAACTAGCCTTATTTCTCGGAACACCATTCTGCAAATTTTTAAGGGTGTTCAGAGGACTTCGAAACTTGAAAAATAAAAAATAAAAACAAAAATTGAAAAAGGTGATCATCGAGAAATTTTCGGTTTTTTCCAAAAATCTAAAAAAAAACGATGAAGATGCGTTTCAATAATTTTTTTATATTTTTTTCGAAAACAACATTCAAAAACAGTTTTCGAAAAAAAATGTAAAAAAATTATTGAAGCGCATCTTCATCGTTTTTTTTTTAGATTTTTGGAAAAAATCGAAAATTTCTCGATGATAACCATTTTCAATTTTTGTTTTTTATTTTTATTTTTCAAGTTTGGAAGTCCTCTGAGCACCCCCAAAAATTTGCAGAATGGTGTTATGAGAAATAAGGCTAGTTGAAAGAAATTTTTTTTTTTAATTGGAAAAAAAATAGAAATCGAAAAAACACCACTCTGAAAAAATTCAAGTATTTGCAGAAAATGTCAAAGTTTGATATAATAAAAAGAAAGAAAAAGAAAAAATGGTAATCAGCGAGAAATTTTCGATTTTGTCCAAAAATCTAAAAAAAAACGAAGAAGATGGGTTTTTATAATTTTTTTGTATTTTTTTTCAAAAAGTACATTAAAAAACAAAAATTTTGAAAAAAAAATCGTCCTGATACGTCAAATTTTTAAAAAGTTATAGTTATTTGAAAAATGAAAAGCAAATTTTTTTCAAATATTTATAACTTTTTATTAGCTGGGTGTAAAAAATTGAAAAAATTCTGAAAAATATTTTCTATAGGGTAAAAAAAATAAAAAACGTTTCAGCCAAATCGAAAAGGATCGAGTTCTAAAGTGGTCGATTTGGCGTGGAATGCCCCATATACAAGCCTGTGTATATGCTCGAAAACCTGTGTATAAGCTGGAGAGCCCGTGTATAAGCTCAAAGGCCTGTGTATAAGACAGTGAAGAGAGAGAAAGCGCGATGTTAATCTCACACACACTCGCATTCCCACTACCACATGCAAGCCCCTCTCTATCGTATCACACGCAATAGTCCAGGAAGAACGGGCTTCATAGAAGGAATTTTCCGTAGAGGCAGCGAAATACATGCTACCCTACGTTTTTGCCCTCGAGAAAACGATTGGGAGTGGTTTCAAGAGTTTTCGCATTTGCCTTAGGGGTGAAATGATTATTTTAAGGGTTGTAAACGAATTTCCGGACAAACCGTAGGACTTAGGGAAAAAAACTTCAAATAAAAGTTGTAGAGAAAAAAAATTCCGCGTCACTTTCATTTGAAGCATTTTTCTCTACAACTAATAGTTTGTTTAATATTAATTTTTAAAGTTGGCCCCCACCGCGAGTGGTGGGGAGCCGCCGGAGGTCGGCGAGATCCTCCTCCGGCGCAAGAGTGGGGCTTGTCGCTTGTTGTCGCTCATCTCTCGCGCTACTATGGAGCATGCGCCGCTTTCGATGGCGTGTAAACAACTTTCGAGCGGGAGAGACAGAAGCGAGAGAGACGGAAAGCAGCTGAGTACAACGGCGTCTTGAGTTTCCCTTTTTGGCGTTTGCGTTCAATTCGATATATTGAGGCATTCCACGCTATTTCGATAAAAAATTTGCCTTCATGATTTCGACTGTCCTCTAAATTTTTGATATAAAAGAACACATTGAAAAACCATTTCTCAAATTTTTCAGAATTTTTTGGTCACGCGTTTTTTGGATTTTTTTTTTAAAAGGGACACTTTGTATAATGTGAAAAAATTTAGAATAATTTCATAAAATGTAACAAAATTTTTGGGCTTTGTTCCAAAATGGAGATTTTAATAGTGTATGAGTAAAATTCAAAAAAAAATTGTTTCTTGCATTTTATTGAATTTTGCTCAGAAAGTATGGAAATCTACATTTTCAAATAAAGCTCAAAAATTTTCTTATATTTTATTTGGTTATTCTGAATTTTCTCAGATTTCACAAAGAGGTCCCATTAAAAAAAAAAATCCAAAAAACGCGTGACCAAGAAATTCTGAAAAAATTTGGGAAATTTACTTTGAATGTGTTTATTAATATAAACAATTAATAGGGCAATCAAAATAATCAAAAACTCATTGAAATTAAATTTTCCAGATTTTTTCAGAATTTTTTAGTCACGCGTTTTTTGTATTTTTTTTTTTTTTTTCAATGGCACTTCTTTGTAAAATGTAAAAAAATGCAGAAAAATCTAATAAAATGTAACAAAATTTTTGGGCTTAATTCCAAAATGGAGATTTTAATACTTTATTTAGATTTGGAATTTCCTCTACATTTTGTATATAAAAAAACACATTGGAATGAAATTTTCCACACTTCTTCAGAATTTTTTGATCACTCGTATTTTGATTTTTTTTTTTCAAAAAAATGGGACTTCTTCGTAAAATCTGATAAAATTAAGAATAAACTAATAAAAAAATATAACAAAATTTTTGGGCTTCATTTGAAAATGGAGATTTCGATACTCTCTGAGTAAAATTCAAAAAATTGCAAAAAACCATTTCTTTTTTTTTTTACTCAGAGAGTATCGAAATCTCCATTTTCAAATGAAGCCCAAAAATTTTGTTATATTTTTTTATTAGTTTATTCTTAATTTTATCAGATTTTACGAAGAAGTCCCATTTTTTTGAAAAAAAAATCAAAATACGAGTGATCAAAAAATTCTGAAGAAGTGTGGAAAATTTCATTTCAATGTGTTTTTTTATATACAAAATGTAGAGGAAATTCCAAATCCAAATAAAGTATTAAAATCTCCATTTTGGAATTAAGCCCAAAAATTTTGTTACATTTTATTAGATTTTTCTGAATTTTTTTACATTTTACAAAGAAGTGCCATTGAAAAAAAAAAAAATACAAAAAACGCGTGACTAAAAAATTCTGAAAAAATCTGGAAAATTTAATTTCAATGAGTTTTTGATTATTTCGATTGCCCTATAAATTGTTTATATTAATAAACACATTCAAAGTAAATTTCCCAAATTTTTTCAGAATTTCTTGGTCACGCGTTTTTTGGATTTTTTTTTTTTTTAATGGGACCTCTTTGTGAAATCTGAGAAAATTCAGAATAATCAAATAAAATATAAGAAAATTTTTGAGCTTTATTTGAAAATGTAGATTTCCATACTTTCTGAGCAAAATTCAATAAAATGCAAAAAAACAATTTTTTTTTAATTTTACTCATACACTATTAAAATCTCCATTTTGGAACAAAGCCTAAAAATTTTGTTATATTTTATGAAATTATTCTAAATTTTTTTACATTATACAAAGTGTCCCTTTAAAAAAAAAAATCCACCAAACGCGTGACCAAAAAATTCTGAAAAATTTGAGAAATGGTTTTTCAATGTGTTCTTTTATATCAAAAATTTAGAGGACAATCGAAATCATGAAGGCAACATTTTATCGAAATAGCGTGGAATGCCTCAATATATCGAATTGAACGCGAACGCCAAAAAGGGAAACTCAAGACGCCGTTGTACTCAGCTGCTTTCTGTCTCTCTCGCTTCTGTCTCTCCCGCTCGAAAGTTGTTTACACGCCATCGAAAGCGGCGCATGCTCCGTAGTAGCGCGAGAGATGAGCGACAACAAGCGACAAGCCCCACTCTTGCGCCGGAGGGAGATCTGGCCGACCTCCGGCGGCTCCCCACCACTCGCGGTGGGGGCCAACTTTAAAAATTAATATTAAACAAACTATTAGTTGTAGAGAAAAATGCTTCAAATGAAAGTGACGCGGAATTTTTTTCTCTACAACTTTTATTTGAAGTTTTTTTCCCTAAGTCCTACGGTTTGTCCGGAAATTCGCTTACAACCCTTAAAATAATCATTTCACCCCTAAGGCAAATGCGAAAACTCTTGAAACCACTCCCAATCGTTTTCTCGAGGGCAAAAACGTAGGGTAGCATGTATTTCGCTGCCTCTACGGAAAATTCCTTCTATGAAGCCCGTTCTTCCTGGACTACAAGGCAGAGCGCCGCGCGCAGTCTACGCACAACACTCACATATTCTCACACTACCCTACAAGCTGCGTGTAAAACCGTGTGACTTCATGCATATAGATATAGAGTCCGTGCTTAAGGAACGTGACGTGACGTCAGACTTGAAGAATTTTTCCGATGCTGAATATTCGGATTCATTCGCCCGACATCATGATATCTCAGTGTCACGTCCCTAGCAGATTCGACGACCGTACATACGGTCGAAAATGGTCGTTTTGTCGACCGTAATTTTGTGATCGTCAGAAAAAGCATCGCATTTTGCTTGTGGGTCGTTACGACAAAAAATTATTAGTCGTAACAACCCGTTCCTGGGTCCGTTTGCTGGTCGTTAGAAACTGAGAATTAATAGTCGTAACGACCCATTCTGGAGGCCAGGTGGCTGGTCGTTACGACTGAGAATTATTAGTCGTTACGACCCATTCCGGGGGTCAGTTGGCTGGTCGTTACGACTGAGAATTATTAATCGTAACGACCCATTCTGGGGGCCAGATGGCTGGTCGTTACGACTGAGAATTATTAGTCGTAACGACCCATTCCGGGGGCCAATTGGCTGGTCGTTACGACTGAAAATTATTAGTCGTAACGACCCATTCCGGGGGCCAGGTGGCTGGTCGTTACGACTGAGAATTATTAGTCGTAACGACCCATTCCGGGGGCCAGTTGGCTGGTCGTTACGACTGAGAATTATTAGTCGTAACGACCTATTCCGGGGCCCGTTTGCTGGTCGTTACGACCCGAAATCCTTAGTCGAATATTTTTTTTTCCAGCGCAAATTAATATAAAAATTTGTAATGTTTATTCCGAAATAGCACCCATGCAATCGGAACTAATAAAATTGTACGCCCGAGATATCCACAATACTTAGAGATATTCGCAAGGGTCAGCTCGACCGAAAGTGCAGTGGAGTGCAGTGGAACGTGGGAAAGTGGCTTCGCCCTGGAGAAACCGCCTTAATCATCACGGTAACCTCTGCGCTAGGTAAGTACTTGGCTTAGCACGCAAGCTGTCTGGTATATAACACCGTCATATGCCTATTTCGTTTAAGCACAGAGTTTTGAGCACATGCGACGCGTAGTGGTGGACGCGTCAACTAGCGCTACCTAGCAGATTTGTTGACCAGAATTTTTCGGTCGTAGTCAATGTGGTGGATGCGTCAACTATAGTTGACGCGTCCACCACTATGCGTCGCATGCGCTCGAATCTCTGTGCCCGAACGGTGTTATATACCGGACAGCCAGCGTGCCAAGTCAAGTACTTACCTAGCGCAGAGGTTGTATGATTAAGGCGGTTCCTCCAGGGCGAAGCTCTTCCATAGCACTTTCGGTCGAGCTGACCCTGGCGAATATTCCTAATGTGGATATCTCGGGCGTACAATTTTATTAGTTCCGATTGCATGGGCGCTATTTTGGAATAAACTATACAAATTTTTGTATTAATTTGTGCTGGGAAAAAAATATTCGACTAAGGATTTCGGGTCGTAACGACCAGCAAAGGGCCCCAGAATGGGTCGTTACGACTAATAATTCTCAGTCGTAACGACCAGCCAACTTGCCCCCGGAATGGGTCGCCACGACTAATAATTCTCAGTCGTAACGACCAACCAACTGGCCCCCGAAATGGGTCGTTACGACTAATAACACCGCCACACAAAATCAAAAAAGTGGTCTGTACTTTTGACCAGACCTACTTATCTATATGTATTTTAATGCGCTGAATCCAAATCCGAAATCCGTTTAGTTCATACACCCTCAAATTTTCGAGTGAATTGCGAAAAACCGCTGAAAATGACTAAAAATTGCGAAAAATCGCAGTTATGAGTATGAAATTTTTTTTTATTGAACTAGATCAAGTATGTTTTTCATATATTTTGATGCGCTGAATCCGAATCCGAAGTCAGTTTGGCTCGTAAACTCTCAAAAGTTTGAGTAAATTGTGAAAAACCGCTAAAAATGGCTAACAATTGCAAAAAATTGCAGTAATGAACTTGAAACAAATTTTTTGAACAAAATCTAGTATGTTCTTTATGTATTTTGATGCGCTGAATCCTATTGCCGAGTCTGTTAATCTCGACCATGCATTCACTGTCGTTCAAAAGTTTAAACATACACACGCCCCAATTCCGAGCCGCACAAAAAATTTGCACTGCTCTTTCGAAAATGAAGATATTTCAATTTAAGAAGCCGCATTTCAAAGAGGATATATTCACCTTCATTTTGCTTTATCCAAAAAAATTTCGATTTTTTTAAAACTCGGTACGTTCTTTGAAGCATGGTTGTTTTTGTTTTTCTTTTGCGTTGAAATTTTGGCGTACGACCAATGAAATTTGTTTTGCACTGTTTATCGCATGAAAAATTTGTGGAGGGGAGTGTAAGCTTCAATTTCGTTTGTTAAAAAGTTTCGTACCATTATTTTTCGCAAAAAACAACCGTATTTGAAAAATGAAGCGTAACTCTAAAACTACTGAGTATTTGTGAAATGATTAGGAGGGTAAAAAGTTGTATACAATTATTTTGGATTCAATGAAATTTTTTCAGAATTTTGTCTTAACATTTTTTTCGGGATTTTTCCCTGTCAACGAGATTTAAAAAAATCTTTAACCATGGGGTCTCTTACCTCAAGAAAAAGCCGTGTAGCTTTTTCTCCGAAAAAAGTCATTTACATGGCTTCTTTATCGGAAAATCCGTGTAGATGAGGTAAGAGACCCAATTGTTTCAGATAAAAAATATCTTGTGAACAAGAAAAAAATTGAAAAAAAATGTTGGAAAAAAAATTTAAAATAATTTCATTGAATCCAGAATAATTCATGCAACTTTTTACTCTCTTAGTGATTTCACGAAAACCCAGTAATTTTAGAGTTACGCTTCATTTTATAAATATGATCGTTTTTTACGAAAATTTGAATATTTTTGCGAAAAAAATGGTACGAAACTTAAAAAAAAAAACAAAATTCAAGCTTATGATCCCGTCCACAAGTTTTTCATGCGGAAAACAGTTTTTAAAAAATTCATGGGTCGTACGCTAAAATTTCAACGCCAAAAAAGAACCAAAAAAGGACCATGCTTTAAAGGGCGTGCCGAATTGAAAAAAAATCGAAAAATTCTTTTGGATAGAGCGAAATGAAGCTGAATATATCCTCCTTGAAACGCCGCTTGTTGAAATGAAATATCTTTATTTTGAAAAGAAAAGTGAAACTTTTTTAGCGGCGCGGAATCGGGCCTAGTGTTTCCAAACTTTGGGACGGTAGTGTATAGACGATCAAGATTAACAGACTCGACAATCGCATTCAGCACATCAAAATAAATAAGAATGATACTTGATCTAGTTCAATAAAAAAAATTCATACTCATAACTTCGATTTTTCGCAATTTTTAGCCATTTTTCGCGGTATTTCGCAATTTACTCCAAATTTTGAGGGTGTATGAGCCAAACGGACTTCGGATTCGGATTCAGCGCATCAAAATACATAGAGATAAGTGGGTCTGGTCAAAAGTGCAGACCACTTTTTTCATTTTGTGTGCCGGTGTAATTCTCAGTCGTAACGACCCACGAGCGGACTGCGATGATCCTTCATACGACCAAAAAATTACGGTTGACAAAACGACCACTTTCGACCGAAACTGTTTACGACTCTAAATTTAGGGTCGACGAATCTGCTAGGGGTGGGCGGAAAAAAATAAAAATGGTATCAATGGAAAGCCAATTTTTTCTTAGAACGATCGTGGTTTGTAAATGTTCAAAAAGTGTTCGTGTTTTTTAATAATATCGGATTGAAATTCAAATCGGCTTTGGCAGGAGGCATATTCGCGTATACAGCGTGTAATGTAACTAGTAGTTTTCCTTCGGGGATAGTATAGTGCGTGCCACCCCGAACAAAACGCTTTTTTTAAAATTTCCATAAAAAATTAATTGGCCGAGATATTTACGTTCAAAGTTTGCCATGAGTGAACAATGGGTCCATTTGCTCACAAACCAACATGTAAGTCGGTGGGTGTGCGGGTTCGAGCCCACTTCGATTTTTTTTTTTTTTCAAGCTAATTTAATTAATTAGAGACAAAATAAAACCAAATCCTTTCATTGTTCCACAGTTCCATTAATAAATGAAATAATAAATGTAATTTTAACTGATGTGAAACGACATTTTGAGCTGTCAGTTTGAACGAACGGAGCGAAAACAAAGGATGGTGAGAAAGTCTACAGCTTGCGAAAATTTTACGATGCTGGAATCTATCGAGGAAAATACTTTTATCTTTGTGTACGGAAAAAAAAACAATTCGATATCAACTATTAGGGGGGTAAAAATTTAAAAAATGTTATCTTGGAGCGATGAGGGATTCTAAATTTCCTTGGTAACGTTGTACGCTCCACAACCTCGCGGAAAATAGTAAAGCAAATTAACAAAATTTTACAACGTCCGGAACACATCCCTTTAAGGGGGTGAAATTGTTAACAAAATTTATCTTCGACCGATAAGAGAGTTGCAATTTTTTCATCAGCGTAAAAATAGTTAAACAATGTTGAATTTTTTTTGACTTCAAGCTGATATTAAGTTTATGTTTAATAACTTTTTTACGGAAAGGAACGTCATTAAAATTCCCATACTTTCTACACGTATGGAAATTCCTAAACATTTTTACGTACAGTAAATTTTTTAATTCCCATAGATTCTCGAGTATGGATTTATTTTCTGTGATAGGAATTCACGTATGTGTGAAAGTATGGGAAATTTCAGTCGATTCAAGTCAACGTTGAAAATTTATTTCAAAAGAGGTACCATCCGCTGTACATGTATGGGAATTTTTTAACCTTTCCACACAAAGGAACGTTCTTAATATTCCCATACTGTTTAAACGTATGGGAATTATTATACATTTCTACGGACAGACATTTTTGTATTCCTATACATTATCGAGAATAGCAATATTTTTTTTGTTAGAAATTCCCATACGTGCAGAAAGTACGGGAAAATTAAGTCGATTTAATTCGACGTTCTCACACTTGAAAATTTCCGATAAAAAAATTACCATTTGTCTTACATGTATTGGAATTTTTTAATGTTTTCACGGAAAGGAATGTCATCTAAATTGCCATACTTTCTATACCTATGGAATTTCCTAAACCTTTCTGCGGGCACTAATTTTTACAGTTTCCAACACTTTCTCTAGTATGGCAATTTTGTTTGCGGGAATTCCCATACATGTATGAAGTATGGGAATTTGGAGTCGATCGAAGTCAGCGTCCTGACGATTAAAATTGCATGTTAAAAAAATGACCGTACGCTGTACATGTATAGAATTTTTTTTTTACTCATCAACGTACGGAATGTTACTATCATTCCTATACTTTCTAAACTTATGGGAATTAATGAACATTTCTACGCACAGTAATTCTTTAGATTTCCATACATTCTCAAGTATGACATAGTTTGTTGATAGAAATTCAGGTACGTGCAGAACGTATGGGATATTTAAGTAGATTTAAGTCAACGTTCACACCGTTGAAATTTTTGTTCTTAATCTTGTCATATGCTGTAGACCTATAACTGAAAATTGACCTAGAATTGACCACAAGTTGACCAGAAGGTCGACTTTCGTTGAATTGTAGGTCAGCTTCTAGTCGACTTTTGGTTGCATTTGGTTATTTTCATCTTTGATGGTCAACTTCAAGTCGACTTTTGGTCAACTTTGCTGGTCAACTACAAGTCGACTTTTGGTTCAACTAGTCGAGGGAATGAGGAATTTTTATTTCAATCTTTGGACTGATCAATTTCAAGGCGACTTTTGGTAAACTTAAAAATTTTATATCTTTGAAGTCGAACAAAAGTCCTTGACAAGTCCTTGATAAGTTGAACTGAAAGTCGACCAAAAGTTGACCTAGAATTGACCAAAAGTTTACCAGAAGGTCGACTTTCGGTGAACTCAAGGTCAACTTTCAGTCGACTTTTGGTTCAATTTGACAAGGTCCAATAGTAAATTTTTTATTTTATTTTTTTCTTCAGACAGAATAGCATACTCTTCGACATTCCTGACTCCTCGGGGAAACGAGGAATTTTTTTTTGAACTCTGCTAGTCAACTTCGAGTTGACTTTTGGTTTACAATGCTGGTCAACTTTTTATTTTCATTCTTCCGAAGTTTATCAAAAGTCCATGACAAGACCTTGACAAGTTTAAAGTCGACCGAAAGTTGACCTAGAATTGACAAAAAGTGGACTTGATGTTGACCCGTGCATAGAACGAAAAAAATCCCTCGTTTTTCTGATGTGTCAGGAATTTCGAGAGGCATTCCTGACTAAAAAAATATAAAATCAAACATTAACTCTTAGACCATGACAAATTAAACTAAACATCGACTTAGAATTGACCACCAATTAACCAGAAGGACGACTTTCCGTCAACTGTAGGTCAACTTTCAGTCGACTTTTGGTTCAACTTGACAAGGTTCAATAGTTAATTTTTATTTCATTTTGATCTTCAGACAGGATTGTACGCTCTTCGACATGCCTGACTTTTCGGGGAAACGAGAAATTTTTATTTTAATCTTTGCTGGTCAACTTCAAGTCGACTTTCGGTCTACTTTTTATTTTAATTTTCCTGAAGTTTATCACAATTTATTGACAAGACCTTGAAAAGTTGAAAGTTGACCAAAAGTTGATGTAGAATTGACCAAAAGTCGACCTGATATTGACACATGCAGAGAACGAAAAAAATCCCTTTTTTTCCTGATGTGTCAGGAATTTCCAAAGGCATTCCTGACATTGTCTCCTGGACCTTGACAAGTTGAACTGAAAGTCGACCGAAAGTCGACAAGAAAGTCGCCTTTTCGTGAACTGTAGGTAAATTTCAGTAGACTTTTGATTCAATTTGTCGAGGTCCAATAGTTCATTTTTTATTTTATTTTCTTCTTCAGACAGGATTGCATTCTCTTCAACATTTCTGACTCCTCGGGGAAACGAGGAATTTTCATTTTAATCTTTGATGGTCTACTTCAAGTCGACTTTTGGTCAACTTTTTATTTTTCTAAAGTTGACTAAAAGTCCTTGACAAGACCTTGACAAACTGAACTGAAAGTCAACTAAAAGTTGACCTCAAGTTGACCAAAAGTCGACCAGTAGATCGACTTTCGGTGAACTTTGGGTCAACTTCTGGTCGACTTTTGGTTCAACTAGTCAAGGTAATGGGAATTTTTTTTTCAATCTTTGGACTGATCAATTTCAAGTCGACTTTTGGTCAACTTTTCATTTTCATTTTCCTGAAGTTTACCGAGAGTCATTGACAAGACCTTGACAAGTTGAAAGTCGACCGAAAGTTGACAGAGAATTGACCAAAAGTTGACCAGAAGGTCGACTTTCGGTGAACTCAAGGTCAACTTTCGGTCGACTTTTGGTTCAACTTGTCAAGGTCTAATAGTAAATTTTTTCTTTTATTTTCTGCTTCAGACAGGTTTGCACGCTCTTCGACATTCCAGACTCCTCGGGGAAACGAGAAATTTTTATTTTCATCTTTGATGGTCAACTCCAAGTTGACTTTTGGTCAACTTTTTATTTTTCTAAAGTTAACTCAAAGTCTTTGACAAGACCTTGACAAATTGAACAGAAAGTCAACTGAAAGGTGACCTCAAGTTGACCAAAAGTCGACGAGTAGATCGACTTTCGGTGAACTCTAGGTCAACTTCAGGTCCACTTTTGGTTCAACAAGTCAAGGTTATGAAGAAGTTTTATTTCAATCCTTGGACTGATCAATTGCAGGTCGACTTTTGGTCACCTTTTAATGTTTATATATGTGGAGTTGACCAAAAGTCCTTGACAAGACTTTGATAAGTTGAACTGAACCAGAAGGTCGACTTTCGATGAACTTAAGATAAACTTTTGGTCGACTTTTAATTCAACTTGTCAAGGTTCAATAGTAAATTTTTTATTTTATTTTCTTCTTCAGACAGAATATCATGCTCTTCAACATTCCTGACTCCTCGGGGAAACGAGGAATTTTTTTTTTTGAACTCTGCTAGTAAACTTCAAGTTGATTTTTGGTCAACTTTGCTGGTCAACTTTTTATTCTCATTCCTCCGAAGTTCACCAAAAGTCCCTGGCAAGACCTTGCGACAAGTTGGAAGTCGACCAATAGTTGACCTAGAATTGACCAAAAGTCGACTTGATGTTGACCAGTGCATAAAACAAAAAAAAATCTCTCGTTTTCCTGATGTGTCAGCAATTTCGAAAGGCATTCCTGACTAAAGAAATATAAAATCAAACATTAACTCTTAGACTGTGACAAATTGAACTAAAAATCGACTTAGAATTGACCACAAATTGACCAGACGGTCGACTTTCCGTCAACTGTAGGTCAACATTCAGTCGACTTTTGGTTGAACTTGTCAAGGTCCAAGAGTTTATTTTTATTTTATTTCGTTCTTCAGACAGGATTGCAAGCTCTTTGTCATTCCTGACTCCTCGGGTAAACGAGGAATTTTTATTTTAATCTTTGCTGGTCAACTTCAAGTCGACCTTCGGTCAAATTTTTATTTTAATTTTTCTGAAGTTTACCATGATTTATTGACAAGACCTTCAAAAGTTGAAAGTCAACCGAAAGTTGATGTAGAATTGACCAAAAGTCAACCTGATATTGACCAATGCAGAGAACGAAAAAAATCCCTTTTTTTCCTGATGTGTCGGGAATTTCCAAAGGCATTCTTGACTGAAGAAATATGAAATGAAACATTGTCTCCTGGACCTTGACAAGTTGAACTAAAAGTCGACCGAATGTTGACCATTCCCTGGTGGAACTTTATTTTAAAAATTGATAAAAAATGGCAGAATATATCGAATATGATAAATTCGTACAGATTATTGCACCTTTTGATAAAAAATATTGACAATTTTGAACAAAAATTATTACTTTAGATCAAGAAATAAATGATATATATGAACAGATACTGTATTATTTTATCAGAATTAGTATGAAAAGTGTCAATAATTCTCAAAAAATGTTGAACATTTTTATGAGAAATTTTCATATTTGGATCAATTCTGTGCTGAACAAAATTACATAATATAATATAATCTCGCAGACAACGGCAAAAAATGCAATATAATCTCAAATATAATCGAACATATTATGACATTTTACTATATATTTTGGGAATAGCTATCTTTCATAAAACGTCTTGTTATTGATATAACCAAATAAATAGTATAAGAATATGTCATAATTTGAGAAATATATTTCTAATTTTTTATGATACTTACTGACATTCATTGTAATGATCAGTAATCATATCAAATGACAATTAATATGATATTCTGATAAGTAATTTTAAATTATGCATTATCACATATATAGTTGCAAAGTGAGCATGCATTTTGTGTTCTAATGCCAGTATATCACTGTTATTTTATTGTTATTAAGTAATTTTACTTTTTATAGGAATGTTTGAATATTCAGTAGGTGCTTGCAGAATTACAAATAAAAAACATTTTATTTGTAGTATTTTTTTCACATTTATTATGAATCAATTGGAACTTTTTTTAAAAATTGATAAAAAATGGCAGAATATATCGAATATGATAAATTCGTACAATTTATTGCACCTTCAACATTTGAACATAATCTTCAGTATTTGATATAAAATTATATAAAATGATTATTTATTTGACATTTCCCTGGTGGAACTGTCTGGTCACATTTTGTGAGATTTGAACATATTTGTTCAGATTTTTTCCAAGATTTGAACAGAAATGGATCAATTTTGTAAAAAATGTGTAAGAAATCAACAAAAATTGCCCAGTTATGGAGTTAGATGGGCAGGAATTGGAACTAATTTTTTAGAATTTTATGTCAAATACTGAAAATTATGTTTGTCAGTTTTTGATATACTATTATAAAATTTTGTGTTAGTGGAACCTTCTGGTCACATTTTGTGAGAATTGAACATATTTGTTTAGATTTTTTTTCAAGATTTGAACGGAAATCGATCAATTTTTTCGAAACCTGACGAAAAACTAAAAACTGAACAATTCGAGTCAATTTTCGAAAAAGAAGAAATGTGAAAAAATCGAAAAACTTTATTTAGGAAAAAGATTGCAAATCAAAAATAAAGATGACCATCATGGCCAAATTCCGTTTTAACACGGCGTTAAATCTTGGAAAGATCCCATTTTGTGAGATTTGAACATATTTGTTCAGATTTTTTTCAAGATTTGAACAGGAATTGATAAATTTTGAAAAAAATGTGTAAGAAATTAACAAAAATTGCCCAGTTATGTAGCTAGACGACCAGGAATTGGAACTAAAAGCCCATATTTGACATTTACTAAGAAAATATGGGCTTTTGGTTCCAATTGCTGGTCATCTAGCTACATAACTGGGCATTTCTTGTTAATTTCTTACCAATTTTTTACAAAATTGATCAATTTCCGTTAAAATATTTGAAAAAATCTCAACAAATATGTTCAATTCTCACAAAATGTGACCAGAAGGTTCCACCAGGGTCACAACAAAAAATTTCCTAATATATCAAAAACTGACGAACATAATCTTCAGTATTTGACATAAAATTATAAAAAATGATTATTTATTGTTTGACATTTACTGACAAAATATTGCTTTCGGTCCCAATTCCTGGTCAAATAGTTACATAACTGGGCAGTTTTTGTTAATTTCTTACACATTTTTTACAAAATTTATCAATTTCTGTCAGAATCTTGGAAAAAAACTGAGAAAATTTGTCCAATTCTCACAAAATGTGAGCAGACAGTTCCACCAGGGTTAGGTAGACTTTTGGTGAACTTTCAGTCGACTTTTGATTCAATTTGTCGAGGTCCAATAGATCATTTTTTATTGTATTTTCTTCTCCAGACAGGATTGCATGCTCTTCGACATTCCTGACTCCTCGGGGAAACGAGGAATTTTTATTTTAATCTTTGATGGTCGAATTCAAAACTACTTTTGGTCAACTCTTTATTTTTCTAAAGTTGACTAAGAGTCCTTGACAAGACATTGAGAAATTGAACTGAAAGTCAACATAAAGTTTTGCTCAAGTTGACCAAAAGTCGACCAGTAGATCGACTTTCTGTGAACTCTAGGTCAACTTCTGGTCGACTTTTGGTTCAACTAGTCGAGGTCATGAGGAGCTTTTATTTCAATCTTTGGACTGATCAATTTCAAGTCGACTTTTGGTCAACTTTTTATTTTCGTTTTTCTGAAGTTTACCAAAATTTATTGACAAGACCTTGACAAGTTGAAAGTCGACCGAAAGTTGACCTAGAATTGACCAGAAGTTGACCAGAAGGTCGACTTTCGGTGAACTGAAGGTCAACTTTCGGTCGACTTTTGGTTCCACTTGTCAAGGTCCAATAGTAATTTTTGTCCTTGTCAAGTTGAACCGAAAGTCGACTGAAAGTTGACCTACAGTTGACGGAAAGTCGACCTTCTGGTTAATTGGTGGTCAATTCTAAGTCGATTTTTAGTTTAATTTGTCATGGTCTAAGAGTTAATGTTTGATTTTATATTTTTTTAGTCAGGAATGCCTCTCGAAATTCCCGACTTATCAGAAAAACGAGGGATTTTTTTCATTCTATGCACGGGTCAACATCAAGTCCATTTTTCGTCAATTCTAGGTCAACTTTCGGTCGACGTTAAACTTGTCAAGGTCTTGTCATGGACTTTTGATAAATTCCGGAAGAATGAAAATAAAAAGTTGACCAGCAATGTGAACCAAAAGTCAACTTGAAGTTGACTAGCAGAGTTCAAAAAAAAAATTCCTCGTTTCCCCGAGGAGTCAGGAATGTCGAAGAGCATGCTATTCTGTCTGAAGAAAAAAATAAAATAAAAAATTTACTATTGGACCTTGACAAATTGAACCAAAAGTCGACTAATCGATTAATCACACAAGATTTACCCTGCACGAAGCATGATGTGAAAAAAACTTGTAGCGTCGTTTGTCGCAAGCGTCGGCACACCTTGCACAAGATGTCCCTCCCCTATTGTTTTAAGGAATAACGATATTTCGTAGTTACCGTTGTCATCAGCTTAATCCGTTAAATATTTTATTGTAAATAATGTAAAAAGTCATTGAATCCATGTGATTATGTATATATGTATTTATTTTTGATTGACTCGCCACCTCGCAAAAAAAAGAGCGTTGTATTTTTATGTGTACTTCTTTACGTTAGTATGTTTTGTGTGTGTGTGTGTGTGTGAGCAGCAGTGGTTAATATAATTTTATTTATAAATGATAAAAGCCACAACCGATATTTAAAATGGTTCAAGACACCGATAATAAATTTGTACACTGATGACCGATGTAAAAATAAAAATGCCGTTAATTTTCTTTTGTATGTGTAAATATATGTGTATATATGTACTATATTTATCAGCGTGTGTGTGTGTGTGTGTGTGTGTGTGTGTGTGTGTGTGTGTGTGTGTGTGTGTGTGTGTGTGTGTGTGTGCATGGGCGTGCATGGGCGTGCGGCCGATTGTAAATATCGGCGGATTTTTATGTAAAATGAAAAACAATTCATCGTATTCAAAATATTTTTATTTACAACCTGTGCGCTTATATCCTTAGCTCTAAAAATAAAAGACCGAAATAGCGAGAATATTTTCATTAGCCTAGGCAAGAAGAAAACGCAGCATCGCCGTCGACAATGGAACAGCAGGTAGGTTTTTCCAATTCCTCACCATTGAAATACAGCACCAGCGTCGCCTGAGCGGATAGAGTGAGAGAGAGAGAGAGAGAGAGAGAGAGAGTGAACGGGTGAGCCTGGCTCTATCGAGGCCCCCGCCTGAGATACTGGTTTTTATGTACACATTTAGACCCGTACGTTATATATATATATATATATATATATATATATATATATATATATATATATTTATAACCGTAGAAATCTTCTCGACTTCACGTTATTTCACGAGCATGCGCAATGTGAGGGCTCTACACGCATGCGTATCGGTATAAGAGCTGATCGCGGGACTCACGCTCGCGCATAAGCTGATAGAGCGAGCGCGAGTCTGTATAAGCTAGTTTCCGCGCCCCACCGCGTTCACGTCGCACGTAAGCTGATTGCGACGTGAATCCGTCGCGTCCCCCACTGCCGCCGCTGCCACCGCCGCGTGAAAAGCTTATCGTAGGGGATTAGAAAAATTCATTGAATCGCAGCTAGTCAGCGGGGGGAAAAGAAAAATGGATGTGCGCTGGCAACAGCCATGGACATCAATAATTTGCGGTCCTACAGGCTGCGGTAAAACAGTTTTCGTGCGACGATTCTTGCGTAATTTACCGGCCATGGCTAACGTTGCATTCGACCGTATTGTGTTCTACTACGGCGACTCTCTCGATCCTGCCACCGCGGCGTTACAGGTAGATCCTCGACAGACGGTAGCAGCGCCGTTACCTCGGTCAATACCTACGATCGATAGTAGCGAGAGTGGGAGCAGCGATGTTTGCCGCGACGACGGTAGAGATGGCACCACAATGCAGACAACGAGTGTGGAAAATGCAGCTAGCGACAAATTTGCCCCGAAAATTGAATTTTGTGAAGGTCTACCACAGCTGGAGGATGACTCAAGTCATAATCATCTTAAAAAATTGCTTATTATCGATGATTTAATGAGAGAATCGTCAAATAATACGATAGTTGATCTTTTTACAAAGGGCAGCCATCATAAAAATATGAGCGTTATATTTATCGAGCAAAATATTTTTCACCAAGGTCGCGGACAACGGGATATATCTCTCAATGCAAATTACATTGTGATTTTTAAAAATCCCCGAGATCGAGCACAGATCCAGCATCTCGCGCGGCAGGTTTACCCTGAAAATCCTAAATTTCTAGCAGAGGCATATCACGATGCAACCTCTCAGCCTCATGGTTATCTGCTGCTGGATATGAAGCAATCTACACCGGATATGTGCCGTTGCAGAACAACGATATTCCCCGATGATGCACGAATGCAAGTATATGTACCGAAAAATAGTCAGCGAAAATACTAGCGTACCGCGGGGTGGGCCTGAATGAAAAAATGTATTTAACGGTGTAGCTTTGATGCGCGGAGATCAGTAATGAACTCGAACGGGCGATGAAAACATCAGCATGAGGAAAACGAAAAAAAATAGCAAACCCGGCAGCGCAGGCAGCACTTCGCCATTCGTGAAACGTAACGCAGCATTGCTTCACGCTTTAGCCCTTTCGAACAAAGAACAACAAAAAGATTTATTGCGTACTGCTGATGAAACACTTGTGAAGTGTATCTGCGAGTGTTCTCTTAATGTTCTCTAGGGTGTGATTAAGCTTTCTCCGGGTGTGAAAAGTCGCCTAAAAAAGTATGAAAACGTCCTGCGACAGTTGGCATCGTGTTGCATAGGCGGACAAAAAGGCGCGGGGCGAGTAGAGTCAACAGTAAGACAAAAAAAACACAGCTGGAGAGCAAAAAAAAAGGTTAACTGCAGAAAGGTTGTGGAGCGTTTTTACCGTTATTATTGGCGCCTAGTATAGGGAGTTTAGTCAGTAGGCTGTTTGGCGGCGGCGGCGAGAAATAGGTAAAAAATTATTTCAACGATAAACAAAAATGGAGTACGCGAAGAAAATGATCTTAGTACAATTTGAATCGGTGGAGCGGCCGCAGATTCAACAGCATCAGCAAGATATCGCTACGGCTGGCAACGAACCGATGATTGGCGCTGGTGAGACGTTGAAAAATAATCGAGCAAAAACTGTACAGACACCTGGTGATCCGAGGTCGCGTCTTGATGCTGAGCTCGCTAACATTTTGCGTTCAAATAAATACGATAACGACGGCGATAAATGGAAAGATTATCTACAGGTACTGCAGCGGTATTTATTTCTTGTCGGGCCAAAAAATACTCCTCTCGAGCCCGCAACAGTCTCGGCGTTAGAGCCAATGCAACAGTTGAGTAACGATATTATTGTAAGAAGTGTTCCATCGAAATATACACGCATAGCAACTTCGCTCGTGAATTACATACAACAATCTGAGGAGTCGTCGCAGCGTATAAAATGGGATAAACAAGGCCGGATGACGATTGACGGTGTTTTTATACAGGGCGCTAATATTATCGATCTCGTTAACGACGCTGTACGCTCGAGAAAGACATTTAAAGCAAAAGGCCGAGCTCAATTTATGGAGATCCTTCGCGGTGCTGGTATACCGCATGAATTGATCGGTAATGAAAATTTGTGGATTTTGGCCCGATCAATACAGAGTTATAAACGCCCAAGACAGATGTCCGATGAAAATTCAGTTCCTGCTAACCGTGTGGGAAACGGCGAAAATGACGACGAATTAAGCACACAAAACTCCAAACGTCGCCGCCCCAACAGCGCAAATCCTTACATCAATTGGTTAAGCATCTAGATACGAGGAGAGGGGAAAAATAATAGGAATGTCGTTTGAAAAAATTTATTACGACGCGTCGCATCCCGCAGGATACGCGGGAGCGCGACGTCTTATCGTCGGGAGAAAAATATTACCTGTCTATGAGTGGCTCACACAGCAGGATGCTTACACCATTCACAAGCCTGTGCGGCGCTTGTTTCCACGCCTGTACTACAACGTGTCCAACATTGACGGCGTTTGGGAGGCTGACTTGGTGGATTTACGATCACTGAAGGAATACAACGATGGTGTTTGCTATCTGCTAATGGTCATTGACGTATTAAGCAAGTACGCGTGGGTGGAGCCCTTGCACGACAAAACCGTGCACGCGGTTACGATAGGTTTCAAGCGAATCTTGGCGCGTAGTGCACAGCGCGTTCCGGTATGCTTGCAGACCGATCGTGGAAAAGAATTTCTCGGGGGTGAGCTTCAAAAATATTTAAAAGAAAATAATATAATTTTCCGGGTCGCGCGCAATCCCGACATAAAGGCTGCTATTGTCGAACGGTTCAACAGAACGCTGAAAGAGCGTATGTGGAGATACTTTACGCATCGCAACACGTGGCGTTATATCGATATATTGCAAGAGCTTGTTTATGCGTATAATCATGCTCAACACGCATCGATAAAAATGGAGCCCTCAGCCGTAACGTTATACAATGCAAATATTGCGGCGAAAAATATGAAGAGTGCTTCCTTGAAACAGCGTGAAAGAAGACGCCATAACGCGTATAAATATAACCGCGACGATTACGTACGATTTAGTAGAACGAAAGGCACGTTCGAGAAAGGATATGAGAAAAACTGGAGTGAGGAAATCTTTCGTGTGAATAAAGTTTTCAAGCGTCAAGGATTATACGTTTATGAGCTCTGTGATCTCGAAGGAGAATCGATCGAGGGGTTTTTTTATCCCGAGGAAATCACCATTGTGAATAAAAATCGTATGAACGAGCAAGAGGAGTATAAAATTGACACTGTCCTACGCACTAAAGGACGCGGCTCGAAAAAACAGCTGTTTGTCAGTTGGGTGGGATATCCAACGAAATTTAATTTTTGGATACCAGCCTCTAACGCGCGAAATTTGTCTTGACGGCGCTACCCTACCAGGACGAACGACAGTAACCAACGTCGTTTGTCTTAAATTCCGACGGTTGAGTGATGAATTCCGACGGTTGGACCGCCGGGAACTGTCGGAATTTAAGACAAACGACTGTCGGTTACTGTCGTTCGTCCTGGTAGGGTACGCTGTGCGAGAGTACGTAAGAGAGAGAATCAAAATGCAGTATGACGGCGATTTTTCGCTTGTGTTGCCGAGTAACAGTAGCATGTAATATTTCCCAGATAACACGACAACGTGTTCTACAACGCAATTACCCCGCGAAATATCTCTAAATGGTCAATGGGTCGTGGCCTTATCGGAAATTCACATACCGTCCACGATTGTTCATCTGCAAAACGATGATACGAAAATAAAGTGGGGGACATACGAAGGTATCGAATATATTCACGATACAATACCATTCAATCTATATAAAACGAAATCGACCATTTGGACGAAATTTCATGAGATGTATAAAAATGAGCGCTCTTACCCTCGAAGACTACAGTAATTTTTTGAACCTCTTTCGCCATGGACGTGATCGTTGATATTCAAGCACTGTACGGAAAACGCGGCGAATTTTTACCAAAAGAGGTGGCGGTTACCACTCTTCAAGAGGAATGTTTTAGTCATTGGATCGTCGAACCACCGTGTGAATTCGGTGAATTGCCAAAACAAGGGCGCTCTAGTAACAACCATTTAACATGCTTCAATCACGGACTCGAATGGGTAGACGGGAACACAACGATGGAAAAAGTGTACAAAAATTTGCGCAGAGTGTGCCGTTTTGCTTTACGTGTATATACACGCGGTCAACAAAAAGCACAAATACTACGCGATATTCTTGGTCGAGAAATTTTTAATCTCGAAGATTACGAGGGGCCCAGCTTCAAGAAGATGCCTAAGAGTGAAATATTTTGTATTCAGCATAGAATTTGTAAGGATAATGAATCGACAAGGTGTACATTGAACAATGTTTGTCGCATAAAAAACTGGCTTCGGTTTGGAGTATTGGATTCTCGGAGCCCGGTCTATACGGAACCAGCTGCACAAGTGGTAATCCAAAAGGACGAATCAACCAGGGTGGAGCCACCAACAAAACCAACGAGGACAGACCTCAATAATAAAGACCACAAAAAAGGTATAGCCAAAGAGCGTATACATGACGATGTCGCGTGAATCGGTTAGTCTCGACCTGGATTTCTCAGATGGTTCGACACGCGTAGACGACGAGCTGGTCGGGCTTTTCTGCTCTAAACTTGAGATATCGCCTAAACTATCACAGGCGCAACCTCCAACTCCCCCACCACGAAAGAATCGCCAGCGTGATCGCCCACACTCCGAGTACACTGCCAGTTACGGGCATCACTTTTACCCTCTACAAACCGGGGATGAACAGCCTGCAGGTGCATTGCGATACGTCCAGGCGCAGACGAAAGGCGTTTTTGCCGCAGATCGAATACCGAGTCGCTGGTCTAGACCTGCAGCTATTGTAGCCAATACGGACGATCATACGAAAGCCGGGAGGCATTGGATTGCGCTATACGTAGGCAGCGATGGCCACGGTGTCTTTTTCGACAGTTATGGAAACCCCCCACTTATCCCCCAACACCATAACAGGCTGCGTAGAAATTCCAATACCTATGAGAACACTAGAGGATTGCAGTCACTCAAGTCTAGGGTTTGCGGCAAATATTGTATTATGTTTCTTAATCATATGTCTCGTAGCAATACTCTGGCTTCTTTTTGTCGGAAATTCTCAGAGAATAGGGTTCGAAACGATAAAATGGTCGCAAGCTATTATAAGAGATTGAAAAATTCTAGACGTAAGAATAAAAATGTAAAACGTCCTCGCTATAATAACAAAAATTACCACATAAAAGGAGGTGGATTCGGCGTCTCCTCACAATGTATACAATCATGTACATCACGCGTTGACTACTATTTGTAATAAATAAGAAATTTTATGTAAATTTTTTTATTTTTCTCCCTCTCCACACTATCACTCCTCTTCTTAGATATATAAAACCGTGAAACGCACGAAGCGAATTAGTCTGTAACAGAATTTTGAAGCTTTCACATCGGTTTTCTCTTACTTGAAAATGAACGGTCTCGACAAGATATTTTTATTCGGCGCTGTGAAGGCCGCTCACGAGCTCACTAGTGCCGAGTTGGAATATATTCCAAAGGTCCTATTGCTCGCACACTGGGGAAAGGACATCGCAAAACTATGGCACAAGCTACCGCACCATATAAGGGCAGACGCGGAGGTTGCCGAGCATATGCCGTGTTGGTAACATTATAACCTCCCGACAATGAGACATCATATTGACGGACCTCCGCCTCAAATAAGACACTATCATAAGTGTCATAGTGAGAAAAACGCCGGGAAAAACGCTTCAAATTAATTGCATTTAAACAATTAATTGAATAAACAACGTGTCGTGGTTGTAAGATCGTTATTATTTTATAACTATGAATAAACGAACATCAAAAATTGCATTGCTTTGTGTTGCTAATTTCAAAACCTTTACGCCCGTCGAATTCATTTAGAAGATAAGTTACCGACCCGGTATTTACTGACAGACAGTATTTACCGACCAACGTTGAGGAGGAAAACTGTTTTATCGACCGTAAGATATACAGGCCGCTCTAGTCACATGGATGCTGAGACACGTGGTCACTCGGGAAATTCTGAGGGGGTGAGGCGACCAGTACGGGGACCAATCACCGCTCGGGAAATTCTGAAGGGGTGAGGCGACCAGTACGGGGTCCAATCTGCGCTCAGGAAATTTTGAGGGGGCGGGGTGACCAGTATAGGGACCAACCAGCGCTCGGGACATTTTGAAGGGGGCGGGGTGACCAGTATAGGGACCAATCAGCGCTCGGGAAATTTTGGGAGTTATCACCCCCAACCCGTCTGCGCCACTTTGGTGGGGGTGGGTGACCAGTATAGGGACCAATCAGCGCTCGAGAAATTTCCCGATGTTGGGAGAAGGGGCGTGGCTAAGGGGTGGGGGACCAATCAGAGACGACCATGAGGCCCAAAGTGGTGGGGGGTAGGGACAGACAGGGAGGGGGCGGGGCCAGAGGGAGAGGGGTGGGGGAAGGACCCGGTCTCCCTATCCTGGTACATTACTACTCCCACGGATCACGCGAGAAGTCGAAAAATATATGAACACGCGGTGATCGCGCGGGACCTCGTCCGGAGACGCACAAATTCACTCCCATGGAAGCTCGAATGTTTTCGTGAATTTTGATTTGTACTAAGTTCGCTCGCGATGATCGCACTAAACTCACTCGCGTGATGACTTGATTTGCTAAATGAATAATGAAAAGACACGAGAAATCACAAAGCACGATGTAGCACGTGTCGCGGTGCGAGAAAAGATGGCGCGCACCGAGAGAAGCCTGTTGCGTCGTGACTCGTGGACGATATAATGCTCCACGTGAGTCAAGCGAGAGACCCACGCTAAGACGTGCACCGCGCGGGTCAAAAGAGAGACTTGAGCGACCGAGGCACCGCGCGAGTCAAGCGAGACGTCGAGCGACACGACGCACCGCGAGAGTCAAGCGAGATGTCGATCGCGCACGGTGATGATCAAAGATGGCGCGAGTGAGAACGTGACACGCACTATTGAGGAGCCGAGCGAGCATATGTCCTCGCGCGCGCACTCCGAAATTCGCACACAATGACTGTCCAAAATTTGTGATAATTTTCAGGAAAATTAAAGAGATTGCACTGTATAATGTTCTCGCCATCCGGCTCGAAGGACCAAATGTTGGAGAAATCGCGAGATGACTGTAGAGAGTGGTATGGAAATTCTATGAGAGTACAGGAGCTGGGTTGAGCGGTCGTGGCGGGAGCGGTGGAAAAATTAAAGGAAACAGATGCAATCTCTTTAAACTCTAATTACGACTTCATTAACAATTAAATCACTAAATCACAGACTGAATTGACTTGAGAGTTTTTGATTGAGTGTCACTGAATATCACAGTTCGTGACGACGTAGAGTGTCCGCGGTGTACACTAAAAAATGGCGAGAGCTCCGAGAGAAATATCTGAGAAGATTTGAGGAATCTTTCACAGTTACAAATCACTCGTGAGAAACTCAAAATGAAATATCCGCACTGATTACATGAATCGAGAAGCAGCCTCAGATCATTTGAGTTGCACACGTGAAGCTAATGTCTCTCACGTGTTAAGCTTAAGAACACTGGTGATGATGTACAGAAGAAAGCGTTGATCAGAGATGGCTGCGTAAGTACGACTGAATAGGATACGGAAGATGCCCGTGCGAGCGTGAGAGGCCTCGAGAGATGTAGTGACAAAGTTTGCACTGCTCTCGTGTATTCTTGATAGCGCTGGCATGCTCAGGTGATTTGTCGCATGAGCGCGCGCTGCGAGTGTCTCCGCGAAATGGCGGAACGTGAAAAAGGCTCAATATTTAACAGCAGGTGAGTCAAGAAGTGTCTGTGAGTGTGTGTGAGGGTGTCTGTGAGTGTCTATGTGAGTGCGGACAGACACCGAAATCGAGGACTTCGCTTTATATATATCGAGAAGTCAGATCCACCGGAAGTGGGTGTGCAAATGGACACTTTTCGTCGCGCCGAAAAATGTTTTTTTTTAAATTAATATTTTCTTACATCTCAGGGTCTCTATCGATCGGAAATCGACCGCTGATCACGAATATTCAATTTAAAAACATAATAAAAAAATCATCTCCCAAGAGAAATAGGCAAAAAGGGCGATTTTATGGTTTTTCGCCCTTTTAAGTATGATTCGTCAGGAACTTCTTGTCGCAAGAAGCATATTCGCGTTGCGCAAGAAATTTCCCATCAAATATATGCTTCTTGAACCGGTAAATGACGAAAAAAGTTTTCGACTTTTAGCAGGGGTCGGATCCACCGGAAGTGGCTGTGGAAATGGGCACTTTTCGTCGCGGCGAAAAATGATTTTTTTTTAAATTCATTCTTATATCTCAAGAGCTATATCGATCAGAAATCGACCGCTGATCACGAATATTCAATTTAAAAAAACGAATTCCAAAGAGAAATCGGCGAAAAGAGCAATGTTATGGATTTTCGCCCTTTTAAGCATGATCCGTCAGGAATTTCCTGTCGCAAGTAGCATATTCGCGTTGCACAGGAAATTTCACTTCACTTTTCACTTCACTTTTCTATTGAGCTCCACAAAGCCAGCTAGCTAGATTAGATTTTCATACTCAGTTCCTGTGAAATTCTCTATACACCGCTATGAATGGAAAAATTAATCAAATATCGCCCTCGTGCAATCTTCTTGAACACTGAGGGAGCAAAATGCATATTCAGTTACATTTTTTTAAATATGAAATTAATGAATCAATTTTTATTATTTTTGTATTTTCATCGTGGTGTTGGTCTGTACTCCCATAGCCACTTAAACATTCATGGATTGTCGTGGTATGAGTATACGGTGTTTTTTGCAGAACGCAGAAAAACGATCAACAACAATTCGCAAAAGTCAGACAATGAATTGAAATTTTTATCTTTTTTCCATTTTCTCATCTACTCTCTCATATCGATGGTAAATATTTTAGTAGTTCTATAATGCGTAAATTCAAAAATGCGTAACGACGGACTGAGAGTATTGAAGAACCTAAGGTCATTTTAAAGCTCGCATGTTTTTTGGAACGTATTGAGAATGTAGAAGCAAAAACTTCGCCGTTGAAACGCCTCTACAGAGAGAGTATTGATTGCGAACTGACCGTCTGCGGCATGTCGCATTGAGAGTTCGTGAAACTTCTGAAGATAGGGGTGTACGATTAGAAGCACGATCGTTTACACGACGCGAACGCAGAAATCGAAGGTCGATGGATCGTTAAAGAAAATTCTGCTTTTTCGTATAATCGATTTATCCATTACGAAACAGATACCGATGTTTCCATCAGCACTATAATGTGCGATGTTTGTAGTTTTTGTAATGCATATCAATGGAAAACCGAATCACGGGGACTTTGTTGTTTAAATGGCAAATTGCATTAAATGTGATCCACGAACCTCTTGAACCAATGAAAGATATCCCTCAACTGGCACTCGGGGTAAAAAATACCCCAGTGTTTATTTGAGCTCGAATAAAACGTACTAAATTCTTTTTTTTTTTTTTTTAGTTCAATTCCCCCTTTGGGTGGCCCCGGGTACTAGCCCATGTAGCCGCTTTTTTCCTCACTTCAAGGTTGGTCTGCAGTCCCGCACCTTTTTGATTTAATCGAAACTCAAAGCTGTATCGCAATTTTGCCGTGGGTGGAGGGAAACTGCAGAAGACCTCCACCGATACAGCCGGTAACTTACCTAATTCCCCCGATAGTAGCGCGAGAGGACTCTCGCACGACTATCAACGGATGGTTAGGCAGTTACCTCCTCCATTGCGATTCAGTGAGTCGTTCACCCGGTTAAGAGATACACATTAGCGCGATAAGGACCGCGCGAATGCCACCCCCGAAACCGTGTGACGACTCCCACCCATCGCAATGAGGTATTGGGACAAACTTATTTAAGGTGGTGTCCAAACCACCGGGGATTACAGCCGAAAACACTTGAAAAAACCCGATACATTTTTTCAGCGGTGTCGCCGGGATCGAACCCGTACTAAATTCAATAGAATGGACCAAGTGTCGCCATCTACCATCAGTTGACATCATCAACTAGAGAAAAAGTGGGATAGTATTGTGTGGCAAGCTTCAGTGTGGACAACGAATTCAGACGTACATAGAAGCACAATTCCTATGCTTCGATCCGAGACAAGTTTTTTCGGACAGAAACTGTCGCTTGGCGGCGCTGTGATCGGATCGTGACGTCACGTCAAACAGCGTACACCCAGTGGGCGGTCTCAAGAGAGAGAAAAGTATATGTCGCCGTTTCTGACTCTCTCTTTCTCTCTCTCTCTCTCTCTCTCTCGCACATATTTAAAGCACGCACAAAACAAAAATGTGTCATGGCATGACATGCTATTAAAAAAAATGCACCTCTGGGAATCATATCCAATAAACCAAACCTTTGTACCTACTTGACCGCAATTATACGGATTTAATCTTTTTCAGTACGCGTTTCATAACGAAATTTTAATTTGTTCCATTTCAGTTGGATTAATGTGTCTCACTCTACAGATGTTTTCAAATAAAACATCGTTTTTCAATAAATAAACTAGACTTACGTCGATTCATCTAATGGAAAACGGTGAAACGTGACATGTGGTTCTCTTCATTTGCTGCTGGAGCAGCCACGGTATACACAAATGTTCCGAGACGGCATTTTAATTACATAGAGACCCTTTAAATATCTTCAAAAACCAAGGAAACAATGAACACAAAGGCACGTGCCGGCTCGGACTGACAATGGACCTTTAACTCGTGGTGTGATACTGGAAGTTGGAGGGGAGAGAAGTGAGAGCGCTGAGAAAGAGTATATGATAGAGCGAGACCGTGCTAGTACCCCACTGCATAAGCCGCAAGGAGCAAGAGAGAGATGAAGCGAGAGAGCGAAGAATGATGATAGAGCGAGACCGTGCTAGTACCCCAGTGCGTAAGCGGCTGGGAGCAAGAGAGAGATGAAGCGAGAGACCTAAGAAAGAGTGCGTGATAGAGCGAGACCGTGCTAGTACCCCAGTGCGTAAGCGGCCGGGAGCAAAAGAGAGATGAAGCGAGAGACATAAGAAAGAGTGCGTGATAGAGCGAGAACGTGCTATTACCCCAGTGCATAAGCCGCCGGGAGCAAGAGCGAGATGAAGCGAGAGAGTTCAGAAAGAGTGCGTGATAGAGCGAGAAAGCGCCATTACCCCAGTGCATAAAGCCGCAAGGAGCAAGAGAGAGATGAAGCGAGAGGCGGAGCTACGGTGGAAAATATTTATGTGTTACATCGGTGAGCCGTTGGTGTACAATACACGCATACGGCGCCGCCAGCGCCTCTAGCTACTGGGGTGCAGAACTAACGCGTGTACCCCAGTTCGTCTGGAGGCATAGGAATTGTGCTTCTATGTACGTCTGAATTCGTTGGTGTGGATTGAACAGCTGTTCGACGTAGACTTCCTGAAAACGTGGGGTATTTTTTACCCCCTGTGCCGTGAGTGTATAACAAAGTTTTTTTTTCACAAAGTTTGGACGATTGTTATTAATAATTTTTCTACAATTTCAACTGTAAGTACATCATGTGAAGTGGAATAAATTTTTTTTTCCATTATTTCATGCGTTTTTACTTATCAGATGGCATACAATCTTCGGCCACGGTTGCTTCGTAACGAGTTGTTGGAGGCTTTATATGATGAAGCCGACATTGGCGGGGATGGGAGTGATGCTGAAGAGAATAATGGTTCAGATTTGGAACACGAGCCTGATATGGATTAGTCAGACACTGATGATGAAGATGAATTGGAAGAGGAAGCTGAGAATGCGCCTCCAACAAAACGACTGCGTCAGAGAGAAGAGGAGGAAAATGCTCTCTATGATACTCCGCTTAGTGAGCGATTAAAGCAGCCTCGTTGTCGATCACGAGGAAGACCACAACAAAAATTGTACGGGAAAGGAGGAAAAAATGGAGTAAATAAGTTCGTTTGGAGTCTCAACAAATCGACGCTTCAGTTCGATCGAATGAATCCTCCCTTGCCTGATTATACACCTGGTCCAATCGGCGATGCCGCTAATTGCGAGAATATTTTCCAATTTTGGAAAGTATTATTTGACGATGAAATAACTAATATCATTGTTGAATGTACGAACAAAAAAATTGAAAGTACTTGTGCTGATATGATTGCTCAAGGCATGAATCTTCAAAGCTACCATTATCACACTGACGCGAGAGAAATAAATGCTATGATTGCCATTCTCTACCACTCCGGGATGTGGAAAACACATCGAATAGATGCCGAGAAATTATGGAGTTATGGGAACGGAGTAAGCTTTTACAGATGTGTGATGCCCTTCAAACGTTTCAATTCTTTAACATCTTGCTTACGCTTTGATATCAAAACTACAAGAGATCCTGCAGATAAACTTGCTCCGATCCGGAAAATCTGGGACATGTTCATAAATAATTGTACCAAAAATTACAATCCGAGCAACATGTGTACAGTAGATGAGCAGCTTCATGGTTTTCGCGGACACTGCAAACATCGAATTTATATGAAATCAAAACCCGATAAGTACGGGCTGATGTTGAAAACGCTGAACGATACGGTAACTTCTTACTTGATTTTTGCTATCCCTTACTTAGGAAAAGCTCACGGGCTGTCGAATAATGAGTCCGTATCGGAGTTTTTCTTTCATGAAGTCACAGCTCCGATTGAGGAACTAAACGCACTGTGACCATTGACAATTGGTTCACAACGATTCCGCAGCTTTTGAAAATGTTGGAAGAGCCGTATAATCTCACTATCACAGGCACGATTCGAAAAAACAAGCGTGAGATCCCAAGTGAGATGAAAGTAGCAGGTAAAGATGTTCCACACAGTAAATTTTGTTACACTGACAACTTAACTTTATTATGCTACACTCCGAAGAAGAATAAGATTGTGCTTCTCGTCTCCACATTCACATCATCAAATGAGATAACTGATGGCAAACCAAATATGGTTCACCATTACAATAAAACAAAAGGTGGTACCGATACATATGATCAGCTCTGTTATTCGTTTTCAACAGCCAGGCGAACCAAAAGATGGCCACTCCGACATTTCTTTGGTATGTTGGATCAGGCTGTTGTGAATGCCAGAATCTTATTAACGGGCAAACTCATAAATGAAAACAAGCCCAACAAAGTCACCGCACAACGTTGTTTTGAGGAATTGATCCAGCATCTTGTGAAACCGATGCTAGAAGAGAGGTTTACAACTCTTAATCTTCGGAGAGACATTCGCTTCGGAATAGCTGCAATGTTGAATATTGATTCACCTCCAGAACAAAACGAAGACGGAAGTAAAGTAAAAATGCTTGAAAATTCTGTAAGATGTGTGCTTTGTAAACGCAGCCAAGACAGGAAAACGAAAATGTCTTGCTCTGCTTGCAATCGCCCGATGTGCCACGAGCACCGCGCAGGATTTTGCATCAAATGTGTCGGCTATGAATGAAAATTTCAGCACTTTCCATCATTTTCACATTAATTTATGATGAAATAATTTTTATAATAATTTTTGCGATTTTCAATTAAAAAATGGATTTGGATATTGAATAATGTGTTGCTTCATTTTACCCCAAATTCACACTTTCATTTTGCAAAATAAATACCTTTTTTGGAAGCATCGATATCGCACTAATTTTTTCCTCAAAGTGTACTAATTTGAGAGTACAACTGTAAATTTTTAGCTCAAAATATTAAAAATTAATGATGTTATGAATTTTTAAGTGAAAAAACTCATTTTTTAGGTTTTTTTTATCGAAGCTTTTTTTCAACTAACTTAAATCGAACAAATCACTACAAAGCCGATTATACTTTAATAAACATACTTGAAACTATATCGGATTAAATTTTCATGCAAGAATATTGAATAGCGGCTGCGCAAAACGCATTTGAATACGTGGGGTAATAAATACCCCTTGTGCCAGTAATGTCATATGGAGGAGTTGTGCCAGTTAAGGGATATATTAAGTGGCGCACATAGATTATCAAAATGTTTTTTCGAAAACTCCCGTACATACAACACGCCCAAAAACACCAAAAATAGTGTACAAAAATTGGAGACAAGTACATTTACGAAAGTATCTCTAATTTAGTGTTCTTACAAAAAGTTGTGAAATAAATAGACATGAAACTCACAACACACATTGCCAAGCACATATAGTTTCCAAATGTAACTTTAACTGTGTAATGATGATTTTTAGGGGTGGAATCAAAATAAAAAAATTCGACAAATCTTGACGGTAAAAATGTAAGAAATAGTGAAATCAAGTGAAAATTGTTAACAAAGGGAAATTATCAATGAAAAATATAATAAAAAAAATAAAAATGTCTTGGCGAGTTCGTTTTTAACGGATGATCAGTCAATACGGGTTTTTAGTTAACCGGTGAAAACCAGGTATGCTCAGTGAAAAAACTCGCCTAGTACTTTTTATTTTTTTGATTATTTTTTTCATTGATAATTTCCCTTTGTTAACATTTTTCACTTGATTTCACTATTTCTTAAATTATTACCGTTAAAATTTTTTTATTGTTACGCCACCCCTAAAAATCATGATTACACAGTTAACGCAACATTTGGAAACTACATGTGCTTGGCAATGCGTGTTGTGAGTTTCATGTCTGTTTATTTCACAACTTTTTGTAAGAAGACTGAATTAGAGATACTTTCGTAAATGTACTTGTCTCCATTTTTGGTGTTTTTGGGGGTGATTTGTCGACTTTTTGCAAAATGTTACCATTCGGTTTTTCAACTGTACATAATTCATTATTCTATTTGATTATATAATTTAATATTATTTATAATTTCATGTAATTATATTATTTTTATATACTTAGTTCATAATTTGGCTTGTAATATTATAAATACTATAAATATATTATAAATA
The DNA here is from genome assembly GCA_946863875.1 of Alloplasta piceator. Lineage (NCBI taxonomy): Eukaryota > Metazoa > Arthropoda > Insecta > Hymenoptera > Ichneumonidae > Alloplasta > Alloplasta piceator. Next base: position 40,758,529 of record OX333072.1, on the reverse strand, counting down.
TTATAAATACTAAGATTGATATTAATACCCCTACAGCACACAATATTGCAGAAATATTGCATGCAATCAATATGCAATATTCCAGCAATATCACTCGTATTGGATATGCAATATTGCAGGAATATTACGTGCATGGAAACTTTATCATTTGAATTATTGCATAAAATAAAAATATGTAGTCTTCATTGATTGTTAATTGAGACCCCGATACCGGACCTTTATCGGTGCTCGGTGGCGCTCTCGCCAGCGCGAGAGCGCGCACCGACCGCCGCCACCTAACGGATCTCAGGCGAAGTGCCGAGATCGTGGCAGGCCCCAGGTCATCCCGTTACATTATATAGTCATATTTTGCGAATAAGAATCATTCAGAAACAAAAAACATTTTGGTTTTATAGCTTTTTTGATATTGAACATTTTTTCAATACGAATATCACAATGTCTTGATTATATTATATCGCTGCAATATCACATGTCTTATCAATGTCAAAAGCACAACAAAATTTTAAAAAGAAATATGAAAAAAGAAAAAGAAAATGACGTGAAATTAATCGTTATTGATGTTTTATGAGGAATAAATGAATAGATTTTTTCGATATTTATTACGCTTGTGTAGTTGCAAAATTTGAAGTTCCATCTCATTAATATCGCTGCAATTTACTCGCAACGTTTCTACGAAATATTGCAGCAAACATTCCTGCAATATTTTGTGCAATATATCATTGCACATGCAATATAACAACATTGCTGCAACATTGCAGCAACGTTTCAACAAAATATTACAGAAATGTTGCTTGAGAACGTTCCCGAAACATTGCTGAGAAGGTTTAGTGCAATGTTGCATAGCAATGTTACCGCAACATATCTGCAATATATCATTGTACGTGCAATATGACAACATTGCTGCAACATTGCAGCATCGTTTCAACAAAATATTGCAGAAATGTTGCTTAGGAACATTCCCGAAACATTGCAGAGAAGTTTCGGTGCAATGTTGCGTACGCAATGTTGCCACAACATATCTGCAATATTTCATTGCACGTGCAATATGACGACATTGCTGCAACGTTGCAGCAATGCTATGTGCTGTAGGGGTAGGGGCACTAAAGCCGATGAAATTCATGCGTGTTTGAAGTCATCTTTCTTATGGGAGTCCGTCAAAAAATTGAGATTGACTACGAACATGCGTGTATATTTAGGTGGCGGGCCTCAAGCCCGATATTTTTGCTAATACGTTAATGAAACTTGGCAATGGAACTTATTTAGAGCAAAATGGAAAAATAGTCATACATCCCGATTTAGCCTTAATCGTTTCTGATTTGAATGATTTAATTTCGAAAGTATATCCAAATGTATCTGAGGTTTCACAATGAACAGCACCGTGGCTTAGAGAACGATCTATACTTGCTCCAAAAGACGATAGAGTTGCATCCATTAATGGATTAATCCTGTCTAGGTTTCATGGGGTTGAAAAAGTATATAAGTCTATCGATACTCTAATAGGAGAACACGACGCTACAAATTATCCTATTGAATTTTTAAATTCACACGATCTACCAGGACTCCCACCTCATAATTTAAAATTAAAAGCGGGAGCACCAATTATATTAATAAGAAACTTGAATTCACCAAAATTATGCAACGGTACCAGATCGAAAATTAACTAATTAAATTCATAACTGATGGAGTATTTAATCGAAGCTGAAATAGTCACCGGCAGCTCCATTGGTGAATCAGTATTGATTCCTCGCATACCAATGAATAATGATACCTTCAAATTATCCGTTTGAGTTTAAAAGATTGCAATTTCCGGTTAAATTATGTTTCGCAATGACGATTAATGAATCACAAGGGCAGACATTCGAAGTAGCTGGGATCGATCTATACGATAAATGTTTTTCTCATGGTCAATTATATGTCGCCTGTTCAAGGGTACGTTCTGAGAAAAATCTGTTTATTTATGCCCCAGAAGGAGAAACTGTAAATATTATTTACAGAGAAGTAATACATTAATAGGCAATGATGCACGATCCTAATCCCGAACCTAAATGGAATACAGACACCAAGTTGTAACAATAAATCACGACTATGATCGAAAAATCACTATGGACGGTAAGTTTGGAAGCGACGTGACGAGAAACTCCGTACATGAAAGTGAGGTAATGATTGTCTTATAATAATTTTGCACCACTATTATGTGATAATGGCAGCTGTGCGCCAATGGCAGCTGCGCGACAATGAAAGTTACGCGACAATGGCAGCTGCGCGCCAATAGGCGTTACGCGACAATGGCAGCTGCGCGCTAATGGAAGTTGCGCGACAATGGCAGCTGCACGCCAATGGAAGTTGTGCACCAATGGAATTTTTCAATTTATCTATTTGAATTTCTTTGTTGGAGGGTGGGAGGGGGGTCGTTCCTCTGTTTGCAAGGTATAACAGGCCTGATGAAAACATAGATCGGTTACAACATTGGTAGAATAACTTCTTCTAATATCTTTGTAATACACGAAAATTAAGTAGTGGTTTAATGGTCCTGTCTGAAGTTCTTGAATTGTTATTTTCAACGCCGTTAAACCTTTTTTGTCCTGTTAAACAGACACAGAAACGGCCTCGTGGGTGGGTCCTCTTATAGCGACCTCTACGTGGTAGGACCTGGGAAATTAATGCTACGTTCCGTTACGTTGAATTATCGTATTCAATTCAAGAGAATGTACCATTAATTTGCAAACGACTATAAAATTTGAATTGAAATTAATCGTCATTTTGAAACCTATGAAACCTATGAAAGTGTTTATACATATTTATTTATGAATATATTTCAACGTTATCTTTTTTTTTTATTTTCTCAGATGCGAACGCGCGAAGCGCGTGAGCCACAATACCCACACAGCAATATGACGTCTGAAAGAATCGCAGTAGATTTCTTATGTAAGATTTGAATTTCATCTGCCTCCACGGGAATTCGAACCTGCGACCTGCCTATCTATCCTACTTACGAACCTAACAGGCTACCTATTACGCTACCAACTACTTATGAATTTTCTTTACTTACATGATATACCAGTGGTGAAATCCCAGAATTTAAACGGTTCCGATATGTATCCGAACAAACATTATCACGTAGTTCATCTGGATATGCGATTTCTAATTACTTTTGAATATTCATTCCGAAGATCTCTTAAGGGGAGGGTAAACCCCTCCCCCGCCTTTCCGCTCTCGTGAGTGCGAGAGAGATAGAACTAAAACTTTTAACACATTTTTCTCGGAGATGACTTGATGGAATAAAAAAAGAATATAGTGGGGCCACCTGTACACATTAATTACGCAGGTGACCCCACTAATCTTTTTTCATTTCATCAAGCCATCTCCGAGAAAAATGCGTAAACCAAATGTTGAGGTTATGTTGACCTTTTTACACTCTTCTTAAGTAATTCTTATTTCAGACTTCTTCGGACTAACGTCTGCGAGATATCATACGTGTTGCTCTAGAAGTAGTCTTGAAAAAGTGTTCGCGAGGAAGTATTTCTGGTTTTGTATTGGATGACTTTTACGGAATATCTTGAAGATATCTTTTAAGGATATCTGACAGTTGATTTCATTCCGCAGATCTCTTAAGTTATTCTTATTTCAGACTTCTTCAGACTAACGTCTGCGAGATGTCATACGTGTTGCTCTAGAAGTAGTCTTGAAAAAGAGTTCGCGAGGAAGTATTTCTGACTTTTGTGCTGTGTGGGTAGCCTGCTATATATACTATATATACTAGTATATATAAGTTCCAAAAAGAAGCGAAATCAATCACAAAATACTTCCAAAAAGTAAAAAAAAGGACGCCAAGTATTAAAAATCCCAAAAATTCGAATTCAAAAAAATCACAAAAATTAAAAATTTTAAGAAAATCCTAAAAACTCGAAATTAAAAAAAAAAGAAAACAAATCACGCAAGCCAAACCAAAAACTTGGCGTACGTAAATTAAAAAAAACACAGCCAAACTGAAAAACTTGGCGTGCAGGGTTAAGAACCAATACGCTCGGCGAGGAATTACTAAGTCCAGTTGCTCTTACCATTTAACGAAGGAGTGAACACATGAGAGAATGAAAAAGAAAAGAATTGCACAAGTGCACTAATAAGCAACCATGAGAATAAACACGAGAGGTAACGGCCGAGTAAGCTAGTGAGTAGTAAGGATAGGAAAAGTTCACTGAGAAAAATCTTGTACAGTTTATATTTAAATAAACGAACAATGATATTATCATTATTTCTCGAATAGTAGAGAATCTTTCGTTGACCTTTTGTTATGTTCGAATTTGATAATAAATCATAGTAGCATCCCTGCACTGTAGGTTCAACAGTTATAGATTTAGGTTTCACGGGAAAATTTTAAGTGTGTACATATAGCGTGTATGTAAAAATATATTTCGGCCTATATACGTTAGGCTTTCCTATTCGTGCACGTGTGTGAGAGAGAGCTAGGCGATGGGAATAACCCCTCCCAGCCACGATCTCGAATAGATAAGACGCGTGAAAATAAAGGCAAACGAAATATACATTAAATATCATTGTCGTTCGTTATTTCGCCCGATTTCATCCTGAAACACAATGACGGCTTTATAGCACATAATGGTTGCAATAATCATAAATATCGTTGCTACTTCTTTTATCATGAATTTCCTCGGTGTAACATATGTAACGATATTTTATTTTCATAACGATTCATCCATTAGTTTCTCTCTTAACAGTCAATCGTTTAAATATTGAAAACTCATCTTGAATATTGAATGGCAATGACATCCACGACGTATGCAGGAATGCGACCAGGCCTGGATTTACGATGATTGTCGTGGATGCACGTGACGATTGAGCGAGTTTATTAGAATATTCAAGATTCTAATTGACAATATAAAAAGCGATGCTCGAATTACGATTGAATTCGACAATCTCATAACGATCATTGCACATAATGCGTTAGTACTACGCGAGCAAACCACATATTTGACAGTAAAATATTCTCGGGATAATCTGTGTTATCACTATATAAGTAGGTATAATAATTTTCTATCTTATCTCGTGGAAATCCTGCGGCACCTCCCAGGCTTATTTTTCTCAACCCTGTACGCCAAGTTTTTTAGTTTGGCTATGTCTTTGAAAATTTACGCACGCCAAGTTTTTGGCTTGGCTTGTGTGATTTGTTTTCTTTTTTTTCAAATTTCGAGGATTTTCTTAGAATTTTTAATTTTTGTGATTTTTCTAATTCGAATTTTTGGGGTAAATCAGACAATAAAGAAGTGATTTGATTAAATTTTTTCAAGCCTCTAAAGGGGGGAGGGGGGACAACTGCCCTTCTCTGCTCCCCCTTGGCGATGTCTTGTCACGCTTGTTTCTCGTTGCACTAAGCGACAATAATGACAGACTGGATAGGTGAAAAAACCCTAAAAATTACATTCACACTAGAAACGTACTACATTGTATGTATCCGAGATATTCTCGTTGTATCCAAGTTTGTTTTGATACATTAAAGCTCTACAAATGCTAAGAAAAGGTCTCGGTCTCGGACGCGACTAGCATCAAAAAGAATAGGTGCTCAATACTTTTAGCCTAGCGGATCGATGCAACCATAATTAACCTGAAAAGAACCGGTCCGTTTGAAACAAAAATGAACGCAAAACGTCCTGATAGACATTTTGCATCATATTGTCGGCAACAGTACGTCACGAAGCTGTGGCGTCAGTAAGCCGCTTCGTACTTCCGCATTAAGCTGCATTCTAACGACACGTAATGCTGCAATACGGCGCACTGCGCATTTAGAGCATATCTGCAGAAAACTGTGCTCTTAACCTTATTTTGACGTCATATTGGCGGCACATTGTGCTGCGTATTTGCATCGTTTTTGCAGCCCGTCTTGACGCAAATGTGCCGTCTATATTGCATGAAGCTGTGCTGCGTATTTCTACAGCAGGTTTGTCTATCTGGGATAACCTTATAACCTCACGTCTTAAAGGAACCAAAAAAGAACCAATGTAGTAACCAAATGATGGTTGGTAGAAGGTTGTAGTTTGATCAAAACAACCGAAAAAGAACCACAGTATAATTCGAAATGAATCGGAAGATAATCGAAACAGGACCGATCAACACGGAAAAAATGACTCACCAACCAAACACTTAGTGCTCTCCGCGCCAGAAGAGAAATTGGTTGGATGATCAACTAGATAGTAGGTTGGATCAGCTATATTATTGGTTACCACAACTAAGTCAACTAAATAACTAGTAGATCCAACCAACTATCTAGTTGATCCATCTAATTTCTTCTCTGGCGCTCAGAGCACTAAAGGCGGGTTTATGCAGCGGCCGTAACTTAACTTTAAAAAGTTGAAAGTATATATTGCCCTTGTGGCGTTTATGCAGTTAAGGCCAGTTAAGGCCAAAGCTGCATATAACGCCACAAGGGCAATATACACTTTCAACTTTTTAAAGTTAAGTTACGGCTGCTGCATAAACCATGCAGGCTTCAGTGTTTGGTTGGACCAACTAAGGGCCGTATTCATAGTCGTTTTTTCCATGATGAACCAAAAAAGGATTGATAAAGAACCGAAAAAAAACCATTACATTCGATTGAACATGAAGGTTGATTTTGATTCATGGGGACATAGAGAAAAAAAATCTTTCTGCACGCTCATCTAGATAAGCATACTCTTCGCATATTCCGTATGGGACTGAGCATTCGCGGTACTGCGACATCTCACAGGGAGTCTCGGAACTAATGTGGTTGCATACAGTTCGCGGACGGTTGCTTTCCGGTTCATTCTGCAACCCATTTGTAACTCTCATCGAATCGATTCCAGTCGATTGGTTCGGTTTCAATATGGTCGCTTCACGGTTGCTTTTTCTTTTAAACGGACCGTCCTTTTGTGGTGATTTCTCGGTTGTTTTAGGGTTTCTTATTTTTTTAAAAACCAATATACAACCAGTCACCGGATTGCAACCGTGATGCGACAGTTGCGCCGATCCGCTAGTGGACGCCTGTAAGTCCGCTAGATTCGTGGATTATTGAGGAAGCATGCCCTACTCTATTTTTCTCGTCCTTTATTGTCCCGTCTCCCTCTCTGCCATTGCGTTTTTAGTGGGATTAAAAGATGGAAAAAATAATATCGATGCGGCTTGTCATGCCTGTCGGATAAACACTCTCCGGCCAAACGAAGAATAACTAATCGATTGAGACGTGCCTAATTTCGGGAACGACGTTATTAGCTTGGTGTTTATAGACCGGCTGAGGGGCGAAAAAGCTTCGAACAATTCAACCATATCTGAAAAACGTTTCGAGCGGTCACGTCAAAGTCTGGTAAATAAGTAGACTATCAAACTCCCTTTGGTGTAAAGTTTTTTCTGCAATTTTGATATTGACGCACTTGAGTCTTAATGTTATCTTCGATTATGTGCGATTTTCAAACTTCTTTATACCCGCTAATAATTAAAAGATGAGCATAAATCCACCCATGATGGACAGGAAATTTCTTTTTCCTTAGACTTTTCGAAATTCCAAGTAAGGATATCGATTGGAAATTGCTCACTGATCACGAATATACTATTCAGTTTAAACTGATAAGAGAAAAAAGAATTTTGGTCAACATTTTTCAATGCTCTAAATGAAAATAACCAAGTCCAAGTGAATGTTTTAGTTTCATGTTGCACTGCAAATGGCCATAGCGTTTTATAATACGGCAGTACATTTTTAATTCGGACGATTTTTTCACATTCGCTTCGGTCTAATAATTTTATTTTCATCGATGTGACTTACTAAAAATAGATCTTAATATACACTGCCGGCCAAAAGTTTGGAAACACTCGCCCCGATTCCGCGCCGCATAAAAAGTTTCCCTGCTCTTTTATAAATGAAGATATTTTTATTCAACAAGCAGCATTTCAAAGGGGACATATTCAGCTTCATTCCGCTTTTTCCAAAATATGTTTTCGATTTTTTTGGAACCCGGTATGCCCTTCGAAACATTTTCTCACAATTTTTCTCAAAAAAACGACCATATATATAAAATGTAACGTAACTCTAAAATTACTGGGTTTTTGTAAAATTACTAAAAGGGTAAAAAGTTGCATACCATTATTTTAGATTCAATTTTAAAAAATCAGATTTTTTTCAACTTTTTTTTCCGACATTTTTCCTGTCGACGAGATTTTTTTTATCTTAAAGATCGGGTCTCTAACCTTTATCAACACGGGTTTTTCGATGAAAAAGCCATCGAGATGCAATCATTCTGGTTTCAATAAAAAATTTTCAACATTTTTTTTTCGACAATTTTTCCTGCCAACGAGATATTTTTTTATCTTTACTTCATCTTACCCCGTCTACACGGATTTTCCTATGAAAAAGCCGTGTATATGAGGTAAGAGACCCGGTTGTTTAAGATAAAAAAATATCTAGTTGACGGGAAAAATTTTCGAAAAAAGAAATATTGAAAAAAAATTCTGAAAAAATTTCATTGAATCCAGAATGATTGTATGAAACTTGTTACCCTTTCAGTGACTTCATTAAAACCCAGTAGTTTTAGAGTAACGCTACATTTGATAAATATGGTCGTTTTTTGCGAAAAATTTAATATTTTTACAAAGTAAAAATGTACGGAACTTAAAAAAAAACGAAATTAAAGCTTATACTCCTCCCCACCAGTTTTTCACGCGCAACATAGTATAACAAATTTTGTATGGGTCGTCCCAAGCAGAAATTTCGGCAGGGATAACTGGATCCTGGTCCGCGTCCCGAGCTCCCGATCGAGATCTGATCAGACATCGCATTGGATTCCGATAGGGAATGTAATAATTGCACCCTGGATCCCCGTAGGGACTCCGAATTTGGGGATCCCTATCAGAATCCGGGCCGGAACCTAAAGGGACCATTGATTTCTTTGTATGGACATTCGAGTCCAGAATTATTTATCAATTCCATTCATTTATTAGCAGTTACGATAAAAGTCAGTTTTTTATTCGTGAATGGTAGTTTCTAAAGTTAAAATAAAATTAAAAAACAAAATTTGAAGAAAAAAATGTGTCGCTACTGGGATTTGAACCCCCGACTCTCTGTTCTTACGTGTATCTTTGAATTGAGAATGAATTAAATATAAAAAAAAGATCGTTTGAAAATTAATCACTTTTTTTTGACAACAGAATATATCCGTACACGGAAAAAAAACTCGTACGACCTTGATCATAAGTTTCGAGGGTTGACATAACTTATGAGGGGTCAGAATCCCTGGAATTAAGTTATGAGGGGTCACTTAACTTATGAGGGTCACGGTTTTTTCCAAACAGTTTTGAGGGTTAACATAACTTATGAGGGATCAAGGGCTCTGAAATTAAGTTATGAGGGGTCACTCAACTTTTCAGGGGTCACGGTTTTTTCAAACAGTTTAAAGGGCTTACATAACTTATGAGGGGTCAGAGAGTGAAATTAAGTTATGAGGGGTCACTTAACTTATGAGAGGCCGTTTAACTTATGAGGGGTCACAGTTTTTTCAAACAGTTCTGAGGGTTTACATAACTTATGAAGGGTCGGGGACTCTGAAATTAAGTTATGAAGGGTTACTTAATTTATGAGGAGCACATAACTTATGAGGGATCAGGAATCTTGGAATTAATATTTGAGGATTTACATAACCTACGAGGATTCAGGGGTCGCGAAATTAAGTTATGAGGGGTCATTTAAGTTATTTTAAAGAGTGAAGTATCCTGAAATGAAGTTTTGAGGCCTTATATAGGGGCGTAATGTGTGTGTGTGTGTGTGTGTGTATATATATATATATATATATACAAATACATCTATAACTTAATTCCAGAATAAAAAAGAATACATCGAGCAATAATAACGTGGGTTAACCTAACCGACATCCTATCTATAACCCTATCATCTACAATCTACAAACGTCGTACTCGATTACGATAGGGATCGAATGAGGATACTGGGAATGCAAGTGGCGTCATTATTTCTAATTTTTCTCACCGATCGGGATTCTGATAGGGACACCGGTTTTGGGGAATCCATGACAAATCCCGATCAGGATTCTTATAGAGACGCCGGTTTTGAGGAATCCATGGCAAATCCCGGTCAGGATTTGATGGGACGTTGGGCTTCCCTAAGAAATTTTTTTTGCGCAAAAATTTCAACGCCAAAAAAAGCCGAAAAACGACTATGTTCCGTAGGACGTACCGAAACAAAATCGAAACAAATTTTTTGAATATATGCGGAATGAATCTGAATATGTCCCCTTTGAAACGCCGCTTGTTGAATTGAAATATCTTCATTTTGAAAAGAGCAGTGAAAATTTTCGTGCGGCGCGGAATCGGGGCAAGTGTTTCCGAACTTTTGACCGGCAGTATGTACGTCAATTAATTAGTGCTATAAAAACGAAGAAATTCATGAGTTTCTGAACCCCCTCTTTTTAGAAAGTCTCATATTAAGGATAACCTTGAGGGTCAATAACTGACATGCAATTTCTATAATTGATTTTTCTTGGAATTACATTGATCAACAAACGGTGTCTGTGTGTATTTTTGTGTTTGTGACTGGTGCGCAAGTTAGCTAGAGTGCTTGGAGATTCCAAAGTGAGTCTTTTACTTCGTTAAAAATCGCGCACGCCTTGAGAATTGAACTCCTTCACCTCTTTAACGTTGCTACGGGACGGCATCTATGATTTCTTTATTTGCTGTTGTTAATTTAGAGAATGCAGACGCACGAAGGAAAGGACAAGAAAAAGAATGAGTAACAAGAACCACGTCACTAGACATATATTTGAATGGCACTTCCATAGGGTGATAGCCAGATGGTTCAATAAACCATCGGAAAAGAAAAAGAGATATATTTTATGAAACGCCGTCATTGATCCTTTTGTCGAGATGGATAGAATTATTAAGACACGACATCGTTTCGTCGTGAAGTTGAGAAAGAAATACTCTCAGTTATACACCAATGTGGCAAAATTAGAAATGTATGTGAATTTCATTCCACGAGATGGTGTTGTATCGCCAAAATTCAGTTAGTTACTCTGAATGGCGAGAGTTTGAGATAACTCCGTTATTTTGTTCAGGATCTTACCAGATTAAGGGTTAGAACCCAAATGAGTCGAACCGAAGGTAGTCGTATAAAAGAATAATTTATTATCGTAGATATAGAAAATACAAGTGGTAATAATTAATAGAGGCGCGTTGCGCTCGCCTCGTTGGACCAGTCGTGCAGGTTGGTACTTTGAGTCGGAACTGTCTTGTGTCTGCTCTCCGGTCCGTTATATACGGGAAAGAGCGCAATCACGTCATCATTTCTTTGTTATCATATTATTGATTTAACAATAATTTGTTAGTTCAAGATATTAGTATTTATATTCGTAATTCGGTTAAGATAACATGAATTACGAGGTTTTCGTATTAAGTGCTTGGCCGAGAGGCGGAAGATGCGTCGCTTGCGTTGTTGCTGACCTGCACAATTGCACCGGCCGGAGTTCGAACGCGCGTGTATTTGAAGAAATGACAACAATTGCTAAATCTGGGACACGCGTGTATCGCGATTTGGAATATTCGTAATATTTCGAAATCGAGGTATCTGGGATACAACAATGGACTTACCTACCAAGATTGAAAAATATTTCTTGACAAAATAACAATTGGATAATTATTGGGAAGTGCGACTCATCGGAAAGGCGTATCCCAAATTTTTAAAAACATTCTATTAGATAATGATGACAAAATAAAAATTAGTTTGGGGATAGGCCAACTTTTTGCAATTAAAAAAAAAAATAAAGGAAATTAGCTACTAGAATAGATATCCCCGTTGCAGAGTTCCTGTTGTTTTTTGCTGTTTAACCGTCCGCATGCAGAGTTTCTATACAGATGTGAAAAATTCATATCTTCCATACCTTTAATTTTACTCCATTCCATTCCATTCCAAGAGACTGCATGTGAGGTTTCAAAGAGGACGAAAACCACAGAAACTCTGCAATGGGGATATATATTCTAGTAGCTAAATACCTTTATTCTATTTTTAAAAAAAATTATCAAAAGTTGGCCTCACCCGGGCTAATATTCGTCTTTTTATCATTATATACAATAGAATATAGTCAACAAAAATGTTACGATGCGCCTTTCCGATTAATTGCACTTTCCAAAAATTACCTAACATTTTTACGATTTAAATAAGAAATACCGGCTATGTTCGATTTACCTTATAAAGTAACTGTTATCTTGTCTTTATGACTGTTCCGCTGGAAAATAATTGTAAACACACACACACACGCCTGCACGCACGCACGCGCGCACACACACACACACACACACACACGCACACGCACACACACACGTCCAAATTTTCTTTCTGAAAGTGTTTTCTCGGCGGATTACGACATTGAATTAATTGGCATGAAACTAAAAATAAAAATTTCACTAAAACGAAATTTGCTTTTCACGGTCTTTCTTCTTCTTCTTCTTGTCTTTCAATAATACGTTAAATGGTAAACAAAAAAATGCTCATGGAATTGCAGGATCAAAATTAAAACGGCACATTATTTTTTTTTCATATATATTTTATAAAATGTCCTATTTTATACAGCATATAAAACAATACTCTGTATTTCATTTTTCGTTATATTCACACGTTAGCGCTATACGACTATATACCACGTTAACTCGTTTCTCTTCGCTCATCCACGCTCTTCCACAACATACGTATGACTTTACAATATTCGGCGGGTTATTAAATTTGTATTCTATGGACAGGCCCCGAGTGTCTTTTTCTCTGTATTCCAAACCTTGCCACTTTTTTCCCCCAAAATATCATACAGCTTCCACTGGTTCACGGAGTGAAGTCTATGCGTTTTCGCGTTAGCCTCAACACTATGTTGAATCAGTTGAAAATGCTATTCAACTTCTTTCCCTCTCTCCGCTCCTTTCACATTCTTTCTCACTGCCCTATTTTAATATTAACGTATTTCAAACATCCGCAATTGTACGTTTTTTTTTATTCTCTCTCTCTCTCTCTCTCTCTTTTATCATTGCACAGCGGGATATTGTGCCGGTGCGCATTTCAACATTTAATTAATCCGAATTCGCTAATTTCGTCGCATGATTACGATTCATCTCGAGCTCGGTAACATCACCGTGAATAACTTTGTCAAATGCCCTATCGCCAACGATTGCATCGTGAATGTTGCTACGCGTTGTTTCGTCGTCGTCACGGGGGTCATTTTTGTGCAAAGTATTTTTATTTGTATCTGGTAAATTATCGTGCAGGGTACGGGGCGATTTTTGCTGTCCTTTCAAATGTATAATATTATTGTTCAACGAATCACCGTTGCTACCCTTGTTGTTTACAATGTGATTGTGCACTACTGCGTGATTGAGAAAAACGGGATCGGTTTTTGCCAAATATTGTCCACTCGTAGGATCGTTATTGTCGAAACTTGTTCGATCACGAATAATCGTATTCCACATTTTATCGTCGAATAGCTCGGTGTCACGTTCTTCAGGTGGTAAACGATTTATACGAGCTCGAACAATCGCCAAATGACGATGAACGTAATCCTGTTGGGGCGCCAATTTTGCTGCTCTCTCGAGACACTGCGCGGCGAGACCCAATTTTCCACGCTCGACCATCACGACGCAAAGATTGTGAAGACCTTGTATATTGGTCGGATCCAACTGGAGTATCCTGCGATAACACTGGAATAAATGAAATAACGTTTTAGTCCAAATCAATATTGATAAGGAACACATTAAGAATAAGAAAAAAAAAGTTCACGCACGTTTTCGGCCGCATCAAAATCTTTAATATTGTTAATGTATATGTCACCGAGAAGTATCAGCCCCTTTACGTGATCCGGATGGAATCTGACGAGTTGATTCAAGAATGGCGCGGCTTCGAGAGGTCGCTGCTCGTCAGCGAGCAATAGAGCGAGATTGAAAAGCGCCGATCGAAAATCCTCTTTAAGCGCAACAGCGTTGCGAAACCAGCGCTCTGCACTCGGAGAATCGTGATCGTCCATTGCCAGCATTCCAAGATTGAAATGCAAACGTTCGTTGTTCGAATCCTGCAAATGGTTGTTAAAAAAACGTGATGTGCACACTCGGGCAATCTAAAAAATGTTAGTTGAATGCAATCCAAACTCGCATCTGCCCAGTTTCGATTTTAAAATTGGTTGAAGTTTGAAATTAAATGTAATTTTTAGTTTCAACTTCAGTCAATCATTGACTTGATGAAGAGATTGAACTCACTTTAACAATTTAAGTATGCATAAAAAATCAGGCGTTTTAGTCAGAAAATGAGACAAGGCATTAAAATAATCTCTGTTACCTTTCTGGACAGTTTTAAAAGCCTTTATTGTGCAACTCAAGCACGAAAAAAAAGTGATTAGAAATTTAGGTATTTAAGTCAGAAATCAAGATAGGACATACAAATTATCCGTTACCTTTCTTAACAGTTTCAGAAGTCTTTCTCGTGCAACTTTTCGTAATTCGGCTCTTCCGAGTTCTTGTAACAATATTGCCGAATTCAACAGAGCTTGCTCGTGTTCCGGATCGAATTCGAGGGCTTTGTCTAGATAGGCTAACGCCTGTGAAGCTTTGCCCTGTTCCAGAAATACGACGCCGAGCTGAAAAACAAAAAATAACTTACGTGTTTTTTCTTCTTTGTTCCTTGTTTCTACTGTCATATTACTTTTCGCAATAGAGCGGTTTTAAACACCTTGACATATCGCTCAAAGGGGCATTATCGTATGAGATACGAGAATGTGAAATACCTACGTTGTAGTAAATGTCAGGATTATTGCTATCGTAGAACAAAGCACGCTCGTAAACCTCCTGTGCTTCCTTGGTGCGATTCAGCTTGATCAGTACATCACCCCGGTTTATGTATGCTTGGGTATAATCGGCTCGCATGCTTATCGCCTGTCTGTACAACAAATCTGCTTCCTCCAATCTCGTTGCGTTCTTAGCTATGAGATTCGCCAGATTCACAAAAACGTTAAGATGATTCGGCGCTATTCGTGCTTGATAAGACTCGCCGGGTTTTGCCTTTGGTAAAAGGGATTTCGCCTGCAAAATTATTATTTCCAATTAATAATTATGATCAATTGAAGCTTTTTTATAATAAATTGATAGATATCGCTGATGAACGAAACGTAAAATAAAATATGGCCTTTGCTAAAACTGCTCAAATGAATATATGGGGCCATGGGGGAAAACGCGTTATTTTTACAATTCCTGGACCTGACCATTTTTTATTTGGCCGAAACTCCGCTCATTTCATCGTATGATCCCAAAAAACACTCAAGTTTATTAGATTTCTTGGAGCCACTATGGCGGAATACAAGACCATCGAATATTTTCAACTTTTGAAAATATTTAATTTTCAATCGACGATATCTTTGTAGCGGTTAATCGTATCGAAAAATATATAAGGAGTTTTTTTAATCTTGAGTCCATCTTTAAATGAAAAAATTGTCCAATTTTTTAAAGCAAATTTAAACAGTCGAAGTAATATTCAAAAATTAAAATCGCGATACTCAACCCCCCCCCCCTTCGAATTTTGAATAAACATTTTCAAAAATACTAGAATTCATTACCAACATTTAAAAAAAAAAACGACGGGATCTCTCGTGGTTCGCGAGATATTAATTTTTTAGTATTTAATTTATTGTTATTCATTAATTTCGGTCCAACTGTTAATTAATTTGAGCTTCGAATAGTATAAAAAAAATAGTAGTAATGACGCCATCGCTGTTTACGAACATTTTAAAGTGATAAGCGACTCCGTGAAGGATCTCGTAAAAAATTTGTCAAAAATCTTATACCATCGTACCGACACCTCTACGAATAGGCTGAATTCAAAAAAAATACCGTCGATTGAAATTATTTACCGTGAAAAGACTAATTATGAACGATCAAAGGAATTTTTAATGAATTGGCTATTCAAAAAAGCCCAATCAATAAAAAATACTCAGAAGCATCACTGCATTATTTTTTCGTCACAATCGTAAAGTTTCTTTCTGAAAGATGGTCGAATTTCGTCGAAAGCGGGATACATAACATAATTTAAAAAATGCAATATCCGAGAAAAAAAGTGAGATTTAAATACGAGGATAAAATACTTGGACTTGAAATTGAAAAAAAATTGAAGACGTGTTTTTTACAAGTATAAAATTGAAAATTCGCGTATTATTGATTTACATGATTCTTTTTTACTATGTTTCAACACTATTTGAAGCTCAAATTAATTAACAGATAGACAGAAATTAATGAACAACAAGTAAATTAAATACTAAAAAATCAATATCTCGCGAACCACCAGAGGTCCTATCGCTTTTTTTATCGAAAATGTTGTTATTGAATTCTAGTAATTTTGAGAATTTTTATTTAAAATTCGAAGGGGGGGGTTGGGTATCGCGATTTTAATTTTTGAAAATTATTTTGATTGCTTAAATTTGCTTCAAAAAAATTGGACAATTTTGTAATTTAAAGATGGATTCAAGATAAAAAAAACTCCTCCTTATATATTTTTCGATACGATTACTAATAAAATTTTAGAGTGGTTTTTGGGATCATACGATGAAATGAGCGGATTTCGGCCAAATAAAAAATGGTCAGGTCCAAGAATTGTAAAAATGACGCGTTTTCCCCCATATATATATACCTTCAAATAGGCATCCTCGGCTTCTTTGAACATTTTCAGATGATTGTAGGTTCTTCCAACGTTTATATGAGCTCCTATATCATCGCCCTGAACGTGAACTGCCTCGTTAAAGAAGTTTAACGCTTCCTTGAATCTACCCTGGCTCTCGAGTGCATGACCGACGTTGTTGAATAACTTTGCGTTGCGGTCGTTGACTCTGAGTCCCGACATAAATATCGAATATTCATCGAGCCAATCGTAATTCCGGATGAACGTTTTCGCCGAATGAGCGGCTATAAGCGTCACCAGTAAGGTCGATGACAATTTCGAACATCTGTGAATAATTAAAACACTTATATTTTCCAAAGATTGAGGCTACCAGACGTCCCGGTTGGGCGAGACAGTGCCGGATTTAGGCTAAGTGTCCCGGATCTGTTTAAACTCCACATTCGTACCGCATTTATAAAAATTGACCCGCATGTCCTAGATTATGTGCGAGTCCGTTTCAACTTTTTCCCCACCATGAAGTATTCATTATTAGGCGTCGATACGACCCGACACAACGCTTCTGCTATACTGACAGCGGGCAGAGGCCAGTACCATATAAAAACTGTTTATTCTTGGTACAGAATATATTATACCTTCCCGGAACCAATGTATATACCTACAGAGCGGGTATTTTCCTTGAACGCCATATGGAAATCCGAAAAAACTGCAACGAACATTGAAATAATAAGAGCAATACTGTAAATAAGATGTAATATGGGAAAATGCGAAGAATTTTATAACATCTTAAACCAGGATCCGGATATTTTGAAAGAAATCCACAGTTCGGAAAAGTTTAAGTTCGCGGTGAAAACTAAGTAAAAATGTAAGAATGTCGTAACTGATACGTACTATAGATAGAGTATTCAGTCGTTCGACTGATTAATTTTTTTTTTTTTCCATTTACGTGTAAGATTAAGGAATTCTAGTCCAAGATACTGTGAGTATATATATTAAAAGTTCAAATCCACAATTCGGAAAAGTATAAGTTCGCACCGAAAACTAAGTGAGAATGTCGTAACTGATACGTACTATAAGATAAGGTATTCACTCATTTGGCTGTACCGGGTGTCCTATTTTAATCTTACAGTTGATTTATTTTGAAAAATATTGCTCTGATCAAAAATTGAGTGGGATGAAACTTTTAGGGTTCAGAGGGGGACGTTCAAAAAATTTTTTTGTTTTGGTCCAAAATTCAAAATGGCGGCGTTAAGATGGCTAACATGTTTTTTTAAAATGGAAACATGATTTTTTTTTTCACCAAAAATTTTTTCAGTTTAAATCTAACATCTTTTATAGGAACATTTTTTTGATACAGCCTACAATAGAGAGTGTCCCATTTTAATCTAACAGCTGAATTATCTTGAAAAATACTGCTCCGATAAATAATCAAGTGGAATAAAACTTTTAGGGTTCAAAGAAAGCCGTTAAAAAAAAATGTTTTTTGGTCCAAAATTTAAAGGGGCGGTGTTGAGATGGCTGAAAGGTTTTTTAAACAATGACAACATGATTTTTTTTTCATCAAAAAATGTGTCAAGTCGAAACTAACTACTTTTGTTGGAACATTTTTTTTTATTCAGTCCATAAGAGATCACCATTTTTTACTATTTTAGTATTATCCGGGATAACCACGAGAACGAGGAGGTAGAGTCTCGTCACTTTCGCAGTATTTTTTCCACTCCAAACTCTCCTTGTTAGTGTATCTGACTGTATGAGTGTGTGATTTTGTAAGTGTGTGAGTGTGCAATGTTGTAAGTTTGAGTGTGTGGAACACTCATAAGGATTGGGTCTCCACGGCTCGTCACTTCCGCAGTATTTTTCGATTCCAAACCCTCCTTCTCAGAGTGTGTGTGATTTTGTACGTGTGTGTGTGTGTGTGTGGAACACTCACAAGGATTAGGTCACTGGGCTCGTATTGTTCGGAATCAACTGGACGCAACATTTGGTCGAAGGTGGATTGGTCGAGATGGACCTGTCCATTGGCCTCCAAGGTCACCTGATCTTACCTCTCCCGATTTTTTCTCGTGGGCTTATCTTAAAGACGTTGTCTACCGTCAACCTCCAACAACACGAGAGAATATGCGGGAGCGGATAAGAGCTGCCTGCCGTGCAATCCCGAGAGAAGTTCTCTTAAGAACAGTTGATGGTTTTAAGAGGAGAGTAAAGGCATGTTTAAACATGAATGGTGGAATCCTTGAACCTTAAAGAAGATTTCAGAAAACTTCCACGAGGAGGATTTAGAAGACCTCCTCGTCTTCGTCATTGTGCTGCATAACGCTAAAATAGTCAAAAATTGTGATCTAGTCTAAAATATCCGGGCTATAAAAAAAATATTCTCACAAAAGATGTTAGATTTGATCTGAAAAAATTTTTGGTAAAAAAAAATCATGTTTCCATTTTAAAAAAACATGTCAGCCATCTTAACGCCGTCATCTTGAATTTTGGACCAAAACAAAAAATTTTTTTGAACGTCCCCTTCTGAACCCTAAAAGTTTCATCCCACTCAATTTTTTATCGGAGCAGTATTTTTCAAGATAATTCAGCTGTTAGATTAAAATGGGACACCCTCTATTATGGGCTGTATCAAAAAAATGTTCCTACAAAAGATGTTAGATTTAATCTGAAAAAAATTTTTGGTGAAAAAAAAAATCATGTTTCCATTTTAAAAAAACATGTTAGCTATCTTAACGCCGCCATTTTGAATTTTGGACCAAAACAAACAAATTTTTTGAACGTCCCCCTCTGAATCCTAAAAGTTTCATACCACTCAATTTTTGATCGGAGCAATATTTTTCAAAATAAATTAACTGTAAGATTAAAATGGGACACCCGGTATAATTTTTGTTGTTTGCAATACTTACGTGTAAGATTAAAAAATTCTAGTGCAAGATATTGTGAGTATACACAGGGCATTCCATCCCAAATCGGACAGTTGGAAAAACTTTTTTTTTTATTTCCTCAATTTTTTTATATTTTTTAGTACCCATCAAAAGACCCTTCCTGTTAAATTTTGAGATTTTTTTGATAACCCGTTCAAAAGATATTAAATTAACAAAAAAACCGCTCTTTTTTTGGTATTTTGGTCATAACTTCTTTAATAATGATCCAAAATTTTTGTTTTTTTATGGCCTTTACAGAAAAAAATACAACAAAAATGTTCGACGTGTTTTTGAATGAGTTTTTTGAGTTTTAAACGTAAAATCGCGTTTTTAAAAGTGAATGTCATTTTTTTTTCTTTTTTTTTCGAAACATCTATCTATTCAACAATTTTTAAGACTAGTCCGATCGTGGGATCTCAATGACTACTATTTTTTTTCGATTTTTGAAAATTAAAAAAAAAAATTTTTCATAAATTATTATGAATACCAATTTTTGTTGATGTATAGTTTTTTTTTCAATATTTAGAATTTATTTTGACCCAATTTTGTTACTGTATAGTATTTTTTTCAATATTTAGAATTTATTTTGACACTTTTTTATTGTTAACACGTTCTTAAAATTAATAATTAATCGTTAAGTCTGTTTATGAACAATAATAACATCAGTTTTTATTTATTCACGTATTTTTTGAAAACCTTATATATATGTACGATTATTTCCTGAATTAGAATATTCCTTTGCCAATACATCTCCGTTTCTCATTGGGTTATTGAAAAAAAAAAATTATCGATTTTTTTAATGTATTTAAAAACTTTATTATAAATTATTCTGATAGACGACACAACAAATTTGAAAAAATTTGTTTTTCATTTAATTATAAACAATTTAAAAGTGATACAATTTTAAAAATAATCACGTGACTCCAAACGCGCCATGATTGGTCGTCTTGTTTCTGACGTCATAATGTTAAGGCCCCTGGCCCGGCTAAACTCCTACCCACCGCCTTTCCGTTCTCGCGAGTGCGAGAGAGACAGAGCTAGAACTTTTAACACATTTTTCTCGGAGATAGCTTGATAAAATAAAAAAAAGAACAGTTGGGCCACCTGTACACATTAATTACACAGGCACCGCCACTCTTCTTTTTTTATTCCATTAAGCCATCTCTGAGAAAAATGGATTAAACAAATTTTGAAGTTATGTTGACCTTTACACTCCCCGTAAAATAATTCCACGATAGTACACGATCTTTTAGTGCCAACAATTGTTTGTGACAACTAATTTTATGAAGTAAATAAATTTGATGGCGTTTCGGGATTTATTCGGCGCATTACTTGAAACCATTGGTTCCGACGTTTCTCATTTTGTGCTTCCCCCCGCGCTTCCACTCTTGTGAGTGCGAAAGAGAGCGCCTATAGGGGTCCTGTGAGAGCGAAAGAGAGGGTCCTTAGCCTGGCCTTAAAAACATTTTTTGGGGAGTTGTTTTTGTATTATTCGTACACAATAATACGAAACAAGCACAATAACTTTTAAGATTTGACATTTCTAATAAATTTATATATATATGAACGATAATAACAAGATTTAATTGATGAAACGTTGAAACGCCGTTTCAACTGCATGTAATGATGGAGTAGACATGAACATTATGACGTCACTCGCGCTCGGGAACTGTCGGCACGTCTTCGGTACCGAGTTCAAAAATTTATTTTCAAATTGTTATAACGTTTTAATTACAACGAAAAAAAAAAATTTATTATAAAACTTATATATGAGGTTGTCCACGTCGATTCAACTACCCTCCAGACCACAACATTTTTTATTTGCTTCATGATTTTTTCTATTGTTGCCCTTGCTTTGAAACATTTTTCTGAATTTTTGCAGATTTTTCGGAACAACCGTTTCTGAGTTACGATTTTTTTTAATCGACAAAAAGGACCATTTTTAAAAATCTGAAAAAATTCACAAAAATTGTATGAATAACCTAAAACAGTCTCCTGCTCGCGAGAATGTAGTGCAAATTTTTTTAAATTTTTTCTTCGCTAAATCAAAACACTAAATTCACGATTCTTATCCATCCATAGATGTACCAATACTATTTTTGAACTGTAAGAATGGAAAAAATTTGAATTCAACTGATTCGTTACAAGAAATATTATTTTAATCAAATATTCACTGGGTGCCAAGAATGAGATGGGTACAAAATTATTTGTTTCAGCGTGTATATCCCAGAACCGATTAATCACTCACTGAAATGCAAATTTGTGCACCATCTATTCGGTGACTGTATCTCTATTACCACGGGCTTTTAGTTTGTAATATTTTTCGTGAAAATTCTTCACGCGGTACAGATTTCATGACATTTAAAATTTATCGGAATAAAAGCGTGATTACTCTAGTTTTAATGAATTTCCCAATATCAGACTGAAATTTTGTACATATATTGTTTTGAGTATGATCATGTTTGTATCGCGATTTTTTTTCCATTCAACGGAACGCTCTCTCGTCCGCTTAAAAACTCACGAGAAAACACGAAAATCGTATAATTTTCTTAAAATTCCGGCCGTATGTCCGTTAAAAAACTTAAAAACGTATTTCGATAGGAATCGTATTTTTTTAATTATTCAACAATGTTTTAACAAAGATAAGGATTTCCAAATAAAATATGAAAGTTAAAGTAGTCCTGATACAGACGAGTCAATCGCGTGGTAAGATTTCATAAAGTGCTTATACACGTTTTAATGGAGAAACTCGTGCAAACTACGATGGCAGGTCCATCTTAGTTTGTACGGTTTTCATTTAACGTGAAAATAAATAAATTGCGCTGATTTTACAGGAAAGTAATTTATTTTACGTTAGTAAATCTAGAGACATATTTTTACGCAGTTTTCGTGAATTTTACTTCCATCTTGACTAATGGGAGCGGATTTGGTCTCTCGATAATTAGTCCATATATTCACCGAAAAATAGTTATGATAATCTTCATTGTTTACAAATTAGAAACTTAGTCCACAAAAAAAGAGCTACGAGGTTAAGGGCGGGGTAAAGTTAATTCGGCGAAAAAAGGCATGTTTTAAAGATTTTTTTTTTGCGTAACGGATAGTGTTCATTTATTGAAAAATTGACATATAATAAAGTAACATTTGAACAACATTCTCCTAAATTTGCATTGCAAAATATTCAAAATTGAGCGAGTGAAAATTTAACCCCGGAGGCGCCTAAAAAAATAGTTGGTATGCGGTGTGCACCATAACTCACAACAGAATCATCTGAAACAAAAAAATCAAAATGCATTTCTTAAAGGAGATGTTTCTCGAGGTAATGATAGGAGGATGTTTTTTTTTTTCGATTTTTCGATTTTTCGTAGCACTTGAGAGCCAAAAACCCGATTTTTGTTAAAAAAAATCGGCTAATTAGTTGTTGAAAAATTAGTAATTATTTGAAAAAAACAAAAAAGCTCTCGACAATACCTGGTGAATTATGTGAAGAAGTACTGTGCAAAATTTCAAAGCGATTGTTCCAGTAGATTTTGAGTTATCGTGCACACGGACTTCAAATATGACAAGTCTCAGAAAAACGGTTTGAAAAACGCAGAAGAGTTTGGTCGCTTAGCGCTCATTGCACATAAGTTTGAGAACACTTCTCGATTGCATAAAAATCTGAGAAAATTCATGCATATTAAAGGTACTCAAAAGATTAATTTTGCATAATAATAATTCCAAAATGTTATTAACAAAATGATCAAAAGAAAAAATTAGTCAACAAATTTCCCCGCAACCCAATTTTTTTTCGTGATTCGTTCATTTTTCTGAATACGTATGAATTTTTTCAGATTTTTCAATTATCTTTGAATTTTTAGAAATTCAAAATAAAACTCGATAATTTTCTTATACTCACTCAAAGTCGTCGATGCCAGGTCCGTCAACTTGTCGGGCCCATTCGTGAGAACCTTGGCCCTGTACTGATTTGCATCTCTTCCATAAAGGCCAACAAAGCGAAAAAACCTTCATTGTAAGTACATGCAGCTACATAAGCAGCAATTTCCACAATTGTAGAGGTGCCACGGACTGACTTTGGAGAGATTTTCCAAATAAGTTGATTGAGACTCTCATTATTATTTTGCGTGAAACCTCCAAGACATCGCTGCAAAGGTGCGTCGTTGCTCAAGTCACTATAAATGGGCTCAATGGCTTCCAGAACGTCAGTAGGAAGGGAATGAATGATTCTAGAGCATCTGCAGCTGCAGCTTGCTGCCATTCGCACCAGGAGTCTTCGCCGCTTGGGCATTTCTCGTGCTGTGGGTTCTCGTCGGTTGAACTGTAGTGATGATAAGTTGCTCATATGGCATTTTTCATCTTCTCAATTGAATCATAATTACGTCGAATAGCTAGTCCATAGTAAACAGTTAATTTATCAATCATTTTAGCAGTGAGCTTTCCTTTGCCAGAAAGGCTTTTTCTTTTTACGATCTTTCCGGCCTTGGTTTTTGTGTCAACTACGCTTGTTTTTACTAGTCCACGCAAACGTGTTCCCATTCTCTTTCGGACATGCCCTATGCATTCTTTTTTGTTTATCACAAAATTTTCACCATAAGGTTTTGCATTGACAACGCCGCTGTACGTCTTTGAGTCACCGTCTGCGATGTAGTTACGATATTTCACCCCAAGATTTTCCACCGATTGTTCGAAAATTTCTATAATTGCTGATACCTCCATGTTTCCAGAGGGTCCCTAATGGTTGGCTTTGCTTTCGGCAGAATCCAATTTGTTTTTCCAAGTCTTACAACCGTGGCAGTAACTGCTTTTTACAAAAATGTCAAGTACCTTTCCAGTACAATATCCAATTAGAGAAGCAACGCCAAATAACGAAGAGAATCCTCTTTTTTTCCAAGTGCCGTCGCCTGATACAGTCAATTCTGACGTTTCTTCTACATTATTTGCTTCAGACATTGCTTTTTTCTCTTCTTGTGCAGCCGATGCGAAGAACTTCTTGGCCACATTTTGTATCGCTTCACAATGTTTTTTCATATATAAATTATAGGCTGGTTTCGATAAGAAAGCACTCGCCAAATCCATTAGTCCGCAGAACTTATTGCATCCGGCTAAACCTAAGCCTAACACTCGCATTACGAAAGCAAATCGATAATTGACATTGTATACACCACTGTCTATTCTTTCACTTGATGGAATGTAGTGAGGCTGTTTACACTTTTCACATGTAACCTTGATCTTGAAACCAAGACCTTCTTTTCTGCATGTTTGGAATGTAACTTTTCCATCACACTTCACACATTTGACTACAGTAGCAATAGTCGGAAAAACAAGAACGAAATCTATCATTCGATAATGTTTTTGGATGTCTTCTACCACCCCAGCGGGATTATTTTCAATTTTTTTCGCTGACACGCTATTAGCTAACGGTTCGTCGTTTTTACGCTTTTGAGGAGGCACTTTTTTTTCGGTCGGCACAATTGCCCAATACCGTTCTCACGATCTTGTCTGCTTACTTTTCGAGGCATTTTTCGAGGTACGAACACGAACGAAAACGGACTCAAACTGTTAGTGTGACTTGCTACTGCTCAGCACGGCATACAGCGGTCACCTGATGTACAGACTAATGTGTATACTAATATACACCATGCCTCGAAAAAACATAACGTGACCGGAACAAGCCCGCTTATCAAGAAATTTATTCGGGGTCGAAAAATACAATAGCGCGCCGCGCAGCTGCCGCCCAGGTATAAAACCCGGTATGGAGCAACAGACGCTCAAATACTCATAACTTCGCCAATTTTACTCCGATCGACTTGAAATTTTAACACAATATTCTTGAGATATTATGCATTCATTTAAAAAATGAAAAAAAAAATTAAATACTTTACCCCGCCCTTAACTTAACTTTCCATTGAAAATCTAAAGAAAAAACAGTAACTCGCCTGAATTCATGAAATCAATTTCAACGAACAAACTGAGCTCTCACTCATTAAGATCGAACTGAAATTACAAATCTGGATTCACAAAAACTGCGTAGAAACATGTCCGTAAATTTATTGGCGCAATCAGAATTACTTTGCTGTTACGTTATTGTTAAACATTTATTTCTGTATTAAATAGGAATAGCAAGGGAGGATATTAAAAATTGATCGGAATAAAAGCATGATTACTCTAGTTTTAACGAATTTCCCAATATCAGACTGAACTTCTGCACATGTGTGGTTTAGACTATAACCATGTTGGTATGTTACGAAATTTTGCGACAATTGCTTGATAGTGGGCTGATTTTATAACATTTCTGGAAGTTTTTTTACCTTTTGTCCGTGAGAATACTCCAGCCGTAACCAATGAGCATACAAAATCCCATTGAAGGTGCATACAAAACTCGCTCGGCGATAACGAAACCAACGGGGAAGAAGAGATTCGATGCAGGAAGAAATGGCAGTATCATAAGTGCGAGACTCATGATGAGTATAACTGATGTCTGTCGGCTACGGGTGAATATCGCCGTTGCCAGTAGTCCAAGTGTCATTAAGTGAGCCGCTAGAGTTGCGAGATTTCGGGGATCAATGAAACTCTCGATAAGTGGTATCGTGCCCATTGTCCAGTCGCAGCACAAATCAATCGGAAGAAATAACAGTCGCAGATTAACAGCGGCTAGATAATTATAGGTCAGTTGTCTCGTCGGAGTCGAGGCTACAGATGCTGGATTGTCGAATCTGTAATTACAAACAACAATTTTATATGCAAAGGTTCCATCAGATGTCCATCTCCTTAAAATGTAATTAACCAAATTTCAGCGATCCAAAAATCTATATAGACGGATAACTAGCAATTTTTGCGTCTTACAATTATGTCATATGAAGTAACGCATGATTGATAGAAGTAAAATTAAAAAAACTATACCATAATCAGATTAACCATGAAATAGATCTACGTTTTACAGCTATAGTCCATTTTTCCATAGAATAATCGTAGCGTCTATATGAATAGTTGTATCTAATGTACTTCAGTTTGATACACTTTATTCCGTTACAATCTTATTACAGTTATTGAAATCGCCTAAAGTTTGTCTTAGTGTGAGGAATATTTATAGGACAATTTACCTCGTGAATACGGGCAATTTCGAGCCCATCACGTGCAAACGTAAAATAAGAAGACTAAATGTGACGAGTGTGAGAGCAGCCAATCTTTTCGTTCCCTCGCCCGACCATGTGGGCGTTATTTTGTTCCCACCGAATGCTGATTTTATCGCCATGAATATATCCAGCGCTCTTACCTGAAAAACGTTGTTCAATTGGTTTGTTATAAACTAGGCTCTCTCACGTTAAGCCTAGGCGATTCGAGCGGAATAAATAACCCCAATGACAATTTTAGCATAGTCTGAGAATTTTACCATAAGACTAAAATTAGTCTTATTGATATTTTTTTGCCATTCATCCCTTAAAATATCCGACTTTTGTTTATATCATTTCATAAATTTTAAATGAAAGTGATTTTTTGCTCAATATTGACTCTTTAATGGCATGGAAGGCGAATAATAATAATAACAACAACAACAACAATAATAGTATGTAAAAGATATCGAGTTTTCTATCTTAAAAGCAGTTTTGAAATAGAGAAGAGTGTAATTTTCTCGACGGCCAATAATTCGATGTTGAGGCGCGTGCAATGGGGTTTATGAATCGTATAAAGATGGTATTGAATCAAAAGAAGAAAAAATAAATATTGAATTAGAAGGGGCAAACATTATACAACTTTCACGAACAATATCTTAGTGGTCTTTGATTTCTTCTCTATTCCAAAACGATGAATGTATTCATTGAACCTTGAACCACATTAAGATAATGCATAGCATTGTTTTGCAAAAGTGAAAATAAAAATGTTCATGCGGATTAAATAGTGACGTCGAGTTCGAACGACATAGCATGTTTGTGAAAGGATACGTCGAGGTACCTCAAGTACTCGTATCAGCCGATCAATAATATATTTTTTCCACAGTTTACTGATAGAAAAAAGAGCGAAAACATTAATGGAAACAATTTACTCCGGTTGAATTTTCCTTTCAAACTTCGTATTCTGCAGAATTTTAAAAGTTTGAGAAATTTTCGATAATCGTGGGTTTTAATAATTATAGTTTTTTTTTCGAACGATGGTTATTTTTTTTCAAACAGAGTAGCAATATTAAGTCTCGTTTCATCTAGCGTTTCAACTATAAAAATCCACTGATGAGACGACTAATGGAATCGTTATTGTTTTGTAACTTTAAAGGGAACCCAATGCCCAATTGATCCTTTTGATCGATACGGAATTAAACTATTGTTTCGTAACATTTTCAGAAATAGGACGTTAATGTTACATACAAATATTAAAATCAGACTCACCCTCTGAACGACGAAAATTTCGTACAGTACGCAAACTGCCGTTGCTGTTATACCTTGTTCCTTGCACAGCATAGCGACGAGCACAAATACCATGGATAGTGTCAGTGAACGCCATGCTAAAAAATTCACAATTAAAAATAATTCATATGAAAAATAATGAATTAAACGAATATTTGAATTTTGTTAATCCGATGAACTTTTCTTACTCGTGGATCTTTTGCTTCTGCAAGCTTTTGTATAAGTGATCAGAGCTGCCAAATAAAAGAGTGAAGACAGAGTTTCGGCTCTTCCAACGACTCCAGTCACCTGTGAAAAACAATATGAAAAAACGCACAGTATGTAAATTCAACTATGATGCACGTAGTGGCGAGGTAAAATAGAACAAGTTGAGAAATATGTGAATATGATACTCACGGCTTCTGTGTGTATGGGATGTACAGCGAACAAGAGAGCAGACACAAAACTCGCTAAATCCGGCAGAAACATCAAGCAGGTCCTACGAACGTTGATTAAAATGAATAAAACAATGGAACGCGGCAGATAGAGAGAAAGAGAGAACGTGAGATATAGGGAGAAAGGTATGACGTCGAGAATTTAATTAAACTTCCGATCAAACTCACCTGAAATAAAGTATACATACACCCACATGGAGTATTACATTGAGTAAGTGATATCCCATTGGGTCTAACTGATGAATCACGTAATTCCAGCGAAAAGTGAGGACACATAATGGCCTGTACGATTTGTGCGATTGTTCCTGTTTAATGGCAGAAAAACGAAAAATAACATCATGATAAGATATACAATTTTGTGATTTGGTTTGAAATGAAGTCACGGTGAAAAAATATTTTACGTTATATTGAATTGATCGATATGATTAAAATGGATACCGGAAATGTGGGAAAATTAAAATTAGGTTTTTTAAATTGTTCCATTCGACCAACGTACTATCACTATCGTTTAATGGATGAAGTGCGTGAAAAATATTTATCCTAAATTTAAATTCATTATTTATAATTTTTTTACTGCGTCTAGCCAAGTAGCGGAAGAAACGAATTTATCGACGATCTTTGGCCGTGATTAATGATCCGTTACATTGATATTTTTAACGCCAGGTTAAGGATACTTTGTCCCTACCGTCCCAGCCAAAAATGTTTATCTGATTGAAATTTCCGTACTTCGTGATACAATAAAAATCTGAAAACATTGAGCAACATTTGGCATGCCATAAACAACAATTATCAATAATAATATTGCCCCAAAGTTATTAATAAATTGTTTAAACACATAATTATTCAACAATTTTTCCGTAAGGGGCCATTCATTAATTACGTGAGGGTCCCGAGGGGGAGGGGGGAGTTAGGCAGATCTCTACATGAACTTACCTGGGGGGGAGGGATAAAGCCATTCTTACGTAAGATTTTACGATAAGACAGAATGTGCATTTTGCAATGTAGAGTGATGGACATTTGAGAGCAAAGCGTTAGGCGGACCAACTATGGGATCTATTTTTTAATTTTTTATGTACAATTTCGTTTACATAATCTTATGTTAAAAATTTCTATTGTTCATTAAGTTTTCAAAATCTTAAACGTGTTGATATTCACACATTTCGAAGCTTATAAATAAAAATTATAGTAAAAAATCCTTTTTACTATCACGCAATCATACAGGGTAGCTGGTACACTGTCTGGGAAAACCTGGGAACCTTGGAAATGTCAGGGAATTTTTGGAGTGTCAGGGAAATCAGGGAAATGTCGGGGAATTGAGTAACAGTCAGGGAAAATACGAAATATCAAGTCGAGAGAAAAAAGTGTGTGGCCGAACTTTTTTTTTCTGCGCACCGATGAAAAAAAAAATGATGGGTGAACATTTTTTTCTGTTTTACTTCCTCATAAAGGAAGCTTTGTTTTCGTGATTTTTTTTTCGAGTTTTTCATGTCAGTATGTTGAAAATGGCCTAAAACATCGAGGAATCATTTTTTTTTTAAATGTCCGGATGTATGTGTGTGTGTATCATGTGTGTGCCTGCCTCGAAAAATGCCAACAGCTATATCTCAAGACCACATTGGAGTAGCGAGCCAACATTTTGCAAATAAGCTGAGCCTCACAGACTCTTTGTTTGCTATGAATGTTGCAAAAATTCATTGACTTGTGCGTATTTTTTGCGACATTTAAATTTTCAATAAAAGGGCGTGGTTGCTCTAGCGTCCGCAAATCTTGTGATATCAGGTTAAAAAGAATTATACCGATAGTTTGAGGGATAAAGATTGTTGATATTGAATTTCGCAAAAATTGCTCAAAGGGTTCGTCGTTTATAAAATTTTGAATTTTTCACAACAATGCCTGATCGTTGTAGCTTGCACATATTTCGCGATATCAGCCTCAAAATTTGTATAATGATAACTAATGGAAGAAGTTACTTGGTATTGAATTGCTTGAGCTGTGCAAATTTTATGCAATCTTAAAATTTTCAAAAAAAATGTTGATCAAAAATTTTACGATATAAAGCTATATTTCTATTACTCCAATAACCAGATACAGT
This sequence comes from Alloplasta piceator, assembly GCA_946863875.1. Taxonomy (NCBI): domain Eukaryota; kingdom Metazoa; phylum Arthropoda; class Insecta; order Hymenoptera; family Ichneumonidae; genus Alloplasta; species Alloplasta piceator. The sequence goes on along the minus strand of OX333072.1, from coordinate 40,728,038 downwards.
AAAAAAACTTGCAAATTGTAATATTGCACATCGTTTCCAGAGTATTTTTCGAATTTACAAAACTTCTTCTAGGAGGAAGCCAAAACTGTGAAAGCTATTTGCTCATCATAGAAAAAGATTTGTAAATGCGAAAAAATACTGAGGAAGCGATGTGCAAAGTTACGATTTGCAATTTTGTTTTCTGTGAAAAATACGATCTTCTTACATTGTCACTTTTTTTCACAAATCCGAATGGTTTGTCAGGGAAAATTTCAAAAATGTCAAAGAAATTTCAGGGAAATGTCAGGAAGTTTTTTTCGTGCCATTTATTGGCCACCCTTTTATATCATTTGATTATTTAGAAAATTTCAATTCAAAGGGTCACAACACCATATAATTTAGCCCGGACAACGATTGATGATCTGAACCGACTGACTTTCACTCTTTGACTTATTTCGTTTAAGATTTTACTCAAAGTATTATTCGTTTGTAGTGATTTGACTGATTTGTTTCCTCACTTTAAGATTGTTCAAAATGTTATCTTTACTTATAATATGCATTCTACAAAGACTAAATAATAATTTTTTCAAAACATCTTTTCTTCATGTCAAACAATAATGTGTTTTAGTGTAACTGACCCTTTTCTAACGACATTTAGTTGTGTTGAAAGCTTTTTAGGAAAACTAAATAAAATCTTACGTAAGAAGGGGGAGAGGGGGTCTAACAAATCTTATGTGTCCTTACATGGGGGTATGGGGGGGGGGGGGTCGAGAATGGCCGAAATTATCCTTACATAATTAATGAATGGCCCTAAAGTTCTTTTTTTCCTTAAACAAATCGAATGCGTTAATTTTTCTGAACGCATATGCATTTTTTCAGAATTTTTCCTCTATTTTGAAATTTTTAGAATGACGGTTTTTTGGCCCAGTATTTGTGAAAATTTTCAAAGCTGACGGTAAACCTGTGTCGAAAAACATATGCAATAGTATTTTGTGCATCTAGGGCCAGAGATAAGTCTTTTTGTCGAGCGTGAAGTTTGCCGCAACGAGCGAAGCGAGGGCCGCAACCACGCGAGACAAAAGACGAATTTCTGGCCCGCGTTGCACACGATCTTTTTTCCCCCATGGGAGATTTAAGTGTCTTTTCGCTGTATGCGTGGATAGCCAAAAAGAGGTTCTTTTTCACTCTTAGCTGTCAGAAAAGGATCACTTTTCGGCTATCCACGCATATGGTGAAAAGCACGAAAATCTTGCATGGGTGAAAAATAGTATTTTGTGCATCTAGGGCCAGAGATAAGTCTTTTTGTCGAGCGTGAAGTTTGCCGCAACGAGCGAAGCGAGGGCCGCAACCACGCGAGACAAAAGACGAATCTCTGGCCCGCGTTGCACACGATCTTTTTTTTCCCCATGGGAGATTTTCGTGCTTTTCAGTATATGCGTGGATAGCCAAAAAGGGGCTCTTTTTTGACAGCTAAGAGTGAAAACAGACGCGTTCGGTTCTTTTTTCCCCGGAGGGGAAAAAAGAAGCGAACTCGTCTGTTTTCGCCCTTAGCTGTCAGAAAAGAGTCACTTTTCGGCTGTCTACGGATATGGTGAAAAGCACGAAAATCTTGCATGGGTGAAAAAAAAATGTTTTTTATAACAATTCAAAATAGACAGAAAATTCTGAAAAAATTCATCTGCGAAAAAAAAGAACTTACCGAAAAGTTGTTGAATAATTATTTGTTTAAACACTTTATTAAGAGAGAATATACACCTGGGAACGGAAAAAAGGTAATTTTCGTGCGTTTTTTCCAGAGCAACTATTGGAATGATCAAAACGGGGTTTTTCCTAGTTAAAAATATACACTTTCAAGAATGTTTTCAATTTTTTTTTATTTAAAAATGTTGCAAATTCATGAAGTACTTAAGGGGAAATATACACCTAGCATGGTCGAAAAAATCGATTTTTTCCATTTTTTTGAAGCTTAAGGTTTCAAGGTTACAGCCGAGAGAGTGAACCGTCTCAGAAGGCGCGCCGTGCCTCCCCGCGCGATTTATTCATTCGCAAATTTTCGAACGTGTTTTTCTCAAAACCACGTTTTTTAAATCGGTGCCCAAAATTTCTGGAAAACCAATGAACCGATTGCCTTGAATTTTCTTGTGGTTATTCTATTACATCATTATACATCATTATCTAGTACTACACAGGATTTTTTTTTTCGTTGTTTAGTTTATGTTTTATAGACAAAATAATAACTAATTTTTGGTCGAAAAATCGCTATTTATGTTCAAAGGTTCGCCATTTTGTTATACATCGATATTTTCAAAATCGGCTATGACAAGTACTAGACTATAGTACATATATCTAATTTAATAATCTTTTTGGTTTTTTGTTTCCGATGATTTTTGAACAAACGCCAGTGGGCACCGTTTACCTGGATTTTTTTACGGCGCTCCGAAGATTATGCAACCCTACCAGGACGAACGACAGTAACCGACAGTCGTTTGTCTTGTAAAACGACGGTACCCGACGGTCCAACCGTCGGAGTTCATCATTTTACTGACGGGATGAAAGACAAACGACGTTGGTTACTGTCGTTCGTCCTGGTAGGGAACAACCTCGTCCATTTTTTTTTTTTTTTAAATAAAAAAAAATATAAAATGTTTCTGAATGTGTATACTTTTAGATAGTAAAACTCCCAATCCGAAACTTCAAATAGTTTTCCTTAAAAAAAATCACAAAATTGACCTTTTTTCCGGCTCCTAGGTGTATATCTCACCTCAAGTCGGCTGCGGAGTACCGGAAAAAATCTGCGAAAGCGGTACCCAGTGGCGTTTCGTCAAAAAACATGTGAAATAAAAATTTAAAGCAGGATACTAAAATAGATACTATTATCTTGTCTTTGTCATAGCCGATTTAAAAAATATCGATTATTGACAAAATGGCAGACGCTTGTCTCAACGTAGCTGTTATCAAGAAAAAATTCGTTCGTATTTTGACGACAAAAAAAATCTAAAAATCGGAAGAAAAAAATCCTACGACGAGGACTAGATAATTATGAGTATTTTTGTATCACGAAGGATGGAAATTTCAATCAGATAAAATGTTTGGCTGGGACAGTAGAGGCAAAGCATCCTTAAGAGTTTGAAAAATGTTCGCCCTACAAGCTCAGCGTGAATGGCATTGATAAATAGGCCTGATAAATAAATAAATAAATAAATGCCTATCCTTTCGAATAATATATTTCGTTGTGCGGGAAATCCTCGAATTATAATTTTCCAATTAAATGTTTACTATATCATTTTTTCGATGTCAAGAAATTGACTTTTACGTTAATGTGGTAAGAAAAACATTCTTTATCATCAAAAAATGATAATTTGATGTCGTTTTTTGTATGTGCATTTGTCGCGAAAATAGGGTTCAGACCATAAAAACGTGGAAAATATTTTCTTATTACATACATTCCCGAAAAAATCAGGCTTCTAAAATAGTATTGTCGTATTCTGGGGAAAATTTGTCATCACCCGTAACATTTCATCAAAGACAAAGGAAAATAGGTTTTTCTTAAATTCACCCTCTTAATGTGACCTGATAATTAACAATTATTAAAATGGTTTTTTGGATTGTCACGGAAGATCTAAGAACCTCAATGCGCGAGAACTGCATGACCAATAATGTCCTTATAAAGTCGAGTCAACCGCATGGTAAGATTTCATAAACCACGTATATGTACAGGTTTTAATGGAGAAACAAGTGCAAACTAAGATAGATCTGCATCAAAGAGTTCTTATTTACCGTGAAAATAAATTCGTTGCGCTGATTTTACAGGAAAGCAATGTTTTTTATGGTAGTAAATCTAGAGACATATTTTTACGCAGTTTTCGTGGACTTAAATTTGTAATTTTACTTCTGTCTGGACAAATGAGAGCGGATTTTATCTCTCTATAATTAGTCCATATATTCACAGAAAAATAGTAATGATAATCTTCATTGTTTACAAATTAGAAGATTGGTCCACAAAAAAAGATCTACAGCGTTAACTAAACTTTCCATTGACAATCTAATGAAAGAAAAGTAACTCGCGTGAATTGAAAATATAAGTTTTAACGAACAAAATGAGCTCTCACTCATTAAGATTGAAGTAAAATTCCAAATATGACTTAACAAAAACTGCGTAGAAATACGTTCATGAATTTATTGGCGCAGTCAGAATCATTTTACTGTTAAGTTATAGATAAACATTCCTTCCTATATTAAATAAGACCTCCGTTATCCAGGTCGACCTTTGGTCACCCTAGTTTCCTCTGTAAGTAGTTGCACCACCTTGAGATTTTCGAAAAATCAAATTTTTCTTCGTTGCCTAGACTTATGAGTGGCAGTTTATTACACTTTCAATAATTATTTAAGTGTTTCCCTAAGAGAAAATTTCTATTATTCCCAAAGTTGCAGCAATTTGAAGAGTGCACAGCAAAGAATAGACAAACTCGTTATACGAATCGGTTTTTCGTTTTCCTCGAAACTACTTTAGCAATCTGATGGACAAAGTATGTTGAGATCTGCCGAATGGGTTTCAATAATAATCACACTGTATTATAGATTCTTTCCAATATTATTTATAGTATAGCATAGATCTTCTTTCATTCGATGCTGTGTCCATTTTTTTGACAATTTTTTCAACTTCCGATTTTATTAACAATCAAAGCTTTTGTTCAAATAGCTGTTATTTCGACGAGTTTTTAATTTTTGCCTCTATCCTACACTTTAGCTATTATGTTCATTAACGAGAACAAATTTTTTTGCTATCGTCAGACAATACCTGATAGAAAAAAACGTCCATGGCTGGCGAGTAATATTAAAAAAATCGTTCTCATAAACAGCACATATATTTACAAAGCTGGGCAGAAAAAAGTTAATTCGTTAATCGTTCATTAATGAAGTTAACATATTGCTTAACGATTTAACTCTTAAGTTAAATAAAAAAATTACTAACGGTCTTCTCAACTTCTGTTACATTGAAAGTCCGTTACATTATTTATTGACATGATTCTGTTTGTTTGGATTGCCCGCAAATGAACAGGATAGTGTTAGCATTAGCGGAAGTTGCAGTAATGAAGAAGATTATTATTTAATGATTATCGAAGTTAATGTTTTCAGTAGCGAATTAACGATTAACGATTAACGAAGTTAATTTTTGGATTAACTTTGCCCACCTTAGTATATTTATCATATTGTAATTGAAAAATTTTGTCTTTTAATTATTTCAATTCATAACTGTATTTTTTTTGTGGACAATAAATATTATTATTCATCTATAACAGCCGCATATTCTTTGTTTTTATTTCTCCGTCTATTTTCCATAGCGCCAAAGTGTCATGAGCCCTTAAAACGTGTACAATTATCGAAACTTATTACTCCATTGACTTGACTATGCTGCAATGATTTAGAGTGAAAAACTCCTGTGTCGTGTTACAATGATGTAAACTCCAAACATTAATATCATAAAATCATAGGACTAAGACTCTCAATAAAAAATCGGAGATTATCACAAAAATACCTTTTAATTCCTATTATATTAAAGGTACGATTGGAAAGAAAATAGAAAAGGAAGACCAAAAGAGGTTAATAGCTGTTCTAGCATAGAGTGCTTAATTTACATTTTGGGATTTTAATCATTGTTACAATACTCCATTCTCCGCTCGTTTATCTATTAGTCGTCACGGAACAAATGTCAAGTATAACGATCATGCGATATATCGCCATAATTCAAAGTCTCTCGTATCTTTCATCGTATGTAATATCGCGTAATTCTCCCCGAATAGGCGAATTTCGGGCAATTCAATTTGGCATGACCCATGACGGCGACCTCAGAATCGCAGGATATGAAGAGTGAGGGGTAGAGTAAAATGACAGTACATATATATTACAAGGTCAATTGAATGGAGAAAGTAGTGGGTGGATAGGGCTGGTGGGGAGAGGGGAAAGAATATTACGAGGAACGCGATAGAGAAAAGGGATAATATCCGAAAGAAAAAAAAATAATGACTCGGTCGTTGTGGCACATGCCCCTAGAGGGCGATAGCCAGTGGTGCAGAAACACCAGAGGAAAAGAAGAAGACTCATAGCGCTTTCTGTTGGTTGCACCGGGCTGCACTGAGTGCGCACTCAGTGTATACTCTTCTATTATTTTTCTGCACGAGCAACAAAGACAGAGATGCACTCAGTGCACACCCAGTGCAGCGAACAGAAAGCGCTATCAGTCGTTGAATCGACAAGTGGTGACGAAGAGAGACGACGTCACGTCGACTCGATCAAGAGAACAAGATGAAAACGGGATGGGATTTTATTGGAATTAAATGGATATGAACGAGGAGAGAGAGAGAGAGAGAGAGAGAGAGAGAGAGAGAGAGAGAGAGAAAATTGCGGATCAATACGCGCCAGTGAGGGGCATCTATTATGTAGTTGCGAATCGCGAGCGAGGGGCAACGGATGCTCCGGCGGGACTGGAGACGAAAAAGGGAAGGGGAATGTATATTGTTTTCGCTCATTTTCACCAATCTTCACTCCGACGCTCGCAAGCTAGACTTCCCGAGATGCGTCTAGACGCGTCTCGCAAATGTCTCAAAGCCGTCGAAAAAACTGATCGTTCGATATAAATTTATGTCCTTTCATATATCCGATTCCTCTCATTCCTCCCTTTTACCTTATGCATTGGGGTTCCCCAAAAATCATTGAAGAATACATTCTTCAAGGGTGTATGAGGTCGAAGATCGCGGTTGTCCTTGATGGCCGATATATCGTCGAAAACGAAGCCGCAACCGAGACTGTTTGTATAAACTGCGAAGGCGAATGTGGCCACGACCGCCGCGAGAGCTCCTCGCGCAGGCACTCCCATCACAAATACATCGATCCGCCAGTGTTTTCCTTTTTCCTATTTTTCTTTTTAAAGGAGCACCGAATTTTTTTTTTTCATGAGTACGTATAGACGTTGTCGCGTCTCAATGTATATATATATATATATATGCCCGTATGGTGTGTATTGTATATATATCTATCTCTCTGTGTAACAACTAAACGGGCGTAATATAACGAGGACTACGTCCCAGCGTTGCGTGTCATGTTTAAGCATCCGAGTAGCCTAGCGTTGTCTCCTGCTGTTGCTCCTGCATCATCACAACTTTTCTATTAAAACACTCACTTCACTCGTTGCAAAACTCCACCTTTCGCGTTCTAACTCAAGCCGTAATTTACGATTGACGCACATTCTTGGCCAACCACTCGTTATTTTCGTCAACGAGGGGGATATAAATGACGAAAGCACGATTATTTTACCATTACCGTTGCTAAAACCGGCGAGAGCGTTAAATACCCGTAGCTCGACTCCCAGGCCAAGCTGTCAAGCGCCACGAGCCTTCCTTTCGCGAAGCAGACGAGATATTGGATCGCCCGATGACGCGCATGCGCTATTGTATTTTTTTCAGTTCTCTGTCTATTTCCAGTGTTATTGTCAAAAGCTGGCGTCGCTTTGATCTTTGCCAATAAAGAGTTGTTGTTCGGCAATTTCGATTATTTAACATCTAATGACGTGACAATTACGTTTTTTTTCAATAAATTATTCATTATTGTATAAACGTGGCATTCCATTTTTAAATTGCGTGTTTGAGCTTCGACCGAAGAATTTTCGAATTGATTTTGTATTCGTTGCACCTTGTTCGGGGCGAAGATAGCATTATTCTTTGATCAATCGATAAATCGCCGATTTTATTAAAATAACATTCAAAAGTTGCGCGACCCTGACTATTTCGCTACTCATTCGGTGAGTTGGAAATGGAAAAATTCCAACCAACGAGCGCTAGGTAGACTACCCATAAGACCCAAAAACTTCGATCAGGGGGTCCAAGCACAGATGGGGATGAGTGAGGCAAAGTTTCGCCTTAACCGTCTACTAGGAGCGCTAGTGTCGCTACCCATAAGCCATTGCGTCGATTTTCCATCTCGCTCGCACGCACTCACGGCACTCACCCATGGTATCCATGGCAACGAAATTTCCGCCATCTTGGTTTGTTGCGTGTTGCGCGTCTTCATAGTGCGCTCGGGTGTGTTTTTTGGACTGTTTTTTGTTATCTTTTTGCAAATATATTGTGCAGCTTGCAGAAAAGTCGAGTGCATTGTATTGGGCGATCCTTTTAATAATCATTTTTTATCTTCACCGAAGCAAGGTAAATATATCTCGTTTTGTTATTAACCTAACGTCTTCTCGTATTTTGATCTCAAGTTGAATTCTCAACCGAATATTTGTTAATTTAAGCAAATATATAATATTGAAGGTGGTCTGCACTATTTTTATAAGAATTATGAATCTAAAAAAATCCTTTCTACTTGTTGTTTGTAACAGCTATGTCGAGGAAGTGTTTGATAGCGGGATGTTCGTCGGAGGCTACATGCTTCTTCAAATTCCCAAATCCCATGACTGAGTCTGATCAGTCTTTAAAGTGGCTTAATTGCTGCAAGTGGGAATCCTAAGCTGCTGAATGTTTCTCCGGTGCATGTGACAAATCGACATTTGTGTTCGGTTCGCTTCGAACAAAAATATATGTTGGCGAAAAATGTTAATATTGTTTTATATATAAAAGGTCGTTAAATATTTGATGTAAATGCTGGTTGTACGGTTAAAACTTTGCGAAGTTATCGCTGATTAATTTTATGTGACACCCGAATAGAAAAAGATTTTATAAGTTTGTTTTACATATAAAAGCTCGTCAAATATTTAATGTAAACAGTGGTTATGCGGTTAATGCTTTGCAAAGTTATAGCTGAATAATTTTATATTATACGCGAATAGAAAAACAATTTTTAAGTTTCTTTATAACATGAAAGCTTGTCAAATATGTGATGTAAAAACCGATTGTGCAGCTGAAACTTTGCAAAGTTCTGACTGATTAATTTTATGTGATACGCGAATAGAAAAACAATTTTTAAGTTTTTTTATAACATGAAAGCTTGTCAAACATGTGATGTAAAAACTGATTGTGCAGCTAAAACTTTGCAAAGTTCGGACTGATTAATTTTATGTGATACGCGAATAGAAAAAGATTTTTTAAGTTTGTTTTACATATAAAAGCTCGTCAAATATTTAATGTAAACACTGGTTGTGCGGTTAAAGCTTTGTAAAGTTATAGCTGAATAATTTTATGTGATGCGCGAATAGAAAAACAATTTTTAAGTTTGTTTATAACATAAAAGCTTGTCAAATATGTGATGTAAAAACTGATTGTGCAGCTAAAACTTTGGAAAGTTCTGACTGATAAATTTTATGTGATACGCGAATAGAAAAACAATGTTTAAGTTTTTTTATAACATGAAAGCTTGTCAAATATGTGATGTAAAAACCGATTATGCAGCTAAAACTTTGCAAAGTTCTGACTGATTAATTTGATGTTATACCCGAATAGAAAAAGATTTTTTAAGTTTTTTTTACACATAAAAGCTCGTCAAATATTTAATGTAAGCACTAGTTGTGCGGTTAAAGCTTTGCAAAGTTATAGCTGAATAATTTTATGTAATACGCGAATAGAAAAACAATTTTTAAGTTTGTTTATAACATGAAAGCTTGTGAAATATGTAATGTAAAAACTGATTGTGCAGCTAAAACTTTGCAAAGTTCTGACTGATTAATTTTATGCGATCCGCGAAGAGAAAAAGGTTTGTTGAGTTTATTTTACGTATAAAAGCTCGTTAAATATTTGATGTAAACAATGGTTGTGCGGTTAAAACTTTGCAAAGTTATAGCTGAATAATTTTATGTTATACGCGAATAGAAAAACAATTTTTAAGTTGGTTTAAAACATGAAAGCTTGTCAAATATGTAATGTAAAAACCGATTGCGCAGCTAAAACTTTGCAAAGTTATAACTGATTAATTTTATGCGATACGCGAATAGAAAAAGAATTTTTAAGCACGTTTTTTATGTAAAAGCTTGTTAAATATTTCGATGTGTAAATATGAATGTTGTAAATAGTCATATATTGAGATGAATAATTATACAAAATATTTGAAATATATTAAAACACGAATATACTGGCATTTTTATTATATTTTTGTATCCTGGGACATTTGAAATGAAATAATAATAATAATAATGAACCTGCTTCGGGGGCCGTGGAGAGGGGGGCAACTCTGTATATATATATATGTCATACGCATATATATATATGTCATAGGCATTATAGTTCTCTAACCGTCTACTACGAGCACCACCAGCGCAAACTTTGCCTCAACCCTCAACATTTACTATGGTGGCTTGTACCCCCTGACTTCGATTTTGTGGGTAGTCTACCGAGCGTTCGTGGGTTGAAATTTTTCCATTTCCAACCTACATGGGTAGATTACCCCAAACGTGGGCGGAGAAACAATCAGGGGAGCAAGGCGCCATTGTTTTCTCGGAACGTTAGGGCGACGACATCTCTAGGGCGCGGTCCGAATTGCGCTCACACCGCACATAGCGTGCCAACGCGCGGTCCGATTTGTGCTTACAGTATATACTGTAAGCACAAATCGGACCGCGCGTCCGTGAAGAACGGAGGCAAGATGGGGAATCACGAATGTCCTTTAATAAGAAAGCACGTTTCTGTTAACAGATATATATTATTAACTAATAAATATATTTTATGCTCCGTTGTGGAATGTCTTCGCGAAGTTATTGGACGACAAAATAAACTACTTTCGTGGCGCTTGAACGATCGTGGTGCGCGTCAGTGCGCGTTCAGGACTCGTCTTAAAATGTTTATTCGCCTGCAATGTACCCAGTATCTTGCCAGCTTGAGATTATAAAAGCAACGCTCATCACAATGGTGTCATATATCTTAATCTTAATATTATATTAATCTTAATTCAACTTTTAAAAAAACATGAAAAATATATATATTCATAGACCGTATATGAAGAAACCGCGGAAAAATGATCATACCAAGACTCAATTTTCGGTATTATCCCTAGCAGATTCGTCGACCCGAAATTTAGGGTCGTAAACAGTTTCGGTCGAAAGTGGTCGTTTTGTCGATCGTAATTTTTTGGTCGTATGAAGGATGGTCGCAGTCCGCTCGTGGATCGTTACGACTGAGAATTATTAGTCGTAACGACCCATTCCGAGGGCGGTTGGTCGTTACGACTGAGAATTATTAGTCGTAACGACCCATTCCGGGGGCCAGTTGGCTGGTCGTTACGACTGAGAATTATTAATCGTAACGACCCATTCCGGGGCCCTTTGCTGGTCGTTACGACCCGAAATCCTTAGTCGAATATTTTTTTCCCAGCGCAAATTAATACAAAAATTTGTATAGTTTATTCCAGAGTAGCACCCATGCAATCGGAACTAATAAAATTGTACGCCCGAGATATCGACATTAGGAATATTCGCAAGGGTCACCTCGACCGAAAGTGCCATGGAAGAGCTTCGCCCTGGAGGAACCGCCTTAATCATCACGGGAATCTCTGCGCTAGGTAAGTACTTGACTTGACACGCTGGCTGTTCGGTATATAACACCGTCATATGTCTATTTCGTTTGGGCACAGAGTTTCGAGCGCATGCGACGCATAGTGGTGGACGCGTCAACTATAGTTGACGCGTCCACCACATTGACTACGACCGAAAAATTCTGGTCAACAAATCTGCTAGGTAGCGCTAGTTGACGCGTCCACCACTACGCGTCGCATGCGCTCAAAACTCTGTGCCCAAACGAAATAGGCATATGACGGTGTTACATACCGGACAGCCTGCGTGCCAAGCCAAGTACTTACCTAGCGCAGAGGTTACCGTGATGATGAAGGCGGTTTCTCCAGGGCGAAGCTCTTCCATTGCACTTTCGGTCGAGCTGACCCTTGCGAATATCCCTAAGTATTGTGGATTGCTCGGGCGTACAATTTTATTAGTTCCGATTGCATCGGTGCTATTTCAGAATAAACTATACAAATTTTTGTATTAATTTGCGCTGGGAAAAAAATATTCGACTAAGGATTTCGGGTCGTAACGACCAGCAAACGGGCCCCGAAATAGGTCGTCACGACTAATAATTCTCAGTCGTAACGACCAGCCAACTGGCCCCCGGAATGGGTCGTTACGACTAATAATTCTCAGTCGTAACGACCAGCCAACTGGCCCCCGGAATGGGTCGTTACGACTAATAATTCTCAGTCGTAACGACCAGCCACCTGGCCCCGGGAATCGGTCGTAACGACTAATAATTCTCAGTCGTAACGACCAGCAAACGGACCCAGGAACGGGTTGTTAGGACTAATAATTTTTGGTCGTAATGACTCACAAGCAAAATGCGATGCTTTTTCTGACGACCACAAAATTACGGTCGACAAAACGACCGTATGTACGGTCATCGAATTCGCTAGGGATATTCGCTAGATTTGATAATAAAACATATTGTGGTAAAAAAAAAGTATTGTATTGCGTGAACATTAGTATTGCGTGAATGTTACGCAACAAAAAAAAATATACATTAAATTACGATTTTACGATACTGTGTATCGCACCATCGACTTTGTAATATCCACATCAAAATGCCAATTACAGGTACATGTATCTTTAATTGGTGACCACCGTCCGGGTACGTAAAATCACTGCTCAGATTTTATTTCGAATTTCTAACCGCCTGGTGGTTACGCGTGGTGGTTAGAAAGCCGGTAAGGGGGGTTTAGGTTTTGACAGCTTCCCTACCAGGACGAACGACAGTAACCAACGTCGTTTGTCTTAAATTCCGACGGTTGAGTGATGAATTCCGACGGTTGGACCGCCGGGAACTGTCGGAATTTAAGACAAACGACTGTCGGTTACTGTCGTTCGTCCTGGTAGGGTTGTTTCAATTTGAATGTCTAACCTCTTCTCTAACCTCTATTCTAACTTGAGTAAATTATGCGTGGTAGTTAGAAAGATTGGTTAGAAAGTGGGTTAGGCATGGTTGGATTTTGGTAGCAGATGGAATTTGAAATTCTACCCGCGTTTCTAACCACCATTCTAATTTGGGTAAAATTACGCATAGCGGTTAGAAGTCCGGTTAGAAAGACGGTAGAAGATTCACAAATTCAAACTGGTTAGATTTCTGATTAGATAACCGTTCAGAATGAGTGGTTAGACAAGTTACTAGCGTGCCCCTGCCAGTAACATTTATATATTATGCCTACGTAGTGGATCGCGCGTGCGCAGTATGACCCCGTTCAAGTGTTCTGTCTCTCTTTTCTGTTTCACCTACATACCGCTTATAGGGAAGCATAGGCCGCTAGCAATATAGGAGTATTACATATATGGAAGTAAGAGGTAAGGAATGCTTTCCAATTAGAGGTGCGACACTGTGTCCATCATTGCATGTTCCAACTGCGGCACTGCGTCGCACTTTTGGACACAGGAAATTGTTGTGTCCAAGCGTTTTGTGCCGTCAGGAATACCAACGAGTCGACTCGCGTTCCAACAAGCACCATTTGCACAACCGCACCGTGCAGCACAGTGCAGCCAGATTGCGCGCAGAATGGACCCCCACTCTGCGTCCTCTGCGCGCACAACACAAGCATAATGGCCCGTGTCTGTGAGCGAACGACGTTCGTGTCGCTTCGGGAGAGCCGAGCGCGGCCGAAGCGTCGACCCCTCGCGCGATGTTGTTCTCCCACCCCATGGCGTCAGATATACGAACACACGTAGAAGTCGCACGTCCGTGTGCGACTACAATGTAAGCCGAAGCTGAAGCTGCCGAGGGCCCGGGCTCCGCGGAAAAACGCGGTGAGACTCGAGGCGTGACGTCACCCGGGATCACGAGCGGGTTTTTTAAAATGTAAATGATTTTTTCCCTCGGTGCTCTCCGTTATCAATGAAAACGGAAAAATTTATCGGGGAACATTATAAATTATTTTTCAGTTCATACGTCGATTGAAATGTAATAATAATAAATAATAAAAACATTTTTCGTCAAGAAATTATTTACGACTTATTTACAAGCGATCCTAAATAAATAATTTAAAATGGAATTCAAATGTAAACCTCTTTATGAATTAAATTATTTCTTTGAAATAATTTAAATTTAAATTTGAATTTCAATATTTTTACGAAAAATATTCATTTGTGACAACAAATCAAACCAAACATTTAACAATATTTTATAAATTATTGTTATTCGATTTTTCAGCACTTGAATCCAGTGTCAGAAACACGCCAGCGACGAAAAATTATTAACACCCTATTATATAGTATTCGATTTTTTAAAATTTAATATAAACAGTAAATAGTACATGCAACATTTTTCATATTGCATATTGCACGTACATACCTCATGATTCAAACAATCTTGATGTACAAGAAAATAGCAAGTAATTGTAAACGTCGAAAGAGCGGCGTGGATAGTGTGCTCGCTCACACTCTTGAGGGTGCGGGTTCGATCCCATCACCTACAATTTTTTTTTTTAACATACCTTTTTCGATTTTTTTTTTAAATATGGTGAACTGTTCATTTCCGGAACAACCACCATAGATGGAACATTTTTTTTTAAATTTAAATTTAAATTTCTCAACTCTTGATGAAAATAAATATTTTACTGTAGGTTAAAACGAAACAATACTATTCTAAAAATCTCAGGATCTTTTAAGATTAATAAAAGATATTATATTAAAAAAAATTAATGAAAAATGTAATGTTAATCGTGGATTTGCACGATTTGTAAAAATTCAGGAATTCATTTTTTAAAAAAATAAAAAGAACCTCTCGGTAAATTTCAGGATCTTTTAAGATCAGTGCAAGGTATTTTATTCAAAAAATTGAACCAAAAAAATATTCCGGAAAAAAATTTTGAAAAATGATGAATTAGGAGAATTTTAAATTTTCAAAAATCGAGAAAATCCTAGCTGGACATTAAATTTTTGGTTCAATTTTTTGAATAAAATACCTTGCACTGATCTTAAAAGATCCTGAAATTTCCCGAGAGGTTTTTTTTATTTTTTTAAAAAATGAATTCCTGAATTTTTACAAATCGTGCAAATCCACGATTAACATTACATTTTTCATTAATTTTTTTTAATATAATATCTTTTATTAATCTTAAAAGATCCTGAGATTTTTAGAATAGTATTGTTTCGTTTTAACCTACAGTAAAATATTTATTTTCATCAAGAGTTGAGAAATTTAAATTTAAATTAAAAAAAAAATGTTCCATCTATGGTGGTTGTTCCGGAAATGAACAGTTCACCATATTTAAAAAAAAAAATCGAAAAAGGTATGTTAAAAAAAAAAATTGTAGGCGATGGGATCGAACCCGCACCCTCAAGAGTGTGAGCGAGCACACTATCCACGCCGCTCTTTCGACGCTTACAATTACTTGCTATTTTCTTGTACATCAAGATTGTTTGAATCATGAGGTATGTACGTGCAATATGCAATATGAAAAATGTTGCATGTACTATTTACTGTTTATATTTAATTTTAAAAAATCGAATACTATATAATAGGGTGTTAATAATTTTTCGTCGCTGGCGTGTTTCTGACACTGGATTCAAGTGCTGAAAAATCGAATAACAATAATTTATAAAATATTGTTAAATGTTTGGTTTGATTTGTTGTCACAAATGAATATTTTTCGTAAAAATATTGAAATTCAAATTTAAATTTAAATTATTTCAAAGAAATAATTTAATTCATAAAGAGGTTTACATTTGAATTCCATTTTAAATTATTTATTTAGGATCGCTTGTAAATAAGTCGTAAATAATTTCTTGACGAAAAATGTTTTTATTATTTATTATTATTACATTTCAATCGACGTATGAACTGAAAAATAATTTATAATGTTCCCCGATAAATTTTTCCGTTTTCATTGATAACGGAGAGCACCGAGGGAAAAAATCATTTACATTTTAAAAAACCCGCTCGTGATCCCGGGTGACGTCACGCCTCGAGTCTCACCGCGTTTTTCCGCGGAGCCCGGGCCCTCGGCAGCTTCGGCTTCGGCTTACATTGTAGTCGCACACGGACGTGCGACTTCTACGTGTGTTCGTATATCTGACGCCATGGGGTGGGAGAACAACATCGCGCGAGGGGTCGACGCTTCGGCCGCGCTCGGCTCTCCCGAAGCGACACGAACGTCGTTCGCTCACAGACACGGGCCATCATGCTTGTGTTGTGCGCGCAGAGGGCGCAGAGTGGGGGTCCATTCTGCGCGCAATCTGGCTGCACTGGTGCAGCACACTGCGCAAGAAGACTAGAATAAGGAGAGACAACTGCTGCTAGTCTTCTTCTTCTTCTTCTTCTTCTTCTTCTTCTTCTTCGTATGATTTAGATTAGCTCTGGTAGCTGCTCCTAAAGCGGCGTTTCCATACGGCCATATACTACAGACGATGAGATCTGAAACAGAGAGGGGGAGAGCGACACGGCCACCTGTGTGACGAATGTATGAATTCGCCACTAGAGGATCTGTCTTCGCTAGCATTTTTACCGCGAATAATTCGAACGTCATAAATTGCAACATCGAAAAGAAACGTTCTTGCGAATTTGATTCAGTACATTCTGATTAGGAAAGCTCTGAGAGGTTCGAGACTGAGTTGGTGGTGACTAGTATAACAATTTATGGATATCATAAATTACAACGGTTAAATATAACATTTTACGTAAAGCGAATATAACATATTTTACTACGTTATACAGAATTTAACGACACACGTTTATGCATTTTCTCATTCTTGCATTTTACGTATATTAACGCTTTCTCTTAAATATGAATTGACAAAAGAGCATTGTTCATTATTCATCTACTCAAAAGGTCTCTATTCACGAAATAGAAATTATTATTCAAAGTATCACGTTGCATTTGAAAATATAAAACTAGAATATAAATTACTCGTAAAAGTCGCAATAACGCTCTTAACACAAACTGCAATGGAAACCAAAGAAGTTTAGAATATAAATCTTAATAGTAAATATCGTAACCCTTGGTCCTTCTCAAGGACTATTCACATCTGAGTATATAAGAGTATCGTATGACCAGCGTGTGGGTGTGTCGCGTGTGTGCGTGAGTACACGTGGAAGAAAGCTTGGGCTTACGTACAAAGCTTGCTTTGTACGGACCAAGCACGATCGCCAATTTGTCTATACGTAGCGCGTGGGAGTACGCTTCGAACATGCGAGGAGCCTGCGAGCTCAAGAATCTCGCTGCACAAAATGCATTTTGATTTTGACTTTGGTCGCGATCACTTATTCTCTGAAAATACAATTGAATCTTTATAACTTCCAAAACGTAGTAACTTTTATTTAAAACGATCTTCTATCAATCTCAACGAATAAGTTCAGTCTTTTGATCACAAACCACTTCATAATTTATTCGCGAAATCCTTAAAACCCGAAAAATCCATAAGGTGAGCTTTTGCTCTTAACCAGCAACGAATTCACACTATCCAAAGGACATCGATGGTGTACAAGTTCAAAGTTCCCGCTGAATTACGTGACAGATGCGTCACACCTGTGTTACGGTCGGTAGGGTCCGACATTCGCCGGCACGATATTCGCCGGAATGGTATTCGCCGGAAAATCACTAGACTTCGATATCTCGAAACTGGCTTACTGGCATGACCCACAGGGGTCATTGCAAACATATTCTGGACTGCGAGAGATTGAATAGATGATGTGAACCCTTACCAACGAATTCAGACGTACATAGAAGCACAATTCCTATGCTTCGATCTGAGACAAGTTTTTTCGGACAGAAACTGTCGCTTGGCGGCGCTGTGATGGGATCGTGACGTCACGTCAAACAGCGTACGCCCAGTGGGCGGTCTCAAGAGAGAGAAAAGTATACGCCGCCGTTTCTGACTCTCTCTTTCTCTCTCTCGCACATATTTAAAGCACGCACAAAACAAAAATGTGTCATGGCATGACATGCTATTAAAAAAATGCACCTCTGGGAATCATATCCAATAAACCAAACCTTTGTACCTACTTGACCGCAATTATACGGATTTAATCTTTTTCCGTACGCGTTTCATAACGAAATTTTAATTTGTGCCATTTCAGTGGGATTAATGTGTCTCTCTCTACAGATGTTTTCAAATAAAACATCGTTTTTCAATAAATAAACTAGACTTACGTCGATTCATCTAATGGAAAACGGTGAAACGTGACATGTGGTTCTTTCCATTTGCTGCTGGAGCAGCCACGGTATACACAAATGTTCCGAGACGGCATTTTAATTACATAAAGACCCTTTAAATATCTTCAAAAACCAAGGAAACAATGAACACAAAGGCACGTGCCGGCTCGGACTGACAATGGACCTTTAACTCGTGGTGTGATACTGGAAGTTGGAGGGGAGAGAAGTGAGAGAGCTGAGAAAGAGTATATGATAGAGCGAGACCGTGCTAGTACCCCACTGCATAAGCCGCAAGGAGCAAGAGAGAGATGAAGCGAGAGAGCAAAGAATGATGATAGAGCGCGACCGTGCTAGTACCCCAGTGCGTAAGCGGCCGGGAGCAAGAGAGAGATGAAGCGAGAGACCTAAGAAAGAGTGCGTGATAGAGCGAGACCGTGCTAGTACCCCAGTGCGTAAGCGGCCGAGAGCAAGAGAGAGATGAAGCGAGAGACCTAAGAAAGAGTGCGTGATAGAGCGAGAACGTGCTATTACCCCAGTGCATAAGCCGCCGGGAGCAAGAGAGAGATGAAGCGAGAAAGTTCAGAAAGAGTGCGTGATAGAGCGAGAAAGCGCCATTACCCCAGTGCATAAAGCCGCAAGGAGCAAGAGAGAGATGAAGCGAGAGGCGGAGCTACGGTGAAAAATATTTAGGTGTTACATCGGTGAGCCGTTGGTGTACAATACACGCATACGGCGCCGCCAGCGCCTCTAGCTACTGGGGTGCAGAACTAACGCGTGTACCCCAGTTCGTCTGGAGGCATAGGAATTGTGCTTCTATGTACGTCTGAATTCGTTGCCCTTACTTTAGAAGACGAATTAAAGGCCAAGAGCCCTTGAAGAGAGTGGTACAACCATAGAGGTATTATAACTAGAGGAGGTGAGCCATAGGACTGCCTGTAAGTGGAAGCGTATCACGGTAAAGAAAGACAGAAACTAGAAATAGTGGCACTGTCCTTGTCTTGCCGCATGCGCAATGGCAACATGCTGCGCGCCGTCCGTTGACGCCGCAATACGAAATGTTCTAACCTATTATTTCGCTTCAGTTCGTTCACGCGCGTGCAAATTTTTCACTTATGTTTATTTTCGATATTATAAAAAATAAAATATAAAAAACTAAGATGGTGATTGCGTGCATTTTGTGCAAAAAGGAATCGACTTTCCTCAACGAGGGTCGTAGCTTTCACAAGTAAGTGGATAAAAACATTGTGTGTTAATTCTCCAAACTACCGGTGATATTATTTCTATTTGTTGATCTCGATATATATTAATTCTAATAAAAACAGATTTCCAAACGATGAGAAGTTAAAGAAAGAATGGCTGGATGCAATCCCTACCAGGACGAACGACAGTAACCGACAGTCGTTTGTCTTAAATTCCGACAGTTCCCGGCGGTCCAACCGTCGGAATTCATCACTCAACCGTCGGAATTTAAGACAAACGACGTTGGTTACTGTCGTTCGTCCTGGTAGGGATTGGCTCGACAGTGGTCTGTAAAACTGCAATGATATGCCGTGACCACTTCGATGAATCTGCATTTCATGACACTGTTGAAGTTGAACGCAGAAAAAAAAGACGATTACTTTCAAATGCTGCGAAAATGATATTATTTTACAAAAACAGCTACACAATATACATTACCACAAAATTTTGACAGTCGAATGCGGAAGGGTCAGTACAATACCGGAGGCGAATCGTTTACTGCGCATGCGTCATCAGACAAGGAAGCGAATACTATTCCTATGCTCTTTCTCTTTCTACCATTATAACGCGTTTCTGGCTAGCTCACCTGCTCACCTCCTCTACGTATAATACCTCTATGGGTACAACCCCTCAACAGATGGCGAGGTTAACCTGCCAAACTAGGCTAAGAAAAATAATCCGGAGCTCTTTGATAAATGTACGTTATGCACTTTGAGTGACTTTGAGGTTATCGCGCGCACTGTATGCAACAATTAATCGTGAAATCAAGTAATTAATCAATGAATCACGAAATAAGTAATAATTAATTGCGCGACGATTAATATTAACTCGCACGAAGTCTACATTGTTATTATAAAGTACGCGAAAACGAGTTTAATAATGTTTATTCATAATTATCGATGAAATGTCATATTCGCCACTGCACCGCTGTGTTTCTGAGTTCTTTCAATTGATATCAAATTGTTATTGTAAATATTAAATTGTTGAAAATAACAAAATTGTTTTCTTACAATTGTCAATGAAATAAAACTAGCTGCTGTATGTACCACTGTGTTTATTTATGTATTCTGTACATTTATTCGCTTCTTTATGTAATATATTTACATATTTATAATTAATACAAACAATCTTGATTGAAAATGTTAAAAAAAAAATACACCTTTTCGTAATACGTTGCAAAATCCTGGAGCAAGTTTGTCCCTCTGTCGAGTTAAATTGTTTCCGCTCAATTGTAACAAATTGTTGAAAAGAGTAGCGCAATAAGCGGGAGGACTATCGACGTACATACTCCTTCGTCTACTGATTATTAGGCTGGCTGCACTCATCTAGAATGGCAATATAAATTCATAATCTCAATTCCAGCTTCTTATCGCACACGTTGCTTTCTGCATGTAAATACCTCTCAAGTGTTGAAAAGTTTCAAGCGGCGCTCTGTGCGTCAAAAAATTCTACTAATTACACATTGTTTAACCGATGATAGACAATCGGTGCAAGCCTCAAGCAGAACATGATCAACAAGTTCAACAGTAAATAGACCACCGTTCAAGTGTCTCAGATACGACACGTCGTCGTTCCTGCTCGTTCTTCAGATATTTGAAGCGTAATTGCATCAGTCGGTCGATTTCATATTCATAGTGCCATTCCAGATGAGCAAGGCCAGCTCAATAATCAGTAGACGAACGAGTATGTCAATAGTATTCTGATCTTAGCAAAGAGTCCTGGCACAGAGACGAGCGCCACTTGAAACTATTCGACACATTATGAGAGGTATTTACATGCAGAAAGTGACGTGTGTGATAAGTAGCCGGAATTAAGTACGTCGGCGTGCAGACACTGAGCCCACCGATGTACTACCATCCTCTCCGGGACGCCATTAAGGAGCTCGATAATACAACTGTCAGATCAGCGAGGGAACCAAATCCCGTTAACGGCACATTGAAAATATTGAACGACAAGTTTTCCTCGAACATGGACAATATCTCGAATATTTTATTTCCCGATCAGTCTTTGACGTGTCCGGTCGTGCAGAGGTAACCACCGTCTTCGAAGTTTCCTGCATACTCTGCAAAAAAAGGGCGTTTAACATGGATATTGTAAAAGAATGATCATTTAAGTCAATATTTTTCCATCGTACAGGGCAATTTGCATTATTTCTACCTCAATAATCAGACATGAAGTGACATACAATTAAAAAGTTTAAAGTGTGAATATTAAACATTTACCAATGACATATTTGAGATTCCTAGTCCTCGCAGTGCGATGAAGCCGCCGTCTCGGATATCGTCGTCTACAGAACCCATTCGGATCGTCTTCATCAGGACCTTTGAACGTTCCTCGGCGCAGCATCACGCGCCTGCAGTCATCATTTTCACACTGCCTTACAGGCATTGTGTAAACGCGAGATTTTGAAACGAATTTTTTTTTTCTCAATTTCCTCAACGCACTGCAGAAAGCGCCGAAGATATCCTGAGAAATTGTTCCGCCCACATGCAATTCGAGATCGGGACATTGACCTATATAAAGTACGTCGGTGTGCAGACACTGACCCCAACGACGGATTACCGTCCTCTCCAGGATGCCAGTAAGAAGGAGCTCGACAATACAATCGTCAGATCAGCGAGAAAGCCAAATCTCGTTAACGGCACACAGAAAATCTTGAACGACAAGTTTTCATCGAACATGGAGAAGATCTCCAATATTTTATGTCCCGATCGGTGGTATTTTACGTGTCCGATCATACCGAGTCACCACCGTCTTCGAGGTTTCCTGCATACTCTGAAAAAAAAGAAGGCGTTAAACATGGATATTGTAAAGGAATTTTCATATTGGGGAATATTCTTTCTTCGCACAGGGCAATTTGCATTGTTGCGACCTCAATAATCATCCATGAAGTGACAAACAATTAAAAAGCTTGAAATATGAATATTGAACATTCACCGAGAGCGTATTTGAGATTCTTCGTCCTCGCAGTGTGATGAAGCCGCCATCGCGGATATCGCAGTTTACAGAACCCCTGCAGAGCGTCTTCATCGGGACCTTTGAACGTTCCTTGGCGCGGCATCATCACGCGTTTACAATAATCATTTTCATACTGCCTTGCAGGCGCATTGGGTAAACGCTAGATTTTGAAACGATTTTTTTTCCTCAACTTTCTCAACATACCGCGCAAAGTGCCGAGGATATCCTGAGATATTTGTCAGATCAGCGAGAAAGCCAAATCTCGTCAACGGCACACTGAAATCAGTTTCCCACGTGCCCGGTCACACCGAGTGACCACTGTCTCCAAGGTTTCCTGCGTACTCTGAAAAAACGTTGAAATTGTAAAAGAATTATCTTTATAGCGAATATTTTTTTCCATCGTACACGGCAAATTGCATTATTTTTCTACCTCAATAATCAAATATGAAGTGATCTACAATTAAAAAGTTTAAAGTATGAATATTAAACATTTACCGAAAATGAATTACAGATTCCTGGTCCTCGCTGTGCGATGAAGCCGTCGTCTACAGAACCCGCTCAGGTTATCTTCGGCGCTTTCTGCGGTACGTTGAGGAAATTGAAAAAAAAAAAATTCGTTTCAAAATCTCGCGTTTACACAATGCCTGTAAGGCAGTGTGAAAATGATGACTGCAGGTGCGTGATGCTGCGCCGAGGAACGTTCAAAGGTCCCGATGAAGACGATCCGAATGGGTTCTGTAGACGACGATATCCGAGACGGCGGCTTCATCGCACTGCGAGGACTAGGAATCTCAAATATGTTATTGGTAAATGTTTAATATTCATACTTTAAACTTTTTAATTGTATGTCACTTCATGTCTGATTATTGAGGTAGAAATAATGCAAATTGCCCTGTACGATGGAAAAATATTGAAACGCCCTTTTTTTTTGCAGAGTATGCAGGAAACTTCGAAGACGGTGGTTACCTCTGTACGACCGGACACGTCAAAGACTGATCGGGAAATAAAATATTCGAGATATTGTCCATGCTCCTGGATTTTGCAACGTATTACGAAAAGGTGTATTTTTTTTAACATTTTCAATCAAGATTGTTTGTATTAATTATAAATATGTAAATATATTACATAAAGAAGCGAATAAATGTACAGAATACATGAATAAACACAGTGGTACATACAGCGGCTAGTTTTATTTCATTGACAATTGAAAGAAAACAATTTTGTTATTTTCAACAATTTAATATTTACAATAACAATTTGATATCAATTGAAAGAACACAGAAACACAGCGGTGCAGCGGCGAATATGACATTTCATCGATAATTATAAATAAACATTATTAAACTCGTTGTCGCGTACTTTATAATAACAATGTAGACTTCGTGCGAGTTAATATTAATCGTCGCGCAATTAATTATTACTTATTTCGTGATTCATTGATTAATTACTTGATTTCACGATTAATTGTTGCGTACAGTGCGCGCGATAACCTCAAAGTCACTCAAAGTGCATAACGTACATTTATCAAAGAGCTCCGGATTATTTTTCTTAGCCTAGTTTGGCAGGTTAACCTCGCCATCTGTTGAGGGGTTGTACCACTCCCTTCAAGGGCTCTTGGCCTTTAATTCGTCTTCTAAAGTAAGGGTTCACATCATCTATTCAATCTCTCGCAGTCCAGAATATGTTTGCAATGACCCCTGTGGGTCATGCCAGTAAGCCAGTTTCGAGATATCGAAGTCTAGTGATTTTCCGGCGAATACCATTCCGGCGAATATCGTCCCGGCGAATATCGGACCCTACCTTACGGTCGGGCATATATACATATTCGCGCCGTGAATTTAGCCTATGAACGAGAACGCCGCGAATAGCAGTGTGTTCCTTTTTAAGCTGCAAGTACTGCAATATGGCGGCTACAAAGCGTACTGCAAGTGTTGTTCCGATATTACTTTTACCTCATCTACCGTACAATGGCACTGCTATAACGGAACGAGCTTCAGTGCACTTCAGTGCGCGTCCTGACACGAGCGCACAGCGCATGTCCGCTACGAATTCAACGTTACCATTAGACAAAATGAATTTCGCGCGCTACTCATCGGCCGCCATGTTGTTACTGCGAGTTGCCCTACCTCGCGAGCCGCAGTGATCACAGCGGGAAGTGACGACAAAAACTGTGACGTCATATGATCCCAAGTGCGACCCCAAAGCGTACTGCGGCGTATATCGGAACGCGTTTGCAGCACTGCAAGTACTTGCAGCTTAAAAAGGAACACACTGTAGCTATATTCGTACCCTCGCGACCGTAGCTTTATCCACCATCGCGAATTCGCGGTAGATTCAAATTCGATAACTGCTAAACCCTCTGCAATGCATCTCCTCCGATGAAATAAGCTAGATAATAAACATTTTATCCACAGCGTATTTACTTGCATGTTCATAGATATATATGTACGTACATAAGAACATTCTATATAATAATTCTAAGAACGCGTCGCAAAAGCCTGTGCCTTGTCTTTTTTTTCTGTATCATTCTCTTTTTCTTCAGTTTGAAACTTTCTCTCAAGACCCTTTTTTTTGCCGTTTGTCAAGCTCTTCACATTATTTATTGTTTCTCGAGTGCGTCGAATTTTAGAGTTGAACAACTGCAGACCACGTGTGTTGTCGTAAAAGTAAAATTGTGGAAACCTCATTGTTCTCAGTTTTTAAAGAGCCTACGTGACTTTTCTCAAATTTTCAAGATTTAAGCTTTTTTTTTCTTCATGTAGTATAAATTTGAAACTCGAGTTTTACGAGCAAAAACTCGAGAGTACAGCATCCAGCGAAGAGAGCAAGCACGGAGGCATCTGGCATTCTTCTTCGTTGGAAAAACGCTGCGAAATACCGGTCCCAAAAATATTCGAAAAGAAAAGGGAAAGGGCAAAGGCGACTACGCGTGAGCGAGAGAAAGATAGAGCGAGATTTTCGAAGTCCTATGTGGATGAGCGCGTCATCCCTTGCGAGGGAAGAGCACATGCGTGTACGTGTGCGAGTGAATACGCATATGAAAGCGAACGAGAGAGAGAGAGAGAGAGAGAGAAAGCTAGGGCTCCCAACGTCCAGTGTGTATGTGTGTGCGTGTGTCATCTCCTGCGAGGGAACGCCTGTGTGCATGCGAGTGCGTGTACATGCGAGAGAAGGGAAAAAGCGCATCCTCCCACTCTTGGACTCTTCCAGCCCAAGGGCCCTAGGATATTTTAGAAAATAAGAAATAGTTTAGAATGATCTTGACGTTCAACAAGTTCGGTCGTACTATCGTCCCGAGAATTTCAAGACTCATTTTATTACATCTTTTTACTTATTGCGTTCAGAATTTATTTTTGTTTTTCACAACTTTCATTTGTATCTATTTTTCATATTTCTCTACGATTAAAAATTAACTTCAAATTCAACTCGTTTTCTCTTTTATTTCAATTGAATTTCCTGCACCATCGCGCTATTTTAATAGCATCCCCCTACCAGGACGAACGACAGTAACCAACGTCGTTTGTCTTTCATTCCGACAGTAAAATGCTGAACTCCGACGGTTAGACCGTCGGGTACCATCGTTTCACAAAAGAAACAACTGTCGGTTACTGTCGTTCGTCCTGGTAGGGCCCCCAGGTAGCAATATGTTATCTAAAAGACATCAAAAGGACAACCATAAAATTTTCGGATAACTTTTTAGTTGTCCATAAAGATGTCCTTTGGATTCCAAATAGTGTCACTAATGTCCGCTTGGCGGTTATCTTATAGTCGACCGAAAGTTAACTATTAGATATCTTATAGCAGATACCAAATTGTCAGCATATAGTCAACCTTCAGTAGTTGCCGATACGATAACGTAAAGTTATCGAATTGTCATAGCCAAAAGATGACATTTTAGAAGCATGCAATTAACCGAATATTGTAGGCATCAAGCGGATGCCTTTATGATATCCAAGAAACGTTAACAAAACGGCATCTTAAAGACACCGATAAATGATATCTTAAAGATATCGTTTTCATACGTTATATGGGACAGGCGAGAGACAATAAAGTGTGCTATCTAAAATACGGATACATAAAATAGTTCAATTCTTAACATATATCATATATGTTTAGAATTAAACTATTTTATGTAACCGCATTTTTTATAGCACACCTTAAAAATAATATTTATTATTCGTGTATACATTTATAGAGGAAACTCATGTATTTTCATACAAAAATTAAACTACGATAAATTATATGTATACGCACTTCAGTTTGCAAACCTTTCATGTAAACCATGGTCCTACATGCAGGTCTGGGCACTCGTCCTAAAAATCCGTAGCCTTAGCCGGTCCGATTCATGCCACTTTCTGCCGCGGCGCTAGTGTCGATTAGGGTTCGTCACTGAAATGTGTATTACTATATATTACAAATATATAGTAATAGTGACCAATAGTGACGAATCCTACTCGACATTAGCGCCGTGGCAGAAAATGGAATAAATCGGGCCGTGCGACTGGGTAAAAGTCGAAGAGTGCCCAGACCTGTATGTAGGACCATGCATACAATGTAAGCAATACATTCTTATATCGATTAACTTTTTTTAAATAAAGATTCAGTATTACGTTATGTGTCATGACACATATAACATAACGTTACGTTATATAACATACGACAGATGGATATATTGTATGCACTTGGTTATTGCTGCTCCACACCCACGAAAAATACGTCTCCCAATTTTATAACCTATAAAAAAAAATATATCACCATCATCCTTTGGATAAGTCTATAGTATAAAATTATTGAATAATCATAGAAAGCACTGTATTTTATATGTCCATACCGTGTATTCTTGCACTTGATTCGCGAAAATAAATTTTATTGCAAACGTGTACGACGACGCCATCGATGATCCGTGACTGTGACGCTCTGGCGTCTCTTTGTCCCTGCATTTTGGCATTTTCGTAACTTCTTCTTCTTCTTCTTTTCCTTCTGGCTATCGCCCTCTAGGGGCATGTGCCACTCCAATTTGGTTACTTTTTACATAGTGACTATAAGTTACTATACTTTGATGGTTTTATGTTTTTTGCTATTGTGCGTAGATTTAATTTGAGGTATACTTTTGTTTATATGTATATTATATATTTGTATTAATTTATTTAGCTCATGGTTGTTGATACTTTTAATGGTTGCATGTGCAGTTGGTAAGGGAACGAAGGTAGGGTTTTTTATGAGGCGCGAAGATTCAAATTAGCGATTCTCGTTGGAGGAGAGGAGGGATCATTTTTAAATTTGGATTTCATTATTCATGAAAAAATCGCATATTGGGCGATAGACGTTTTCGTTCTGGTTTTAAAAAAACCTAGTGATGTCTGAATTAATTGGAAAATTGAATTTATTGATTATTGGTTGAAGTTTAGTTCTCGATTCTTGATATTTAGAGCATGTCCAAAATAGATGGTTTATATCACAGGTCTCGTGGCCACACTCGCAAGACTGATCCGAGATTATTTTTTTATTAAACAGATGTGCAGGTGTCAATGTATGACCCGTTTTTATTCTATTTATCATAGTGATATATTTACGGGACCATTGCCGCTCGTGGAACCATGGTTTAAGCGAGAAAGCTTTTGACATGTTACAGTAAAGAGTATCCTTGTGGATGCTTTCTGTGAGAATATATTGATCTGACGAGGATATCAAATCTGCTTTGAAAATGTATGTTAGATCCCCAAATTCGCATTTCAAAGACGGTTCAAATGGAAGAGACCGTGCGTGATTAGCCGCCCTGTCGACAAATTCGTTTCCGAATATGCCAACATGGGCCAGAGTCCAGAAGAGCGAGACCCTCTTTCCTCGATCCGTTAGGTGCATTATTGTTTCTTTAATTTGTAATACCAAGGGGTGGAGATCCGATTTATTAGATACATTTGTTAGTGATATAATTGATGACAAAGAGTCTGAGCAAATGACCACATCGATCACGTCGTGTGTATGAAAAATAGACAAAGCCTGAAGAATAGCGTAGAGTTCTGCCGAAAAAATGGAACAGTGATCATTAATTCTGTAATGCTTAACCAGGTGGAGGCCCGCCGGACAGTAAGAAGCCGATCCCACCCTGTCCGGCTCTCGTGTTTTGGACCCATCCGTGAAAATCAAGACTGACGAGGGGAAGAGGCCCCGGACGGTCTCGAGAAAAAGAGTATTGCTGAGGGTATTGGGGCATGTTTGCTTTATTCTGAGTCCCTCATTAATATTAGAAGGAACCGCATAATACAGTGTATCCAAATTGTATGAGTATTTAACAGGGCCTTTGTGTCTTTGTATCTCCGCTAGTTGTAGCTCATATCGCTCCCATCCCAGTGGACACAGTAATGTTGCAGCAATGTAACGGCAATGTTACCGTTTGTAACATGTAACATTACATGGACGTTACATGTAAGTTACATGTAAGTTACAATTTCCTACTCAGCAATGTAAAATTGTTACATAACAGTTATGTAACGTTATGTAACAGTTACGTAACAGTTACGTAACAGTTACGTAACAGTTATGTAACTGTGTTACGTTGCCGTAACTAAAATTAATTGTTGTTAAACATGTTATAAAAAATATATAGCTCTTGCAAAATAATTTAATATGCATAGTTTACCGACCCGAAAGAGATTCATAGAAAACAAAAATCTACACGAATTGTCTGATCTGACTTTTCTCAGAGACTGAATCGAACCCTCGACCCTACCTATCATCCTACCTATCTACCCAACTCGCTACCGATTACGCTACCGACTATACTTATGAATTCTCTCTACTTGTATAATATATGAATGCTGGAGTGCCGAAAAAATAATAGTAGTATAATAATGGTAGTAAAATAATAATAATAATAGTAGTAGTAGTAATAATAATAATAATAATAATAATAATAATAATAATAATAAAATAATAATAGTATTTGCATTTGAATGAGCAATAAACCATGAAAGTTGGTTTTTTTATTTGCGAATTCGAATCCCCTGACCCCTCATAAGTTATGTAAACTTCATTCTAGAATACCTGAATCCTCATAACTTACGTTACTCTTCATAACTTAATTCGGGGGCGTCTGACCCATCATAAGTGTCACGTGAACTCTCAAAACTTTATTCCAAAATACCTGACCCCTCATAACTTACATCATCTCTCATAACTTAATTTCGCGACCCCTGACGCCTCGTAATAAAAATGTTTACAGTGTGTAACTTCTATGGTATATTGCCGCAATATAACATATGTTACATTACTGTAATGTAACAAGGTTATATAGCAGTTATGTAACCTAAATGTAACAAATGTTACATAACATGTTACTTGCACGTTATATAACAGCAACGTTACATAGGAATAACATTGTAACATTACATGTAACTTGCATGATATATTGCCGCAATATAACATATGCTACGTTACTGTAATAAAACAAAGTTATATTGCCGCAATATAACATATGTTACATTGCTGTAATGTAACAAAGTTATATTGCAGTTATGTAACCTACATGTAACAAATGTTATATAACATTGTTACTTGCATGTTATATAACAGCAACGTTACATAGGGACATTGTAACATTACATGTAACTTCCATGTTACATTGCGGCAACATAACATGTTTACTGGGATATGTGGTATATGGAGGGTATGCTAGACTGTTTGTTGTGTCGCGCTTTAAGTGCCAGCTCCTCTATTAACTTTAGTCTAGGGATCAAAATGTTGTATTGATTCGAGTAGGATTTAGCGAGGAAACGCTTTGCGAGAAAAATTCTTCTAAGGGATAGAGGGGGTTCGCCAGCCAAATGTAGTCATAAGTTGTCGGGAGTGGTGGCAATACACCCCAGAGAACATCTTAGTGATGCGTATTGAATGCGGTCTAACTGAATAAGAGTTTTTTGGAGCTTTTGAATAAAATAGTGAGCCCCAATCGAGGGTAGCCCTGGTTAATGATCTATATATGTTAATAAGGGAAGATGGGTGTGCACCCCATCGTATACCAGAGATGGCTTTAAGGATTTTGACAGTGTTATATGTTTTTTGTTTAGTATATTTAGTGTGATTTTTCCATGTCAGTTTCGAATCCAAATGGACGCCCAAGAATTTTGCTGATGTGGAGTTAAAATTTTTTTTATTGTTTAATTCAACGGAGATATTCCATAAAGGTAATTTTTTTTTGTAAAAATTACTAGATTTGTTTTTTGCTACGATATTTTGAGACCTTTGGTTTCGAGCCATTTGTCTAAATGATTAAGAGTGGAGGCAATCTCCTCTAGGGCTGTGTCTGAAGATGCGTTTGAGGTATAGACAGCGACATCATCCGCGAAAGTTAGTATTTTTGAATTCGGTCCTATATGATTTAGAATGGAATGAATGTATAAATTAAATAGAATGGGGCTGAGAACTGACCCTTGCGGTAATCCTTTAGATGTCGTTTTGATGCATAGTGGGATATTTTGAACAAACGGAATAAGAGTTCTTTCCGATAACATATTAGATATGAATGCAATAATATTAATTGGGATATTTAATTTAATGAGCGTGGAAAGAAGGATTTCCGGGATGACGTTATCGTACGCTGCTTCAATATCTATAAAAGCGACAGGGAGATATTGAGAACGAATAAAGTTAATAGAAATATCAGACACTATAGAGTCGCTACGCTGTCAGTACACGATTTATTTTTACGAAAACCAAAGAATTCTCTAGGAAGTATGTTGTTTTGTTCAAACCACCAGTGTAGTCTGTCGTTAATCGTTTTTTCAAATATTTTTAGCATGGTTGATGATATAGAGATAGGTCTGAGTTTGGAGGAGTTAGGCTTAGGGATCAGACATACAAAATATTCTGACCAGGATTTTGGTATAATACCTTTCGATAAAAATAGGTTGAACATTTTCAAAATAACTGATAGTGATGAATCTGGCAATGAAGCGAGCATTTCGTTTGTTATTAAATCTGGCCCGGGCGATGCTTTTTTATTCACGTTATTTAGCGCTCCTTTTATCTCGGTAATCGTAAGTTCTTTAGAAAGATTTGGATATGAGTTATGAGACTCCCAAAGCGATGCGTCCAGGGTAAACGGTCTTGTTACCATAGGAGGGGCAATTTTATTTACCGCTTCAATGACACTAAGGTCATCTTCATTGATATATACATTGTTATTTTGTGAGTTGAATCTACGTTTAAATGCTTTGATAATTGACCAGGTTTTGCCAGTATCCATTTGAGGGTTGAGGGTGGAGCAAAAGTTTCTAAAACTCGTTGTTTTTTCTTTCCTTAGAGTTTTTTTTGCAATTTTGCAAGCCTGTATATAATTGTCATATGAATTGTCAGACGGAGATGTTAAATATTCTTTTTGTAGGTTTCTGCGGATCCCCACCACCCGCGAGCATTCCTGCGTCCACCAGGGGACCGGGGGGGGGGAGCTTTTTGGTTTTTAGCAGGGCTTGGAGGTTTGGCCCCAGCGATATATAGATTGTTTTTTATTATGTCAATAAGAGAGTTGTATTGTGTTACTGGGTCATCAATAATAGCAAAAATGGGAGAGATACAAGTTTCGTGCATGAGAGATTTAAATTTATCCCAGTCTATTCCATTAACTCTTATTCGAGGTCTAGAGTATTGTTTAGAGAATGAGGGGTAGGAGATATTTATGCATATAGGGAGGTGATCGCTCCCTATTGAGTCCGGGTATGTGGACCAAGATACCGATGCTAAGAGATCTTCGGAGATTAGTGTAAGGTCGGGGACACTTTTTTTAGAATCCTCAATGTGTATTCGGGTTGTATCTCCATTGTTTAGAATGATTAAATCCGCAGTGGTTAGGTAATTTCTCAAGGACGTACCTGCTTGGTTTGTAAGGTCGCTGCCCCATAAAGAGTCGTGTGCGTTAAAATCTCCGCAAATAATCAAATTACTATATCGAGGGTGAAGGGTAGTGAATAATTCCGACCAATCACGTGATGATGAGTGAGAATTAGGAGGATTATATAAATTAAATAGGTGATACTGTTTTGCGTCTATGGAGAAGGTGATGAATATACATTCAAATTTGTCGCTAAATTGTATATCACTAATGACTCTATACGGTATGTGTACTTTCAGTAGCGCAGCTACTCCTCCCCCTCTAGTCACAGAGGGTCTGTCTTGTCTAATCACAATATACGGGCGAATCGAGAAAGAATCATTTTCTCGGAGCCAAGTTTCATTAAGGCATAAAATATCAAACTCTTTGATAAAATTTTACAGGTCATGTAATTTAGATAGAACGCTTCTGCAGTTCCAATGTCCTATTTGAAACGAGTTTATTTTTGTGTTAAGCGGGTTCGGCATATTATTATAATGAGTTAATAAAAAGCTCCTCCGAGGCTGTGATTATTTGGGTTAGTTCATTATCGAGTGGAAATTTGGCGGCGAACGCTTGACGTAGAGAGAGAGAATGCTTTGATTAAGCGAGATACTTCAGCCGAGACTATAGACGCTACATCGATAACCGGTTCGTTGTTACAATTTTCGAAATCTTCGGAATGCACAGATTTTGCGTCAGTGTTAAGTGCGTTGGTGTACGTATTTTCCAAAGGTTGAGATGAGTGTGTCGGTCGTGAAGGCAAAGTATTAATTGCTGATCGAGTCACAGTATATGACTCATCAAGTGTGTGTGTTTGAATTTTATCTCGAACGTTGAGCGATTGTTTGTTTGGGCGATTGTTAGATGTTTGTATACCTTGTTTGGCATTTGTTTTCATTATCGGGAAATCTGCCTCTCGATATTGATGGAAAGTATTGTTTCCTTCGTTTCTTATAGCCCGTTTCGCTTCGTCGCGCGAGATTCCGTGTTTGTAACTGTTATCATGTACCCGTTTATAATAAATGTATGCTGGGCAGTTTTTCGAAATGGGAGAGTGGTCCCCCAAACAATTTCGACAGAAAAATTTATTTTCCGTACAATCCTTAACGATATGCTCCCCAGAACATTTGGTGCACCTTTCTGTTTTAGATCGACATTGTTTTTTGACGTGTCCTGGAATAAAACAGGTGTAGCAGAATTTAGCTGTTGGGATGAAAATGTTAACATCTCTCTTAACATACCATATGGAAACATGTGTCGGCAGTATTGAGCCCTCAAAATATATTTTTATGCGTGACGTGGGTTTTCTGGAAGGAACGCTGTCTCAGT
The DNA here is from genome assembly GCA_946863875.1 of Alloplasta piceator. Taxonomy (NCBI): domain Eukaryota; kingdom Metazoa; phylum Arthropoda; class Insecta; order Hymenoptera; family Ichneumonidae; genus Alloplasta; species Alloplasta piceator. Next base: position 40,694,563 of record OX333072.1, on the reverse strand, counting down.
TTGAAAAAATGGGCACCGATACCCTTTCTACTTTAGCGATCAGAATATGCGCGGGGAAAATCCTGAGTCCCTCGAGTATCTCGTGCTTGGACATCCCGGGTTCAACCCCCCTCACCAGTCCTATAGTCCTGACCTTGTGGTCGGGTATCACGGCCACCCTACTGACTTGTCTAACCGCCATTCTAACGGTTGGAATTGCTTGCCGTTAGAATTTGTGAAAATTCTACTGTCTTTCTAACCGGATTTCTAACCGCTACGCGTAATTTTACCGAAGTTAGAATAGTGGTTGGAAATGCGGTTAGAATTTCAAATTCCATCTGCTACCAAAATCCAACCATGCCTAACCCACTTTCTAACCGCTCTTTCTAACTACTACGCATATAATTTACTCAAGTTAGAATAGGGGTTACAAAAGAGGTTAGAAATTCAAATTGCAACAAGCTGTCAAAACCTAACCCCCTCTTACCGGCTTTCTAACCACCACGCGTAACCACCAGGCGGTTAGAAATTCAAAATAAAAGCTGAGCAGTGATTTTACGTACCTGGAACGGTGGTCGCCAATTAAAGATGCGTGTACCTGTAATTGGCATTTTGATGTGGATATTACAAAGTCGATGGTGCGATACACAGTTTCGTAAAATCGTAATTTTATGCATTCTTTTTTTTTTTGTTGCGTAACATTCACGCAATACAATATTTTTTTTTTACCACAATATGCTTTATTATCAAATCTAGCGAATATAATACCGAAAATTGAGTCTTGGTATGATCATTTTTCCGCGGTTTCTTCATATACGGTCTACGATTATAAATATTTTTCATGTTTGTTTTAAAGTTAAATTAAGATTAATATAATATTAACATTAAGATATATGACACCCCTGTGATGAGCGTTGCTTTTATAATCTCCAGCTGGCAAGATACTACACTGCAGGCGAATAAACATTTTAAGACGAGTCCTGAACGCGCACTGACGCGCACCACGATCGTTCGAGCGCCACGAAAGTAGTTTATTTTGTCGTCCAATAACTTCGCGAAGACATTCCACAACGACGCATAAAAGATATTTATTTGTTAATAATATATATCTGTTAACAGAAACGTGCTTTCTTATTAAAGGACATTCGCGATTCGCCATCTTGCCTTCGTTCTTCAGGGCGCTGTGGGCTTGGCTAGTCTCCCGTAGCGGCGTCCCCGGGAGTCTAGTCTATTTCCATGAATGGATGGAAAAGGGCTAGACTCCCGGAGACGCCACTACGGGAGACTAGCCAAGGGTATGTTCCTTTTTAGACTGCAAGTACCGCAATATGGCGGCTATAAAGCGTACTGCAAGTGTTGTTCCGATATTACTTTTAGTCCTATACCGAACAATGGCACTGCTATAACGGAACGAGCTTCAGTGCACTTCAGTGTCCGTCCTGACACGAGCGCCCATGCGCATGTGCGTTACGAATCCAACGTTACCATTGGACGAAATGAATTTCGCACGCCTCTCGTAGGCCGCCATGTTGTTGCTGAGAGTTGCCCTACCTCGCCAGCCGCAGTGATCACAGCAGGAAGTGACGACAAAAACTGTGACGTCATATGATCCCAAGTGCGACTACAAAGCGTACTGCGGCGTATATCGAAACGCGTTTGCAGCACTGCAAGTACTTGCAGTTAAAAAAGGAACATAGCCCAAGACGAGGCAAGATGGCGTATCGCGAATGTCCTTTAATAAGAAAGCACGTTTCTGTTAACAGATATATATTATTAACAAATAAATATATTTTATGCGTCGTTGTGGAATGTCTTCGCGAAGTTATTGGACGACAAAATAAACTACTTTCGTGGCGCTCGAACGATCGTGGTCCGCGTCAGTGCGCGTTCAGGACTCCCCTACCAGGACGAACGACAGTAACCAACGTCGTTTGTCTTTCATTCCGACAGTAAAATGATGAATTCCGACGGTTGGACCGTCGGGTACCGTCGTGTCACAAGACAAACGACTGTCGGTTACTGTCGTTCGTCCTGGTAGGGTCGTCTTAAAATGTTTATTCGCCTGCAGTGTACCCAGTGTCTTGCCAGCTTGAGATTATAAAAGCAACGCTCATCACAGTGGTGTCATATATCTTAATCTTAATATTATATTAATCTTAATTCAACTTAAAAAAAAAAACATGAAAAATTTTTATAATCATAGACCGTATATGAAGAAACCGCGGAAAAATGATCACACCAAGACTCAATTTTCGGTATTATATTCGCTAGATTTGATAATAAAACATATTGTGGTAAAAAAAAAATATTGTATTGCGTGAACATTGGTAGTGCGTGAATGTTGCGCAACAAAAAAAAAATATAATACATAAAATTACGATTTTACGATACTGTGTATCGCACCATCGACTCTGTAATATCCACATCAATATGCCAATTACAGGTACATGCATCTTTAATTGGCGACCACCGTTCCAGGTACGTAAAATCACTGCTCAGATTTTATTTCGAATTTCTAACCGTCTGGTGGTTACGCGTGGTCGTTAGAAAGCCGGTAAGAGGGGATTAGGTTTTGGCAGCTTATTGCAATTTGAATTTCTAAGCTCTTTTCTAACCCCTATTCTAACTTGAGTAAATTATGCGTAGTAGTTAGAAAGAGCGGTTAGAAAGTGGGTTAGGCATGGTTGGATTTTGGTAGCAGATGGAATTTGAAATTCTACCCGCGTTTCTAACCACCATTCTAACTTGGGTAAAATTAAGCGTAGCGGTTAGAAGTCTGGTTAGAAAGACGGTAGAATTTTCACAAATTCAAACTGGTTAGATGTCCGGTTAGATAACCGGTTAGAATGAGTGGTTGGACAAGTTACTAGGGCACCCAATTCGGGTTTATCGCCTCTATACCACCCTCCACCAAACTATCAGCCACCTCGTAGTTATCAAAAACAAGATTTATGCGATCGGAACCCGAAGGCTTAATCTCCTCCAAATGCTCATTATAAGCCTTAAAGGCCCTGCCAATAGACATTGGGTGAAGATTCCCCAAGCTATTCTTCTCGTCCCTATCCACCACCTGAATCGCAAATGGTTTACTTGAATTTGGGGAGGATCTGTTCGGTAATTGACTCAGTATATACGGAGGAATTGAAATCTGCCTCGTATTTGACTTTGCTGAGTGGACCACGTCAGATCTTTTCGACGGTTCACTGTTATAGGGGGATAGATCATCGGTAGGCCTTTTTTTATTTTCTTTCTTATCCGGAGTATCCGGCATGGTGATTAATTTTTTTTTCCTTTTTATTATTATTATTGTTATTGTTATTTTTTTTATTATTTTTTTTTTTATTACTTTATTTTACCTTACCGGAGTAGATCTGGGTGAAAGATGAGGAAAATCTTCAAAATGATGGTAGGAATAAGTTAAACGGATTTAATATAGGACACTGCAGCTTGTACAATCACTTATGGAATTATTAAAGAATTCACAGATGAATATATTCGTTATTTAATATTTATTGATAAAATATTTATTGGTAATTAAGAGGTAAAGTGCTATATATTTATTTTGTTGGTGGAATTATTTATTAATTATAGGTCCTTCAGATCGTTTATCTATTTAATATTAATAATTGGAGCTAATAAAACTCGTCGGCTGTGGATCACTCAACTTATCCCGATAGATATAAGAAATGTTCAGTGCATAGATGTTTGGGAAATAGTTATATGGAGGACAAAAAAAAAAATTCAGAGAGTAAACCGAGAATACGTTCGTACGGCAGCGCGGTCCGCTTTCGAATCTCCTTTTCGTAACTTCAAACAGTTGTCTAGAGGAGCACTCGAGAAAGTTATCAACTGGACAACTTTTCCACGCACATTTTCGTTGACGATTATTGGATAAATTTTCGATGTCATTAAAAAGACATCTATTGGATTCACCGAAATGATGACATTTCGGCACCGATTTAACTTGCTATTTTGATAACATTAAAAAGTCATCTTTTTGATACCTAAAAATAACCTTTATATAGTTCTCGTTTTGATGATACCTTTCGGACGTCTTAAAATAGCCATCTCTTCGATAAAGTGACATGATAACGTTTCGACAACTACTGGACTTGTCGTTATGTTGACCCTAAAAAGTCAACATTCAGATAACCGTATAATTGATGGCAGTTAAAAGTCGTAAAATAGTTATGTTTAAGTAATTTCCGTAAGGCAACCAAGAAAAAATATCTTTTCGATGCCAAATAGACTACCTGGGCCACCACGATGAACCCTTTTCAAAATTCGCGGTTTCATAAAGACCAATCAACGAGCGACTCTTCGCGGGCTGGAGCCCTGGGTCGTAACCAGTGTTGGCAACCGTACGATAATTATCGTACATGTACGATAATTTCATACCAATGTACGATCCACGATAGCGATTCATTATCGTACGCGAATGTACGATAATATTCAAATATCAAGAATTTCTTTTTTTCGAACAAAATCAAAGTTTAAGAGGAGGCTAAACTTGCTCTTATACAAAATCAAAGTTTAAGAGGGGCCAAACTTGCTCTTATACAAATGGATGGAATTGAATAAAATTTTAACAACATCATCAGAACAATGGCAGGAATGGAGCCTCACTAAAATTTTTGCGAAAAACAAAAAAAAAATTACAAATTCATTTACCACAAAGAAACTGTAATTGAAAAAACTTAAATTATTAAACTATTACTGCATTTCGGGTAAAACCAAGAGTGAGGCTCCATGAAGAACGCCACGATACAAATACGTTTTCGACATTATTTTATCAAAATGACACGCCTCAAGTTTGGATGGCGCCTCAAGAGATAAATATCGATAAATTGTAGTTTTATTGAAAAATGAAATGGCGAAATGTAGTTCACAGACGTGCGAGTGAGGGCAGTACCATGGATTCTGACGAGTAACCTATAATATTCAGGGGGTTCGAATGAGTTCGTTGGCATTAGCTGTAACGCATTTTAGCCTCTCAATTGACAATTAATTGTTAATTAATTTATCCCCCTCTTAATTGTCAAAATGTAATTAATTTTCATCCACGGTTGTCGGAGAAAGACTGGACGACGATGATACATCAATAATGTAGGGATTGAATAAAAATGGTATTTAACCTCCTCTTAAGCGGGCTTCACACGCTATTGCATGGCATAGCATAAGAAAGCAGTGCCGTCAGGAGCGCTGTGATCGTGTGCCATCCTAGTGCCACCATGTGTGAGAGAGGAATAGACGATAGCGCATGCGCAGTCATCAATTAAGGATGTTGAGTCCCTCTGAAATCTTTTAATGTTAATTGTTCAATAAATAGCTTCTTAATCGTCGTGAAATTTTTACACGACCTCCTGAATACTTCATGTACAAACATACTAAATTTTCAGAATTCTATCATTATTACTTCAATCTCCTTAAGGGTTAAAATGAAAAATGATGAGAAAATTCTGAAATTTGGTACGTTTTTGTATGAAGTTTTTAAGAGGTCGTGTAAAAATTTCACGACGATTAGGAAGCTCGTCATTAAAATATTAACATTTTGTTAAGAACAATTTTTTAAACAAATAAAAATATTTATCTTTAAACTTCGTTTTGTTCCCGTTGCTTTCAATATCACTCCTTCCCCTGCTATAAAAATTAAGGGGTAAAAAAAACTTATCGCAAAGTTATATCAATTTCCATAAGACTACATTTAATTAAATTTAATTTGTTAATGTTAATTGTTCGATACGAACTTCCAATCGTCGTGAAATTCTTACACGACCTCTTAAATAATTCATCCAAAAACATACTAAATTTTCAGAATTTTCTCATCATTTGCAATGTTGGACTCAACATCCTTAAGGAGTATTACTATATTATTTCTGTACGTACGACCGTGACCCAGTCAAAAATGATAAAATTCGAAAAATTACGTGTTGGGCGCAATATAAGTTCACGATAATATCCATTTTATTAATCAATTTTATTATTGTATTAATAAATAACGCTTTTTTGTTATTTGAAAATGTACGATAATTTTTCGTCAGGTACGATAATTTTACGCCCCTGGTACGATCAGTGCCGTCTTCCAGGTTGCCAACACTGCCAGAGACTCTCACCGGAGGTGTGGGGAACGCGACTTTTTTAATCATTGAGTGTGTTTTCGTTGGAGGAAGTTTTATCGAGTCGCCGTGATGTACCTGTAGTTCCAAACTCCCGTCACGTTGATTAGGTTCGAGCTCGGGATCGTCCTTGATGATATAGGCTGGTTTCAATCGATCCACTGCTATCGTTTTCTCTCTTCCATCCACATCGATGACGAAACGACGATCATCGAGTCTCTTGATGACATTGTATGGACCAGAGTAGGGCTGTTCGAGCGGTGGTTTTACAGCATCGTTGCGCAAGTAAACGTGCGAACATGTTTCTATATCCTTGAAGATAAATATCCGTGTCTTGCTGAGATGGGCTGTCGGAACAGGGCGAATCCCTCTTATATGTTCCCTGAATTTTGGCAGGAATCGTTCCGGCTCGAATACGAGATCTCGAGAAATGAAAAATTCACCCGGTAATCGAATACCGTTCCCGTACAGCATTTCCGCACATTATCCACCTAGATCCTCTTTGTAAGCTGTCCGTAAACCGAGTAATACTGTCGGTAGTAATTCTGTCCATGGGACTTGTTTATTGCACATAAGTGCGGCCTTTAAAGTTCGATGCCACCGCTCGACGAGTCCATTCGATGCAGGATGATAAGCTGTAGTTCGTATTCGTTTCGATCCGATTAACTTTGCTAGCGATGTGAAGAGAGAACTCTCGAATTGACGACCTTGGTCGGTTGTTATAGAGAACTTGCATGTTTTTTTTTTAATTTTCTTATTCGAAAGTAGGATAAAAAATAATGTATTTCCCAAGACAGTTTTTTTTTAAAGGAATATTGACGCTGCAAAAAAATATTCTTTGACTCTAATTTTTCTCGAAAAATTTGAATTGGCAACCATATTGTTGTACCCAACTATCAGCGCCGCCAGTGTCGTGTCCGGGAACCACGTCTCATTGTAAACAGTTTCTGCTCTCGGTGACGCAAAAATCTAACCTATAACTTACGTATAACCTACAGTATAATATTCTTCAATATTATTATTTACGTCAAAAGTATCACAGAAAAAATATAAATTGACAAAGCAATTATGGATTCATTCACCCCGCAACCAAACTTGGATTGGTTCATGTCTTGTTTTGTACCATCGTGCAAAAACACAACAAGTACTACACCAGAAAAGATATTTGTCCATGTGCCAGATAATCCAGTGAAAAGAAAGGTTTGGTGCGCGCTTCTCTCTCTCTCTCTCTCTCTCTCTCTCTCTCTCTCTCTCTCTCTCTCTCTCTACCCGCTCGCGCCGGGGCCAAAACTGTTTACAATGGGACGTAGTTCCCGGACGCGACACTGGCGGCGCTGATAGTTGGGTACAACAATATGGTTGCCAATTCAAATTTTTCGAGAAAAATTAGAGTCGAAGAATATTTTTTTGCAGCGTTAATATTACTTTAAAAAAAAAAAACTGTCTTGGGAAATACATTATTTTTTATCCTACTTTCGAGTCCCATAGATTGAAATACAGATTTCAGATGCATGCAAGTTCTCTATTGTCAGCGGTGGACCGAAACGACAAATCCAGTTGTTGTAGAAAGCTGTTGCTACGGAGTCTGCTGTAATATTCCTAAGCGGAATGGCCTCTGGCCACCTTGAGAATCGGTCAATTACCGTCAAGCAATACCGAAAATCGTTGACAGGTGGTAACTCTATCAAGTCCATATGTATGTGGTTGAATCTTCCCTCCGGAACATCGATGAGCTTTGGTTCCAAGCGATTGTGTTTGTAGATTTTAGACCGTTGACAAGGTTCACAGCAACGCGACCATTCGAGCGCATCTTTCTTTATTCCCGGCCACACGTATTTTTCTCTTAAAAGTCGGCAAGTATTTCTTCCACTCGGATGAGAAAGCGAATGAACCGAGTTGAACCCTAGCGGATTGAGTGACCATGATTTTAACCAAAAAAACGCCCAAAAAACCGTCAAATGCCCTATGGTCATTCTTGGCCGCGATAGTGACCCTAAAAACTATCCGAAGTGACCGAAGTCAGTTCGTCGGAGCCGAAACGTTATAAACCATCATCATGGTTTTGACGGTCACTTTGATGACGTTCAATCACTCATCGTTGTGGTCATTTTCACGCCTTTCACGTTTGATCACTTTTTGCTGTAGCAAAATATTTGATGAGATACAATAATTTTTTTGCTACGAAGGCTTTTACTTAACTAATTAATCGTGAGATTAATCAGTTATGCAAAAGCTTTACTTATTTATCCTCGCTCCCATAAAGAGCACGAACGCCGCCGCAGTGCAATGGTTAGCTCATTAAAATATGTAGTCTTTAGTCCAGACGACTGCGCGACCATAGAGCGCGGGTAATGTTCCAACAATTTAAACTTAATTGAGGACTTCGATGCTGGTAATACACCGGACTTTATCGGTGCTTGGCGACTTTCTCGCTTGCACGAGAGCGCGCGCCTGCCGACGCCACCTAGCGGACGTCGGGCAAACCGTTTCGTAAGACGGTTTTGACGGTCATTCGCGACTACGTTTCTAACAGTATATCTCATAGACCGAGAAGAAGGGTACTGGGGCACTTCGCACGAGATCCGTTAGGTGGGGTCGGCTGGCGCGTGCTCTCTCGCAAGCGAGTAAGTCACCGAGCATCGATAAAGTCCGATGTATTATCAGAATCGGAGTCCTCAATTAAGTTTAAATTGTTGGAACATTACCCGCGCTTTGTGGTCGCGCAGTCCTCTGGAGTCTCTGGACTAAAGAGTACATATTTTAATGAGATAACCATTGCACTTCGGTGGCACTCGTGCCCTTTATGGGAGCGAGGATAAATAAATAAAGTTTACATATTTCGTTCGGCACCCGTAACCGCCGGGTTTAGTTGGTTGAAGCCAAGTTTTTTTCACTGTACCAAACCTTTTTCTCGGTGTACGGTCACTCTTAAGTGGTCGGGGGGGAGGGGAGGGGAGGGGGGAATCAGGAAAAAAAATTAGGTCAAAACGGTTTTTACGGTCACTTAAAAGTATTTGGAGGCGAAAAAAATTCGGGAATAAAAGGTTCGGTCGAGACGGTTTTTATGGTCACTCGTGAATACAGTCATTTGGCTGGGTTTTTATGGTCACTTTACCGTCCAAAAATGATCATCGGTAAATAGCGAACGACCTGGACACTGAAAACTACGGAGCAGGTTGATCTCGACTCCGAAAACAACGTAGCGGTCGACCTGGACACCGAAAACTCCGTAGCGGTCGACCTGGACACCGAAAACTACGTAGCGTTCGACCTGGACACCGACCACTACGATGCTGTCCACCTGGGCACTGATAACTACGTAGCGGTCGACCTGGGCACCGACAACTACGAAGCTGTCGACCTGGACTCCAAAAACTACGCAGCGATTGACCTAGACATCCGAGATCATAGAGCAGTTTATCCTGGACATTTTATATTATCCCAATAATTTATTGTATTGTGAAAAATAAATTTTTTAATCATCAAAGATTTGAATCGTTCAAGTAATAAAAATAATAGTTATAATAATAATAATAATAATAATAATAATAATAATAATAATAATAATAATAATAATCATAAAAAAAATAATAATAATAATTGACATTATTATTGTTGTTGTTGTTTGTTGTTATTATTATTAATCACCCATCGATACTAACGACAACATAATATTAATGACATTGTTAACATTGTAGCGTCATGTTAAAATATCGTTACGATCCTCATCGTAATATCTGCTTTGAAATAGTTTTTTTTCGATTATCCGGTATACCTCCCGAGCAATCCGAGACTGAATTCAAGCGGTACAACAAATGAACGTCGTGACGGTAATATGACCGGGGAGACTTTGGCCCCGGGAGACTTTAGCGCACACCCAAAAATATTTCAAAAAACAAAATTTTTGATCGGGATCCATCGTTATAATGAGGATTAATTTAAAAAGAAAAATTATTTTTGTAGCACTCCAATCAAGCCAACTTCAATATAATGAAGTATATTATACATAAAAAAAATTACTTACAGTGCGAAAAGTCGTTTTCTGCCTTACGAGTCATAACTGCAAAATGGTACGCGTGAATTTTACTCTTTTGCTGTCAAAATATTGTCCCGAGTTGTCTGGAGTTTGAACGGCGACTGTCATTTTTTTTTGTCAAAACCTTTTTACAGGAAACTTCGGAGCCAATCTCAAACCCAAACCAATTCAAAACCAAACCCAATGCCGAACCCAAACCAACTCGAACCCAAACCTTTATGAGGGGACTTAGAAATTTTTCATCAAACCTTTTGTGGCGGTCCAATTAAGCCACCGGCGGCTTGGGACTTGGGGCTTAGAAATTTTTCATCAAACCTTTTGCCGCGGTCCAAATAAGCCGCCGGCGGCTTGGGACTTAGAAATTTTTCATAAAACCTTTTGCGTAGGTCCAATTAAGCCACCGGCGGCTTAATTGGACCGTAACGCTTTTTGAGGACACTTTTCAATTAAAAGCCCCGCTAAAGATGTTTTCACATAAAAAAAAACATAAATCACACAAGCTAAGCCAAAAATTTGGCGTACGTAAATTATTAAAGACCAAGCAAAGTAGAAAACTTGGCGTGCAGGGTTAAGAACCAATACGCTCGGCGAGGGAAAACGGAGTCCAGTCGCCCTTATCGTTTAACGAAGGAGTGAATGAACGAGAAAATAAAAAAGAAAACAATTCATCAAGTGCACTAGTAAGCAACCATATGAGAAAAAATACAAGAGGTAACGGCCGAGTAAGCTAGTGAATAACTATGAGAAAAGTTCACTAAGAAAAATCTTGTACAAGGTTTATATTTAACCGAACGGACTATTATATGATCATTATTTCTGGAATAGTTGATAATCTTTTATTGACCTTTTGTTATGTCCGAATTTGATAAATCATAGTAGCATCACTGCACATAATGGTTGCAATAATCATAATTATCGTTGTTACTTCTTTGTCATAAATTTTCTTGGCGTAACATATGTAACGTTATTATATTTTCATAACGATTTATTATTTATTTTCCTCTCTTAACGGCCAATCGTTTAAATATCGAATACTCATCTTAACTATTGAACGTCGATGACATCCACGACGTCCGCAGAAATGCGACCAGGCCTGGATTTGCGATGATTTTCGTGGATGCACGTGACGATTGAGCGAGTGTATTAGAATATTCAAGATTCTAATTGACCATACAGTGGACGCTCCCACAACTTAACGCTTCGGGACCGGAAACGCTCCCATAACTTAACGTTCCCCTCATTCTCCCACTCTCGTGTTTCAACGCATGCGTACTGCCTTTTTTCATTGAAGCATGCGTAGAACGAGCGCGCGAAATTCAACCTGAAATTCGTACCTACGCGTTGTGGACATACATTTCAAAATCTGACAGTGATATATTTTGCAAATTTTTTGAAGATTAATAAGAATTTAATGTTAATAACTCTAGATGAAAAGAATTGAACAGAAAATACATTTATCCGATTGTTGGATTGCGCGAGATACATTTTCTAGAAAATGTTATACAAAGTTGCATATATATACATGATACATGTATATACATACGAATATTCTACGGAAATTTCGTTCTTTCTGGCAAATAAAAATTCTTGTTTTTTCGAGAGAACGACTATTCTCGAACACGTAGTCCTATAAAGAGGCGTGCGTGTCTTGCCCCATCAATCAGTCATTTTTACCAAAATCGTTATCTTGTATTATTTATCCACCTCACGCACATTAATTACACTTAAACTAATTATAGTAACGCTTAATAAATCGTACGTAATTGAAGAAAAAAAATGTGACAGTTGAGGTTATGTTGCCATGTGTCAAATTTCCGCAGCTCGGCAGCTGAGTTTGGAGTGGGGAGAAAGCGCGCTAGGGGTCGTTAAGTTATGGGAGCGTGTTGCCATGGTAACGCGTTAAGTTATGGGAGCCGTTAAGTTATGGGGGGTTAAGTTGTGGGAGCGTCCACTGGATAAAGACCCTGATAGACATTTGGCGCCACATTGTCGGCAATATAGGACGGTACGCCGTGGCCCGTGGCGTCAGTGAGCAGCTTTCTACTTTCGCATTAAGCTACGTTATGGCGACACGTAATGCTGTATGGCCGCATTAAGCTGTGTTATGACGACACGTAAATGTTTCACCACGACGTGCTGCGTATTTGCAGCATATTTGCAGCAAACTGTGCTCTTAAATCTTATTTTGACGTTATATTGGCGTTACGTTGTGCTGCGTATTTGCATCGTTTTTACAGCACGTCGTGACGCAAATCTGCCGTCTCATTGCCATCAAGCTGCCTGGCGAATGTCGGGCGAACTTCTACAGCACGTTTGTCTATCTGGGGAGCGATGCTTTAATTACGGTTAAATTCAAAAATCGCATAACGATCATTGTACATATTGCGTCAGTAATCGTGAGCAAACTACAGTAGACGATCAGATAACTTAACGCGACGGAACCGGAAACGTTCGCATAACTTAACTTTCCCCTCATTCTCCCACTCACGTGTCTAAGCGCATGCGCACTACGCATGTTAGCATTACGCATGCTCATAGATGTTTTGCGGTCGGTCAAAGGTTTGAATTGAGGAGAAACGGTCATAGGGGGAGTTACGATATGCAAATGTGTTCCCATGGTAATGAGTTAAGTTATGCGAGCGTTCAAGTTATCTGATCGTCTACTGTACTTGACAGTAAAATATACAAGTGATAATAATCTCTGTTAACACTATATGAGTAGGTATAATAATTTTCTACCTTATCTCGTGGAAATCCTACGGCACCTCCCGAGCTTATTTTTCTTAACCCTGCACGCCAAGTTTTCTAGTTTGGCTTGGTCTTTAATAATTTACGTACGCTACTATTTCGCTACTCATTCGGTGAGTTGGAAATGGAAAAATTCTAACCAACGAGCGAAAGGTAGACTCCCCATAAGACCCAAAAACTTCGGTTTTATGGGTAGTCTACCTAGCGTTCGTGGGTTGGAATTTTTCCATTTCCAACCTACATGGGTGGATTACCCAAAACGTCGGTAGAGAAACAGTCAGGGGTGTGATTTGTGTTTTTTTTTTTCAATTTCAGATTTCACATTTTTAGGACTTCCTCTAACTTTTGAACTTTTGGGATTTTTTTTTAAATTCGAATGTTTGGGATTTTTTTTTAATTCGGATTTTTGGGATTTAATATATGTAATACTCCTATATTGCTAGCGCTGGCCGAAACTCTGTGAGGACTTTACGGTGCAGACAATATCGTTCTCTCTCTCTGGCTCTTGCAATGCGCAAGCGCAAGTGAAAGCGGGAGTGCCTCAGCCAGTAACATTTATATATTATACCTATGTAGTGGGTCGCGCGTGCGCAGTATGACCCAGTTCAAGTGTTCTGTCCAGTTCTGTCTCCCTTTTTTGTTGCACCTACCACTTAAGCCTGGTTTATCCAGCGGCCGTAACTTAACTTAGCCGTAACTTAAGAAGTTGAAAGTATATATTGCCCTTGTGGCGTTTATGCAGCTAATTCCTTAGCATTAGCCGTAACCGTAACCGTAGAAAGTTCGCAACTTTCAACTTTAATGCCGTAATTTAAGAATATACGCATGCGCCTTAATGAAAAATATATCACCACCGATTGGAGTGGGAAAAATATCGCGGCCTGTTCGTATCTATAACCTCAAAATAAGCAAAAATGACGTTTTATTTATCTCGCACACCGATTGAAGTGGGAAAAATATCGGGGCGGGCTTCTTCTTTGTTCGTATCTATAACCTCAAAATAAGCAAAAATGACATTTTGTTTATCTCGTATTCCCTTTTTAGGTTATGTTTTTTCAAAAAGCACGTGGAATACCCTCGTCGAGCGAACGTTTTCGATTGGTTGAACGTAGAAATAACGATATTACATAAACGCCCGTTAAATTTTTAAGTTACGTTACGGTTTTAATTTAAGTTACGGCCGCTGGATAAACCAGGCTTTATAGGGAAGCATAAGCCGCCAGCAATATAGGAGTATGGTATGTACGACCAACGAATTCAGACGTACATAGAAGCACAATTCCTATGCTTCGATCCGAGACAAGTTTTTTCGGACAGAAACTGTCGCTTGGCAGCGCTGTGATCGGATCGTGACGTCACGTCAAACAGCGTACGCCCCGTGGGCGGTCTCAAGAGAGAGAAAAGTATACGTCACCGTTTCTGACTCTCTCTTTCTCTCTCTCTCTTTCCCTCTCTCTCTTTCTCTCTCTCGCACATATTTAAAGCACGCACAAAACAAAAATGTGTCATGGCATGACATGCTATTAAAAAAATTCACCTCTGGGAATCATATCCAATAAACCAAACCTTTGTACCTACTTGACCGCAATTATACGGATTTAATCTTTTTCCGTACGCGTTTCATAACGAAATTTTAATTTGTTCCATTTCAGTGGGATTAATGTGTCTCTCTCTACAGATGTTTTCAAATAAAACATCGTTTTTCAATAAATAAACTAGACTTTCGTCGATTCATCTAATGGAAAACGGTGAAACGTGACATGTGGTTCTTTCCATTTGCTGCTGGAGCAGCCACGGTATACACAAATGTTCCGAGACGGCATTTTAATTACATAGAGACCCTTTAAATATCTTCAAAAACCAAGGAAACAATGAACACAAAGGCACGTGCCGGCTCGGACTGACAATGGACCTTTAACTCGTGGTGTGATACTGGAAGTTGGAGGGGAGAGAAGTGAGAGAGCTGAGAAAGAGTATATGATAGAGCGAGACCGTGCTAGTACCCCACTGCATAAGCCGCAAGGAGCAAGAGAGAGATGAAGCGAGAGAGCGAAGAATGATGATAGAGCGAGACCGTGCTAGTACCCCAGTGCGTAAGCGGCCGGGAGCAAGAGAGAGATGAAGCGAGAGACCTAAGAAAGAGTGCGTGATAGAGCGAGACCGTGCTAGTACCCCAGTGCGTAAGCGGCCGGGAGCAAGAGAGAGATGAAGCGAGAGACCTAAGAAAGAGTGCGTGATAGAGCGAGAACGTGCTATTACCCCAGTGCATAAGCCGCCGGGAGCAAGAGAGAGATGAAGCGAGAAAGTTCAGAAAGAGTGCGTGATAGAGCGAGAAAGCGCCATTACCCCAGTGCATAAAGCCGCAAGGAGCAAGAGAGAGATGAAGCGAGAGGCGGAGCTACGGTGAAAAATATTTAGGTGTTACATCGGTGAGCCGTTGGTGTACAATCACGCATACGGCGCCGCCAGCGCCTCTAGCTACTGGGGTGCAGAACTAACGCGTGTACCCCAGTTCGTCTGGAGGCATAGGAGAAAGTGTCCCAATTTAGCTTAATGTTACAAGACACGAGCCAAAAGATACGAAAAGTTGTGCGAATAGACACAGCCAATTAATAAAGAAAACAAGCGTATAGCGAACGCGAAGTTTGGCAAAGTTTTTGAACGGCATTAGCGCATGAGAAATTGAGAGTGGCAGAGTGCATGTATTCGAGTCTATCAGCGCAGTATAAAATGGATGGCGATTATTATTCCGCGGTGTATGCCTGGTGAGTAAACAAATATCTCATACTAGAGGAGTTTAAATTTTAGGAAAATTACAAACGCTATGTTTCTCCATCGAAAATTTAAGGTTCGAAAAATGCGGTATTGTATCGAACGTGCGTACTCATCTTCGTCAGAATCTCGTGAAAGCTCTGAAATGCAAAGACATGACATTAAGCCAAGAGAATACCGTGCCCAAATCAGCGAAACAGTACGTTTACGATCTGCTTGTTGCCGAATATCTGTGGAATCACAATTATGCGTATACTCTATCCATATTTGCCAGCGAGGCTCCAATGCTCGTTAATTTTTGCAAGCATCTACCCAACTCTGAGAGCCTCTCTGGAAAGGACAAATTGCGAAATGATTACGTTCAGCATACGCTGGAAACTCTAGGTATGAGAATCGATGATCCTATTTGCACCTCCGTAATAAAGGAGTATGCTGAAAACGATACACCGCTGTTGCTTTGCATACTGAAATGCGTGAATGCATCTATGATACATACAAGAGCCAAAGCGAGGCAAGAAAAAAAAAGCTGCAACACGCATAATTGTCAAACTCAATACAAGAGTGGATTCCACGATTCCTTGGAGTATTCCAAACTGGTATTGGCAAAGAGAAAATTACATCAACAGAAAGAGACTTTCAGTGTTCAATTAAAAGAGAAAGAGAGCGAATTGAAGAAACAAGCTGCAGTTATGGAACGGCAGATGGATATGCTCAGTGAGAAATTGTCAAAGGCTCAGGTAAATGATTCTCCCATCTAGATTTCTCACGGACAAAGGTCTCATGGATGAATCTCTTGGGCTTCGATTCCCAAAACTCGAGGGATTTCGTCCAGGCAATGTTTTTTGGAGAGACCTTGTCCAAGCAAGAATCTCAGAATCAAATTTATGATAAATTATAGTCATAGCATAATTGTACAATTAATTCCAGAATTTAATGCATTCCGTTAATCTCAAGGAGAGACGACTCATTGAGGAAAAGAAAAAAGATAATCGTCGAATTTATCGTCGACAAATTGAATTATCGACCAAAGAAGATTTGCTTATGCGTGAGGCTGATAGGTATTTAAAAACTCGTGCAAGTTCGAAACTTGCGCATACTTTTTCCTTTTATTCTATCGTTCGAACGATGAACGAGGGAGCGATTTATTATGGGTTCTAAAATTTCAAAATTTCAATGACCGAACCTTGTTGGTAATTCTTCTTAAATACAATATTAAATGTCCTCGTTTCTTGGTCCATTTTTGTAAAAAAATTAGGTCAATGGTTGGGATTTTTCGCGTTAAATTTTGATAACTTTTCTTACACTCAACCAAGAAGACTAGAATAAGGAGAGACAACTGCTGCTTGTCGAGTCCTGCGGAAGTGACAAAATACGTTGGCAGCAGGCTACCCCACTCCGTGACTAGCACTATGCGCAGTAAACTACTGCGCACTTTTTGCGCTATCATCCGTCTCGCGCGAAACCGAGGATCATACAAAATCGACCCGCGTATGCGCGGTAGTATAAAAGTGCGACACTGCGCATAGTGCTTCTTACACTCAACCTACGATGCAATTAATTCCAAATTCGATTTTTATTGTTATACCAAAGAATCGTAACGCGATAGCTGCAAAATTACGAGAGGCAGAGGGGCTGCGGATATTTTTTGAAAAAATACAATTTTCTAAATAAATCTTCAAAAGCATTTGTTGCAAATTTAATATTAATCTTTCTCATCGACTGCTGCATTTGTGTAACCTTTGACCTCCTTGTCTGCAAAATTAGAGGGTTCACAAAAAAAAAAATTCGTAAATATACAAATAACTACTGTAACCGCGTTTTTGGGTGATCCCTTGTGAATACTTTTTCCGTTTGAAGATTGCAGAAAGAACGAGACAGTTACCAAAAATTCGAGAGCGATTTGAAGAAACTTCAGGACGAGCTAATCAAAGTCAAGAGAGAATTGCCGAATCGGGATGCCGATCGTGATTCGAGTTATCGTGACGTTCAGGTGCAGACCGAGTCAAACTGCGTCATCACAGAAAAATTTGTCCTGGAACGTGAAAATTCCGAATTGTCCAATTTGGTAAAGGTGCAACAAGCAAGAATTGAAGAATTGACGAAACGCGCGGTAAACCTGTCCCGTCAGGTCGAAGAGGCACAATTGATAAAAAGGACGTCCGTCGAAATTCCCACGACCGTTGTAAGATTCTCCAAGACAAGCACCATTCTCAGTGAGTCGAGCTCAACTGAGGACATCCTGCAAGACGCAAAAATGCGACTGAGACGCCTCGAGGAGGAAAGCCTTAGAGCTGACCAGTGCTACTTGAATTGTATCACAGCATCACTGCAATGACGGATATTTGTAGTATCACAAATTTCCTATCTATACAATATTTTTTAGACTGATCATTGAAAACCGTCCAAATGTGCACTGCATGTACCTGATTTGAACAATTATTCCTAAAATATATTCGTAATAATGCACATTTTTCATCTGCAAAATGATTACTGGCGTGTGAAGAATCAATGTCAAAGTCACAAAGTTGCCTGAATAGTATGAGTGAAAAAAGTAGCAAGTTTTCTCAAAAACGTTCGTGGTTTTATTGTGAACCTTCTATTCTAATTTCTCTTAGGCGGCTATCTCTTTGAGACATTGACTCCTTCGGATAATCAGGGCTTTGAAATAATGCCAGGCTATCCATCACCCAGTAAATAACTCATTACCATCGTGTCGTCTCTGCGTAAAAAAAGTATGCGTCAACTGAATATTCTACATGTTTCAATTTTAAATTCAAAAACTTGTGAATATTTTCCGTTGCGAAAACTCGTCTCAAAAAACAAACAAAAAACGCTTTTGTAACTCCTCAGCACCGTATATTTTGTATTAAGCAGAGCCAATTAAGAACTGCCAATTTCTGTTGCTTTCCGGGCCTTTTTTTCTCGTCGCCCATTTTTCCCCAATGTTACGCAACTTTGAAGATTATCGAAGAAAATTGTATAAAATTTTGCATCATTGTTTCGGTACGTATTTATTGTACAAAATTGGATGCAATTATAGTTGATATAAAAGTTATTCACTATTGTTCTTTATTATTTTTGAATTCTATCATCAATTACATACAACATTCAAACGTATCATATAAAATGTAAGTCAAACTCCGTTCATCATTTTACATCATCTTCGTTTGGGATCCGAACTTCTCCTAGTATTCTGTGATTAAGGAAAACACATGAAAGATATGACGGTTTAGAATGAACGTAAAAGAATCCAATAAAAAAATCGCTTGCTTAGTGCAAATTGACAATAATATCTGACCATTATAATAATGATTTTTTATCAAAGGATATTGTTTGTCCCGGCCTTCGCGACCTTCCCGTTCGTGAGCACGTTCCTTCGTGTAAGGTGATTTTTCCTGCAAATAAAACGGTGCACAATTAATCTTCGAGTACAAAACGCAGATGTTCATTAATGGGGATTTTTTTTTGTACTTGTTAGAGTCATCTAGATTCTCTCGTCATAGTTATTGTCTTCCATTTCGTCTTTTCAACACACCACAGACGGACGCCTTTATCGACTAAGGGGTCAAGTGATCATATTAGAAAAGTTAACGCCGTCTCTAAATCATATTCGAAACCATAAATAAAAGAATCTCCTTTATTGGGCCCTCCGGTGTCGAGAATAATACTTTTTCCTGTTAATTACGCCCTTTACACGCGATTTCAATATTCCATTATTAATGGTGGAAAATAACGTTTTAACAAAAATCGCATTTTGTTCAGGAATTGACTCGTAAATTGTTTATTGCATTGAAAATGATACATGCAAAAAAAGAAAAGTATCACACATTGCAGCATCGGGAAGAGCATAGTTCAGGCATTCACAATAATTTGTTATCCCGATTTAAAACAAACTCGCGGTAAAACCCACATTGCTAGTCTGTTTAGATTTGTCGGGAAAAAACTGCTGAAACTTTGAAATAAATCAATACGAACCTTGCTATAATGATGTTTTTCCCTGTGCTCCGGAAGATCACCATTTTGATGAGTTCCTTTCGCTGAAAAACGGAAGCTTCATAAGAACAATCCCCCATAGTGTGCGCCTCGTATCGAATATCAATGGGCTATTGCGTCAAGAATTTTCGCGTAGGTCACCGATCGCATCGATAGTCAATCAAACAAAAAAAGAAAACAAACAAAAAACCAGGGTTGTAAATATCAAACACAGTGCATTAATTGCGAGATTGTGAGAAAATAAATATCGTTTTTATTCTTCGAGCATTCGATCTGTCCTTTTCCTGTTCAATCTTCGATCGTAGTGGCAAAGTAAAACAAAACAAAAAATCTATCAAGGTTCTTATCGACTCGTAATGAAGAAAATTAAACTGTCACCAACCCCTGTCGTCGTCCTTCCTTCGTTTTTGCTCGGCCGCTACGGCCGTTTCTTCGGCGCGATCCTGTATAACGGCAAACCGAGAAAAAAATCGTTACAAACTCGATCAATTTGCAAATTAAAAAAAAAGTCATTTTTCACGAAGAAACTTACTCTTTTACGGCCCAATTTCTTTTCTCTTCTCAATTCTTTCTGCTCATCACGAACTTTGGCTTTGGCCGAACGCTCTTTCTTGTCAACGACCGCTTCGGTTCGTCTTCCCTCCTGCTGAAACAAGCACATAATTCGGATTCAGTTGAAGTTACTTTTCGTGATTGTTGGAAAAGTGAAACGATAAAACAAAAATTGTTAACCTTAGGAATGCTCTCCACCTTTCTTCTTTTCGTTTCGGATACTGAAAGTCAAGATTGCGCGCGGACGCGTTGATATTAGATGGAATTGTAATTTCGCGAGTGAATTATTCGTTTTCGAATTCTTACCTCTTTCAGGACCGTCCTGCGGTGGTCCGGAACTCGCGCTACTGTTCGAAACACTTGACAAATCTCGATCTAAATTGTCAACGCCGCCGCTATAATAGTGCTCCTCCTAAAAATGCGATCGTAAATAACCATTCCGTTATACATAAATATTGAAACCGTTATGCATTAATATTGAAACAGTTTTTTGCTTCTTCATGAAGGAAGATTCGTTGGCGTTCGGAACAAATTTCTTTTCGAATTTTCCGTGGCATAATAGAAAAAACGTGCAGATGGATGTGCGCATATGAACACCTCATGACTCGAAAAAGCCCTCAAGTATCAAGCTAAAATTTTGAACCGCTTTTGAGCACCAATTGCCCTTTTCCATGAAAATTTTTAGTTTGAATTCTGACGGATGTTTACATTTTATTAATTTTTTTCGATTCTGCAAGATTCACCTAAACGCTTCAATTTGTGGAAATTTCAAAGTGTGGCACTAAAATTTGGCATTAAAACTTGGCAAAAATCGATGGAAAAGTTAAAATTGTAGAAAATTTTATATTTTAAGAGAAATTAAGTATACCCTCTAACTTTAGTAGTACCCAAGTAATTGCACTGACATTTTTTAAGACCGACAATATATTTATTAAGTTCACTACTAAATATTGGAAAAATTGATCCATTCGATCAATGAAATTTTCAATTTTTTAAATAATGTGGCATGGGCTGTAACCTCAGAAGCATTCGAAATATTATACTGTACTACCCTGGTATACTTAACACATTAATTCAAGTACAAAAACTCTGCAGATTGTTAATTTGCTTTTGCAAAAGGTGAGGAAGCAATATACAAATTTACAATCTATAGGGTTTTTAAAAATATATATTTTTCAACTACCTTGTAATACTTTCGATCCTTCTTATCGGCACTTTCCTCTTCCTTGATTTCATCTTTTTTTACGTGTTTCTCCTTTACTTCCGGTATCTCCTTGGGCTCCTCTTTCTTCCTTACCTTCTCCGTACTTTCGCTGTTTGTACACAGAAAAAATACATGGCGTTATTGCAAAGCCGATTCCTCAAAAACTATCATCACCGTTTATTTTTTTGAATAATTTTTTATGCGACTCACTGATGAACCTGATTGGATACGGTGCGTTTTTCACGCTGGTCCTTGTTCTCTTTCTCGACCTTTGTTTCACCATTGGAAACCTCTTTCAGCACAATACCATTGCTTACTTTTTCCGCACTATCATTACTCGTTGTTTCTTGCGTTTTTCCAGCTTTATCACCAACATGATGAAAGTCTGATTCCCGAATCATACTCGGTGCTCGGGCTTTCAATTGACCGCTGTACGACGTGGCTAGTACGTGCAAATCTTGACGCTGACCACGCTCCTCCTCGCGCACCTTTTCCACTTTTCTCTCGAGAATTTGTGACAGTTTCGCAAGTACCGGAAAGTGCGGCAATATTTTTATAAGTATGATGAGAGAATTCCTAATTTGAACGTAATCCTTGGAGTCGAGACATACGACGATTGCCTGAGATGAGAAAAAAAATATGATATTCAGATCGGAATGAACGTTCTACGCGAATGTCAACGAGATTTTGTAGAAGCTTTGATATATATATCGTTCTTTACCTTAGTGATTTTATAATGCCACTTGTGACAAACGTGACGGTAATTTTCAAATCCGACCATGTCGTTGGCCTCGGAAAATTGATTACTGACGCGAAATTTGGTCACGAAGCCTGGATAATTGCTGCATTCTTTATCGAATATACCCTTCTCCGAGTGCCATCTCATTACCGTTTCGAGCATAGCACAAAGAAAACGACCGTAACGATTTGCTTCGTTTTCAGTGCAGGATGTGACCGAATAAGTGATATCACAAAAGAGCTAAATATCGACGAAATAAAAAAAATTAAATTAGATCAATATTTTAAGCTGGTATCATAAACTGCAAACACGATATATAGCCTTTTACTTACTCTGTCGTAGCAGAGAAGGGTTGAAAAATTTGCGGTTTTGAGCGAATGTATTGTGTGTACAAATTTTGCGCAATACATCGCGTCAACGGTAGTGAATGTGCATCGTGGAAACAGACACAATTGAAGAAACTGCGTTATCGTCTCGTTTTTCGCGGATTTAGCGCTTCTCGATAAAAACCATGAGTCTTTCTCTTGTCGAAGATAAGCGAATACTTTTTCGACGTGTTCTTCCTGCTTTTTTTTCTCATCCTGAAGCTTCTCGATCAACGTTGTGTAGCGCTCCTGTTCTTTTTTTCCTTTACTGACATTCTACGAGCATACGAGAATATATTTGGATTCCAGTTAATGAAGGAAATTACGTGACAATGATCCAGCAAAACTCATGGGACTAGAAGGAAAGGTTTGTTTTTGGATACTTCTGCAAATGCTAATTTTTAATTAATTTCTAAACAACGGAATTTTGCTGGCGTAAAAAATATTGTTTTACAACACATTTTAATGTATGCCAAATGTTACGAAACGTCGAGGATCATATCGAAAATTCTTCAAACGATCAGTCTCACATTCAGTACTCAATTCCAGCAATCATTAGTCTTCTTTTATTGATAATTTCCACTGGCATTTTTGCTGGTGTTAAAATTTGTTTTGTTTTTGAAAAAATTGTGCTCGTATAAAAAATATTATTATGAATTCTTTGAATCTAACAAGTGTCGTTTGATCGTACGGAATGAAATGAAATGAATTATTGAGTTTCATGAAAGTAACCACAAAATGATTGTTTTATTTAATTGAATTTAAATGCTGTAATAGTTTTCAAAAAATGAAAATTTTTCGCAAACTCTGATACGGATACATTCAGAAACTTTCCCACAATGTTTTCCAACGCTTTGAAAAAGTGCTGAAAAAGTGAAAAAACGCATCTTTGCCACAAAAATCGTGCATTTTCTATGAGGTAGAAAAACAATTACCATGTCTTTGGAGTCCGCAGCTTGAGTAGCATGTTGCTTGAGTTTGTTGATTTCTCTCTGATAACTCTCTGCTGGAACGAAGAGATCGTACATCGATAGAGACCAGAATGTGACGAGGAACTGGGGCGATATGTCCTCCCAAACTTTGAGAGGATGAAGCGGTCGAACGGATTGTGCGACCGGTGCCATTACGAATTGTGCAGCTTCCGCATACTTGGTTTGCTTCATGGACGTCGACATCTTCTTGTAATTTGGATCAGATTTCCGCAGGGCATCGTACTTTATCTGAATATTTACAAATCCGAGATAGTAAAAAAACGAAATTATGGTATCTGATTCTTCTTCCATATCAAATAACGACTCACATTGATAGCATGAGCAAACATCGGACGCGCAAGGAAGAAAGCTACGTCCGAGTGTATGTGATTGTCCTGTAGCATCGAGTGAATGGACGGCAATCTCTCAACATATTCGTCGACAGTCATAGTAGAACCCAAAAATGTTCCAAACTGCACAAGAGTATCTTGGCACTGATCGTACAATTTTCCTGAAAATGAATGTTAAAGTCAATATGTAAAGTATCTAAAAAGGAAACATTAACCGGTAGGGATAAGATTTATTAATGTGAAAACATTTTTAGCGGAATTCTGAAGTGTTCCAAAAATGCGTTACAACTCTTCTCAAAGTTAAGTGAAAAATTCTAACTTTGAAGGCGTTCGATCCTCTTGGACTGAAGCTCTTCGAGCCGCTTTTAATATCAGAATCTCGAAATGCCCTTGGAGATTTAAAAGTCTCCTCCGATGAGTACGTTGAGTACGTAATCGAATAAAATCTTCGTATTAGTCCAGGAAATGGGTAGTTTTACATGACTCATCTCCAGGTAGGATGGGACCTGGATATTCCTGTAGGGTTTCTAGCCCAGATGAAAACCTTATATTTTTCCACACTCGATCTGTACGTGATTATCACTCCCACGCCCACGCGTTCAAAGTTGGCGAAACGAGGTTTTTGAGCGATAGCGACGAAACTGTCAATTTGACAGGAAAAAAGTCAATAACCTATTTGTAGGTATTAGAAAGATGAACAATTGGGCGCATCGGAAACTAAAATCGGTTAATTAGTTCCCCTGCAAAGTAATAAAAACCAGCTGAAATGGACATTCCTTCAATAACTAATTACTAATGCAATAATGCATGTACAGCTATGAAAATGTCGGGAAACATGTCTCTTAATGTACTAAAGAAGTGTGCAAAACCGGGGCTCGATTGGATAAATACTTTGCGAGAAAAGATATTTGTTATAAAAATACCGATTTTTTTGCAAGGAATTTCCGGGCTGGAAAATTATCTTAGAACAATTTAATTAGCGGCATTTTAATCGAGAAGGGCCCTACATCATGTACACTTTGGGGCGAAAGTATTTTTTATAATTAAGTGGGTGAAAAATG
The DNA here is from genome assembly GCA_946863875.1 of Alloplasta piceator. Lineage (NCBI taxonomy): Eukaryota > Metazoa > Arthropoda > Insecta > Hymenoptera > Ichneumonidae > Alloplasta > Alloplasta piceator. Next base: position 40,669,677 of record OX333072.1, on the reverse strand, counting down.
GCTTCAAAAAGAGGATACTTTTTCAGTCATAAACAAATGCCATTTTTTATGTTACAGAGTCGGTATTAGCATCATTCGATAACTGTTATTTTTGCACGAATTTACACAAAAAAAATTGCTGAAAGTCAATTTGGGGGGGGAGATAATTTTTTTTTCAGCAATTATCGCACTGGCATAAACCCAACATAAAGGGCTAAAAATTGGACACGGTATAGAGGAAGACTCATACTAACTGCTGTAAAATTTCCAAAGAAATCGTTCATGAATGTGCTACTTATTTTCGTCGTTAATTCACGGACAAAATGCGGCACCGCGTATGGCGGTGGGGTTGAGGAAACCAGCTTGGCCTGCAGACGCTCGCGCTTAAAATGAATTCGCGCGTTCAAATTTGACGAACTTGGAATATCTCTTCAACAAATTAACTTTTTCCGCTTTTAGCGGAGGAGCTTTTAGTACACTAAGAGTCTTTAGTACACTTAAATTTTCGACATTTTCATAGCTGTACATGCATTATTGAATTAATAATTAGTTATTGAAGGAACTGGTTTCAGCTGGTTTTTATTTATTTGCAGGAGAACTAATTAACCGATTTTAATTTCCGACGCGCCCAATTATTCGTCTTTCTAATACCTACAAGTAGTTTGTTAACTTTTGTCAAATTGACTGTTTCGTCGCTGTCGCTCAAAAAACTTGTTTCGCCAACTTTGAACGCGAGGGAATAATAATCCCGTACAGGTCGAGTGTGCGAAAATAGTGGGTTTCCATCTGGGCTAGTGACCCTACAAGAATATCCAGGTCTCGTCCTACCTGGATGCAAGTAATCAAAAAGCCCCTTTTTGAACTTACTTCCTGGACTATATACGTAACATAGAAATCAGTAAAGATGTTTTCACGTATAATTTTGGTGAGCTTTTGCTTTCCTATGAAAAATCTATGTTTTCATATCTTGTAGCATTTGAAATACATCGCAATATGAGACCCACACCTTGCTCAAAGTATGTGCAGAAATTCAGTAGTCAAACGAAAAAAAATGCTGGCAAATAGTATTTTTTAAAAATAAGATACAAACAAGCGCACCTTACGCCCAACATTACACTAAGGGATGTTTCACATTAGACCATGTCGGGCGCGAGCAGAATCCGAGTTTTAAGAAACCTTTCTCACTCGCTCTAACACGATCCCTACAGAGCGAGCTTTGTTCATGCACGCCCGTGACGGGGGCTGCCGCACGTTGTAATATTAATAACTTTGTATTAAATGTTCATAACATTTCCAATCCGTGCCTCGTACGTATCCCAACCCCTGCCCGGTCCGGTCTGAGGCAAATTATCTCTGATTGGCAACAATTTACCAACAACGACGGAAAATGCTGGCGCATTTGCACACCGCAAATCTACAAAGCCGACAATGACGCAAATTTTATTCAATAAAATCCCGGAAACGTCACTAGGACCAAGAAAAAGTTACACTATGAGAATTCGTGGAAATTATGTAGAAGTGTCAAATCTAACGAAACAAAATTGGTCACAGTATTTTCAAATAAATTAAATATCACCGAGCGCGACATTTTTGTGGTACGTTAATGAATCATTTTCATATTAATTGTTTTTCATGCAAAATATGTTTTTTAATTCTCTTTGACTCGCAAATATTTCGCTAAGAAAAGAAAAAAATTATAATAACGCTTGAACTTTTCGCACAATGATTGGAAAGTCGTGCAAATTACGAATTCGCACATGGTTACTTAATTTTAATCGATTGTGCACGAGTTCCCTTTGAAGAAAACCTAAAATTGATCAACAATTATGTTCGCAAAGCAGGCTTAGTTAATGATGCAAAAAATTAGGAAGCTATGTGCAAATTTTTCAATTAATATTCCGAAAGTATTAATAACTCACCGACAAGTTTAAGATGCGATTGATCCGTTTCACGGTAAACCACACAATGTTTCTGTTGAGCCATAAGTAAGCATAATGCTACAGCCAAATCGTGCTCTGCCAGAGTTTCCTTCAAACGCTGTGACGATTTTTTTGTATTTCGTACTTGGCTAAAGTAACCAGCCTACAAAACGATGGAATATTTTTATAAAAGAAGGATTATTGTTAAAGTAACTCCTCAACGATTACTGGCATCAACTGGTGTGGTGTATTACCTCATTTTTTAAAAGATCACCACCGGCCATTGCGTCAAGCTGATCCGCTGTCATTTCCTCAGCGGCTTCGATACCCGCCATTTTTTGTACTATTTCTTTGAGGATCAAGAGATCCAAGCTGGAAACGAAGATTATTGTGAAGATTATCGGATACAGGCGAACGAAAAATTTGTAGAGCAACGTGGAAAAGATGCTTTTTCGGGATCGCGTCTGGTCGTCCGAATCAACGAATGAATCTGTGTGGCAATTCGAAAGGTCAAGATAACTTGGAATCTAAGAGAAAAAGCGGAAATAGATAACGCGATTCCTCTCATAATACGATATGAACGACGATCCGTTAAGAATGATCAGATCTGCACTTGTTTTGATATTTCCTTTTCCTTTTTTTTTTTTTAATTCAACATATCCGATCCAAGACATTTCTAAACCGTCTTGAGTTTACCAATTTCTGTCCCTTCTCGTTTAAATGCGGAGATTCTAGCCATCGATCTCTTAATACTCCCCGTTAGTCAATCATCCCGAGACATTCATCGATTCTGAAAAACAAAATTTGTCAACTGAGTCTCCCAAGCTCGTCCGAAATTAAATCGAGCACTTGTGTCATAATCCAACAGACCATTTTCAGATCCACGAATCTCCGTAGACATTCACGGTGCAAGCCATCGTAAAACGTTCCAAGGTAAGTTCTGCCATATTCTCGTATTTACACAATTTAAATATTACATTATACGGGCAGTCTTTCGGGTATCTCTCGTCGATCGATTGTAGTCTCAAATATACCGTTTACGACGGACACGTGTGCAGATCTTTCATCGTGACGTGTAATTTCATCGATTTGCCTTCATTGCAAATTCACGTTAATAATTCCTTTAATCTAATCACGGTGGCAATTTTTACAATCCGTTTCATCTCAAATTTTCCAAGTCCTTGACCGGACGGCTGCCAATAGTATTTACGCATCGCATGTATTTAAAGATCTTTTTTGTTTTCCCTTATTATTCGTGGCCTACGATCGTAGGCATTTCGAAATCCAAATTTCATTTGAGGTACTCCAAATCCAACACTGCATATCGCACGTTTGCTGAGCCCCAACTTTTCGTCGAGTCAACCTTCCCTTCTTCTCTCCTCTATCACTCTCCCTCTCTCTACTTTGGGAAACTTTATCGCTAAGTATTATGGTCGATGAATTGGGGAAAAATAGAACCGAAGATGTTTTCGTGAGCCTCGTTGCTTCAGGCATTTTTTCAGCACATCCGAAAGGCTTCGACCTACCTTTTTTGTGCTTTTAGCTGATTCGCTACGTACTGCAAGAGGCCAGTCAATTCGATATTGTATTTTTTGAAAATTGCACCGCAAAACGATGCCAGAGACTGTAACCACAACGATATGCTCGTACCGTCGTGCTTGAATCTGTCTCGATCGGCACCAGCTAGAGCTTCGACTAAACAGTAGCCGAGAACGTCGTACGAGATGTTCGTCAGATACTTCAGTGACTCGACGACAGGTCCTGCGAAATAAGATGAAACAAAACCAATTGGCATTGAGCGTTCGTAAAGTTAAGTTAAAAAAATGTATTCAGGGAAAGTTAATATCAAGGTGTAATTCTATGTTCCATCTTTGAATAATCTATGTCTTATTCGGAAAGTTCAAAGATCTTTAACGAATAAGTTTCGACAACCCTAAACCAAAAAATTCCAAAACGAGGTTTATAAATTAAAAACAAATTGTATGCATTGATTAAATGAAAATAAGTTTCCGATAATGAGGAAAGTTTATTTTTGAAACGGTCAAAGAATAAAATTGTTCATTATTGTTGCACTTTTATTTTTTTTTATTAAAAACTTTGTTTTGCTTCCTCATAAAGAAAGCTTAGGTTTCGCGAAATAAATTTTTTTCGCAATTTTCATGTCAGTATGTTCAAAATGTCTCAAAACGTCGAGAAATCACATTTAGAAAAATGTCCGGACGTATGTGTGTGTGTGTGTGTGTGTACGCTTTGTGCTTTCCTTAAAATGAATATGTCTGGAGAACGCTTTGGCCGATCGACTCGAAATTTGGTATACAAGTAGTCTACTTATGTCCCTGTTCTGAATGCAATTTTGTGACGATACACTCAATGACAATGAAAAATAATACCGAATTTCATAAAAATCGCCCGAGGGGTTCGATTAAATTTTTTTTTTGAAATTTCCATCAAAATTTTGTTAACGCTCCAGCATCCGCATTTTTAGAAGTATCGAGCTAAACCTTTTTGCACGAATACACTAGATAATAAATTCTTATCATCTAGTGGATTCTTATCATCTAGTGTATTCGCTCAAGGTGTTCGTTCCCAAAATTTTTTTGAAATTTTCAAAAAATACTTGTTAACACTAAGTTTCCTAATTTAGCAGCTATCGAGTTCACTTTTCTAGCACCAATACACTGGACGACAAAAACAATTAATAATGTAATTGAAGGGAATTGCTAAAAAATCATGCAAATTAGAAATTTGCACATAGCTTCTTCATTTGTTTCCGTCGTTCGTGAAGTTTCCTTTATGAGGAAGCCATGATAATAAACATACATGTCATAAAGGTGGTCAAGGAGATCCTCATAAAGGAGGGTTGACGAACGACGGAAAAAATGAGGAAGCTATGTGCAAATTTCTAATTTGCATGATTTTTTTATATTGTTGAACGTTTGTTGTTTATAAGAAAAAAAAATGAACAGATTAATGCCAAAATGTCGCGGCGTGTGTGTGTGAGCGCGCTGGCTTCAAAAACTCTAATAGATGTATTTCGAGATGCCTTCAGCAATTGAGCGGAAATTCGATCCATGAATACCCGACACCCTTCGTCCAATACAATTTTGATATAAAATTGCTAAATAACATTGAGTTTCGTGACTTTTAACTTTTCGAACAAAAATCTGTGATGTTCCGTGATTTCGCAACTTAAGATTTCAAGATTTTACAAAACGTTAAATTTTCAAAAATTTGTGCAATTATAAAATAATCCGTGGCTTCAACATTTTCTTTCTATCGTCCCCCAAGTTCCCTCAACATGGAAATCATACTTGGTGAACGTACTTACCTATATGGGTGAACGATAGAAAAAAATGAGAAAGCTATACGAAAATTTTCAATTTACACAATTTTTTTGCAATATCACGTTTTTTGTTTGAAATTTCTTATATAATTGCGCATTAGACGAGTTTCCATACGGAAAATGTTTTCTCAAAACTGTATGTGCCAGAAGTGTTTAGAAATCGATAAGAAAAAAGTGAAAATGGTACAAAATAAGATCTCACCTATGAGATTATCGTAAAGTTGTATCTGTATGAGTACATAATCGAACAAAACTCCGGGCGACGAGTGTGTCAATTTCCCAATTGATCTTCCCACGGGTTTGATGGTTTCCTTGCTAACTCGTTTCATGATTGACTTGATTTTTTTCTCAGCATCAGCGCGTTTTCTCAAGAGCAAAGCGTGTTGCTGAGGCGTGTCGTTCTTCCAACGGGCATAAAGAGCATAACGATTCTGATAGGGATAATGCTTGAGTATGTTCCACATCTCTTCTGCGACGCAACAGTTGCAGTCCATGAATGAGAGCGACGGCAGGAGTGCAACGTCGAGAATCGTAAGAACATCGTGATAAAGAGCATTCGTCTTGTCAGTGAGTTGTTTGTTAGAATCCGTCGGGCATGTCTTTATCGCCGTGTGACAGAGTCTCATGATTTTATACATGAGAATAGGATCGTGATGTAAATTCGGACCGAGTATCATGAGCATTGGTAATAATTCATCGTGCATGTCCGATAATTTTCCCATTGGTTTCGGTGCGAGATTATTCTTTAGAGGTGGAATTTTGCGTCCCGGTAATTTCGGCGATATGATGCAGTGCCTAGAAAAACAAAAAACAATCTTAACCAATATGAGAAGAAAATTAATGAAACATTCACGGCGACAACTAATTGAGCACAATGACTCACTTTCGATAAATTGGTTCGATGAGCGATTGTATCATTTTGCACAGAGCCAGTGCTATTGGTCGTTGATCAGTGAAGCAATGATCGGGCAAACGATTGAACAAATTCTGAGCAACTTGCCAAGCGCCAATGTCCAATAGAGCTTCGCAAAGACCGAATTTCTGATTATTCCCGTATTTGTCCTAAATTGTGGCAACATCGTCGATTAAAATAGTGACGAAAGTATAACATATTCGAAAAAACGGGCGAAATAGAAATTTACACATAGTTTCCATAATATTTGGATCGTTCACCAGGCCTATTTTATAAGTAGTTTGTTGACAGGGAGGCCACAAACAATTGAGTGCCTTTTCTTTAACCAAGCGGCCAAATAGTCAACTTGTCCTAACCCTAATGGAGAGATATAGCGCAGTTTCATTGGTCTCAATTAACGATTAGAAGAAATAAACTTTAAACTGAGTGCTGGACAATGAATTTTTCCTACCAATACTAGCATCAAACGTATCACTTGTTAAACGGAAAGAAATCAGTTATCAGTTTGACCATACAATAGCCTCAGTTTTTCGTTATGAATATCTCTTATTGTAAATTTTTATGTGTTCTATTTAAACGGGGATATTGATATTCTTTTCATTTCGCGACAAAATATGTTAGAACAAGCATAGTACAGCTTTCTCTTTTATATTTTGTTGAGACTCTATTTGGTCCTCTAAGCTTCCTCTTCTTTTCAGCATTCAATTGAGATGACGTTTTTCCCCCTGATATTCATTTTATTTAGTTACGCTTGCTGCTGAAATTTCGGTGGAACTTGAGTTTTTGCTCTACAACTTAAGAAATTTATAATTTTCTCTGATCAATAGAAAAAATTTCCTAATATTTTCCTTGATCAATTTTCAATTCGGTCACATTTCCATGTTTTCTCGGTACTCCCTGACCATAGCCACTCTATTCAATCTCCACTATGACCACTAAATCGATAATGACTTCCTCATGAAAGAGACTTAATGAACGACGGAAATAAATGTGGATGGATTCAACATTTTTTGCGAACTTCAAAAGAAAGAATACAAATTTACGAAGAGAAAAATTCTTCAATGAATCATTGGAATGACTGTAATAAAAAATAAATGTTTTCATTGCTCTGGACTTCACCTGAACGTTTTCGCGATCTTCTGGAACGTCCTCCTTATCCTTGGTCGAAATAACGCTCATTTTTCGTACGTATTCCTTTGCCTGTTTCATCGCCTGATCGTGATCCTTGATGATACTCTTGTCGTCGGGTATGAGCCATGGCAATATATCGTCGAGTTCGATAACACGATGTTGCAGCATCAACGCGGTCACTTTTTGCAACGAGAAAGGCGTTGAATCGGCGGTTGAGCGATACTTGAAACCCAAAACTTCGCACAGTACTTGCTGATCGCTCATGTAAGAGCGTATCAGAGGTATGAACAGAGCATCGTCTTGGGGCCTATTCTCGAACGTTTCAAGCAAAATATCGAGCACTCTATTGGGATCTAGATTAAAGTAACCTGTGGAAAAGAAAAAAAATGCGAAGGCGACAAGGCACGCACAGTGGTAACACTTTCTCTTAAACTTCGAGGAGCATTAAATTACTCGGGTGGGGAAATTTTCGAACAATCTTACCAATGAGCGATTTTACGATTTCAAGAATGCCTTTAGCCTCGTCTGCTGGCCGATCTTGATTTAATTCTACAATGAGCTTTGAATATCCTTCACTCTCCTCTCTGAAGAGATTAAATTTCCTCTGTTTGTAACTGTTCCGAAAGACAAAATTGTTCCTTAAAATTTGTCATTGGTGCACACGCGAATTTCGTAATGCAACGCGATTGTTTTTTTTGGCTTTCCATACATACTAGAGTTTTGTTTTCACTTTGATAAATTTTGTCTGAAAATTTCGATTCTTCAATGTTCCAACATCCTGCAGAGTCTCAATTTCCAGGCGCTCTGTCAAGATTCTGTCTGTCAAAAACTGAAAGAATATAAGTAAAAGCATAAAATTCGTGTAACAACAAAAACGTCTGGAGAAATCATTGCCATCTATGAAGTTGAAGTTTCCATTGTGTGAATGCAATAGAAGTAGGTTTTTTCAAATTCATCCTCCTTAAGGCTGTGTTCTTAAATTCAAACGATCTTTCTTGGGGTTTGCATTACAGCTTTGTTGCTTTAAATGCTTTAAGAAAGAATAAACCATATGAGGAATAAAAAAAACACCATTGTCTAATAATGCAAACTCCAACATCATGAGCATTTTTCAATCAATTTACCTTTTCGCATTCCTTCACAATGTAATAAAAATTATTTCTTTCATCGTTGTGGGCCTCTGCATCTATCAATGTAAATATGTCTACTATCGTTGATGGTATGGCAGCGTCGATACTCTGTGAGATTAACACACAGATTTAACATATTTGTTGATAATATAAAAAGAAAAACATACTGTAAAGCAAATAAACGCCATAACATTCTTACCACGAGCTCTCCTAATGTAGTAATTACGCTGTCCTTCTTCAAAATTCCATGAACTCCGTTGGATATTAATTCATACAAGCCACGTTTCCATTCTATAACGAAAGACGCATGTACGGATTTATTATAATAGTGCAATGGGCCAATGGTTTTTACAGAAAGCAAATTAAAATAGAAAATAGGTAGACGAACTAGATGTCAATGAAATTTTTGTCGAATTTCGTACAAAAAAATTAAGTGAGAATTTTTAAGGGATATCTAAGAGGGAGCACGTGAAATGGAAAACTGTAATTATTGCGTTTTTTGGCCAGAAATTTCGCTCATAGAAACGAGTTTACAAAATTGAAAGAGAAACAAAACGTGTTTGTCGCGTGGTCGGACAAAGAAAAGTGCTTATCCCGAAAGCGAATGTAAACATGGTGGACGAAAAACGTGCAGTGTGGTATTGAGCGAAATAAAAAGCATTAACGTAACGCAAAGAAAATTTACCTGGCGCGTCATCTTCCTTGTATTTGTGCTTGATTAGTTTGAGGCTGCAAACAGTTGTTAATCGTGAATTAACTCTTCAGTAGAGCTTATTAAGAACGGGTAGACAATAATGTTCGGCGACGATCGATTTTCACATAATAAAAACGCGAAGTTTCATGAATTCAAATCGAAGCCTCATCGACCCCGTAACGACCGTAAAAATAACTTCTCGTGTTTATACACAAACTTACAAATCATTTTTCCCATGTTTATCCCACGTTTTCCACATATCCGAATTCCACGATTTACCGGCCATTTCGATATTATAATACAAGGCTTTTATTACATTAAAAAACAACGCGGTATCAACATCGCAGGTTAACAGACTCTTAATCTTATATCAGCGGAGTACTTCTATGTTCTATGTTCGCTGCTTATATTCAGTGGGTGAACACTCCCATGTTAAACGTGCGGTCCATAATGGCAGTTACCGTCTATCAATGCAGTTGGCGCTGATGTCACGAGAGAGACAGGTGATTACCGTCTCTCTCTAATGGCGCATGCGCACAACACCGATTCAGTCGAGAAGCACATGAGAGGAAACCACGGTCGCGACGTACAGGCAACGAATTCAGACGTACATAGAAGCACAGTTCCTATACCTTCTGATGTACTTTTCTGGTGTAGTACTTGTTGTGTTTTTGCACGACGGTATAAAACAAGACATGAACCAATCCAAGTTTGGTTGCGGGGTGAATGAATCCATAATTGCTTTGTCAATTTATATTTTTTCTGTGATACTTTTGACGTAAATAATAATATTGAAGAATATTATACTGTAGGTTATACGTAAGTTATAGGTTAGATTTTTGCGTCACCGAGAGCAGAAACTGTTTACAATGAGACGTGGTTCCCGGACACCACACTGGCGGCGCTGATAGTTGGGTACAACAATATGGTTGCCAATTCAAATTTTTCGAGAAAAATTAGAGTCAAAGAATATTTTTTTGCAGCGTCTATATTCCTTTAAAAAAAAAACTGTCTTGGGAAATACATTATTTTTTATCCTACTTTCGAGTCCCATAGATTAAAATACAGATTTCAGATGCATGCAAGTTCTCTATTCTTGCGATATCGGGTTAAAAAAAATTATACACATAGTTTGAGTGAAAAATATTGTTCGTATTGAATTTCGCGAAAATTGCTCAAGGGGTTCACGATTTATAAACTTTTCATTTTTTTTTTTAAAGTTCATGATCGCTGTAGCTTGCACATATTTCGTTATATCAGGCTCAAAATTTCAATAAGGGTATTTTAATTGATGGAAAAAACTACTTGATATTCAATTTTGCAAAAATCGCTTGAACCGTGCAAATTATATGCAATTTTGAAATTTTCAAAAAAAAGCTTGATCGAAAATTGTACGATACAAAGATATCGTTTTATTACTCCGATAACCAGAGGTAGTAAAAAAAACTTGCAAATCGGAAATTTGCACATCGTTTCCAAAGTATTTTTCCGTATTTACAAAGCTTCCTCTATGAGGAAGCCAAAACTGTGACGGCTAAAATTTACTAAAATTTGGTAACATTTCCTCATAGAGGATTTGTAAATACGAAAAAATACTGAGGAAGCGATGTGCAAATTTCCGATTTTCAATTAACTTGCGACAGGTCGCTCTGTGAAACGACTGTGAATGCGCTACAGGTGAATGCGCCACGGTCTGGAAACTCCCGTGGTGGGGGTACCTTCCTTATTGATGCCAGATGTGTAGTTTATAAATTTGTCACTGTGATCGCTGCGATCTAAACTCTCTCTGGCGTAAAGCACGGATGACGATGCGTGGGGGAAGTGAGATAGAGACAGCGCTATAGCCACGGCTATAGGTTATAGCTTAGCTTTTCAATCACTTGTTCTTAATACTATTGTAGGCTATTATAACACGCACTAAAACGCAAATGCTTATTTTCAAAAAGCTCTGACTCCAAGCGGGTCTGAAAATGAGAGATTTCCAGTTAATTTAACAACATGTCGAATATCGAGCGCAAAACATTTTAATTTGGCACCCGAAAAACCGACACCTTCGCATTTATCGGCTTTGCGGCCGGTATTGCAATAAGGAACAGCGCACCGTCTTGGCATTTTTGCTAAATTTTAAAAAATCTTTTCTTTTTATTAAATATATTTTGAATCACAACTGCAGCAAAACACAACGTATGAGAGCATAATATCTGACACGGGGATTTTGAGGTTAAGCTTGAGAATACCCAGAAAGCGCATAGATCGCAGAGACGAGTAGTGATGAAATTACGAACTATTCTCGTGCTTCGATAAGCAAGGTACCCCCACCCTCGAAATTTGGCCAAGTTGCCAGACCTGTATGTACGACCGTGGCCGGCGTTGAGCCGCCGGCGCCATTAGGGTGAATTCTGACCACGGTCGTACATACAGGTCTGGAAACTCTCGAGATTTTTGGTGGTGCGGGAAGGGCCCGTTACGTGCAGCATTTCTAGTTTGAATTGCCACCACGCGTGGCCGCGGCGGTGTATTTATCCCCCGGATAACATAAACCTTCAAATCGAAAGTGAGATACGTGTTGTCGAATGCTAATTACATTTTTCATCAACATGAGCGACTTATTGTCATAAATGTTTTGTTTTTTTGGCATAAACATTTTAAAAAATTCCTAGAAGTGTATTGAACGAGCAGCAGGATCGTGTGTTCGAAACATACTGTTGCAAGTTCCAAACGGGATTGAGCATAGGTGTGACGGAGACGGACAGATACGAATTATGGTAGCGATTTGTGCTGTCCTTGTCCATTACCCCCGCCGCGGTCTACCCCGTCTGCCGTCGCACCGCGTCCCACCATCGCGGGGAATAAGGTTAGCGCCTCTAGCGGCCACTAACAGTTTCAAAAATGAGGCACATAACGGAGTCACCTAATTTGACGGAGTTTCCAGACCTGTATGTACGACCGTGATTCTGACACGGGCGCACAGCGCTAGAGCGCTGCATAATCTGGCGTACCCTTTGGTCAAATTGAATTTCGCGCGCCACAGTGCCACGTGCGAAATTCATTTTGACCAATGGTTACGCAAAGTTACGCTGTGCTCGAGCGCTGTGCACCCGTGTCAGAATTCGCCCTTAGGGTGGCTCCCGACGGCACCTACTTTGCGTATAGCGTAACTTGCGCTACCAATCGGCGAACCGTAATTCCGGTCTATTATCGACCGGAAAGCTTACGGCGATACATGATAGGCCAACGCAAGTTACGCGATACGCAAAGTACGCGTCGTCGGGAGCCACCCTTAGGGTGCATTCCCATGGCGCGCACTTAGCGTATCGCGTAACTTGCGCACCAATCGGATCGTCCGATTCACTACGCGCCAATTTGTGCGTGATTAATCCGATCACCTGATTGGTTGCGCAAGTAACGCGATGCGCAATGTACGCGCCATTTGAAGGCACCCTTACGCTTCGGCTCGTTTCCTCCACGGTCGTACATACAGGTCTGGAAACTCTCGCGATTTTCGGTGGTGGGGGAAGGGCCCGTTACGTGCACCCTTCCTAGTTTGAATTGCCACCACGCGTGGCCACGGCGCTGTATTTATTCCCCGGATAACATAACTTCAAATCGAAAGTGAGATACGCGTTGTCGAATGCTAATTACATTTTTCATGAACACGAGCGACTTATTGTCACAAATGTTTTGATTTTTTGGCACAAACATTTTAAAAAATGCCTAGAAGTGTATTGAACGAGCAGCAGGATCGTGTTGTCGAAACATACACTGTTTCAAGTTCCAAAGGGGATTGAGCATAGGTGTGACGGAGACGGACAGATACGAATTATCGTAGCGATTTGTGCTGTCCTTGTTCATTATCCCCGCCGCGGTCTGTCTACCCCGTCTGCCGTCGCAGCGCGTCTCACCGCCGCGGGGGATAAGGTTAGCGCCTCTAGCGGCCACTAACAGTTTCAAAAATGGGGCACATAACGGAGTCACCTAATTTGACGGAGTTTCCAGACCTGTACTAACGAATTCTGACGTACATAGAAGCACAGTTCCTATACCTTCGGACGAACTGGGGTACACTATGCTAATGGGGTACAAAGTATACCCCAATAGCATAGTGTACCCCAGTTCGTCCGAAGGTATAGGAACTGTGCTTCTATGTACGTCAGAATTCGTTAGTACAGGTCTGGAAACTCCGTCAAATTAGGTGACTCCGTTATGTGCCCCATTTTTGAAACTGTTAGTGGCCGCTAGAGGCGCTAACCTTATCCCCCGCGGCGGTGAGACGCGCTGCGACGGCAGACGGGGTAGACAGACCGCGTTGGGGATAATGAACAAGGACAGCACAAATCGCTACGATAATTCGTATCTGTCCGTCTCCGTCACACCTATGCTCAATCCCCTTTGGAACTTGAAACAGTGTATGTTTCGACAACACGATCCTGCTGCTCGTTCAATACACTTCTAGGCATTTTTTAAAATGTTTGTGCCAAAAAATCAAAACATTTGTGACAATAAGTCGCTCGTGTTCATGAAAAATGTAATTAGCATTCGACAACGCGTATCTCACTTTCGATTTGAAGTTATGTTATCCGGGGAATAAATACAGCGCCGTGGCCACGCGTGGTGGCAATTCAAACTAGGAAGGGTGCACGTAACGGGCCCTTCCCCCACCACCGAAAATCGCGAGAGTTTCCAGACCTGTATGTACGACCGTGGAGGAAACGAGCCGAAGCGTAAGGGTGCCTTCAAATGGCGCGTACATTGCGCATCGCGTTACTTGCGCAACCAATCAGGTGATCGGATTAATCACGCACAAATTGGCGCGTAGTGAATCGGACGATCCGATTGGTGCGCAAGTTACGCGATACGCTAAGTGCGCGCCATGGGAATGCACCCTAAGGGTGGCTCCCGACGACGCGTACTTTGCGTATCGCGTAACTTGCGTTGGCCTATCATGTATCGCCGTAAGCTTTCCGGTCGATAATAGACCGGAATTACGGTTCGCCGATTGGTAGCGCAAGTTACGCTATACGCAAAGTAGGTGCCGTCGGGAGCCACCCTAAGGGCGAATTCTGACACGGGTGCACAGCGCTCGAGCACAGCGTAACTTTGCGTAACCATTGGTCAAAATGAATTTCGCACGTGGCACTGTGGCGCGCGAAATTCAATTTGACCAAAGGGTACGCCAGATTATGCAGCGCTCTAGCGCTGTGCGCCCGTGTCAGAATCACGGTCGTACATACAGGTCTGGAAACTCCGTCAAATTAGGTGACTCCGTTATGTGCCTCATTTTTGAAACTGTTAGTGGCCGCTAGAGGCGCTAACCTTATTCCCCGCGATGGTGGGACGCGGTGCGACGGCAGACGGGGTAGACCGCGGCGGGGGTAATGGACAAGGACAGCACAAATCGCTACCATAATTCGTATCTGTCCGTCTCCGTCACACCTATGCTCAATCCCGTTTGGAACTTGCAACAGTATGTTTCGAACACACGATCCTGCTGCTCGTTCAATACACTTCTAGGAATTTTTTAAAATGTTTATGCCAAAAAAACAAAACATTTATGACAATAAGTCGCTCATGTTGATGAAAAATGTAATTAGCATTCGACAACACGTATCTCACTTTCGATTTGAAGGTTTATGTTATCCGGGGGATAAATACAGCGCCGCGGCCACGCGTGGTGGCAATTCAAACTAGAAATGCTGCACGTAACGGGCCCTTCCCGCACCACCAAAAATCTCGAGAGTTTCCAGACCTGTATGTACGACCGTGGTCAGAATTCACCCTAATGGCGCCGGCGGCTCAACGCCGGCCACGGTCGTACATACAGGTCTGGCAACTTGGCCAAATTTCGAGGGTGGGGGTACCTTGCTTATCGAAGCACGAGAATAGTTCGTAATTTCATCACTACTCGTCTCTGCGATCTATGCGCTTTCTGGGTATTCTCAAGCTTAACCTCAAAATCCCCGTGTCAGATATTATGCTCTCATACGTTGTGTTTTGCTGCAGTTGTGATTCAAAATATATTTAATAAAAAGAAAAGATTTTTTAAAATTTAGCAAAAATGCCAAGACGGTGCGCTGTTCCTTATTGCAATACCGGCCGCAAAGCCGATAAATGCGAAGGTGTCGGTTTTTCGGGTGCCAAATGAAAATGTTTTGCGCTCGATATTCGACATGTTGTTAAATTAACTGGAAATCTCTCATTTTCAGACCCGCTTGGAGTCAGAGCTTTTTGAAAATAAGCATTTGCGTTTTAGTGCGTGTTATAATAGCCTACAATAGTATTAAGAACAAGTGATTGAAAAGCTAAGCTATAACCTATAGCCGTGGCTATAGCGCTGTCTCTATCTCACTTCCCCCACGCATCGTCATCCGTGCTTTACGCCAGAGAGAGTTTAGATCGCAGCGATCACAGTGACAAATTTATAAACTACACATCTGGCATCAATAAGGAAGGTACCCCCACCACGGGAGTTTCCAGACCGTGGCGCATTCACCTGTAGCGCATTCACAGTCGTTTCACAGAGCGACCTGTCGCAAGTTAATTGAAAATCGGAAATTTGCACATCGCTTCCTCAGTATTTTTTCGTATTTACAAATCCTCTATGAGGAAATGTTACCAAATTTTAGTAAATTTTAGCCGTCACAGTTTTGGCTTCCTCATAGAGGAAGCTTTGTAAATACGGAAAAATACTTTGGAAACGATGTGCAAATTTCCGATTTGCAAGTTTTTTTTACTACCTCTGGTTATCGGAGTAATAAAACGATATCTTTGTATCGTACAATTTTCGATCAAGCTTTTTTTTGAAAATTTCAAAATTGCATATAATTTGCACGGTTCAAGCGATTTTTGCAAAATTGAATATCAAGTAGTTTTTTCCATCAATTAAAATACCCTTATTGAAATTTTGAGCCTGATATAACGAAATATGTGCAAGCTACAGCGATCATGAACTTTAAAAAAAAAAATGAAAAGTTTATAAATCGTGAACCCCTTGAGCAATTTTCGCGAAATTCAATACGAACAATATTTTTCACTCAAACTATGTGTATAATTTTTTTTAACCCGATATCGCAAGAATAGAGAACTTGCATGCATCTGAAATCTGTATTTTAATCTATGGGACTCGAAAGTAGGATAAAAAATAATGTATTTCCCAAGACAGTTTTTTTTTTAAAGGAATATAGACGCTGCAAAAAAATATTCTTTGACTCTAATTTTTCTCGAAAAATTTGAATTGGCAACCATATTGTTGTACCCAACTATCAGCGCCGCCAGTGTGGTGTCCGGGAACCACGTCTCATTGTAAACAGTTTCTGCTCTCGGTGACGCAAAAATCTAACCTATAACTTACGTATAACCTACAGTATAATATTCTTCAATATTATTATTTACGTCAAAAGTATCACAGAAAAAATATAAATTGACAAAGCAATTATGGATTCATTCACCCCGCAACCAAACTTGGATTGGTTCATGTCTTGTTTTATACCGTCGTGCAAAAACACAACAAGTACTACACCAGAAAAGATATTTGTCCATGTGCCAAATAATCCAGTGAAAAGAAAGGTTTGGTGCGCGGCTGTTGGTTTTGAGAGAAATAAAAAAATAAAAATAAATAGTTATTGTTGCGAAGATCATCTTGAGGTAAGTCCTTTCTTATACATTTAAAGAGAAAATAATATCAGAGCAGCGTTGCAAAAATATTATTCTTTACAGCTCGAAACCGTTTATATTCATCGTAGTTTTTCAAATCAGTTTTGAGCTGTAAAGAATAATATCTTTGCAACGCTGCTCTGATATTATTTTCTCTTTAAATGTATAAGAAAGGACTCACCTTAAGATGATCTTTGCAACAATAACTATTTATTTTTATTTTTTTATTTTTCTCAAAACCAACAGCCGCGCACCAAACCTTTCTTTTCACTGGATTATTTGGCACATGGACAAATATCTTTTCTGGTGTAGTACTTGTTGTGTTTCTGCACGCAGTGCAGCCAGATCGGGTGTAAAATCGACCCCCACTCTGCGGCTTTGCACGGTGCCACACAATGATGGCCGCCCGTGTCTGTGAGCGAACGACGTTCGTGTCGCTTCGGGAGAGCCGAGCGCGGCCGAAGCGTCGACCCCTCGCGCGCTGTTGTTCTCCCACCCCATGGCGTCAGATATACGAACACACGTAGAAGTCGCACGTCCGTGTGCGACTACAATGTAAGCCGAAGCCGAAGCTGCCGAGGGCCCGAGGCTCCGCGGAAAAACGCGGTGAGACTCGAGGCGTGACGTCACCCGGGATCACGAGCGGGTTTTTTTTTATTTAAATGATTTTTTCCCTCGGTGCTCTCCGTTATCAATGAAAACGAAAAAATTTATCGGGGAACATTATAAATTATTTTTCAGTTCATACGTCGATTGAAATGTAATAATAATAAATAATAAAAACATTTTTCGTCAAGAAATTACTTACGACTTATTTACAAGCGATCCTAAATAAATAGATTAAAATGGAATTCAAATGTAAACCTCTTTATGAATTAAATTATTTCTTTGAAATAATTTAAATTTAAATTTGAATTTAAATATTTTTACGAAAAATATTTTTACGAAAAATATTCATTTGTGACAACAAATCAAACCAAACATTTAACAATATTTTATAAATTATTGTTATTCGATTTTTCAGCACTTGAATCCAGTGTCAGAAACATGCCAGCGACGAAAAATTATTAACACCCTATTATATAGTATTCGATTTTTTTAAATTTAATATAAATAGTAAATAGTACATGCAACAGTTTTCATATTGCATATTGCACGTACATACCTCATGATTCAAACAATCTTGATGTACAAGAAAATAGCAAATAATTGTCAGCGCCGAAAGAGCGGCGTGGATAGTTTGCTCGCTCACACTCTTGAGGGTGCGGGTTCGATCCCATCGCCTGCAATTTTTTTTTTTAAACATACATTTTTGGAATTTTTTTTTAAATATGGTGAACTGTTCATTTCTGGAACAACCACCATAGATGGAACATTTTTTTTTACATTTAAATTTTAAATTTCTCAACTCTTGATGAAAATAAATATTTTACTGTAGGTTAAAACGAAACAATACTATTCTAAAAATCTCAGGATCTTTTAAGATTAATAAAAGATATTATATAAAAAAAAATTAACGAAAAATGTAATGTTAATCGTGGATTTGCACGATTTGTAAAAATTCAGGAATTCATTTTTTAAAAAAATAAAAAAAACCTCTCGGGAAATTTCAGGATCTTTTAAGATCAGTGCAAGGTATTTTATTCAAAAAATTGAACCAAAAATTTAATGTCCAGCTAGGATTTTCTCGATTTCTGAAAATTTAAAATTCTCCTAATTCATCATTTTTCAAAATTTTTTTCCGGAATATTTTTTTGTTTCAATTTTTTGAATAAAATACCTTGAACTGATATTAAAAGATCCTGAAATTTCCCGAGAGGTTTTTTTTATTTTTTTAAAAATGAATTCCTGAATTTTTACAAATCGTGCAAATCCACGATAAACATTACATTTTTCATTAATTTTTTTTTATATAATATCTTTTATTAATCTTAAAAGATCCTGAGATTTTTAGAATAGTATTGTTTCGTTTTAACCTACAGTAAAATATTTATTTTCATCAAGAGTTGAGAAATTTAAATTTAAATTAAAAAAAAAATGTTCCATCTATGGTGGTTGTTCCGGAAATGAACAGTTCACCATATTAAAAAAAAAAAATTCCAAAAATGTATTTAAAAAAAAAAATTGCAGGTGATGGGATCGAACCCGCACCCTCAAGAGTGGAAGCGAGCACACTATCCACGCCGCTCTTTCGACGCTGACAATTACTTGCTACTTTCTTGTACATCAAGATTGTTTGAATCATGAGGTATGTACGTGCAATATGCAATATGAAAAATGTTGCATGGACTATTTACTGTTTATATTAAATTTAAAAAAATCGAATATACTATATAATAGGGTGTTAATAATTTTTCGTCGCTGGCATGTTTCTGACACTGGATTCAAGTGCTGAAAAATCGAATAACAATAATTTATCAAATATTGTTAAATGTTTGGTTTGATTTGCTGTCACAAATGAATATTTTTCGTAAAAATATTTTTCGTAAAAATATTTAAATTCAAATTTAAATTTAAATTATTTCAAAGAAATAATTTAATTCATAAAGAGGTTTACATTTGAATTCCATTTTAAATTATTTATTTAGGATCGCTTGTAAATAAGTCGTAAGTAATTTCTTGACGAAAAATGTTTTTATTATTTATTATTATTACATTTCAATCGACGTATGAACTGAAAAATAATTTATAATGTTCCCCGATAAATTTTTTCGTTTTCATTGATAACGGAGAGCACCGAGGGAAAAAATCATTTAAATTAAAAAAAAAACCCGCTCGTGATCCCGGGTGACGTCACGCATCGAGTCTCACCGCGTTTTTCCGCGGAGCCTCGGGCCCTCGGCAGCTTCGGCTTCGGCTTACATTGTAGTCGCACACGGACGTGCGACTTCTACGTGTGTTCGTATATCTGACGCCATGGAGTAGGAGAACAACAGCGCGCGAGGGGTCGACGTTTCGGCCGCGCTCGGCTCTCCCGAAGCGACACGAACGTCGTTCGCTCACAGACACGGGCGGCCATCATTGTGTGGCACCGTGCAAAGCTGCAGAGTGGGGGTCGATTTTACACCCGATCTGGCTGCACTGTCTGCACGATGTTACAAAACAAGACATGAACCAATCCAAGTTTGGTTGCCGGGTGAATGAATCCATAATTGCTTTGTCAATTTATATTTTTTCTGTGATACTTTTGACGTAAATAATAATATTGAAGAATATTATACTGTAGGTTATACGTAAGTTATAGGTTAGATTTTTGCGTCACCGAGAGCAGAAACTGTTCACAATGAGAGTATGAGACGTGGTTCCCGGACACGACACTGGCGGCGCTGATAGTTGGGTACAACAATATGGTTGCCAATTCAAATTTTTCGAGAAAAATTAGAGTCAAAGAATATTTTTTTGCAGCGTCAACATTCCTTTAAAAAAAACTGTCTTGGGAAATACATTATTTTTTATCCTACTTTCGAATAAAAAAATTAAAAAAAAAACATGCAAGTTCTCTATTGCGGACGCTAGAGCTATCAAGCTTTTTCTTTGAAAATTTCAACATTGCATACAATTTGCATGGCTCAAGCGATTTTTGCAAAATTCAATACCAAGTAACTTCTTTCATTAAACCACCATTATAGAAATTTTGAGCGTGATATCATGAAATGTGTGCAGGCTAGAGCGATCACGCGCTTTTTGCCAAAAATTCAAAATGTTATAAATCGCCAACCCTTTGATCGATTTTCGCGAAATTAAATAGCAATAATAATCTTTAACACTCAAACTATTTGTATAATATTTTTTAACCCGATATTTCGAAATTTGCGAACGCTAGAGCACCACCACGCCCTTTTTTTGAATATTTAAAAGTCGCATAAAATTCGTACACGGCGCTGAATTTTTGCAAAAGTCATACCAAACAAAGGGGCTGTGGAGCTCAGCTTATGCGCAAAATTTCGGCTTGCTACTAAAATGGGGTCTTGAGATATAGATGTTTGAATTTTTCGAGGCAGCGACACACACACATACATATATACATACACACATACACACATACATACATACATACATCCGGACATTTTTTACAAATATGATTTCTCGATGTTTTAGGACATTTTGAACATACTGACATGAAAATCTCGAAAAAAAAAAATTTTCACGAAAACAAAGCTTCCTCTATGATGAGGAAGCAAAAGAGAATTTTTCATATTTTACCTACCTGTAAAAAATCCTTTTGAATTTTATATTCTTGTAATTGAAATTTCATATTCTTTTGTATATTAAATTTCAATAACAAGTGTACGATATCGAAATTAATAGACATCGATTGGAAAACTAACATTTTCAACTGAAATCCAATGTTTGAAGTATCAAGAGTCGCGGCAGCGACTCGACGCCAAGTTAAAAAAAACTGAGAGTCTCAGTCGAGATTGCCACGCACTCTTATATACGCGAATATGCCTCGGCCCACGCCCTTTTTACATTTCAATTCGATATTACTAAAAAACACGACAACTTTTTCAACATTTACGAACTATGGTCATCTTAAAAAAAAATTAGCTTTCCATTGATACCATTTTTATTTTTTTCCGCCCACGTGATACTGAGATATTATAATATTGGGCGAATTAATCCGAATATTTATCATCAGAAAAATTCTCCAACAGTTTGCCGGTCACGTCTCTATAGATATACAAGCTCGTGTATAAGGACGCTAATACACGGGCTTGTATATCTATGGGCATCAAAGTGATACGATTTTACAGAGAGGGGCTTGTATATGTGTTAGTGGGGATATGAGTGTGTGCGGTACACACGGCGCGCGCTGGCTCTCTTTCGCCTCACTATGCATAAGCGCTCTTATATATGCATTATCGATGCATTTATCTATACATACAACAGCATATGTACGAATATGTATGCAGCTTTATATATACAGATATATACAGGTATATGCCGGAATATATAGGTATATACAGGTATATATAGGTATATATCGGTATGTACAAGTATATACAGGTATACGCAGGTATATACAAGTATATACTGGTATATACAACTATATACTGGTATATACAGGTATATATATATCTATGTACTATGTATTTCTATGTATATCTCTATGTTTAAATGTTGTTTTATTTATACATGTATTTATACTATATATATTAGGGTGGTCCTTCGAGATTCGACTTCTTCCAATATTTTTATATACGTATATTCCCAGTGGACACAGTAATGTTGCAGCAATGTAACGGCAATGTTACCGTTTGTAACATGTAACATTACATGGACGTTACATGTAAGTTACATGTAAATTACAATTTCCTACTCAGCAATGTAACATTGTTACATAACAGTTATGTAACGTTATGTAACAGTTACATAACAGTTATGTAACAGTTATGTAACAGTTACGTAACAGTTATGTAATTGTGTTACGTTACTGTAACTAGAATTAATTGTTGTTAAACATGTTATAAAAAATATATAGCTCTCGCAAAATAATTTAATATGCATAGTTTACCGGCCCAAAAGAGATTCATAGAAAAAAAAAATCTGCACGAATTGTCTGATCTAACTTTTCTCAGAGACTGGGAATCGAACCCTCGACCCTACCTACCATCCTACCTATCTACCTAACACGCTACCGATTACGCTACCGACTACTTATGAATTCTCTCTACTTGTATAATATATAAATGTTGGAGTGCCGAACAAATAATAGTAGTATAATAATGGTAGTAAAATAATAATAATAATAATAATAATAATAATAATAATAATAATAATAATAATAATAATAATAATAATAATAATAATAATAATAATAATAATAATAATAATAATAATAATAATAATAATAATAATAATAATAATAATAATAATAATAATAATAATAATAATAGTATATGCATTTGAATGAGCAATAAACCATGAAAGTTCGTTTTTTTATTTGCGAATTCCAATCCCCTGACCCCTCATAAGTTATGTAAACCTTATTCTAGAATACCTGAACCCTGATAACTTACGTTACCCTTCATAACTTAATTTCAGAGCTTCTAACCTCTCATAAATTATGTAAGCCCTCAAAACATGTTTGAAAGAGCTGTGACCTCTCATAAAATACCTGACCCCTCATAACTTACGCCATCCCTCATAACTTAATTTCGCGACCCCTGACCGCCGTAGTAAAAATGTTCACAGTGTGTAACTTCTATGGTATATTGCCGCAATAGAACATATGTTACATTACTGTAATGTAACAAGGTTATATACAGTGATGCAAAATGACCGTCATTTTGAGTTCGCGTCAGTCACGCGTCACCTGACCGTCATGTGACCGTCTCGTGACGTCATTTTCGTTTTACATAATTTTCTACGTGAAAATGACGGTCATTTTTACTTTCGTCATCTGACAAGACAAGCCTGACAGGGACTTCTATCTAGATGGAAAATGACCGTCACGATTTTTTCGGTCATTTTTTTCGGTCACAACACTTTTAGATTTCATGATAATTGTAAAATTAATTATTGAGGTTTATTGAGGTTTATTGAGGTTTATTGAGGTTATTATTTTCATCGTGATTGTTTGAGTAAATTGGGAATTACAATATTAAGAACATTGGAATAAAGAAAGACAGGAATTTTTAATATTTTTTAAATTATAAACGTCGTATTATTATTTTTATTTTCTTCCGAATGGCGGCGGTGTTTGCAGTGTGTGCGCATGCGCAAATATGATATCGGGCAGTCAGTCATTTTCGTCATTTTTGCATCCGTCATGTGACGGTTCTGTTACGGTCACGTGACGGTCACACGACGGTCACGTTACAGCTTCACATCACTGGTTATATAGCAGTTATGTAACCTACATGTAACAAATATTACATAACATGTTACTTGCACGTTATATAACAGCAACGTTACATAGGAATAACATTGTAACATTACATGTAACTTCCATATTATATTGCCGCAATATAACATTTGCTACGTTACTGTAATGTAACAAATTTATATTGCCGCAATATAACATCTGTTACATTGCTGTAATGTAACAAAGTTATATTGCAGTTATGTAACCTACATGTAACAAATGTTACATAACATTGTTACTTGCATGTTGTATAACAGCAACGTTACATAGGGATAACATTGTAACATTACATGTAACTTCCATGTTACATTGCGGCAATATAACGTGCTCACTGGGTTATGATATCAAGAGTCGCGGCAGCGACTCGACGCCAAGTATTAAAAAAAACTGAGAGTCTCAGTCGAAATGCCGCGCACTCTTATATACGCGAATATGCCTCAATTCACGCCGCTTTTACACTTCAATTCGATATTACTAAAAAACGAGACAACTTTTTTAACATTTTACGAATATACTTTTCTTATAAGAAAATTAGCTTTCCATTGATACCATTATAATTTTTTTTCCGCCTACGCGATGCTGAGATATCATAATATTGGGCGAATTATTCCGAATATTTATCATCAGAAAAATTCTCCAACCGGTCACGTCTCTATAGGTATACAAGCCCGTGTATAAGCGATGTAATACGATTTTACAGAGAGGGGCTTGTATTAGTGGTAGTGGGAAAATGAGTGTGCGCGCTAGACACGGCGCGCGCCGCTCTCTATCGCCCCGCTATGCATAGGCGATATGCATTATCGATGCATTTATCTATACAAATAATAGCATATATACGAATATGAATGCAGCTTTATATATAGCATCATCTATAAATATATAAAGCATATTTACTTATACAGGGTGGGCCACGAACTGTTGCCACCTTAAATATCTCGGTAATTATCGATGGCACAAAAAAATGTTTCAGACAAAAGTTGTACGGTATGGAAGGGGTCATCAAATGAGACATTTTTTTTTCATTTCGGTGGAGGCGCTGACGCACAGTAAAGGTCACCTCCACTTTTTTAAATGGTAAGGTACATTTTTTTTTCAACCATCTTGTAGAGCATCGCAAACTGCGTAAAAAACATTCGGGGGTCAGAGTCGTCCAAGGTCATTCAAGACCGATAAGTGACATGAACTTTATTTTTATGTGAAATAAACTTTTTTTTACAGAAGGTGTTCAAAGACATCACCATTGGAATCACGTAAAAATAAGTGACATGAACTTTATTTTTATGTGAAATAAACTTTTTTTTACAGAAGGTGTTCAAAGACATCACCATTGGAATCACGTAAAAATAAAGTTCATGTCACTTATCGGTCTTGAATGACCTTGGACGACTCTGACCCCCGAATGTTTTTTATGCAGTTTGCGATGCTCTACAAGATGGTTGAAAAAAAATGTACCTTACTATTTAAAAAAGTGGAGGTGACCTTTACTGTGCGTCAGCGCCTCCACCGAAATGAAAAAAAATGTCGCATTTGATGACCCCTTCCATACCGTACAACTTTTGTCTGAAAAATTTTTTTGTGCCATCGATAATTACAGAGATATTTAAGGTGGCAACAGTTCGTGGCCCACCCTGTATATAGCGTCATATATGGCATTATCTATATATATATATATATATATATATAGTTTATATACGTATATACTGATATATACAGGTATATACAGGAGTATACAGGTATATATAGGTATATACAGATATATACAAGTATATACTGGTACACTGTTAAAAAAAATTATTTAAAACAAACAAAATTTATTTGATGCAAGTAAATAAATTATTTGTATATAATCCGCTAATTCGTTATTGGGATAAAGTAAATATATTTTTGATAGAAATAACTTTGTTCAATAAGATCAAATATGAAATCTTTTAAAATAACGCACAGTTATTATACGGGCGTGAACGGGCGACTGAAATATCAAACCGATTTACTTCAGTCAAGTAAATCAAAGTTTTAATAAAGCTTCCGACTTTTTTGGTGCCGTCTATGTTTCCATAGAAGTTAGAAAATGCTTTCTCTGATCTAGAAACTGCAAATTTAAATGGAACATCCCATCAGTTTCTTCCAAATCCAAATCTATTGGTCGAATTACATATTGTTTTAGATCAATATTATGATATTTTGCATTAACTGATGTAGATAGTTGTATCTAACCGGTAATTAGTCCAATCAACAGGAAAAATGATCGATTCAATAAAATGCGTATTGAATATTTGTCCCTAAACATCCCCGCATAAAAAGTTGGTGTGTCACGAAATTGCTATGTTCGGACTGAAGCCGTTTTATTCGTGCTGTGATTGGTCGGTTAGCCAGACTCGAGCGCGACTTCAGACCTCGCGTGTGCGCGACTTCGCACATCGCGAGTCGCGCGATGACTTTGACAGTTGATTGCGGTTTCATGTCTGTCACTTTAACCGGAGAAATCGTTTAGTTACACATATACGCGTAATACGGGTAAAGGATCTGCGCGTCACTTGAAAAGAGTCAGTGAGATAATTTCAAGAGAAACACGGACATCAATCCCGTGTAACGGTGGTTTCTGTGCGCAGATTCGTACATCGCGAGTCGTGCGATGTTTTGACAGTCAGTGCGCGGTTATACGTCGTGTTGATCGACGAAATCGCTTGTGAAGATTAAGCTTTGATGAAATTTTTTGCGATTAACGGTTAGTAGTATTCAATTTGCGAAAAAAAATCTTTTCATCATCAAGTTAACCATTATTCATATCAGCAAACCGTAATTTTGATTTCTTCATTATAATTTATTATTCCGAAGTATGAGTATATCACAAGGACTCCGTTCTGGCCAAAATACTTCTTTAATTGTGAAAATTTTATCGATGCTTATCCAAAGATCTAACAGAATATTTGGATGCCGATATTGGGTCAATAATGTACATCGACATATCGAGAGTCTCAAATGAGTTTGACAGTTGATGCATTCGAAGATACGGAGCGTCTGGTCAGTCACATCAGAACGACAAAATCGGTGAGCCATGATGAACAGCTTATCCGTGTTCCCCAGAGAATTTCCGATAGAAATCACCCGCTTTGAATCTTTCAACAACGAACAAAAATTTTCCCATGCCCAGATCTGCCGAGGTTCATTTGCAAACCTACAGGTCGAAAAAGGTTTTTGATATATTTGAGCATGTTCCGTGAGGAATTATTCCATCGCAAATATCTTATTCGTGTAGCCCGAAAAAAAATTCCGTTGAAAACACACGCTTTGAAACTTTAAACGACGAAAAAAAGCTTTCCTCATGGCCCCACGCCCGGGTCAGCAAAAGACCATTTGCAAATGGACGAGCCAAAATTATTTTTGGTATTAATGAGCACACACACTGAACCTTTGAATGACGAAAAAAAGCTTTTTTGTGGAATAGAATGGAATGGAATGGGATTTTCGTTTAAAAACACAGGCTTCAAATCTTAAAACGACAAAAAAATGTTTTTCGTAAAATGGAATAGAATGGAATGCAATTTCCGATTCAGAACAGACGCAGGGTTCAAAACTTGAAACGACGAAAAAAAACTTTTCTGTGGAAGGGAATGGAATTTCTGATTTAAACACAGGCTTTAAATCTTAAAATGACGTAAAAAAGACCTTTTCGTGGAATAGAATGGAATGGAATTTCCGATTCAAAACACATGGCTTCAAACCTTGAAAAGACGAAAAAAAACTTTTTCGTCGAATAGAATGGAATTTTTTAGGTAAAACACCGGCTTCAAACGTTGAAACGACGAAAAAAAAACTTCGTGGAATAGAATAGAATGGATCAGAATGGAATTTTCGATTCGAAACACAGGCTTCGAACCTTAAAACGACGAAAAAAAACTGTTTTGTGGAATGGAATGGAATTTTCGATTCAAAACACAAGCTTCAAATCTTAAATCGACAAAAACTTTTTCGTGGAATGAAATATAATAAAATGGAATTTTCAATTTAAAACACAGGCTTCAAATCTTGAAACGACGAAAAAAACTTGTTCGTGGAATGGAATGGAATGGATTGAAATAGATTCTTCGATTCACAACACAGGCTTCAAACCTTGAAACGATGAAAAAAAAAATTCCGTGGAATGGAATGGAATGGAATTTTCGATTTAAAACACAGGCTTCAAATTTTGGAACCACAAAAAACTTTTCCGTCGAATGGAATGGAATGGAACATTGGATTTTAAACACAGGCTTCAAATCTTGTAACGACGAAAAAAAAACTTTTTCATGGAATGCAATGGAATGGCATTTTTCATTTAAAACACAGGGTTCAAATATTAAAACGACGAAAAAAAACTTTTTCATAGAATGGAATAGAATGGATTCGGATGGACTTTTCCATTCAAAACACAAGCTACAAATCTTGAAACGAACAAGAAAAACTTTTTCGTGTAATGAAAGGGAATTTTCGATTTATGACACAGGCTTCAAATCTTGAAACGACGGAAAAAAAATTTCGTGGAATGGAATGGAATGGAATAGAATGGAATGAAATTTCCGATTCAAAAAACAGGCTTCAAACCTTGAAACGACGAAAAAAAACTTTTTCGTGGAATGGAATGGAATTTTTTATTCAAAACACCGGCTTCAAACCTTGAAACAACGAAAAAAAACTTTTCATGGAAGGGAATGGAATGGATTAGAATGGGATTTCCGATTCAAAACACAGGCTTTAAACCATGAAACGACGGAAAAAAACTTTTTCGTGAAATGGAATGGAATGGAATGGAATTTTCAATTCACAACACAGGCTTTAAATCTTGAAACGACGAAAAGAAACTTTTTCGTAGAATCGAATAGCATGGAATTTTGGATTCAAAACACAGGCTTCAAATCTTGAAACCACAAAAAACATTTCCGTCGAATGGAATGGAATGAAATGGATCTTTCGATTTTAAACACAGGCTTCAAACCTTGAAACGACGAAAAAAAACTTTTCAGTGAAATGGAATGGAATGGAATGTTCGATTCAAAACACAGGCTTTAAATCTTGAAACGTCGAAAAAAAACTTTTTCTTCGAATGGAATGAAATGGAATAGAATTTTCGATTCAAAACACAGGCTTCAAACCTTGAAACGACAAAAAAAAAATTTCGCGGAATGAAATGGAATTTTCAGTTCAAAACACAGGCTCCAAACCTTGAAACGACGAAGAAAAACTTTTTCGTGGAATGGAATTGAATGGAATTTTCGATTTAAAATACAACCTTTAAATTTTGAAACGACGAAAAAAACTTTTTTGTGGAATGGATTGGAATGAAATGGTATTTTTTATTCAAAACACAGGCTTCAAATCTTAAAACGACGAAAAAAAACTTTTCCGTGGAATGGAATGGATTTCTCGATTTAAAACACACGCTTCAAATTTTGAAACGACGAAAAAAACTTTTTTGTAGAATGGATTGGAACGGAATGGAATTTTTTATTTAAAAAACAGGCTTTAAACTTCGAAACGACCAAAAAAAACTTTTTCTTGGAATGGAATGGAATTTTTGGTTCAAAACACAGGCTTCAAACCTTGAAACGGCGAAGGAAAACTTTTTCGTGGAATGGAATGGAATTTTCGATTTAAATAACAGGCTTTGAGTTTTGAAACGACGAAAAAAACTTTTTCGTGGAATGGAATGGAATTTTCCATTCAAAAAACAGACTTTAAATCTTGAAACGACGAAAAAAAACTTTTTCGTGAAATGGAATGGAATTTTCGATTCAAAACACAGGCTTCAAACCTTGAAACGACGAAAAAAAACTTTTTCGTGGAATGGAATGGAAAGGACTTTTCGATTCGAAACACAGGCTTCAAACCTTGAAACGACGAAAAAAAACTTTTTCGTTGAATAGAATGGAATGGAATAGAATTTTCGATTCAAAACACAGGCTTCAATTTTCGAAACGACGAAAAAAAACTTTTTCCTGGAATGGAATGGAATGGAATTTCTGTTTCAAAACACAGGCTTCAAACCTTGAAACCTTGAAACAACCGACACTGATTTTATCTCGAAACTATGAATTTATGGATGAAAAAAATTGTTTAACTAAGAACAGACGGAATCCTAAATGTTCTCCAGCGTGTTCTCTTCCTCATGTACAACTGACATTGTTTTTACTTGGAAATTATGAATTTATTGAAAAAAAAAAATTTCGTCTGTTCTTGGCTAAACAATTTTTTCTATCGATAAATTCATAGTTTCCAGGTAAAAACCATGTCAGTTGTACATGAAGAAGAGAAACACACTAAAGGACCCGTCGAAATATTTAAAATTTCGTCTGTTCTTAGCTAAACAATTTTTTTAAATCAATAAACTTTTAGTTTCTAAGTAAAAACTGTGTCAGTTGTACATGAGGAAGAGAACACGCTGTAGAACTCATTGAAATATTTAGAATTTCGTCTGTTCTTAGCTCCAAGTCCGATCAAAAAATTCCGGTCGACAAATCCGCTAGGGTTCGAGGCTCGCATTTTTTCTCGTGTATGAATTTGAAAGTTGCCACTCAGCGATTTTTAAAGTCGGACATTACATATCCAAGCCCAATATTTAGAAATTTGTATTTCAATTTCTGAATATTTAAGCAATTAATAAATTTCAGACCATATTCAAGGTCGAAGCGCTGCAGCGCTGACGGGCAGCCGCTCGCGCGCGTGAGCGCGCGTCTCCGTTCCCTAGTCCACGCATAAAAAGTTGGTGTGTCACGAAATTGCTATGTTCGGACTGAAGCCGTTTTATTCTCGCTGTGATTGGTCGGTTAGCCAGACTCGAGCGCGACTTCAGACCTCGCGTGTGCGCGACTCCGCACATCGCGAGTCGCGCGATGACTTTGACAGTTGATTGCGGTTTCATGTCTGTCACTTTAACCGGAGAAATCGTTTAGTTACACATATACGCGTAATACGGGTAAAGGATCTGCGCATCACTTGAAAAGAGTCAGTGAGATAATTTCAGGAGAAACACGGACATCAATCCCGTGTAACGGTGGTTTCTGTGCGCAGATTCGTACATCGCGAGTCGTGCGATGTTTTGACAGTCAGTGCGCGGTTATACGTCGTGTTGATCGACGAAATCGCTTGTGACGATTAAGCTTTCATGAAATTTTTTGCGATTAACGGTTAGTAGTATTCAATTCGCGAAAAAAAATCTTTTCATCATCAAGTCAACCATTATTCATATCAGCAAACAGTAATTTTGATTTCTTCATTATAATTTATTATTCCGAAGTATGAGTATATCACAAGGACTCCGTTTTGGCCAAAATACTTCTTTGATTGTGAAAATTTTATCGATACTTATCCAGAGATCTAACAGAATATTTGGATGCCGATATTGGGTCAATAATATACATCGACATATCGAGAGTCTCAAATGAGTTTGACAGTTGATGCATTCGAAGATACGGAGCGTCTTGTCAGTCACATCAGGACGACAAAATCGGTGAGCCATGATGAACAGCTTATTCGTGTTCCCCAGAGAATTTCCGATAGAAATCACCCGCTTTGAATCTTTCAACAACGAACAAAAATTTTCCCATGCCCAGATCTGCCGAGGTTCATTTGCAAACCTACAGGTCAAAAAAGGTTTTTGATATATTTGAGCATGTTCCGTGAGGAATTATTCCATCGCAAATATCTTATTCGTGTAGCCCGAAAAAAATTTCCGTTGAAAACAAACGCTTTGAAACTTTAAACGACGAAAAAAGCTTCCCTCATGGCCCCACGCCCGGGTCAGCAAAAGACCATTTGCAAATGGACGAGCCCAAACGATTTTTGGTATTAATGAGCATGTTTCGTAAGAAATCTTATAATCGTAAATAGCTTATTCGTGTTCCTCAGGAAATTTCCGATCGAGAACACGCACACTGAACCTTTGAATGACGAAAAAAAGCTTTTTTGTGGAATAGAATGAAATGGAATGGGATTTTCGTTTCAAAACACAGACTTTAAATCTTAAAACGACAAAAAAATCTTTTTCGTAAAATGGAATAGAATGAAATGGAATTTTCGATCAAAACACAGGCTTCACACTTTCAAACGACCAAAAAGAACTTTTCCGTGGACTGGAATGGAATGAAATTTTCGATTCATAACACAGGCTTCAAATCTTGAAACGACGGAAAAAAAACATTTTCGTAAAATGGAATGGAATGAAATGCAATTTCCGATTCAGGACAGACGCAGGGTTCAAAACTTGAAACGACGAAAAAAAACTTTTCTGTGGAACGGAATGGAATTTCTGATTTAAACACAAGCTTAAAATCTTAAAATGACGTAAAAAAGACTTTTTCGTGGAATAGAATGGAATGGAATTTCCGATTCAAAACACATGGCTTCAAACTTTGAACAGACGAAAAAAAACTTTTTCGTGGAATAGAATGAAATTTTTTATTTAAAACACCGGCTTCAAACGATGAAACGACGAAAAAAAACTTCGTGGAATGGAATAGAATGGATCAGAATGGAATTTTCGATTCGAAACACAGGCTTCGAACCTTAAAACGACGAAAAAAAACTTTTTTGTGGAATGGAATGGAATTTTCGATTCAAAACACAAGCTTCAAATCTTAAATCGACAAAAACTTTTTCGTGGAATGAAATAGAATAAAATGTAATTTTCAATTTAAAACACAGGCTTCAAATCTTGAAACGACGAAAAAAAACTTGTTCGTGGAATGGAATGGAATGGATTGAAATAGAATCTTCGATTCACAACACAGGCTTCAAACCTTGAAACGATGAAAAAAAAAATTTCCGTGGAATAGAATGGAATGGAATTTTCGATTCAAAACACAGGCTTCAAATCTTGAAACCACAAAAAACTTTTCCGTCCAATGGAATGGAATGGAACTTTGGATTTTAAACACAGGCTTCAAATCTTGTAACGACGAAAAAAAAACTTTTTCATGGAATGCAATGGAATGGCATTTTTCATTTAAAACACAGGCTTCAAATATTGAAACGACGAGAAAAAACTTTTTCATAGAATGGAATAGAATGGATTCGGATGGACTTTTCCATTCAAAACACAAGCTACAAATCTTGAAA
The DNA here is from genome assembly GCA_946863875.1 of Alloplasta piceator. Taxonomy (NCBI): domain Eukaryota; kingdom Metazoa; phylum Arthropoda; class Insecta; order Hymenoptera; family Ichneumonidae; genus Alloplasta; species Alloplasta piceator. The sequence goes on along the minus strand of OX333072.1, from coordinate 40,636,960 downwards.
CGAACAAGAAAAACTTTTTCGTGTAATGAAAGGGAATTTTCGATTTATGACACAGGCTTCAAATCTTGAAACGACGGAAAAAAACATTTTCGTGGAATGGAATGGGATGGAATAGAATGTAATGAAATTTCCGATTCAAAACACAGGCTTCAAACCTTGAAACAAAGAAAAAAAACTTTTCCGTGGAAGAGAATGGAATAGAATGGAATTTCTAATTCAAAACAGATGGCTTCAAACCTTGAAAAGACGAAAAAAAACTTTTTCGTGGAATGGAATGGAATTTTTTTATTCAAAACACCGGCTTCAAACCTTGAAACAACGAGAAAGAAAAATTTCGTGGAAGGGAATGGAATGGATTAGAATGGGATTTCCGATTCAAAACACAGGCTTTAAACCTTGAAACGACGGAAAAAAACTTTTTCGTGAAATGGAATGGAATGGAATGAAATTTTCAATTCACAACACAGGCTTTAAATCTTGAAACGACGAAAAGAAACTTTTTCGTAGAAAAGAATGGCATGGAATTTTGGATTCAAAACACAGGCTTTAAATCTTGAAATCACAAAAAACTTTTCCGTCGAATGGAATGGAATGAAATGGATCTTTAGATTTTAAACACAGGCTTTAAACCTTGAAACGACGAAAAAAAAACTTTTTCGTGGAATGCAATGGAATGGAATTTTCCATTCAAAACACAGGCTTTAAAGATTGAAACGACGATAAAAAAAACTTCTTCATGGAATGAAATAGAATAAAATGGAATTTTTTATCCAAAACACAGGCTTAAAACCTTGAAACGATAAAAAAAAAAATTTTCGTTGAATGGAATAGAATGGATTCGGATGGCCTTTTCGATTCAAACCACAGGCTACAAATAATGAAACGACAAAGAAAAACTTTGTCGTGAAATCAAATGAAATTTTTGATTTAAAACACAGGCTTGAAATCTTAAAACGACGGAAAAAACGTATTCGTGGAATGGAATGGAATGGAATGCAATGAAATGAAATTTCCGATTCAAAACACAGGCTTCAAATCTTGAAACAACAAAAAAAAACTTTTTCGTGGAAGGGAATGGAATTTCCGTTCTAAAACACAGGCTTTAAATCTTGAAATAAAGAAAAAAAACTTTTTCGTGGAATGGAATGAAATTTTTGATTCAAAACACCGACTTCAAACCTTGAAACGACGAAAAAAAAACTTTTCGTGGAATGGAATGGAATGAATTAGAATGAAATTTCCGATTCAAAACACAGGCTTCAAACCTTAAAACGACGAAAAAAAACTTTTTCGTCGAATGAAATGGAATTTTCAATTCAAAACCCAGGCTTCAAATCTTGAAACGACGAAAAGAAACTTTTTCGTGGAATGGAATGGAATTTCCGATTCAAAACACGGGTTTCAAATCTTGAAACGTCGAAAAAAAACTTTCATCGAATGCAATGAAATGGAATGGTATTTTTGATTTAAAACGCAGGCTTCAAATCTTAAAACGACGAAAAAAAAAATTTACATCGAATTGAATAGAATTTTCGATTCATAACACAGGCTTCAGCCTTGAAACGCCGAAAAAAAACATTTTCGTGGAATTGAATGGAATTTTCGATTCAAAACACAGGCTTCAAGCCTTGAAACGACGACAGAAAACTTTTTCGTGGAATGGAATGGAATTTTTTATTTAAAACACAGGCTCCAAACCTTGAAACAACGAAAAAAAACTTTTGTAGATTGGAATGGAATAGATTGGAATGGAATGGAATTTTCGATGCAAAACACAGGCTTTATCTCTTGAAACGTCGAAAAAAAACTTTTTCATGGAATGGAATGGAATGGAATAGGATTTTCGATTTAAAACACAGGCTTCAAACTTTGAAACGACGAAAAAAAACTTTTTCGTGGAATGGAATGGAATTTTCAGTTCAAAACACAGGCTTCAAACCTTGAAACGACGAGAACAAAATTTTTCGTGCAATGGATTTTAGAATGGAATTTTCGATTTCAAACACAGACTTTAAATTTTGAAACGACGAAAAAAACTTCTTTGTGAAATGGATTGGAATGGAATGGTATTTTTTATTCAAAACACAGGCTTCAAATCTTGAAACGACGAAAAAATACTTTTTCGTGGAATGGAATGGATTTTTCGATTTAAAACACAGGCTTCAAATTTTGAAATGACGAAAAAAACTTTTTCGTACAATGGATTGGAATGGAATGGAATTTTTTATTTCAAAAACAGGTTTCAAACTTTGAAACGACGAAAATAAACTTTTTCGTGGAATGGAATGGAAGTTTTGGTTCAAAACACAGGCTTCAAACATTGAAACGGCGAAGAAAAACTTTTTCGTGGAATGGAATGGAATTTTCGATTTAAAACACAGGCTTTAAGTTATGAAACGACGAAAAAAACTTTTTCGTGGAATGGATTGGAATGGAATGGAATTTTCGATTCAAAAAACAGACTTCAAACCTTGAAACGACGAAAAAAAACTTTTTCGTGGAATAGAATGGAAGGGAATAGAATTTTCGATTTAAAACACAGGCTTCAAACCTTGAAACGACGAAAAAAAACTTTTTTTTGAAATGGAATGAAATGGAATGTTCGATTCAAAACACAGGCTTTAAATCTTGAAACGTCGAAAAAAAACTTTTTCTTCGAATGGAATGGAATTTTCGATTCAAAACACAGGCTTCAAACCTTGAAACGACGAAAAAAAACTTTTTCGTGGAATAAAATGGAATTTTCAGTTCAAAACACAGGCTCCAAACCTTGAAACGACGAAGAAAAACTTTTTCGTGGAATGGAATTGAATGGAATTTTCGATTTAAAATACAACCTTTAAATTTTGAAACGACGAAAAAAACTTTTTTGTGGAATGAATTGGAATGAAATGGTATTTTTTATTCAAAACACAAGCTTCAAATCTTGAAACGACGAAAAAAACTTTCCCGTGGAATGGAATGGAATGGATTTTTCGATTTAAAACACAGGCTTCAAATTTTGAAACGACGAAAAAAACTTTTTTGTAGAATGGATTGGAATGGAATGGAATTTTTGGTTCAAAACACAGGCTTCAAACCTTGAAACGGCGAAGGAAAACTTTTTCATGGAATGGAATGGATTTTTCGATTTAAATACCAGGCTTTAAGTTTTGAAACGACGAAAAAAACTTTTTCGTGGAATGAAATGGAATGGAATTTTCCATTCAAAAAACAGACTTTAAATCTTGAAACGACGAAAAAAAACTTTTTCGTGGAATGGAATGGAATGGAATTTTCGATTCAAAACACAGGCTTCAAACCTCGAAACGACGAAAAAAAACTTTTTCGTGGAATGGAATGGAATGGAATGGAAAAGAATTTTCGATTCAAAACACAGGCTTTAAACCTTGAAACGACGAAAAAAAACTTTTTCGTTGAATAGAATGGAATGGAATAGAATTTTCGATTCAAAACACAGGCTTCAATTTTCGAAACGACGAAAAATTTTTTTTTCGTGGAATGGAATGGAATGGAATTTCTGTTTCAAAACACAGGCTTCAAACCTTGAAACGGCGAAGGAAAACTTTTTCATGCAATGGAATGGAATTTTCGATTTAAATACCAGGCTTTAAGTTTTGAAACGACGAAAAAAACTTTTTCGTTGAATGGATTGGAATGGAATGGAATTTTCCATTCAAAAAACAGACTTTAAATCTTGAAACGACGAAAAAAAACTTTTTCGTGGAATGGAATGGAATGGAATTTTCGATTCAAAACACAGGCTTCAAACCTCGAAACGACGAAAAAAAACTTTTTCGTGGAATGGAATGGAATGGAAAAGAATTTTCGATTCAAAACACAGGCTTTAACCCTTGAAACGACGAAAAAAAACTTTTTCGTTGAATAGAATGGAATGGAATAGAATTTTCGATTCAAAACACAGGCTTCAATTTTCGAAACGACGAAAAAAAACTTTTTCGTGGAATGGAATGGAATGGAATTTCTGTTTCAAAACACAGGCTTCAAACCTTGAAACCTTGAAACAACCGACACTGATTTCATCTCGAAACTATGAATTTATGGATGAAAAAAATTGTTCAACTAAGAACAGGAATTCTAAATGTTCCGACAAGTTCTCCAGCGTGTTCTCTTCCTCATGTACAATTGACATTGTTTTTACTTGAAAATTATGAATTTATTGAAAAAAAAAAATTTCGTCTGTTCTTGGCTAAACAATTTTTTTTATCGATAAATTCATAGTTTCCAGGTAAAAACCATGTCAGTTGTACATAAAGTAGAGAAACACACTAAAGGACCCGTCGAAATATTTAAAATTTCGTCTATTCTTAGCTAAACAATTTTTTTAAATCGATAAACTTTTAGTTTCCAAGTAAAAACTGTGTCAGTTGTACATGAGGAAGAGAACACGCTGAAGAACTCATTGAAATATTTAGAATTTCGTCTGTTCTTAGCTCCAAGTCCGATCCAAAAATTTCGGTCGACAAATCCGCTAGGGTTCGAGGCTCGCATTTTCTCTCGGGTATGAATTTGAAAGTTGCCACTCGGCGATTTTTAAAGTCAGACATTACATATCCAAGCTTAATATTTAGAAATTTGTATTTCAATTTCTAAATATTTAAGCAATTAATAATTTTCAGACCATATTCAAGGTCGAAGCGCTGCAGCGCTGATGGGCAGCCGCTCGCGCGCGTGAGCGCGCGTCTCCGTTCCCTAGTCCTACATTAAAAAAACCATCCTGAAAATATCTCGCAAATTCGATAAAGTATTGTTGTCGTTTTATTCGTTCGCTGATTGGCTGTGGCATCAAGCTGAAGTTTGTGTTCGATGAACAACTTCATGCTTACCCTCGTGTGTACGATCTGTCACATAATAAATATTGACAGCTGCGATACGCGGATATACATAATCCATTTTCTTCTCATTTTCTACTTTAATTCAAAACATATTTAGTATGACTGATACGGTGTTGAAGATGTGAGTGCGGAAAATTGCGACATGAATAATTTCTTTTTATTATCGATAAAAGTTCATGGTGTTTTATATACATTATGTAGTATCAATTAATCTCCATGTTCATTGGAGCTGATTTGATATTCGGTAAGTAAAATATTCTGTAAGTAAACAACAACATAACATTTACTGCCGAATAAAAATCTTTACATATTTAAATACTATATATTGTTCAGGATGTGAATGAAGGAAGTTATAGACATACAGTCTGGGGTCGAGGCAAAGGAAGCATATAGGCTCGACTTATGCATGAATAGGTTGAAGTCGTTCGGTAAAAAAATATATGTAAGTAAAATCATATTAGTTGAGTATATATGTATCATTCCCCATCAATTCAACGGACGTTTCGTCGGTGACCTCTTCGATTTTTTTAAATTTTTTAATACGTTATTGTGCGGGCAAAAAGAAGTATCCATTTAAATTTTTAACTCTCTATCTTAACCCATACCGAAGTTATTGATTTTTGAAAAAATATTTTTTAAATAATTATAACTTCTACAATAATAAAAATATTTTTATTTGTTGAGAGGTCATTTTTTTTCCAATGTACTTTTTGAAAAAAATATCGAAAAAAAAAATTAATGTTCTTTTAGCTGTTTTAAGATAAATTAAGCAAAAAAATTGCATTTCCTTTCAATCTGACACCTTCCATTTTTTCAAAAAAAGATTATAAAATTCTACGTGAAAAAATAAAATTTCTGAGATTTTACTGAAGAAGGGATTCAAATGACTTCTTATAAAAAAAAATTTTTTCGTTTTTTTTTCTTAATTTTGATCTTTTTTTCTTCTATGACCACAATAGTTGATTTCAACTATGTTAAAATAAATAATTTAACTTCTCGCACATATTTCCTCAGTAAATTATAATAATTAACATTAAGAATTATACTTTTTATGTAAAAAAAAATGAATCAAGTGCAAAACTTGCTTAAATTGTAGTTCATAATGTTAATTATTATAATTCACAAAAGAAATATGTGAGAGAAGTTAAATTATTTATTTTAACATCATTAAAATTAACTATTGTGGTCATAAAAGAGAAAAATATCAAAATTATGAAAAAACGAATTTTAATATGAAGTTATTTGAATCCCTTCTTCAGTAAAATCGCAAAAATTTCGTTTTTTATGCAGAATCTTTTAATTTTGTTCGGAAATTTTTTTTAGTGTAATTAGGCTTAAAACAGCTAAAAAAAACATTTAAAGAACTAGCTGTTATGTACTCGGCGTTGCCCGGATTAAAATATATCGCAAACTGGAACTAACAGACAGTTGTTAACATTGTTGCCAGGTCTGAGGAAATGTCCCCAAATTTGAAGAAATTAGTGAGACCGTGAGGAAATTATGAAGATTTTAAGAAATTACATAAAAATCTGACAAAATTTTTTAGATTTGAAGAAATTGCATAAAAATCTGAGGAAATTTTGAAGATTTGGAGGATTACATAAAAATCTGTGGAAATTTCGAAAATTTGAAGAAATTACATAAAAATCTGAGGAAATTTTGACGATGTGAAGGAATTGCATACAAATCTGAGGAAATTTTGAAGATTTGGAGATTACATAAACATCTGAGGAAATTTTGAGGATTTGAAGAAATCCCATAAAAATCTGCGGAAATTTTGAAGACATGAAGAAATCAGATGAAAACCTGAGGAATTTCTGAAGATACGGGAAAAAAACATAAAAATCTGAGGAAATTCTAAAGATTTGAAGAAAATACATACAAATCTGAAGAATCTTTGAAGATTTAAAGAAATTACATAAAAATCTGGGGAAATTTTGAAGATTTGAAGACATTGCATACAAATCTGAGGAAATTTTGGAGATTTGAAGAAATTACATAAAAATCTAAGGAAATTTTGAAGATTTGAAGAAATTGCATAAAAATCTGTGGAAATTTTGAAGATTTGGGGAATTACATAAAAATCTGCGGAAATTTCGAAGATTTGAAGAAATTACATAAAAATCTGAGGAAATTTTGACGATGTGAAGGAATTGCATAAAAATCTGAGGAAATTTTGAAGATTTGAAGATTACATGAACGTCTGAGGAAAATTTGAAGATTTGAAGAAATTCCATAAAAATCTGCGGAAATTTTGAAGGCTTGAAGAAATTACATAAAAATTTGAGAAATTTTGTGAAGATTCGAAAAAAAAAACATACAAATCTGAGAAAATTTTTAAGATTTGAAGAAAATACATAAAAATCTGAAATTTTTTTGAAGATTTGGAGAAATTACATAAAAATCTGGAAACATTTTGAAGATTTGAAGACATTGCATACGAATCTGAGGAAATTTTGAAGAAATTACATAAAAATCTGGGGAACTTTTTAAGATTTGAAGACATTGCATAAAAATCTAAGGAAATTTTGACGATGTGAAGGAATTACATAAAAATCTGAGAAAATTTTGACGATTTGAAGATTACATGAACATCTGAGGAAATTCTGAAGATTTGAAGAAAATACATAAAAATATGAGGAAATTCTAAAGATTTGAAGAAAATACATAAAAATCTGGGGAAATTTTGAAGATTTCGAAGACATTGCATACAAATCTGAGGAAATTTTGAAGATTTGAATAAATTACATAAAAATCTGCGGAAATTTTGAAGACATGAAAAAATTACATAAAAACCTGAGAAATTTCTGAAGATTCGAAAAAAAAACAAAAATCTGAGGAAATTCTAAAGATTTGAAGAGAATACATAAAAATCTGAAGAATCTTTGATGATTTAAAGAAATTACATAAAACGTTGGGGAAATTTTGAAGATTTGAAGACATTGCATACAAATCTGAAAATTTTTTGAAGATTTTAAGAAATTACACAAAAATCTGAGAAAATTTTGAAGATTTAAAGAAATTGCATAAAAATCTGAGGAAATTTTAAAGATTTTGGGAATTACATAAAAATCTGGGGAAATTTTGAAGATCTGAAAAAATTGAAGAAAAATCTGAGGAAATTTTGAAAATTTTAAAAAATTACATAAAAATCTGAGAAAATATTGAAAATTTGAAGAAATTACCTAAAAATCTGTAGAAATGTTGAAGATTTTTGAAGAAATCACATAAAAATCTGAGCAAATTTTGAAGATTTTTAGAAATTGCATAGAAATCTGAAGATATTTTAAAGATTTGAAGATTATCATTTTGTTACACGTATCTTTCCTTATCTTATAATCACCCTTTTTTGGGCGATACATTTTTGTTCTACTTCTCCTACAAGTCGTACAAGAACATCACCAACGATTCCCGGATTGTAACAAAAAAAAACCTTGAAATATTGTCATCAGTTTATTCTATAACAACTTTTACACTTTAAATGAGCAATAAATTTTCAAAAAGTAATGTTGAAGACAATTTATATGTAAGATCTAATTGTTCTACCTTCGTGAATATGAAACAGTATTTCTTTTAGAATTGGCATCTTTTCATCAACTTGATATTTTAATGTAAGAAAATAGTTTTTTTGACAAAAAATGGGGATGTAGAACGTGGAACTGTTAAGCTTTACAAAACGAAAATTGTTAACTGACTCCTGTCCTCTCGAAAAATCACAAATTATAGAATTTTCCAAAAAGATTTTAATATATTTAGTAATAAGTTGTAACATTTTATCGGAAAGTGAAGAAGAAAAGTTAAATTTACTGTAAATTTAACTTTAACCTTGGATAACTTCTGAAGCGGTAAGTTTATCGAAAAATCATAGGAAACCTCTTTTGTAGGGCGTTCAATTCCCGACAAGAACATGTATCGCACATTTCGGTACATTGACTTGAAGCCAAGGCATAAAATTTTAAAAGTTTACAAAAATTTACCCCGTGTTATTTAAATGGACAATAGAAATTCGCGATGAAGGACCTCTAAATATAAAAATTAGGAGCTCTGCTTTTCACAGGAATCTTTTTTCACCTCCCTGAAAGTATTTAATAGCGGATTTCAATAAAAAAAGTGTCGCTTTTTTTGAATCAATCTAATGTAGAACTACATTTGCAGCAAAGGATTTCTAAAAAATCCCAAAATTGATGGAGGTATAACGATTTTTTTTTATTCTGTCAAGATGGTGTATAATATATGGTTTTTTAACAATACTCAAACTTCGAGGAGATCTGACGTGGTTTTTTTCATCAAGTTTTGATAAATGTCGACAAACTTTTACATTCCTCGCACACGTTATTCTCGATATTTCAGTAAATGTCTGTTCACAAAATATTCAGATCAATAATAATTAGACTACCAATGCGAATATGAAAATTCCTGAGAGGAAATTTAATAAAACTAGCTCACGCGTGCGCTACGCGCGAAGAAAGAGAGGTTGGAGAGGAGTCAAGAGGAGCCGCGCGATAGGAAAGTTTAGTGCATTGGACAAAAAGAAAGAAACCTGGAGAAAGCTTTCTCGCTGAAAGGGACATGTACTGACTGGGTTTGGGGATGGGGAATGAGAGAAGCGTGGTTGATTGTTGGGTGTTGTAGGGAGATGGGAGAGAGGAAGGGGGGATGTAAGACCAATGTGAGCAAAAGAAAGGCTTGGGAAGCGATGGGATAAAATTTGTGCTTGAATGTTTGTCGGTATAAAGTTTGAAGGAAACGCAGAAATGTAAAAAAGAAAAACAAGAAAGGGTGTTGGAATATTTAATTATATGTTCATGTTATTAAATTTTTTTTGTAAAAGTCAAAGATATTTGAGAATATGTAAGAGTCAATATGTAAGGGTGTGTGTGGAGAAGACAGGCAAAGGTGGCAAGGAGGGGATGAAAGGAGACTGTTGAGTTAATTGTAGCGAGTGTATGGATCAATTTCAAGGGGGGGCTTTTTTGTGGATAAGGAAACGCGAAAATGATTGAGCGATGATTGAGGTTTGGAATGGATAAACGGTCATATCTATGAGGAAGGTTGATACTGATGTTTTTATTAAAATCAGCTTCTCAAAATACGTTGTACGAATAAGATTTTATTATTCGAAGTAAAAGATAGATATGTGATAACGATATGGTATGAGTCATAGACATAAAGTATGGACTACGCGATCCGCACTGGAAGCCATTGCCTAAAGTGTCCGCCAGGGTAGACAAAGAGAGAACGAAACGGTGGCCATAGCTATCTCTTTCTAACTCCCTCATTGGCTACTGTTAGAAAGAGACAAGACTTGGCCCCCGTTAGTCGCTATCTCTTTCTCTCGGGTGACGCTCTATGCGTAGTCCATACTTTATGTCTATAGTATGAGTTAACGTGTAAAGGTGTGAGTGGAGAGAACAGGGAAAAGAGGTTAAAAGGCAAGGAGACGAGAGCTGGGTTAACATTATATGGGGAATCAAGAGAAAACAGTAAAAGAGTAGAAGAACGGATAGAAGAAATCCACGAGAGAGCGATAAGAGGGGAAAGAACGAATATGTTGGGAGGGAAACGAACAAAAAGGAATAGGTGCGTTTTTTAGGGAATATGATGCCAAAAAAGGGGAGAGCGAAAATGATAAACGAATGGGCAGTGGAATTGAAGGAAAATGAAAAGAATTGTTAAACAGAAGCAATGCAGAGTATAAATAATATGGTCATAAGCAAGAAAATATACGTTGTAAGAAATAAGTTTGTAAAAAACTTTCTTTTTTCACCCATGCAAGATTTTCGTGCTTTTCAGTATATGCGTGGATAGCCAAAAAGGGGCTCGTCTGTTTTCACTTTTAGCTGTCAAAAAAGAGCCCCTTTTTGGCTATCCACGCATATACTGAAAAGCACGAAAATCTCCCATGGGGAAAAAAAAGATCGTGTGCAACGCGGGCCAGAGATTCGTCTTTTGTCTCGCGTGGTTGCGGCCCTCGCTTCGCTCGTTGCGGCAAACTTCACGCTCGACAAGAAGACTTATCTCTGGCCCTAGATGCACAAAATACTATTAAAAGTTATGTGCAAATAAAACTTCATTGATCGATTGATCTAAAAGGTTTGTTTTAAGGGCAGGCGAAACACCCTCCCTCCGCCATTCCGCTCTTGTGAGTGCGAGAGAGAGCGCCTATAGGGGTCCTGTGAGAGCAAGAGAGAGGTTCTTTAGCCTGGCCTTAATGGAATTATCTATAGAGATACTTCAATCAAGCGCGAAATAATTTCTTTTTGTTCTATAAATCTGTTTTTTTCTAAAGTTCGAAATGAGACAACGAAAAATACATCGTTTTCTAGAGGAAGAGGAAAAATTTCATCGTATTCGCTTAACGAGAAATATTGAAAATCAACGACCTTACTGAGCAGCGCAATAAGCAGAAAAGGCGTGTCATTTGCATAATAATACCAAAATGCTTTTCAGATGTATAAATGAAAAAAATGTTGCTCGGTAACGTTTGTATTGTGTTTTTTTATCTTTCCTGACACCGCTTTAGGAACAGTGATATAGTTAATGATGCGTCCATAACTCGCTAGATGGTATTGATCACTGACAAAATCAAAAGGGCGGTTAACGCGATCTATAGCGAGTTATTACTGAAGCAAAAGCCATAAAACCAATGTGGAAATTTCTCTCTATAATATTATATTATGTACTTATATGCATTCATATACACATAGGGGTCAGAATTTATCTCGGCTAATCATTAAGACATATTTTTCGCTCGTTGTATTTTTTGCACGAGTATCCTGGAAGCTTATCGCGCGCGTAGCGCGCGCGTGAGCTAGTGTTATAAAAAATATATAGCCCTTGCAAAATAATTTAATATGCATAGTTTACCGGCCCCAAAAAGTGATAAATAGAAAATATGAAAAATCTGCCTCAATTCTCCGATCTAATTTTTCTGTCCGATCGGGAATCGAACCCTCGACCCTGCCTATTGTACCTAATTACCTAACACGTTACCTATTACGCTATCGACTACTACTATGCACTTGAAAAAAGTTAAGGGTTATGAAGATTCGAATTTTATCTGGCAAGGGAAAATTTATTTTGTTTATGAATACCTTTTTTTCATGAACACTATCTGCTCGCTATAATTCGTATATATCGTACATACAAAAAATGCAAAATCATCAGATTGCTATTGATTAAAACTTTCGTTTTAATCAATAATAAATTGTTCAAACAAATACACAATAACAAATTGTTTAAACAAATAAACAATAACAAATTCTTTAAACAAATAAACAATAATAAATTGTTTAAACAAATAAACCATAACAAATTGTTTAAACAAATAAACAATTACAAGTTGGTTAAACGAATAAACAATTTTTGGAGAGAAAAATGTTCAAACAAAATGAGAAAAAAATCAAAAATTTTAAATAAAAAAAAACGATACATTTGAACAATGGTTATAATTTCACCAATTCTTTTTAGTTTTAGTAATTTGTTATTGATTAAAACGACAGTTTTAATCAATTGTTTAAAAAATAATTTCAAAAAATTGTTAAAAAAATAATAACAAATTGTTTAAAAAACAAGCAATAACAAATTGTTTAAACAAATAAGCAATAACAAATTGTTTAAACAAATAAACGATAACAGATTGTTTAAACGAATAAACAATTCTTAGAGAGAAAAACGTTAAAATAAAATGACAAAAAAATAAAAAAACGAAAAGTATAAATTGATTGATTTTCGTCGTTAACTCATTTTTCGAAAAAATGGACTTAACCCGTTCTGCGCAGAAGCCACAGAAGAAACATCTTTATTTTCGATTTTAGAATACCGTGTTAAAATATAACATAATTTTTTCTTCTACCGGAAAAATACACGGTAAGATGAAAAACTTAAATTACTTGGGTCAAAAAGTTTTGGTTAATTCACTCACAAATCTTCCATATACACAGCTAATAACTTGAATTTGTGTTAAATGCATAAAATATGATGCCCATATAAAATAATCATTTCAGATAAATAATATTGATATTAAAAAGTAAAAAATCCCATTTTAGTATTAAATAATTTTTATTTGGCTTGATAAAACAGAATGTTCCGATGGATCATCCGAAGTAGTTGAATCAAGTCATTTATTTTTGTTATCCCAGGATACCAAGTCTGCATCTGGGTATATTTTCTTGTACCAAAGAAAAATACGATTGATGTAAAAAATGTAAATTACTTGCTTACAGTATTTTTGGCTTATCCAATTAAAAATATTACATATACGCAACTAATAACTCTGTTTGGTGTTGATCAAATAAAGTATTTCGATAAAAAATATTAATTATTTCCATCTAATATTTGTGGCTTGCTGTTCGTAGAAAACCTGCATTTGAATAAAATAACTGTAACTAGGGTCAATGAATTAGATTGATTTGACCAAACAATTGCTACCAAGAAAATGACTTACTGAGCGCAACTTCTGTTTTTATTCAATGCAAAGAAAAAACGATTTGTCTCAAGTAAATGTCACTCAAGTAATTTGGTTTATTTGGATCAAATACATTTTGTTAACAGTTTATATACAGGTCTATACTGGTAATGAAGGCATATATGGTATATCGAGGTATATACAGGTATATACAGGTATATAAAGGCATATACATGTATAAACAGGTATATACAGGTATGTGCAGGTATATTTATATCTATGTACTATGTTTTTCTATGTATATCCATGTATTCAAATATCGTTTCATTTATACATGTATTTTCAATTTATACATGTATTTATACGATATATATAAGCGTGGTCACTATTTCAGGTCTCAACTTATATCGGAATAGTCATTTGAGATTCGATTTCTTTAAATATTTTTATATACGTATTTTCTGATATATATATATTAGGGTGGTCTTTCGATAATTGATTTCTTTAAATAGCATTTTCTATCTATGTAAAGCATATCTATGAATATATAGCATTATATATAGCTAATAACCCAAAATCTAACTTTAATTTGAAGCTGAACCAAAATTTAACTTGAATTTTAGGCTAAACTGAAATCAAACTTAAATTTTAGGCTAAACCAAAATTTAACTTTAATTTTAGGCTAAACAAAAAATTCAACTTAAATTTTAGGCTAAGCCAAAATCTAACTTACATTTTAGGCTAAGCCAAAATCTAACTTACATTTTAAGCTAAACCAAAATGAAACTTAAATTTTCTATTTGAAAATTTAATCAAGACTTTGAAATAACATTTCGAAGTGAACCACGTCAGAGATTTTCGGTATGTTCATTTAAACAATATTTATCAACAAACAATTGTCCTTATTTGGTGAAAATTGGACAACTTCAATCAGATACTTGCCAATTACTCAAAGATCAATATTTCTAAAATGTCCGACGTGGTTCACTTTGAAATGTTATTCCAAAGTTGTAGTTAAATTTTTAAATAGAAAAATTCAAAACTGTGTGAGTTATGCCGCGTGCCGTTTAATTCGATTGATTTCATTAATTAATAACAATTTAGGGTTTCAAAATATAAAAAAATGGTAAAGGACTTTTCTATTCGATATTATGTCACGAATCTACGTGGGGCACCCTGTATAGACATGCCTAACTGCGAGCAGAAGACTATGAGCGCCACGAGTGACGGATTTTGGCGACAAAAAAGATGGGCACTTCGCGTTTCGATTGTAGCGGTCTGTGTCACCCCCTTCGTCGAGTTATAAAGAAAATTTTTATCTAGAAATGCGGTTTTTAATGTACCTTCAACAATAGATATATTGACATTGATATTGATATTTATTTATGCCATGGCAAACCTTAGGCAAATTTTAAGAAACAAATGATACAATCGTGTAGATAATAATCATGATAAAACAGGCGAAAAATAATAGTAACAGAGGGAAAGTAGAAAATTGAATCAAACGTCACGCGGCGTAAATTCAACAATTTTTAATTTCCTATTTGAAAATTTAACTACAACTTTGAAATAACATTACAAGGTGAACCACGTAGCACATTTTAGAAATATTGATTTTTGTGTAATTGGCAAGTATCTGATTAAAGTTGTCTAATTTTCACTCAATAAGGACAATTATTTGTTAATAAATATTGTTTAAATTAACTTATTAAAAATCTCCGACGTGGTTCACTTTCAAATTTTATTTCAAAGTCTTGATTAAATTTTTAAATGGAAAGATTGAAAATTGTTGAAACTATGCCACGTGCCGTTTAATTCGACATGCCGCGAGAGAATTGCTGCACCGAGAAAAAAAATGTTTGAATGAACAAAATCTGCAGTCAAATACGTTCAACTAGATAATTATTTGGTCTAACTAAATAATTAGTTTTTTGAACGATTCTGCGCTTCGGTTGAGTAAAATATTATTCACGCAAAAAAGTGTTGAATTGTACTAATTAAATATCTAGTTGAACGTATTTGACTGCAGATTTTGTTTATTCAAACATTCTTTTTTCTCAGTGTGCAGTGTCACCATTTTGTAATATTTTCCTACGCAATTTTTATATAATATATTTAAATATATGCTCAATAATTACCCCAAGTTTTGCTTTTTCATCGCCTTTTTTTTCGCCCGAAAAGTTGTAAAAAAAAACTTTTTAGGCGTTTACAGTAGTGTTGTCTCTTAAACCGGAAAAAAACAGTTTTTAATTTTTTCCATAATGTTACACCAACTCAAAAAAATATAAAAAAAATCTTGAGTATAGAGGAGTATAAAAGAGAAGAAAATTCATAATGAATATTATCCAAGATTCATTAAATGACCAAAAAAATTACCCGTACAAATTCAGAAATAATAAATCTGAAGAGGATCCGAATTAGGATCGAAACGTTATACCAAAAAAATTGTCCACTGTCATTTGGACCCACTGGCCGAATCGCAGCCGATTCTTCCTTCACTATAGTATAAAAGACGTTTTCTGTTAAAATTTGGTGATTGCATGTTTTAAGAAACGTAGTTAAAAATTATTTTAGTTTTATTTATTTTTTTTTTAATTAGTCTTAATTTTGGGAATTATAGCAAAAATATTTTTGCATGTTTCTTACTCTCAAGTATTTGGAAAAAAATCGTCATTCGTTAATTTTTACTTTTACTATTGAAAAAAAATAAAAACGAAAAAAGCGTTCTTTGTGAAGATCTCGAAAACTGCTGAAAATTGAGAGCTGAAATTTGGGGTGAATTAGTTTTATTAGGTACCAAAATGATTCCCAAAGTGTCGATAGAAAACGCCGTGGGGGCAGATTCAGCATGCTTATCCAGCTATGCCCTTTCAGGCTAAACCGAAATTTAACTCAAATTTCAGGCTAAGCCAAAGTTGAACTCAAATTTTAGGCTAAACCGAAATCTAACTTAAACTTTAAGCTAAACCACAATCTAACTTTAATTTAAGGCTAAATTTGTTAACGCTCTATAAAAAAAATCTGAATGAATATTCGCGTGAGCCGGTTCGGAATGAGAATAACATAGGAAAAATTATTTTCACGTCACCTGATTTTTATAACTAACAAACGATTCATCATAAGAGAAATTTAGACATATCTTTGTACAGAATTGAACGATGTACAAAAAATGTTCTGAGTTACTTTTTGTTAAGCCCACTCGTTTCAAAGTTATTCAATGTCAACCCTAGCGGATTGGGTGACGATGTTTTCACCCTGAAAAACCACTGAATCACGGTGATTTTTTACGGTGACAAAGTGCCCACAAAATCACCGAGATCTTGGCGATTTCAAGGTGATTCCACGGTGATTGTCACGGTGATTTTGTGACGGTGACAATCACCGTGAGAATCACCGTGGAATCATCTTAAAATCACCAAGATCTCGGTGATTTTGTGGGCACTTTGTCACCGTAAAAAATCACCGTGATTCAGTGGTGACTTCATCCACTAGGGAAAGTTCAATTTTTCGAAGATTTTTTCGATTTTATAACGGAACGATTAGTTTTATCGACAAAATGTAAATAAAATGTCATGTAAAATACAAATTAAACTTTCGAGAAATATTTGAGAATAGTTCTCACTATAATAATAATAAGAAATAGATCGCCTTTGGAAAGTTGTGCAGTAGAATTTAGGTTATAATTTTTTTTTTTTTTTTTTTTAATAAAATTGAATAATAATTTTCTGTTACACTACAATAAATGTGATTTTCTTAATATAAAAATGAAATTTTTAAGCAAACTTCTGCTGCACAATTTTCTTAAAGCGTTCCATTTTTTTTATTCCTAGTGAGAACTATTAGTTACAATGACTCGAAAGCTTGATTTTGTTTCACACGAAAGTTATCGCAGGTTATCGCAAGTTTTTTGTCGATACAACTAATAGTTCGGGTGTAATAACAAAAAATCGGCCAAATTTTCGAGAATCTAAATTTTGCCATTGAACAACTTTTGAACAAGTGGTTTTATCAAAAAGTAACTCAAAACCTTTTTTGTAGAGCGTTCAATTCTGTACCAATTCTGTCTGTAGATTCCTCTTATGATGAATTGTTTGTTAGTCATAAAAATCAGAAGACGTAAAAATAAATTTTCCCATGTTATTCTTATGGAAAATTGAAAAATGCGATGAGTACAATGTTAACATTAATATTAAGAGCCCATATTTTCACACGCCCTTTCCAATACCTCATAAAACTTTTGAGCCTATATGGGAGAAGGAACATTTTTTTTTAACGTCATGTATATTGTACCATCAACAATTTGGATCATATGTAGGAATTTATTTTTCTTGCTTATTTTTGTCGATAATTGCGAATCTACGGAAAGGTTTTTATAAAGCATTGTTTGAGAATATCTGCGTATTAGATTATAATTAAATTTCACACTGTGTTTATAGTGAATATTTCCTGTAATATAAATGGCATCTATTACACTAGGAAAAAAAAAAGGGTTGAATGAACTAAATCTTTAGTCGCATACGCACGACTCAAATTTTTTTTGTATGAATCATATTTTGGTCAACTGAAGCGCAGAATTATTCAAGAAACTTATTATTTAGTTATAGCAAATAAATATTTAGTCGTGCGTATGTGACTTCAAATATAGTTCATTCAACAATTTTTTTCTCAGTGTATAATATTAGGCATTCCTATCACATATAGTTACATTACAAGAGATATCAATCAATTGAAATAATTTAAATTTTTTTATGTACAAAGAATGTACCGAAATAACTGTACTGTATTTCCAACTGCATATACACAACAAGCCATGCACTTTCATTTTTTGTTCTGCATTTTCGACGATTTCAACACCAATTTATTTAAAATTCATGTTAATTAATTAAATCAGGAAAAATACTTCGAAACAACCCTAGCGGATTGGGTGACGATGTTTTGAAAAACCACTGAATCACGGTGATTTTTTACGGTGACAAAGTGCCCACAAAATCACCGAGATCTTGGTGATTTTAAGGTGATTCCAACGTGATTCCACGGTGATTGTCACGGTGATTTTGTGACGGTGACAATCACCGTGAGAATCACCGTGGAATCACCTTAAAATCACCAAGATCTCGTTGATTTTGTGGGCACTTTGTCACCGTAAAAAATCACCGTGATTCAGTGGTGACTTCATTCACTAGGGAACTTTCAAATGAAGTGAAATCAATCACAAAATACTTCTCAGAAATAAAAAAAAAGGACGCCAAGTATTAAATCCCAAAAATTCAAAAGAAATCCTAAAAATTTGAAATCTGAAATTAACAAAAAAAAAAAACAAAAAAAAACAAATCACATAAGGCAGGCCAAAAACTCGGCGACCGAGGAACGGAGGAGTAAATGAATGAGAAGATGAAAAAGAAAACAATTGATCAAGTGCCCTAGTAACCAACCATGAGAATATACACAAGAGGTAAGGGTAAACTAATGAGTAACTATGAGAAAAGTTCACTGAAAAAAATCTTGTCCAAGGTTTATATTTAAATGAAGGAACAATGATATTATCATTATTTCTGGAATAGTTGAGAATTTTTTATTGACCTTTGGTTATGTCCGAATTTGATAAATCACAATAGCTACTTCCTTGTCATACATTTTCTCGGTCAGTAATCGTCAGCAAACTACAGTAGGCGATCAGATAACTTAACTCGATGGGGCCGGAAACATTTCTTAAAGTCACTTTATCGTCGTTTAAATAACCCGCGCAAAATGATCGGCGCTGATGGTAATGTCGTGTTGGTGGCGCCACGTGCTGGCCACTTATAAAGAAAGTGCTACGTCATAAGTGCGTAGCGTATTGCGCAAGAGAGATCGCGTTATATCATGTGTCATGGCGTGAAGAGAGTGGCACAGGTGCCTAGTGGACGAGCCAACTAGGCAAAAAAAAATGTGTCATGGCGTGATCGATCGATTGATTGATGATTGGCTAGCGAAAGTCGTACGATGATGACGAAGCATCATCGAGAGAAAGTACGCGATAAGGATCAAGCGAGATCCGCGGCAGTTGAGATTGAGAGTCGAAAGCGAGCGACCCGAGTGAAAGGTCGTGGTCGCGGGGCGTGTGTCGTCGATATACCGGGTAGTCGCGCGAAGCTGATACAAGTGTGGTATAGCTGAGCCGCATCGTACTCGTATTCCGCCATTTTGTGTGGTACCGCGGAATCGGGGCTCGTGTATGAGACACGACGGTATCGTGTGCTCATACGAGACTCGTTGTAATATTAACATTGTGAAAGTCGTCGTTTATTATATTGCGTGTATTCCCTACCAGGACGAACGACAGTAACCGACAGTCGTTTGTCTTAAATTCCGACAGTTCCCGGCGGTCCAACCGTCGGAATTCATCACTCAACCGTCGGAATTTAAGACAAACGACGTTGGTTACTGTCGTTCGTCCTGGTAGGGTTACGTATAATATCTATATTTGTATGTTGTACTTGTAGTCGGCCTTCAGCCACGCTCAACGTAAATTCATCGTGCTTAAAACGGATTAATAAAGTACCGGCATATTTCTTTATTACTTACGCAAGTGTTGTGTGTCAATTATTTGATCCTGACCAAGAATAAGTGTGTCCACGAGAGGGAGCGAGTTTTTCGCGAGAAAAAGAAAAACGTATTAACACATTAACATAACTTAACTTTCCCCTCATTCTCCCACTCACGTGTCCAAGCGCATGCGCACTACGCATGTTGGCAATACGCATGCTCATAGATGTTTCGCGGTCGTTCGAAGGTCTGAAGTGGGAAGAATTAACGGTCATAGGGAGAGTCAAGATATGCGAGCAGTCAAGTTATCTGATCGTCTACTGTACTTGACAATAAAAAATACAAGTGATAATAATCTGTGTTATCGCACTATATGAGTAGGTATAATAATTTTCTATCTTATCTCGTGGCTTATTTTCTTAACCCTCCTTATTTTCCCGGGCTTATTTTTCTTAACCCTGCAATGCACGCCAAGTTTTTTAGTTTGGCTTGGCCTTTAATAATTTACGCACGCCAAGTTTTTGGCTTGGCTTATGTGATTTGTATTTTTTTTTCGTATTTTTTTGTTTCTATCAAGAGTCGCGGCAGCGACTCGACGCCAAGTATTAAAAAAACTGAGAGTCTCAGTCGAGATTGCCACGCACTCTTATATACGCGAATATGCCTCGGCCCACGCCCTTTTTACATTTCAATTCGATATTACTAAAAAAACACGACAACTTTTTCAACATTTACGAACTATGGTCATCTTAAAAAAAAATTAGCTTTCCATTGATACCATTTTTATTTGTTTCCGCCCACGTGATACTGAGATTTCATAATATTGGGCGAATCCCTACCAGGACGAACGACAGTAACCGACAGTCGTTTGTCTTAAATTCCGACAGTTCCCGGCGGTCCAACCGTCGGAATTCATCACTCAACCGTCGGAATTTAAGACAAACGACGTTGGTTACTGTCGTTCGTCCTGGTAGGGATTAATCCGAATACTTATCATCAGAAAAATTCTCCAACAGTTTGCCGGTCACGTCTCTATAGATATACAAGCCCGTGTATAAGGGCGCTTATACACCGCGGGCTTGTATATCTGTGGGCATCAAAGTGATACGATTTTACAGAGAGAGGCTTGTATATGTGTTAGTGGGAATATGAGTGTGTGCGGTAGACACAGCGCGCGCCGCTCTCTTTCGCCTCACTATGCAACCCTCAAAAACACCAAGAATGGTGTACAAAAATTGGAGACAAGTACATTTACGAAAGTATCTCTAATTCAGTCTTTTTACAAAAAGTTGTGAAATAAATAGACATGAAACTCACAACACGCATTGCCAAGCACATGTAGTTTGCAAATGTAACGTTAACTGTGGAATCATGATTTTTAGGGGTGGGGTCAAAATAAACAAATTCGAAGAAAACTTGACGGTAAAAATTTACGAAATAGTGAAATCAAGTGAAAATTGTTAACAAAGGGAAATTATCAATGAAAAAAATAATCAAAAAAAAAGTACTTGGCGAGTTCTTTTTTAATGGATGATCAGTCAAAGCGGGGTTTTAGTTAACAGGTGAAAACCAGGTATGCCCAGTGAAAAAACTCGCCAAGTATTTTTTATTTTTTTGATTATTTTTTTCATTGATAATTTCCCTTTGTTAACAGTTTTCACTTGATTTCACTATTTCAGAAATTTTTACCGTCAAGTTTTCTTCGAATTTGTTTATTTTGACTCCACCCCTAAAAATCATGATTACACAGTTAACGTTACATTTGGAAACTACATGAACTTGGCAATGCGTGTTGTGAGTTTCATGTCTATTTATTTCACAACTTTTTGTACGAAGACTGAATTAGAGATACTTTCGTAAATGTACTTTCGTAATTGTACGTAAATGTACAATTTTTGTACACCATTTTTGGTGTTTTTGAGGGTGATTTGTCGACTTTTTGCAAAGAGTTTCCATTCGGTTTTTCAACTGTACATAATTCATTATTCTATTTGATTATATAATTTAATATTATTTATAATTACATGGAATTAAATTATTTTTATATACTTAGTTCATAATTTCGCTTGTCCGATGGACTGCAAAAATTATATTTTAGACACGAAATCATTCATCGATCAGAGAACGAATCATAAATCTCAATATAGATTGAATTTTCTCCATTCCCTACCACGACGAACGACAGTAACCAACGTCGTTTGTCTTTTATTCCGACAGTAAAATGATGAACTCCGACGGTTGGACTGTCGGGTACCGTCGTTTCACAAGACACGACTGTCGGTTACTGTCGTTCGTCCTGGTAGGGTTGTGCAGTGAATAAAATGCTATTTATACTAAGGTTCATTATTATTTTTCTTCACCTAACTCCACCAATCATATTTTGGATACAAAAACTCCCATCGATGAGTTGAAAAATCATAAACCTCATTATTGATAAAATTTTTACCAGCGCGCCGCAAACAAAATGCTAAGAAATCTGAGATTCTTGGTTTTCTCATCAATTACCATGAATGATAATAAATCATCTACCTCATAACCGATAGTCCTTACCTAATCCTGACCTTAATGCCCGCTATATCATTTATTGGTTTTAAGAAAAAAAACCATGTATGCAGCTTTGGCGTTTCACGGCTAGCTTGTTTTCTGGAGCCAGTATCATCCGCAATAATCCACAAAGATATATATATAGTATAATAATTTATTTGTCCAATGGAATATATTTATATTTGAAACAAAAACGTCCATCGATGAGAGAGAAAATCATAAACCTCAATATGAATAGAATTTCCTTCATTATGTAGTGGACAAAATGCTATTAATACTGAGGTTCATAACTTTTTTTCTTCAACTAACACCACAAATTAATCCTGTATACAAAACCTTCCAAGGATGAATAAAAAAATCATAAGACTTATTATGAATAGAATTTTGCTCATGTCCCAGTGAACAAAATAATGTTGTCCTGGTTGTCTATTGTGCAGTTTTTCAACTAACATCACGAATTGGATTCTGGATAGAAAATCTTCCGTCGATGAGTAAAAAAAATTATAAACCTCATTATGAATAGAATTCTGATCGGTGCGCGGCAAACAAAATATTATAAATACTAAGATTGATATTAATAGTATCAAGTATGGTATTAAACTGCATGATATAAAATTTTATTTGACAGATCATCATTAATTCTAAATACATTTTTTGACAGATCACAATAAATTCTAAATAAATCTTTCTGAAAAAACGACGAACGTGTTGCATTAATAAAAAATTTAAAGTCTTTGGAAGTCCTTTGCAAACACTTCTTAGACCGCCTTCCATAATTTAGAAGAATTATTTACCAAGAATTGGCAAACCCTTTCAATTTTGCGTTGAGTGAATAAATTGATAATTTTTTTTGTTCGAAGGAACATTTGAATCTTCAAGTACATATAAATTATTATATTCGGGCAGCACAAATCACGACACCAATTTTTCTATACAGACTGTAAAATATGGTTTTTGAATTTTTATTAAGCACATATAATTCTTTTTTTTTTTTTAACGTTTTCAAATATTTAAGACGAATTCAAACAAATGTGATATATACATATTGACTCGGATGCAGGTTTTGTAACCAAATCAATTCTATTTACAATGAGTGTTGTCAGCGAACATATATTAGATGGAAGCGCCAGGCTTATGGGAGCATTTGGCACGATTTTCTTGGGGTACCGCTAGTAAGGTACCCCAGCCACTGCGAGCGCTGCCTGTATCGGTGTACACAAATACATATACTTAGCTCCGCCCCGTTTACGTCATTCGGCCAATAGGCGCTTGGGGTGATGTGTGCTCTCACTCTCTCTTACGAGCTCAAATGCTTGGGGTACTGATGCGTTCTCGCTCTCCCTTACGAGCTAGAATGCCTGGGTCACTGATGCGTTCTCGCTCTCTCTTACGGGCTTAAATGCCTGGGGAACTGATGCGTTCTCGCTCTCTTCTACGGGCTTAAGTGCCGGAAGTGATGTACGTTCTCGCTCTTTCTTACGGGCATAAATGCCTGGGGTACTGATGCGTTCTCACTCTTTTAGCTCCGTTTGAATGCTTTGGGGTGATGAATTTTATGTATACGGATCATTTTAGTAATTTCGAAACTTGACCAGATTGTAGGATTACTTGTAGAGACTTTCTATGAATTATTTCTAATTAATAAAACAATTAACAAATACATTGAAAAAAAAACTCAAATAGGATCGAACCGTGGCCCTCATGGTTACGAAAATCACGCGCGTTTAGATCGCTGTGTGCGAGAGGGAAACATGCTGTCTCCCTCCAGGACGGCCGAGTATCGGTTCACCCACTAGTGCAAGTGAGAGAGCATGATACCGCGTTAGACCAAGAGCGAGTGAGATAGCTGCAAGGGCGTGGCTTACAACTTTGTCCATGTGTGTGGCACACCGATACACAGCCGCTCAGTCTACCGGCGGAAATCGGAACTACATTTTCTGTGCCAAATCCTAACACGGGCCTGGCGCTTCCATCTAATATATATTCGCTGGTGTTGTCAAACCACCGTTGAATTTAAAGTATTTTTAAAAATAATGTATGAAAATAAACTAAAACAAATGCGACGATATATATAAATATATATATAAATTAACTCGATGCCCGTTTTATAAACAAAAAAATAAAATCGACACTGCAATTAGTAAATATAAAGTTGCTCGGGAAGACAGCTGCATCGATATTGATTTTTTAGGTTATACATGATGGTCGGTACGTAGGTTTCTGCATTCATCATTTTGGTTGTTTGATCCGCTGTTAGATGGTGCGAAGATATATTTCTGCGTAGTTCGCTTTATCGTCCCACCACGTTCCGCGAAAAATCGAGGAAGGAGAAAAACCATGATCGTCGTAATATTCGGAAAATAACAATATAAATTTGATATCTTCCATATGCAAACACCTGTACCATTCATTTGGATGTCGACGGAAAGAGAAAAAAATAACGAACAATACGTGTATTTTTAAAATTTTCTACACCGTATATTTCAAGTATGATCGAAAAAATCTATTTTTTAATATAGATATACTCCTGTGTATACCCTACCAGGACGAACGACAGTAACCAACGTCGTTTGTCTTAAATTCCGACGGTTGAGTGATGAATTCCGACGGTTGGACCGCCGGGAACTGTCGGAATTTAAGACAAACGACTGTCGGTTACTGTCGTTCGTCCTGGTAGGGTACTCCTTGCTGTATTGCAGTGGGTGAACACTCTCGGCTTATTTTGAAGCTACAATTTCAGTTACCGTCTATCAATGTAGTTAGCGCTGCTGTCGCGAGAGAGATAGATGATCGCCCCTTCCACGGTTAGCACATATATGAAAAATGCCCTTTTTAATTAACTTGCGACAAGTCGCTCTGTGAAACGCCTGTGAAAATAAGGGGTGGAGTGTATGTAAAATGGGGGTCATTTACAACTCTGGTCAAATGATGCAAAAATGACGGTCATTTGACGGTCTTGTGACGTCACTTTTTTAAGTACATATTTTGAAGTCAAAATGACCGTCATTTTTTTTAGCGTCATTCGTCTTCGACAAATGACGAAATTTCGTCTATATAGTTGTAAAATGACGGTCATTTTTTTTAACGTCACAAATCAGTCATAAATTTTGTAAATTTCTTTCACGAAATTCGTGTATATTGGACTGATTCAAAAAGAGCGACTATTTTTATTTTTTCGCAGTAACATATTAAATACTTTCGGGAAGGTGAAAAAAGATGCCTGTTAAAATTAGAGCTCTTGATAAAAATATTGAGTGGTAGCACATCGCATATTTTGATTTCCCATTTAAATAACACAGGAAACAACATTGTCAAACTTTGAAATTTTCTTCTTCAAAAGTTATTCACGTTCTAATATATATGTATATTAGACTGTGAATATGGGTGAACTTATGTTGGTAATTTCTTTATGTGCGATTTTTAAATGCGATTTGAATGTTGTTTCAGGAAAGTGTTTACAATATTTAGTAATAAGTTTCAACATTTTGCCGGAAACTAAAAAATAAAGTGAAACTTACTCTAAATTTAACTTTAACCTTGAACTTGAAGCCGAGATATAAAATTTCAAAGTTTGAAATTTCTTTTTCCTGTGTTATTTAAATGGGAAATTAAAATATGCGATGCGCCACCACTAAATATTTTTATTAAGAGCTCTAATTTTAACGGGCATCTTTTTTCACCTTCCCAAAAGTATTAAATATGTTACTGTGAAAAACAAAAAATAGTCCCTTTTTTTGAATCAGTCTAGTGTATATAGTTGTAAAATGACGGTCATTTTTTTACGGTCACAAATTAGTCACAAATTCTGTAAATTTCTTTCGTGTAATTGCGGACGAATTGGTCGGCACAAATCGGTCATTTGACGGTCATGCGACGGTCTTAAGACGGTCAAATGACGAGCCTTGTGACCAACTCACATCTCTAGTGGAGACACACGGAGACCCTACAGCACGGTCGTACATACAAGTCTGGAAACTCCCGTGGTGGGGGTACCTCGCTTATTGATGCCAGATGTGTAGTTCATAAATTTGTCACTGTGATCGCTGCGATCTAAACTCTCTGGCGGACGGTCGTACATACAGGTCTGGAAACTCGAGCCAAATTCAGTGGTGGGGGTATGAACGTTTTACGGGGTCGAATTTACTTCGCAGCACAACCGCAAGTCGTCGCCATCAGTCAGTTCGCGTTTGAGCATAACCCGCATAACCTACTCAACCGCAACGAAACCATGTGTGAGACAGAGACAGACAGATACCCTCCGTCCCTCCCCTAAGCGCATTACTAACCCGCAGCGGTTCTAGCGGCACCGGCAGGAACTAAAAGCGACCCCGTAAAACGTTCATACCCCCACCACTGGAGTTTCCAGACCTGTATGTACGACCGTGATCTGGCGTAAGCACGGATGACAATGCGTGGGGGAAGTGAGATAGAGACAGCGCTATAGCCACGGCTATAGCCTAGCTTTTCAATCACTCGTTTTTAATATTATTGTAGGCTATTATAACACGCACTAAAACGCAAATGCGTATTTTCAAAAACCTCCGACCCCAAGCGGGTCTGAAAATGAGAGATTTCCAGTTAATTTAACAACAGTAGTGACGAAATTACGAACTATTCTCGTGCTTCGATAAGCAAGGTACCCCCACCCTCGAAATTTTCCCGGGCTCCCAGACCTGTATGTACGACCGTGCCCGAGAGCGATATAGCCGGCGTTGACCCGATGGCGCCATGACACTTCGGCTCGTTTCCAGTTGTGTGAATTGGCCGGTTGAAATTAACTTTCGGGAATTTGGATTTTTGTAATCGTTTGTGACTCGTTTGTGAATGATTGTGACATTAATTAAAACGTTTGTGAGTCTAGCCGTTAAAAAAAAAAATAATTAAAATGTAGTGTCAACTTGGCCGGAATTTTTTTTGTTTTTGTTGGAATTCGGTTCGTTTGGGTATCGATCGAAGCGGAATCGTTTGTGGTTTCCGAATAATCCAATTAAATCGTTTGTGACATCCTAATTACTGTAAAAACAGCTAAAAAAGGGTTTGGTGAATTTTGGCCATGCGCAGTGCCTTGTGCGCATCACCCTCTGGAGCAGAATCCAGTGCGCAGACGCACAGCATGGAATTAGGCGGCTAGTTTGAACGTCTGGAGCAGAATGAGTCGCTATCACTTGGCCGAATGCCCAATGCCCCTAAAGTCCTACGTCTCTAAATCCAAGACGCCACCGGACATTTATCCCTAACAGCGTTCACGCGTACGAGCTAATACCTTTTTGGCCAAGTCACCCTTTTCCCAACAACTGTACGAACCAACAACCTACGAACTGCTTCCACGGACCAATGATTTTACTATGCGTCGACTGTAACAACGTTCACGCCGTATGTCCGTTAATCATAACTGCGATACTCTCAAAGTCGTAAGAGTCGCTACACGAAGCCATGTAATGTAACGTCGAATGCCCCTGAATCCAACCTCTCTAAATCCAAGTTCCCTCCGAACGTTTACCATTAATGGCGTTCACCCCTACGAGCCAATGGCTTTTTCCCCAAGTCACCGTTTTCCCAACAACAGTACGAACCAATGATCGTACGGACCAATGATTTTACTTTGAGTCGAATGTAACGACGTTCACGCCGTACGTCCATTAATCAATGGTAGGGTCTGATCTTCGCCCGGGGGTAGTAGTCCAGGACAGCCCCCTGACACTGGCTACTATTTCTATTGCGAATTTTTTTTTGCGATTTCAGGCCGTTTCGTAGTTACACTGTAGGCCGCTTCGCAGCGCATGTAGTCGCCTGGCCGGCTTGTTTTACGCATGCGCGGTTAAAACTCTTATTTCGATGTTTATACTTTATGATAGGAAGGTTATGTGCATTTCTGTCTCGGGGGTCTTGTGAGTGGTTCGGGACGTTCGGGACTGATCAATTTATTAATTAAATTATACTCATTTATTACGTGGAACGAAGGTTAAAAAACCGAATTGCGAAGTGCGTCTTTGTTTATTATGCCGAAGTGCATTGTACCGGGTTGTACCTCAGGGTACAACTCAAACCAGGAAAAAGTGCACTTTTTTACTATTCCGAAAATGTAGATAGTGAAAGGCAGTGGAAAAGTGCTGTGAAGCGCGAACTTGAGGAGATTATTCACCTATCAGAGCACAGTTCTAACATGCCAGAAGTGATTGATTGGGTTGCGTATTGTTACACGGCAGACATAACAAAACGAATTTGCAATACCGTGCGATGTTTAACATGCAAAAATGCATTTGAACACTCTGGCACCGACAACATTGTTCTCCCAGAAGCTGTTCCTAGTATTTGGCAACAACGTGGTGCTTGGGCTCATCCAAATACGCATCTGTACAAATTTATTCTGTTTTTGGAAAAATCATTCCAAAAACATTGTCAATCTCAAAGCGTATTTGATGAGGTACTACGAGACGTTTATTCTTTACACGGATTGTCTTTTCCATGTAGTCTCCATGCTCACGATATTTTGTATCAAATAATACAAATTTTTTTAACGTCCAGAATGCAGCAGTATTGTACACGCATTAACGCTGAGCAGGTAAAAAATAATCTGCATAAGAAAAAAACTGCAAAATTCTGTACGAAATGACGACAACGACAAAAACGAAAAATTGTAAACAATCGATTAGAACAGTTCATATGTATATATATGTACATTTTTCATTTTCATTTTCATTACTATATTTACATGAACGGAAATAAATGTTTTTCCAAGCATTCCTGTTTGTTTTTCATTTTGATTTACATGTGCATCCTGAAATAATTCAGGTCTTTGTCAAAAACCTTTCCCTATAAATTCCTTCTCCACAATTAGTCAGCATGCAAATAATTAACAATAATAATTAGCGAAAGAAAAATATTCATATTTGTACCCTTCGTATATCGCGTATATTCCGTATATTGCTTGCCCTGCATATATATAGTACCCGGCCCGGCGACTACTAGCGCCGCAATGTGGCGCGATTCGATAATAATAAACGGCAGGAATTCGTGGATCGTTTCTGAGCGGCCGTGTCAGGGAGCTGGTCCAGGAAGAACGGGCTTCATAGAAAGAATTTTCCGTAGAGGCAGCGAAATACATGCTACCCTACGTTTTTGCCCTCGAGAAAACGATTGGGAGTGGTTTCAAGAGTTTTCGCATATGCCTTAGGGGTGAAATGATTATTTTAAGGGTTGTAAACGAATTTCCGGACAAACCGTAGGACTTAGGAAAAAAAACTTCAAATAAAAGTTGTAGAGAAAAAAATTCCGCGTCACTTTCATTTAAAGCATTTTTCTCTACAACTAATAGTTTGTTTAATATCAATTTTTAAAGTTGGCCCCCACCGCGAGTGGTGGGGAGCCGCCGGAGGTCGGCCAGATCCCCCTCCGGCGCAAGAGTGGGGCTTGTCGCTTGTTGTCGCTCATCTCTCGCGCTACTACGGAGCATGCGCCGCTTTTGATGGCTTGTAAACAACTTTGGAGCATCAATTACATTTGTAATAAATTACATAATTAATTACAAATTATTTTGAGCCAGGTAATTGAATTGAATTCAATTACTAATTACTTTCGTCATCGATCACCGAATGCATTTTAATTACATGTAATTCAGAAAGAAATCATACAATTACTTGTAATTGATGCTAGAAGTAATGCAATTACTTGTAATTGATGCTCAAAGTAATTCAATTACTTGATGTATTTGAAACATGGTTGGGCAGCATCAATTACATTTTCAATTAAATTACATATTTAATTACATATAATTTTTGAGCCATGTCATTGAATTGGATTCAATTACTAATTACTTCGGTCATCGATCACCGAATGCACTTCAATTACATGTATTTCAGAAAAATATCATACAATTACTTGTAATTGATGCTCGAAGTAATGCAATTACTTGTAATTGATGCTCAAAGTAATTCAATTACCTATAATCGATGCTCGAAAAACTTAACGAATTTACAAATACAGAAGCGCCTCGAACATTTCAATGTTCGAAATGACACGCATAGATGCAAAAAAAAATCGTGCCATGTTTGTGTCATGACACGTATAGGGGCATTTGAAAATCAACCTATTTCTCCTGCATCGATTCGATTGTAATTTGGTACATCACGGTTTTTGGGGTCGCTGACACGGTCTAACATACAGGTCTTGAAACGAAGCCGAATTTCAATGGGGGGGGGGGGGGGCAGGCACGCTTATATGTCACGTTTTTCGTCATTCCGATTTATGCCGCAAGGTTCGCCTTCGTAGAGGGATTCATCCCCCACTCTTTCGTTGAGCAACATTCCCGGCAGTTTATGCGATTCGAGTGAGAAACATAACCTCAGTTCGGCTGTTGTAAACGTTGTAACACTTGTAACGTGGTTGTAACCAGCTGTAACAATGTAACGAGTAAACAAGTGTTAAACTGTTAAAGAAATGACAAAGCCGTGCGCCGTACCTAAATGTAGAACGGGGTGTCGCGGCGTGAAAAAAAAATGTTCCGTTTTTCGAGTACCAAAAAATTTGGAACGTTTTAAGAAATGGGAATTATTTCTGAAGTAAGTATATTCATCTATTTTCGATTGCTTACAGCGATCCGATAAAAAAATTTCACCATAGGACTAATGATAACTCTGAATGAATGTCATGAATAAAGTTTTTGTAATTCATTTCAGATCCCATACATTCATCCCAAGCTTGATGAATTTGGTGTCCCAACAATTTTTGAAACTACGATGGAGCAAGAATCAGCAGATTCAGCAACGTACGAGTGTTCGGAACAAGTATTAAAGATATACAAATCATGCACCACTTGTGTACCAGCTGTGACATCAGATTCACCTTGCACGTCTTCGCTGTCGCAATTAGTCGACATGAAATCCAGAGGTGGACTGATTCACGCTAATACAAGATTTTTCAATCTTATTCGTCACGTCGAAAGCTGTTTTGTTAAACATTCATCTCAGCAAGACGTTTTCGATCGTATGCTAGAAGAAGTGATGTCTTCGTACGATTTTTCTTTCCCTTGTACGGAGCACGCTTCAATGATTTTATCATTTGCCATTATATATTACATACGCCTAAGAATGCGGCAGTTTACTCAACAGGTTAATTCCAAATTAAGAAAACAATTCGTTGTAAAAAAAAAACTATCGAAATTGACTAACCAATAAAGTCTCAATATTACGAACACAGCGTATTGTATTATCTTGCCTCCTGAGTGCTTATTCCATTAATAATCCTATTATATATCCTACAAATAACCGATTCGGATTCATCGTTGTTCATTGTCCGGCTATACATTTTATAATTTTTTCGAAATCAATTTACACCATAAGAAAATACGTCCGTGTGGGGGCCGAAGCCGCATGCGCGCGTTCAAGACAGAGCTATAGAGAGCATGAGAGACAGAAGGGCTGGCATCCCCCTACGAAGGTGAACCTTGCGGCATAAATCGGAATGACGAAAAACGTGACATATAAGAGTGCCTACCCCTTCTACCGTCGTTTCAAGACCTGTATGTTAGACCGTGGTCGCTGAATTAGAATTTGATATCAGATTTCCAAAATTCAAAATGGCGGATCCAATATGGCGGACGCAAATTCGAAAAATGTCTTGATTTCGACGAAAGTGAGTACCTCATGGTTTTCGTAGTCGCTGAATTCCAATTTGGAATCAGACTTCTAAAATTAAAAATGGCGGATCCAATATGGCGGACGCAAATTCGAAAAATGGTTTGATTTCGACAAAAGTGAGCACTTCATGGTTTTCGGAGTCGCTGAATTCGAATTTGCAATCAGATTGTCAAAATTCAAAATGGCGGATCCAATTTGGTGGACGCAAATTCGAAGAGTAGTTGGATTTTGACAAAAAATTGTATCTCTAGATGTTTATGGTCGCGAATTTCGAATTTGGATCCTAATTTGGATCCAAGTATGTGAAGTTCGGATACAATATAATGAATAAAAATTTGGTAAATCATGTATGACAAACTATCCATAATAACAAATGTAAATGAATACTTTTGTACTCTTAGCCAAACCCAGCGTCACGAATCGAGGACGTGGTGCTTGTTGACTTCATTTTGTTTTTTTTTGTGCTTTTTTGTGTTTAATTTTTTTTGTCCTTTTTCATTTTTTTGTGTTTTTTGTGTTTTTAATTTTTTTGTTTATTGTATTTTTTATTTTTTTGTGCTTTTTGTATGTTGTAAATTGTAAGATACGTAGTTTCGTCGGAAACAAACCATTTTTCGTATTTGCGTCCGCCCTATTGAATGCGCTATTTCGAATTTTCAAAAACCGATTTCAGGTTCGGATTCACCGATCCCAAAAACCCTAAGGTACTCACTTTCGTCGAAATGGAACCATTTTTCGTATTTCAGCGACCTTAAAAACGATATGGTACTCACTTTCGTCGAAATGAAACCATTTTTCAAATTTGTGTCCGTTATATTGGATCCGCCATTTTGAATTTTGGAAATCTGATATCAAATTTGAAGTCAGCGAACCCAAAAACTTTTATACTGAGACTTTAAAGCAAATCTATGAAAATTTTTCTCCAACATAAAAATGGCACGAAAATCTCATTTTCACCTCATAATGGACCGGATAGCTTGTTTGTTTAGCTTCAATTTTCTTCTTTTGAGATCTCACTGCGATTATTTTTCTCTGAGATATCGGACTTTTAATGAAAAAAGATCCTCTTGTATTTGACCATTTATATCTCAGCAACCAATGATCGCACAAAAATCGGAAGGGGCCTTTCACAAACTTGAATTACCGCTCGACAAGGATTGATAATGGTTATTTGAAAAAAAAAAAATTCCTATCCTTGCCATGAATTTGAAAAAAACAGGAGGAAACGGGCTATGTATGGTTTTTTAGAAAATCATCGGTGAAATTTAAAATATTGATAAAACGACTAATGTTGAGCGTGACTTTTACAGCTCAATATACCCACAAACTTCTTGTAAAGATTCAATTTGATCTATCGAACGGCTTTTTTGTTTCAGGCAATCAAATTTTTAAAAAAATTGAAGGATCATGTTTCTTCCCCTGAACGTCATAATCATTATTGAAGTGGATTTTTTTGGCTTTTTCCACAGTTTTATCGCAAACAGTGTTCAAATTTACGGAAAAAAAATTTACAAGAATTTTGGAACTTTTTTTTTGAAAATTTTGTCGATTTTTTTTCTATAAATCGCTGTTTGCGATCATAATTTGGAAAAGCTCAAAATTTGTCTATCTTTTTAAAAATGATTATGAAGTGTTTCGGGGTAATAAACATAATGCTTCAATTTTTTTAAAAAAAGTTTTTTTTGTATTTTTTTTTCAATTTTTTTATTTTCCATAAATTAAAACGCTGTTTACGATGAAAAAGGAGAAAATGCACGAAAGAAATCTTATTTTTTAATTTTTTTAAATGATTATGAAATATTGAGGGGCAATAAACATGATCCTTTAATTATTTTAAAAAATTTGATTACTTGAAACAAAAAAAAACTGTTGAATAGATGAAATTGAAACTTTACAGAGAGTTTGTAGCTATATTGAGCTGTAAAAGTCACGCTCAACATTAGTCATTTTGTCAATATTTTAAATTTGGCCGTTGATTTTCTAAAAAACCATAAATAGCTCTTTTTCTCCTGTTTTTTCAAATTCATGGCAAGGGTAGAGAAAAATTTAAAAAAATCTATCATCAATCCTCATAGAGCATTAATTCAAGTTTGTGAAACGCCCCTTCTGATTTTTGTGCGATTATTGGTTCCTGAGATATCAATGATCAAACACAAAATGATCTTGTTTCATTAAAAGTCCGATATCTCAGCAAAAAATGGTCGCAGCGAGGTCTAAAGAATCAGATTAAAGCGAAATATCAAGCCACCCAGTTCACGTAATGGTTCAACTGAAAAAAAATTTTCTAAGGAATTACAGCAAAAAAAAGTGATGCAAATTTTCCAGAATTTTTTTCTTGGTATTCGTTATAATTGCGTGAAACATGTAGCATCAACTGACCTTAACTAACCACAACTAACCTCATCTAACCTCAACTAACCGCAACTAACCTCAACTAACCTCGACCAACCTCAACTAACCATAACTAACCGCAACTAACCTCGAATAACCTCAACTTACCTCAACTAACCTCAACTTACCTCGACTAACCTCAATTTACCTCAACTAACCTCAACTTAACATAACTAACCATAACTAACCATAACTAACCTCGAATAACCTCAACTAACCTCAACGAACCTTGACTAACGTCAACTTACCTCAACTAACCTCAACTCACCTCGACTAACCTCAACTAACCCCTACTAACCACAACTAACCCCAACTAACATCAACTAACCTAAACTAACCTTGACTAACCTCAACTAACCTTGACTAACTTCAACTAACCTCAACTAACCTCTACTAACGACAACCAACCTCAACCAACCGCAACTAACCTCGACTAACCTCAACTAACCCCAACTAACCTCAACTAACCTTAACTAACCTGAACTAACCTCAACTAACCTTGACTAACCTCAACTAACCTTAAGTAACCCCGACTAAACTTGACTGACCTCGACTAACCTCAACTATCCCTAACTAACATCAACTAACCTCAACTGACCTTGACTAACCTCAACTAACCTCAACTAACCTCAACTAACCTTAACTAACCTCAACTAACCTCCACTAACCACAACCAACCTCACCTAACCTCAAATAACCTTGACTAACCTCAAATAACCTTGACTAACCTCAAATAACCTTGACTAACCTCAACCAACCGCAACTAACCTTGACTAACCTCGACTGACCTCATCTAACCTCGACTGACCTCGACTAACCTCAATTAACCTCAACTAACCTCGACTGACCTCAACTAACCTCGACCAACCTCAACTAACCTCAAGTAACCTCGACTAACCTTCACTAACCTCGACTAATCTTGTCTAACCTCAACTACCTCGCAACTAACCTCGACTAACCTCAACTAACCTCGACTGACCTCAACTAATTTCATATAACCTCAAATAACCTCGACTAACCTCAACTAACCTCAACTAACCTCGACTGACCTCAACTGACCTCAACTAACCTCATCTAACCTCAACTAACCTCAAGTAACCTCGACTAACCTTGACTAACCTCGACTAATCTTGCCTAACCTCAACTAACGTCAACTAACCTCGACTAACCTCAACTAACCTCAACTAACCTCAACTAACCTCGACTAACCTTGACAAATCTTGACTAACCTCAACTAACTTCAACTAACCTTAACTAACCTCAAACCTCAACCCCAAATACAAACCAGACCACTCGACTCTTGTACACGGGGGCAGGGGCGGCGGTGGCGGCGGCGGCGAAATATTTATGTAATATAGAGAGACATAGTGTATACCATTACTAGTATTGGAATATTTTTCAGCATAAACAGTTGTTAAATTATTGAAACCCGAAAACATTCCAATGTACGTAATTCAATTACATCATCGTAATTTAAATACAATATCGTCGATTAATTAATGCGGTATAATTGAACTACACTATCACATTTGTGTGATTCAATTACATGGATGTAATTCAATTACATGGATGTAATTCAATTACATGGATGTAATTCAAATACATGGATGTAATTGAATTACATCGCCGTAATTAAATTACAAGGATGTTACTAAATTACATGCATGTATTGAATTACATGGATGTAATTAAATTATATTCAACAACGATTTTTTCGGCCATCATTTCAATTTTGATGCTCATTACATCCCGCATTGTAATTGAATTCTGTACTAAATACAATGCTCAAAATAATTACCATCAAAATGCAAATTCCATTATAATGCTCAAAGTATTTTATCATCAAATCATTTCAATTACAAATTTGCCCAACCCTGCAGCTGAGTACAACGGCGTCTTGAGTTTCCCTTTTTGGCGTTCGCGTTCAATTCGATATATTGAGGCATTCCACGCTATTTCGATAAAAAATTTGCCTTCATGATTTCGATTGTCCTCTAAATTTTTGACATAAAAGAACACATTGAAAAACCATTTCTCAAATTTTTCAGAATTT
The DNA here is from genome assembly GCA_946863875.1 of Alloplasta piceator. Lineage (NCBI taxonomy): Eukaryota > Metazoa > Arthropoda > Insecta > Hymenoptera > Ichneumonidae > Alloplasta > Alloplasta piceator. The sequence goes on along the minus strand of OX333072.1, from coordinate 40,600,549 downwards.
TTTGGTCACGCGTTTTTTGGATTTTTTTTTTTAAAGGGACACTTTGTATAATGTGAAAAAATTTAGAATAATTTCATAAAATATAACAAAATTGTTGGGCTTTGTTCCAAAATGGAGATTTTAATAGTGCATGAGTAAAATTCAAAAAAAAATTGTTTTTTCGCATTTTATTGAATTTTGCTCAGAAATTATGGAAATCTACATTTTCAAATGAAGCTCAAAAATTTTCTTATATTTTATTTGGTTATTCTGAATTTTCTCAGATTTCACAAGGAGGTCCCATTAAAAAAAAAATCCAAAAAACGCGTGACCAAGAAATTCTGAAAAAATTTGGGAAATTTACTTTGAATGTGTTTATTAATATAAACAATTTATAGGGCAATCGAAATAATCAAAAACACATTGAAATTAAATTTTCCAGATTTTTTCAGAATTTTTTAGTCACGTTTTTTGTTTTTTGTTTTTTTTTCAATGGCACTTCTTTGTAAAATGTAAAAAAAATCAGAAAAATCTAATAAAATGTAACAAAATTTTAGGGCTTAATTCCAAAATGGAGATTTTAATACTTTATTTGGATTTGGAATTTCCTCTAGATTTTGTATATAAAAAAACACATTGAAATGAAATTTTCCACACTTCTTCAGAATTTTTTGATCACTCGTATTTTGATTTTTTTTTCAAAAAAATGGGACTTCTTCGTAAAATCTGATAAAATTAAGAATAAACTAATAAAAAAATATAACAAAATTTTTGGGCTCCATTTGAAAATGGAGATTTCGATACTCTGAGTAAAAAAAAAAGAAATGGTTTTTTGCAATTTTTTGAATTTTACTCAGAGAGTATTGAAATCTCCATTTTCATATGAAGCCCAAAAATTTTGTTATATTTTTTTATTAGTTTATTCTTAATTTTATCAGATTTTACGAAGTCCCATCTTTTTGAAAAAAAAAATCAAAATACGAGTGATCAAAAAATTCAGAAGAAGTGTGGAAAATTTCATTTCAATGTGTTTTTTTATATACAAAATGTAGAGGAAATTCCAAATCCAAATAAAGTATTGAAATCTCCATTTTGGAATTAAGCCCAAAAATTTTGTTACATTTTATTAGATTTTTCTGATTTTTTTTACATTTTACAAAGAAGTGCCATTGAAAAAAAAAAAAAAAAAATACAAAAAACGCGTGACTAAAAAATTCTGAAAAAATCTGGAAAATTTAATTTTAATGTGTTTTTGATTATTTCGATTGCCCTATAAATTGTTTATATTAATAAACACATTCAAAGTAAATTTCCCAAATTTTTTCAGAATTTCTTGGTCACGCGTTTTTTGGATTTTTTTTTTTTTAATGGGACCTCTTTGTGAAATCTGAGAAAATTTAGAATAACCAAATAAAATATAAGAACATTTTTGAGCTTTATTTGAAAATGTAGATTTCCATACTTTCTGAGCAAAATTCAATAAAATGCAAAAAAACAATTTTTTTTTTGAATTTTACTCATACACTATTAAAATCTCCATTTTGGAACAAAGCCCAAAAATTTTGTTATATTTTATGAAATTATTCTAAATTTTTTCACATTATACAAAGTGTCCCTTTTAAAAAAAAAATCCAAAAAACGCGTGACCAAAAAATTCTGAAAAATTTGAGAAATGGTTTTTCAATGTGTTCTTTTATATCAAAAATTTAGAGGACAATCGAAATCATGAAGGCAAATTTTTTATCGAAATAGCGTGGAATGCCTCAATATATCGAATTGAACGCGAACGCCAAAAAGGGAAACTCAAGATGCCGTTGTACTCAGCTGCTTTCTGTCTCTCTCGCTTCTGTCTCTCCCGCTCGAAAGTTGTTTACACGCCATCGAAAGCGGCGCATGCTCCGTAGTAGCGCGAGAGATGAGCGACAACAAGCGACAAGCCCCACTCTTGCGCCGGAGGGGGATCTGGCCGACCTCCGGCGGCTCCCCACCACTCGCGGTGGGGGCCAACTTTAAAAATTAATATTAAACAAACTATTAGTTGTAGAGAAAAATGCTTCAAATGAAAGTGACGCGGAATTTTTTTCTCTACAACTTTTATTTGAAGTTCTATTCCCTCAGTCCTACGGTTTGTCCGGAAATTCGTTGACAACCCTTAAAACAAAAATATGGAAACATCTTTACGTTGAAAAATAAAAAATAAATCCATTACTAAAAATGAATAATAAATCGATGGAACAAAATTGATCACAAAAATAAAAAGTACTTGGCGAGTTTTTTCACCTGAAGCAACCTCATCAGCCATGTATCACTGAAACATCTTTTGCAAATATTGCCTAACTCGCTAAGTACTTTTTTTTGTGATCAATTTTGTTCCATCGATTTATCATTTATTTTTAGTAATGGATTTATTTTTTATTTTCAAAAGTAAAGATGTTTTCATATTTCATACATTTCACTTCCGCATACGTAATAATAATTATATGCTTGTAAATAAAAGTCGAACTAGGATACTACATGTGCTTGTAGTAAATACGTATTCAGGGTTAATTTCTAGTGATTTTACAACTTTTTGTAGGTAGATCAAACTAGGGATACTCTTGAAATGTACTTGTCTCCAGTTTTTGTACACCATTTTTGGTATTTTTGGGTCATATATGCGTTAATATGACATCATGAATGATCGTATGTGCCCATGTATGATCATATATCTCGGGAAAAAATGGTTATATATTATCATATATGATCATATATAATTATATATGCCTTAACATGACATCATGAATGATCATATATAATCATATATGATCATACATGATTTTTTTCCCGGGTTGTTTACTCTAATAATGTATTATGAACAAAATTCTCCGACGAATGTTTGTTTTTTAATTTAGTGTCATTAATATATGTAATGACTGAATATAGCATTTTCCTAGCTATTCATTATTATTTATATTTATACTAGTTATTCAAACACGCTTGCATGCTTTTTCATTCTCTCTCTCTCTCTCTCTCTCTCTCTCTCTCTCTCTCTCTGACAACCCGTTATCTATATAGATTTTTTTAATATCTTAAACAAAAATATATTTATAACGAATATCATTAACCCATAATTTTTGAAGCAAAACGAAATTGATTTAAATTTCGAAACATCTGCAATTTTAAGACCCTTAACATACAGAAACAAAATTATCGCCATGATATAAATATTACAAACGTAAAAAAAAAAACAATAATATTTCTGGGACTCGTTTGATAATCTGCGATGTATAATTTCGCAGTTCTATGTAGGGTTGCTATCCGTCCCGATATATCGGGACTGTCACCGTTATGGACCTTCTTGTCCCGACATCCCGAAAGTCCCAATTTTGTCCCGATTTCGTGAGTCGCGGCCGTCGCCACCAACCGACTGGCATAAAGTTGACAATGCGTTTCTAACTGTTTCATTTTTTTTTTGAAGGGTTAATAATTTTTTTTAAGGGAAAAACGAATTTAGCCACTTGAATAAATATCCCCGTTACAAAGTTTGGAAAAAAACGACGGAAACTCTGCAACGGGGATAATTATTCTAGTAGCTAAATTCTTTTTTTCCTCAAAAAAAATTATCAATTCTTAGAAAAAAATGTAGTCTCCCCGAGCTTATATTGATTTCTTGTATCATTATCCAATAGAATGTAAACAAAAAATTTGGGATGCGTCTTTCCGATGAGTCGCAACTTCGCAATAATTACCAATTTTGTTTCATCTTTTATTTTTTTTAGGGCAAGAAACGTTATGCGCCAACATATCATAACTATAGTTATGATGTTTTGGGACCATAACGAACCTGCAAAAAAAATACAAGTGGATTATAGGTGGAGCCGCGATACTATATATGTATCTACGCTCCGCCAAATTTTGTAACGAGTATGTGTGTGACCGCAAAAAATTTCCTATCGATTAACGCCTTATAGAACCAAAATAATTAAGAATTGAAAATTTTGAGGCCAACTCCACACTCAAATTTGATTTACACTTTCTGAAAAAAACGGTTGACCGCCAACTTTTCTAATTAGTCCAATTTACCGCAAAAATATTAGAAAAAGAAGATTTCGACAAAGTTACCCCTCCCCCCCTCCCCCGAGTGTCCCGACGAGGTCCCAGCTAAATATGGCAACCCTAGTCCAAGCACAGATGGGGATGAGAGAGGCAAGGTTGTAGAGATGCTAGTCGGTCTCGTACATTGAGCGTTTGAGTTGAAGCGTCACGAACGTAAGTTCGTTGTCCAGTTCTCGCAAGTCAGTAGGGTAGGATGTTGTACGATAGGAAGCTGGTAAAGAGGATCCCTCCAGATATTCTTCAGCGAAAAATATAGAGGAGGATCCTCTTAGCGTTTCGTCTCGGGTACATTGCAGGCTCATCAGTAGGGCTATGCAACTGTACCCTGCCCCAGACGCGCCGGTGGTGGTAGAGTCTGGAAGCTTGGAACTGTTATATATAGGAAACGCTATGCGCCCTGGCACTTGCGAGAAAGGCTGGAGTACGGAACGCCACAAAGTTTCGCCTTAACCGTCTACTAGGAGCACTAGTGTCGCTACCCATAAGCCATTGCGTCGATTTTCCATCTCGCTCGCACGCACTCACGGCACTCACCCATGGTATCCATGGCAACGAAATTTCCGCCATCTTGGTTTGTTGCGTGTTGCGTGTCTTCATAGTGCGCTCGGGTGTGTCTATGGGTGTGTTTTTTGGATTGTTTTTTTGTTATCTTTTTGCAAATATATTGTGCAGTTTGCAGAAAAGTCGAGTGCATCGTATTGGGCGATCGTTTTAATAATCATTTTTTATCTTCACCGAAGCAAGGTAAATATATCTCGTTTTGTTATTAACCTAACCTCTTGTCGTATTTTGATCTCAAGTTGAATTCTCAACCGAATATTTCTTAATTTAAGCAAATATATAATATTGAAGGTGGACTGCACTATTCTTATAAGTATTATGAATCTACAAAAATCCTTTCTACTTTTTGTTTGTAACAGCTATGTCGAGAAAGTGTTTGGTAGCGGGACGTTCGTTGGAGGCTACACGCTTTTTTAAATTCCCAAATCCCATAACTGGGTCTGATCGGTTTTTGAAGTAGCTTGCTGCAAGTGGGAATCCTAAGCTGCCGAATGTTTCTCCGGTACATGTGACAAATCGACATTTGTGTTCGGTTCACTTCGAACAAAAATATATGTTGGCGAAATATGTTAATATTGTTTTATATATAAAAGCTCGTTAAGTATTTGATGTAAGCGCTGGTTGTGCGGTTAAAACTTTGCAAAGTTATAGCTGATTAATTTTTTGTGACTCGCGAATAGAAAAAGATTTTATAAGGTCTTACATATAAAAGCTCGTCAAATATTTAATGTAAACAGTGGTTATGCGGTTAAAGCTTTGCAAAGTTATAGCTGAATAATTTCATATTATACGCGAATAGAAAGACAATTTTTAAGTTTCTTTATAACATGAAAGCTTGTCAAATATGTAATGTAAAAACCGATTATGCAACTAAAACTTTGCAAAATTCTAAATGATTAATTTTATGTGATACGCGAATAGAAAAAGATTTTATAAGTTTGTTTTACATATAAAAGCTCTTCAAATATTTAATGTAACCAGTGGTTGTGCGGTTAAAGCTTTGCAAAGTTATAGCTGAATAATTTTATATTATACGCGAAGAGAAAAACAATTTTTAAGTTTCTTTATAACATGAAAGCTTGTCAAATATGTGATGTAAAAACCAATTGTGCAGCTGAAACTTTGCAAAGTTCTGACTGATTAATTTTATGTGATACACGAATAGAAAAAGATTTTTTAAGTTGGTTTATAACATGAAAGCTTGTCAAATATGTAACGTAAAAACCGATTGTGCAGCTAAAACTTTGCAAAGTTATAACTGATTAATTTCATGTGATACGCGAATAGAAAAAGAATTTTTAAGCGTGTTTTTTATCTAAAAGCTTGTTGAATATTTCGATGTGTAAATATGAATGTTGTAAATAGTCATATATTGAGATGAATAATTATACAAAATATTTGAAATATATTAAAACACAAATATACTGGCATTTTTATTATATTTTTGTATCCTGGGACATTCGAAATGAAATGATAATAATAATAATAATAAACCTGCTTCGGGGGCCGTAGAGAGGGGGTAATCTGTATATATGAGGCATTCCACGCCGTTTCGAACGGTCAAAAAGTTGTCCCCTCTCAAAAAAATGGAAACTTCGTCAAATCATTTAATTATATGAATAAGAGTCGTGTGAATTTTTTCAGAATTTTTGGATTGCAATTTTTTGAGTTTTTCAAAATTTCAATATTTTGTACGTAGCGTTATATCTTGAAAGCATACGATTAAATAGAAAAATGGTTAAGACAAAAAAGTTGCAGTTTGACATAAACTTTCTGAAAAATTTTTATTTTTATTTTTTTGAGTTGAAAAAATGACCATTTTCATCAAAAATATACGAAAATAATTTTTTTCGGTCAGTATGACACTTTTTATTTATCTCAAAAAATTCCCGAAAATACTGTGAAGTGTGTATAATAGACACGTATTTTTTTTAAGATGGGTCGATTAGTTGTTCCAAAGCTATGCTCTGTTTTATTATTATGATTTTTTTTTTTTAAATCCATTATTATTAAAAATTATTCTCTCCCAAATTTTTCTCACATTTTTCGGGTAATAAACATCGATAACAGTAATAATTTCTTTGAGCTGAATTATAAATCATCGGTAAGGTCTACAAAGGTAACGTTGCGATACAAAGTAACGTTCGTCGTCCTACATGAAAATTGCAATACAAAATAAAGTGCGTCGTCCAATATGAAGATTGTAATACAAAAACAAAATTTCACGCCCTGCGAAATATATCGATGCAAAGCATGAAACTTTTATTTTGCCGCAAACGTTACTCTCGCACCCACGTATCAGCTGATTTCGTTTTGCATCGTCGCAATTACGTGAATTTCTACCTTACCGACTCAAGGTAACACCTGTAAAACTGGGTCTATTACGTTTTAGTACGTTTTCGTCCCGCTTTCTATTACGGAGTAAAGTTTTGTTCTGGCAGCGCTGCGTGCTATATGAAAAATGTCATACAAAGTATGACATTGCCCAATGTAAACATTGTTATACAAAGTAATGTGCGCCGTCCAATGTCCTTTACATCTTTCAGTTTACCAAAATACTACCGTACTTACCAAACTTTCAGTTTGCGAAAATACTACCGTAGTTTTCAGCGTGTAAGCCAAGCAGAAAAGTCATGCTTTCTTTGAATTTTCTTGGCGGTTTCTAGAGTGCATTGTTACAAATTAATTTGAGTAATTATTTTGATAATGGCATCAACGAATAAAGTGACGGCGCCATTCAATCGGTGCTGCGACCCACTGAGAAAACATCCCGGACAGATAAAAAAACAATCACTACAACGTCCATCGGCCATTGCCTTACAGAAAATACCATCGCTAGGCGCGAACAAATATTTGTGTACTGTGTGTAGATCAGTGATTCGATCGATGGGAGTGAATAATGAAATTGGTGAAATAAGTACAGGTAAATATTCAATATTATAACGATTATGATCTGTAAGCCCTAATAGATTTGCAAAGAGTGTGTCGAAAACAGTCGTTTAAAAAAAATCAATCGAAACGCTATATCGCTGAAGTTGAAAACTGTATGAAGGTTACTACTGTCGTAAAATATCGTTCTGACATTTTCCGCTGTAATTGCAAATGCCTATGCGTATTTCCCACTATAGCTCAAAGATTCGCGGAACCTACCGATTTACTAAGATAAAAAGGCGAAAATAAAATTGTTACATAGCTTCCGTCTAAAAATCATCCTTTATGCAGTTTCTTTGTTTCACTTTCTGTAAGTTTTGGCTTCCTCATAAAGGAAGCTTTGTTGCTTCTCTTGTTATTCTGAATTGTGTCCAATATTTCGAGAATAACGGAAACCAAAGCGTCAGCCAATATTTCTCGCATTACAAATTATGACAATCAGGAAAAGCCAACTTTTTTCAATTTGAGACCAAATTAAAAATGCGATGAAACTTGAACCCCTGGATGGATTCATTTCCAATTCCCCCGTAAATATTATCCGATCATAATTTACTTGTAAACTACAAAGGTCAGCCCGATGTCGAAAAAATCATGGGAGTTCGACCGAAAACGAATTTTTTTATTACAACATTAAATCGCCATAAAATTTTAACTTCTCAACGGATTCTTCGCCGATCCAATCCCAAGCGTCGTCGTAGATCACTTGTCTCGACTTTTCGGAACATTCCGAGCATGTTTTCATTGAAATATGAAGAAAAGAAAATTCATGAATACGAAGCTTTCTTATTATCCCATTATAAGGAAGGGAAATTAACGAGAAATTGGAGAATTAGTCAATGATTTCTTTCGCTATGACGTCGCGAATCGCTTTTTAATAAGTTCTTTTCGACGCCTCGTTCTGAATGAATTTTTTTCGACGAATTTTCTGAAAAGCTAATTGACCGTTTGATCATTTTTTTCAAGCCTTAAGTTTTGAAAATTGCATCGCCCCTGCGGTATTTTGTACACTGCCCGTGCCCATGAATAAGTTGAATTGTAATTTTTCTAATAACGTAGGAGAATCTTCAGCAGATTCTATTCTACATAAAACTGGTGGAGCGTCAACGTCGACGACCCGAGAACTTTCATCAAGTCAAACTGGGTCCTCGACCAGCCAAGAATCGGCGCCAGACGTTAATTTCGAATTGTTACGTGCGAATGCTGCTTTCGAAATGCTGCAACAATCTCCGATCCCTTCCTGGAAAACTGATCATGGTCACTGGATTTCGAAGATTGACTATTGACTATTGAACGATTTATTTTGCAGGTTCTGCGCTACCGGGACATATCATCGCTGAAGTAGAATCGTTCTACAACGATGATACAGTTAGTGCCAATATGCCCGGCATGAAAGACTTCGTGTCGGTACGAAACGCCGAAGGAAAGAGAATTCACATGCAGAAACGTCTGCTACTGGCGAATTTGAAAGAGCTTTACGCGAATTTCAAATCTTCTCATCCTGATTCTCCTGTGAGCTTCTCGAAATTTGCATCACTGAGACCAAAACATTGTGTTTCAGCGGGGGTTAGTGGCACGCACACAAGTTGTGTCTGTATAAGACATCAGAACATGAAGCTAATGCTCCTAGGTATAGTTTAAATGTTTTCATAAATCTCTAGACTATCATACCAGAGTTGGGTTAAATTGCAATGAAAAACTGACAATTATTAACTACAAGTACTTCTCGTTTTTGTAGTTAATAATACAATCATTTGGAATCACTTTGGGCAATTGCAACGATACATCAATTACAATCACTCTAACAGACAACCAAAAAATTTACAAATTTTCGAAGTTATTTGAATTAGCAATGAAAAAAGGATGATTACTTCAAGTTCTTCTGATAACAAGAAAAAAATTGTGATTGTTTGACGTAATTGTGATTGGTAACAAAAAAAATTGAAACCACTCGATTTAATCGTAATTGATAGCGAAAAAATTACAATTACTGGATAATCGTGATTGGCAACTAAAAAATAAAAAACTCTTAAAGTAATTCTTATTGGCATCGAAAAAACTACGATTACGCGACGTAAACGTAATTGTCAACAAAAAAGATCACGATTACTTCAAGTAAACATAATTAGCAATAAAAAAAATTACGACATCAACTTCAAGTGATCATAATTCGTAACAAAAAAAATTACGACAACTCTAAGTGATCAAAATTCGTAACAAAAAAAATTACGCATACTCCCAGTGATGGTACTTGTGCATTAAAAAAATCAGGATTACTGGGAATAATCGTAATTGGCAACGAAAAAAATGACCATTCGACTCAAAGTGATTGTATTAAACAACAAAAAAATTAAAATTATTTCTATACCATTTTTTTCTATTGCATATTTTATGTTAATCGTAAAAACATGTTCAATAATATTTAAATCCTATTTGAATTATTTCCGATCCAATTTTATGTTCCATGAAAAAAAGGTTCTGGACATAATTATTTTCTAAAAAAACTTGAATCGAAACCAAACGCATTATGCTAGCCTGCATGGTTCGAGCTTGGGTCACATAAATAATGTGCGTAAAAGCTTGTGGTAGCGAATCGTTACTGAATGGCTGTAACAACACAACTGAATTTTTGTTCCAGGCTGTGATATTCGCAACTTATTAAACGATTCGCAGTTCTCGATAAACGGCTACGAAGATTGTTTGAGTGCGATTATATGCGCTGAGCCAGACGTAAAATGTTACTTCGGTGACTGCGTGATTTGTCCTGGAGTAGGAAAACTTCGAGAGGCTCTGGAAAAAGCTATCGATGATCGTGACATTAAAAGCATTACGTATAAGCAGTGGGTTGCCAAACCGAGAATGACTCTCGAAACGATCTTGAAAAGCGCAGACGAGTTTATCGACGAGCTTTGTGATTCGGCTACGAATCTACTAGATCATGCGTTCATTGCCAAAAAGCAGGCTCAATATTTCAAATATTTAAGAGAAAACTTGAAAGAGGGTGAATTTCTTGTAGTTTGCGATTTCGCTGAAAATTACGCTTTCGTCGTGCAACAAGCGGTTTCCGGTTTCCACTGGAATAACTACCAGGCTACCGTGTATCCGGTTGTTGATTATTTTCGCGAAAACCAAACGGTTGTTCACAAAAGTCTTGTAATAGTCTCTGATTGTCTCCACCACGATGCGATTGCGGTGTACACTTTCAACATAGTTATTCAAGACTTCATCAAGTCTATCTGTGAGAGCCCAATTCGAACGTATTACTTCTCAGATGGAGCTCCGCAGCAATATAAAAACTTCAAAAATTTTGGCAATCTATCTCTTCACGAAGAGGATTTTGGCGTTCCAGCGGAATGGCATTTTTTTGCGAGTGGTCATGGCAAGGGACCATGTGACGGCGTGGGAGGTACATTGAAGAGACTTGCGGCTCGAGCTTCAATGCATTTGCCTTTGGATCAACAGATTTTAACTGTTCGAGATCTTCACGAATGGGCAGCTCAACCCGTGAATGTCCCTGCTATCACCGTTCGCTATTCATCTACTGATGATTACAATTTACAAAAAGAAATGTTGGAATCGAGATTTAAGCAAGTGAAAGCTGTACCGAAGACCCAAAAACACCATTGCATTATACCAGGACAGGATGGGATTCTACAATGCAAAAAATATTCGCTCGCCTCGGACTTCGTGACTCACCAAGTCTGGAAAAATAAATAACATGAAAAGATCTGTTTTGCTTCATTTTTTCTCAGTTCTTACATTGTGATTAATGTTTAAACAATAAGATAAAAATATAATGTTAAGACAGAACATTATTGACTTCATCATTGAATTTTTTGAACGAGTGGAGTTCCATCTACGTTATCGATGAACTATGCTCCAATAAGCTCCAAAACATTAATATTATTATTGCAGATGTTCTTTTATCTAAAAATTTGAGAGTAACAATTTGGGAGAATATGATTTTTCATTATAATTGATTTTTCTAAAAAAAAAATAAAAAATTTAATGATAAAACAAAGCATAGCGTTGGAACAACTAATCGACCCATCGTAACCCACCCACTTCACAGTATTTTCGGGAATTTTTTGAGATAAATGAAAGGTGTCATACTGACCGAAAAAAATTATTTTCGTATATTTTTGATGAAAATGGTCATTTTTTAAACTCGAAAAATTCAAAAAAAAAAAAATTTCAAAAAGTTTATGTCAAACTGCAACTTTTTTGTCTCAACCATTTTTCTGTTTAATCGTATGCTTTCAAGATATAACGCTACGTACAAGATATTGAAATTTTGAAAAACAAAAAATTGCAATCCAAAAATTCTGAAAAAATTCACACGACTCTTATTCATATAATTAAATGATTTGACGAAGTTTCAATTTTTTTGAGAGGGGACAACTTTTTGACCGTTCGAAACGGCGTGGAATGCCTCATATATATGTCATACGTATATATATATGTCATAGGCATTAGTTCTCTAACCGTCTACTACGAGCGCCACCAGCGCAAACTTTGCCTCAACATTTACTATGGTGGCTTGTACCCCCTGGAATATCTCCCAATTATATTTCTTGTTACCACGTGTTGATGTATACCGGGTGTCCCATTTTAATCTTACAGTTGAATTGTTTTGAAAAATATTGCTCTGATCAAAAATTGAGTGGGATGAAACTTTTAGGGTCCAGAGGGGGACGTTCAAAAATTTTTTGTTTTGGTCCAAAATTGAAAATAGCGGCGTTAAGATAGCTAACATGTTTTTTTAAAATGGAAACATGATTTTTTTTGACCAAAATTTTTTTCAGATCAAATCTAACATCTTTTGTAGGAATATTTTTTTTATAGCCCGGATATTTTAGACTAGATCACCATTTTTGACTATTTTAGCGTTATGCAGCATAATGACGAAGACGAGGAGGTCTTCTAAATCCTCCTCGTGAAAGTTTTCTGAAATCTTTTTAAAGGTGTTCAAAGATTCCACCATTCATGTTTAAACATGCCTTTACTCTCCTCTTAAAACCATCAACTGTTCTTAAGAGAACTTCTCTCGGGATTGCACGGCAGGCAGCTCTTATCCGCTCCCGCATATTCTCTCGTGTTGTTGGAGATTGACGGTAGACAACGTCTTTAAGATAAGCCTACAAGAAAAAATCGGGAGAGGTAAGATAAGGTGACCTTGGAGGCCAATGGCCAGGTCCATCTCGACCAATCCACCTTCGACCGAATGTTGCGTCCAGTTCATTCCGAACAATACGAGCCCAGTGACCTAATCCTTGTGAGTGTTCCACACACACACACACACGTACAAAATCACACACACTCTGAGAAGGAGGGTTTGGAGTCGAAAAATACTGCGCAAGTGACGAGCCGTGGAGACCTAATCCTTATGAGTGTTCCACACACTCAAACTTACAACATTGCACACTCACACACTTACAAAATCACACACTTATACAGTCAGATACACTAACAAGGAGAGTTTGGAGTGGAAAAATACTGCGAAAGTGACGAGACTCTACCTCCTCGTCCTCGTGGTTATCCCGGATAATACTAAAATATTAAAACATGGTGAGCTCTTATGGACTGAATAAAAAAAAAGGTTCCAACAAAAGTTGTTAGTTTTGACTTGACACATTTTTTGGTGAAAAAAATCATGTTTTCATTGTTTAAAAAACCTTTTGGCCATCTTAACACCGCCCCTTTAAATTTTGGACCAAAAAACATTTTTTTAACGGCTTTCTTTGAACCCTAAAAGTTTTATTCCACTCGATTTTCTATCGGAGCAGTATTTTTCAAGATAATTCAGCTGTTAGATTAAAATAGGACACCCTCTATTGTAGGCTGTATCAAAAAAATGTTCGTACAAAAGATGTTAGATTTAATCTGAAAAAATTTTTGGTGAAAAAAAAATCATCTTTCCATTTCAAGAAAACATGTTAGCCATCTTAACGCCGCCATTTCGAATTTTGGACCAAAAGAAAAATTTTTTTTGAACGTCCCCCTCTGAACCCTAAAAGTTTCATCCTACTCAATTTTTAATCAGAGCAATATTTTTCAAAATAAATCAACTGTAAGATTATAATGGGACACCCGGTATATGTATCTGTGTCTTCATTATATCGATATCGCAACCGCCACTATTGTGCGGAATCTATTTAAAATGTATTAAGTGATCGAGTCGCGACGAAGAGCACTCATCACAATCTAAACCTTCGAGACGAACATCGATTGTTTACATGCGGCGTGACGAATTCCCCAAGTTTTATGCTAAGGTATGCCGAGTGTGAATTAGGTTACGACTGAGTCAAAAATGCCACGTTGTCTGCTATTTTCATGGTCATTTGTACGAACTTCGTCCATTTAGGAATGGACGGCTGGGCCCTTTAATCGGAGCTACTCTGTTGAATATTACGGACAGCAATCGGTCCTGAATACTTATTCCGCTGAGTTACGTGAGCGGTTTAATCGAAGATCCTGAAATACTAAGGCTGAGAACATCGTCCTGAAAATGTCGACAACATCGTGACGGACCACCGTATCATCGCTCACGTTTATCCACGTACCTTTCGCACTCGTGCCTATGAGATTGTATGTATATTTTCTTTGATTATGTAAAATTGATGACTCATCGGCGTACCTTGCTCATCAATTACATTGGATATGTGTATGCTGTGTGTGTGTGTCGCGCGTAATTTCGATCGTAATGTGAGTATTAAACACGTGTTCGGATGATATGTGAAACTTGCGGTTTGATCAAGATTTGGAGAGTATCATTCACTCGAGATAGCGAAGTATGTGTTTGCCTTGAATGCTCATTGTCAAGCGAACCAGGATGATTGAGTGATTTTTGCAAAGAGATGATGTATTTCAAAATGGTATGAAGAGTCGACACACTCGTGTCATCCACATTATAATAAAAGAAATTCAGAAACTCTACGGAGAGGCAATCCGAGGCCTTCAGAAACTCTACAAAGAGGCTGTCGGAGGCCTTTAGAAACTCTACGTAGAGGCTGAAACTCAACAGAAAGGTTGTCCAAGGCCTTCAGAACCTCTACGTAGAGACTGAATTGCAACAAAGAGGCTCCCTTCACCTCAAAAAAAGTATAATTGTGTTTATAAGAAACAAAAATGATTTCAGAATGTCAGTATCTTGTTTGCAATTAATGGTCTTGAACATACTTTATGTTAGTTCATTTGGAATAATATTCGAAAAAAATGTTTAATTTGAAAAATAAAAATAAAAATGCATCGAAAATTAGATCATGCAAATTTGAAATTTGCAAGTAGCTTCCTCATTTTTTCCGTCGTACGTCAAGCCTTCTTTACGAAGACCTCCTTAACCATCTTTATGACATGTATATTTATCATGTTTTAAAATAATGATTAGAAAAAAAATAAATGTAGGAAAAATAGCCGAGGAAAGAACAGCCCAATTATCGTGTGATTACGATCATTTAATTACATTTGAAAACTAGTTATGTTTTCTCTGGGGGGGCATCGCCCTCACGAGCCCCCCAGGGGGGGCTTCGCCCCCCCACCCGCAGAACGGGCTCTGCCCCTTCGCCCCGTCGGGGGGCTGCCCCCGCTCCCGCGTGCGTCACACGCACGGTCGTACATACAGGTCCGATATCTCCTATGGTGGGGGGTGACATAGTACTCGAAGCAGTGCCGTCAGAGTGCTGTGACCGAGTGCCATCCTAGTGCCACCATGTGTGAGAGAGAGATAAATGATAGGGCATGCGCAGTAATTAACTGAGAAGTATTACTATATATTTCACTTTGGCACTCGATAGTAGCGACGCACAGTGGTCTCAAATCGCCGAAAGCTGGCCAAAAGTCGAAAAAAAATATTTTTTTCTAGGGACTTTCAATGGTTGGAATAGTTGTAGTGGTACCTCTAGTATGTATTATGACCGTTAAGAAAAGGGGAGCATCCATACCTGGCTCAGGAATCCATTTTATTCGTGAGCGTCGAGCCGACCGCATTGTTTGCTCGTCGCGCGGAGAAATTAGACGAAAGTTTCGACGCGTCTGGAAGAGTGAAAAGTTAACGGATTTGGATTTTACAAAATGGATTCTTCTCCAGAAAGTAAGTACAATTTGAGTGTGTTGCTCAAAATTATCGTTAACGATGTATGAAATTGTAAGTCATTAATGAAAGTAGTGGTATTTTTCTTGGTTATGTTCTGAAAAGTCGTGTTAGAAAAAGCAATAAGTCAAAACCCCTATCGACCCCCGCTCTTAAACTAAATGGAAATTGTTACTTAGACATTTCTTCAAAACATATCCAAAAATTAGCTGCTCGTAGTTGCTCCTTCGGTTTTGAGTGTAATTTTTATGCCCCCCGGCAGTAAAAGTTTTGAATGGCATATACGTGTATTTTACACGGTCAACAATTTGAACATTTTTTCAACTTAGTCAATACTCATATAAAAATTTAAAACTTGGCACATATATTCTCCACAGTAGAAGATATAATTGTAGTAGTTTATGAAATTTTGTATCCTCGTTTTTTTAATATAGACTCTCACTCAAAAGTGTGCTACACTAGTCGAAATTTTGTCGCACTGAAAATTCGATGGTGGAGGCAAAAATGCTTTCTGCAGTTTTTTGTAATTTTCGCGTCTGAAATATTGTTTATAGGAAATTGATAAAGATAATTCTTCTATTAATGTTATTTTGCATTTCCTACAGATCCTCTGGATAATACCGATGAAATTTTCTTTAACGAGAAAGGAAATTTACATACTTGTGAAATCGGTATTAAAAGAAAATATCAACATTGTCACTGACATTGTTGAAATGGAGGTGTCAAAACGATTGAAGCATCCATACATTTTGTCGAAAAATCTGAAAGATGCCATGGGTAGATTGGTATCGAATTTCAAAAAGAGGTGGCAAGAAGCGAGGAGGGCAATAAATTCGATGAGTGGCTCAACGTTCCTGTGTCTTTCACGATTGAAAAGGAACGTTTGAAGACTTCCACGAAAAACACAATGAAGCGTCCTTCTACGGAAAACTTAATGGGGCATCCTTCTACGGAAAGCACAATGGGGCGTCCTTCCACAAGCTGGGGCGATTTAAGTGATCGGTCAAAACGTAGGAAGACGGAAAAGGTTCGAAAAGAACATACCGTCCACGAATTGGCCTACGCTACACAAATGGGTCTCCGGGCTTCTGGAAATTTACAAGCTTCAAAGGTAATTAGGGATGTCACAGAAGGCAGTCCATCACAGTAGCGTAAGTCTATGGAACGCGTTTCAGAAGATGTACTGTCAGGCAACGAAGCATTATCACTTGTGGTAGAAGGTAAAATGACCAAAAGTCAATACCAATTACTACGTTTTGTAAGCTTGAAAAAAAATTGTAAATTATACTCGCCTTATAAATGTGTATTGTATTCTAAAAAAAAGTGTTACCCTGCAAAATCAGAAATTTCTATAACTGAACGTGGAGCTACAGTTGGACTTCAAGCATTGCTAAATCATACAGCTGAAAGAATATCAAGGGTACAATCGGACGTTATTGGAAGTCTTCCTGAAAACAAAATTGGCAATTTAGAATTGATATGCAAGTGGGGATGCGATGGAACTTCTGGTCAAAGTACTTACAAACAAAAATTTAACGATGGAGACGGCAATAAATCAGATGCCAACATTTTCTTTATTTCACTTGTTCCCTTGCAAATCTTTAATAAAGTCAATCCACACGTGATTATTTTGAAAAATCCTCGTCCTTCGTCACCAAGATTTTATCGCCCAATTAAAATTGAATTTTTCCATGAAACTGCCGAAGCAACTAGGGCAGAAGTTGATTGTATCCAAGCGCAAGAGAGAAACCTCGTGCCCTTTGAAACTGTAATTGGCGGCAAAAAAATTAACATCAATTTCAAACTTGTGTTGACAATGATAGATTTGTTACTTCCTATCGGACAAATGTCTAAAGAAGCTCAGGAATCATGCAATAAGTACATTAAAAGATTCCAAGAAGATTTTTCACGAAAATGTAACCACATCAAAAACATGGAAGACATTTTTTGCAGATGTTTAGTAACGTCAGATCCAGTAATATCCAGTTTGCGAAAACTTCCTTCGAAGAAACTAAGATCGTTATCCCCATACGCGGTTGAACTATTGATTCCACCTTCAGGTCCAGAATCAAGGCAGATTTTTTCTGATGATACGAGCGATACATGTGACGACGATGACAGTTCACAGGACAGTGATTAATTGTAAAAAAAGCTAAAATTATATCGATTAGAAATAAAAGAATGAAAGAAATATATTATGAATGTTCATTGTCATTGTAATAATGATTATAATGACTGTATTCCAATCCTCTTCTTCCCAAGTCTTCAAGTCTTCAAATGTCACCCGAATTGAATACGTTTCTGACGAAATTTCCCGCCATATCGGATCCGCCATTTTGTTTTACTAAATTTTGACTTCATATTCGTAGTCAGCGACCCCGAAAATCCCGTAGTACAGACATTCACCCGAATTGAATACGTTTTTGACGAAATTTCCCGCCATATTGGATCCGCCATTTTGTTTTGCTAAATTTTGACTTCATATTCGTAGTCAGCGACCCCGAAAACCCCGGAGTACAGACTTTCACCCGAATTGAATACATTTTCGACTTTTGGCCAGCTTTTTGGGATTTGGGACCACTGTGCGGCGGCCTGACGCGATTGGCTTGGCGCTTCTCCCACTACGCTGCAATTTCAACGATCGAGGTACGGATTATCGAGGTCACAGTGTATTCGAATAATTCGAATATTCGATTGGAATGCATTCGCACACCCGTAGTTTTTAACCATGATACAATTTTGGCACAATTATGAAACTTTTTTCCTTACCTTGTATATTTCCCTATAACACTATAAGTTTAAAAAAATTGTTAAAAACCCTAGCAAGCAGTGCGACCGTCGCTTTCTAGAAAAAAAACCACTAAGGCGACCAATAAAGCAACCGGTTGCTTCGTGACAAAAATTGGCCGCTGAAGCAACCGGAACAGCGACCAATCAAATTTTTTCGAGGTTCGGTCGTTTTACGGTTGTAAAACCGTAAAACTACCGATCATTTTTTGTGTTACTCAGTTTTTTGCATTTTTGCATTTTTTCAACTCCCTAGCGGGTTGATTAACCATGATTTTAACCAAAAACGCCCAAAAAACCGGCAAATGACCGATGGTCATTTTTGGCCACGATAATGACCTTAAAAACTATCCGAAGTGACCGAAGTCAGTTCGTCGGAGCCGAAACTTTTCTTATTTATCCTCGCTCCCATAAAGAGCACGAACGCCACCGAAGTGCAATGGTTCTCTCATTAAAATATGTAGTCTTTAGTCCAGGGGACTGCGCGACCACAGAGCGTGGGTAATGTTCCAACAATTAAAACTTAACCGATTAAACGAACTTACCTTAAGTGAAGTTCGATCGTAATTGTGTGAGCCGTCTCGTCCGAACAGATCAATTGTAGTAGTGCCATCTGCCAGATCTTTCACAGTCTATCCCAGTCGAAACTCGCTAGAGGGCCCCATATGCCCGTCCTCATACCGGATATCCCGCCAACGCGTCATTTCCTCCCACAGCGCTCAAATTGCAGCAGAGGACCAGAATGTTTTTTTTGCTGGTCCTTAGGGAACGCATGTGGGAAATAATGCCACAAGTGGCCTTTTGGGCGGGTTTGATCTGTTCGGACGAGACGACTCACACAATTACGATCGAACTTCACTTAAGGTAAGTTCGTTCAATCGGTTAATTGTATTTCGCCGTCTCGTCCTCTCAGATCAATTGTAGTTATTTAAAGTGGTTGCGAATTTGACTGTATTTATTTGTAGTTAAAACCATTCTAAGGTGGCAAGTACGGAAGTACATTTCTTAATTTCAAATCTTAACTTTTACTTATTTAAACATCACATAACGATATACTCCTTTTTTTAAATACTCTTTGACCAATCACTGCGGACGTGAATTGCTTATCACTAACAATAGGCCGTCGATAAAACCTCGCGAATACGGAGGATCCTTTGGTCCAGCCCGCTGTTTTTCGGATCACGTCCAAATCTACTCCTCTCAAAGCTGCCGTCGATTTTGACGCATGTCGAGTACTATGCGCCGAGAAAATCGCTGTATCAATTCCGCTTTGCGCGAGAACCCCCTTTATCCATCGACTAATAGTTTGCGAAGTCGCCGCATGATGCAGCCTCTTTAAAGTTAATATCACCGTCTTATCGACGTCCGACTTTAAGTCTTTCGTACGGTCTAAATAAACTACCAAAGTCGAGGCTGCGCAAAACAACGGTTTCTCGTTGAAAAATGGCAGATTTAACAGCGGTTGTTCCCTATTTCGCGCTGACGTCTTTACTCTGTCTGTGATTTTAATCTGAATTCTCTCTCGTGAAATTATTATATTCTCCATGCGAATTTTTGCCAGAGTCTGCACCCGTTGAGCCGTTACTAGCGCGAGAAGAGTCACCAGCTTTTTTGACAACTTTTTCAAAGACATCTCTTTGTTCGTGCCCAACGACTCCAAAAGAGTTAATACCGGACTTGGATCCCACGTGTAAGAATACTTCGGCTTTTGCGGGCGCAAATTACCAACTCCTTTAAAGGATCTACGCATTGTCGAGTCACCGCTTAAATCGCGATTGATTATCAACGACAATGCAGAGCGGTAACAGTTCAGCGTGCTGTACGATTGCACTTTTTCAAAAAGGCTACTTAAGAATATTATCACCTCCGCTACTGAGGCATTGAAAACCGACATATCGTTCTCTTGACAAAAATGCCACCATAGTTTGTAAGCGTATTAGTTAAGCGTTCACTTTGACAGCGACGCGATGATTATCGGCTCTGCTACGTCCGGCATTCCTTGTTTTGCGAATGCTTTCCCGATAAGTGCCCTGCCACCAGGGTAAGAATTTTTTTGGAGTGGATGAGTCTTCCTGCAAGGAGACGACAATAAGTTTTCATGCGGCTCAAAATAAACAGGGTCTGTAACGAGCATGGACGTAAACAGGGGAAACCAGGCCTGAGTGGGCCATAGAAGTACCACTAACACTCCCTCTGCTTGATCAGCGATAATCTTCCTCAAGACCCGCACGACGATTGAAAACGGAGGAAAAGCATAAAAGAAATATCGAGACCATGACACCGGAAATGCGTCTACTCCACAAGACTCCGGGTCTCTGCGCGATGAAATGAATTTCGGGCACTTATTATTTGCCGAGGACGCAAATAGGTCAATATCAAAACGTCCAAACGTGCTCATGATTTTGTTAAACGCTACCTCCAAAATTTCCCACTCCGCTTCCGGGGGCAGACGTCTCGACTCCTTGTCTGCTCCTATATTTTCTTTTGAATAGATATACGACGCCTAAATCCATAAGCCTCGCCTTTCACACCATTGCCAAATTTCCCTACTTAGATTCGACAATTTTGGATATTGTATTCCCCCCATCTTATTCACGTAAGCTACGGCCGTCGTATTATCGACTCTAAGCAGGATGCTAGAATCTCTCAAGTGAGAAGCGAAACACTTGAAACCGTACAAAACGGCTTGTAGTTCTAGGAAATTTGATCCTGAAAATTGTGATCCTGAAAATTCCATCGAGGATAGAGCTCTTCGCGCTGCTGATATTTTTAATCCACCAATCTATGTCCGGGTGCACCGTTTTTGGGAGCAACATCGTGGCATCGAAAATAGCAGCGTTGAGCGCTAGATACTTTATACGCTCTAATTGCTTCGTGTACAAAAACCCATATTTGACCCCTCGAGCCGTCGAGATCAGAGTTCCTATAAACTGCGCCAGATCTCTGATGCTACACTTCCTCTTTTCGCGAAAAACCGAGGCCAGCCTTTTTATCTTCTCCCGCTTCTCCTCTGTTGGCTCAAGACAAAATTTCCGGCTGTCAATAATGAACCCGAGGAATTTACATCTTACAGATGGCGTTAACTGACACTTCTTTTTATTCAACACAAATCCCAGAGATTGTACCAACTCTCTCGTCTCTTTGATATTGCACAAACATCCCTAGCAGATTCGTCGACCCGAAATCTAGGGTCGTAAACAGTTTCGGTCGAAAGTGGTCGTTTTGTCGACCGTAATTTTTTGGTCGTATGAAGGATCGTCGCAGTCCGCTCGTGGGTCATTACGACTGAGAATTATTAGTCGTAACGACCCATTCCGAGGGCCAGTTGGCTGGTCGTTACGACTGAGAATTATTAGTCGTAACGACCCATTCCGGGGGCCAGTTGGCTGGTCGTTACGACTGAGAATTATTAATCGTAACGACCCATTCCGGGGGCCAGTTGGCTGGTCGTTACGACTGAGAATTATTAGTCGTAACGACCCATTCCGGGGCCCTTTGCTGGTCGTTACGACCCGAAATCCTTAGTCGAATATTTTTTTCCCAGCGCAAATCAATACAAAAATTTGTATAGTTTATTCCAAAATAGCACCCATGCAATCGGAACCAGTAAAATTGTACGCCCGAGATATCCACATTAGGAATATTCGCAAGGGTCAGCTCGACCGAAATTGCCATGGAAGAGCTTGGCCCTGGAGGAACCGCCTTAATCATCACAGGAACCTCTGCGCTAGGTAAGTTCTTGACTTGACACGCTGGCTGTTCGGTATATAACACCGTCATATGCCTATTTCGTTTGGGCACAGAGTTTCGAGCGCATGCGACGCATAGTGGTGGACGCGTCAACTATAGTTGACTCGTCCACCACATTGACTACGACCGAAAAATTCTGGTCAACAAATCTGCTAGGTCGCGCTAGTTGACGCGTCCACCACTACGCGTCGCATGCGCTCAAAACTCTGTGCCCAAACGAAATAGGCATATGACGGTGTCATATACCGGACAGCCTGCGTGCCAAGCCAAGTACTTACCTAGCGCAGAGGTTACCGTGATGATTAAGGCGGTTTCTCCAGGGCGAAGCTCTTCCATTGCACTTTCGGTCGAGCTGACCCTTGCGAATATCCCTAAGTATTGTGGATATCTCGGGCGTACAATTTTATTAGTTCCAATTGCATGGGTGCTATTTCAGAATAAGCTATACAAATTTTTGTATTAATTTGCGCCGAGAAAAAAATATTCGACTAAGGATTTCGGGTCGTAACGACCAGCAAACGGGCCCCGAAATAGGTCGTCACGACTAATAATTCTCAGTCGTAACGACCAGCCAACTGGCCCCCGGAATGGGTCGTTACGACTAATAATTCTCAGTCGTAACGACCAGCCACCTGGCCCCCGGAATGGGTCGTTACGACTAATAATTCTCAGTCGTAACGACCAGCAAACGGACCCAGGAACGGGTTGTTGCAACTAATAATTTTTGGTCGTAACGACCCACAAGCAAAATGCGATGCTTTTTCTGACGACGACAAAAGTACGGTCGACAAAACGACCATTTTCGACCGTATGTACGGTCGTCGAATCCGCTAGGGATTTTTCTACTGATTTTTCCAATAACAAAATGTCGTCCAAATACATGACCGACATCAATGGTTCCGATCTTAACACCTGTGCTATAGGTTTTAAAAGTTTTGTGAAAACTCGCGGCCCCGTGCATAGACCAAACGGCAAGCAATTGAACTCGAATAATTTTCCGTTGAAAAGGAAACGCAAGTATTTCCTATGGCTTTTTGCTATCGGGATCAAGAAATAGGAGTCTTTGAAATCGATTGTCGCCATGACGCAATCTTTTGAGATCAATGCCAAGGCTGTTTTAATCTCCTCCATTTTAAAATGCTGCCCCGGGAATCATATATAATCATATATGGCTTGGTCATGCATAATCCTGAACGAAATTTGTCTCTATATGATCATATATGATCAGATATCATCATGTATGACTTGTCATACATGCCCTACCAATCCGTCAGACTGTAATCCGACCGTGTCAAGCGGTATGAACACGGTCGGATCGACGTCGGAAGGCAAATTGGTGGTTGGGTGGACGCCTTCCGACGTCAATCCGACCATATCCATACCACCTTCCGACGTCGATCCGACCGTGTTTTATACCGCCTTCCGACGTCAATCCGACCGTGTTCATACCGCTATTTCCGATCGGTTGGAAACGTGACGTTCTGACCGGTCGTACGGTTTGGTAGGGTGATCCTGAACGAAATTTGTCTCTATATAATCATATATAGTAATATATTGCCATATATGATCATATGTAATCATATATGATTATATATACCCATATACTATTGCATATATTATATAGACAAGTCAGAGAATAAAATTAGATGAAATCAACTCGATTCTTCAACTTATAAAAGTTGGCGATTATGTCTGCGAGCGACCAAATACTCTTGGAAAGGTTTTTTGAGCATGTGGCGTACGTCGACTTTTGTTTGTATATTTGTATATATATATATATATATATATTACACACAAGCGTGGATATATATATACAGACGATGCAAATGTACAAATACTTCGTTTATAATATAATACAAGTGTAAGATATTATTATTATAATTATACGTAGAAGTACAATATATGCTGGTAAATAAATATAATATCCAACAAAACATATATGATGGTTATTTTGTGAATAATTACGATTACGTATATGATTATATATGATTATATATGATCATTCTTGATGTCATGTTAAGGCATATATAATTATATATGTTCATATATGATAGTATATAACCATTTTTTCCTGAGATATATGATCATATACATGGGCATATACGATCATTCATGATGTCATGTTAAAGCATATATAATCATATATGATTCATATGTGATCATATATGATCATATATGATTACATATGATCATATATGATTTTTTTTCCGGGGCGTTTCAATGAACGTATTTAACTCAGCGTTCCCAACCGTCACATAATTATAGTATATGTCACATAATTTGACTGTTTGTACGATGTGACATTGCACCCGTACTATAATTCGTAAATGTACTATAATTTTATATTTTCGTCTCATATGTACGAAAGGAACAAATATTACTTGTTCCGCTAGTTTTTTTTCATCGTCGACGTTACGATTCGATCGTTCATATGTTTCCCCTAGATTCCCCATTATTTCTGTTGGACCATGACTTCCTGGACAACGTTGTGATTGGCTACGATTTACGACTAATTCAGGTCTAACGTCTAACCTAACCTAGGGCGAGTTCCGCTTGCGACGGCAATCGCGCAACAGTCTGCTCTGACCCCTATTCCCTTTCCCGGATTCCCTTTTATTATAGAATGAACACAAAATGGCCTCGCGGGAGTTGTGGCTGCGTGGAATTCGTCTCTAATCTATCAAATACAAAATAAAAGCACGAATTAATGCGGATTTCCCCATTTTTGAAGACATAACAAAGTGACAACGGAAAAATCGAAGATAATTAATTGCAAGATAGTTATAATCCTGCTTTATTTTGATCATCTCGTGCAAGTAAGTACCTACATCTAACTCGATATCATTTTTTATTCATTTATGTTTTCTGCACGGCTGTAATCTGTATATACGATTTAAAAAAATCTTTTCTGCGAAACGTGCTAGAGGTTATGCATTACATATTATATTTTACTTTATATTTAAATAATTAGATTTAAAAGTGAAAGGTTATTGTTTCATTCCTACTTGATGACTAATAATGTTTTTACAGAATGAGCTCTGATGAATCGGACGAAAACACGCCACCGAAAAAAAGCTCGTAAGAACGTCATGAACAGTCGTCGATCTCAAAAGTTCCGCAATGCTTGGTTGTCGGAAAGTAATTTCAAAAGCTGGTTGATCCGAGATCTGGATAATAAATTGAAAGCAAAATGTACCTTATGCACAGCTACCTTCACGGCGGAAATCGCAGTTATCCGGAATCACGCGAAAAGTCGCTCACATTTATTGAAGAGTGAGTTGGTATCCAACCAACGCTCAATTGATACCTTTGTGGATCAAAATAAAAGAACAGAGACTTCAATCTGCACATCTGTGAAGAGAGCTGAAATAAAACTTTGCGGGTTTATGGTGGACCACAACGTACCGTTCAGAGTTGCAAATCACTTAACGGATATGCTGAAGGATTGCTTTCCTGATTCAAAGATTCTCAAAGAAGTACAATTGAAATCAACGAAAGCTACCGCGATTGTCAAAAACGTGCTTGGAGAATCCCAGAAGGATATTTTGACTAAAAAGCTGCAATCCACAAAATTCAGCATTTTGATCGACGAATCCACGGACATTTCTGCCGTCAAAACGTTATGTATAATTGTCAGGTATTGTCATGACACTCGATTGATTTTCGTTTTTATTTACAAATATTCGAATTTGTCGACATTTTGGATTCGAATGGGAAGAAAAAATGGTTTTTATAGATTTTACGACGAAGAAGAAGGAAAAGTCGTAAGTCGGTTCTGGGAGCTCCGTCAGATCTTCGAAAAAGATACAAACATTGAAAAGGCCTCTGCTGAACATTTGTTCAACTTCCTCGTTGCGTCGTTTAAGTATCGTGGCTTGTCGTTCGACAATGTCATCGGATTTGCATCCGATGGATGCAAATCCGATCCTGCCGTGGCATATCAATTTTCAAGTGCATATGTCATTCGATGCATTTATGTGTGAGTAAAGCTTGTAAGGTTTTGCCGAGAGCATGCGAACATTTAGCTCGCAATGTGTACAATTTCTTTAAAGCAAGCTCGAAAAGGCAATTCGAGTTTCAAAAATTTCAATGTTTCCTCGACTTGAAAATCCACAAGCTGCTTCATCCGTCACAAGCCTGATGGCTTTCTCTAGAAGCTGTCGTTGCTCGACTTATAGAGCAATGGCAAGCATTGAAACTCTTTTTTATCGACAAACGGGTCACCGAAAGATTGCTTACCGTCGATTTAATTTTGAATTCGTTGAGTGATCCACTTATTCAATTGTCTTACTTGTTCCTGGAATGAGTTTTACCAAAATTCACTCGACTCAATAAGTTGTTTCAATCCGATCAACCAGTAATTACTTTGATGTACGATGCTATCAGCACAACATACATAGAATTACTCAAAAGTTACATGGATAGTGACTATATCAACAGGACAGCTGTACAAGCCATAGATCCTTCGAAAATTGACAAATTTTTGTTACCAGAACAAATGTATTTGGGAGTGAAGGTTGGAATCTTCCAACAAAAACCGGAAATTCATAATAACGCTAGTCTGAAAGCCGATTTTTGAAAGGGCTGCAGTCAATTTCTTGTCGTCCGTTGCCTTCAAATCAAAAAACGTTTTGATTTCAATGATGTCGTTTTACAAAAAATGTCAGCTTTGAAACCGACAAATGCTATGCTGGAAAAAACTCGCAAAACTGTTCCTAGTCTGTTAACTCTAATGCAATCTTTACCACGCATAGTCGACGAGGAACAATACCAGACAATTGACGACGAGTGGCGAAAACTCCCACATTTCAAGTTACCTGCCGACATCGACGTGACCGATCCGACGGATATTTTTTGGCACAAGCTTGGAAGTTATAACAAGAACGATCAAATCGGTTACACTTTTAAGAGTTTAGCCAAATTCGTTTTAAGCGTAATATCGCTTCCTTACTCTAATGCTGAATGTGAGCGTACGTTCAGTGCAGTAAATTTAATTAAAACGAAAACGCGAAATAAATTAATAACGCCCAATGTAAACGGATTGCTTTTGGCTACTTAGCGAATACAAAAAAACTGTGTTGCATTCGAACCTCTGGGTGAAGAATATAAACGAATGACAAAAAATACGCTTTACCCCAAGTCGCTCACGGATGTCAATGCAAATGCAAGAGCGAATAATATTAATTATCAAAATATAGATGAGACGGAAGATATCACGATGCCAAATTGAACTGCTTGTTCTAATACATATAATATGTAGAGGTTTGTTGCATTATGAACTGTTTTCGAAAAGGTTTATAAATATAGTTTATTGACCAAAACTTTGTATTTATTGTTTATCTGACAAAAATATTTTAAAATATCTTATAATTCGTTGAAATGTTTTATGAATAGGACAAATGAATAAAATATTTACGAAAAAAAAAGTTTTTAAATCTTTGTTCAGCTGAAATTATATTTGTGCGTTCATAAAGTGCATTTTTTCGTTTTTGATTAATAAATTTTACGTTTTCAAAAAAATACTATAATTTTCCCGTGCGTACTATAATGATACGGCCCTGGTCACATAATCCCCCACCAGAAAGATGGGAACACTGATTTAACTTCTTCAGATTAAACACAAACCGTTTTTTACCAGAGGCCTTGTCAATAAGAAAATAAGACGAGATAAACTGACCGTTTTCCGGATCACATTTAGAAATCGCTCCGTCCACCTCGAGTTGTCCGATCAATTCCCCAACAATTTTTCGTTCCTCATGGGAAAAGTGGGGTTCTTTCGGTACCTTTTCCTGACTCGCTTTTGCGATAAACGGTATTCTATACCCTCCCACACAGCACAAAAGTCAGAAATACTTCCTCGCGAACTCTTTTTTAAGACTACTTCTAGAGCAACACGCATGATATCTCGCAGACGTTAGTCTGAAGAAGTCTGAAATAAGAATAACTTAAGAAATCTTCGGAATGAAATCAACTGTCAGATATCCTTAGAAGATATCTTCAAAATATTCCGTAAAAGACATCCAATACAAAGCCAGAAATACTTCTTCGCGAATTCTTTTTCAAGACTACTTCTAGAGCAACACGTATGATATCTCGCAGACGTTAGTCCGAAGAAGTCTGAAATAAGAATAACTTAAGAAGAGTGTAAAAAGATCAACATAAGCTCAAAAATTTCTTGATGCATTTTTCTCGGAGATGGCTTGATGAAATGAAAAAAAATTAGTGGGGTTGCCTGCGTAATTAATGTGTACAGGTCATGGCCCCACTATATTCTTTTTTTATTCCATCAAGTCATCTCCGCGAAAAATGTGTTAAACGTTTTAGCTCTATCTCTCTCGCCCTCACGAGAGCGGAAAGGCGGGGGAGGGGGTTGAACCTCCCCTTAAGAGATCTTCGGAATTAATATTAAAAAGTTATTAGAAATCGCATATTCAGATGAACTACGTGAGAATATTTTGTTCGGATACATATCGGAACCGTTTTAATTCTGGGATTTCACCACTGATATATCATATAAGTAAAGAGAATTCATAAGTAGTCTGTAGCGTAATAGGTAGCGTGATAGGTTCGCAAGTAGGCTAGATCGGCAGGTCGCAGGTCCGAATCCCCGTGGAGGCAGATGAAATTGAAATGATGAAATCGAGTTTTTTTCTAATTTTTTTTTTAATACAGTCGGTCCAGTAACTATGTAAATAAATAAAAATACGTATTAAAAATTTTTGCAAACGATAGCAATAAGAAAAAAATTAATTTTTGATAATTTTAAAGGAACCCTTAAAAAGTTATCTTGACGATGTCTTGTGAAAAAATCTCGAAATAGTAGTCTTTACGATATCTTTTGTCAGAAGTCTGAAAAAGTTATCTTCAAGACAACTTTTCACAGATATCAAAATCATCCCTCAAAGTGGCGCATTCGACTACTTTCGGAACTCATTAAGATGTCTTTCGGAAAATGTATTCGGATGTCCAAATCTTACATAAGAAATCTACAGCGATTCTTTCAGACGTCATATTGCTGTGTGGGCTTTTACACATTGTAGGATTGCCTGATCCGATGTTAAGTTTTCCCAGGCTGAAATAAAAAATTTTAAACTACCCGCGATTTTGTTTACGTTTATCGTTGGTGATATCGGCTGCTGTAGCTGCTCTGTCGAGACTTCGATGGCCCCCCCTGGCGAGGTTCCCGTACCCCCTCCTGGAAGGGCCTCTCCAGTTTCCCCGATTTGTATCCCCGCCGATCCTTGACGTCGTCGAGGACCTTGGCATTGTCATCGGGCGCCTCTGTGTCGCAGCCGGCTTGGCCACTGCCTTGGACGACCTTTCAAGTGTCTGAGCGTCTTTAAAACGTTCCGAAAAACTTTCTCCAAACAGCAACGTATCAATTGAGCATTCTCCTTCTATCGACTTTACCAAGGAGTTCACTGCAGGTACGATCCCTGCTCGTCTTGCAACGAAGAGCGTATGTTGGAGATCGGTCAGTTTTCTCCCAATATCACTCAAGGACTCGACAACTCTCTGTTTGTCGCTTGCTCCGTGTGACAGAGCCTCGGTGAGTATCCCGCCTGTGACACTTATAGCTGCTGCCAATTGATTTTGCGCCGCCACTTGATAAAACTTTTTCTTATTCACTAGGCGCGGCGACAGCGTCGGTTTGACCTCGGCGTTTAACAGCGGAGCTCTCATCTGCAAGCAATTTTCGCTTACGGGGTATTTTTTCAGCAACTTTTGTCGTGCATCCTTCGCCAGTCTCTTTTGCAAGATATTTATCCAGCGCTCTGCGATCTGTGAGTGAATTTTTGGGCCCAACTCGTCTCTCGCTACGTCACCCAGTAACGACAGCGTAGCTGCATTAATCGTTGACTCGGGTGGGTCGTTATTCTCGTTTTCTTTGTTTTCAGCTTGTCCCACCGATGAGCCTCCATTTTGAGGTCGAGTGTGCGAGCTTCAATTGCCAGAAGAAAATTTTGTTTCGTAATAGATGGCGCAACGAAAACGTAATAGAATGTACTAACTTTTCGATATATATATATATATATTAGGGCGATTTTTTTTTCAACTTTTTTTATTTTTTTCACTCCCCACCTAAAATGTTGCATATGTCTGAAAGAAACTACCCTGAAAGTTACAGCCCTTAATATTAATAATAAGTACTCGCCCTTCGCGTGAAAAAATTTCCCATCTAAAATACACGTAAATAAAAAACTTTTTTCTTCAAATTGCTATAACTCCGCGGCATTTTATGCTATCATATTGTCCGTGGTCGCAATTTACGCAGAATTGAACGATCTTCAAAAGTTTCCTGAGCAGCGTAAGTGTAATTTACACTGGTGAGATGGTACGAGTCACTAAAGTTGATTTTGACCCACACTTCTCGTTTTTTTTGCTGTTATTTTCGAAATTATCAACGTTATCGAAAAATTGCAAAGGAAAGTTTTGTTGGAAATTTAATTTCCTACAGAAAAGGTCTTTTAGACCTACTTGCGAAAATTGATATTTCTTGAGATATTGGACCTCAATCACACACAATCATATGTGTGTGTGTGTGTGTATCCTGAGTTTCAGATGTAAATGATTAATAACTCGAAAACGCTTCGAGATCTCAAGCTAAAATTTGGCACACTTGTCGAGCACGAATTGCTCTTCATTATGAAAAAATTTTGTTTTAATTATAACGGGTGTTCAGATTTTATCGACTTTTTTCGTTCTTAGAAGAATGGCGTAAACGCTCTAGCCTCTGCAATTCTCAAGATATTGCACTCAAACTTTGTACAGAATTAGTATAGCTATTAAGGTTTTTTGGTATTGAATTTGGCGAAAATCTATCGAGGGATTAATATTTTATGAAATTTTGATTTTTTTTGAAAAATAGCGTAAACGCTCCAACTTGTGTAATTTTAAAGAGATTGTACTGAAATTTTGCCCAGAGCTAATACAGCTATCGAGGTTGTTCACTATTAAATTTGGCAAAAATCCATTGGGGGATTAAAATTTTATGAAATTTTTAATTTTTTGAAAAATAGCGTAAACGATCTGACTTGTGCAATTTTTAAGATATTGCACTGAAACTTTACACAGAGCTAATATAGCTATCGAGGACGTTCGTTATTAAATTTGGCGAAAATCGATCGAATGCTTAAATTTTTATTAAATTTTAAATTTTCATAAAAGAAGCGTAAACGCTATAACTTTTCAAATTTTTTAGATATCGCAATGAAATTTTGTGAAGGCCAGTATAGCTATTAATATTATTTGCTATCAAATTTGGCGGAAATCGATCGAAGATGCACATTCATTACTAATATTTTCCAATAGTTAAGAAAGCTTCGTTTATGAGGAAGCCAAATTTGATTGCCATACTGTGTGTGAAAGGAAGCTATGTGAACTATGGATAAATATGAGGAAGCAATGTGCAAATTTCAATTTGCAGGGTTTTTTAAATATGTTATTATACATGCAAAAAGAAATATCCATGCCAATTTTTAGCTTTTTATCTTAAACCATACCGAAGTTATCGATTTTTCAAGAATATACTTAAAATAATCATAACTTCTACATTAACCAAGATATTGTAATTTGTCAAGAGGTCATTTTTTTTTGTTTTTCGAGGTGCTTTTTGAAAAAAATATTTAAAATTGAGAAAAACAAATTTTTAATGTCTTTTTAACTGTTTTAAGCTAAAAAATTGCATTTTCTTTCAATGGGACCTCTTCGATTTTTTTCAAAAAAAATTATAAAATTCTACGTAAAAAAACAAAATTTTTGAGATTTTACCGAAGAGGGGATTCAAATAACTTCTTATCGAAATTTTTTTTTCTACATTCTTCCACATTCTACAAACTTCTACATTAACCAAAATATTGTAATTTGTCAAGAGGTAATTTTTTTCAATGCACTTTTTGAAAAAAAAATTAAAAATTAAGAAAAACAAATTTTGTATGTCTTTTTAACTGTTTTGAGCTAAAAAATGGATTTTCTTCTAATGAGACCCCTTCGATTTTTTTCAAAATAATGATAAAATTCTACGTAATAAAACAAAATTTTTGAGATTTTACCGAAGAACAAACAAACAAAAATGACCTCTTGATAAATTACAATATCTTGGTTAATGTGGAAGTTTGTAGAATGTAGAAGAATGTAGAAAAAAAATGTTCGATAAGAAGTTATTTGAATCCCCTCTTCGGTAAAATCTCAATTTTTTTTTGTGGAGCATTTTGTAATTTTTTTTGAAAAAAATCGAAGGGGTCCCATTGAAAGAAAATCCAATTTTTTAGCTTAAAACAGTTGAAAAAACATTAAAAATTTATTTTTCTTAATTTTAAATATTTTTTTCAAAAAGTACCTTGAAAATAAAAAAAAATGACCTCTCGACAAATTACAATACCTTGGTTAATGTAGAAGTTATGATTATTCTAAGTATATTCTTGAAAAATCAATTACTTCGGTATGGTTTAAGATAGAGAGCTAAAAATTGGCATGGATACTTCTTTTTGCATGTATAATAACATATTAAAAAAATCGAAGGAGTCACCGTCAAAACGTCGTTGAATTGATATGGAATGACACATATATATATCTATATATATACATATATACATACATATATATATCGCAAAAATGTTATCGTTAATACACAAATATGCCGCACGCTGAGCGCTCCCTTGATTTTATACGTGGGTGGGGATGTGGGATTTAGGATATGAAATATATGAAATAACGCACTGATTATTATTTGTGTTGTACGAAGTTCTGAACATTGTATTCAGAAGTACAATATTGCAAATATTGCATGCTGTAATGTTGTATCTAGTATCTGTATTTTTTTAAAATCAATATTCATTATCCATGAAACGTGTCGTATACTCGCATCTCGTATGTCGTGACCCGTGAGTTCTAGAAGAATAAGCCGGAAAATGGAATATGGATGCCGCGGAAACCACTAGCCGTTCTTTTCGAAACAGTTATCCTTGTACAAAATAAAAACCAATACTACAATTATCCAACAAGTATCAGTGGAATACACTGAGCTATATACATACTGGAGGGTGCACCGCCTATCAAAATGTGTAAAAGGGAAGTCATTGTGAGATAGACTGCTTTTGAAGAGAGATAGACTGCTTTGGAGAAAGCGCCATTTTCGTCAATCATTCTGCATTTTGACTGAACAGACAAGGACCGAACTTCCTCTAAAATGTTATCTCTCTCGCACAGAACTGAAAAGTCAGTGCCTCTTCCAGTTTGTATATAGTTCAGTGATGGAACATGATTGGTCAAAACCGATATACCCATAAAGTGGCCAATCAGAAGAGGTTAAAGCTAGCCACAAAGGCTGTCGTCTGTAACGCGATGCGCGCGGCTATGCGCAGTGCGCGCGGGTTGAAAGTGAAAGTGTTGAAACCACGATTCAACGAAATTGTAATAGATCGGCGGCCGGC
This sequence comes from Alloplasta piceator, assembly GCA_946863875.1. Classification (NCBI taxonomy): domain Eukaryota; kingdom Metazoa; phylum Arthropoda; class Insecta; order Hymenoptera; family Ichneumonidae; genus Alloplasta; species Alloplasta piceator. The sequence goes on along the minus strand of OX333072.1, from coordinate 40,566,928 downwards.
GTAATAGCGTATCGAAATACCTAAAAACGTAATAGATTTATTACAATTGTAATAGACTGGCAACACTGCTTCGTGTGTCTCGCTGGGTGATATCAACCCGTGAATCTCGAGAATACCTCGACGGGCTTCGCACGTCCCGCCGGTCCCGTCTATAGTCTCGCCGTCTCACAGTGGTCCCAAATCGCCAAAAGCTGGCCAAAAGTCGAAAAAAAAAATATTTTTTTCTAGGGACTTTCAATGGTTGGAATAGTTGTAGTGGTACCTCTAGTATGTATTATGACCGTTAAGAGAAGGGGAGCGTCCATACCTGGCTCAGGAATTCATTTTATTCGTGAGCGTCGAGCCGACCGCATTGTTTGCTCGTCGCGCGGAGAAATAAGACGAAAGTTTCGACGCGTCTAGAAGAGTGAAAAGTTAACGGATTTGGATTTTACAAAATGGATTCTTCTCCAGAAAGTAAGTACAATTTGAGTGTGTTGCTCAAAATTATCGTTAACGATGTATGAAATTGTAAGTCATTAATGAAAGTAGTGGTATTTTTCTTGGTTTTGTTATGAAAAGTCGTGTTAGAAAAAGCAATAAGTCAAAAGCCCTATCGACCCCCGCTCTTAAACTAAATGGAAATTGTTACTTAGACATTTCTTCAAAACATATCCAAAAATTAGCTGCTCGTAGCTGCTCCTTCAGTTTTGAGTGTAATTTTTATGCCCCCCCGGCAGTAAAAGTTTTGAATGGCATATACGTGTATTTTACACGGTCAACAATTTGAACATTTTTTCAACTTAGTCAATACTCATATAAAAATTTAAAACTTGGCACATATATTCCCCACAGTAGAAGATATAATTGTAGTAATTTATAAAATTTTGTATCCTCGTTTTTTGGATATACACTCTCACTCAAAAGCGTGCTACACTAGTCGAAATTTTGTCGCACTGAAAATTCGATAGTGGAGGCAAAAATGCTTTCTGCAGTTTTTTGTAATTTTCGCGTCTGAAATATTGTTCATAGGAAATTGATAAAGATAATTCTTCTATTAATGTTATTTTGCATTTCCTACAGATCCTCTGGATAATACCGACGAAATTTTCTTTCATGAGAAAGGAAATTTACATACTTGTGAAATCGGTATTAAAAGAAAATATCAACATTGTCACTGACATTGTTGAAATGGAGGTGTCAAAACAATTGAAGCATCCATACATTTTGTCGAAAAATCTGGAAGATGCCATGGGTAGATTGGTATCGAATTTCAAAAAGAGGTGGCAAGAAGCGAGGAGGGACGAAACCAAATTCTTCAATAAATTCGATGAGTGGCTCAACGTTCCTGTGTCTTTCACGATTGAAAAGGAACGTTCGAAGACTTCCACGGAAAACACAATGAAGCGTCCTTCTACGGAAAACACAATGGGGCATCCTTCTACGGAAAGCACAATGGGGCGTCCTTCCACAAGCTGGGGCGATTTAAGTGATCGGTCAAAACGTAGGAAGACGGAAAAGGTTCGAAAAGAACATACCGTCCACGAATTGGCCTACGCTACACAAATGGGTCTTCGGGCTTCTGGAAATTTACAAGCTTCAAAGGTAATTAGGGATGTCACAGAAAGCAGTCTATCACAGTACCGTAAGTCTATGGAACGCGTTTCAGAAGATGTACTGTCAGGCAACGAAGCATTATCACTTGTGGTAGAAGGTAAAATGACCAAAAGTCAATACCAATTACTACGTTCTGTAAGCTTGAAAAAAAAATTGTAAATTATACCCGCCTTATAAATGTGTATTGTATTCTAAAAAAAAGTGTTACCCTGCAAAGTCAGAAATTTCTGTAACTGAACGTGGAGAAACAGTTGGACTTCAAGTATTGCTAAATCATACAGCTGAAAGAATATTAACCGTACAATCGGACGTTATTGGAAGGCTTCCTGAAAACAAAGTTGGTAATTTAGAATTGATATGCAAGTAGGGATGCGATGGAACTTCTGGTCAAAGTACTTACAAACAAAAATTTAACGATGGAGGCGGCAATAAATCAGATGCCAACATTTTCTTTATTCCACTTGTTCCCTTGCAAATCTTTGATAAAGTCAATCCACACGTGATTATTTTGAAAAATCCTCGTCCTTCGTCACCAAGATTTTATCGCTCAATTAAAATTGAATTCTTCTATGAAACTGCCGAAGCAACTAGGGCAGAAGTTGATTGTATCCAAGCGCAAGAGAGAAACCTCGTGCCCTTTGAAACTGTAATTGGTGGCAATAAAATTAACATCAATTTCAAACTTGTGTTAACAATGATAGATTTGTTACTTCCTATCGGACAAATGTCTGAAGAAGCTCAGGAATCATGCAATAAGTACATTAAAAGATTCCGAGAAGATTTTTCATGAAAATGTAACCGCATCAAAAACATGGAAGACATTTTTTTGCAGATGTTTAGTAACGTCAGATCCAGTAATATCCATAGTGAAGGAAGAATCGGCTGCGATTCGGCCAGTGGGTCCAAATGACAGTGGACAATTTTTTTGGTATAACGTTTCGATCCTAATTCGGATCCTCTTCAGATTTATTATTTCTAAAATTACATTCTTTTTTGTCTTATTTTGTATGATATGTTTTACATTATAAGCTTAAATGTTATGTGTCATGACTGACCTCGACTTAGCTGACCTGACTTAGCTCTCGAATCGCCATGTAATGAAAACTGTTAATTTTGATCAAAAATGAATCTTGGAAATTATCAAACATGAAATTCATAGGTGAATAACACATACACAAAAGTCTCACAAAAAACATAAACTAAGCAATAAAATATCAAAATCCTCCCTCTCACAGACACCAAGGATCACAAAAAAACGACCCGTCTTTATACAATAAATTCATAATGAATATTATTCAAGATTCATTAAAAGACCAAAAAAAATTACCCGTACAAATTCAGGTCAGTCATGACACATAACATTTAAGCTTATAATGTAAAACATATCATACAAAATAAGACAAAAAAGAATGTAATTTTAGAAATAATAAATCTGAAGAGGATCCGAATGAGGATCGAAACGTTATACCAAAAAAATTGTCCACTGTCATTTGGACCCACTGGCCGAATCGCAGCCGATTCTTCCTTCACTATTGTCTCTCTACGGCCGCATACCTAAATCACCACCTGTAATATCCAGTTTGCGAAAACTTCCTTCGAAGAAACTAAGATCGTTATCCCCATACGCGGTTGAACTATTGATTCCACCTTCAGTTCCAGAATCAAGGCAGATTTTTTCTGATGATACGAGCGATACATGTGACGATGATGACAGTTCACGGGACAGTGATTAATTGTAGAAAAAGCTAAAATTATATCGCTTAGAAATAAAAGAATGGAAGAAATATATTACGAATGTTCATTGTCTCTGTAATAATGATTATAATGACTGTATTCCAATCCTCTTCTTCCCAAGTCTTCAAGTCTTCAAATGTCACCCGAATTGAATACGTTTTTGACGAAATTTCCCGCCATATTGGATCCGCCATTTTGTTTTGCTAAATTTTGACTTCATATTCGTAGTCAGCGACCCCGAAAACCCCGGAGTACAGACTTTCACCCGAATTGAATACGTTTTTGACGAAATTTCCCGCCATATTGGATCCGCCATTTTGTTTTGCTAAATTTTGACTTCATATTCGTAGTCAGCGACCCCGAAAACCCCGGAGTACAGACTTTTACCCGAATCGAATACATTTTCGACTTTTGGCCAGCTTTTTGGGATTTGGGACCACTGTGCGTCTTGGCGAACAGCTACATCGAGTGCATCGGCTGTTACAGCTCGATGATGAGTGACTCGACGAGCTCCGTGCGTCTCGTCGATCACCTTATGATATCGACGAATAGCGAGTTCGCCGTCTTTTATAACGAGACGCGCTTCTTGTGCACGAGCGTTGATGACGCCGTTTTCTAACCTCAACAGCTAGGTCTTTCAATGTTTCCCATATCTCGTCCCTGCTGATACTGCGGCTTCTTCTACGTCTTCGGCGATATTCGCCGCTTGACATCGACATCGTCGTTTATTCCCAATCCGACTTTTTCTCTTTTAATAAAACTACAAATCATTTTTCCCATGTGCGGACGACTGCTTCGGATCGCACAGAAAAACACAATGACGTGTTGGCGGGATATCCGATATGAGAACGGGCATTTGGGGCCCTCTAGCGCGTTTCGACTGGGATAGACTGTGAAAGGTCTGGCAGATGCCACTACTACAATTGATCTCCCTCTCCAGTATGTTCCTTGACGTGGTGAGAGGGCTTGCGAGCCGCAATGATCTTTTGAGGCTAAGCCGGCGGGGGCTACGGCCCCTGGCAGGTATAACCAGGTCGGAAAGGCTCTGAGTGAGCGGCCAGACTGAAGGCATACAAACAGCAGACCCGTGGTTGGCTTCGCGCGTGGGGTGTGACGAGCCCGGTGTGGTTAGTTAAGGTCGCTTGGGGCTAGCCTGGGCGGCCTAGCAGGCGCGGATAGGCGGATCACGTTCACCGGGTGAGCCGGTGCGTTCGTTGCTTAATCCGCGGGGTGTGACGTCCCCGGTTCGCCGAGCTTCGGGCCCGCCGGAAGGAGTCTGGCACCGGATACGGTGTCATTGCCCTTAAGCGTCTAGGTCTAGTCGCTGTCATTTGAACGCGTGGGCAGCAGCGCGGCCTCGATAAGAGTACAGCCTCTTCGAGAAGGAAGCCTCCGTGTGGCGTTCCCTGGTTAACACTAGGGGGGATTAGTGGCCAATTCCTTTTGTCAAATGCGACATGCCGTTTCGGCAGTGGCTAGCTACCATTTATAAGCGAATAGCTTCAGAAGTGGTGCCGTAGAGCAGATTTCAAATACATACTACAATTGATCTGAGAGGACGAGACGGCGAAATACAATCAATTGTGGACTCCGATGCTGGTAATACATCGGACTTTATCGGTGCTTGGTGACTTTCTCGCTTGCGCGAGCGCGCGCTTGCCGACGCTGTAATAAGTGTACTCGTTATTACAATATAATATGCTTTATCATATATAAACTGTGTGAATCTCTGAAGTACCTCTTAACGCCTTCGGCCATCTTGGCTGAAACTGCTGTGTGAGACGTGTCCGCTAGGCGGCAGCTCACTCGATCGTCACATCTTCCTTTTTTTAAAAATACAATAAAGATAATCGAAGTATAAGAATAAGAGGTACAATATTTAAATAACGTAATCATTAAGATAACGGGGTGTGATAACTGCCCGTCCACTACGAGTTGTGGCTCGAGACGGAGGAACTTGTATTTCCGGAGTTCCGGAACCTACTGTAATTTTAGCCGGAAGCTGTCGCTCGAATTCTCGATTTTCGCTGAACGTGTTCTCGTTTTCGTCAATCGTCTCATCGTTGTGAATGAGATCATCAAAGTAGTCCGGGTGGTGTTTGACTCTAAAGTTACCGCTTTTATCTTGATTGAGAAATTTTCAGTTTCGCGTTAGGATTGTTCCGGACACTTCCATGACTCCGTACGAGCGCGGTTTATCGCTTTTATTAACGACTAAGCCGGGTTCCCAGATCTTGTCTTTGTTTTGAATTCGCACGGTCTCACCTGGCGATAGTTCAGGGAGATTTCGTGTTCGTTTGTCGTGAAAGTATTTCTGTGAATTTTGTTTTTCGATTAGTTTATCTCGGATCGATTCGTTTTCGGGGCTGCGATACTCTAAGAAATCGGGTTATACTCCGCGAACATTTTGGTTGAACATTAATCTGTTAGGAGACTCGATACAATTAGAGACCGGTGTGTTACGAAGTTCCAGCAACGATAAATACGGATCCTTCCCGTCTTCTTTCGCTTTTTTCAGCATTTTATTTACAGTTTGTACAAAACGTTCGACTAGACCGTTGCTTCTCGGATAAGTAGGACTCGACGTAACATGCTCGAAACCCCAAGCTTTTGCGAATTCCCTGAATTTCTGACTGGCAAATTGCGGTCCATTGTCAGATCTAACAATTTTCGGTATCCCGTATCGCGCGAACAGACTTCATCGTCACGATTGTCGTTTCGCTCGATTCGTTTTGTAACAAAGCCATCTCAACATACTTCGAATAATAATCGACCATTATCAGGTACGGCGAACCTTGTAAATAAAATAGATCGACAGCTACTTTTTCCCAAACGTCACTCGGTATTTCGCTCGGGATCAATGTTTCATTTTGATGGTTTTTTTTATATTTCTGGCATACTGCAAAACATGAGATTATCTCTTCAATTTGCTTGTTCATTCTCGGCCAGAAAACAATATCGCGAGCTCTGTTCTTTGTCTTTTCGATGCCCATGTGACTGTAATGCAACTTACCGAGGACTTCCATACGCAATCGACCAGGAACTACCACACATTTATTCTTAAATAGTAAGCCCTCAGACTCAAAAAGTTCGGTGTGGTATGTATGGTACGGCTTGGCAATCTCGGGTACATCTTTGATTTCTTTCGGCCAGCTCGTACTGATCAGTTTGATTACTGTTTGTAACTCAGTGTCATTTGCGGTTTCAACCACGAACTCTTGTTTTTTCTTATCGCTCATGCTTTCGGATAGTACAATATTCAAAATATGCGTGTTTACATCATCGTCATCCTTCATCTCTGTCAAGTGCGCACGCGAAAGGCTGTCTGCGATTAACAATTCTTTACCGAGTTTGTAAATGATCTCGATATCATACGGTTGCAACCGCAAACGCATTTTTTTGAGCCTTACGGGAATGTCGGCTATCGGTTTCTTTGAAATAGGGACCAGAGGCTTATGATCGCTTTCTACGACTATAGGCTTTCCCAAAATGTACTGGCGGAATCTCTCGCACCCATACACTATCGCGTACATCTCTTTCTCAATTTGTGCCCAGGCTTTTTGGCACGTCGTGAACGCTTTTGAAGCATAAGCCATCGGCAAATTATCTTGTAAGAAGACTGCTCTTACACCTGTACCACTGACGTCTACGCTCAGTATACAATCCGCGTTCATGTCATAATACTGTAGCACCGGGTTGCTCGTGAGTCTCTCCTTAATCTTGCCGAACGCAACCTCGTGTTTTTCTACCCAACGGAATTCCACTCCTTTTTTTTATCAGTTCTCTTAGTGGAGCTGTGATATCGGATAGATTCGGGATGAATTTAGCTACATACGTGATCATACCTAGCAATCTTTCAACCCCTTTTGCGTCCTTCGGTTTCTCCATTTTCGTGACAGCAAGAGCCCTATCAGGATCTATTCTGATTCCTTCACTCGTGAACACGTGACCCAAAAACTTTATGTTACTTTTGCCGATTTTACATTTTCCAAGGTTAAACTTGACACCGTTTTCTCGGGCTTTTGTGAAAACTCGCTTTAATATTTTGTTATGTTCCACTTCGTTTTGTGCCCAAATTATAATATCATCGATATAGACTTCGACGTTCGGGATGTCACAAAAAATCTGTTTGTAAACTCTGTGGAAGATCTCAGGAGCAGTTTTAATACCGTAAGGCATACGCAAGAAGCAATATCTACCAAAGGGTGTTTGGAAAGTGGTAAGCTTTGAACTCGCTTTCGATAACTCAACCTGCCAAAAAGCCTTGGACGCGTCTAAAACTGTAAAGATCTTCGCGTTTGTCATTTTTGAAGCAATTTCTTCGAAAGTCGGTAACCTGTAGTGTTCTCTGAGCTGGCACGAGTTTAGGTATTGCGGGTCAAGGCAAACTCTAAGCGAATTATCTGGTTTCTTTACAAGTACGACCGGGTTTTCGAACTCTGTTGGCTCGTCGATTTGCCTGATTATTTCGTCTCGCTCCATGCTTAAAAGTTCAGATCGATAAGCCTCTAGTACCTTGAAAGGTACCTTCCTGCAAGGCTCTATTTTACCCACATAATCTGGCTTCATTTTGAAATCGTAGACGTACCTGAGCTTGCCGATGCCTTCAAACAGGTCTTTATTTTCTGGAATTAAACCCTTCAATCCCTGAGTCTTGTTTACGTTTACGTTTGCTACCCGCGTTAACAAATTCAATTTGACGATGCTCGGTAATCCCATTAGTGGGATCGTTTTATCACAGTGTACTACGTAGAACAAGAGATTCTCTGTTTTATCTTTTATTTGGCACGTCGATTCTACTTTACCGACAACCGCGAGTTTAGATCCGTCGTAGTTTGTCAATTTTTGCCCGGTGGCCTCAATTTGTTTTTTCGAACCGACTTTTATATATTCGTTTAAACCGATCACATTTGCTCCGGCACCCGTGTCTAATTTAAAGGATACAACTTTTCCGGTTTCCGCAAATCCAATTTTTTCATACCAATCCGGAGTTACACGGCTGTTGTCGGTTATGTTTCCTAAGAAAATTGTCTCGGCTTCTTCAGTTACCGCGTCTATTCTTTGACGGCTACGACATACTTGCGCAAAGTGGTTATACCCATTGCACGTTTTGCATTGCTTGTTGAATGCTGGGCATCTGTTCGCCTGATGACGATACCCGCATCGTCTGCACGCTGACTGATTTTGTTGCTGCAGATTTGGCTGTCCATCGTTCTGCTGCTGCGTGGAATTTTGTTGTCGTCTGAGTGGCTGACCTTCGCTGTTACTCGACTGTTGGTATTGCTGCTGTCTCGGTTGCCCTCTGCCTCTGTTACCACGGGACTGGTGGCGCCCTCTGCCAGACGTTTATTGCTGTCCCGCCTTTTCTTTTTGTTGCGTCGATTGTACAACGTCTATTCTCTCGCTCGTCTTTAGCGTTTCGATTCTCTGATTGGCTAATTCAGCCGCTCAACACAATTGTGTGCACCTCTCGAAGCTCAAGTTTTCTTCTCGGAGGAGCCGATCTTTTAACTGTGTGTTTTTTATACCACAGATGATTCGATCTTTGATTAAGCTATCTTTCAGGGTTCTCTTGGGCCCCTTCACCAATGGCATGAAGTAAGATGGCGATTTTTACTTCGTCGGCTTTGCTCTTTGATTCGGTGGCTTGCTGGTAGATATCAAACCTCTTTTGCCACTTTTTCCAGTTTTCGGATATGTTTCCGTTAAATGATAAAGGTTCAGGCGGCTTCAGGTTGAGTGAATGCTGCGCCATGTTTTCCTCGTTGAGTCTGACTATAGCACGCTTGCCCGGAGACTCCCGTCCCTCAGTTCCTTTACGACGACCGTTTGTTTACGGCGTCTTCACAATCACTTTTTACAGACTTATTTTCGTGTCCAGACTGCGCCATGTAATAAATGTACTCGTTATTACAATATAATATGCTTTATTATATATAAACTGTGTGAATCTCTGAAGTACGTCTTAACGCCTTCGGCCATCTTGGCTAAAACTGCTGTGTGAGACGTGTCCGCTAGGCGGCAGCTCACTCGATTGTCACAGACGCCACCTAGCGGATCTCGGGCGAACCGTTTCACTAGACGGTTTTCACGGTCATTCGCAACCACGTTTCTAACGGTATATACCTAGACCGAGAAGAAAGGTATTCGGGCACTTCGCCCGAGATCCGTTAGATGGCGTCAGCTGGCGCGCGCTCTCGCGCAAGCGAGAAAGTCACCGAGAACCGATTAAGTCCGGTGTATTATCAACATCGGAGTCCTCAATTAAGTTTGAATTGTTGGAACATTACCCGCGCTTTGTGATCGCGCAGTCCTCTGTAATAAAGACTACATATTTTAATGAGAGAACCATTGCACTTCGGTGCCGTTCGTGCTCTTTATGGGAGCGAGGATAAATATGAAAAATTTCGGCTCCGACGAACTAACTTCGGTCACTTCGGATAGTTTTTAGGGTCACTATCGTGGCCAAGAATGACCATCAGGCATTTGACGGTTTTTTAGGCGTTTTTTGGGTTAAAATCATGGTCACTCAATCCACTAGGGAGTTTAAAAAATGCAATAAACTGAGTAACAAAAAAAATGATCGGTCGTTTTACGGTTTTGCAACCGTAAAACGACCGAACCTCGAAAAAATTTGATTGGTCGCCGTTCCGGTCGCTTCAGCGGCCAATTTTTGTCACAAAGCAACCGGTCGCTTTATTGGTCGCTTCAGCGGTCGCACTGTTTGCTAGGAAAGGTACGCCATATTAGGATAAAATAACAACAACTTTTTGGTCCAAATAATGGATTTATTTATATGATTCAAACTTGAATTTTTTATTTTAACGCATATTTACATCATTTATATTTGTTGAAAATAATATTTCATATCCAAAACAACAACAAATCTTTTTTCGCCAAAGACAAAAATTAAACCAGTTAAATTTTGTAGTAATTTTAACAAAAAAATATATATTTTAGATATTTGTTTCCCTTTTTATTATTTATTGATTAAAAACTGTTTTTTATGTTATAATTGTATAATTATATTTATGTCTCAAGTCTATTAAAATATATAAATAATCAAGTTTCATAACAAAAGATTGTTCCTAAAAATATTTGTTAAAATTACTATTATGCTAATCATCGTTGAAAATGCTCATCTTTATTCAACACTATTTTACAGTTGTCAAAAAAATTGTTTTTGTTTTATGTCATGTATAGCGAAAGGTACCACCTCCTAACCTCACTTAAAATTTCTTCACATTTATGTCATTTTACACCGGAATCGAAGGCACAATCACGATTGCACGGGGTTAGGAGGCTGCGCAATGTTCTAACGCTAAATATCGTCACCGACGCAAAAATTGCGCTCCTTTGAGGTGGTTCAGAATCGCTCCAGACGCAATCTATAGCGCTTCCGACGATATTTCGGTTTTGCGTTGGGCGGTATGCTGTTGCGCCTGGAGACCGATTTTGTGCGTGATTCGACATCGACATCGACAGCGTGAGAACGCGAATTATCATGTGGAACCCATTCTTCGTAAATGACTAGTCTATGTTTTAGGGGAAAGCAACTAGTGAGAACCCGCGCCGCAACTGCGAACATGAACGCACCGTTCATGTTCACGATAATCTTCACTGTTGAAAAAATCTGTATTAAAATTAACATACATGTGTAGAAAGTTTTTTTGCAGATACCGTGTATGAAATTTCAATTTCAGTATTGTAAATTCATGGACCCGAATTTGAAGAATAAAAGTATGGAGTTGAATTTTAAAATACTGATGTATTTGAAAAATCATATACATGCTGTTTGGTGATTGATGTTTATTTTGATTTTTTGATTTTTTAATTGTAAAAATGTTAAAGTATAATCATCATCATTATTATTGTCAAATAAAATTATAAACGCGTGATTATAATTATAAATCAATTTTAATACGTTTCACTTTCCTCAACCATATGTTAAGGGAGTTTTGAACGTTTCGATATCACACCGTTAGATAGATGCGCTCTTTAGCCCGGGTCAACACATGGTGACCAGGTCTCTCGTTGATGATGGGGCAAGCGTATACCCACAAATTTTTCAAGAGTCAGTCGAACGACGCGCTTCGGCGAACAATGTATACGGTAGACTCTCCGGTTCTCGAACGCATTCAATCTGACGAGATTGACGAGAAAACCTTCTTTCTGTCAGAGATCGAGAGAACAGCAACAGCTCCAGATTCTCTGATCCTTGCAGTTATCAAAATATTCAAGAGGACGGCAACGGCTCAAGATCCTCTGATCAGACCGTATTAACGGTACAAATATCGAACGGCGATATCAATACGCGAAAATCGTGACGGTGTGAGACGAACCGGCATTACCCTGTATATAGAAAGACGTGTAAAAATGCAAAAAATGTAATCTATTACGCAGTGGGTTTTTATGCCTCAAGGCTTTTCCCACATGAGCCAATAAACAATATTACAGTTTGGTGGCTCGAATATCGCGAGTTTTTATTTATTAAAGAATTATTTAACCTTTATCCCATTATTATTTAAATGATTAAAAAAATACCGAGGTCACTTCGCAAAGAAGGAACTTCGACAATACATTTTGGTGTCAGAAGTGGGATTACGAAGTGCAAATTTAAGATGCGAGTGTGACATATCAGAAAAAGGACTCTCTGCGACCAGCCGCCCATCGCCCCAGACTCACCACGCTCAGCTCGCCATTCGTGATGGATGATCAACTTCATCGAAAATTTAAGTATTCAATTACTTATCATTTTATATAACGCCTTCTATGGTTCGTAACGTTCACTTAATATATGTTGCTTAAACACGATATAGTATGGCATGTATAATACATTCTGTATAGTACAGTATTCATCTACGTAGGCATTGCACGTATACAATACACACACACACACACACAATTCCGTTCTCAATGCACGGGCCTGATTTTTGTCCTGACCGTCTCGTTTTACGAGCGACTAAGAGTGGTGATACATTGGGGGCTGCTAGCCCTATACGATTCATTCTCACTCAAACAAAGGGGTCTCTCCGTTGCCTCAGACAACAATCACCGAAGGATCGAGCATCGGCGCCTTCGAATTTTTTTTACTACATCTGGTATCCATGCATATAACCCCAACTAGAAGGGATCATTCTATACAATTCAGTCTTGTCTGTACAGGAAAATTTCGTGAAAGTCTCATCCGAATTCGTTCCGTTATTCCGTGCCATCACAAAACACGGGACAAAATAAAACTTTCGGATTTTCCAACGACAAATTTTTAATCTGTATTCTATATTTTTCACTCAGTTTTACAATCACATATTGCAATTGTAGTTTGGAGCGTTGACATTCTTTCTTCTCAACTTTTACGTGCAGATACTTAGGAACACAAGTTTTACTGCACCAAAAATTTCCGCTCATTTGTAGATTGAGCGGGATTAAAACGGGAAATTCTCAAGCCGTCCAAACAATGCTCGTTCTCGACAAGGCCATAAATGACTCTCGAGACGGGCTCCGCGCTCGCTACCATGCAGTGACCGCGCAGTGTACTCCATTTACCCATTCATTTACGATCTGGATATTTTTCATTCTTTTTTGCCTGAAAATATTCAACCCTCGAAAAATCATCATTTCTCCCACTCATGTCTTTCTTGACCAATCCTCGATCGTCATACAATTTCATCCCTTCTCGCTCTTTTCACATCTCTTGTGTCTCACAAATAAACAGTCAGTCTAATTTTCGCACTCAACGGAGTCATACAACACTATTCAAAAATGAACGATCGCGTGAAATACATAAATCAAAAACGCGTGACATTGAAGGCGCAACTAACTCGGCTTGAAAAGATTGTTGAGGATGCAGCACTCGAACCTGCAAACATAAAATCACGTTTGGATCGTGTGAAGGAATAATTTCGCGCGTACGAAGAATTAAATGACGAGCTCGCGTTGTTAGTCGATCCCGAGGACGAGCAGATTAATGAATTCGACACAGTGCAAAATCGGTATTACGCGGTTGTTACAAAAATCGAGGCGATGACACTACAGGTCGCACCGCCACCTGTTATCGCGTCGAACACGACCTCTTTGCCGATCGACGGCACGCGTCGTCTCAAATTACCGGTTGCCGATTTGCCGAAATTTGATGGTGATCTAGAGAAGTGGTTATCGTTTAAAAACACGCTTCTCACGATGATTGACTCTCGCGAAGACATCACAAATCTACAAAAGTTTATATATTTAAAAAATTGCCTCGAAGGTGACGCGCAAAATAAAATCTTAATTTATAACGTAAGCGAGGATAATTACGAGACTGCTTGGAAATCGCTCTTGGATTCTTACGATAAGACTCGTATCTTAATCGTCAAACATCTCGACGCGATTCTTGAATTGCCAGTTCAGGCGAAGGCTACGCACAAGGGCCTGACAAGACTCGTCGACGATATGCGACAGCACATCAATATGCTCGCATCGATGAACGTTAAACCGGACGATCATCTGTTGGTGAGAGTATTAGAACGCGCACTACCCAGCAACATTCGTGCAAAATGGGAAGAAACCCTGAGTTTGGACACGGCACCAACGCTAGACGAGATATATCGGTTTATTTCAGAGACAGCGTTCCGACTTTTCACGCTCGAACAAGATACATCATGTTCAAAAACCGAGACAAACAATAAACGATCGTACTCCGGCAAAGAACGCAACGCATCAAAAACACGAAAGGGGGAGAACGGCGCGCGTACTTTGATGACTGGTGCATCCTCAAATTGCTCGGTGTGCAAAAAGGAAAAACATTTCGTGTACCAGTGTCCACAATTCAAAAACATGACGGTGCAACAACGTTGGAATGCAGTGAAAAACGCGAAAGTGTGTAAAAATTGTTTACGCGCGTATAACGGCAAGTGCAATGCATCACATTGCAAAAATTGCCTGAAATACCACAACACTCTCCTGCACAACGAGTTCTCCACTGCCAACGCGATACAGGATACGACGAAAGCGGGTGCCTCGAACGATTCCACATCGAAGGTAAGATCGACGTGTCTATCCGTAGCTGCACATATATTCACCTCGCAAGCTTTGCAATCGCAATTAATGTTGAGTGCTCAAATACGCATGAAGAGCTCGAACGGTCAATTAGTAAAATGTCGTGCGTTATTGGACACGTGTGCAACGGCACATTTTATCACAGAAGATCTCGCCAAAAAATTAAAATTACCGATACGCGCGTGTTCGCTCTCAGTGGGAATGATCGACGATACGAGCACGATCTCCAAGGGGACAGTTGAGTGTACATTCTATTCGGCTCATAACAATTTCAATAAGACTCTGATTTTTTTGATCATTCCGAAGATCGCAGACAACGTACCGAATGAGATTTTTCCTCGCGAATTGATTAAAATACCGAAGAATTTAAAACTAGCCGATCCGGAATTTCATTTACCTCAAAGAATCGACGTTCTCTTTGGATCGGGAGTAACGTTATCGTTATTATCGATTGGGCAGTGTGACCTATCACACGACGGTTGTGATCTCATTCTTCAAAAGACCCGACTCGGCTGGGCAGTGGCCGGCGGGAGGGCGGACACTAGATTCGGCGATCAAGTATCATGTCAACTGACAGAATTGAGAGATCAAATCGCGAAATTTTGGTTGATAGAGGAGGCGAGCGTGAATCAAACAAGGTTATCGGAAAATACAGATTGCGAAACGCATTTCAACGAGAACGTCAACCGGGAACTATCGGGACGGTACAGCGTTCGTTTGCCGTTCCGCAGTCAACAACGAGATCTCGGCGATTCGCGATCCATGGCGCTCAGACGATTTCTCAGCCTCCAGAAGAGACTGAACGCGGATCCAGTTCTTAAACAAGAATATCATCGTATTATGGATGAATACATTGATCTTGGCCATATGTCGCTCGTTCGTGACGAATCACGATCCGGATATTATCTTCCGCATCACGTGATTGCCAAGTCGACGAGCACGACAACAAAAATGCGCGTAGTATTTGACGCGTCAGCCAAAACAAGCCAAGGGATATCATTGAATGACACCTTGATGGTCGGTCCAACCATTCAATTAAAATTGTTCGAACATCTTCTGCGATTCCGGGGTCATAAATATGTAATTACCGCGGACATAGCGAAGATGTATCGACAAATTTGGATCCATTCAGACGACCGTCGTTATCAACGGGTGTTTTGGGTCCAGAATGATAAAATACGCGTATTCGAGCTGAAAACGGTGACGTTCGGCGTGTCTTCAGCTCCGTTCCTCGCGATACGAACAATTCAAAAACTCGCGAGTGATGAAAGTGCGGATTTCCCGGTCGGCGCTGAAGCTCTGAGTCGCGATTTATACGTGGATGATTTATTATCAGGAGCAGACAGCCTCGAAAGAATCATACAGATTCGAAACGAGGTAATTGAAATATTAAAACGTGGCGGATTTGATATACGACAATGGACGTCGAATCACCCGCGAGCTTTGAACAATTTAATCGAGAAAAGCGCGAATATAGAATTTCTCACGGACGAGAACCCGATACACAAAACTCTGGGCATCTCGTGGAACGCGCAACATGACAATTTTTTATACAGCGTGAAAGCCATACAATCATCCGAAAGAGTGACTAAGCGATACATTTTATCGGAAGTCGCCAAAATTTTTGATCCTCTCGGTCTACTCGGTCCTGTTATTCTCGTATCAAGGCTGCTTATGCAGAAATGTTGGAAAACAAAGACTACTTGGGACGAATCCGTGCCTAGCGCATTATATTCAGAATGGCAATCATTCGCCAAACAACTTTCATTAATCGACAACTTAAAGATCGATCGATATATATCGATAAATAATCCGATCGATATTCAAGTGCACGGATTTTGTGACGCGAGCAAGACGGGCTACGGAGCTTGTTTATACGTGCGCTCTCGCGACGGAGAGGGGGAAACTCGCGTTCGACTATTCTGTTCGAAGGGGCGTGTCGCTCCATTGAAAGAACAAACAATACCTCGACTCGAACTCTGTGGCGCACTAATATTGGCGCGATTGTACAACGAAGTCCGTAAAACACTAACTTTTTGCATTAGTAAGACGATTTTTTGGTCAGACTCAACAATAGTTTTGCAATGGCTGCAGAAGCATCCGAGCGTGCTGAAAGTGTTCGAAGCAAACCGCGTGGCCGAGATCCAAGAGGTTAGTAAAGACGCAGAGTGGCGACACGTTCGAACTGACCAAAATCCAGCTGACGCACTCTCCAGGGGTCAACTCCCTAAAGAGTTTTTAAAAAACATCTCGTGGTTTCGCGGGCCATCGTGGTTGTCTCAGGACGAATCCGCGTGGCCTTGGTCGACTGAAATACCGGAAGACAATCAATTACCCGGGATAAAAAGACTATTTTGTGCGGTTATACAATTAAAACCAGAGGAAATTTTCGAAAAATTTTCCTCCTATACGCGACTGATTCGCGTTGTCGCGTATTGTTTACGTTTTCTGCGCACAAACAAGAACAAGGGTGCGCTGACAGTGAAGGAAGTCGAAGGAGCCGAACAACGCGTGATTCGATCGATTCAACAGACACAATTTCAAGATGAAATCGATCGTTTGCGTACTATGGGAAGAGTAAAATGCGCAAAACTCGGATCTTTAAATCCAATCATCGACGACGAGGGCTTACTTCGTGTCGGCGGTCGAATAAGCAAGGCCGACGTACCGTCAGATCAGAAGAACCCCGTGCTTCTTCCTTCCCGTCATCACGTGACAGACCTTCTGATTAGACATATACACGAGGCGTTCTACCATACCGGAATCCAATCGACACTATACAACATCCGGCAGCGATTTTGGATATTAGACGGGAGAAACCAGGTTCGCAAAATCGTTCAGCACTGTACGAAATGCATGCGTTTTCGACCCGTACCCGTGTCTTATAAAATGGCAGACTTGCCGAAATCACGGATTGATAACGCACCGGCGTTTTATCATACGGGCATCGACTACTTCGGTCCTATGCTCGTCAAAGAGAAAAAACACCGTAATCGTGGTAGCGTGAAGGTCTACGGCTGTGTGTTCATCTGTATGTCAATAAAGGCCATTCACATCGAAATCGTGAGCGATTTGTCAACAGAGGCGTTTCTGGCGGCTTTGCGACGATTTATAGGCCGTCGAGGCACTCCGGCACACATTTACTCTGATAATGGGATAAATTTTGTCGGGGCAAACAGTCGGCTTCGCGAACTATACGCGCTGCGAGAGTCAGAGCAATTCCAATCACAACTTTACGAATTTACGTCAAGCAAAAGAATCAATTGGCATTTTAACCCCCCTCTCTCGCCTCATTTCGGAGGTCTCTGGGAAGCGGCTGTAAAGTCGTGCAAACATCACCTCAAACGCGTTATGCGCGATCGTTTGTTTACATACGAGGAATTGAGCACTTTAGCAATAGAGATTGAAGCCATCCTCAACTCTCGCCCATTGTGCCCTATATCCACCGATCCAAATGACCCAATTGCTTTAACGCCTGCACATTTTCTCGTCGGCAGACCACTCACGATGCTGCCGGAAAATAATTTATCTATTGTTTCAGACAACCGCCTAACATCGTGGCAGGTATTGACCAAAATGCGACAGGAGTTTTGGCGCAGAGGGCAGCTCGAATATTTAAGCGAGCTCCAAAAACGGCAAAAATGGATCGAACCAACGGCCAACATTCAACAAGATGCCGTGGTTCTGTTAATTGACAAAAATCAACCGTGCATGCAGTGGTGGCTGGGACGAGTGGTCGAGCTACATCCTGGGGACGATGGCGTGGTCAGAGTGGTCACTGTCAAAATGACACAAAGAGTGTATAAGCGAAATACGACATCGATTTGCCCTTTACCCACAAATGCTTAAAATATTTTTCATATCGTTTATCGCGATCAAATAAAAAAAAATGTAAAAAAAAATTCGAAGACATGCGATGACGATTATTTCAGACTCATTAACTATTATTTCATGCAATCTTATATCTTGACGATCTATATTCGATAATACGTCATTCTATCACTATGATTTTATTACTATTGATATTATTATTATTTTTGTTCTTGAATTATTTTGCTCGTGAACACTCCCAATGGGGGGAGGATGTTTGGTGATTGATGTTTATTTTGAATTTTTGATTTTTTAATTGTAAAAATGTTAAAGTATAATCATGATCATTATTATTGTCAAATAAAATTATAAACGCGTGATTATAATTATAAATCAATTTTAATACGTTTCACTTTCCTCAACCATATGTTAAGGGAGTTTTGAACGTTTCGATCTTACACCGTTAGATAGATGCGCTCTTTAGCCCGGGTCAACACATGGTGACCAGGTCTCTCGTTGATGATGGGGCAAGCGTATACCCACAAATTTTTCAAGAGTCAGTCGAACGACGCGCTTCGGCGAACAATGTATACGGTAGACTCTCCGGTTCTCGAACGCATTCAATCTGACGAGATTGACGAGAAAACCTTCTTTCTGTCAGAGATCGAGAGAACAGCAACAGCTCCAGATTCTCTGATCCTTGCAGTTATCAAAATATTCAAGAGGACGGCAACGGCTCAAGATCCTCTGATCAGACCGTATTAACGGTACAAATATCGAACGGCGATATCAATACGCGAAAATCGTGACGGTGTGAGACGAACCGGCATTACCCTGTATATAGAAAGACGTGTAAAAATGCAAAAAATGTAATCTATTACGCAGTGGGTTTTTATGCCTCAAGGCTTTTCCCACATGAGCCAATAAACAATATTACAGTTTGGTGGCTCGAATATCGCGAGTTTTTATTTATTAAAGAATTATTTAACCTTTATCCCATTATTATTTAAATGATTAAAAAAATACCGAGGTCACTTCGCAAAGAAGGAACTTCGACAATACACATGCCATTGAAATTTCAATTTCGGGTATATTATTATTCAAAAAATGTGTATTAAAATTAATATACGCGATTATTTTAAAATCACTTCACATGTCTGAATTTTCATATTCATTGCATGAAAATTACGTCACCGTAGCTGAATGAATGGTTGTCAAATTTGTTATAAAAAATATATAGCCCTTGCAAAATAATTTAATATGCATAGTTTACCGGCCCCAAAAAGAAATTCATCGAAAAAAAACAAAAATCTGCACGAATTGTCCGATCTAATTTCTCTCTGAGACCGGGAATCGAACCCTCGACCCTACCTACCATCCTACCTATCTACCTAACACGCTACCTATTACGCTATCGACTACTTGTGAAGTTCCTCAACTTGTATGATATATGAATGCTGGAGTGCCGAAAAAATAATAGTATATGCTTTTGATTGAGCATGACAGTTGGTTTTTGATTTGCGAATTCGAATCCCCTGACCCCTCATAAGTTATGTGAACTTTATTCCAGAATACATGAACCCTCATAACTTAAGTGATCCCTCAGAACTTACTGTACCCCTCATAACTTAATTTCGCGATCTCTGACCCCTCGTAGATTATGTAAAGTCGCAAAACTTACTTCTATGCTCCCTGTCCCCTCATAAGATAAGTGACCCCTCATAACTTAATTTCGGAACTTCTAACCTCTCATAAGTTATATAAACCCTCCAAGCTGGTTTGAATAAAACCGTGACCCTCATAAGTTAAGTGACCTTTCATAACTTAATTTCAGGGCCGCTGACCCCTCATAAGTTATATGGACTCTTTAAACTTTATTCCAGAATACCTGATCTCATTAATGAAGTGACCCTTTATAATTTAATTTCAGAGCCCCTAACCCCTCATAAGTTATGTAAACCCTTAAAACATGTCTGCACAAAACCGTGGCCTCTTATGAGTTAAGTGACCTCCCATAACTTAATTTCGGGACGCCTGACCCCTCATAAGTTATGTGAACTCTCAAAACATTATTCCAAAATACCTGACCCCTCATAACTTAAGTGACCCCTCATAACTTAATTTCGTGACCCCTGACCCCCCGTAGGTTTATTAAAGCCGCAAAATTAATTCCAGCATTTCTGACATATACATTTGAAATTTGAGCTTCACGAGCAAAACTCGGGGTTCTATGGTTATGTTCCTTTTTTAACTACAAGTACTGTACTTACTGATGTTAAGTTGACAATGCAATTTTGACTTTTTCAGTTTTTATTTTTCTAATATTTTGGCGGTAATTTGGCGGTACAACAACAAAATGCTCATTAGACTATATAAAAGAAATCGATAATTTTTATTGTAGCATTATACAACCTTAACCTATACTTGGACATAAAAAAATAATACTCGCGAAAGATGGGGCTGGTCCTTGAAGATTTAGAGGTATCTCATCGGACTTTTGTCTTTTTTATTTCGTTAATATACTGAAAAAAAAATTCGTGTCGCCAAATGAATTTCGGTTGGCACAAACCCGCCACGGGGTTAAATACGGCGAACCCCATGGCGGTATTGAGTCAATCCCATGGCTATGGTAACTGAAAACTCTCAATGTCATTCGTCCAAATGTGCTGTTGTAAAAGGTTTATGCTTCCATTCAATAGCCGAACGTATTTGGGTTCAATAAAATGCTTTTTTGAGTTGACTAATATCGAGTTGCATCTAACCGGTAATTAGTCCAACCAACACATAAAATTGTTGGTTCCATAAAATGCTATTTTGCACTGTAACTAAAATAGAGTTGTACCTAACCAGTAATTAGTCTAATCAACACAAAAAATGATTGATTCAATAAATTGCGGGTTTAATAATTGTTGCTGAACATATTGTAAAAAATCTGTAGCTCTTGCCAAATTATTTAATATGCATAGTTTAACAGCCCCAAAAAGAGATAAATGGAAAAAAAAGAAAAATCTGTGCTAATTCTCCGATTTAATTTTTAAGTTAATAAATACTCGGGAGGAATAAAACATATAAGTGATAGGTAGCGTATCAAGAGACGCGGCAGCATCTCGGCTTTAAGTATTAAAATTAGGTCTAATCTAACGGCGTTTTATACCAATACGGCAAGAAGTTTGGTTTAATTGAAAGATTATTGGTTCAAAGCTTATATGTTTTGCTCAGCTGTTCCTGCGACTCACTCAGTGAATATATATACCCGTAGTGAGTAGTGTATATAGCCAATTCAACAATACATTCGTTACATCGGCAAGAGTCGCGGGGTTGGCTGAACGGAATAGTTTGTCACAACAACTTGACCGTTTGTTGATTCAGCAAAGTCTGTTGAATTGCTTCACAGGTATAAATTATTTATCTTAACTGCGATTTCGTTTAGATGAATTGAAATTATTTTTATTACAACATGTCATGTGATGCTAAATCAACTGTATTGAAAGGTTCAATTAAACGACAAACTACTTTAGCCAATGGTTTTTTTTTATTGAACTAATTTCACAAGATTAGATACAACTACACGTGTAATTGATTAGCATGCGTACAGAAGTTTGGCTCAACCGGAAAAACTATTTATTCGAAACCAAATGTGTTCCATTCAACGGTACTTGCAGTTGAATTAATGTATGCCTGGCAACAGAACCATGGGGTTAGCTCAATGAAATTCATTTTGTTGTATCAAAATAGTGTTAGTTGATGTACATGAATTTTCTTTGAGTGAATGGAAAAACGGTCAACTCCACGGCGGGGTTGGCTGTATTTTCTTTTTCAGTGTACGTAAATAACGAATTTGCATGAATAAAACATACATTTTTTTATTTTTAAATGGAGAATATATTCTAAACTTATGTATAAATACTGAATATAGGGCGTTCCATCCCAAATCGGACAGTTTGAAAATCTTTTTTTTTTTATTTCCTCAATTTTTTTATATTTTTTAGTTCTCATCAAATGCACTTGCTGTTAAATTTTTAGATTTTTTTGATTACCCGTTCAAGAGATATTAAACTAACAAAAATCCCGTTTTTTTTTTAGTTTTTGTTTCAAACATCTATATATTCGACAATTTTTAAGACTAGTCCGAGCGTAGGATTTCCATAACTACTTTTTTCTCGATTTTTTAAAATTAAAATTTTTGTTTTTTATAAATTATTATGAATACCAATTTTTTTTACAGTATAGTATTTTTTTCAATATTAAGAATTTATTTTGACACTTTTTTATTGTTAATAAGTTCTTAAAATTAATAAGTAATCGTTAAGTCTGTTTATGAACAATAATAACAACAGTTTCGATTTATTCACGTATTTTTTTGAAAACCTTACATGTACGATTATTTCCTGAAATAGAATATGCCTTGCCAATACGTTTCCGTTGCTCATTGGAATAATTGAATGAAATTCTTGTGTTCCCCTGTGATTGACTTCACAGTATTGTATCGCAAATAAAATCTTTCTTTTGTATCTAAATAAAGTTTCTCAGGTGAAAATTTGACAGCAGCGTTCGGTACACTATTCAGATTCAATGCCTACTCATAGAATTCTTGAACTGTTGTTATTTGCTCTTCGATTAATTATTCATTTCAAAAATCTGTTAATAATGGAATAGTGTCAAAATTAATTCAAAATAATGATTGAAAATATACTATACAGTAACAAAAATCGGTATTCATAATAATTTATGAAGAAAAAAAAAATTTATTTTCTATAATCGAAAAGATTAGATGGTAGTTATGGAAATTCCACGATTGGACTAGTCTTAAAAATTGTTGAATAGATAGATGCTTAAAACAAAAATTTTTTTAAAAAATATTTTAAAAACGCGATTTAAAGTTTAGAACTCAAAAAACTTATTCAGAAACATGTCGAGTATTTTTGTTGTATTTTTTTACTGGAAAGGCCATTGAAAAACAAAAAATTTGAAAAATAAAACTGTACTTTGGACCATTATCAAAGAAGTTATGACCAAAATACCAAAGAGAGCGGTTCTTTTTGTTAATTTAATATCTTTTGAACGGGTAATCAGAAAAATCAAAAAATGTAACAGCAAGTGCCTTTGATGAGAACTAAAAAATATAAAAAAAATTGAGGAAATAAGAAAAAAGTTTTTCAAACTGTCCGATTTGGGATGGAACCTCCTCTATTAAGTATTTATACATAAGTTTAGAATATATTTATAATTTAAAAATAAAAAAATGTATGTTTCATTCATGCAAATTCATTATTTACGTATTAACAAAATAAAAAAGACAAAGATCCGATCAGATACCTCTCAATCTTGAAGGACCGGCCCCATCTTTCGCGAGAATTATTTTTTTATGTCCAAGCATAGATTAAGATTGTATAAAGATAATAAAAAATTATCGATTTTTTTTGATACAGTCTAATGAGCACCAATGCATACGCGGGGTGTCGTGGGTCGCGAAGAAAAGAATTCAGTTTTTTATCGATTGAAAATATCTCAAATTATTATGATCTCTACCGTGGTGGGTACTATTATTCACGAGCCTTTCTGAATTTCTTAAAATTTTCGCGATTTCTTATTTTTCCGCTGTATTTTTCGAAATTTCTATAAATTCGAATTTCTCGATATCTTTCTTAATTCTAAATTTTTATATTGTCTTCAATTCTAGATGTTCGCTAATTCTCAAATTTTTCGAATTATTATTTGTTCGGTGTTTTCGAATTTTTGCTTAAATCTAATTTATTCAACATTTTCTCAATATTTCGCAATGTTTCAATTTTTCCTCAATTTTTCGTAATTTTCCAAATTTTTCTCAGTCTTCTGCAATATTTTCAAAACTTTCTCAATTTTTCATATACTTGTTTTACGAGGTCCCACGTCGGGCGCCATTTATAAGAGAAATCCGAAAATTAATAAAATGATCACACCAAAAATTAAATTAATAAAAACAAATTGAATGAATTTTATTATCAAAGTTATATTATTAATCACAAGATTTAAAAAAAGCAAATGATTAGATCGGGCGCCAGCTGGTTTTTCGGTCCAGCAACCTCACAATTTTTTCTTTAAAATAACGCAAAAACAAAAATAAACAATGAACGTAATAATAATAATTAATCTCGTATGTGCGCAAAATAATGTAATAATAATGATAATGATCCTTAATAATGAATCGCACGAGAATAATACAAAGGAAAAGACGATTTTTCGTCGCGCAAAATATTTCGCGTGGCGAAGGCTATTTTTCGCCCTTGGCTTTGACCGCGCGTCAGGGTGGCTCCCGACGACGCGTACTTTGCGTATCGCGTAACTTGCGTTGGCCAATCATGTGTCGCTGTAAGCTTTCCGGTCGATAATAGAATGGAATTACGGTTCGCCGATTGGTAGCGCAAGTTACACGATACGCAAAGTACGCGCCGTCGGGAGCCACCCTCACACAGAGGAATATCGCAAAAGGGGAGGGGGGTACTGGGGGGAAATGGAACGCGGAAAGGCAGGTATGCTAACTCGGGATTTTTCTCGCAAAAATTATTACTCAATATCTCAGGGCTAGCTTATCGTGGGTCGCCGTCGCTACGACCTCTTAGTTATTACCGCGATATTAATTTTATGACGCAAGACTCGAATAATGGAACAATGAAAGGGAAAAAGGAGGGGGAGTCAAATACGCACACGCCACGACACCGAAAAATTTACAAAGAAAAATTCTCGGGGAAATAATCACTGTACTCACTCTTTCGCTGCTTATTTCGTCTTCAAATGTCTTCTTCGTCTTATTTCCGAGATCCCCTAGCGGATTCGCACAATCGTCGTTTTGAGGTTGTTCTGGAGTCGTCTTGAGACGACGGTCTTTTGAAGGTTGAAATGAAGCTGCAAAATAGGATAAGAACTGCAAAACGACCCCATTTGAACGGTCGCTATTGCACAGAATTGAACCACGAAAGAACTTACGATCAACCGTCATTGACTGGTCGTGTAACCAAGAAACAACCAACAAGCAACAACTGAAACAATTTTGCAGTTCCCCTTGTGAGTGGTTGTTTTTCGGTTACATAACCAGATATGAACTACGAGTCAACTAGCTGCTTTGTATAGTCACTCAACCATCAGAGAACCCAAAAGCATCAACTATCGTAAATCGATTGATGACGAGAACAGCTTTTTCAGTTGATGCCCGCAATTAAATTATTAAATAAGTTAAAAAGTAACTTGATTGTTAACTTAATTTAATAATTTAATCACGGTTTTTCGAATATTCACCTTTCAAATTTCATCAAAATTTAAGCCTTTTGATTGGTTTATGTATTTTGTCCAGCTAATCAGAATGCTCGAATCAAATAAAACGTGATTTGTTTCCCCGAAGCTCAGAAGGGGTGGGGGCCCGCTTTTTTCTCTATGCACCGGGGCCTTTGTCCACCTAACTACGTCACTGACGACCCCGCGATGGGCCCGTAGCGCCACAGCTGCTTGTGGCTAACCTCACTATGTGTCACTATCATGATGTTTGTCTAATAATTTGCCATTTTTCGGCCGTGCTTTTTGCTTGGGGTCAATTATTCTTGATTTGTGATGTGTGTTTTATAGTGAATATATCCGAAAATTATATACGATCGAAAATGAATATGTTTTCCGAAAATATTCATTGACGACTTCTTTCGCTCATCGAAAATAAATTTTTTGTCGTTACGCGTGGATAGCAGTGGAAGTGAGATTGTGTTTTCACGCGATGATTCTAAAACTGTTGTGAATTTACGATTGTTAGTACTTAATGGTGATTATGACATTTTTTTGTTTTCTTCATTGGTTCATGCATTAAAATATTTTTGAAACATCAAAAAAATTGAATACTGTTAAGAAAAATGGTTTATATTATGTGAAAAATTTCCCGAAATATTTTTCGTGTTGCAGAAATAATTTAGCAGCTACAGAAAAGACAAAGGAAAAATGTTGCCACTTCAAAAACTTTGCGATGTTTGCCCTGAAACCTGAATTCTTCGAACTGTCTGTGTATGATTCAGAAAAGGCCACCCAATGGATTGGACTGTTACTAGTCTCATTTTGTTCGGGACAATTTCCCATCGGGGATGAGTGTGGCACATTTTTATTTTAAGCGAATTCAAGTTTGAGGGGGACATTAATCTGACAAGCAAAACTGTCTCAATAATTATGGAACTGCTCTGTCCTTCTGAAACGGGGGCCTAAAAAAATGTACCACTCTCATATCCAATGGGAATTCGTTACGAAGAAAATGAAGCTAGTTGGAGTCCGATCCGTCAAACAGTTCACGATATATCAGACGAAAGGTCCAAAGACGGAAGTCTTTTTTGAACCACGCACAGACTGAAAATTCTCAAAACTCTTTGTATCAGGGTACCAGTGGACCTTAAGGTTTTTTCCTCAAGTTAAAATTAAGCTTAAAGAGCATAAAGGAATATAACTTAATCGTTACATTTATATGTAAAGCTTGAAAAAAGATCTTGCAGTTTTGCAATTTCAACTTCTCAATAGATTCAGTCCCCTTACAAAATGCATTGGACTTTATGTTTCACCTTATTCATTCTTTGCTGCTTATCTACTTTCAGCATATGACGTTTTTTTCCTTCTCACGAAAAGGTCAAAAGCCTAAAACTACATTTCTAAGAATGAACGTTCGCAAAACTTCAAAGATGGTTATATTCGGGTTTTTAAGAAGTCGCTATTAGGTTATGCAACCATGAAATAACCAAAAGGCATTGGTCTTCACGTCGTCGCATTTCAGTTGCTTCTTGGTCGTTATTACGTTATACAACCAATCAACAACCGAGTTGTTTTGCGGTTGCAATGGGGTTCGACGACTGTCCGATAACCATATATAACCTACATTTTGATGTCTTGAAAACGTGTCCCGTTTCAGTTGTTTTGTGGTTGCTTTTCGGTTGCTAGGTTGTTTCGTGGTTCATTTCTGTGCAATAATCACCGGTTGCATTTCAATCATTCGGTGGTTGTGCAAATCCGCTAAGGTCTCTTTTCCCCGATCCCCCTATTTACGCCTTTGTTCACTATCTGTTACATATTCATGCAGCGGCTGAGCAAGCGCGCCACGGTGGCGCATTGTTGCACCACCCCTGTCATGACGATTCAGAAAGTCTAGTCGAGTACAGACCAAAAGCAAGAATCATTTTAAATATCTATGTCTTGTGACGTGATTTTTCAGAATCACGGCCACAAAGTCAGAAACGCTCTCGCAAAAACGTATCGTTCTCATTTTGTTGCCCGATTCAGTAAAGTAAAGAACACGTGTTTTCGCTCCAGTCGCGTTTCGAGTACGTGACGAATATTTTTGGTTCTGTTTCGGTAAGAAAAGTTTGGAAAAGGTCGCGCGCTCGAATCCGTCGTGAAAAAATATGTCTCCAGGTAAGGAGTTGCCCGATGGAGGAGAGCGCCGACGAGAAGTCTCGGTGGAATTGTCAAAGGTCCGGCTGCAATGCCCCAACGTAAAAGGAACCACGAGCTGGAGAGCAGGCGGAGAGTGTTACGTGCAATGGTTGGGAAGCATTGCACCGCGTTAAGTGGAGTAGAGCCTTGCTTTCGCTCGGGTTCCAGGAGAAGCTGCCACCGAGATCCTGAACACGCTATCGAGGATGACAATTCTCCAATCACGCTCTCGGAAACGTAACAAAAGAAGAATAATGAGGCAGCAGCTATCGGTAAGAGAATTTGGATGATTATCCAAATTGTCGACAAGAGATTAAGAGAGTCGGTCTCCGATCGCCGTCGAGATAAGACCTCGCGCTCTCGCTACTGTGTCCGCTCTGTATTGACACTCGGTCTCGCTCTCTCTCATTTGCGCTACGTGTAACGTGCCCCGCTCTCGCTTGTGTGGTATACGCGCGCCCCGCGGCTGTGTGTGTGCCCATCGATTTGACAAGTGCTCTCGCATCCCAGTAACGGAGAAAATTCGTTTTGCTCTCGACGAATATCCCACTCGAGATATTCAAGTGCAGTGTGAAGTGCATCGGTACTGAGTTCTCATGTTTCGGAAAAAATTGATCTCGCAACGCCCTGAAGAAAGGAATATCATTCAGTCGAGCGATTCGTACGTTACGAGTCCGCTCACGCTCCCGAATTTGAATCCGTTCCCGCGCTACTTCCTGACCCTCAACTCCGACCCTCTCTACCATAACCCGCATTCTGAGCGGCCGCGCATTTCCGCAATCGCTCATCCCCGTTCGTTCGTTCCGTCCGTTTGTTCTGCCCTGTTTCGTCCGTGCGGGAATCGAGTTCTTCTGACTCGATTCCCAGTTGAGCCCGGTTAGCCCACGGGCGAAATAAAAAGTGCGTTGCGGGAATCGAGGTCTCCCCACTCGATTCCCAGTTTAGTCCGGTTAGCCCACCGGCGAAATCAAAAGTGCATTCGTGGAGTCGAGCCCTTCCCACTCGACTCCCAGGTATGACCGGTTTGTTAATTTCCGGGGAAACAAAAATTAACTGGCGCCCACCAGGAATGTTTGGGACGTTCCGGGCGGGGGTGACGGTCGAAGGTGTCGGAATCGGTATCGTCTCGATCTCGTCAAAAGAGAAAGAAAATCTGTCACAGTCTTTTGAAACTGCAATATACAGTGTTATAGAATCTTCTTCTTAAATAGTTCACCTTCCCAGAAACATCACTCAGGTTACTTCATTTGGCGACGAGGATCAAAAGGACCGGCGACGCGTTGTGAGGTTCATGAAATTCAACTTGTAACCTCAAAACGATACCCGGAACACAGGATGGCGATGACCGGTGCAAATGTGGCCTGAGGGCCTTTCATAGGATGCTTGGAACCATATAAGGCGTCTACATCCTGGGAGAGCGATCGCGAAAGGCTTGAATTTTTCTTTGAAGCGAATAACATCGATAACGATAACACAAAACGAGCTATTTTCTTAACAATGGTAGGGAACATGACGTACGAAGTTATCCGTTCGCTCGCGACACCCGTAGCACCCAAAGATTCGACGCTGGCGGGAGCTTTTTGATAAACTGAGCAGCCACTACAACCCGACTCCCAAAGAAATTGTACAATGATACAATTGTTACAAGAGGGTACAAATGAAGGACGAGTCGATAGCTGATTTTGTGGCGACGCTAAGGAAACTGAGTCAACACTGTAACTTTACGGAGCTGCGAGATCAGATCGAGTGCGGTGTACAAGATGAATCCCTACAGAAAAGATTATTCGCAGAACCAAATCTTACCTTGAACAGGGCATTCGAGTTGGCAACAGCTGCCGAAGCAGCACAGAAAAACGTCTTGGATGTACGTCTTGTGACAAGAAAAAACTGTGCTTCCGTTGCACAGGAAAACATTTGCCGGATAACTGCAAGTTCAAGGATGTTAAGTGTGATTTCTGCGAAAAGACGGGGCACATTATGAAAGCTTGTTTCAAAAAAAAAGATAGGAAAAACAGAAACAATGCAACATCGTCGAAGATGACCAAGAAGATGGAGCTTATGGCTTATATGCGATCGATGCTGGCTACGGGTCTACCCAGCGTATCACAGCCCGAGTCGAGCTGAAAGATACGCCAATTTCAATGGAGGTGGATTCGGGATCGGCTTTCGCCTTGATCTTGGAACGATCGTGGGATGGAATCCGAAAACCGAGGCAGCAACTACGGCCGTCAGCCGTCAACTTGGTATCGTACTGCAAAAAAGTTGTACACATTCTGGGTGAGGCTACAGTTAAGGTTCTACACAAAAATAAAATTGCGCATTTACCTTTGCTGATAGTAGGCGGTAATGGCGGCAGCCTAATTGGTAGAAACTGGTTCGGGAAGCTGGGCATAAATGTAACAGGAGTTCATAGAGTCACGTCGGAAGCAATTAGAAGCGACGTGCCGCACGAGTTCCAAGAGGTATTCACAAACGAGCTTGGGCAATATAAAGGCCCAGGGATCGTGATTCAACTCAAACCGAGAGCAAAGCCCAAGTTCCTGAAGGCAAGAAAGGTTCCGCTTGCAATCAGAAACGACGTCGAAAAGGCAATTGAACAATTGGTCCAGCAAGGAGTATACCAACCCATTCAGCACTCCGAATGGGCAACACCTGTGGTAGCAGTTCGGAAAAGCGATGAATCCATAAGGTTGTGTGGACATTATCGCAGCACAGTCAATCCTGCCATAGAAAGCGATGCGTACCCGTTACCAAAGGTCCAAGAAATACTAGCGGCTATGTCGGGCGGGCAAGTATTCTCGAAGCTAGACCTTAAACAAGGTTATCAACAACTGACGGTCGACGACGAGTCGGCTAAGGTGTTAACCGCAAACACCCACCGAGGGCTGTTCAAGGTTTGCAGGTTAGCTTTTGGAGTAAAAGCAGCTGCTGGAGCCTTTCAGTGGACGATGGAAGACGTCATAAGAGGCCTTGAGGGAGTCATCGCTTTCCAGGACGACATATGTATCTCAGACAGCACTGTTGTATAGATTGCTCGAAAAAAACGCCCGTTGAAGGTGGACGGGAAGCCACCGCAGAGCTTTCGAAAACATGAAAGAGCTGTTGCTAGCGGATTCAGTACTGACTCAGTACAGGCTAGACATACCGTGTTAGCCCATAGGTTTCCCCATGGATCCGAAAAACCAATTGCATACGCGTCTCGGACTCCTGGCAAGAACGAGCGGAATTATGCTCAGTTAGATAAAGAAGCGTTGTCCATTGTATTCGGTGTTAAGCACTTTCATCAATATGTGGCCGGGAGGAACGTCACGATCATCACGGATCACCAGCCTCTCCTGGGAATTTCGCAGCCCAACAAACAGATACCAGCGTTAATATCACCAAGGCTTCTGTGTTGGTGCTTGTTCCTATCGGGCTGCGAGTACGACCTCGAATACAGGCAAGGAAAGTTCCACGCAAACGCAGACTGTTTGAGCCGGCTTCCCTTGCAGTCAGCTGTGGACGAACCAGGTTCGCCAGGAGATGTTTTGCTCTTGGAGGCAACAGAAGAGCCATTGATTCAGGTCCATGTCGTGAGCAACAACAAAAAAAGAGCCGGTGTTATCATTGGTCTCAAGATGGGTTCTACACGGATGGCCTAAAGATTTGCCAACGGAAGAAAACTACAGTTCGTACCTGCAACGAAGAAATGAGCTATCGATTCACAAAGACTGCGTTCTATGGGGAAACAGAGTGGTTATCCCTCAAGCAATCAGACCGGCAGTGCTTAAAATGCTTCACGCAAGCCACCTGGGAATGACGGCAATTAAGGCGTACGTGCAAAGTTATGTATGGTGGCCCAAGATGGATGCAGCAGTTGAGGATGCCGTACCGGGTTGTTGTCAGTGCCAAATGCATCGCAATGACCCACCAAGCAACCCTCCGAGAAATAAGGAAAAACCTAGCAATCCGTGGTCAACACTACATCTCGATTTTGCGGGGCCCTTCAAGGGAAAAACGTTTCTGATTACGGTAGATACGACTTCCAAATGGCTCGACGTACAAATCACCTCAAGCATGTCCTCTGAGGAAGTGATAAGATGCCTCAGGAGCCTGTTCGCGACTCATAGTATTCCGGACAAAATTATCACGGACAATGGCACAGCGTTCACTTCCGAAGAAATCAGAAGTTTTTTTTAAAGCCAACGGGATCTCGTAAAGTACATCGGCTCCATACCATACGGTTAGCAACGGCCAAGCAGAGAGAATGGTACAACATACAAAGGCCCTGCTTATGAAACTGGAAGGCAACGTAACGCTGCGGCTAGCTATATTGCTATTCCGACACCACACAACCCCGCATGCGGTGACGCAGAAAACTCCGGCAGAAATCCTCATGGGTAGACGATTACGCACCGCGATGGACAAATTACACCCGGACAACCTTGTAGCGAAGCAGACTCCACCAGAATCAGCGGGCACACCGAGAGCATTCAAGGTGAGAGATGAAGTGTAAGTTCGAAATTATACACATGTCCCTAAGTGGTTGCCCGCGAGGGTGATCGAAACTGTAGCGGGAGAAATAGCGCGTAGGCACGTTGACCAAATCAGGAAAAGCGTTGAAAACCAACAAGCCGTAACGAAAATGCCAGAGGTCAAAGATGCTCTGAAAAGTTTCCCGAGGGACGTGGCTAGGAATCGTAGTACTCAGCCCGAAAACCCAAAAATCATTCCCATACCAAATGGAAATGACGAACGGGAGGGAACAGGAGTTCAAGTCCAAGAGAACTACGGGACGAGAAATGAAGCGAGAGATCCGGTTATCAGTCCAGCCTATGAGGAGTGCCCGCGGTCCGATAATCCAAGGCCTGTAGTCGTAGCACCTGCGACCCCAAGGAGATTATCGAGACAGCGACGTACTCCAGGTCATTTGAAGGATTTCATAACATCTCAAAGGGAGAGATATGTTACATATTCATGTAGCGGCTGAGCAAGCGCGCCACGGTGGCGCATTGTTGCACCATCCGAGTCACGACGATTCAGAAAGTCTAGTCGTGTACAGACCAAAAGCGAGAACTATTTTAAATATCTATGTCTTTGGTAACTGCAATAAATATTGGTATAGTATCTTCTTCTTAAATAGTTCACCTTATCAGAAACATCACTCAGGTTACTTCACTATCTAAATTTCAACGCAAAAATCTCTATCAAGAAGTACGTGTAGCTTCGCTCACGTTTATTCTCGGAATGAGGCCAAAATGGCCGCAATCTAGCTCGATGAGCGAATCGATGGGTGAGGGGGTGTGAGAGAGGGGAACGTCGTTTTCTTCATGTCGCGTTGGTCAATGAGGGGAATGAGGAGGGGAAGGAGTCTCGTCGTTCTCCTTGTCGCCACGCAGAGCTCGATGCAGGCGTGTTACGATCGGATAAAAAATGTATATATATTTTGTGCGGATCTCTCGACTCGCTATCCTCCCGCGACCGTGCTTATAGACCGACGAATTAACTTGCGATACTGACCCGGTAAATTCAAATTCGTATATGGAAATAATCTAAAGCAATGCATTTTCCCATAGGATAAAATATACATTAATTATTATTATGTGTACATGTAGTTGTATAAGATTTTACTTTTCAGATATTATTCTTAGGATGCTTTTGTAAACATCTGCTGTCTCGTCTTCTTTTGTCCTCTTAAAAACTTTCTCTTGAGATCCTTTTTTGGTAAACTCTTCAGATAATTTATAGCATTTCGCATGCGTCGCATTTTAGCGACGAACAACTGCAGACCACACGTGCAGTCGTGAAAGTAAAATTATGAAAAAAACCCATTGTATCGAGTTTTTCAAGTGCGTACGTGATTTTTCTTCGACTTCCCAGACTGCAACTTTTCTTTTCCTCATGTAATATAGAAATTTGAAATCCGAGCTTTACGAGTAAAACTCGGAGATACAGCGTGTCTAGTGAAGAACAAGCACGGGGCATCTGGCTTTTGTATCCGCTAGAAGAACGTTGTGAAATACCGGACCCTTTCCTTAAGGCGAAAGAGAGAGCGCGTATAGAGTCCTGCAATTTGGTAGGGATGAAGAGGAAGACAGAGACATGGTTAGACTTTAGAAAGAGAGAGAGAGAGAGAGAGAGAGAGTAAGAAAGGACCACCGAGGCCCTGACTGTTTGGGCCGCACGTCCTCTGCGAGGGACGATTGTGTGTGTGCGCGTATATGTGTATGTTCCCGAGAATGTATATGTGTATGCGCATGGCATGAGTGTGAGAGGGTAAGATGCAGGCTTACTCTCACTCTCTCGGGCCTTCGAGCTTGAGGAGGGTAGAATTTGTTAGAAATAAGCTAAGGTAGTCAGAATATTCTTGGCTGCCAGACTGTTCGGTCGCATTTGAGCTTTCGAGGAGTATTCTTAAATCACGCGAAAACTTGCAATACTTAATCAAAGTTTTGTTATTAACTGTTTGTTAATATCTCGTATCAAACGTTCGATTCATGAAAGTTCATTTTCTTGATTGTTTTTAATCTACATATCTGTGTTTGCTTTACTTAAATTCTCCGCGCCATCGTGCTATTTTAATAGCAACTCCAGAGACGAATCCCTATCCTTGGATTGGTTTGAAAAGGCCAATAAACGACGACCTCAGCAGGCTTCCGCTCTTGGGTCGAAACAAAACTGGTGACAGCGGTGGGATTCGAACCCACGCCCTTTCGGGCTGATGTGTTTACGGTGAAAAAGAAAAAAAAACTCAATTAAAATTCACGCGATTCTTTTCCGGTTAAAATCTCGCAAAATAAACAATAATCGCTGTGAAAATTTGTGATTGTGATTTATAAAAAAATCGTGATTGTGACTTTCTGAGTGTTTACGAGCGCTGCGACAAAATAAAACCTTTGCGTGTCGCTGTGTTAAACACTGTGCGCTTCGACAACTCCTAAGTCACGACATCGCAGAAGGACGACTCGAAGACGACGCCAACGTGACGGATTGAGGGAAACTTTCCATCTCGCTTCCGAGGGTAATCTTTTTTTTTTGCCGGAGCTCAGCCGGCTGGACAGAGTAGCTCGGTTAAACCGTGGAAGGTGAGATCACTGGTAGAAACGCCGATATATTGACGGTCATCGTCACGATCGACGAGGAGACCCGCAACGCATCGACCGAGGGAGGACCTTGGAACGAACGCGAGGCTTGAGGTACATCGAAAGGGGGACGACCGATGACGCGGAAGCAGCGACCGTCAGGAGGAAAATTCGAGTGTTTTTTAACTGTGTTTTTTAAGGGACTGTGACAAAGACCCTGTTAGTGGACAAATTAAATTTTGCTTTTCTTTTTTTCATATCGAATTTTTCAGCTTAAATGTCGACAGTAGCCATCAAAAGGTCCCAAGTACTTGAATCCACATGTAATATGGGGCGTTCCACACCAACCCGGACACCATTTAGCTTCTGCATCTCCGATTTGTTTCAAAATTTTTTTTCAGTATTTTAAATAAAAAGTACGTTCAAAAACAAAAATCTTGAAAAAACGTCCTATTCGGCCCATTTTTCGCGAAGTTATATGGACGTTTACAAAAAAAAGAAACATATTTTTTGAAAAATCTATATCTTGAAAACGGATCGACAAAGAAATTGAAAAAATCATAAAGGCCTCCTTCAACCAATACTAAAACATAAAAAATTTTGAAAAAAATCGGAGATACGAAAGCTAAATGGTGCTAAATTTAATATCGAAAAAAAAATAGATTTCATCGTTTACTTATTATCTCGTTAGGCTTAAAAGTTGTGGAATGGATTGAAGTTGTTTACAAAAAAATTTTTAGAAAATCGATCACCACGTTTTTTTTTGTAAATCAAAAATTTATTTTTAAAAACAAAAATTTTGAAAATAACGTCCCATTTGGCCCATTTTTCGCAAAGTTATGGGCGTTTGAAAAAAAAAGTAGCCCGATTTTTGAAAAATCGATATCTTGAAAACGGCTCGACAAAAAAAAATTGAAAAAAATCATGATGACCTCTTTCAACCAATACTAAAAGATGAAAAATCTTGAAAAAAAATCGGACATGCCAAAGCTAAATGGTGTCCGGTTTGGTGTGGAACGCCCGATATATAAATATTCTTTTTGTGTAGATAGATGAATTTGTACACTGTACCGCCACAGGCTTTTTGAGTCTTGGTTTTACCTGTGGATTTCGGGCGAACGCCGGTACAGTAATA
Organism: Alloplasta piceator; assembly: GCA_946863875.1. Classification (NCBI taxonomy): domain Eukaryota; kingdom Metazoa; phylum Arthropoda; class Insecta; order Hymenoptera; family Ichneumonidae; genus Alloplasta; species Alloplasta piceator. The sequence continues at coordinate 40,531,129 of OX333072.1, read as the reverse complement.
GGATTGAGCGAGGTGCAAGACGAATTTTTCAACTTAAAATCCCTCCTCAACGCGATAGTAATATCAGTTTTCCTCTTTGCTCGAAAATTTATAAAGATTCGTACTTTGCGCCAAAATGGATAAATAATCAGTGGCCCGGGAACGTAAATCTTAGTAGTAGCGCGCGAAAATGCCACGTGGGGGAACGGTTACTGTCGTACGGCGGGGTCGTTCGCTGCGAGAGCGGGGGAAAGCGCCTGCCGATGCAAGCCAACCAGGTACACTACGATCTCGATTTATGCAGCTTCGATATTTGCAAGAGTCCCCAGTATGCGGAGGACATTGATCGACGTGGCACATGGTGTGAGAGCGCCGGTGTGAGAGCGAACACGGCTCCCGACTGGTGTGAGATGCGCATTGCACGCACAGGCAGCATTTGCGCGACTTCGATTTTTGAAAGTGTCTAGCGGTGCCAGTCCCGCCGCTCTTGCATAAATCGAGATCGTAGTGTACCAGCAATACCATATTTAATACCCCGTTCGACAGTAATAATAGCAGCAGTGGCGTAAGTAGTGGGGGACACTCCCCAAATCGAATCGAACGGGTAGAAACGCGTGCAACCGCTGGCTCATCGAGAGGTTACGAACTCTCGACTCTCAGTAAGGGGGCGAGCTCGGGATTTAAATTGGCATCGTCGATTATCCCTGAATATGATAGCGAGAATATGCCGGTCTCGATGTTCATCGAACATTGTAGAATCGCTGCCGAGGCTATTGAACTGCATGAAATTAAATATTTAATACTTCTGATTCGGACTAGGGTGACGAAGAGCGCACGGAAACATGTATGGGGTAAATCTTTTGATACCTTCGACGCGCTTTTTATTCAGCTCCAAAGATTAACCCCTTCGAACGATTCAAGTCAATTATTTCAAGATTTGACCCTTATAAAACGAAAACCGGAAGAGAAAATCGCCGACCTTCGACATCCTGACCGAAATAGAAGTATGCTTGCAGCGTGAGCACCCAGGAGAAATAGGAAATAGTAAGATAGCAGGGATGAAACAGACCGCAGCTAAACATTTTATGAGGGGACTTGACAGATCAACCCTCTTCTTTCTTGCTGGAAAAGAGCCCAAAGACTTGGATCACGCGATTAACCTAGCGGCTAAAGCCGACGTAGAAAAAAAATGTTGGGAAGCCGTTCACGGCAATATTAGCGATTCCCATTCTCCTGGATTCTCTCCCTGCAACAAAGAACGATCATTAACAAGGGGATGGGTAGCGCACCTGAAAAGCGAATCGGTGGCTACTTCGCGGGGACAATCAAATGACGAAAAACAATGTTATTATTAAAAAGGCTACGGCCATATAAAACGCGATTGTCCCGAATTGGATAAAAAATCGAAGCCAAAATCCTCCAACTACGGAAAAATGCATTGCGGTTATTGTAATCGCGAAAATCATGAAGAACAGGTTTGCTTCTCAAAAAGAAAACACGAAAATGAGCGTAATTTCGTTGCAGCCAAAAAATCCGCGGTTATTGCAGTAAAAGGGGAAGATTCAAGCACCAGTTCCAGACTCGCGATAATTAGCGTTAGCGATATTATGTTTCGTCATGGTACGGCGGTACTTTTGGTGGACACCGGAAGTGATCTTAACGTAATGAAAGAAAATTCAATAGACTCACGAGCGTGGATAAATCGCGAAAAATTATACCATATTACTGGTATAATTAGTTTAGGAATGTACGAGCCGCGAAGGATGTCAAAGCTTTCATAAAAGGAATAACCTCGATTTCAATAGACTCTTTGTTGTGACGACGGACGCTCGCTTAACTCGCTAAAAAAAAAAAATTGGGGCAAATACCGCAAATATGACCATGGTGTTACGTACAAATAGGGCGTTGCCAGTTATAATGCAGATGCTTTGTTCAGAAATCCTCCAAATCTAGACACTTTACACACATTGACAAGAGAATTATTACACTCACAAAAAGGGGTGGTTGATGCAGGTTGAGAAGATGCTGAGCATCGATGCTAATATATCGGCTCAGTCTTTATTGTTTTTTTTAAGGGGATCAAAACAACACTCGACACACAAAAGAGGATGAGGATTCGGATTATCAGTATGCAAATAAATCCGATAACATGATTGATGAAATGATCATGAAGGTATTCCTGACATCCTGGGAGTTGATAGATCGAAATGATGATTATTGCCTTGGAACTGATTCGTACGGTGGTCTGGGAATTGGACTCAGAATCAGGAGGTGGAAATAAAACTGCCGCTGGTTATTAGCGGCCTCTAATTGCCAAATACAACGCTTAGCTGCCGGGGGAGTAAAATAGGGACCCCGTTATCGTCCTCGCTTGCACCATAGCACCATCGGCCGAGGGGACGATGCACCGAAAATCCGGAGATAACAACATAGTGGATCTCGATCCCGAAACGTGTAAACTCGGTGACGATGGAAACCCCGTCTCGCTGAGCGCACCTAGTGACCCAGAGGCGGATGAGTAGGGATCCCCAGGTGCATATTGCGGTGGCCTCAAAAACCATCGTAGACCGTGAGTGAAGAGAGAGGGGGGAAGGTGCTGGCGAAGGTGTGCTGATAGACAGGATCTGTATAGATCTATCGGGTGACACTGTAATGGTTAACAATGACTCTGGACTGGACTGTCAGGAATTGGTTGAAGAGAAAATAGAAAATAACAAGTACGCTTCGCGTGATCGTTGGGGGGCTTCGCTCCCCAAACCCCCCCGCGCTTCGCGCGCCGTTGTCGTCGCGCTTCGCGCTTCGTATTCTTGATCATTGTCTTGATTTATTCCGTTGTGATCGAATATATATTGAATGTTATATAACAGGTCCCTTGGGGACGTTTTAATAGGCACTTACAACGTAATTCAAACTCTTTGATTCATTGTGAACATCGATTAATTATTCTGATAATTTATATTAATCGTTATTAATGACAGATTTAAATATAATCAAAATATTATTCGATATAAAAGTACAGTGTAGGCTCCCACAACTGAATCTCCCATGACTTGACCGCGCTCATGACTTAGCAACACGCTTCCATAACTTGACGACCCCGATCACGCTTTCTCCCCACTCCAAACTTACACAGGGCAACATAACCTCAACTGTCAAATTTTGCTTGTCCATTATGTACAACAATGAAGTGTTACTATTAGTCGTTTTCTTGAAGAAACGGGAATTTTTTTTTTCCAGGAAGAACAAAAGTTCTATTTTTAGTAGAATATTCGTATGTATACACTACACGTGTATATGAGTCATTCCATGTCAATTCAACGACGTTTTGTCGGTGCCTTTGATTTTTTATTATTGTTTAGTATGTTATTACACATGCAAAAAGAAGTGTCCATGTACATTTTTAGCTCCCTATTTCAAACCATACCGAAGTTATTGATTTTTGGAAAAATATTCTTAAAATAATCACAACTTCTTCAATAACCACGATATTCTAATTTGTTAGGAGAGGTCATTTTTATTTGTTTTTCAATTTACTCTTTGAAAAAAATATCAAAAATTAAGAAAAAAAACTTTTTTGTCTTTATGGCTGTTTTCAGCTGAAAAAATTGGATTTCCTTTGAATGGGACGCCTTCAAATCTTTTCAAGAAAAATTATAAAATTCTACGTAAAAGAAGGAAATTTTTGAGATTTTACTGAAGATGGGATTCAAATAACTTCTCATATTAACAAAAATTTTGTTCGACTTTTGTTTCTCGTAATTTTGATCTTCTTTCCTTCTATGACTAAAATAGTTGATTTCCATGATGTTAAATTAAATAATTTTACTCCTCTCACATATTTCCTTTGTAAATTATAATAATTAACAATTGGAATTACAATTTAAGTACGCTTTGCTCTTTATTCAATTTCTTTACATAAAATTTTTAATTCTTAATGTTAATATAATTTACAAAGGAACTATTGCAGTCATAGAAGGAAAAAAGATCAACATTACGAAGAAAAGAAATCGATTTGTTTTTTAAGAAGTTATTCGAATCCCATTTTCAGTAAAATCTTAAAAATGTTGTTTGTTTACGTAGAATTTTATATATTTTTTTTAACTCGAAGAGGTCCCATAGGAAGAAAATTCAATTTTTTATTTTAAAACAGCCAAAAAGACATTTTTTTCCATATTTTTGTCGACAATTGTAATAGCGGGAATTGAGTAGATTTGATCATGTGTGTGGTGCGGCGCGTGGCAGTGAGATAGCATAGGCTGCATTCGTCTTGAACGTTTTGAGTGCTGTGAACGTCATATCCAGTAGCATTTTATATGCCGATGTATGGGTGAATTCTGACACGGGCGCACTGCGCTTGAGCGCTGCATAATCTGGCGTACCCATTGGTCAAATTGAATTTCGCGCGCCACAATGCCACGTCCGAAATTCATTTTGATCAATGGGTACGCCAGGTTATGCAGCGCTCTAGCGCAGTCCACCTGTTTCAGAATTCCCCCTATACGTGCTGTAAGCGTGCAAATAAAGCCGTAGACACAATGATAAAAATAAGAAATGAGGAATAAGATCAGCCATCCGATTGGCGTAGTTTCTCTACAGTGCGCGGCGATTAGCTGATTCTTATTCCTTATTTCTTATTCTTGTCATTGTGTCTCGGGCTTAATCGTTCAAGATATCTGTCATCGTAATCACGGCCGTTTTATTGTTTACTTAAATTGTAATGTTGAAAAATATGACATATGATTTTTTAAAGTGATAGTTCGTGCAATTCGATCGAGTGTAGTGTGGTGTATTTTGTGGGGATGTTTTTTTTTTTAAATTAAGAAAATTGTGTATTTCAGGAACATAAGGTTATGTTTCATATAATTTTTTTCCTTGCATAAAAGTAATAATAATTTGTGAAAAAAATTGAAATACATAGAACCGTACTAATTATCGATCATTATATTTTAAAGAAAACTAACTGTTTATCAAAAAGTAAGAAATGTCTAAGATTTTTGTCCAATCAGTGTTTTTTTTTCGCCAAACTAAAACAAAATAAACAAATGAATAAAATAAAAATATTAAAAATTCGATGTTAAAATTGTTTAAATCATTTTTAACTCTTGAAATATTCGAAATGTATTAAAATGAAAGTACATGGTGAAAATTGAAAAAATTCGTTCACGCATCTTCATGCAATAAGTGAAAAACTAAAAAAAAGTTATTTTCGTTAAAACAAAATGATTCAAAGAACTGTCAAGTGTCAAACTCTACAGGACACTTCTTTATGATCCTATAAAGAAAGTCTATAAGGTACAAAAACACTGGTTCACAGGTTATGGAGATCTGACTCTGGACGGACAGAAAAATGGCTTTTTGGCTCAAAAATGGCTGTTTTTTTTGGGAAATTTCATATTCAACATTGTCTGAATGGATTGAGTCAAGAAAGGTTTTGGGATTATAGTAAAACAAAACTGTGCTATGAATTTGAACCGGATCCGTTCACGGGTTGCTGAGTTATGAGTGAGGACGGACGGCTCAGGGGAGGGAAAATCAATTTTTTTTTGTTTTTGTATAATATGCCAACATATGTTGGTATAAAGTTTGTGTGGTTGTTTTCATAAGAAATAGGTTTTTGGAAGGCAATACTAATAGGCACTTTTCATGTATGGTGAGTGCCTAAAAATCGAAAGAAACAGCAGTACTTAGAGATGGCAACCCCCCGCTTTTCGGTACGGTTCTTTTGTTTGAAGATTCTTGCATTGTCACTGTAAAAGACGCGTTAACTGTGAGCTGCGTTAATACAATTAATTTCATTCGAGCTGTGTGTATTCTTACCACTGTAAGTAACAAAAAATTGATAAAGGCTGGCCTCATCAAGGCAGAAAAACTGAAACGGGCAAATCCTAAAATTGGGCAAGTTATTATTTATTCCAAAATTCAATTGAGCCAGAATAAAACGAAAATCGCGCACCTCAATAAATAGCAACTTTTCACGCTGCTATTCGACAGGAACGCCTCGAAGGATGTAACGGATGATAGTGAAGGAAGAATCGGCTGCGATTCGGCCAGTGGGTCCAAATGACAGTGGACAATTTTTTTGGTATAACGTTTCGATCCTAATTCGGATCCTCTTCAGATTTATTATTTCTAAAATTACATTCTTTTTTGTCTTATTTTGTATGATATGTTTTACATTATAGGCTTAAATGTTATGTGTCCTGACTGACCTGAATTTGTACGGGTAATTTTTTTGGTCATTTAATGAATCTTGGATAATATTCATTATGAATTTTTTGTATAAAGACGGGTCATTTTTTTGTGATCCTTGGTGTCTGTGAGAGGGAGGATTTTGATATTTTATTGCTTAGTTTATGTATTTTTTTTTTTTTTTGAGACTTTTGTGTATGTGTTATTTACCTATGAATTTCATGTTTGATAATTTCCAAGATTCATTTGTGATCAAAATTAACAGTTTTCATTACATGGCGATTCGAGAGCTAAGTAGCGACTGAGTATTGAGGCGAGTGAGGAGGTATTTATATTAATGGGGTAGTGTGATTGAGTATTGAAAAGTGGGGGTGGTTTTTCATGGTTGGGGAAGTTTGCCGTTAGTGATTTTTCTTGCCGGACTGGTTATGTTAACCGGTTTTGGATCGGGTTTAAATTGATAACTGTTAGATTTGGTAATGAATTTTCAATTGATGGATGGTAATTTGAGGTTTTCCCGTTATTATTTTGAGTATTATTAAATTATTGAATTATATATGCTGCTTAGTTTGTCGATGTCGGTTCTAAAATTGATTGCTTTGGGGTGTGCTTTAATTTGTATCATTTCCAGAATTAATCGCTTTTTAAGCCATTTTTGATTATTTAAAATTTTAACGTCGTCAAATTTAAAATTGTGTTTTAGTTCTATTCCGTGTTTTGCTAACGCTGTATTTATTGTGTTAGTGTGTTTTAGACTATTTTTGTGTTCGTTGATTCTCGTTTTTTGGTATCTTTTTGTTTGTCCTATGTACAATGCATCACAATCATTACAATCGATTTGGTAAACTACGTTTGATTTATCCATGTTATCTATTTTATCTTTTGTGGAACCGGTGATGGAGTGAATGTTGTGTTGGTTGTTAGTGACTAGTGTTATATTGAATTGTCGAAAAAGGCGGACTAGTTGGTGGTGAATATTCACCACCAACTAGTCCGCCTTTTTCGACAATTCAATATAACACTAGTCACTAACAACCAACACAACATTCACTCCATCTCTCTCGTTTTTAGGTGGCGGACTAGTTGGTGGTGAATATTCACCACCAACTAGTCCGCCTTTTTCGACAATTCAATATAACACTAGTCACTAACAACCAACACAACATTCACTCCATCACCGGTTCCACAAAAGATAAAATAGATAACATGGATAAATCAAACGTAGTTTACCAAATCGATTGTAATGATTGTGATGCATTGTACATAGGACAAACAAAAAGATACCTAAAAACGAGAATCAACGAACACAAAAATAGTCTAAAACACACTAACACAATAAATACAGCGTTAGCAAAACACGGAATAGAACTAAAACACAATTTCAAATTTGACGACGTTAAAATTTTAAATAATGAAAAATGGCTTAAAAAGCGATTAATTCTGGAAATGATACAAATTAAAGCACACCCCAAAGCAATCAATTTTAGAACCGACATCGACAAACTAAGCAGCATATATAATTCAATAATTTAATAATACTCAAAATAATAACGGGAAAACCTCAAATTACCATCCATCAATTGAAAATTCATTACCAAATCTAACAGTTATCAATTTAAACCCGATCCAAAACCGGTTAACATAACCAGTCCGGCAAGAAAAATCACTAACGGCAAACTTCCCCAACCATGAAAAACCACCCCCACTTTTCAATACTCAATCACACTACCCCATTAATATAAATACCTCCTCACTCGCCTCAATACTCAGTCGCTACTTAGCTCTCGAATCGCCATGTAATGAAAACTGTTAATTTTGATCACAAATGAATCTTGGAAATTATCAAACATGAAATTCATAGGTAAATAACACATACACAAAAGTCTCAAAAAAAAAAACATAAACTAAGCAATAAAATATCAAAATGCTCCCTCTCACAGACACCAAGGATCACAAAAAAATGACCCGTCTTTATACAATAAATTCATAATGAATATTATCCAAAATTCATTAAATGACCAAAAAAATTACCCGTACAAATTCAGGTCAGTCAGGACACATAACATTTAAGCCTATAATGTAAAACATATCATACAAAATAAGACAAAAAAGAATGTAATTTTAGAAATAATAAATCTGAAGAGGATCCGAATTAGGATCGAAACGTTATACCAAAAAAATTGTCCACTGTCATTTGGACCCACTGGCCGAATCGCAGCCGATTCTTCCTTCACTATTGTCTCTCTACGGCCGCATACCTAAATCACCACTTGTAACGGATGATTAATTAATCCGTAATTTCGCGAATCGACACTCGAGATTCTGAAAAGTCGTTTTATTTTGATTATAAACGCCTTTTTTAATAATGGGGAAGGTATAATGGTCGGACAAAAAATATATATATATTGTGTGAATTCTTCGTCTCGCTATTCTCCCGCGACGGTGTTTATAGACCGGCGAATGAACTCACGATACTGACCCGGTAAATTCAAATTCGTCTATGGCAATAATCCGCGGCAATGCATTTTTCCCATAGGATTAAATATACATTAATCATTATTATGTGTACATGTAGGTGTATAAGATTTTACTTTTCAGATATTATTTTTAGGATGCTTTTGTAAACATCTGCTGTCTCGTCTTCTTCTTTTGTCCTCTTAAAAACTTTCTCTTGAGATCCTTTTTCTTAAAAACTTTCTCTCGAGATCCTTTTTTAGTAAACTCTTCAGATAATTTATAGCATTTCGTACGCGTCGCATTTTAGCGACGAACAACTGCAGGTCACACGTGCAGTCGTAAAAGTAAAATGATGAAAAAACCCATTGTATCGAGTTTTTTAAGTGCGTACGTGATTTTTCTTCGACTTCCTAGACTACAACTTTTCTTTTTATTATGTAACACAAATTCGAAATCAAAGCTCTACTAGCAATATTCCGAAGTACAGCGTGTCTAGTGAAGAACAAGCACGGAGCATCTGGCTTTTGTCTCCGCTAGAAGAACGCTATGGAATATCGCACCCCTTCCTCAGGGTGAAAGAAAGAGCGCGTATAGAGTCCTGCAATTTGGTAGGGATGAAGAGGTAGACAAAAACATGGTTAGACTTAAGGTAGTACATGCCCGACAGTCCAATTCAAAAGTAATTTTTGGCGAGACCTGTCCACCGCGCACACGGACTCTTCGAAAGATTCTGTACATGAATGAACGCACGGAACGCACACAACTACGAATGTTCGAGCAGTGAACATAGAGGTACATGGAAGCGTAGGCCTTATGGGAGTACTTGGCGGTTTTGTTACTTAGTACCTCGACCACCGCGAACGCTGCTTGTAAGAGTGTACACGAATACATCGCTACATTACCAAGCAGCTTGGTGAGATAGTATGCGTTCGTGGACACTGTTGCAAGCAATGCTCGCCGTGGTCGAGGTACAAACTGACAGAACTCTGTCAAGCGCTCTCATAAGGTCTCCGCTTTTATGTACCTCTATGTTCGCTGGTTCGGGTGGTCACGTTTCGTCACGTATTTCATACTTTAAATATTTATAACTCAGAAACTTTGTGATAAAATGGGACAATTTTTTTTTCAAAATCATCGCCGAATTCCCCGTAGTAAAAAACTCCATTCGTCGCCATTGAAAAATCCCCATTCATTCCCCATTGCCAAAATAACCAATGGAGATGAATGCCAAATTGCCTAAGGGGATTTTCGCCATTGAATTCCCCATTTGAAACGGAATGGGGATTATCTAATGGGGATTCAATGGAGACAATCCCCTTAGGCAATTCGGCATTCATCCCCATTGGTTATTTTGGCAATGGGGAATGAATGGGGATTTTTTAATGGCGATGAATGGAGTTTTTACTATACGAAAGAATCTCCATTGCTGTTCGCCACTCATTCCCCATTGCCCACAAAACCAATGGATATGAATGCCGAATTTTCTAAGGACATTTTCGCCATTAAATTCCCCATTTGAAACGGAATGGGGATTATCCCATGGGGATTCAATGGAGACAATCTCCCTAGTGAATTCGCCATATTCACCTCTATTGGTTTTTGTGGGCAATGGGGAATAAATGGGATCATCAATGGAGATTCTTTCATATGATTGCTATATATACATGGAATTACGCATTAAATAATCAAGTAAGTTATCAGTAAGTAAGGTCAATCATAATGCTAATATTAGCATAACGACCAATAATTATATCATATATCATATATAGCAATCATATAGCAATCATATATATATATATATATATATATATATGTATATATATATATTACATTTAATAGAAATTATTGAAGCTCAGAATTGAGAAAATAGATTGTAAGTGTATTCAGATGACGATTGATAATGAAAGTATATACGTTTCTCCTCTCACAAATCGAGTTGAGAGGGGCTGATAAAATTATGTGTATATGTTAAAAATAAACGGTTTTAAAAATCATTTATCCCAAACGTACGCGCACTTGATGAGCAGTATATACTATATTTTTTTTAAATATATTAATTATATTTTATTTTAAACTATTATATTATATTTTAAACTGATTGACCATCGATATAATCATCAGCATTTATTACAATTGAAGAAAATATTTGGTTCATATATGAGAATCAGCGACATCTACTCTTACTTAATTTTATTAATTCACCGCCGTTTGAGAAATATCGCATTCGGAAAAATTCTCATCGATCGATGGGTTCAATCGTTCCGCATTGAACCTCGAATATGGATTGCAACATCGTTAACGAATGCTGCTCATCATTCGATCAGTCGTCAATTAAGTGACATTATTGATAAATGTTGATCACTGTATAATTCGTAGTTACTTATTATTCAATGGGTATCCTTGGTAAATGCTGATCATTTCATCGTTAGCCGCATTTGGGTTCCAATGAACATCTGTGGGAAATGCTGATCTTTCAGTTCATCCGCATTGACTTTCCAATGGACATCATTGGGTAAAGCGGATCATTTCGTTCATCAGCATTTACCTTCCCATGGACACCATTGGGCAATGCTGATCGCTCGATACATCCGCATTGGCTTTCCAATGAGCATCATTGAGTAATGATGATCATTCGATTCATCCGCATTGGCTTTCCAATGAGCATCATTGAGTAATGATGATCATTCGATTCATCCGCATTTGATGTTCAATGGATACCCATTCACTGATCAATGGTCAGCCCCGTACGCCATTGACAAATGCGGAAATCTCAATGGGTCCCCATTCATTGTCCAATGGAGTCGTATGAGGACCATTGGTTGCCATTGGCGATTCAATGGAGTTTTTTACTACGGGTCCCCTTTATCGTTGCGTAAGTTTTTCATCGTCTTTTGTCCCGTCATTTTTTAATTATCAATCGAAATGTGTACGTACCCTACGCGAAGCGTGTTAAAAACGCCTTCATCAACTGTAAATATCTCCGGAACGGGATGGTCAATATATTTGAAATTTTACAAGCGCGTTCAGAATGTCCTGAATAATATTAGTTCCAAATTACAACTTTTTCTGTCCCAAAGCGATTTTGGGATGTACTACCTTAAGAAAGAGAGAGAGAGAGAGTAAGAAAGGACCACCGAGGACCTGAGTGCTTGGGCCGCATCATCCCCTGCGAGGGACGACTGTGTGTGTGCGCGTATATTTGTGTGTTCCCGAGAATGTATATGTGTATGCGCATTGCGTGAGTGTGAGAGGGTACTCTCACACTTACTCTCACTCTCTCGGGCCTTTGAGCTTGAGGAGGGTAGAATTTGTTAGAAATAAGCTAAGGTAGTCAGAATATTCTTGGCTGCCAGACTGTTCGGTCGCATTTGAGCTTTCAAGGAGTATTCTTAAATCACGCGAAAACTTGCAATACTTAATCAAAGTTTTGTTATAAACTGTTTGTTAACATCTCGCATCAAACGTTCGATTCATTAAAGTTCATTTTCTTGATTGTTTTTAATCTACATATCTGTGTTTGCTTTACTTAAATTCTCCGCGCCATCGTGCTGTTTTAATAGAAACTCCAGCGACGAATCCTTATCCTTGGATTGGTTTGAAAAGGCCAATAAACGACGACCTCAGCAAGCTTCCGCTCTTGGGTCGTAACAGGCGCCATCCAGTGCTGCCGCCTCGCGCCTTTATGCTGAAGCTTCTCGCTCGCCGGCGATAGTCTCTGTCTCTCTCTCTCTCTCTCTCTCTCTCTCTCTCTCTCTCTCTTGCGTGATGCTTGAAACTTCCGCTGTCACCGGTGCCCGGCTCGGTGAATATTTCGGTGAATATTCCCGAGGTTCAGTCGCTGTTTTAATCGGGACGTCACCTCGGAAAACGTAGTGTTGTGCCCCGGAGTTTCTTCAATAATATCTCGTGCTCCATAATGACGCGGTGTCTCCTTGGTTTTATCGGCTTGATTGTCGAATGGCTTGGGCGATCGAAAAAATCATCTGCAGGGCCTCGATGTCGTCGTTAAAATTACTGGTGGGAAAATCACCGCAGATTGCTCGCTGGATGGAGGATTTCTACTCGTTAGTCGCTGGAAATACGGTGGATTGCACGGCGAAACTCGAAATATTTTTGGGATAATTTTGGAGGTTAGTGTGAGGGAAATATACTGGGGAAAAAGGGTTAAATTGAGGAGTTTTTCAAGGGTAAAGAGGCGTTTTTTCGGTGAGACTAATTTCTTATCTTGAATACGAAATTAAATTTAACAATTTCGGTTTTGTTTCAGGTGTCGTGGCGGATTTCGAGACCGCAGTAAAATAAATAGTGACTTTTTGTCACAATATATATATATATTAGGGGTGTGCAAATAGTGATCGAATCGAATCGAATCGAATATTAAAATTCGATTCGATTTTCGAATCGAATATTCGATGCATTCGAATATTCGATATATTTTCGTATATTCGATGAATTGTCGAATATTCGATTAAATTTCGAATATTCGATAAATTTTCGAATATTCGATAAATTTTCGAATAATCGATGATTTTTCGAATATTCGATAAATTTTCGAATATTCGATAAATTTTCGAATATTCGATGATTTTTCGAATATTCGATACATTTACGACTATTTGAGATCACCGATCGTGACAGAAAATCTCCTTTCAAGTATTTGTATTTGAATATTGATTTACACCCCCGCTCAAAAGTTTGGATACACCTGTCGATATTTCTTGTCGCACTAAAAGTTCCATAACTCCGCAAAAAAAAGATATGTAAATTTTTTAAAAAAGCGTTTTAAAAGGAAGAAATTCAGCTTTGTTTTCCTTCTTTTAAATATTTTTTATGATTTTTTTTCGACCTGGTATGACCTAATGACTTTTGGGCAATATTATTATTGATGAACAATAAACAATAATTATTATTGATCATTGTTGTTCATAGTATGCAAAATGTTTGCAGAATTTTTTCAGATTATTTTTCAAAGTTTTTTAAACATTTTTCTATGATTCGTCGAGGTGTTTTTTTTTAATTTGTCGCGAACCCTACTTAATACAAACAGGTGAAATGTCCAAATTATTTTGACTTGGTTTGGGTTTGTATTAGGGTTCACGATAAATTTTTTAATAAAGCACCTCGACGAATTATAGAAAAATGTTTAAAAAACTTTGAAAAAAAATCTGAAAAAATTCTGCAACATTTTGCATGCTATGAACAACAATGATCAATAATAATTATTTTTTATTGTTCATCAATAATAATATTGCCCAGAAGTCATTAGGAAATTGTTGAAGAAATTGTTTGATAAATTTATTAATAACTTTTGGACAATATTATTATTGATAATTGTTGTTCATAGCATGCCAAATGTCGCTGGATTTTTTCAGATTTTTATTGTATCACGAAGTACGAAAATTTCAATCAGATACATTTTTCGCTGGGACGTCCTTGTCACAGTTTTGAGCGAAAATAATTTTAAAAAATTCATAAAAAAATTCTGAAATAATTCCAGGCGATTCCACGTGTACCTACGCTACTTTTTTTTATCCTCGACATTTTCTCTAAAACTCTATAGTTTTTGAATTACGTTGCATCTCACAAAAATTGTCTTTTTTAGTCAAAAGTGAAATAACTTGGCGAGAAAAAATCATACGAACATTTTTTAGAGACGAAAATAAAACGTTTGCCAACCCTTTGGAATTTACCGTACATAAAAAAGACAAAAAAAATGTCCTCAAGGTATGCACCCAATTGGCGATGGTCAAAAAAACGCCGAAAAACGGTCACGTTCATAAGTTCGTACCAAGTCAAAAAAAAAAAATCATAAAACATATTATAAATAAAGAAAACAAACCTGCATTTCTTCCCTTCAAAACGCTGTTTTAAAAATTTGGATATCTTTTTTTTTGACGGAGTTATAGAATTTTTATTGGGGCAAGAAATATCGACAGGTGTATCCAAACTTTTGAGCGGGGGTGTATATAAAGATCAGTATCCGATTAACCATTTTCTATGATTCTTTCCATCTTTGGAGATTCGACGAAAAAACTCAGTGTGAGTGTCAAAGTACTCACGAGAATTGATGTGTAAAGTAAAAACATGCTTATAACAGTCTATACTATCGGACAATGCAAGAAAAAATCGAATTTATAAATATTTTACAGTGAGATGAACCCCTAATATTACAATCATTCATTGGATTTCTTATACAACATTTAACTTTTTTGTTGATGATTTTACTCTGGTCTATCCCGTTTAGAGTATTACGTAATAAAAAAGCTGATTGGCTAGTCACCGGCACTCGGCAGTTTGACAGAGGGAACTCTGAATTGCTCCGAGCGGCGACCTAAAGCGTTAACCAAAAACATGTGTTATCGCAAAGTCGATTTTTATTTCGATTTTTTGAAATCATCGTACGTTTGTTTCGACCTTTGATTATTCAAAACCGCATAAAATAACTGATTAGAAATTCGATTACATGAGATCATAGAATATACTCAATTAGAAACTCGAATATTCGAAAATAAAACAAATATTCGAAAAAAATCGAATATTCGAAAAAAAATCGAATATTCGAACAGAAATCGAATATTCGAACAAAAATCGAATATTCGAACCAAAATCGAATATTCGAACCAAAATCGAATATTCGAACAAAAATCGAGTATTCGAACCAAAATCGAATATTCCAAAAAAATCGAATATTCGGTTTGATAATCGAATCGAATAATTCGATTCCATTCGATGCCGAATATTCGAAGTTTTCGAATATTCGCGCACCCCTAATATATATAGATATATACTAGAGGTCCGTGCGGCTATATATGTGTGTACATATATTGTTACGTCAGGGGATTATTTAGGTGGGCATCGATAGCCACCATTACTATTTTTTTTTATATACACACGCAAGCAACCACGAGAACACTCGCAAAATGATAAGATACATTTTTTTGAAGTACTTCTTATAAGACGCTACGCAGGCAGTGTTAAACGTCTGCGTTAAACGGCTGCGTTAAACGTCTGCGTTAAGCCGGACAAGAGAATGGAGGAATACAATAAGAGAGAGAAAGAGTGATGTGTGAGCGAGAGAGAGCGATTGGCCCGCCTGTACGCGTTAAGTACGTATATAGGACAGCAGCGCGCATGCGCGTCGTTGCGCGTCGTTCTATCCAAGAAGAGAGTGAAAGAGTGATCTGTGAGCGAGAAAGAGAGCGATAGGCCATCAACAGTATGACCACGTATTTAGTATGTACAGGGTGTATAAAAATGATGTGTCGCCACTTCGCCCAGTGAATCTCCAGTTCGGTGAAGATCTATGAAAACATGGACCCGCAAAATTGACCTTGCCACTGAAACTCATAGTCAAATTTTTTTATTGGCTCTAAAAATTTTAATCATCAAGAGGAATAAAAGTCTCTATGGAACCATAGGCCGGAGATGCGTCCTTCAATCCGAAACATCAACGTCAATTCGAAAAAAAAATAAAAAAAGTGCGTTCTTACGAAATATTGTTTACAGGAACAGGGAATAAGAGTTTCAATCATTATAAAAAACAAGGATTTCAACGCAGACATTTTAATTTTTATTAATTGGAATCAAGAAATATCGGGATTGCATGACGCTGACCATGCAGAGGTGGATAAATCAGCATGAGGTGGGTGACACAGATCTTTGCGATATCCCTTTGTCGCGTTACCCCCATGAGCATCCAATTTCCTAGTTCATGTTTGCTGAAAATCAATCAAAACATAGTGCCGCTGAATTAACCTTGGCCCTAAAACTCAAAGTCAATTTCAAAGCCAATTCACCTCGTTAAGAGGCACCTAATTCTCGTAGAAACGACGAGTAAGAAATGAATCTTTCAATATCAAGCCGTCGAAACATATAAAAATGTGCATTTTTCGTTCAGTTTGGAGAGATAAAATTGAAGCATAATTAAAAAGGCAATCGATATCACTAGAAATATTTGGTGTCTCGCATACAGCACGCCTGCTGTTCTGTAAAAAAAGGCTTTAGATGGCCAGGTTTGCGATAAACGATTTTGATCTTAACAATAGTTGTTGTCACCTACACATTTCAAAGTCATATCGTGCTTGTGTGATTATTCGCGAGTTGCTCAAACATATTCATTAGTGGCAGACTATTAGCGTTACCCGGAATACACCACATGGAGGTTATCAAAAAAACCAACAAAAAAATCTGTTTTGTTGTCGCAGTCTCGGTTATCGAGCGATTAGGACGCCGGTAGATTCGGGGGGCTATTACGGTTCTCGAGGGAATATACTCACTTTTCGTACTTTCATGTCACGTGAATATGTTCACCCTACTACGGATCTACCGAGTGAGAATGCGAGATCACTAGGTACTTCCGGTATAGTGATCTCACATTTTCATGGAGTGCGTTCTGAATGACTCGCCGGGCGACATTTTTCTCTTTCTCCCATTATAGGAGAGAAAGAGAGAAAAGTCGCCGGGTGAGTCATTCGGAATGCACTCACGGAGTCAAAGCATGAGGCATCTTCTTTTGCGTAAGAGCTTTTGTTTATCAAAATAAATGTGACAGAGAATTAAAACAAAATTTTTATTAAAATATATGCGGGAAAATGAAGACTTCGCAAGAGGAGGTATTTCAATTCTCAGCATCCGATTTTCTCAATCTCGCAGAAACGTCACAATCACCAAATTATTCATTGTGTAGACTTTTCAGATTTATTATTCGTTTTTTATTAGTTGCAATTATTTTGATCAACAAAAACCGAGCATTCTTCGTCGTGCTCCGTTGCGTTCAGGGGGGAATGGGGGGATAAATTACGCTTGAGCATGCGCAATGTGGCTTTCGGCATAAAATTTGGTGTCGAGCTCATTCACGTGAATAATCTCGTCTTTTCACAAAGAGAGATCGTCCGTAATAGGGTCAGTTGCTCACTTTCGTCATTTTCACTCAATCTCAGAACTGTAATAGGCCCCCTGAGACGACGAATCGATGAGGGAGTTACCAGGTTGATGCGAAATCGAGAAGTTCTTACCAGGGTTTTGACAAACTTGGAGGCACGGTTGCGAGCGTGCTTACGTAATGGTAGCCGGGGAGCAAGCTAGAATGCTTCGAGCAATTGGCCATGATCGTTCAATTCTCTGGGCTCGTCGCCACCGACGCCATCAATGACTGCGTCATAATGAAGCAGGAGACGACTAAACCGACATCGCATGCACACTTGACACACAGTCGTCATTGAGATTGTTCGAAATGAATCTTCCGAAACGGACAACAAAAACACAACGGCCCTTTTCAGAGCCAAGAGATACTAGGCAGACAACCTCCAAGTGGTGTATTCCGGGTAACGCTAATGGTGTGCCCCTAATGAATATATTTAAGAAGCTCGTGCACGCTCACTCAAGCACGATATGACTCAGAAATGTGTAGGTAACAACAACTATTGTTAAGATCAAAATCGTTTATCGAAAATCTGGCCATCTAAAGCTTTGTTTTCACAGAACAGCAGACGTGCTGTTTGCCAGACATCAAGTGTTTCTAGTTATATCGATTGCCTCCTTAATTATGCTTCAGTTCTGAATTTTATTCCTCCAAACTGAACGAAAATTTCATATGTTCTTACGGCTTGATATTGAAAGATTCATTTCTAACTCGTGGTTTCTACGAGAATTAGATGCCTCTTAACGAGGTGAAGTTTTTCGTCAATGAAAATTTGACTTTGAGTTTTAGGGTCAAGGTTAATTCAGCGGATCTATGTTTTGATTGCTTTTCGACAAACATGAGCTCAAAAATTGGATGCTCGTAGTGGTAACGCGACAAAGGGATATCGCAAAGATCTGTATCACCCATCACATGCCCATTCATCCACCTCCGCGTGGTCAGCGTCATGCAACTTCGACATTTCATGATTCCAATTTATAAAAATTAAAGTGTCTGCGTTGAAAGCTTTTTTTTATAATGATTAAATTCTTATTCCGTGTTCCTGAAACAATATATCGTAAGAACGCACTTTTTCGATTTTTTTCGAATGACGTTGCCGTTTTGGGTTGAAGGACGCATCTCCGACCTACGATACCATCGGGACTTTTGTTCCTCTTGATAAGTAGAATTTTTAAAGCCAATAAAAAAAATTTGACTTTGAGTTTCAGTGTCAAGGTCAATTTTGCGGGTCCATGATTTGATAGATCTTCATCGAACATAAACTGGAGATTCACTGGACGAAGTGGCGACACATCATTTTTATACACCCTGTATATACAACAGCAGCGCGTATGCGAGTCGTTCCATTCATCGTATGTGTGAGTCCACAGCTATGTATGAGATCATACTGCGTCTTCATCTTCACTTGGAATGCCCCATATATATATGGGGCATTCCAAGTGAATACGTGGGATCATTTCCCTCGGGTCATCAGATCCTTGCATAACTTTTTTGTGCATTGAATCTACTTTAAAAACAGCCTTATCTTTTAAAAGATTTTTCTGGCCACTCCTTCAGGTGGAGCGGCGATCATTTTTGGGTAAAAAAGAGATAACTGAAAAAACACCATTTTTAAAATTCTGCAATTTTTTCCACAGATTCTGGGTAAAAAATAAGTAATTTCTATCATAATGAGAAAGTAGGCCGCGGCTGCCTCATATTTTTTTAAATTTTATTTTTTTCTGTTTCTAAAATAAAATAAAAAAAATTAATTCCTAATACCTCTTACATGAGTAAAAAAATAAAATAAAGCGAGGATCAGTTTAAATAAAAGAGCCCAAGCTATCACATCGTGTGTCTCCTTAATTTACTCCTGCCCCCTTCCTCTCTACGCCCTTATAGCCGATACAACAATTTTCAGTTTATTTTTTTACTCATGTAAGAGGTATTTGGAATCCATTTTTGTATTTTATTTCAAAACCTGAAAAAAGTTCATTATTAAAAAAAATATGAGGCAGCTGCATCCCACTTTTTAATCATGATAGATATTACTTCTTTATGACCCAAAATCTGTAGAAAAAATTGCAGAATTTTAAAATAAGTATTTTTTCAGTTATCCCTTTTTATTGAAGTATTTTATTGAGAAAAAAGATTTTTCTCATTTAATTGGATAAATATGCAAAATATCAAAATTAGCCAAGATATGTTTTATTTTTAAATAAAAATATTATTTTTAAAAATCAAACATATCTTGGCTAATTTTGATATTTTGCATATTTATCCAATTAAATGAGAAAAATCTTTTTTCTCAATAAAATACTTCAATAAAAAGGGATAACTGAAAAAACACCATTTTTAAAATTCTGAAATTTTTTCTACAGATTTTGGGTCATAAATAAGTAATATCTATCATGATTAAAAAGTAAAAATCTTTTTTTCTCAATAAAATACGTCAATAAAAAGGGATAATTGAAAAAATACTTATTTTAAAATTCTGCAATTTTTTCTACAGATTTTGGGTCATAAATAAGTAATATCTACCATGATTAAAAAGTGGGATGCAGCTGCCTCATATTTTTTTTAATAATGAACTTTTCTTAAGGTTTTGAAATAAAATACAAAAATTGATTCCAAATACCTCTTACATGAGTAAAAAAATAAAATGAAAATTGTTGTATCGGCTATGAGGGCGTAGAGAGAAAGGGGGCAGGAGTAAATTAAGGAGACACACGATGTGATAGCTTGGGCTCCTTTATTTAAACTGATCCTCGCTCCGCCGATCGATGCCTCGAAGGCCATACAAAATCGTGGCAACCTCGCACCTCTCTCCATCTCCCTATCTCTATCCTAATACTGACTTCTACATCTCTCCCTCACTTTGTCTTACTGCTCGCCTGCTACGTTTGATATGACTATTACTTATTATGATTACGCTTTATTTTTACTTTTTTTTCCTTTATTTCGTCTGTGTGTGGTCAGACATGGTAATCTGCGGCGCTGTGGACTGTCGATTCGCTCCGTATCTTTTGTTTCCTGATTTGTTTCGTTTAATGTTTGGTCGCACTCGATCATTTGGTTGACATGTCGCTTCCACTGCATTCTCTCAACCTCCACGACATAGGTTGTTTGAGGCATGGATTCGCTTACTATTATGGCCGGTACCCATTTGTGTTTTCCCGCTCGATAATCGCGTACTAAGCATTTTTGCCTGATGCCGAAATTTACTTTCCTCTTCCCCCCCGTAGTTTTTTATTTGTTTTTCTTGCTCGCGTTCGATTTTTTCTTCTAACGGGCTTGGTCTTAATAGTGAGGAGCGGTTCCGTACTTCTCTACCTAATAGCAGTTTCGCTGATGATACTCCCGTGGTTTTATGTGGCGTTGTGCGGTAATCCATCAGGAATAGGTTTACGGCGTAGTCAAGCTTATGTTCGCTCTCTACGATACGTTTAATACGTGATTTGAAAGTGTCCACAAAACGTTCTGCCGTCCCATTGGTAGCCGGAAAATGCGGCGGGGTGAAACTCTGTTTTACTTCGATTGTTTTACAGAACTTTTTAAACTTCTCGCTCGTAAACGCTGTACCATTGTCGGTCACCATATGAATCGGGTATCCGAAAGTCGTGAATAAATTTTTCATCTTGCTTATCGTTGTCTCTGATGAGATGTTATTGACGATGTACGCTTCGGGCCATTTCGAGTACGCGTCGACGATGACTAAAACAATTTTACCGTACAGGGGGCCCGAAAAATCCGCGTGGATACGATGCCATGCCGACGGTGGCCATTTCCATGGTGATAAACCTACTTTCGGCGGATTTGTTCTGTTTTGCAAACAGGGCGGACAGGCTTTTGTGATTTTTTCAATTTCCTTGTCTAAGCTCGGCCACCACACAAATGATCTTGCGAGTTGTTTCATACGTTCTATTCCGAAGTGGCTCGCGTGTAGTTCGGTGAGGATTGTTTTTGTTAAGGTTTCCGGAACTATTAACCTGTGTCCCCAAAGAATGCACCCACGATCATCCGACACTTCATTTCTGCGATTGAAGAAGGGTTTTACTTCGGCTTTGATTTGATTTTCAGCTGGCCAACCATCTACCATGTACCGTAAAACCGACGACAATACGTTATTTTTTGTCGTTTCTTCAAGCACTTGCTTCCAGTCGAGTGAGGCGAAGTTTGATTCTTTTATACAATTCAAAAAACTGTTTTCCGAACCGTTACAAATTGCGTGGCTTTTCTTGACATCAGCATAATCTTTTATTGGCGCTCTCGATAAAAAAATCAGCACTATTTTTTTTCCTGGGACGTGTTTGACCTTGAAAGTAAACGCTTTTAGAAACATTGCCCAGTGTTGGAGCCGTTTGGCCGCCATTCTTGGTATCGCTGTTTTTGGCCCTAATATTCTTACTAACGCTTGGCTATCGGTTCGTAGTTCGAAAAACCTACCAAATACGTGTTCGTAAAATTTTGATACTCCAAACACTATCCCTAACCCTTCTCTGTCTAACTGGTGGTAGTTTTGTTCTCTGTCGATCAGTTTTTTACTACTATATGCTATTGGGCGTTCGATTCCATCGCTTTCTAATTGTGATAATATTGCCTTGACTCCTACGGGGCTCGCATCGCACGTTAAGATTAACGGTCTTTTCGGGTCGTAATGAGTGAGCACCTCCCTACCGACCCGAACGACAGTACGAATGTCGTTTGTCTTGTGAAACGACTGTCGTTTACTGTCGTTCGTCCTGGTAGGGCTTGGCCGACGCTAGTCGTTTTTTTATCTTGGCGAACGGTCTGTCGCATTCTTCAGACCATTTGAAAACCCTTTTTTTTTTAATTTTCGTATAGCGGGCTCAACGTTTGCGTCATGTCTTTCAGAAACTGCGCGTAATAATTCACTTTTTCCAAAAACGATCTTAGCATAGTTATATTTTCGGGTCTCGGTGCTTTTAATAACACTTCTACTCGTTTTTGTAACGGGTGTATACCCTGTTCATCGATTATGTATCCGAAAATTTCAATCAATTTTTTAAACCATTTACACTTTCCGATATTGACTTTAAGACCTTCTTCCTGTAACCGGCTCAAGATTTTTATTAATGTTTTAGTCATTTATTCGTTGTCCTTAGCTTGAATGGCGATGTTGTCAATGAATACTTGAACCCCCGGTATTCTTGCCAGTTTCGCGGTCATTCTTCTTTGGAATTCTCCGGGCTCCGTGCTTACGCCATTAGGTAACACATTGTACCCGAAAAGATTGCGTTCTGTAGATATTGTTACGATTTTTTTTTGAACTTTCCTCTAGCGATGCTTGGTGATACATCTCTGTTAAATCTAACTCGCAAAACACCTTTCCGCATTGGAACGTTGTGATAATGTCATCAATTCGTGGTAGAGAAAAGTGATAAATTTCTAACCACGGATTAACGGTGATCGAATAGTCACCGCACAATCTTATTAATCCGTTTGCTCTTATTACTGGGACAATTGGTGTTCCCCATTCGCTATATTCTACCGGAAAGATCAGTTTCCACTCCAACAGTCGATCTATCTCCTGATTAACTTTGTCTTTTAACGCATAAGGAACTGGCCGTGGCGGGCACAATTTTGGCACTGCCTGCGGTTTTAATTTCAATGTTATTTCCCCTGTTTTGAAAAATCCCAATCCTGGTGAGAAGACGTCTGAAAATCTGTCGGTTATTTTTTTAATTACCGTCTCGGTCATCGCGACATTTATTGTGTTTATCGGAATTTTTGGTGGCCATAATCCAAAGCTAGCTAACCAATCCCTACCCGCTACCGCTGTTCCTTTGTTTAGGACGTACATTCGCAAATTATCGTGCGTCGTTTTTCCCAAAGACGCTTTAATATTTATTATTTTTCCCACCGGTGTGAGTTTCGATGAGACAAAGTTCTTCAACGTGTCGTTTGTTTTCTCTAATTTGATCTCCGGGAACAAAACTTTGTATAGCCCAACCGGTATAGCCGTAACTCCCGCTCCGGTGTCCATTAATAATCATATCTCTCGCTCTCCGATACGAAAACGCAGGTGACATGATTTAGTTGTTTTTGTTTCAGATTCTTGAAGAGCTAATACATTAAGGTTGAATTCATCGGTCTCCGAATATTCCGACACAAATTCGTTATCACTTAATGTTAGATTCGCGAGCTCGTTCGCCGCATTTTCTTCATTTGTTTCTACCGCTTGTATAGAACTCGAAAAGCTCAGTTTATTGGTATACATTTTCGGTATATGACCTTGTTTTCCGCATTCGGAGCAATATTTTTCATGCAAGAAACAGTCTTTAATTACATGGTTCTTCTTACCGCAACAGAAGCACCCGTCGTTTTGTCGATTACCTGTGGTCGTTCTCCCTCGGCTTGACAATGAGTTGCGTCCTGCTCCGCGGCTTATCCAACCGGTTTTGTCGTGGAAGCGTCTTCTTGTCCCCATTTTTCGTGGCTGCGACAATGTAAACATCGAGTTTGGCTCGGTTTTCTTGTTCTCCGACTCCCCCCTGCTCGCTCCGCTGTGTGTTTCTCCGCAATTTCCGCTTGCGTAGCTGTTTTTATGAGTTCTTCTAGGGCGCCTTCCGCCGATTTTAACAATTCAAAGCATATCACTTTCGATTGCACTCCTTCGGCTAACTGTTCTTTGATACGGTCATCACTGTCAGGGAAATCGAACTTTTCTGCCAATGCACGTAGCGTGGTCAGTGTAATCTCGAATAGATTCTTTTGGTTCTTGTTTTTGTAGCTTGAACTCGAACCGCGCAGTGTATTTGCTTATTGGGTGTAAATGCCCTTTTAATTTTACCACTAGATCCTCGTAGCTGAATTTTTCGGCTGTCGGTGGGTTCGGCACGCACAACGTGCAGAGAGTTTCAAAAGCCGGTGTGCTTAATTTTGTAATCAATAACGGCACCCCTTTTGCCTCCGGTATATCGTTCAATGCTATAAAACACTGTAATTGTTGCTCGTAGGCTATCCAATTGTCCCCTTTTCTGAACGGTGTCAAATCCCCCACAGTCGCCATCCTTGGCGCGTTTGGTACTGGCAGTGTCCCCGCTGTTTGCTTATCGGTTCCCTTAGCGTTGCTCTTCCCTACCGACCCGAACGACAGTAAACGACAGTCGTTCGTCTTTTGAAACGACGGCAACGACGGTTTCCGACGCTCCGGACCATCGGGAACCGTCGTTTCACAAGACAAACGACGTTCGTACTAACGTTCGGGTCGGTAGGGAAGAGCAACGCTAAGGGAACCGATAAGCAAACAGCGGGGACACTGCCAGTACCAAACGCGCCAAGGATGGCGACTGTGGGGGATTTGACACCGTTCAAAAAAGGGGACAATTGGATAGCCTACGAGCAACAATTACAGTGTTTTATAGCATTGAACGATATACCGGAGGCAAAAGGGGTGCCGTTATTGATTACAAAATTAAGCACACCGGCTTTTGAAACTCTCTGCACGTTGTGCATGCCGAACCCACCGTCAGCCGAAAAATTCAGCTACGAGGATCTAGTGGTAAAATTAAAAGGGCATTTACACCCAATAAGCAAATACACTGCGCGGTTCGAGTTCAAGCTACAAAAACAAGAACCAAAAGAATCTATTCGAGATTACGCGACCACGCTACGTGCATTGGCAGAAAAGTTCGATTTCCCTGACAGTGATGACCGTATCAAAGAACAGTTAGCCGAAGGAGTGCAATCGAAAGTGATATGCTTTGAATTGTTAAAATCGGCGGAAGGCGCCCTAGAAGAACTCATAAAAACAGCTACGCAAGCGGAAATTGCGGAGAAACACACAGCGGAGCGAGCAGGGGGGAGTCGGAGAACAAGAAAACCGAGCCAAACTCGATGTTTACATTGTCGCAGCCACGAAAAATGGGGACAAGAAGACGCTTCCACGACAAAACCGGTTGGATAAGCCGCGGAGCAGGACGCAACTCATTGTCGAGCCGAGGGAGAACGACCACAGGTAATCGACAAAACGACGGGTGCTTCTGTTGCGGTAAGAAGAACCATGTAATTAAAGACTGTTTCTTGCATGAAAAATATTGCTCCGAATGCGGAAAACAAGGTCATATACCGAAAATGTATACCAATAAACTGAGCTTTTCGAGTTCTATACAAGCGGTAGAAACAAATGAAGAAAATGAGGCGAACGAGCTCGCGAATCTAACATTAAGTGATAACGAATTTGTGTCGGAATATTCGGAGACCGATGAATTCAACCTTAATGTATTAGCTCTTCAAGAATCTGAAACAAAAACAACTAAATCATGTCACCTGCGTTTTCGTATCGGAGAGCGAGAGATATGATTATTAATGGACACCGGAGCGGGAGTTACGGCTATACCGGTTGGGCTATACAAAGTTTTGTTCCCGGAGATCAAATTAGAGAAAACAAACGACACGTTGAAGAACTT
Organism: Alloplasta piceator; assembly: GCA_946863875.1. Classification (NCBI taxonomy): domain Eukaryota; kingdom Metazoa; phylum Arthropoda; class Insecta; order Hymenoptera; family Ichneumonidae; genus Alloplasta; species Alloplasta piceator. Next base: position 40,505,173 of record OX333072.1, on the reverse strand, counting down.
TGTCTCATCGAAACTCACACCGGTGGGAAAAATAATAAATATTAAAGCGTCTTTGGGAAAAACGACGCACGATAATTTGCGAATGTACGTCCTAAACAAAGGAACAGCGGTAGCGGGTAGGGATTGGTTAGCTAGCTTTGGATTATGGCCACCAAAAATTCCGATAAACACAGTAAATGTCGCGATGACCGAGACGGTAATTAAAAAAATAACCGACAGATTTTCAGACGTCTTCTCACCAGGATGGGGATTTTTCAAAACAGGGGAAATAACATTGAAATTAAAACCGCAGGCAGTGCCAAAATTGTGCCCGCCACGGCCAGTTCCTTATGCGTTAAAAGACAAAGTTAATCAGGAGATAGATCGACTGTTGGAGTGGAAACTGATCTTTCCGGTAGAATATAGCGAGTGGGGAACACCAATTGTCCCAGTAATAAGATCAAACGGATCAATAAGATTGTGCGGTGACTATTCGATCACCGTTAATCCGTGGTTAGAAATTTATCACTTTCCTCTACCACGAATTGATGACATTATCACAACGTTCCAATGCGGAAAGGTGTTTTGCGAGTTAGATTTAACAGAGATGTATCACCAAGCATCGCTAGAGGAAAGTTCAAAAAAAAATCGTAACAATATCTACAGAACGCAATCTTTTCGGGTACAATGTGTTACCTAATGGCGTAAGCACGGAGCCCGGAGAATTCCAAAGAAGAATGACCGCGAAACTGGCAAGAATACCGGGGGTTCAAGTATTCATTGACAACATCGCCATTCAAGCTAAGGACAACGAATAAATGACTAAAACATTAATAAAAATCTTGAGCCGGTTACAGGAAGAAGGTCTTAAAGTCAATATCGGAAAGTGTAAATGGTTTAAAAAATTGATTGAAATTTTCGGATACATAATCGATGAACAGGGTATACACCCGTTACAAAAACGAGTAGAAGTGTTATTAAAAGCACCGAGACCCGAAAATATAACTATGCTAAGATCGTTTTTGGGAAAAGTGAATTATTACGCGCAGTTTCTGAAAGACATGACGCAAACGTTGAGCCCGCTATACGAAAATTAAAAAAAAAAGGGGTTTTCAAATGGTCTGAAGAATGCGACAGACCGTTCGCCAAGATAAAAAAACGACTAGCGGCGGCCAAGCCCTACCAGGACGAACGACAGTAAACGACAGTCGTTTCACAAGACAAACGACATTCGTACTGTCGTTCGGGTCGGTAGGGAGGTGCTCACTCATTACGACCCGAAAAGACCGTTAATCTTAACGTGCGATGCGAGCCCCGTAGGAGTCAAGGCAATATTATCACAATTAGAAAGCGATGGAATCGAACGCCCAATAGCATATAGTAGTAAAAAACTGATCGACAGAGAACAAAACTACCACCAGTTAGACAGAGAAGGGTTAGGGATAGTGTTTGGAGTATCAAAATTTTACGAACACGTATTTGGTAGGTTTTTCGAACTACGAACCGATAGCCAAGCGTTAGTAAGAATATTAGGGCCAAAAACAGCGATACCAAGAATGGTGGCCAAACGGCTCCAACACTGGGCAATGTTTCTAAAAGCGTTTACTTTCAAGGTCAAACACGTCCCAGGAAAAAAAAATAGTGCTGATTTTTTTATCGAGAGCGCCAATAAAAGATTATGCTGATGTCAAGAAAAGCCACGCAATTTGTAACGGTTCGGAAAACAGTTTTTTGAATTGTATAAAAGAATCAAACTTCGCCTCACTCGACTGGAAGCAAGTGCTTGAAGAAACGACAAAAAATAACGTATTATCGTCGGTTTTACGGTACATGGTAGATGGTTGGCCAGCTGAAAATCAAATCAAAGCCGAAGTAAAACCCTTCTTCAATCGCAGAAATGAAGTGTCGGATGATCGTGGGTGCATTCTTTGGGGACACAGGTTAATAGTTCCGGAAACCTTAACAAAAACAATCCTCACCGAACTACACGCGAGCCACTTCGGAATAGAACGTATGAAACAACTCGCAAGATCATTTGTGTGGTGGCCGAGCTTAGACAAGGAAATTGAAAAAATCACAAAAGCCTGTCCGCCCTGTTTGCAAAACAGAACAAATCCGCCGAAAGTAGGTTTATCACCATGGAAATGGCCACCGTCGGCATGGCATCGTATCCACGCGGATTTTTCGGGCCCCCTGTACGGTAAAATTGTTTTAGTCATCGTCGACGCGTACTCGAAATGGCCCGAAGCGTACATCGTCAATAACATCTCATCTTCGTCAATCAATCATCAATTCATCATCAATTTTTCGGCTGTCGGTGGGTTCGGCACGCACAACGTGCAGAGAGTTTCAAAAGCCGGTGTGCTTAATTTTGTAATCAATAACGGCACCCCTTTTGCCTCCGGTATATCGTTCAATGCTATAAAACACTGTAATTGTTGCTCGTAGGCTATCCAATTGTCCCCTTTTTTGAACGGTGTCAAATCCCCCACAGTCGCCATCCTTGGCGCGTTTGGTACTGGCAGTGTCCCCGCTGTTTGCTTATCGGTTCCCTTAGCGTTGCTCTTCCCTACCGACCCGAACGTTAGTACGAACGTCGTTTGTCTTGTGAAACGACGGTTCCCGATGGTCCGGAGCGTCGGAAACCGTCGTTGCCGTCGTTTTACAAGACGAACGACTGTCGTTTACTGTCGTTCGTCCTGGTAGGGTTGCTCTCAAATCTTTTCGTCACGTATTTTGATATTACGCGGCGCAACTCATCTATTGAAAAGTCTTCGTTTCCGTCGAGCTCGTATTTGTTCACGATCTCAACTAACTTTTCCTGTGATTGTGTATAGATCCACGATTTATGGCCTTCTTCTATCAGTTCGTCTATCCCCTTCCAGCCCGCCATTCTCGCTTTTTCATCGATGTCTTCTTTCTCTCTTCGTTTATTAAATTTCTTCACGAGCCGCGCACGGGTAAGAAAATCCGAGGGCCATACAAAATCTTGGGAACCTCGCACCTCTCTCCATCTCCCTATCTTTATCCTAATACCGACTTCTACATGGCTTGGACAATTCTGATATTTTCCATATTTTACAAAATATCAAAATTTGTCGAGACATGTTTTAGTTATATTTTATTTTTTTACTCATGTAAGAGATATTAGGAATTAATTTTTTAATTTTATTTTAGAAACTGAAGAAAAGAAAGTTATAAGAAAAAGATGAGGCAGCCGCAGCCGACTTTCTAATTATGATAGAAATTACTTATTTTTGACCCAGAATCTGTGGAAAAAATTGCAGAATTTGAAAAATGGTGTTTTTTCAGTTATCCCTTTTTTACACAAAAATGATCGTCGCGCCACCTGAAGAAGTGGCCAGAAAAATCTTCAAAAAAAATTGGCTGTTCTTAAAGTGGAATCAATGCGAAAAAAAAGTTATGCAAGGATCTGATGATCCGAGGGAAATGACCCCACGTTTTCACGTTTTCCACGTTTTTACTTCGAATGCCCCATATATACTAGCGGTTTTTGTGGCTCGGGTGCTACGTGCCCTCGCGTCGTAAAGGGTTAGGTTTGGAAGTTTAGGTTCTTGATTCTCGTACACGGTGGCGGCGGCGGCGTCGGCAGCGGCGGTGGCAGCGAAATATTTATATAATATAGAGAGATATGTATATATGTGGCATTCCACGGTATATCGATCAAAATCTTACCTTGATGATTTCGATTTTCCTCTAATTTTTTATTATATAAATAAGGACATTGAAAAAAAAATTCACAAATTTTTTCAGAATTTTTCGGTCACGCGTTTTTTGGATTTATTTATTTTTTTTGAAAAAAACGGGACAACTACGTAAAATCTGAAAAAAATTCAGAAAAATCCAATCAAATATAACAAATTTTTTGGGCTTTGTTCCATAACGGAGATTTCAATACTCTACGAGTCAAATTCAAAAATAAAAATAAAATTTAACTCATAGAGTATTAACATCTCCATTTTGGAAAAAGCTCAGAAATTTTGTTATATTTTATTAGATTATTCTGAAATTTTCAGATTTTACAAAGGGGTCCCATAAAAATTCATATGTTATTTGCAATAAGTGCTTTGCCAAAAACCTTTTCGGGAGACGTAAAAATTCGAAAAATCGTTTGAAAATATCAAAAACTCGTCCTTTTCGTTGTGAACATAATTCGGCTTATAACTTGACGATATATCAAAGACAATGCTGTTTTATTTCGCACTCCTAATTTTATTATTCTGAATTTGCAAATGCATAAAAACCGTGTTTTTGCCTATTTCTCGTGGTGGTTTATTTCTTATTGATGCATATTCGTGATCAGCCTTCAATTTTACATCGATGTAACTCCTAAAATGTGAATAAAAATAAATAGAAAGAAAAATGATTTTTCGGCGCCATGAAACCTGTCTACTTGCAACGCCACTTTGGTTGATCCTTGACCTCGACTGAACGTCAATTTTTTTTTTTCATTCAGAGGTTCGAAAACAGTGTTGACGATCGGAAATTTGTTGGGCATTACGGATATGTTATTTGCGATAGTAAAATTCTTCACAGATCATGTTTAAAAGAGCCAAAAACCATTTCAAGAGCGTTGAAAAATTGAAAAGTCAATTAAAAAGTAAAAATCTCTTCGATTCCGTTGCGAGCATCAATCGGCTTGTATCTTGACGATATACTGAAGACAATGCCTTTTTATTTTGCTCTCTCAAACTTCTCATTTTCTTATGCCAAATTTTCAAATACATATAAACAGTCCTTTCGCCTATTTCTCGTGGAGATTTCTTATTTATTCCTGCATATTCGTGATCAGCGGTCAATGTTCCATCGATATAGCCCTTGAGGTGTTCATAATTACGAGTTTTTCAAAAAATCACGATTTCTTCCCTCATCCCTCCCCTTCCCTTCTCTTCCATTCCATTTGTTCCCTGAAGGCTGGAGATCCAAAAAAATGTCCGTCATTTAGAGATTTGAAACCAGTGTTCTGAATGGGAAATTTTCCGGGCAACATGAATATGCTATTGATTGGGATAGTAAAATTCTTCACGGATCATGCCCGTGAAGAATCGTTCTTTTTTTCAATAAAAAGATCATGACGATATATTGAAGACAACGCCGTTTTATCTCGCCCTGTCCGACCGCTCATTTCCTTTTTCTGAGCCATGCATTTCACAAAAAGTCTTTTCGACTATTTCTCGAGGGAATTTGATTTTTTTTATTGCAAATTTCTGTTCAGCGGACGATTTTCCATCGATATAGCTGTTGAGATGTTCATAAAAACAAAGAAAAAATCCAGTCTATTTCCCCCATCCGTCGCCTGCCCATTCGCCGAATGACCTTTGCTGATTCGCGATCCGCCGGCCGATCAAAATTGTAATTCGTCATTTAAAGGTTCGTAGCGCGTGTTCTGGATCAAAAATGTCCTGGGGAACACGAATAAATTATGTCCGATGCATGGATTCTTTACGGATCATGCTTAAAAGTGCAAGAAAGGATTTTGGGGCCTTGCAAATTTAGAAAAATCGAAAGAAAATGAAATTCTCTTCGTTTTCGTAGCAACCATAGTTCAACATATACCTTGACGATATACTGGAGACAACCCCATTTTATGTCACTCTGACCGACCTCTGATTTCCTTGATCTGAGCTATGAATTCCATAAAAACAGTCTTTTCGACTTTTTCTCGAGGGAATTTGATTTTTTTCAGTGCAAATTCGTTATCAGCGGACGATTTTCCATTAATATGTTCCTTAAGATGTTCACAAAAACGAAAAAAAAAATCACGATCATTTCCACCCATCTGTCGCTTGTCCATTCCTCAAATGACTTCGGCTGATTCGTGATCCGTCGGACAGTCGATTTTTTCTGTCATTTAAAGGTTCATAGCGTGTGTTCTGGATCGGAAATTTCCTGGGGAACACGAATAAGTTATTAACCATAGCTCATCGATATTGTCGTTCGGATGTGACTGACATGACGCTCCGTATCTTTAAACGCATCAACTTTCAAACTCATCTGAGACTCGTAATGTGTCGACGTACATTATTGACCCAAAATCGGCATTCAAATATTCGGTGAGAACTATGCATGAACATCGATAAAAATTTTACAATTCAAGCAGTAATCTGGCCAGAACGGAGTCCTAGTAATATGCTAGTACTTCGGAATAATAAATTATGATGAAGAAATCAAAATTACTGTTTGCTGATATGAATAATGGTTGATTTAATAATAAAAAATTTTTTTTGGCAATTTGAATACTACTAACCGTTGATTGCAAAAAATTTCATCGAATTTCATCGCTCTAACACTTTCCCTCGACATAAAGTTTCCAATAAAAAAAAATCCATATTTTTTCATAAGTTTTTATAGACTATACGTCATTGTGAGCATATCTGCTATATGAAAATTGTTTTCACTATTCCTATCTAATCTATCTATCCCTTAACCTATTTAAGGATGTATGAGCGCTACGTAGTAGTCAATACACTTCATCTCATTGAAATTTTGCAGAAAGAGAACATTAGGTAGTAATATTTAGCAAAATATTAGTAAAAAGTACATAGATGATTTTCAGAGAGCATAGAATATTAAATTAATTTCGTTTTCAGAATTATTTCGTTCGAAGTAACTGGCTGACTCCGGTGGTGTACCGTATGCTCCCCAGCTTCGACCTCCAAATAAAAGTGAAGAAGGCCGTGTTTAGCTTGATATATCTAATTCGAATATTTGTTGACTCCTATTTTTCAATGTATCATCATAATCCCTGACGGTTAATGAATACCCTAGCAGATTCGTTGACCCTAAATTTAGGGTCGTAAACAGTTTCGGTCGTAAAAGGTCGTCTTGTCGACCGTAATTTTTTGGTCGTATGAAGAATCATCGCAGCCCGCTCGTGGGTCGATACGACTAAACATTATTAGTCGTATCGACCGATCCGGGGTACGTTCGCTGGTCGTTACGACCAGAAATGTGTAGTTGCATATTTTTTTCCGAGCTCCCTGCCGTGGTTGTCACGACCAGATATGTAGAGTCGATTTTTTTCCCCTCATCTCGGCCCCCGTGGTCGTTACGACGAGAAATCCAACGTCGAATTTTTTCCCCCAGCTCCGCGCCCCTGGTCGTTACGACCCAAAATCTGGAGTCGATATTGTTTTCCCCAGCTCCCCCTAGCAGATTTGTTGACCAGAATTTTTCGGTCGTAGTCGTAAGTGGATTTTTTTCAACCGATTTTTTTCGGTCGTAAGAAGTGGGTCGTTACGACTGAGAATTATTAGGCGTAACGACCTATTCCGGGGGCCAGTCGGCTGGTCGTTACGACTGAGAATTATTAGTCATAACGACCCATTCCGGGGGCCAGGTGGCTGGTCGTTACGACTGGGAATTATTAGTCTCAACGAATCATTCCGGGGGCCAGTTGACTGGTCGTTACGACTGAGAATTATTAGTCGTAACGACCCATTCCGGGGGCCAGTTGACTGGTCATTACGACTGAGAATTATTAGTCGTAACGACTTATTCTGGGGCCCGTTGCTGGTCGTTACGACCCAAAATCCTTAGTCGAATATTTTTTCCCCAGCGCAAATTGATACAAAAATTCGTATAGTTTATTCCAAAATAGCGCCCATACAATCGGAACTAATAAAATTGTACGCCCGAGATATCCACATTAGGAATATTCGCAAGGGTTAGCTCGACCGAAAGTGCCATGGAAGAGCTTCGCCCTGGAGGAACCGCCTTAATCATCACGATAACCTCTGCGCTAGGTAAGTCCTTGACTTGGCACGCTGGCAGTCCGGTATATAACACCGTCATATGCCTATTTCGTTTGGGCACAGAGTTTCGAGCGCATGCGACGCATAGTGGTGGACGGGTCAACTATAGTTGACGCGTCCACCACATTGATTATGACCGAAAAATTCTGGTCAACAAATCTGCTAGGTAGCGCTAGTTGACGCGTCCACTACTACGCGTCGCATGCGCTCAACACTCTGTGCCCAAATGAAATAGGCATATGACGATGTTCTATACCGGACAGCCTGCGTGCCAAGCCAAGTACTTACCTAGCGCAGGGGTTACCGTGATGATTAAGGTAGTTCCTCCTGGGCAAAGCTCTTCCATTGCACTTTCGGTCGAGCTGACCCTTGCGGATATCCCTAAGTATTGTGGATATCTCGGGCGTACAATTTTATTAGTTCTGATTGCATGGGCGCTATTTCGGAATAACCTATACAAGTTTTTGTATTAATTTGCGCTGGGAAAAAAATATTCGACTAAGGATTTCGGGTCGTAACGACCAGCAAACGGACCCCGGAATAGGTCGTTACGACTAATAATTCTTAGTCGTAACGACCAGCCAACTGGCCCCCGGAATGGGTCGTTACGATTAATAATTCTCAGTCGTAACGACCAGCTGACTGGCCCCCGGAATGGGTCTTTACGACTAATAATTCTCAGTCGTAACGACCCACTTCTTACGACCGAGAAAAGTCGGTTGAAAAAAAACCACTTACGATCGAATTTCCGGTCGTCCAATCCGCTAGGGCCGCGCCCGTGGTCTTAACGACGAGAAATTCAGGGTCGATTTTTTTCCCACGGGCGCCGAGCTGGGGGGAAAAAATTTCGACTTAAGATTTTTGGTCGTAACGGCCAGGGCCCGCGGAGCTAGCAAAAAATTATACTCAAAATGTCGGGTCGTAACGACCAGCAAACGCACCCAGGAACGGGTTGTTACGACTAATAATTTTTTGTCGTAACGACCCACAAGCAAAATGCGATACTTTTTCTGACGACCACAAAATTACGGTTGACAAGACGACCATTTACGACCGTATGTACGGTCGTCGAATCCGCTATACTTGATGTTTTTCATCTACGGTATCATATATACAAACGGTGGAACTGTAGAAAATAAGGAGTTGCAAAGTCCACCTTGCCGTGAGCTCTGTTTATAACCATGAATAATGCTACATTTTCAATTAATGATATCTTGCTTAAATAGTCGTTAAGGGGCCTTAACATTTTTGGAGTATTGAATATTGAACCTCGACGATATCATATAAAAAAATCAGCGATTTAGCTTATACTCAGCCTAGTGCTCATACATCCTTAATCTCCGTTGCAATCATCGTTCCCCAGACTAATTGATTAAGTACGAACAAATATTGATGCTTTATGATGCAGTTGATGGAAAAAATTTTCAATAAATATTCAAAATATCTGTTACGTTTTGAATGTTATTTTTTTTTCATTTTTACAATGGTGTTTACAGCATAAATACATTTCAAATTGATGTTGAATATAATCAAATGTGTGGATATGCATATTGCAGTTTTTTAACGATACAATTCCTTGTATACATAATTTTCAACAACATTTCCAATTCGTTGTGCTCCAAGATGAACTTGGAGTGCTTCCCAAGAATGCACTCGCGAAAAGACTACGTATAGTTGGCCATGATTAAATACGTCCTTACGAAGATCGATACTGATTTTTTTCAAACGTGATCCCTGTGATTGGCCTGATGATAAATTAATTGATGGGTCATCCATTCTATTCCATTCTACGAGAAAAATGTTTTTCGTCGTTTCATGGTTCAAAGCCTGATGTCGAATTAATTGATAAGTCATCCATTCTATTCCATTCCGCGAAAAAGTTTTTTTTCGTCGTTTCAAGTTTCAAAGCCTGATGACAAATTAATTGATGGGTCATCCATTCCATTCCATTCCACGAACAATTTTTTTTTCTTTGTTTCAAGTTTTAAAGCCTGATGACAAATGAATTGATGGGTCATCCATTCTATTCCATTCCAATCCATGAAATTTTTTTTTCGTCATTTCAAGGTTTAAAGCCTGTGTTTTGAATCGAAAATTCCATTCCACGAAAAAGTTTTTTTTTGCCTTTTCAAGTTTCGAAGCCTGATGACAAATTTATTGATGGGTCATCGATTCCATTCCATTACACGAAAAAGTTTTTTTTCGTCGTTTCAAGGTTTAAAGCGTGTGTTTTGAATAAAAAATTCCATGCTATTCTATTCCATTCCACGAAAAAGTTTTTTTTCGTCGATTCAAGATTTGTAGTCTGTGTTTTGGATCGAAAATTCCATTCCATTTCACGAAAAAGTTTTTTTTTGTCGTTTCAATATTTGAAGCCTGTGTTTTGAATCGAAAATTCCATTCCAAACCACGCAAAATTTTTCCTTTGTCGTTTTAAGATTTGAAGCCTGTATTTTGAATCGAAAAGTCCATTCCAATCAATTCTATTCCATTTCACGAAAAATTTTCTTTTCATCACTTCAAGGTTTGAAGCCTGTGTTCTTAATCGAAAATTCCATTTCATTCTATTCCATTCCATGAGATTTTTGTTTCCGTCGTTTCAATATTTGAAGCCTTCGTTTTGAATCGAAAATTCCATTCCATTCCATTCCACGAGAAAGTTCGTTTTCGTCGTTTCAAGGTTTGAAGCCTGTGTTTTGAATCGAAAATTCCATTCCATTCTATTCCACGAGAAAGATTTTTGTGGTTTCAAGATTTGAAACCAGTGTTTTGAATCAAAAATTCCATTCCATTCCATTCAACGATAAAGTTTTTTTCGTCGTTTCAAGGTATGAAGCCTGTGTTTTTAATCGAAAATTTTATTCCATTCCAATCGACTCCATTCCATTCCACGAAAAAGTTTTTTTTCGTGGTTTCAAGATTTGAAGCTTGTGTTTTAAATCGGAAATTCCGTTCCATTCCATACCACGAAAAAGTTTTTTTTTCATCGTGTCACGGTTTGAAGCCTGTGTTTTGAATCGAAAATTCAATTCCATTCCACAAAAAAGTTTTCCTTCGTCGTTTCAAGATTTGAAGCCTGTGTTTTGAATCGAAAAGTCCATTCGAATCCATGCTATTCCATTCCACGGAAATGTTTATTTTCATCGTTTCAAGGTTTGAAGCCTGTGTTTTGAATCGAAAATTCCATTTTATTCCATTCCATCCCATGAAAAAGTTTTTTTATGTAATTTCAATATTTGAAGCCTTTGTTTTGAATGGAAAATTCGATTCCATTCCATTTCACGAAAAAGTTTTTTTTGTCGTTTAAAGGTCTGAAGCCTGTGTTTTGAATCGAAAATTCCATTCCATTCCATGAAAAAGTTTTTTTTCGTCGTTTCAAGATTTGAAGCCTGTGTTTCGAATGGAAAATTCCATTCCATTCCATTCCATACCACGTAATTTTTTTTTTCGTCGTTTCAAGATTTGAAGCCCGTGTCTTAAATCGAAAATTCCATTCCATTCCACGAAAAAGTTTTTTTTCGTCGTTTCGAGGTTTGAAGCCTGTGTTTTAAATCGGAAATTCCATTCCATTCCACGAGAAAGTTTCTTTTCGTCGTTTCAAGATTTGAAGCCTGTGTTTTGAATTGAAAATTCCATTCCATTTCACGAAAAAGTTTTTTTTTCATCGTTTCAAGGTTTAAAGCCCGTGTTTTGAATCGGAAATTCCATTCTAATCCATTCCATACCGTTCCACGAAAAGTTTTTTTTTCGTCGTTTTAAGGTTTGAAGCTGGTGTTTTGAATCGAAAATTCGATTCCATTACACGAAAAAGTTTTTTTCTCGTCGTTACAAGGTTTAAAGCCTGTGTTTTAAATCGGAAATTCCATTCCCTTTCACGAAAAAGTTTTTTTTTCACCGTTTCAAGGTTTGAAGCCGGTGTTTGGAATCGGAAATTTCATTCCATTCCAAGGAAAAGATTATTTTCGTCGTTTCAAAGTTTGAAGCCTGTGTTTTGAATCGGAAATTCCATTCCATTCCACGAAAAAGTTTTTTTTCGTCGTTTCAAGGTTTGAAGCCTGTGTTTTGAATCGAAAATTCCATTCCATTCCAATCTATTCCATTTCGATCCATTCCATTCCATTCCACGAAAATGTTTTTTTCGTCATTTTAAGGTTTGAAGCCTGTGTTTCGAATTGAAAATCCATTCCATTCCATTCCACGAAAAAGTGTTTTTTCGTCGTTTCAAGATTCGAAGCCTGTGTTTTGAATCGAAAATTCCATTCCATTATATGGAAAAGTTTTTTTTCTTCGTTTCAAGATTTGAAGCCTGTGTTTCGAATCGAAAATTTCATTCCATCCCTATCAGGACGAACGACAGTAACCGACAATCGTTTGTCTTGTGAAACGACGGTACTCGACGGTCCAACCGTCGGAGTTCATCATTCATCATTCATTCCATTCCAATCCATTCCATTTCGATCCATTCCATTCTCCGAAATAGTTTTTTTTCGTCGTTTCAAGATTTGAAGCCTGTGTTTTAAATCAAAAATTCTATTCCATTCTATTCCATTCCAGGAAAAAGTTTTTTTTCGTCGATTCAAGATTTGAAGCCTGTGTTTTGAATCGAAAATTCCATTCCATTCCATTCCGATCCATTATATTCCATTTCACGAAAAAGTTATTTTTCGCTGGTTCAAGATTTGGCGGCCTGTGTTTTAAATCGAAAATTCCATTCCATTCTATTCCATTCCAGGAAAAAGTTTTTTTTCGTCGATTCAAGATTTGAAGCCTGTGTTTGCAATCGAAAATTCCATTCCATTCGATTTCACGAAACAGTTTTTTTTTCAAGGTTTGAAGCCTGTGTAAGCTCGTAAATTTGAAAATTTTGCGCCATGTAAATATAAAATCGCTCGAGGGCGCCAGCTCTCGAAGAAAGAAATTGTGACGCGAGAAATTGGGCGTATTGCGCGTGCTCCGAAAATCTAGCGAGTCCTCGTCGATTAAATCAACGACGAGCTCGCTCTCTTCCTCTCTGGGAACGCCGACAAGACGGACGTCTCTTTCCTGCTCTCATATTTGGGGATCTTTGCGGCCTCGTTGTCCGATTATTAGGACCATATCGACCGGAGTTATCCATCTCGAGGCCTTGGCCTACCTCGAGATATCCGGAGTCCGTGCGGATTCTTCTAACATCTTTGCATAACATCTCCGAGAGAAAAGTCAACCCCAGGGAGGAATAGAGCCATCGATTTTCGCCCACGATATCGAGATAAGTACTTTCTTTGTCGAAAAGTCTCAACGAAAAAATTTTATAAAAAAAAAAAAGAAAAACCAAATGAAATTAAATTGGACGAACTTGGTCTTGCAAGGACATTGTGAAAAGAAATTTGAAAAATGATTGAATTGAACGATAATTTACGTTATAAAAAGAGCGGGTGAAAATATAATATGAAAGAGAGTGAAATTGAATGAGAGAGTGATATTGAATCCTATGTGTATTATTTATTTGTGTGTATTAGTTGTGGAATATCAATTGATTGTATTAAAAGATTTCTTGTCGACAGTAAAAAGATCTATATTTTCGAAACACGTAATCTTACACCTGTGTTTTGAATCAAAAATTCCATTCCATTCCAATCCATTCCATTCCGATCCATTCTATTCCATTACACGAAAAAGTTTTCCTTCGTCGTTTCAAAATTTGAAGCCTGTGCTTCCAATCGACAATTCCATTCCATTCCACGAAAAAAAAATTTTTGTTTCAAGATTCGAAGCCTGTGTTTTGAATCGAAAATTCCATTCCATTCCATTCCACGAACAAGTTTTTTGTCGTTTCAAGATTTGAAGCCTGTGTTTTGAATCGAAATTTCCATTCCATTCCACGAAAAAGTTTTTTTTCGTCGTTTCGAGGTTTGAAGCTTGTGTTTTCAATCGAAAACTCCATTCCATTCCAATCCATTCCATTTCATTCCACTCCACGAAAAGAATTTTTTTCGTCGTTTCAAGATTTGAAACCTGTGTTTTAAATCGAAAATTCCATTTCATTCCATTCCACGAAAAAGTTTTTTTTCGTCGTTTCAAGGTATGAAGTCTGTGTTTTAAATAAAAAATTTCATTCCATTCCACGAAAAAGTTTTTTGTTGTCGTTTCAAGGTTTAAAGCCGGTGTTTTAAATCGAAAATTCCATTTCATTTCACGAAAAAGTTTTTCGTCGTTTCAAGGTTTGAAGCCTGTGTTTTGAATCGAAAATTCCATTCCATTCCACGAAAACGTTCTTTTCCGTCGTTTCAAGATTTGAAGCCTGTGTTATGAATCGAAAATTTCATTCCGATCCATTCAATTCCATTCCACGAAAAAGTTATTTTTTGTCGGTTCAAGATTTGGCGGCCTGTGTTTTAAATCGAAAATTCCATTCCATTCTATTCCATTTCAGGAAAAAGTTTTTTTTCGTCGATTCAAGATTTGAAACCTGTGTTTGGAATCGAAAATTCCATTCCATTCGATTTTACGCCGTTTCAAGTATGAATTTCTCGTCGTTTCAAGCTTTGAAGCCTGTGTTTTGAATCGGAAATTTCATTCCACTCCATTCCATTCCACGAAAACGTTTTTTTCCGTCGGTTCAAGATTTGAAGCCTGTGTTATGAATCGAAAATTCCATTCCATTCCATTCCACGGAAAAGTTTTTTTTCACCGATTCAAAGTGTGAAGCCTATGTTTTGAATCGAAAATTTCATTCCATTCTATTCTATTTCACGAAAAATATTTTTTCGTCGTTTCAAGATTTGAAGCCTGTGTTTTGAAACGAAAATTCCATTCCATTCCATTCCATTCCATTCCACGAAAAAGTTGTTTTTCGTCATTTAAAGGTTTCGTGCGTGTGTTCTCGATCGGAAATTTCCTGAGAAACCCGAATAAGCCATTTAGGATTGTAGTATCCCTTACGAAACCTGCTCAAAAATACAAAAAATCGTTTTGGCTCGTCTATTTGCAAATGGACTCCTGCTGGCCCGGGCGTGAGGCCATGAGGACTTTTTTTTTATTGTTTAAAGTTTTAAAGCGTGTATTTTTAACCAAAAAATTTTTTGGGCTACACGAATAAGCTATTTGCGATGGAATAATTCCTTACGGAACATGTTTAAATATGCCAAAAACCCTTTTCGACTTTGCAAATGAACCGCGGCAAATCTGGGCATGGGAAATTGCTTCTTCGTCGTTGAAAGATTCAAAGCGTGTGATTTCTATCGGAAATTTCCTGGAGAACACGAATAAGCTGTTCATCATAGCTCACCGATTTGTCGGTCTGATGTGACTGACATGACGCTCCGTATCTTCGAAAAGTCGATGTACATTATGGACATAAAATCGTTATCCAAATATTCTGTTAGATCTATGGATGAACATCGATAAAATTTTTACAATTAAAGCAGTATTCTGGCCAGAACGAAGTCCTGGTGATCTACTCATCCTTGGGAATAATAAGTTATAATGAAGAAATCAAAATTACTGTTTGCTGATATGAATAATGGTTGACTTGATAATGAAAAGTTTCTTTCGCAAATTAAATGTTACTCACTGTGATTGCAAAAAATTGCACCAAAGCTTCATCTTTTCCAAACGATTTCGTCGATCAACACGACGTATAACCCTGCACCGACTGTCAAAACATCGCGCGCGACTCGCGATGTACGAATTCGCACACACAAATTACCGTTACACGTGATTGATACCCGTGTTTCTCTTGAAATCATCTCACCGACTCTTCCAAGTGACGCGCAGATCCTTTATCCGTATTACGCGTAATGTGTAACTAACCGATTTTTCCGTCCATCGTGACAGACGTGTAACCGTGATCAACTGTCAAACTCGACCGAGACTCGCGCGATGTGTGAAGTCACGCACACGCGAGGTGTGAAGTCGCGCTCGAGTCCGGCCAACCGACCAATCACAGCACGAATAAAACGATGACAATGCTTGCGAGATTTTCGATAGATTTCGATATATATCGTTACCCATGAAGTTTTTATTTGGAGATAACTCTAGATGAAAATAATTGAACCGAAAATACATTTATCCGTTTGTTGGAACGCGCGAGATACATTTCTCTCGAAAATGTTATACAAAGTTGCATATATGTACACCATACATGCAGATACATAGGAATATTCTATAGAAATTTCGTTCTTTCTGGAAAAGAAAAATTCCTGTTTTTTCTAGAGAACGACTATTCTCGAACATGTTGTCCTATAAATGGGCGTGACTTGCCCCATCTATCAGTCATTTTTACCAAAATCGTTATATTGTATTATTTATCCACTTCACGCACATTAATTACAATTAAACTAATAGTAACGCTTAATAAATCGTACGCTATTGAAAAAAAAATTGAAAGTTGAGGTTATGTTGCCCTGTGTCAAATTTTTGCAGCTCAGCAGCTGAGTTTGGAGTGGGGAGAAAGCGTGATAAGGGTCGTTAAGTTATGGGAGCGTGTTGCCATAGTAACGCGTTAAGTTATGGTAGCTGTGAAGTTATGGAGGGTTGAGTTGTGGGAGCGTCCACTGTAGTGCAGCTGGTTGAAAACGCTATTCTAGCTTTGGCTGTCGCGTCGAGTGGCAGCGAGATAGCATAGGCTGCATTCGTCTTGAACGTGTTGAGCGCCGTGAGCGTCATATACAGTAGCATTTTATATGCCGATGTATACGTGCTGTATGCGTGTAAAGCCGGAGCAACAATGACACAAATAAGAAACAAGGAAAAAAGCCTGGTTTAAGCAGCGGCCGTAACTCAACTTAGCCGTTACTTAAGAAGTTGAAAGTATATATTGCCCTTGTGGCGTTTATGCAGCTAATTGCTTAGCATTAGCCGTAACCGTAACCGTGCAAAAACGCTACAAGGGCAATATATACTTTCAACTTTCTTAAGTTACGGCTAAGTTAAGTTACGGCCGCTGCATAAACCGGGCTTAAGAATCAGCCATTGCCGTAGTTTCTCTAAAGTGCGCAGCGATTAGCTGATTCTTATTCTTTATTTTTTATTTTTATTCTGTCATCGTAATCACCGCCGTTGACCCGTTTTATTGTTTACTTAAATTATAATGTTGAAAAATATAACATGTGATTCTTTAAAGTGTTAATTTGTGCAATTCGATCAAGTGTAGTGTGGTGTATTGTGTGGGGATGTTTTTTTTCATTAAGAAAATTGTGTATTTCAGGAACATAAGGTTATGTTTCATATAATTTTTTTCTTTGCATAAAAGTAATAATAATATTTAAAAAGAAAAATTTAAATACATAGAAGTGTACTAATTATCAATCATATTTGAAAGAAAAATAACATTAGTCGAAAACGTTAAAAAGTTATAAATGAATAAAACAAAAATATTAAAAATTCCATGTTAAAATTGTTTAAATCATTTTAAACTCTTGAAATAGTTAAAATGTATCAATATGAAAGTACATGGTAAAAATAAAAAAAATTCGTTAACGCATCTTCGTGCAATGAGCCAA
Source organism: Alloplasta piceator (assembly GCA_946863875.1). Lineage (NCBI taxonomy): Eukaryota > Metazoa > Arthropoda > Insecta > Hymenoptera > Ichneumonidae > Alloplasta > Alloplasta piceator. Next base: position 40,487,937 of record OX333072.1, on the reverse strand, counting down.
AAACTGAAAAAAAAGTTATTTTCGTTAAAACAAAATGGTTCAAAGAACTGTAAAGACTTCAAACTCTATAGGATACTTCTTTATGATCTTATAAAGAAAGTCTATAAGTTACGAAAACATTGGTTCACACAGGTTGTGGAAATCTGACTCTGGACGGACACAAAAATGGCTTTTTGGCTAAAAAATGGCTGTTTTTTTGGGAAATTTTATATTCAACATTCTCTGAATGGATTGAGTCAAAAAAGGTTTTGAGAATATAGTAAAATAAAACTGTGCTATGAATTTGAACCGGATCTGTTCATGGATTGCTGAGTTATGAGCACATACAGACAGCCGACCTGACGGTAAATCCAAAATTTTTTGTTTTGGTATAATATGCCAACATATGTTGGTATAAAGTTTGAATGGTTGTTTTGATAAGAAATAGGTTTTTGGAAAGCAATACTAATAGGCACTTTTCATGTGTGGTGAGTGCCGAAAAATGTATTTCAATGTGTTTCTTTATATGCAAAATTTAGAGAAAAATCGAAATCATCATGGCAAGATTTTGATCGGAATGTCGTGGAATGACACGACAAAATCTTGTTTTGATGATTTCGATTTTTCTCTTAATTTTTTATATAAAAAACACATTAAGAAAAAACTTCTAAATTTTTTCAGAATTTTTTGGTCACGCGTTCTTTGTTTGTTTGTTTTTTTTTTGTGACCCTTTTGTAAAATCTGAAAAAAATCAGAATAATCTAATAAAATATAACAAAATTTTTGGGCTTGGTTCCAAAATGGAGATTTGAATACTCTATGAGTACATTTTTGTTTCTTTCAATTTTTTTGAATTTTACTTATAGACTATTAAAATCTCTATTTTGGAACGAAGCCCAAAAAAGATGTTATATTTTATTAGATTTTTCTGAATTTTTTGAGATTTTACAAAGTTGTCCCTTTTAAAAAAAAATAAATAAATAAATCCAAAAAACGCGTGACCGAAAAATTCTGAACAAATTTGGGATTTTTTTTTCATTGTCCATATTTATATAAAAAATTTAGAGGAAAATCGAAATCATCAAGGTAAGATTTTGATCGAAATACCGTGAAATGCCATATATATATGGGTCAAAACGCCAATTATGGACGTCGGATCCGGCCTCACCCCCTCAGATCTTTTTGCATTTTTTTAAGCTGAAAGTCCTCATTAAAAAACATATTCCCAAATTTTTTCAGATTTTTTCCCCCCCAACTTTCGCAGTTATTACATGGGGTATTCCGTCTAATTTTACCATTTTCGTTTTATTTATTATGACTTGCCATCTTCCACCACAATAAAAAAATTTCAAAAAATAGGTTTTTTGCGTGAATAAGTCTCAGCTTTTCAAAAAAAATATTGTTTTTTTGTTTTTGTACTTAGAAAGCTCTTAAAATTGAGCTTAAAGTCTAAAAAGCTGTTTTTTGGCCGTTGCCCAAATTTTGAAAATTTTTTCAATATTTTTTTCGAAAAGCTGAGACAATTTTACATGGAATATGTATTTTCCGAGATGGGTTCTGCATGAACATACGAGAAATGAATGAATGAACAAAAATTGATTTTATTCATTTTTGTTTGCTATTACGTGCTAAAGGGCGCGTCTCAAGAATAAAAAAAAGATTCTAAATCAATTTCCCAAATTGGATTATGATAAGAGAAGGTATTTGGGCGCCTCCACGTCGTCCCATACGGGGCCGACCACTGCCGAGAGGAGAAAAGGGTCGTCAGTAAATGAATAAACGCGTCTTGAGTAATATTGAGAATATGTATATATATATATATCGTTTATTATACCGACTCACCACGGGAGAGACGATACGTAAAAGGCGGGTAGAGATTCGTCTGCACGACGAATGAGCATAAAAGAGAGAGAGAGAGAGAGAGAGAGAGAGAGAGAGAGAGACGGCGCTTACAATCTCGCGCGCGCCGTCGCTCGTGAAAATACAGCTGACTTACATTAGCCGGAGCTCTGGGCTGGCGCGCGATACAGTGTTGGAGGGGTCCCCACGCACGCTGATAAGGGGAGACCTCTTGGGCCTCGCGCTGAGCGTTGGCGTTTTCCAATAGTTCCCGCGCACGGACACTATTGTCTCTATAGGTCCTCACGTACACTAGAAGTCTCTAAAGAGTCCTTTACGCGCACCGGTGCCCGAGGGCGCGAAGGGTTGACACGCACTCGCTGCGGCGTTCGTAGATCGCGGTCACTCACGGCGCACGGATATGTATATATTTGTGTGTATGTCTGTCCGCTATTTTCGCTGCACTGTTGATACTTATTGAATGTTCGAATTGTTGAATAGTTCGTTTGTTGGATAGTTTAACTGGATGAATGTTGGCACTTAATCGAACTGTTATATTTGTTTGAATAATTATATTCGTTTAAATAATTATATTTGTTTGAATGTTATATTTGTTCGAATAATTATTTGTTTGAATAATATATTTGTTTGAATAATTATTTGTTTGAATAATATATTTGTTTGAATAATATATTTGTTTGAGTAATTTATTTGTTTGAATAATTATTTGTTTGAATAATATATTTGTTTGAATAACATATTTGTTTGAATAATTATTTGTTTGAATATTAGCAGCCCGAGACTTGTGGGTACACGCGAGCACCCCCGTGACGCACCAAGCTTAACGCGAGCGAGCGTATTAATCTTATACGGTTGCGCGGGGTATTACGTCGCTACAACTAGCTGAAGGCTGGAGTAATTTTCCCCGATTCACCTGTCGGTGGTTAGCGAGGTACTGGCTCGTCTCGGCAACGGTCCTTAGAACGTTGACGAGCTGAGCGAGGATTTTTGCAAGTCGGCTTTTCCTGAAAACGGCGCGTGCACGCCCTTGATAGGCATACGCGAGCTCACTCAAGGTGATCGGAAAGCGCTGACTGTGGCTTGCGACATGGGGTGATCGCGCGCACACACCACACAAGTCTTAGGAATCCGCTGACGCGTGCGCTTTAACGTGGGACCGTGAGTCCACGTCCCTTCTCGCAAAATGAAAATTTGGCGAAAGAGGGACGTGACATTGCCATCTTCCGTTACGATAATTTTTTTTTTGAAAAAATACGTTTTTTTCGTAAAAAAGTCTCAGCTTTTCAAAAAAATATTGCTTTTCCGATAATGCCTGTAAAAAGTTCTCAAAATCGAGTTTTTAATCTAAAAAGCTGTTTTTTAGCTATTGCCCGTATTTAAAAAAAAATTTCCATGTTTTTTTTGGAAAGCTGAGAAAATTTTACATAACATATGTCATTTACAGGATCGGTCTAAATAATTTATATAGAGATAATAATTTTGAAGAGAAGTACATAGAATTTGGAAAAATATTCATTTTTAAAAAATAGGCACGCCTTTGAAATTGAAGAATGATTTTTGAGCAAAATTTCTCGTCGAAAATAGGCTATAACTTTTATAATTATTGAGATATCAAAAAAATCCTATGTACTTCTCTAGATAATCTACTTTTATTGATACAGTAAAAATTTGAAGTCGATCGGATAAAAATTACTCGAGTTCTGCTGCGTGCCGCACTCAAAAAAGTGATTTTGGAAAAACGCGTTCAAAGTTTTAGGTTTGTTAATTTATGTTATAAATTGAATAAAAAATTATTTACCTTCAATCAGCGATGCCAGTACCATATAGCTGGCCTTCAAGAAGTAAATCGTTGTCTCCTGATTCTTTCCTCGAACTTGTTAAGGCTTTTCTCGCTTCTTTTGCAGCGTCTGTGAGCGAGCGCTCCGCGAGCTGGATCCGCGCTGCGTCGGTCTCAACGCAAAAGTTGAAACAATTTGGGCCGATGGTTATCCCCAACGTCTCCAGTACTTTCATGAGACTTCTCAGGCCATCATTGAACACCAATACCGCGATATCAGTTGCAATATCAATTATTTTTTTGCTTCCGGACTGGCACTTGGGGGCTATTGCCCAAACTTATTTATTGTAGCTTTCGTTATTGTTTTGCGTATAGCCGCCCAAACAACGCTGCAGCAAATCGTCCCTTCTCAAATTTTGAAGATTGGCTGAATTTCCTCCAATATTTTCTGAGGAAGAGGCGGTTTATGGCGATATTTAGAAATATCACCATTTGCGACCGCGCGGTGCCACGAACACCACGACTCGGCACCTTCCGGGCAATTGTCATGTTGTGGCTCACTGTCTGTGAACATTTTATGTTCAATAGTTACCCAAATTGCCTTCCTCATTTTGTCAACATCATCGCTGTTCCTCTGAATAGCCAAGCCGTAATATGTGCTCAACTCGTCAATCAATTTTCCGGTGAGCTTTCCTCTGCCAGACAATCCTTTTGTTTTTTTCACGATTTCGCGGAGGCGCGTCCCCATACGTTTTTGTACATGATCGATGCACTCTTTTTTTTATTTCGAAACCGTTGTATGGAATTATGGATCGCTATTCGATATGCCCAGAAACGTTTTAGAATCGCCGTCACCAATACAATATTTATATTTTATGCCATAGAGCTCTTCAGACCGTTGAAACATTTCGATAGCTGCGTCGACTTCCATTTTTCCAGAGGAGCCGCTATGGTTCGCCTGGCACTCATCATCGTGGGTAGCTTTCCATTCCCAGTACTCCGCGGTGTTTTCTTTTTTTTCCCAATGCTCGCAAGCTTCGCAGTATTTCGATTTAACCATAACGTCAATCACTTTTTTAGTTTACCAGCCGATTAGCGATGTTATACCGAAAAGCGAGGTGAAACCGCGCTTTCGCCACGATCCGTCGCCTGAAACGATAATTCCGTCCGCCATCCCATTTTCGAACGAAATTCTCTGCTCCTCAAGTGCAGCCTTTTTTTTGCTCATTGCGCTCACCGCTTCAGTGGCAATCGAAATCGAATTTATGATTTGATCGTAAAAAGACTGAAATATGGGGCGCGGTAGGTCCATGAATGCACAAAATTTCATCAGGCTATTCAAACCGCCGCCAGGAAGACACATACTGAATACGATCCGACGATTTATTTCGTCTGCATTGCCAATCATAGGACACGAATTGATTAACACTTTTTCACAATGGCCGCAATCGACCTCGATTTTGAACCCGAGTCCGCGCAAACTTTTGTCGGTGAATTTTATGTTACGATCACACACTTTACATTTCACTGACGAGGATATAATGTTCAATGCAGTGAAAAATTGTACTATACGATAATTGAAATCGAAATGATTCGGAGCGATTAGGCACGAATAGCGTCGCTTCTATTCGCAAACTGACGCTGTGACGCTATCCTATAGCTATAGCCGGTTTTTGTGAAGGAAGCCAAAAGAATAGCTGAGAAAGGTGGGAAGAATACCTGGCGACCCTAAGGCGCCCAGCTGCGCGGGACCCCGAGCGTCGCGGACCGCTGCACCGCTCCACAAAATATTCAATATCTACGAAAATAATTATTTTTTCGACCTGGGTCCAACGGCATTTCAATCTTAAAAGTATTTTAGATTTTTTAAAATGTTTTTCAAATAATCGATTCTTTGAAGCCGTCACAGTGGTGTTGTCCCTTAATTAGGCAATTGTCTTCGGTGGTGCGACCAGAACGGCCGTACCCTCAAATTTTATTTTTCGGTTATTCTCGTCGGGGCGACTAGAGTGGTCGACCCCTCAGAATTTGTCAATAAAATTCAACTCCGTGGCCGACCCCTCCGGTCGAACACGTAAAATTAATCAGTAAAGCTGGAATTCAAGAATAAGGAAAATCCAATAAGCTTCGACCGCCGAGCTTGAGCACGATTTAATAGTTATTTTCGGCAATCTAGTCGGTTCATTATAAAAGTGATTGGCCTTTGGCCGTGTTAGCACGTATCCAAGTTTGCCTGAGTCGCAACAGGCGGGCGCGAGTGGAATCACGAAATCGCTACAACTTAGTGCGAGGCGCATCACTGACAAAGCACGCCTCCATGACGAACGATGAATACCAAAAAGGCTAATACAAAATTGACTAAACAAATTAGAACACTGAAAAATACATTTTAACCAAATAAAATTAGTCTAGCACCATTCGGCGACAGTGCTAGCATGAAACAACGCCACCAGAGCGAAAAAATGGAAAATTTTATGAAACTTGTATAAAACCAAATTTCGTGAACCGTCATCGACCCAGCAGGTCAACGGGCATATTAAATAAACAAGTTGTTGTGTTTTAAAAATTTACATAATATCGATATCGTTTTGCAACGTAACCCGCTACGCCCAAGGCAACGCCCCAAGCACCTTGAGACCACAAAAGAAACGTTTTAAACCAATCTTTCAAAATTAATAACAGCAACTGACTCATACATAAAAGACAGCTTTTCTCTCCAAAAATTAGTCTCAAATATCACCGTTCCATCTAACTACAAATTTGTCTCCTTTGATGTCGTCTCTCTCTATACCAACATCCCATTAGAACTCGTCATTCAAAGTCTTCAAAAAAGATCTGATTTATTTTCGGAGAAATTCTCACTTAACGAAATAATTAAAACAATAGAATTCATTATGTTTTCTACTTATTTTACTTTCCAAAATAAAATCTATCAACAAATTTTTGGCTTACCAATGGGCTCACCGCTTGCTCCAATTCTTTCAAACATTGTTAAGATAGACTTGGAATTAAGTTGTCTAGAAAAACTTAAATTCACATTACCAATTTACAAAAGATACGTAGACGACATCATCATTGCTCTTCCAACCAACAAAATAAACTCGACTCTACAAATCTTTAACTCTTATCACAAAAAACTGCAATTTACAACTGAAATAGAAGAAAATAATAGAATAGCATTTTTAGATATACTCCTAATCAGAAACAAAAACACAATTATGACAGATTGGTACAGAAAACCAACTTCATCCGGCCGATTTATCAATTTCTTTTCTCACCATTCACTTAGCCAAAAAAGAAGGCACAGAGCCATTAAATTATCTCATCAATCTTGACTTAAAATTGTTATCCAAGCTCCTTTACAGACAAAATAATTAAACAAAGACTATCACAAATTAATACACAATCCAACACCAATAACAGCTTCGACTCCTCAAGACTAATCAACCTACCATACACAAAAAACATTCACCACCAGCTATTCCGTCTCTTTCAACAATACAATATAACAATAGTTACAAACAACAAACATAATATTCTATCCATAACTGGTTCTACGAAAGACAATATAGAAACTTTAAATAAATCTCACCTAGTTTACAAAATAGATTGTGACGACTGCAACTCAGTATATATCGGACAAACAAAAAGATACCTAAAAACCAGAATAAATGAACACAAAAACAGTCTGGAACACACAAACACACAACACACAACTCTAGCACAACACAGCATACAATTAAAACACAACTTTAATTTCAACGATGTCAAAATTTTTAATAATGAAGAATGGCTTACGAAACAACTCATTTTAGAAATGATCCAAATCAAAGCACACCCTAATTCAATTAATTTTAGAACAGACATCGACAAACTAAGTTGCATATACAATACATTAATATAATAAACTTAAGAAAAATCGATCAATCATCAATCATATACACTCTCAATCATTTTAATTACAGACAATTATTTCAACTCACTCACCACTGTCACTGACTTCGGTGACACACTCATTTTCACTTTCCTTAACAAAACAGACTCACTGACACATTCAATTTTATTTAACATGACAAACTCATTAATCAATTCTTTATCGAAATTTTATAATTATTCAAATCTTCACATTACACACAAGAACCATATTTCAATAGACACGGCACTGACTAAACTGCCAGAAAGGACCCTTTACCTCTTGTTTGGAAAATTGCCTGAATTTCTCTGGTTGGGAAATTCGGAAAAAAATATGGGAGAGCGAAGGGAACGAAGTGTCCGGAATTTCGTCGTTGACAAAAGAAAACTCACTCCCGTGCACAAAATATTCGGTATTTATTAATACAGGGTTAGATCAAAAATAAGATAATAATGTTCAAGATAATTGTTCGCGCCGCCGCTGGCGATGACCACGCGAAAGTGACGAGGTGTCGGAAAATGGCCGACGCCACGTACGAAGACACGTGGCGCGTGAATAATTCTGTTGCCAATTAGCGAAGATAAACCGAACTGAATTGAACCGGAATACTTTCTCGAAGTGTTGACTCGAAACCAGACCGTTTATTTCACTCTGGGGCGGTCGTCAATCGTCCAAGAATTATTTAGCGGAAAAAAAAGAATACTGTGAAAACGAAGATGGCCGAGAATCGCTTTAGGTGGAAAGGATCTGAATATTAAAGTCTCTATCGAAGAGAATCACACAGATGTTAATATCGAAGATGTCCGTTGAAGTAGATCACGAGGAGACCGAGAGATCAAAGACTGATCGGGCGTAAATCGATCACTCTTCTTTCTCATGGTAGAAGTGCGCGAGAAAGACGGAGAGAATAGATCGTTGATCGATCCGTGTCGAAAAGATCCTTGATGCCATGGTAAGAATTGCTCGCTCTCGCGAGCGAGAGCTGCCTTAGGGAGGGGATAGAGTTGCGAGAGCCACGAACTATGCAGAGTCCAGCGAGAGCTTGACCGTGCGGTGAGGGTCTCTCGTGGGGGCTCCGACAATTACGCGCTTTTCTGAACACCTCTCCTCATCACAGATATCGCAAATTTCGCGAACGCAAGATCACGCTCTCAGAAATGTAAAAACAAAATTAACATTTCTTGTCTCACGATGCATTTCAAAAGATATCATAATCACTCAATTTCAATTGTAAATATCACAATTAATTTTCAAAATATCATTCATAAACATAATTATCTCCTTTATCGTTAATTTGCAGAAAACATCCGTCGCGAAAAACCGATTGGACGTCAATTTCATAAGAAATTTTCATACATTGACAAAACAATTCATCAATTTGTTCTCAAATCATCATATTCGTTGACTTTCATCAACTAATCATGATAATGATCATCGAAGAAATGCAACATGAAACCAGAAATCATCAAAAAATCGAGGTTTGTTATTTTGACAGAAAACATAACCTACAAACAAATAATTTCATCAACGATTGTCTCACGACTATCTCACACAACATTTAACGATATATTTACTTTAATGAATTCTTAGTGTATTTCATATATCCACAAAGAATTATTATAATTTGTAGCGTGAATAAATTTCTGAAGAGGACCCTAAACAGGATCGAAACGCAAAAAGTTTCTTAAAATTTCATTCCGCCTCCACCGGGAATCATTGGCCGAATCGAAGCCGACACTTCTTCAACATTATTTATCTACACGGCCGCACACTATAACCATCAATTCATTTCTGGATACCTGACTCCTCAGAAATGAAGTGACCTTTCATAACTTTATTTCAGAGCCCCTGACCCCTCATAAGTTATGTAAACCCTCCAAACTTGTGTTCACGTACTGACTTAGGTTTCAAAGTACATTTTTCTGGCCTAGGTTAGATAAATATGATATATGGATGAGAATAATATAAGTAGTCGGTGGTGTAGTGGTTAGCGTGTGAGTATTAGGACACTAGAATACGGTTGGAAGAGAGGGTAGGGAGTTCAAATTTGATCGGAACATGATTTTTTATTCACTAATCAAATTTTCAGGTCAAAACTAACAACTTTTGTATGAACATTTTTTTAATAAGGTACATGATGCGGGGTGTCCCATTCTAATCTTACAGTTCATTTATCTCCAAAGGTACAGCTCCGATAAAAAATTGTGTACAATAAAACTTTTAGGATTCAAAGAGGGACGTTAAAGGAAGGAATCGCAGCCGATTCCTTCCTTTAACAATTCTCTACACGGCCGCATATCAAAACCAACAATTCAAAGAGGGACGTTTAAAAAAAATGTTTTTCGGTCAAAAATTCAAAATGGCAGTGTTAAGATGGCCAACATGTTTTTAAAAAAATGAAAACATGTTTTTTTTGAACCAAAAGATTTTCTAGGTCAAAACAAACAACTTTTATAGAAACATCTTTTTGATACAGTCCATAACAGATCACCATTTTCAAGGATTTTAGGGTTATCCAGGATAACGACGAGAACGGAGAGGTAGTCTTCAATATCCCAAGTGTAAGTGGGCCCGTGTGCGTGCGTACATGCATGTGGAATACTCACAAGGATTGGGTACCCAGTAAACACGTTTTATTACAGCGATGTAACCAGGAAGTTACAAGTGACATAACCGATGTTACACTTATGTTAGGTAACCGCTATGTAGCATGGAAGTAACATGTTTATGTCACAATTGTTATCTTCACGTTATGTACGTGCTATGTACCGATGTGACGTTACAGTCACATTACCAAAACGTGTAACCGCCATGTAACATGGCTATAACAATGTGCGTATAACATTGGAAACAGGCTGGTAATGTAAATGTTATAGAACGTTGCTACATTGCAGTTCCATAACTAGCATTTGTTATGTGTAGGTTATACAAATGTTATGCAACGTTAAATATTGCAGTTACATAATTCGCAATACACACGTTTTATTACCAGGAAGTTACAAGTGACGTAACCTATGTTACATTTATGTTACATATAACCACTATGTAACATGAAAGTAACATACTCGTCACATTTGTTATCTTCACATTGTATATCTGCCATGAACCGTAGTGACGTTACAGTAACGTTACCAAAACGTGTAACCGTCATGTGACATGGCTATAACAATGTACGCATAACATTTGTAACAGGCAGGTAATGTAAATGTTATGAAACGGTACTTCGTCCGAAATCCACCAGGTGGCGAGATCCGTCGCCAAGCTATCGCGCCAGCGAAACGGCCATCGGGAACCGATAAAGTCCGGTGTATTATTGCGGTCGGCGTCCTCGATTAACATACAATCGTTGGAACATTACCCGCGTCCCGTGGTCACGCAGTCCTATAGGTTGCTATAGACTAAAGACTACATATTTTGACCAGTTCACAAATAGTGAGCTGGTTAAAATATGTCACTTCGGTGACGCAATCACTGCAATATTGCAGTAATATAATATAAATTACTGATTGTGAGTAGGGAATTGTAAATTACATGTAACATTTAGGTATTATTACCTGTTACAACCTGTAACATTGTCGTACCATTGCCGGTACAGGCCTGTATTTCGGATAGCAACACATAACTGCAATATAACGGTTGCATTCGACGTTACATAACCTGTAGTACTTATGAGTGAGAAATCATAACTAACGTGGAACGTACATGTAACATTTGGTCAACATTACTTGTGTTAGATTCGGTTACATTGCCGTTATATTGCTGGTACAGGACTATGTTTCGGACAGCAACACATAACTGCAATATAACGGTTGCATTCGACGTTACATAACCTGTAGTACTTATGAGTGGGAAATCAGAACTAACGTGGAACTTACATGTAACATCTAGGCAACGTTACTTGTTACATTCGGTTACACTCAGTTACATTGCCGTTACATTGCCGCTACCGAACTGTGTTTACTGGGTATCTACGGTTCGTCACTTCAACAGTATTTGTCGACATCAAACGACTCGTCGTTATCCTGGATAACCCTAAATTAGTCAAAAATGGTCATCTAATTATGGACTGCATCAAAATGCAGACTTGACAAATTTTTTAGTCAAAATAAAAAATCATGTTTCCATTTTTAAAAAATACGTCAGCCATCTTAACGCCACCATGTTGAATTTTAGACCAGCATTTTTTTTTTTTAATGTCCCTCTTTGAACCCTAAAAGTTTCATTCTACTCAATATTTGATCGTAGCAGTATTTTTCGACATAAATCAACTGTAAGATTAAAATGGGACACCCTGTATAATTATACGTAATCTTTTTTACCCCGGGGGTAGGTGCTGCCGACTCCTTTGACTCATGAGGAGTATTCTGACGATACATTTTGTACAACGCCTCACCAGCTGCAATAACTGTAACGCTAGCGGCTACCGTCATCGCAGCTACTAAGAAGATCGCCAGAAAGACCATTTTTCGCGACCCAGTAGTGTGACCTGAATAGTGCGAAATTTTTATGAAGAAAGGTAAACTAAGTGTTCGAATGACTTTATTAAACTGCAGGGACTACGTCACGTTACATCGACACGAAAGCTGTGGGAGCACTGTGGACAAGAGGAATTCTGAGCCTGGCTCTAGCCCCGCGCAAATATTCGTATTTATATATTTTTTATAACGCAACCACGTTTTCCTCGCTTTTTCGCGACTGTTTATTGTACCGAAAGTAGGGTTCGTCGCGACAGTCGGGACGCGTCGTACGCTGAGCAGCACTGAGCAGCACTTTTAATCCCTAGAAATTTTTCTTTACTTTCCAGCCCAGCGGCGCACGCACATTTCTCACACGACCTGCTGATTATATCGTACGCTGTTGTGGAGTTCACTTTTTCTAGTACAGCAGCGCGGATACGCATTACTCACGCGATGTGTCGAACGATCGAGAAGTGCTGCCACCAGTCGTTTGATTGAGGAATTACAGACGCAGAGGATGTTTGTTGGGGGTGAAACATAACCTCAATTTTATACAAAACGGATCAAACGAAACGTGGCGTGTTCTTGTCGAAAATTATATCAAAACGGATCAAACTAAACGTTGCGTTTTTTTTGTTAAAATTGTATCAAGACAGATGAAACAAAATGGGGCGTGTTCAAAAAATTGTAATTTCGTTGAGATATTACATTTAAGAATTACTTTTGTTGTCTCTGGGGGGCTCTGCCCCCCAATCCCCAAGGGAGGCATCAACCCCTCTACCCCCAGAAGGGGCTCAGCCCCTTCACCCCGCTGGGGGCCTGCGGCCCCTCAGGCCCTCGCTCATGTGGAGGGTCCGGCACCATCAGTAGGCGGTAAACTGAAAATGTATGGTGTCAATAAGAGGATGTCAAAAACCTCATTGTCGGGTTGTGTATATAATGATCTATAAGCAACGTATTATTATTAATTCAAGAAATAGTCATAACCCAAAGAGACTTCATTATCCACTATCAAAATGGTAAATGAAGAATGAAATTAACATCGGTTTACATTAACCATAATAGAGATAATTCGAATTTCGGAAAACTCGCCCTCGGAAAAATGGCGCGTCTTTTCGTTTCTTCATCTTTTTGACTTTTCAAATTTTCATTTTAAACGAAACTCATTGACTCATAACGCTGCCATTCCTTTACGCCTGTCGTTTGCCGTTATCAAAAGATCCACGCACCTTGATTAATGATTATAATATCTTTTATTTCATACTTCGTACGGACGGACCGTATTTCTTCTGTATTTATTTTACGTGAGACTTTTACATGTCACTAATCATTAACGAGAGCTAGTGAATATATTCAATAACAAAATTAGTGGCATATAACAGATGTGATTGGAACGTTCACCTTATACACGTTAATTGAATATTACACAAAATTGAATCTATAATATACATGCGATTACGTCCGCAAAGACGAGTATCTTTTTTCTCTTATTCTCTATTTTTTCGTTTGTGACTTGTGTTATATTCCGGGGTATATGTTTAATGTGGGTGCTTGTAAAAAGTATGGTCCTCGATATTTTTTTTACCAGTTCTCGATAATTGCGTAATTAACTCATCGATACATGTCGAACGCGATGCAAGAGACACAGGCTTGTAACTGTTTTTTTTTTTTAATTTTCCTTAATCCCAGCCAAGCATTAATGGGGGGCTTGTCTATATGTCATATTACTCAATGCATATACAGCATGTAATTGCATTACATGCTGTATATGCAATCGAGTGAAAAAAATAATCGATGAAATTTGATATCAAGTCTTGATATTAAATTTGATATTACGTCCTTAATGATGAAAAAAATTACATCGATCATTTTTTTCACTTGATTTTTAACCAATAGGATTGACATCACGTGGTACAGGCAAGACGAAATTATTTCGGTAATTTTTCGAAAATTTCCCGACTGTTGCTAGGTAACAAGCGAAAAATTTTCAATAGCTTGTAACCCAAATTTCTTCTTTTTCAGAAAATATTTAATTAGAAGATTAATTTTTTAATTTTTCTTCTGATCAACGAAATTTTTAATTAGAGTGAATTTTTAACGAAAGAAAGAAGAATTTATATCAAATTGATATCAAATTTTACATCAGCTTCATATCAAATTCAATACCAACTTGATATCAATTTAATAAACATTCTTCTTTCTTTATTTCGAAGAGACATCAAAAAAAATTCTACTTATTGAATAGTTTATAAAAAAAAAAATTTTCGATAATTTAATATCTAGTTGATTTCAAGTCTTCAAATCAAGTTGATATCAAGTCTTGATATCAAGTTTTGACATCAAGTTTTGATATAGCGGCTTAAAAGATTGAAAAAATATCTATCGAAAATTTGTTCTTTTCAAGAAATTATTTAATTACAAAAGGAATGTTTCAATTTCTCTTCTAATTGAAGACTTTTTCAATTGAAGAGAATTTTTAAAGAAAGAAAGCGAAAGAAGAATTTTTATCAATTTGATATGAAATTGGATATCAAGTTGATATCAAATTTGATATGAAGCTGACATCAAATTTGATATCGATGTGATAAAAATTCTTCTTTCTTTCTTCTTCTGTCTTTCTTTCTTTTTTTTAAAATTCTATCCAATTAAAAATTAGTTTAATTAGCAGAGACTTAAAAAAATTCTCTTCCAATTAAATAATTACTCAAAGATGATAAATTTTCGATGATATTTGATATCAAGTTGATTTTAAGTTTTGATGTAACGTCCTTAATGACCAAAAAAATTGCATCCAAAATTTCCTCTTTTTCAGAAATTATTTAATTAGAAGAGAATTTTTTAAAATTTCTGCTAATTAAACAAATTTTTAATTTAATAGAATTTTTAAAGAAAGAAAGACAGAAGAAGAAAGAAAGAAGATTGTCTATCAAATTGATATCAACTTAACATCTAATTTCATATCAACTTGATAAAAATTATTCTTTCTCTTTCTTTATTTAAAAATTCTCTCTAATTGAAAATTTCTTTAATTAGAAGAGAAATTGAAAAATTCCTTTTGTAATTAAATAATTTCTTGAAAAAAACAAATTTTCGATAGATTTTTCCAAATCATTTAAGCCGCTATATCAAAACTTGATATCAAAATTGACATCATGATTTGATATCAACTTGATACGAAGACGTGAAACCAAATTGACATTAAATTTGATGTCAACTTGATATGAAATATCATCGAAAATTTCCTCTTTTTGAGAAATTATTCAATTAGTAGAACATTTTTTTAATATCTCTTCGCATTAAAGAAATTTTTAATCAGAGAGAATTTTTGATGAAAAAACGTAAGAAAGAAAGAAGAATGTTTATTAAATTGAATTTGATATGAAGCTGATATCAATATGATATCAATTCTTCGTTGTTTCTTTTTCTTTCTTTCTTTAAAAATTATCTCTGTTCAAAAATTTCTTTATAAATAAGAGAAAGTAAACAATTTATCTTTTAATTAAATAATTTGTGAAATTTTTTTTCTTGCTCATTTAGGCCGTTACATGAAAACTTGATATGAAATTTTATCGAAAACTTATTTCTGTTCAGAAATTATTTAATTAAAGAAAGATGAATTTTTTATCAAATTTAATTTCAACTTGATATCTAATTTCATATCAATTTGATAAAAATTCTTCCTCTCTTTCTTTAAAAATTCTCTCTAATTTAAAATTTCTTTATTTAGAAAAGAAATCAAAAAATGTATCTTCCAATTAAATCATTTCTGAAAAAGAAGAAAGTTTCGATATAATTTTCTTTATCATTAAGGACATTATATCAAAACTTGATATCTTGATATCAAGTTAATAAGATATCAAAAAAAATTTCCGATGAAATTTATTCGTTTTGAGAATCTATTTAATTGGAGAGAATTTTTAAAGAAAGGAAGAATTTTTATAAAATTGATATCAAATTTCATCGAACATTTATTCTCTTTAAGTAATTATTTAATTAGAAGAGAATTTCGTAAATCTCTTCTCATTAAAGAAATTTTGAATTAGAGAGAATTTTTAAAGAAAGAAAAAAAGAAAGAAAGAGAGAAGAATTTTCATCAAATTGATATCAAATTTGGTATCAAGTTGATATGAAGTTTTGATAGAACGTTCTAAATAATCAAAAAATGTCATCGAAAACATCTTCTTTTTGAGAAATTATTTAAATTATTCCTTTTTTTTCTTTCTTTCTTTAAAAATGCTCTCTAATTGAAATTTTTATTTAATTGGAAGAGAAATTAAAAAAATTCTCTTCTAATTAAATAATTTCTAAAAAAGAAGAAAGTTTTCATGAATTTTTTTTGATCATTTAGAATGTTATATCAAATTTAATATCAAATTTCATCGAAAATTTATTCTTGTTGAGAAATTATTGAATTACAAGAGAAATTCTGCAATGATCTCAAAATAAATTTAATTCTCTTAAGAAAAATAAAAAAATTTCTCTTCTAATAAAATAAAGGTTTCATTAGAGAGATTTTTGAAAGAAAGAAAGACGAATTTTATCAAATTGATATCAAATTTGATATCAATGTGGGAAAAAATCTTCTTTCTTTCTTCAAAAATGCTCTCGAATTAAAAATTTCTTTCATCAGATGAGAAATTAAAAAATTTGTCTTGTAATTAAATAATTTTCAAAAAAGAAAAAAATTTCGATTAGATTTCATATCAAATGTGATATCAAGGTGATATAAATTCTTGATATCGTCTTGATATTAAGTTGATATCAAGTTTTGATGTGACGTCCTAAATCATCAAAAAAATTTCATCGAAAATTTATTCTTTTTGAGAAATTTGTTAAATTAAAACAAGAGTTAAATGAATTTTGAGGTCTTTAGATGGATGAGGCTCGGATTTGGCGTCTTTATTAACGATTTGGGATTGGTATACGGCATACGGTTTTCCGAAGTGATGAATTTGGTAAATTAAAAAAAAAATAACGATATCGAAATTTTGTAAAATTACAATATCGTATGGCGTTTTCTGGACATGACATTTTGTATAGTCAAAATACCTGCATAATATGTGTATCGGAGTTCGCAGCAGTCCACAGTAGGAGAAAAGCCCAAAAACCTGGCCAAAACCCCAAAAAATAAATTTTCGAAATAGGGTCAGTTGAGTAGTCATTCAGGTAGAGGACTAGTAACTGCATTCTATTGTGGAAGGGAAAGCCCTTTAAGTGTATACCTGCGCCGCAGCGTCAGTTGGCAGTTAGTGTTCGTGAAGAGTGTACGTGTCACGCGCTGAACAGACGAAAATAACGATGACTTCAAAAACCCATAACTTTAAAGTGACGGGTTTAATTTCAATTCTGCAACATGGATACGACTTCTGGAGGTATGTAGAACATATTTTTACTTCGGTTGAATCTAAACTTTATGTATAAATGATGGAAATGTAGTATAGCCTTCGGCATAAATAAAATTGAATAATTTTGAAAACTTATATTTTCAACGGTCCGAAAAGTTATATATTTTGTCACATTTTGCAAAGCTCCTAGTCTCGGTCTTTAGTTTAATGTATAAGCTTTCGAAATTTACAAGAGTTACCTGCGGAAAACGTGCGTCTTGTCCGTTATGATTTTTTTCGCATCGTGCGGTAGCCGAGCGTGTACGCGGCACTATTGAGCAGCCTCTGCGCCTCTACCTGAGAATGGGTGAAGTAGCATCATAACGGACAAGACGGCTGTTATACGCTTGAAATAAATTATTTTAATATATATGTATGTGTATATATATATATATATATAAATTTTCTGTGATTTAATTATGATATATACGTATGCATATATATTTATATATATATATATATATATATATATATATATATATATATATATATATATGGGGCATTCCACGCCAAATCGACCACTTCAAAACCTGACCCCTTTCGATTTGG
Source organism: Alloplasta piceator (assembly GCA_946863875.1). Lineage (NCBI taxonomy): Eukaryota > Metazoa > Arthropoda > Insecta > Hymenoptera > Ichneumonidae > Alloplasta > Alloplasta piceator. The sequence goes on along the minus strand of OX333072.1, from coordinate 40,470,018 downwards.
CTGAAACTTTTTTATTTTTTTCTACCCTATGAAAAAGATTTTTCAGAATTTTTTCAGATTTTTTTACGAAACCGATAAAAAGTTATGAATATTTCAAAAAAAATGGCCTTTTATTTTTCAAATGTCCATAACTTCTTCAAAAATTGACGAATCGGGATGTTTTTTTTTTCAAAATTTTCGTTTTTAAATGTACTTTTCAGAAAAATATTTAAAAAAATGATTCAGAGCTATCTTGATTGTTTTTTTCTACTTTTCGGAAAAAAACGAAAATTACTCGATGATTACCATTTTTAATTTTTAATTTTTTTTTTTTATTAGAAACCTTGATATTTTCTGTAAGTTCTCTAAAATTTTCAGAGTGGGGGAATTTTTTCTTCTATTTTTTTTTCAATAAAAAAAAAAAAATTTTTTTCACTCAGCCTATTTCTTATAATACTACTCTAGGGATTTATAATTATGTAGAGAGAACGTCAAAGTTAAAAAAAAAAAGTAAATGACATTCAAATCTCATGAATTAAAAAAAAATGGCTATTGATTTTTCAAATGTCCATAACTTCTTCAAAAATTGCCTTATCGGGATGTTTTTTTTTTCAAAATTTTCGTTTTTAAATGTACTTTTCAGAAAAATATTCAAAAAAATGATTCAGAGCTATCTTCGTTGTTTTTTTTCTAATTTTCGGAAAAAAACGAAAATTTCTCGATGATTACCATTTCTAATTTTTAATTTCTTTTTTTTATTAGAAACCGTGATATTTTGTGTAAGATGTCTGAAATTTTCAGAGTGGGGAGATTTTCTCTTCTATTTTTTTTTCAATTTGAAAAAAAAAATAGAAGAGAAAACAATGAAAACAATTTGAAAAAAAAAATAGAAGAGAAAATCTCCCCACTCTGAAAATTTCAGACATCTTACAGAAAATATCACGGTTTCTAATAAAAAAAAGAAATTAAAAATTAGAAATGGTAATCATCGAGAAATTTTCGTTTTGTTCCGAAAATTAGAAAAAAAACAACGAAGATAGCTCTGAATCATTTTTTAAATATTTTTCTGAAAAGTACATTTAAAAACGAAAATTTTGAAAAAAAAAACATCCCGATAAGGCAATTTTTGAAGAAGTTATGGACATTTGAAAAATCAATAGCCATTTTTTTTTAATTCATGAGATTATAATGTCATTTATTTTTTTTTTTTAACTTTGACGTTCTCTCTACATAATTATAAATCCCTAGAGTAGTATTATAAGAAATAGGCTGAGTGAAAATTTTTTTTTTTTTTTTATTGAAAAAAAAAATAGAAGAAAAAATTTCCCCACTCTGAAAATTTTAGAGAACTTACAGAAAATATCAAGGTTTCTAATAAAAAAAAAAATTAAAAATTAAAAATGGTAATCATCGAGAAATTTTTGTTTTTTTCCGAAAAGTAGAAAAAAAACAATGAAGATAGCTCTGAATCATTTTTTTAAATATTTTTCTGAAAAGTACATTTAAAAACGAAAATTTTGAAAAAAAAACATCCCGATTCGTCAATTTTTGAAGAAGTTATGGACATTTGAAAAATAAAAGGCCATTTTTTTTGAAATATTTATAACTTTTTATCGGTTTCGTAAAAAAATCTGAAAAAATTCTGAAAAATCTTTTTCATAGGGTAGAAAAAAATAAAAAAGTTTCAGCCAAATCGAAAGGGGTCAGGTTTTAAAGTGGTCGATTTGGCGTGGAATGCCCCATATACATATTAAAATCAACCACATAAAAATTTCTTAAATATGAATGAAATGTTATTATATTGGATATATTTCGATATATATATTATATAGTAAGCAAAGCTTTCTTTTAACCAAATCCATGTCAATATTTTCTGTCTAATTTTTTTAAAATTATTTCAATTATTGCGGTTATTTATTTGGTAAAATAATGTACATTGTTCAAGTTATTGTATTAATTGAAAATTTTATCTTTTCCTTTAACACCAATTTTCTACAATTTTATGTCTTTATTACAGGATCCGGTTACAAAGAATTGGTGCTGACAAGGAAAGAAGTATTTCTGATAATCAGCGAGCATTTATCCGATAATGATTCTGACTCCGACTCCGACTCCGATTACGATTTTGATTAAGAATAAAATTTTCTATTTTCGAAACGTTCCGTATGTATTTTGGAAATAAAAATAATAATTGCGTAGAATACACTGTTCACGTTTATTTTATTATGATGATTTTTTTTTATATATTAATTTATCTATTTAGCAGGATACTCGGCCATTTTGTTTATAACAATTTGCTGTAAGCTCTTTGTTGTAAGTTATAAACAATAGATATCGGATTGGTAATCAGCGACCTTGAAAACCCGTATATACCAATTTTTGTCAACATCTGGTAACTTTTTAACGTTCATGTCGGCCATATTGGATCGGCCATTTTTTTTACGATAATTTGGCTTGCGGATTCGTAATCAGCGACCTTGAAAACCCGTAAATACCAATTTTTGTCGACATCTGGCAACTTTTTAACATTCATGTCAGTCATATTGGATCGGCCATTTTGTTTACGATAATTTGGCTTTCAGATTCGTAATCAGCGACCTTGAAAACCCCTGTAAGCCAATTTTCATTTCCGTCAAAGGTCATTTGAGGTTTTGGCCAGGTTTTGGGCTTTTCTCCTACTGTGCAGTCGTGTGAAGAGCGCTGTCTATACGTGAACGTGATTCGCGCTCACTTGTTTTAACCACGCGCCTAAACTCTGTTTCTGTGTACGATCGATTCCCGGCGGCTATCTTGTCATCCTCCACCACCGCCGATTACCTGTTTAAAATTTCATTATACTTATCTGTGATTGGCCGACTTGTAGTCTTAATTACTCCGTCAATTTTTATTCTAGGGCAATTTTAAGTTTTTCTCGGCTATATTAGGGTGTTCCTTAATGGGGGTGTTGACGAATTTCGACAAGTGCGCCCCCCAGATAGGTTCTAAATAAATGAATAAAAATGTGTGCAGAACGCCGGCGCTGTCCAATGAGGACACGTGCCTGTAAGCTCGTTTTTTCCCATTTAAATAACATGGAATTTTCAGACTAATTCAGTGATTATTTTTTGGAAGTGCTCCTAAGCATTGAAAGAAAAATTATTAATAGAAATCTATTCGTAATTGGTATATCTACGTGTAAAAATTTGTACAAGGCATCACCACAACCCTTACGCCTCCCACTCCGCTTATATTATACACGACGGCAATTGATCAAATTGACCACTTGTTTTTAGCCGTTCGGTGCTTTACCGTATTACGGCTATTAAAAGGCAGTCTTATTTGCGTCATAAGTTTATAAAAATAATTGTACATGTGGGAAAAAAATTTATTTCAATTAGCGTATTTCAAGACTCATAGATTACACGTTATGCTTTAAAAAAAATAATAATTAAAATTAAAATGTTCCCACTACCGTCTGTTTTTTTTTATCGGGAAAGCTTTTGCGACATTCCGAGACTATCTGAAGAGTATACAGCTTCTGATCTTCGTTCCGTGTAAGAATATTGTTGTCAAGTTTTTTCAAAAGCTGCAAGTCGTGGTTCGGTGCTACAATAAAAATACACATAGTACCAGAGCCCACCACAAAATTTTTAATGTCATCGTCATACGGTTAATACTTATAAAATCCATTGTTAGGATGGAAGAACCCTCAAAAATGCGAATAGCAAACGTGTAGCCTGCTGCGTGTGACCTGTATGCACTTTTTAAAAATGGAAAAAAATTGCCAACATGTGTCATCGCGGCACGTCTGATATCCGCTATGTAGTTGAATCATAGTCCTGAGATTTGAAACAAACCATTATCGAAATTCGAAAGTTCTGTTCATACCCCGTAGACGACTTTAAAAAAAAAAATGACAAAAAAAAAGTATTGTAACGGTCCAACACTCATATGAGAAATACGAGCACATCAAATTCCACACGGGACATCGCTTTCGCGAGGCCGAGGAATCATGCAAGACTCGAGTCAGCAGATTCCTCCGCGGTTTTTAACTCCCGCTGTCGCAACCAGGGCACGAGCAAACCATCTACCGAAAATCAGCAGAAATCCCTCTTTCGATTTCCTCATATGATTTCTCAATATGATTTCTCAATACACCCCCACGAGACCCACGTCACGACTTGCCCTACGCATCAAGGACCTCCTCAAAACGATTATTCTTCAGTCTTAATACGACGCTTTTAGCAACCGGTCGAGGACTCGTTTCTTAGAGGCAGGTCCGCTCACGTACCTAGGTTCTCGCGGGTGTGATTGACGAGCCCTTCCGCAAATAAGTCTGATCATGGATCGTATAAGAACTCAATACGTGCAAGTTAACCTTAGCGGCACTTCACGTCTCTTTATATATCTTGTTCGCGATAATTACCTTAGCGGCATTACGTGTCGAGACATATAAAGAATTACATTCCGAACATTACCGAATCAATACTACAATATTTATATAATCCTTTTAATCGTTGTATTTCCGAATAAACTTGAATAAACTGTAAAGTGCTGAACCTGCAAGTGTCTAATTCCACATCACACGACACTGACACGTGCCGACGTCCGGATTAAGACACACACACACTAAAGGTGAGGTGCGTCACGCCGCTTTAACTAGAGCAGAAACCCAAGCGTCGAGGCCTGACAAACTCGCGCGAATAATAATAATTCAAATTAAATAATAATAATAATTACGACGGTATCAAAAACCACACGTAAAAAATTGGTGTCAGAAGAGGGATTCTGTCCGATAACTCACCGCAGTCTTACCGTAATTTTACCAACTTAATAACCAATAGATTCAATAAATTTTAACGTCATGAAACGACTTAATTTTATGACGAAATGGAGGAAATAATAACATCATTATTGTAACAAACGACGCTCTGTTACCGAAAAAAGGAAATAAGAGAGGCCGTTAGAAGCCTGCCAAAGTATGACGGCGAAACAAAATCTCTTTCAAAATTCCTCACAAGAGTTATTGACGAACGCGACCAGCTTGAACAAGATGACGAGGCTGCATTTCTTAAAGGGGTCAGGAGCAGATTGACAGGCGCTGCGCGTGACTCCCTTGAGGGAAAAACTATCGCGACCATTGATGCCCTTATCAAACATCTCAAGAACAAATTCGCTCCAGGGCGGAGTGCTTGCCCATATATTACCCAGATAAATTTGCTGAATATTAAAGGTGACGAGTACGTGAGAGAATACAGAAACTTGTCAAAAAGGCAAAAGCAGCAGCGCGCGGTGACCGAACACAAGCCTAAGCCGCAGGATTGCATAGAGATATCAAGGTTCTCGCTTTGGACAGTTTCTTAAGGGGGTTGTCCAAGGAAATCTACCTAACAATCTGTCACCGCGACCCAGGTTCTCTGGACGATGCGTTCGACCTCACCATGCGCGAAGATCGAGCGCGGCGCAACCGGCGACATTCTTTGGCCCTAAAATACGAGCCGCCATCGCGCTCGCGTAATCGCAGTAAGAAAGGAACAAAAAAAAGCAAAAAAAGTCATTTGAGAAAACGCTCTCCGAGTTGCTCAGATTCGAGCTCAGACAGTAGTGACTCTAGTTACTCTACATCCTCAGAAAGTTCTGAAGAGGATCGGAAAGGGAGTAGAGTATACGCTGTCGGAAATGAACGACGGCGATGGGAACCGCAGCGGCACTGCGATCAAGAAAACAGGGGCTATCGATGGAAAAACCCGGAGGAAAATCTGGCGAAATATTGCTGCTGTTGTACAAAAAGAACATACGGATCACGCACAAGATCGCCCCCACCCTTCGATTCGTCGAGAGCGTCCTCAGCGGAGTCTTTAAACTACGACAGCGCTCGCCGAAATCATCCTCAGGCGAGCGCAAAATTAAACTAAGTGGAAGAGACTGTGAGGGAGAGCGGAAACAGGCGAGTAAAATTCGAGAACACTCCCAGTGTTTCCTCAAAGGAATTCCTCCCGCCAGAATCAAGGTGGTCTCACCACAATTCAGACAAGGCAGCGCAGAATTCATCGTAGATGGAGGGTCATCTTTAAATTTAATCCATGCCAGCGTTTTAAACAAGAATCAGGTCGTGGATAGAGGTGACTCACGCAAGGTTAGAGGATTCCTACCAAATTCGACCTATACAATGGGAACGACCTTGTTTAACATCAGAAAATCAAATGCTGTATTCCACGAATTCGACGGCGAACGACTGCCACGAGCCGACGGACTGCTAGGTGCACCGTATCTCCACCAATAAAAGGCCGAAGTCTCGTACAATCACGGCACATTAGTGATAGGTAGCGAGCCTGTTACGCCAGTTCCATTCTGTAATCGAGACGAAATTAACCCTGTACTCAAAGAGCTCGAGACGGTGAAAGTACATCTCGAAGGATGCAGCAGGACCCAAATAGCAATAAAAATTCGTAATGTCAACGTTTACGATGGATATTTTCGTCGCATTGACTTTGGACTACACATACGCATCGGCGAGGCAATCGTGAAAAATCATGCAGGGACCTGCTACGTCATCGTAACAAGTACGAACACGGAAGCAGTAGACATCGAAATACCTGCACAGCAACTCGAAACATATGAAATTGGATCTTGCCCGGTAACCGACTCTGACGATGAATCACCGACCGCACCGCGCACAAATAAGCAAAGTACTACAACCAGAGTGAGTCAAATTTTGCAAGCTTTGTATCTCGCTCATTTAGAAAAATACGAGCAGCAACATGTCCGCGAACTCGTAAAGAAATTCCCCGATATATTTCACCTTCCTGAAGATGACTTAAAAGGAACAAATCGCGTTGAACATAAAATCACAACAATCGATAACATTCCTATACACACTAAACAGTACCGTTACCCTTTTGTTCACCAGGAAGAAATTCAGACGCAAATAAACGGACTGTTGGATAATAAAATAATTAAGCCTTCACATTCACCTTATAATTCACCGCTGTGGATAGTCCCAAAAAGGGCGGATTCTCACGATAATAAACGATGGCGAATGCTGATTGATGATCGACAGCTCAACGAAAAAACCATTGGCGATAGTTACCCTCTGCCAAACATAACCGAAATTCTTAACAGGCTCGGAGGTGCAAAATATTTTTCAGTCTTCGATCTTGCGAGCGGATTTCACCAAATTAAGGTCGCCAAGAAGGACCAAGGAAAAACAGCTTTTACGACCCCTAGAGGGCATTACGAATTCTTAAGAATGTCTTTTGGGCTGAAAAACGTGCCCGCAACTTTCCAGCGCCTCATGGATAGCGCTCTATCAGATCTTACGGGTACAGAACTATTCGCTTACCTAGACGACATACTAATTTTTTCATCATCCCTACAAGAATGTCGCGTCAAGGTCGAGAGGCTTTCCCGATGTCTGCGTGAAAATAGTCTGTCACTTCAGGTCGATAAATGCGAATTCTTAAAAAGGGAGGTCAATTATCTCGGTTATATTCTTAACGAAGATGGCGTGAGACCGGATCCAAAAAAATTAAGAGCCGTCAAGGATTTTCCATTGCCAAAAACACCGAAGAACGTGAGAGTTCCTCGGTCTTGCCGGATATTATAGGAAATTCCTGGAAAAATTTTCTGGCTGAGCCAAACCTCATTCCGACCTCACTAGAAAAACCGAAAAATTCCAATGGACCAGCCAGCATCAATCGAGCTTCGAACACTTGCGAGACGCGCTTTGCACGGGACCTATATTGCAATATTCCGATTTCAGGAAGCCATTCATTTTAACGACCGACGCCTCCGACGTTGGAATTAGAGCCGTGCTGAGTCAAGGAAAAAAATTAGGTCAAGACTTACCAGTGCAATATGCTAGTCGAGTTTTGAATTCGGCGGAAAGAAATTACACCACGACACCTTTACCGACCACCAACCATTAGTCTGGCTGCATTCTGTCAAAGACTCATCATCAAGACTAATGCGATGAAGACTCCAACTTGAAGAATACGAATATCAAGTTGTGAATAAAAAAGGGAAAACTAACCTTAACGTGGATGCACTTTCTAGGAACCCTTCTGCAGTAAGTTTTCCACTAACAACTCAAAACGACTCAGACTATCAACCAGAAGAATCAGCCGAACAATCAGGACGAAACACAAGCTCAGTGAGTAGTCGAATTCGGAATAAAGCTCGAGCTGCAAGAAAGGACAACTATATGGAACCAAGCTTCTCGAGTGACGACGATGGAATCGCCGAAAAAAACAGACACAATGGAAGACAAGCTTAACAACTCAACACAGTCAGATCCACGGGGCTATCGATTCGATACGTCAAATGCTATCCAGCACGAAATACACGACGTGACGATAGAAGAAGCAAAAAATAAAATGCGGAGACTATCGAGCAAATTGTCAGAAACAATCATCGAATTCAAGGAAACGAGCACGGACCTTAACGACGACTCTACATGGAGTGACGCCGAGCCGCCATCAGAACATGTCATATCGCTTGCCAATGAACTTAACAACGACGCAGAGACGACCAAACTCGTTCAAGCACTATAAAACAAAACTCAGCAGGGTCTAGTGGCATTGGCAATAGCTACCCAGATCCCGGACGCTCGAAGAACACCAGGATTTCGACTGCACCGACCCCAGCGAGAGGCAAACGACCTGCATATGGATCAACTCCACGCAATGTCCGTTTCTCGCTGCCTTCGAGGGAAACCGCTGCAATCATGGATGACTTGGATTCTTCATCCACCGAAGAGTGCGAAGAGACCCCTGTCTCATCGTCCTCATCTTCAGAAGAAGAAGATATCCACATCAATAAAGTCATTCGAAAACCACAGATTGTCGCACAAATCATCATTTCACCAAAACACCCCACGGTACAAAAAGGAACTTTTGTACACCTCGTTTTCGCTGACGGGCTACTTAGCCACCCTATTGGCCGGCAATTACACGATCTGGGCTATCTGAATTTCGAAAACCTGACCAAGGGGTTAAAAAAGTCAAAGGTAGTCCTCTGCGAAACGAAGAAGGCAACGGTCATGAGTATCGCCACCACCAAGGAGTATTACCAAAAGATGACCATCGAAGATCTCAAAGAAGCCCTAAAGATTCTGAGAAATCTTATCGAATCCGAAAAAATAGAAGAAATCAGAATTGCTTCGTATGGAGATGGGCACGACGAGCTGTTAACACGTACATTCCAAAATCTATTAGAAGATGCACTTTTTAAGGTCACCTGTAAGGTCACGCTGTGCACGGGTAGGATAGAAACTCCTCCAACCTCAGAGCACACAGAGATAATACAGAAATGGCACAACGAGCACATCGTAGGACCCAAAGGCATGATGAAAACATACCAACGTCTAAGGCAACGATACCAATAGAAAGGAATGAAAAAGGACGTCCAAGATGTTGTCAGATGCTGCCACAGTTCCCAACAGCATAAATTGGTTTGAATCAAAACCAGAGGACCAATGATTATCACCGACACACCCGTGGCGGCATGGGAAAAAATTGCTGTCGATATACTCGGCCCATTGCCCATCATAAAACGAGGAAATCGCTTCGTCCTCACAACGATCGACCTCCTCACAAAATTCGCACGAGCCTTGGAATTACCCGATATGAAATCGAGAACAATTATCAGAACTCTTGATCGGGAAAATTTTACGTTACACGGAACACCTCTATTCCTTCTCAGCCCAGTGAACACGTTATGTTGCCGCAATGTAACATGGAAGTTACATGTAATGTTACAATGTTATCCCTATGCAACGTTGCTGTTATATAACATGCAAGTAACAATGTTATGTAACATTTGTTACATGTAGGTTACATAACTGCAATATAACTTTGTTACATTACAGCAATGTAACATATGTTATATTGCGGAAATATAACTTTGTTACATTGCAGTAACGTAGCATATGTTATATTGCGGCAATATAACATGGAAGTCACATGTAATGTTACAATGTTATTCCTATGTAACGTTGCTGTTATATAACGTGCAAGTAACATGCTATGTAACATTTGTTACATGTAGGTTACATAACTGCTATATAACCTTGTTACATTACAGTAATGTAACATATGTTATATTGCCGCAATATACCATAGAAGTTACACACTATAAACATTTTTACTACGGGGGTCAGGGGTCGCGGAATTAAGTTATGAGGGATGACGTAAGTTATGAGGGGTGAGGTCAGAGGCCCCCAAATTAAGTTATGAAAGGTCACTTAACTTATGAGAGGTCACAGTTCTTTCAAACATGTTTTGAGGGCTTACATAACTTATGAGGGGTCAAGGGATTCAAATTCGCAAATAAAAAAACCAACTTTCATGGTTTATTGCTTATTCAAATGCATAGACTGTTATTATTTTATTATTATTATTATTATTATTATTTTACTGCCATTATTATACTACTATTATTTTTTCGGCACTCCAGTATTCATATATTATAAAAGTAGAGAGAATTCATAAGTAGTCGGTAGCGTAATCAGTAGCGTGTTGGGTAGATAGGTAGGATGATAGGTAGGGTCGAGGGTTCGATTCCCAGTCTCTGAGGAAAGTTAGATCAGACAATTCGTACAGATTTTTTTTCTATGAATCTGTTTCGGGCCGGTAAACTATGCATATTAAATTATTTTGCAAGGGCTATATATTTTTTATAGCATGTTTAACAGCAATTAATTCTAGTTACGGTAACGTAACACAGTTACATAACTGTTACGTAACTGTTACATAACGTTCCATAACTGTTATGTAACAATGTTACATTGCTGAGTAGGAAATTGTAACTTACATGTAACTTACATGTAACGTCCATGTAATGTTACATGTTACAAACAGTAACATTGCCGTTACATTGCTGCAACATTACTGTGTCCACTGGGAGCGATAACGGAAAATGTTTTGTCAGCCAGCGCATGGAAGAATTTATAAAAGAAAAAAACATAGTGCACATAAAATCCACTACGTATCATCCACAAAGCAACGGATCGCTGGAAAGAAGCCATCAATGAATAACAGACTATTTGAAGCATTATATCAGCCAAAAGGACGAATGGGACGAGCTTCTGCCCTACGCCATACAGTCACATAATGCAAGCGTGCACGAATCGACAAATTTCACGCCGTACGAATTTGCCTACGGCAAATTAATCACAACTCCAGCACGAAAAAAAGAGGCAGACCCAAAAAAAAATAGGAAAAAAAAATAATACAAAAAATTTACAAAAAAAAAAGAAAACAAAATCACTACAAAAAAAAACAAAAGAATCCACTGCAAAAAAATCGAGGAAACATCGCGGAAGCACGGACCATGGGCCCATGTTCCGTGTAAGAAGGTAGGGCTGTTACGGACCAACACTCATATGAGAAATACGAGCACATCAAATTCCACACCGGACATCGCCCTCGCGAGGCCGAGGAATCATGCAAGACTCGAGTCAGCAGATTCCTCCGCAGTCTTTAAGGGCGGGGTAAAGTATTAAATTTTTTTTTTCATTTTTTTAAATTTTTTTAAATGAATGCATAATATCTCAAGAATATTGTGTTAAAATTTCAAGTCGATCGGAGTAAAATTGACGAAGTTATGAGTATTTGAGCGTCTATTGCTCCATGCCGGGTTTTATACCTGGGCGGCAGCTGCGCGGCGCGCTATTGTTTTTTCATCATTTTGTTAATAACATTTTGGAATTATTATTATGCAAAATTAATCTTTTGAGTACCTTTAATATGCATGAATTTTCTCAGATTTTTATGCAATCGAGAAGTGTTTTCAAACTTATGTGCAATGAGCGCTAAGCGACCAAACTCTTCTGTGTTTTTAAAACCGTTTTTCTGAGACTTGTCATATTTGAAGTCCGTGTGCACGATAACTCAAAATCTACTGGACCAATCACTTCGAAATTTTGCACAGTACTTCTTCACATAATTCACCAGGTATTGTCGAGAGCTTTTTTGTTTTTTTAAAATAATTACTAATTTGTCAACAACAAATTAGCCAATTTTTTTTAGCGAAAATCGGGTTCTTGGCTCCCAAGTGCTACGAAAAATGGAAAAATCGAAAAAAAAAAATCCCCCCGTCATTACCTCGAGAAACATCTTCTTTAATAAATGCATTTTGATTTTTTTGTTTCAGATGATTCTGTTGTGAGTTATGGTTTACACCACAAACCAACTTTTTTCGAGGCGCCTCCGGGGTTTAATTTTCACTCGCTCAATTTTGAATATTGTGCAATGCAAATTTAGGACAATGTTGTTCAAATGTTACTTTATTATATGTAAATTTTCCAATAAACGAACACTATCCGTTACGCCAAAAAAATCTTAAAACCATGCCTTTTTTCGCCGAAGTAACTTTACCCCGCCCTTAACTCTCGCTGTTGCAACGAGGGCACGAGCAAACCATCTACCGAAAATCAGCAGAAATCCCTATTTCGATTTCCCAATATTAATAACGTGCCTTTTTTCGCCGAAGTAACTTTACCCCGCCCTTAACTCTCGCTGTTGCAACAAGGGCACGAGCAAACCATCTACCGAAAATCAGCAGAAATCCCTCTTTTGATTTCCCAATATGATTTCTCAATATGATTTCTCAATACACCCCCACGAGACCCACGCCACGACTTGCCCTAAGCATCAAGGACCTCCCCAAAACAATTATTCTTCAGTCTTAATACGACGCTTTTAGCAACCGGTCGAGGTCTCGTTCCTTAGAGGCAAGTCCGCTAGCGGACCTAGGTTCTCGGGGCGTGATTGACGAGCCCAGTGACGCGTTAAAATAACCCTATTCAAAAATAACACCCGATAAAATAACACGCAAAAATACCACACTCCAAAATAACACAACGTTTACATAACACACTCCAAAATAACGGCGTTAAATGAACACCCTACAAAATAACCCAATGGTAAAATAACATACACCAAAATAACACTCGTATCGTAATTTTATTTTTCATACGTATTTGTATATGGGGCCATTCATTAATTACGTTAGGGTCTCGAGGGGGAGGGGGGGTTTGAAAAATCTCTGCATGAACTTATCTCGAGGGGGGGGGTTAAAGCCATTCTCACGTAAGATTTTACGATAAAACAGAATGCGCGACATTTGAGAGCAAAGCGTTAAGCGAAGCAATTATGGGATCTATTGTTTTTTTTTTTTAATGTACAATTCCATTTACATATTCTTATGTTGAAATTTCTATTGTTTATGAAGTTTAAAAAATCTTACACGTGTTGATATTCACCCATTTCGAAACTTGCAAATGAGAATTATAGTACATTTTTTTTGTATATTAATCTTACTTAAATTATTTATAAAAAGTTCCTTTTTACTATCACGCAATTATGCAGGGTAGCCACTGTCAGGGAAAATCTGGAAAACCAGGAAATGTCAGGGAATTTTTTGAGTATCAGGGAAATCAGGGAAATGTCAGGGAATTAAATATCAGTCAGGGAAAATACGAAATGTTAAATCACGAGAAAAAAAGTGTATGGGCCAACACTTTTTTTCTGCCCACCGATGAAAAAAAAAGATGGGTCAACATTTTTTCTGTTATGCTTCCTCACAGACGAAGCAAATTTATGTGAAATTTTTCTTTCGACATTTTCATGTCAGTATGTTCAAAATATCCTAAAACATCGAGGAATCATATTTTTTTTAATGTCCGGATGCATGTATGTGTGTGTGTGTTATGTGTGTGCCTGCCTCTGAAAAATCCAAACAGCTATATCTCAAGACCACATTAGAGTAGCGCGCCGAAATTTGCACTCAAGCTGAGCCCCACAGACTCTTTGTTTGCTATGAATTTTGCAAAAATTCATTGACTTGTGCGTATTTTTTGCGACTTTTAAATTTTCAAAAAAAGGGCGTAGTTGCTCTAGCGTCCGCAAATTTTGCGATATCAGGTTGAAAACAACGATACCGATAGTTTGAGTGATAATGATTGTTGATATTGAATTTCTCAAAAATTGCTCAAGGGGTTCGGCGTTTATAAAATTTTGAATTTTTTACAAAAAACGCGTGATCGCTGTGGCTTGCACATAGTTTAATGGAAGAAGTTACTTGGTATTCAATTTTGCAAAAATTGCTTGAGCAGTGCAAATTTTATGCTATCTTGAAATTTTCAAAAATTCTTGATAAAAAATTTTACGATATAAAGATGTAGTTCTGTTACTCCAATAACCAGAGATAGTAAAAAAACTTGCAAATTGTAATATTGCATATCATTTCCAGAGTATTTTTCGAATTTACAAAGCTTCCTCTGTGAGGAAGCCAAAACTGTGAAAGCTATTTGCCTATCATAGAGGAAGATTTGTAAATGCAAAAAAATATTGAGGAAGCGATGTGCAGATTTACAATTTTCAATTTTTTTTTCTATGAAAAATACGATGTTCCTACTTTGTCACTTTTTTTACAAATCCGAATGGTTTGTCAGGGAAATTTTCGAAAATGTCAGGAAATTTTTTTCGTCCGATTTAGTGGCCACCCTGTGTTATCATTTAATTATTTAAAAAAATTCAATTCAAACGATTCGATTCAGATTGACGATCTGAACTAAACTGATTTCACTCTTTGACTTATTTCGTTTAAGGTTGTTTCAAATTTAGTCACCCATTATTTTACGCAAAGTATTATTCGTTTGTAGTGATTTCACAGATTTGTTTCCTCACTTTAAGATTGTTCAAAATCTTATGTTTAATTATAATATGCATTTTCCAAAGACTAAATAATTATTTAAAAAAAAATAAGAATCTTTTTTTTATGTCAAATAATAACGTGTTTAAGTGTAACTCACCCTTTTCTAACGACATTTAATTATGTTAAATGCTTTTTAGGAAAACTAGGTAAAATCTTACGTAAGAAGGGGGGAGAGGGGTCCAACAAATTTTATGTGTCCTTACATGGGGGTAGGGGGGGTCTAAAATGGTCGAAATCATCCTTACGTAATTAATGAACGGCCCCTATGCAATTTTGTGTAAGAAGTAGTTTAAATCTTAATGTTGTGAGCAGCACCTCTTAAATATTCTATAAGCTATTCGATGTATGTTCGATTGATCTGAGCTCATGAGTGACACGTCTAAATAATACTAGTAAATGACGACATTTGCGTTCAGGTGGGGGAAGCCCAAATTTGATACTGGAATGGATATCCTCGTTTCACAGATGTCGACCTTCGTTACTTTTGAAAGCACGTTCTTTTTTTAATTTTCTCTATTAATTGGTAATAACCAATCATTTTACAAAAATAACCCACAGAATTTGTACCTGGATATGTTAGCACTTCAGTTTGTACAATAAATGACCTTTTTTTTACTACATCTCTGAAAAAAGTCATGAGAAAGCAATGTAACGCAGAAACGTAACGATCCGATACTCTATTAGTTACTTGTTTCGTTACATTTCTTGTTTGTTTTTTTTTTCAGCAACGCAGTGAAAAAATCGTAATTTACGATATGAAGTGCCGAGTTAACATATGCAGTTACAAATACTATAGTTTATTTTAGTAAAATAATTGGTTGTTAGCAAGTAATAGAGAAAATAAAAAAGGGCGCGTTTTCAAAAGTAACGAGGGTTGAAATCTCTGCCTCGTTGTAGAGTTTCTGTGGTTTTGGTGCTGTTTGAAACCTCACATGCAGAGTTTCTATACAGATTCTTTTTTTTTTTTTTTTATTTATGTTTCTTTAACGTCGCTTAAACTGCTGGGGTTATTAGCGACGGGACCAACGGTTTTTCCTTTAGTGCTTTTCCGAAACACTTTGGGGGTAACTCAGTGAGATTACTTTGTTATCTGTTTGTCGGTGTTGTAAACAGTCGGTCTTCTAGGTTCCTATCCCGATTCCGGAGCTACGTCGTGTCAGTCGCTGACTAATCAACATTGGACGTCTACGGACTATACACTGTTGTGTACAATGTATTATGTCCGGAGCTACGTCGCGTCACAATATTTTTCGCCAGCGAGACGACGGAACCGGGATTCAAGCACGCTAGCCACTAGACCAAAGTCATCGGTATATATACAGATTCTATTCATCGAAATCATTCGCGATAAATGTTTCGTGTTATTTTATCGTGTGCTGTTTTCTTGTTGTGTTAATTTTGTATTGGGTTATTTTGTCGTTGTGTTATTCCGTAATTGTGGTATTTTGTCGTCGTGTTATTCCTTCGTGTGCTTTTTTGTCGGGTGTTATTTTGTCGTGTTATTTTGTCGTCGGGTTATTTTAACACGCTACCGACGAACCCTTCGGAAAATAATTCTGATCGTGAATCGTATAAGAACTCAATACGTGCAAGTTAACCTTAGCGGCACTTCACGTCTCTTTATATATCTTGTTTGCGATAATTACCTTAGCGGCATTATGTGTCGAGACATATAAAGAATTACATTCCGAACATAACCAAATCAATACTACAATATTTATATAATCCTCATAATCGGTATATTTCCGAATAAACTTCAATAAACTGTAAAGTGCTGAACCTGCAAGTGTCTAATTCCACGTCACACGATACAGACACGTGCCGACATCCGGATCAACTCACACTACAGGTGAGGTGCATCACGCCGCTTTAACTAGGGTAGAAACCCAAGTGCTGAGGCCTGACAAACTCGCGCAAATAATAATAATTCAAATTAAATAATAATATTAATTACGACGGTATCAAAAACCGCACGTAACAGTATCATCGAAATACGTCTGAAAATGATGTTTGTATGTAAATATTAGTCCGTTTATGCGAACGAATCAGTTTTCAGACAAAATCCTGTTGCGTTGCATTTGGGAAGAATTTTGAAAATGTAAAAAAAACCCAAATGAGTGCCAAGGTACTCACGAGAATTGATGTGTAAACATGTAAGTCCTATCAGTTCGGTTCGGGAAAATTGAGTAGTGCACTGGTTTTTATCAAAATTTACTTTGTAATGAAATAATGCGAGAATAGCGTAGAGAATGAAATATCAAATTTCATTGTTCAATCTCTTTTATACATGAAATTATGGGTTGGTGGTAACTGAAGTAAGACACGTACACCTGTGACTGTAGTGTATCGAAATTTCGTGAGACTCGACTCTCCAGCTAGCCCGTATCGTAAGCCCGAGCGCTAAGATGTTAACACATCAAAAAACTTGTCAATTCTATGACTCGACGAGGTTGTCGTATACCTAAAAATACATAATATGATGAAGACAATAATAGATGTTACAATTAATCTATCAACTTATCTGTATTAGATAAAAAAGCATGTTATACCCTTGCGGTAGATTGTTCAATGCAACTGAGGAGCTGCATCTCCGAACAGCTGTCTCCGCAATCTCCTTTACCTCACCGAAGGCCTTTCAGGGCGGACTATTTTTTTCTTTCTATCAACATTAACAATGAATTATTGAATTATTGAATGCTTTGTAGCACATATTTTAATAATTCGTTGTAATGTTGATAGAAAGAAAAATAGTCTTTCTATTTTCTTCCAAGTAATCGAATCATTTTCAATATGAAATGCTTGAAATAATTTGTGATTGAATGGATCATAATTAAAACTTCTCTAAGTAATGCATAATTTAATGCTATAAAAATAAACATGCTTCAAAGAATTAATAATTCAAGGTGTAATTTAATTATAAACGTAGTTGCTACCGCCCATCTCTGATAGCGATCCATATGTTCATACTATTGTCACGTTGTTGCATCGAATTGCATAAAAAATGCCCCTACTTAACATATGCGCGCACACATGTATATGGGGCATTCCAGGCCAAATCACGCGGTCATCGGCCTGACACCTCCTCGGATTTTGATGTCCAATGAATTGTGGATTTCGTTTGGTCCAAAATATGACCTCAAATTTCTAGAAATCTTCATTTTATTTTTTAGGGGTTGCCCGAGCTTTCATGAAAAAATCATGAAAACTGACGGAAATCGTAAAGGAAGCCCTTTTTCAAATTAATTTAAAAAATTTCACCGAAACTAGGGCCCGAAACAGATATTTTCGTCATAGGTCGTCGAGGTTGATAAATTTTCGGAGAATGTTGTTGTTTCGCTTTTAAGACAAGAAAAAAAATCGAGTTTCACTAGAAAATTTTTTTTATTGTTGTTATTCTTACTATAAGAAATAATCAAAGTAAGGAATTATAAAAAAATTGAAATAAAAAAAAATAGTAACTATTTTTGGCCCATTATCGAACTATGACGAAAATATGTTTTGGGCCCTAGTTTCTGTGAAAAAAATTTCATCAATTTGAAAAAGGGCCTTCTATATGTTTTTCCTCAATTTAATGATTTTTTAGCTCGGGCAACCCCTGAAAAATGAAATAAAAATTTCTAATTTAATTACAAATGTAATTAAATTACATTTGCAATCGAATTACCCCCTACAGCACATAACATTGCTGCAATGTTGCAGAATGTTGTCATATTGCACGTGCAATGATATATTGCAGATATGTTGTGGCAACATTGCTACGCAACATTGCACTAAAACTTCTCAGCAATGTTTCAGGAATGTTCCTAAGCAACATACCTGCAACATTTTGTTGAAACATTGCGAGTAAATTGCAGCAATATTGGTGAGATCGAACTTCAAATTTTACAACTACACGAGCGTAATAAATTTGAAAAACATCAATTGAAAAAGATCTATTCATTTATTCCTCATAAAATATCAATAACGATTGATTTCAAGTCATTTTTTTCTTCTTTTTTCATATTTATTTTCAAAATTTTGTTGTGCTTCTGACATTAATAAGACAGGTGATATTAATTATATTAAGACATTATGATATTCGTATTGAAAAAATGTTTAATGTCAAAAAAGCTATAAAGCCAAAATATATTTTGTTTCTGGATGATTCTTATTCGTAAAATATGACTATATACTGTAACGGGATGACCTGGGGCCTGCCACGATCTCGGCACTTCACCTGAGATCCGTTAGGCGGCGGCGGTCGGTGAGCGCTCTTGCGCTGGCGAGAGAGCCACCGAGCACCGATAAAGGTCCGGTGTATTACCAGCATCGGGGTCCTCAATTAACAATCAATTGTTGGAACATTTACCCGCGCTCTGTGGTCGCGTAGCCATATGGACTTAAAACTACATATTTTTATATTATGCAATAATTCAAATGATAAAGTTTCCATTGTAGGTAATGTTCCTGAAATATTGAATATTTAATACGAGTTATATTGCTGGAATATTGCATATTGATTGGTTGCAATATTTCTGGAATATTGCAGAACATTGCAGCAATATTTCAATCGTCGGACATAGCAACATTGCAACAAGATTGCAGCAATGTTTTTTGAAATATTACAATGTTGTCAGGCAACATTCCAGCAACATTGCAGGAATATTGTATGCTGTAGAGGACATTTCAACTCAAACTAGACTTGCAATCAATGTATATTTTTTATTAAATTACATTTATAATTAAGTTACATTTGTAATTTAATGCTAGAAATATCTTGCAGTCGAAAGGAGTCAATTATCCATTACACGGGTAATGAGTAATTAAATCGCACTTCAATTACACATTACTATCATAATGGTCAATTAATTAGCCTTTCAATTACCCATTATCATTGTAATGAATAATTACAAAAAGTTGCAATTACACATTTTCGCGATAATTTGTAATTGAACTATATTCAATTAATATTTGCCCATCCCTGAGTAGCACTGCCCCAACACACACTTTGATGCGCTCTCACGGAGCGGGTCCACACACACATTGACGCGCTCTCACGGACGCGGGTCTACGGACACATTGGTGCGCTCTCACGAATGCGGGTCTACACACACATTGACGCGCTCTCACGGACGAACGCGGGTCTTACGCGTGACGCTCGACTCTCCAGCTAGCCCGTACCGTGAGACCGAGGCGCTAAGATGTTTACACATCAAAAAACCGATTTGTTTCGATTCGAAACACTTTTTACTGATAGGAAGAAACATATGCGGCCATTGTAAATCGAACAAGTAAGCCATCATGAAAAGTGACAGACAATACCACAGACGTTGGAATTTTTCCTATGTTAACTAAGACTATTCCTTTATACCGTCATGTAAATTGTACCATAATTCGAAATCGTCCCCAAATTACTATAATATTCTAGCCAAAAGTGACTGAATTTCTAGTACCATTTACTATAATTTTCCATCTCGTTTTCTCCGTGCATAAGTGCTTTATGACTTTTTGGATTGTAACTCGAGAAACGTCGGGATCAATTGACTTGTAATTGTCAATTTTTTTCAAAAGCTGCAAGTCGTGGTTCGGTGCTTGAGGTGCAAATAGAGCTGTAAACCATGCTTCCACGTATATTACATCAATAAAAATACACATCCCAGCAATTGCTTTTGGGGTGTTAGTATGAGAGCCCACGACCAAAACCATGTGTCATCGTGATACGGCCCCAACCATATAAAGTCACTAGCCCTGATGACCCTGAACCCAAGCAGCTAGGTAGTAACGAGCAAAACCGCCGTCTCATCGTAGGGGGTCATTTCTGCTGTGCAAAAAACGGCAGATAGTTGTATTGTGATACGTCTGCTATTGAAAATCTACATAGGTATTGTTATATACGTACGAAAAAACGTGTTTTCAGACATAGACAGTGCTGCGTTTGACCTGGGCGCATTTTAACAAGTGACAAAAAAATGAGCCGACCTGTCACATAGCAGTCTGGTTCTAATTTTTTTTTAAAGTTTCGTACGGATCCCGAGATGACAAAAACACGATTAGCAGATGTTAGTAGTGCTGTTTATAACTGCAAAAAGCAAAAGAATGTTTCGGAGTCACCCGGCAAACGCCGCGGCGCTTGGTACGCTCCTGTGCCAGTTGTTATGCTCTTGTCCTTTGCTTCACTACAATGCATGCGTCAACAGCTATCCTCGTAGAAACAGTCGCGACGACGATTCAGATAAATGACTTTTTCATAAATTTTTTAACAAATTTATCAATAAATAATATTTTGAATACAATGTGAGTTCCATTTTATGTCATTTTTTCGGAAATTCATTTAACTTTACTCCTACGATTTATTGTATGCATTTATTTGTAACGGGGACTTCAATCCGTCTGATTACGATTTTGTAATTATTTGTGAGCATAGAAAACTTGCCTAATAAGGTAGGTGCAGCACTTAATTCGTCTGATATTAACTTTTTCGACTTTGCCGTAACCTATTTCATCACGTGGAACAGTTAGCAGACGTATTATGATGATAACGATCGGAATTTTTGATGTGCAAGCATCTTAGCGCTCGGTCTCACGGTACGGGCTAGTTGGAGAGTCGAGCGTCACGCGTAAGACCCGCCTTCGTCCGTGAGAGCGCGTCAATGTGTGTGTAGACCCGCGTTCGTGAGCGCGCGTCAATGTGTGTGTAGACCCGCAACCGTGAGAGCGCGTCAATGTGTGTGTAGACCCGCTCCGTGAGAGCGCGTCAAAGTGTGTGTTGGGGCAGTGCTACTCAGAGATGGGCAAATATCACGGTCGTACATACAGGTCTGGAAACTCTATTGTTTTTTCGGTGGTGGGGGTGACCCGCTTAGTGTGGCTCAGTGGGTGAATACTCCCATGTTAAACGTGCGGTCCCTAATGGCAGTTACTGTCTATCAATGTAGTTGGCGCTGATGTCACAAGAGCGACAGGTGATTACCGTCTCCCTCTAATGGCGCATGCGCACAACACCGATTCAGTCGAGAAGCACGTGAGGGGAAACGAGCTGAAGTGTCATGGCGCCAGCGAGTCAACGCCGGCTATATCGCTCTCAGGTCTCCGTGTGTCTCCGTGCATTTCGGGTACATCTTGGTGCAAGTGAGACAGCTATACTCGCTCTCTCGCTTCCATCCACTCATACCTGTAGCGCATTCACACCCCTTATTTGGGTTTACACGGGCGTTTCACAAAGCGACTTGTCGCAAGTTAATTAAAAAGAGCATTTTTCATATTTTACCCACCTGTAAAAAATCCCTTTTAATTATATATTTTTGTTATTGAAATAATTTTCTTGTCATTATTTTTTAATCCACATGGCGGCATTACAAATTAAAGAATTTTTTGTAATCCAAGTTTTTAGAATTAGGAAATAAAGAAAAAATTTCATCCAAGTGTTAATTCAATTATTTTTTTAATGCATTATTTGCAACCCTGTATAGATTATACTGTTCCAAAAAAAGCAACTTTTTTTTTAACATTGAAATATTTTCAGAGTATTCCTAAACATCCCTATTAATATCAGCCCTTAATATTAATATTTGAAGGTGGTGATTTTCAATTTTCCATTTCCATTTAAATAACATGGGAAAAATTGTTTCTGAACTGAGTTTTTTTTAAATTTTTTTTTTATTGTGCATTTCCCCCCGTCTAGAGGCTTTCGCCTATTACAGGGTCGGCCCGGGTCAGTAGCCAGTCCCCCCTGAGGATCTGGTCCGGATCAGTAACCAGATCCCTATGCGGCCGCATCCGACTTCCCCCTCTATAGCGCATTTGCTATGGAAATTAATTTCCATAGACACAGGGAAACTGCGGAAAACCTGTGTCACTATAGCCAGTCCTGAGTTCGCTTTACGATGCCGGAGCTACGGCACGTTTCGTCGAGAAATTGTAAACATGGACTACAGCTATATACATGTGACTCACACCTGTACGAGTACTTGTGTATGCCACATATATATATCTGGAGCTTGTCACGCCCATGTTTTTATTTCTCGACGAAACTACGGCACAGGGGATCGAACCCAGGACCTCCCGATGCTCTGGTTTAGAGGCGAGCACGCTAGCCACTACACCAGAGTACCGGTTAACTGAGTTTTGAACTGAGTTTAATATAGTAATTACAAGTTATATATTATTTAACTTAATCATTAATTACTTAGAGAATTAAAGATAAAAAACTTTTCATGGTTATAACTCATTTTTAAAAGAATCAACCAATTTATAAAAAATCGAAATAATTTATTAATTCATAATATATAAAATTTATTATGAACTTTCATCATGTATTTGTGATATAATATACCCGTATTTTTTTTAATTAATGATCAATAAAATTAGACATTCATCGTCGATGAATAAAATTTGTATCACCGTTCAATATTAACATTAAGGGCTCATACTTTAACAGGGTATTTGTTTAAGGATTTGTTTAAGGATACTCTAACTTCTATATACTTTAAACATTGGATTTCAGTTGAAATTGTTAGTTTTCCAATCGATGTCTATTAATTTCGATTTCGTACACTTGTTATTGAAATTCGATATACAAAAGAATATGAAATTTCAATCACAATAATATAAAATTTAAAGGGATTTTTTACAGGTAGGTAAAATATGAAAAATGCACTTTTTAATTAATTTGCGACAAGTCGCTCTGTGAAACGCCTGTGAAAATAAGGGGTGTGAATGCGCTACAGGCGTGAGCGGATGGAAGCGGGAGAGCGAGTATAGCTGTCTCACTTGCACCAAGATGTACCCGAAATGCACGGAGACACACGGAGACCCGAGAGCGATATAGCCGGCGTTGATCTGCCTGCGCCATTACGCTTCGGCTTGTTTCCCCTCACGTGTTTCTTGAATGAATCGGTGTTGTGCGCATGTGCTAACCGTGGAAGGGGCGATCATCTATCTCTCTCGCGACAGCAGCGCTAACTACATTGATAGACGGTAACTGAGATTGTAGCTTCAAAATAAGGCGAGAGTGTTCACCCACTGGTGTGGCTGTTTCGCAAGTTCGCCATCTGACCGTGCGTGGCGCTGCGCTGCAAGGATTTTTCAAATAAGCTAACAATTCTGTATAAACGCCACAAGGGTAATATAGACTTTCAATTTTTTGAAGTTATGTTACAGCTGCTGCATAAGCCGAGGATTACTCTCGTTGTTAACATGTAAATTTCTTAGTTAGAAATTATTTATTCGCTTTTTTGAAAAATCTCTAACGTGCAGCGCTGCAGGTGGGAATAATGCCAACTACAAGATGGTCACACTGAGTGGGTCACCCCCCACCACTAGAGTTTCCAGACCTGTATGCACGGCCGTGGCAAAAATTAAGGTAGTACATGCCCGACAGTCCAATTCAAAAGTAATTTTTGGCGAGACCTGTCCACTGCGCACACGGACACTTCGAAAGATTGCGTACATGAATGAACGCACGGAACGCACACAACTTCGAATGTACGAGCAGCGAACATAGAGGTACATGGAAGCGTAGGGCTTATGGGAGCACATGGCAGAGTCTTGTTAGTTAGTACCTCGACCACCACGAGCGCTGCTTGTAAGAGTGTACACGAATACATCGCTACATTACCAAGCAGCTTGGTGAGGTGGTATGTGTTCGTGGACACTGCTGCAAGCAGTGCTCGTCGGGGTCGAGGTACAAACTAACAGAACTCTGTCAAGCGCTCTCATAAGGCCTCCGCTTTTATGTACCTCTATGTTCGCTGGTTCGGGCGATCACCTTTCGTCACGTATTTCATACTTTAAATATTTATAACCCAGGAACTTTGTGATAAAATGGGACAATTTTTTTTTGCACAATCATCGCCGGATTCCCCTTTATCGTTACTCAAGTTTTTCATCGTCTTTTGTCCCATCGTTTTTTAATTATCAATCGAAATGTGTAGGTACCCTATGCAAAGCGTGTTAAAAACGCCTTTATCAATTGTAAATATCTCTGGAACGGGATGGGCAAAGTATTCGAAATTTTACAAGCACGTTCAGAATGTCCCGAATAATATTAGTTCCAAATTACAACTTTTTCTGTCCCAAAGCGATTTTGGGATGTACTACCTTAATCAAGAGTCGCGATAGCGACTCGAGACAAGTACATACCTAACCTTACCGACATGAGGAGCTTCCAGCGGACTCTCTATACAGCAAGGATCTTCCTTATACACAGGAGTATATATATTAAAAAATAGATTTTTTTCGATTATACTTGAAATGTACGGTGTAAAATTTTTTTTAAATACACGTATTGTTCGTTACTTTTTTCCCTTTCCATCAACATCCAAATGAATGGTACAGGTGTTCGCATATGGAAGATATCGAATTTATATTGTTATTTTCCGAATATTGCGACGATCATGGTTTTTCTCCTTCCTCGATTTTTCGCAGAACGAATTCCCACTGCACGAGCCAATCCCAATCGCTGATACAATTTCTGTGCTCAGTACACGGTCGTACATACAGGTCTGGAAACTCGGCCAAATTTCGAGGGTGGGGGTACCTGGCTTATTGAAGCACGAGAATAGTTCGTAATTCCGTCACTACTCGTCTCTGCGATCTATGCGCTTTCTGGGTATTCTCAAGCTTAACCTCAAAACGTGAGACAGAGACTGAAAA
Organism: Alloplasta piceator; assembly: GCA_946863875.1. Taxonomy (NCBI): domain Eukaryota; kingdom Metazoa; phylum Arthropoda; class Insecta; order Hymenoptera; family Ichneumonidae; genus Alloplasta; species Alloplasta piceator. Next base: position 40,444,710 of record OX333072.1, on the reverse strand, counting down.
GCTATAGCACTGTCTCTATCTCACTTGCCCCACCCATCGTCAGCGCGCCAGAGTTCAGATCGCAGCGTTCACAGTAATAAATATATGAACTACACGTCTGGCATCGATAAGCAAGGTACCCCCACCATGGGAGTTTCCAGACCTGTATGTACCACCGTGGCTCAGTGATTGGCTCGTGGTGGGACGATAAAGCAAACCACACAGAAATATATCTTCGTACCATCTAACAGCGGATCAAACAACCAAAATGATGAATGCAGAAACCTACGTACCGACCATCATGTATAAACTGAAAAATAAATATCGATGCAGCTGTCTTCCCGAGCAACTCACTGAAATATATTAATACTGGAACGCTCGCTAAATACTAAGCGAGCATCGCCAGTTTTACGTGACCTTGAAGTCATCCCCACCACGCTATGTACAGCCAGTCAACAAATTTTTCTTTATATGGGCTGCTTTCCATCTACTGACGCCAGTCGACATAAAGCGTGAGTGCAAGAGAGAGGTCCGCTCGGATATCTCTCTCGCACTCATGCTTTGTGTCGACTTGTGTCAGTAAATGGAAAGCATCCATATACGTCCACCCGGAACTACGCGTTTTCCTTTATACGTTTAACTTTTGTAATGGAAGGTACGAGGAATGCGCGCGCAGGGTATAAACAAAGACCGAAATATTCGATCCCTAGCAATTCCTGCAACCGTCCTGAGGAACCATAAAGGAACTTAGGTTCCTTTACGCATTTTTGCGACCATCCCGGGGAACCATGAGGAACCAATAATGAAGAAACACTAGAGGAACGACAAAAGGAACTGAAGGAACCACGAAAGGCACCCGGTTTCGAAGAGCACAGAAATGAGCCCAAGCCCATTTTTAGTTGTACAAATTTAATTACACAAAAAAACAAATTTAATTATACGAAAAAACATGAAAAAACAAACCAAATAAGTTCCTCGAGGTTCCTCGGGACGGTTGAAAAAATGTGTAAAGGAACTGTGTTCCTTTTTCGGTTCCTTTACGGTTAATGTCCTCTTGAAGGAACGGTTGCAGGACTTGCTAGGGATCTCATCAGTAAGAGAGAAATGGAGGTTCTACCAGCATGCTATCTCTATCGTTGCCGTCTCACGACGCATGTTAGACAGAGATGAAACTCCTACCATTTTCCATCCTTGTTGGCACGCTCAATGCCTATACAGCCGCGCTACGGCAAGCGTTCCAGTATTAATATATTTCAGTGAAGCAACTTCATATTTACTAATTGCAGTGTCGATTTTATTTTTTGTTTATAAAACGTGCATCGAGTTGATATATATATATATATATATATATATATATATATATATATATATATACATATAATAGTATATGAGGCATTCCAGCTATAACCGAGCGGCCATTACCTCGACATTTTTTATTCGTGACGCCGATTTTTTTCCAGTTACGTTTCGACAAAAAAACACGTATTTTTCAAAAAAAATTATTTCCCATCCCTTTTCGTTTTACCGCCTGTCAAAGTACAATTCTTCTTTTTTCGGCAAGAGTGTATCCTCCGATTTTTTTCAAATTAATTGACAAAAAAGTACATGTCAAACCGCATCTTTTGATCGTTATCCCATCGCGGAGAAATCATTTTTCGATTTTTTCTATGTGTATGAAACTTCAAAAAATGTGTTTTTATTCGTAAAAAAAAGAGTGAATACCCAGGTAACGTTGTTGATACTATTATTTATTAATACAGTTACAATATTTATGCACACAGAAATTTAAAAAAAAATTATTTTTCATCCTCTTCCGTTTTAACACTTTTCAAAGAACAATTTTTTTTCTGACAAGAGTGTATTCTCCGATTTTTTTCAAATGAATTTACAAAAAAGTACATTCAAACCCGCATTTTTTGATCGCTATCCCATCATGGAGAAATGATTTTTCGATTTTTTCTATGTGTATAGAACTTTGAAAAATGTGTTTTTATTCGTAAAAAAGGAGTGAGTATACAGGAAACGTTGTTGATGCTATTATTTATTTATGTTTATTAATATTTATGTGTACATGAATTTTGTAACTGTATTAATGAATAATAGCAATACGAATAAAAACACATTTTTCAAACGTTCATACACATAAAAAAAATCGAACAATGATTTCTCCATGATAGGATAGCGATCAATAGATGTGGGTTTACATGTACTTCTTTGTCAATTTATTTGAAAAAAATCGGAGGATACACTCTTGTCGAAAAAAAAGAATTGTACTTTGACAGGCGTTAAAACAGAAAAGGATGGAAAATAATTTTTATTGAAAAATACGTACGTTTTTTTTGTCGAAAAGTAACTGAAAAAAATCAGCGTCAAAAAAAAATGTCGAGGTAATTGCCGCTCAGTTATAGCTGGAATGCTTCATATATATCGTCGCATTTGTTTTAGTTTATTTTCATACATTATTTTACAAAATACTTTAAGGAGGCTCATCTGGTACTCGATTTTCAATACAGATGTTGATAAAAAAATCAGAATATAGTTATTACACTGTTGAAAAAATTTATTTAATCCAAATAAACCAAATTACTTGAGTTACATTTACTTGAGACAAATCGTTTTTTCTTTGCATTAAATAAAAACAGAAGTTACGCTCAGTAAGTCATTTTCTTGGTAGCAGTTGTTTGGTCAAATCAATCTAATTCATTAACACTAGTTACAGTTATTTTATTCAAATGCAGGATTTCTACGAACAGCAAGCCACAAATATTAGATGGAAATAATTAATATTTTTTATCGAAATACTTTATTTGATCAACACCAAACGGAGTTATTAGTTGCGTATATGTAATATTTTTAATTGGATAAGCCAAAAATACTGTAAGCAAGTAATTTACATTTTTCACATCAATTGTGTTTTTCTTCGGTACAAGAAAATATACCCAGATGCAAAGACTTGGTATCCTGGGATAACAAAAATAAATTACTTGATTCAACTACTTCGGATGATCCATCGGAACATTCTGTTTTATCAAGCCAAATAAAAATTATTTAATACTAAAATGGGATTTTTTCCTTTTTAATATCAATATTATTTATCTGAAATGATTATTTTATGTGAGCATCATATTTTATTCATTAAACACAAATTCAAGTTATTAGCTGTGTATATGGAAAATTTGTGAGTGAATTAACCAAAACTTTTCGACGCAAGTAATTTAAGTTTTTCATCTTACCGTGTATTTTTCCGGTACAAGAAAAAATTATGTTATGTTATGACACGATATTCTAAAATCGAAAACAAAGATGATTCTTCTGTGGATTCTGCGCAGAACGGGTCAAGTCCATTTTTTCGAAAAATGAGTTAACGACTAAAATCAATCAATTTATACTTTTCGTTTTTTTATTTTTTTGTCATTTCATTTTAACATTTTTCGCTCTAAAAATTGTTTATTTGTTTAAATAATCTGTTATCGTTTATTTGTTTAAACAGTTTGTTATTGCTTATTTGTTTAAACAATTTGTTATTGCTTATTTGTTTAAACAATTTGTTATTGCTTATTTGTTTGAACAATTTGTTATTGCTTGTTTTTTAAACAATTTGTTGTTTTTTTAACAATTTTTTTGAAATTATTTTTCAAACAATTGATTAAAACTGTCGTTTTAATCAATAACAAATTACTAAAACTACAAAGAATTGGTGAAATTATAACCATTGTTCAAATGTATCGTTTTTTTTTATTTGAATTTTTTTGATTTTTTTCTTATTTTATTTAAACATTTTTCTCTCCGAAAATTGTTTATTCGTTTAAGCAACTTGTAATTGTTTATTTATTTAAACAATTTGTTATGGTTTATTTGTATAAACAATTTGTTATTGTTTATTTGATTAAAGAAATTGTAATTGTTTATTTGTTTAAACAATTTGTTACTGTGTATTTGTTTGAACAATTTATTATTGATTGAAACGAAACGATATATACGAATTATAGCGAGCAGAGTGTTCGTGAAAAAAAGGTATTCATAAACAAAATCAATTTTCCCTTGTCGGATAAAATTCGAATCTTCATAACCCTTAACTTTTTTCAAGTGCATAGTAGTAGTCGATAGCGTAATAGGTAGCGTGTTAGGTAATTAGGTACGATAGGCAGGGTCGAGGGTTCGATTCCCGGTCGGACAGAAAAATTAGATCGAAGAATTGCGGCAGATTTTTCATTTTTTTCTATTTATCACTTTTTGGGGCCGGTAAACTATGCATCTTAAATTATTTTGCAAGAGCTATATATTTTTTATAACATGTTTAGGGACAAATATCCAATACGCATTATATTGAATCGATCATTTTTCCTGTTGATTGGACTAATTACCGGTTAGATACAACTATCTATATGAGTTAATGCAAAATATCATAATATTGATCTAAAACAATATGTAATTCGACCAATAGATTTGGATTTGGAAGAAACGGATGGGATGTTCCATTTAATTGAGCAGTTTCTAGATCAGAGAAAGCATTTTCTAACTTCTATGGAAACATAGACGGCACCAAAAAAGTCGGAAGCTTTATTAAAATTTTGATTTACTAGAGTGAAGTAAATCGGTTTGATATTTCAGTCGCCCGTACACTCCCGTATAATAACTGTGCGTTGTTTTGAAAGATTTCATATTTTATCTTATATTTCTATCAAAAATATATTTACTTTATCCCAATAACGAATTAGCGGATTATATACAAATAATTTATTTACTTGCATCAAATAAATTTTGTTTGTTTCAAATAAATTTTTTTAACAGTGTAGTATCTAAAAAGTCATCTGTTGAAAGGGTACAGCCGCATAAGCATGTGAAATCTGCCCCCAGCGATTTCCAAAATTCTACATGGCTGATTGGATTTCTAATTGGAAAAAAACATTTTCCTGAAAATTTCGGATTTTTAACCCAAAAAGTGACGACACAATTAAAAAAAACGTGTTTTTCAGTATTTATTTTATTGTAACTATTCTGCCGAATATTTTTTTACAAAAATTTTTTTGCCAACAATTACGAATAAGAGACGTTAAAAAGTAATTTTGTAATAAGCTTTCAATGTTTGCTTTTTGAAAAAAAAAATAAAAAAGTTTTTGTTGCTATATTTAAATATGTTCCTTCCGGGTGTCAATCACGAATTTTTCATAAAGAACTCCTTTTTTGCTCTTCTTAATACAGTAAAATTTTCAACTCGATCCATTTGGTGCAACATAGTAAAAAAAAAAAAAAATCGATTTTTTTTCACATTTTTTTCGAATATTATTTACTATTTACTTGCAAAATATTTTTTTTTTTCATTTCAAAATATATAAAAAATATGATATTATTTCTCCATACTATTAGGAAAATTATTCATTAATATAATAAAAACAAAATTATTTATTTTATAAATTGTGTTATCATATTAATATTGCTCAACAAAAGTTCTTATCAATTATTTATATTGAATAAAATAATTTCGTATAGAGACATCAATTTTTCTTTAATACAAGTAATGAAATGAAATTACCTAGTTACCCTATAACTATAAGCAATCTTTGTCAAGATGAGTCCAAGACCGTGTAAATAAATATAAATACCTGTCTTGATTAGATTTGACGCAAGACTTGGTCGAGATGGCTACTAGGGTACAATGTGAGAAATTATTTGTAAAAATTGTTTTGAAAAACGTCAGTTAACCTTCGTCACCATTTTCATTTACTATAGCATTGACTTTTTCATCTGTAAAAAAACGACTTAATATCTTGGCAGATCTTATTATGTATTGTAGCCCAATATCGTGCGTGAGAAAGAAATAGTTGCAATGTTAAAAAAAATTGTTTCATTCAAATACATATTTGCACAGTTTGAAAAAATATTTATTCATATTAAATAAAAATTTATTAGGTCGCAACATATTTCCTAATGGGTATATTAAAAAAAAAAATCGTTGAAATGTATAGAGTCGTATTAGGCCGGCCTACAACTAAAAAAATTTATGTCTCGTTTAATATTTAATTAAATGTACTAGATCTTTTTTTCTGGGTGTACCGTCTTCACTCTTCAGTATGTAAAAATCAAACTAAATATCATAAAACTACAAGTAAAATCTCGGCACATTATCTCAAAAACATACCGTTGTTTCATTGATTATCAGCCAAGTATGAATAAAATCTCTGGCATTAAACGATATCATTTTGATTGTGCTAATCGTAAGCGTACTTGCATTAAAGAAAAACCGATATCTTTATATGAAATTATTTTCTTCAATATAAATAATTGATAAAAACTTTTGTTGAGCAATATAAATATGATAACATAAATTATAAAATTAAAATTTTTGTTTTTTTTTTACTGAATAATTAACCTTTATAGTATGGAGAAGTAATATCAGATATTTCACATATTTTTACATGAAATAACAAAAATATTTTACAAGTAAATAGTAAATAATATTCGAAGAAAATGTGAAAAAAATCGATTTTTTTTTATTGTGTTGCACCAATTGGATCGGGCTGAAAATTTTACTGTATTAAGAAGCGCAAAAAAGGAGTTATCTGTGAAAAATTCGTCATTGACACCCGAGAGGAACATATTGAAATATAGCGACAAAAACTTTTTTGTTTCATTTTTTTTAAACGTAATCATTAAAAACTTATTAAAAAATTACTTTTTAACATCTCTTATTGATAATTATTAGCAAAAAAAAATGTTGTCAAAAAATATTCAGTAGAATAGTTACAATAAAATAAATCCTGAAAAACACGTTTTTTTCAATTGTGTCGTCCCTTTTTGGGTTAAAAATTTGAAATTTTCAGAGAAATGTTTTTTTTCAATTAGAAATCGATCAGCCATGTGGAATTTTAAAAATCGCTGGGGGCAGATTTCACGAGCTTATCCGGCTATACCCTTTCCAGACCCGAGGATGCGTTGTTCGTGAGAAATAAATAGAAATGCAATTCCTAAATAACATGGGCTCTTATGGGATTCCGTCTATAAATATTAAATTCACAATCATTGCAATACAGATTTCGACGGAAATTTAAGAAATTATGAAAAAGTATCTAAGGATGAACCTCCTTAAATTCATTGTTGGTTTGACAACACTCATTGTAAATAGAAATGATTTGGTTACAAAAGGTGCATCGAGTTAATATGTATATATCACATTTGTTCGAATTCATCTTAAATATTTGAAAACCTTAAAAAAAATAAAAATGATATGTGCTCAATGAAAATTCAAAAACCATATTTACAGTTTGTATAGAAAAAATTGGTGTCGTGATTTGTGCTGCCAGAATATAATAATTTATATGTACTTGAAGGTTCGAATGTTCCCTTGAACAAAAAAAATTATAAATTTATTCACTCAACGCAAAATTTAAAGAGTTTGCCAATTCTCGGTAATTAATTCTTCTAAATTATGGAAGGCGGTCGAAGAATTGTTTGCCTTGGACTTCCGGAGACTTTTAATTTTTTATTAAAGTAACATGTTCGTCGTTTTTTTAGAAAGATTTATTTAGAATTTATTGTGATCTGTCAAAAAATGTATTTAGAATTCATTATGATCTGTCGAAAAAAAATTAATATCATACAGTTGAATACCATATTTGATACTATTAATAGTAATCTTAGTATTTATAATATTTTTTTTGCAGCGCACTGGTCAGAATTCTATTCATAATGAGGGTTAGAATTTTTTTACTCATCGACGGAAGATTTTGTATCCAGAATCCAATTCGTGATGTTTGTCCATAGTGTGATATATGTAATAGTATATGTGTCAAGAAAGGGGAGTCAAAGCTCACACACGCAGCAGTAGCCAAGATGGCGGAGACAAGAACGACACGAACATAATGCTCTGACCAAATAAAGATATATTTTAATAACGAATCGTCTCCAATATATTATCGACGACCTAAAATATTACATGGCGCAGTCGGTGACTCGAGTAAAGAAAGTTTGGTGATAATAGTGAACAGTGGATGATATAGAGTTGAAAAATAGATTCAGCCGCTACAAGTAGATGACGACGCCACTGGTTCGCGAAAACGTTAACGCACAGGAAAGTAATACCGACTCTGACGAGTATATAGACGCGAACAGTGCAGATCCAAATAGTGATAGCGAGTTGCCTATAGACAATACGATGGCAACGCCGATTGCCAATTTATCTGCTCTTAAACCACCAGAACCTCTCAGTTTTGAGGGAAATGTGTCGGAAATCTGGAAAAAGTGGAAAAAGAAATTCGAAATATATATCATGGCGACAGAGTGCTCCAATAAACCAGACGAGATCAAAGTAGCGATCTTGCTACACACCATTGGCGATGAAGCATATGAAAAATACGAAACTTTCGATCTGACGGTAGAACAACGGAAAAAGTACAGTGACGTACTCACGCCGTTCGAAGGGTACTGTGTCCCAAAGAAAAACGAAAGTATTGATAGACATGTATTTTTCCATCGTAGCCAAGGTGAGGCTGAAACTTTCGATTTCTTTTTAACCGACTTAAAAAAACTGAGCGCGGATTGTGAATTTGGTGAATTGAAAGACAGTTTAATCAAGGATCGAATAATTGGTGGCATTCGAGACAATGCGGTAAAAAGTCGATTATTACGCGAAGACGCATTAACGCTAGATCGTTGTGTTAAGCTTTGTCAAGCAGCGGAGCTTGTCGATAAGCAGCTTCAGACTCTGAAAAGCGAACCGGACAAAGTTAACGCGGTACGATTCGCAAACAATAAAAATAAGTGGCAGAGCGACAAAGGAAAAAAAGCGACGCCGAGGCCCAGAGAGTTCGAACGAGTACCAACATCGAAACCGTTACAACGCGGGGAAGCCGACGGAATCAAAACAAACAGGGAATCGAGATAACAACAACTGCTCGAAGTGTGGGTATACACACACATACAAGAATTGCCCAGCTTACAATAAGCAGTGTAGGAACTGCCAGAAGATGAATCACTTCGCACAAGTCTGCAAAAACAAAACCCGAAGCGTCAACACCGTTGCGACCCAAGAAGATGACAACAATTCGTATTTTCTGGGTAGTATAAAAGTTGTGACTATTGGATACGAAGATTGGCGAGAATCGGTAACATTACTTGATTACAAAGTCAAAATTAAATTTAAAATCAATTGCGGGTCTTATTATAATATTTTACCGAAGAGTTATCTCGACGAAAATGAGATTTTTGAACAACTGATACCTTGCACCCAGAGATTCACTCGTTACAACAAAACAGAGGTCAAGGTTCTTGGTAAAATTCGACTTCGATGTAAAATAAAAGATCGCGTTGAGTGGCTTTAATATTTTGTTGCCGATGATTGTGATAGAGTTCCATTGTTGGGGCTGCAAGATTCCGTGAAAATGAATTTGATAACGCGAATCGACACTATCAGAACGTCGAATAAATTGATAGAAGAATACAATGATATATTCGAGGGTCTCGGCGAGTTAAAAAATTATGAATTTGATTTCAGACTAAAAGAAAATTATGCTGGGAAAATAGTCCCGTGTTGGAGTGTGCCGTTCAAACTAATGGATGCGTACAAAAAAGAGCTTCAAAAAATGGAAAGATCAGGGATTATAGCCAGAGTTGAAAAACCAACAGAGTGTATGCATCCAGTTGTAATAATAAAAAACCAGACAACTCGTTGAGAATCTGTCTAGATCCACAATATTTGAATACATACACTGTTAAAAATATTCATTTGCAACAAATAAAATTTATTCGATGCAAGTAAATAAATTATTTGTATATAATCCGCTAATTCGTTATTGGGATGAAGTAAATATATTTTTGATAGAAATATCTTTGTTCAATAAGATGAAATATGAAATCTTTTAAAACAACGCACAGTTATTATACGGTTATTATACGGGAGTATTATATTTTGCATTAACAGATATAGATAGTTGTATCTAACCGGTAATTAGTCCAATCAACAGGAAAAATGATCGATTCAATAAAATGCGTTATTGGATATTTGTCCCTAAACATCCCAGCAAACACACTTGGATGATTTACGAAACATTTACGTATAATTGAAATGTAATAACTACGTCATATAATGTTCATCACAAATTCGTAACTTTTTCATAACGCACGTAAACGAGATGTATATAATACGTCCTGACGATATGTATTAACGATGTCAATGAAAGATGTAGGAATTACGAAAAACTATGGACATCACAAATACGTAACATTGATACGTCAAGATCTCGTCACTCTTATACGAGATATTTACATGTACTGTAAACTTGTCAAACTGTTACGAGTCGATGCTATAACAATTATAGAACATTGGTGATATTATAATCTCGTAGTATAGGCTACGTAGCAAATATGTAAAATGTGTGACATAAATGTCACAAGTCATTTCTTGTAACAAATCCGTAACAATTATAGAACATTGCTGTAACAATTATAGAACATTGGTGATATTACAATCTCGTAGTATAGGCTACATAGCAAATATGTATAATGTGTGACATAAATGTCACAAGTCGTTTCTTGTAACAAATCCGCATCATATACGTATCATATATTACGAGAAATGTCTTCAATAATTTTAAGGTTATGTCGATTAAAAAAAGTAAGCAATATGTGAGTGTAAAGTACAAGGAGGTGATATCGAATAATCCAGCGTAATACAGAATAAACCAGAATAATACAGCATACATTGCAAGAGGTAAGTTTAATGTGATCCCTTTATTTAAAAGAAAAAAATAAGTTATATGGGTATTTGCCATGATGGAAAAACACCCAGGAATTTCCCTTACTCGGTTTATAACCTTATTCGCGTTGCACGTTCGCTTCATTTCTCTTTGCCCTTTCTTTCTGTGTTGCTGGCCTGTTTTGAAATTGATAGCCTATTTTCAATTTTCCAGGCATTGTCCTGGTCACAATTTTGACTCTAATAAAAATTTGCCGCGCTCATCCCATAATAAAAAGTGTGACGAAGGAAATGAGACGTCGTAGAACAAAATCTATCTAGCAATTCTTTCTGAATCAAGCGCAGAGTGTAAAAACCCAGTTTTGAGTTTTTACACTCTGCGGCTGATTCAGAAAGAATTGATAGACAGATTTTATTCTACGACGTCTCATTTCCTTCGTAACTCATTTTCCCATGGGATGAGCACGGCACATTTTTTTGCTCTTTATTTCAGTTGCAGGCCTGCTTTGAAATTGTTAACCTGTTTTGAACTTTCCAGGCATTGTCTTGGTCACAATTTTGACTTTAATCAAAATGTGCCACGCTCATCCCATAGGAAAAAGTGTTACGAAGGAAATGAGACGTCGTAGAACAAAATCTATCTAGCAATTTTTTCGGAATCATGCGCAGAGTGTAAGAACCCAGTTTTGAGTTTTTACGCTCTGTGTAAAAACCTAGCTTTGAGTTTTTACACTCTGCGCATGATTCAGAAAGAATTGATAGACAGATCTTGTTCTACGACGTCTCATTTCCTTCGTAACTCATTTTCCCATGAGATGAGCATGACACATGTTTTCTGCTCTTTATTTCAGAGTTGAAAGCCTGCTTTGAAATTGTTAGCCTATTTTGAACTTTCCAGGCATTGTCCTGGTCACAATTTTGACTTTAATCAAAATGTGCCACGCTCATCCCGTGGGAAAAAGTTTACAAAGGAAATGAGACGTCGCCAGCAGTTTATTAGCGTAGAGTATAAAAACTCAAAACTAGGCTTTTCAGGACACCGGTGCACCTTGAGGGTTCTAACTAGTCCCAAAAAATTGTTCATTTGGTACCTCAAATGGTGGGCGATACATCATATTTGTAGGTATTCTACAAAAATTATAAATTATAATTAAAATGTACTTTTCAAATGTTAAAATAAAAATAAAACTCCAACCTAATATGTAGGTTGGAAATATATACATTTTTTGTAATTTGTTCATAAAATATGTATATACGTAAATTACCCGTAACCACGAAATCACATTGACATCATTGTTACGAGTATTATGCGTTACCAGGGTTACGTTTCGTTTCGTAGGAGTTACATCAATGAGCTGAGTTTGTTACAACTATGATCTGAGTTTGTTACATCTATTATCTGAGTTTGTTATGGCTATGTGATGAGTTTGTTACATCTTTGAGCTGAATATGTTACATCTTGGGTATGAGTTTATTTCATTATTATTTCTCGTAGATGTTTCGTATCTGTGACTTGTTTATAGGATGACATATTTGAGAACAAACTCTGCTTCATTCACGGAGTTTGTGACATAAATGTTATGTCCGATGTAACACACGTTAAGTAACATTTTCGTAATTATTTCGGAACTGTGTTTGCTGGGATGTTATAAAAAATATATAGCCCTTGCAAAATAATTTAATATGCATAGTTTGTCGGCCCCAAAAAGTGATAAATAGAAAAAAATGAAAAATCTGCCGCAATTCTCCGATCTAATTTTTCTGTCCGACCGGGAATCGAACCCTCGACCCTGCCTATCGTACCTAATTACCTAACACGCTACCTATTACGCTATCGACTACTACTATGCACTTGAAAAAAGTTAAGGGTTATGAAGATTCGAATTTTATCCGGCAAGGGAAAATTTATTTTGTTTATGAATACCTTTTTTTCATGAACACTCTGCTTGCTATAATTCGTATATATCGCACATACAAAAAATGCAAAATCATCAGATTGCTATTGATTAAAACTTTCGTTTTAATCAATAATAAATTGTTCAAACAAATACACAATAACAAATTGTTTAAACAAATAAACAATTACAAATTGTTTAAACAAATAAACAATTACAAGTTGGTTAAACAAATAAACAATTACAAGTTGGTTAAACAAATAAACAATTTTTGGAGCAAAAAATGTTTTAATAAAATGAGAAAAAAATCAAAAATTTTAAATTAAAAAAACGATACATTTGAACAATGGTTATAATTTCACCAATTCTTTGTAGTTTTAGTAATTTGTTATTGATTAAAACGACAGTTTCAATCAATTGTTTAAAAAATAATTTCAAAAAATTGTTTAAAAAACAATAACAAATTGTTTTAAAAACAAGCAATAACAAATTGTTTAAACAAATAAGCAATAAGAAATTGTTTAAACAAATCAGCAATAACAAATTGTTTAAACAAATAAACGATAACAGACTGTTTAAACAAATAAACAATTTTTAGAAAGAAAAATGTTAAAATAAAATGACAAAAAAATAAGAAAAACGAAAAGTATAAATTGATTGATTTTAGTCATTAACTCATTTTTCGAAAAAATGGACTTAACCCGTTCTGCGCAGAAGCCACAGAAGAATCATCTTTATTTTCGATTTTAGAATACCGTGTCATAATATAACATAACTTTTTCTTATACCGGAAAAATACACGGTAAGATGAAAAACTTAAATTACTTGCGTCAAAAAGTTTTGGTTAATTCACTCACAAATCTTCCATATACACAGCTAATAACTTGAATTTGTGTTAAATGAATAAAATATGATGCTCACATAAAATAATCATTTCAGATAAATAATATTGATATTAAAAAGGAAAAAATCCCATTTTAGTATTAAATAATTTTTATTTGGCTTGATAAAACAGAATGTTCCGATGGATCATCCGAAGTAGTTGAATCAAGTAATTTATTTTTGTTATCCAAGGATACCAAGTCTTTGCATCTGGGTATATTTTCTTGTACCAAAGAAAAACACAATTGATGTAAAAAATGTAATTTACTTGCTTACAGTATTTTTGGCTCATCCAATTAAAAATATTACATATACGCAACTGATAACTCCGTTTGGTGTTGATCAAATAAAGTATTTCGATAAAAAATATTAATTATTTCCATCTAATATTTGTGGCTTGCTGTTCGTAGAAAACCTGCATTTGAATAAAATAACTGTAACTAGTGTTAATGAATTAGATTGATCTGACCAAACAACTGCTACCAAGAAAATGACTTACTGAGCGCAACTTCTGTTTTTATTTAATGCAAAGAAAATACGATTTGTCTCAAGTAAATGTCACTCAAGTAATTTGGTTTATTTGGATCAAATAAATTTTTTTAACAGTGTACTTGCTCAGAGAACATCACAAACTTCCGACATTCGAGGAAATTTCTGCAAAAATGGAGGGCGCGGAAATCTTTACGATTCTAGACGCGAAAAAAGCTTTCTACCAAATAAAGTTAACGGAGAAGAGCACAAACCTAACGGCATTTCAAACGCCTTTCGCGCGATACAAATTTTTGAGGATGCCATACGGTATCAAATCCGCCCCTGAAGTTTTCCACAAGAGGTATGCAGAAATTTTCAAAGAATTTCCGAAAGTTCAAGTCTATATAGATGATATAATAATCTGGTCCAAGACCTTACAAGAACACTTAGAATTGCTGCAGAAAATTTTTGAGAAAATTCGAGAACATAATATCAAACTGAATAAGCACAAGTGTGTGATTGCCCAAGAAGAAGTAAAATTCTTAGGTCATGTTTTCTCGTCTAAAGGCATCGAAATAGATCCGAAAAAAGTAGAGGCAATTCAAAAAATTTCAAAGCCAAATGATGCTGCCGAACTTGGACGATTTTTGGGAATGATAACATACGTAGCAAAGTTTGTACCGGGTCTAACGAACTGAACAGATCCATTGAGATCGTTGATGAAGCGTGATGTCGAATTTAAGTGGACTGAGATCCACGATGTCGCGTTCACTAATATAAAGAACAGACTCTGCAACAGCCCTGCCTTGAGATATTACAATCCAAATATTGAATGTACTTTGAGTGTAGATGCAAGTGAGACAGGGGTAGGCGCAGTATTATTGCCAAAAGGGGTTCCTGTGGCATATGCGTCGTGATCATTCACACCAACGCAGAGATCGTGGGCGCAAATAGAAAAAGAAATATATGCCATAGTGTATGGATGTGAGCGATTTCACAAGTATATACTGGGCAGACCGGTCAGTGTCGAGAGCGATCACAAGCCTTTAGAGTCGATCTTAAAAAAACCAGTAAACGAAAACCCAGTTCGGTTACAAAAAATGAGAAACACGAAAATGAGAACTTTGGGAATGGAACGGTTTAATGTTAAAAAACGATCGTGTCATAGTTCCCAGTGGCATGCGTAAGGAAATGCTTTCGAAATTACATTACAATCATTTGGGAATCGAAAAAACTAAGGCACGAGCCCGTGAAATTATATTTTGGCCGGGTATGGCGAACCCAATTGAACATTTAGTAAATAATTGTGTTACTTGTCGAACGTTTCAAAAGAGCAACGTAAGAGAGCCGCTAATCCCGCATGAGGTGCCAAATGAACCATGGGAAAAAGTGGGCACCGATCTCTTCTATTTCAAGGGTCATAATTACCTTTTGATCGTGGATTACTTTTCTAAATTTGTAGAAATGGGCGAACTACCAAGCCTTAACAGTCAAGTAGTCCTCGCGGTACTGAAATCAAATTTTGCTCGATATGGGATCCCGAAAGTAGTACAATCAGACGGGGGACCGCAATTCCGTGGTAAAGAATTTAGAGAGTTTGAAAAAATATGGGGATTTGAGCACACCATGTCTTCTCCACGTTACCCGAGAAGTAATGGAATGGTGGAGCGTTATGTTCAAACAGTAAAAAATTTGTTGAAAATGGCTGATCATGACTTAAAGGATCCTTACCTTACACTTTTGGAATATCGTAATGCACCGATCTCTTCGGATATTGAGTCACCAAACAAATTAATGTTTGGAAAGACGATTAAAGGTCTTCTACCTAACTTCGATTTAAATAAATTAGAGCGAAACAGAGAGATTAAAGAGAAGTTACAGCGTAGACAAAAAATTCGAAAATCGTATCACGATGAAGTCGCGCTAAATCTACCAGAATTAAACGTAGGGCAACAAGTAAGGGTTAGAAATCCGGACAATAAATATTTTGATCGAAATGCTGTGATAGTTGGATTATCTGGAAAGCCAAGGTCTTATGATGTTCTGCTTAACTCGGGAAATGTGATTAATCGCAATCGCCATAGTCTAATTAAAGATTCAACAATGTCGAAGTTTCAAGTAGAGCCTGATGAGAGTTCAATCGACGATAACATTCTTGTACAAGATCACGCAAATGTTCAAAGAGATGAAGCTTCCCGAATTCCAACTAGTCACAGTGCGGTAACGCCTGAAATAGTACCTACGCACGAACAGATAAATAGTCCGATTCGTCGAGAGCCCGAGCAGAATTCTCGTAGCTCTAGTCAAGGTCGAATCGAGGAGGTGAAAAGCGATCCGATAACCACGCGTAGTGGTCGGGAAATCAAAAAGCCAGCGTATCTTAAGGATTATAGCCTGTAATAAGTTCTTTTAAGCGTCTTGACATAAACATGCTTATATAATTAATAGCGATGTTACTGCATTTCCCCACCGAAATATTAAACCAGTTTGTTTTGCGTTAGAGTATCTAAACGCGTTCAACGATAAATGTATACGTGATGAGTACTGTCTGTGATAATACTTTGATAGCTCCGAATAGTATTCACGGAGAAACAGTTTCAATAACAATTTAAAACTTTGAAAAAAGGGGGATGTGATATATGTGATATATGTAATAGTATATGTGTCAAGAGAGGGGAGTCAAAGCTCACACACGCAGCAGTAGTCAAGATGGCGGAGACAAGAACGACACGAACATAATGCTCTGACCAAATAAAGATATATTTTAATAACGAATTGCCTCCAATATATTATCGACGACCTAAAATATTACACATAGCACAATGAAGAATTTTGTTCGCTGCACAATAGACAACCAGGACAACATTATTTTGTTCACTGCGACATGGACAAAATTCTATTCATAATGAGTCTTATGATTTTGTTATTCATCGTTGGTAGATTTTGTATACAGGATCTAATTTGTGGTGTTAGTTGAAGAAAAAAAGTTATGAACCTCAGTATTAATAGCATTTTGTCCACTACATAATGAAGGAAACTCTATTCATATTGAGGTTTATGATTTTCTCTCTCATCGATGGACGTTTTTGTTTCAAATATAAATTGTGTATTCCATTGGACAAACAAATTATTATCATTATATGAAAATTATATATTTAAATGAAATTATGAATAATATTATACCATATACATCTTTGTGGATTATTGCGGATGATACTAGCTCTAGCTGCGAAACGCCAAATCTGCATACATGGTTTTTTTTCTTAAAACCAATAAATGATATAGCGGGAATTGAGGTCAGGATTAGGTAAGGACTATCGGTTATGAGGTATATGATTTATTATCATTCATGGTAATTGATGAGAAAACCAAGAATCTCAGATTTCATAACATTTCGTTTGCTGCGCACTGGTAAAAATTTTATCAATAATGAGGTTTATGATTTTTTAACTTATCGATGGGAGTTTTTGTATCCAAAATATGATTTGTGGAGTTAGGTGAAGGAAAATAATAATGAACCTTAGTATAAATAACATTTTATTCGCTGCACAATGAAGAAAATTCATTCTATATTGAGATTTATGATTCGTTCTCTTATCAATGAATGATTTCGTGTCTAAAATATAATTTTTGCAGTCCATCGGACAAGCGGAATTATGAACTACAGTGGGTCAAAAAAGTATTCGTACACTGCGTTTTTTGCCAATAACTTCATAGGTATACATGATATCGAATCCAAACCTATTTTGTTAAATACTCCATCAAGTATAGAGTCAATCTGCAAATGAAGAATTTTTTCCCAAGAATAATAAAAGAATTATGCAAAAAAAACGAAAATTTTCGGGCAAATAAAGTATTCGTACATTTACAATTGAGCTGCTAAGCCTCGATGCTGTTTGTTGTTTCGTATTTTTTAATTATATAGGTACTGCACTGTTGTGAAACTTAGATTTAGTTATTTACTAATTTTTCGGTAACTTTCACCGCGTTTCCGAAGAAAAATCACTCTATCTCGCATGGATATTGATATTTCGCTTTTCATTGCCGTCATGTCTGTCCAGAGCTTGAAGATCCACTGTCGTATAGAATAGGTCAAAGCCAATGTGTGAACAAAGACTTGTTCACATTTTACGCAGAGTTCATACCATGCGTGAGTTAGTATCGAGGTTTAGCAGCTCAATTGTAAATGTACGAATACTTTTTTTGCCCGAAAATTTTCCTTTTTTTTGCATAATTCTTTTATTATTCCTGGGAAAAAATTCTTCATTTGCAGATTGTCTCTATACTTGATGGAGTATTAAACAAAATAGGTTTGGATTCGATATCATGTATACCTATGAAGTTATTGGCGAAAAACGCAGTGTACGAATACTTTTTTGACCCACTGTAAGTAAATAAAATAGTACATTATGACCCGAGGACAACAAAACTTTTTCTGACGAGTGTGAGTTTGCAGCATGAGCCGAAGGCGAATGCTGCAATCACACGAGAAATTTTTTTTTGTACGAGGGTCATACAATATTTTATCGCCCGACGGCGTAAAGTGCCTTTTGAGCCCACGAAGTGGGCGTAAAAAGGCACTTTTACGTCCGGAGGGCAATAAATAATATAATTACATGAAATTATAAATAATATTAAATTATATAATCAAATAGAATAATGAATTATGTATAGTTGAAAAACCGAATTGAAACTCTTTGCAAAAAGTCGACAAATCACCCCCAAAAACACCAAAAATTGTGTACAAAAATTGGAGACAAGTACATTTACGAAAGTATCTCTAATTCAGTCTTCTTACAAAAAGTTGTGAAATAAATAGACATGAAACTCACAACACGCATTGCCAAGCACATGTAGGTTCCAAATGTAACGTTAATTGTGTAATCATGATTTTTAGGGGTAGAGTCAGAATAAAAAAATTCGAAAAAATCTTGACGGTACAAATTTAAGAAATAGTGAAATCAAGTGAAAATTGTTAACAAAGGGAAACTATCGATGAAAAAAAATAATCAAAAAAATAAAAAGTACTTGGCGAGTTTTTTCACCAGGCATACCTGGTTTTCACCTGTTAACTAAAAACCCGTTTTGATTGATCATCCGTTAAAAACGAACTCACCAAGTACTTTTTATTTTTTTTATTATTTTTTTCATTGATAATTTCCCTTTGTTAACAATTTTAACTTGATTTCACTATTTCTTAAATTTTTACCGTCAAGATTTTTTCGATTTTTTTTATTTTGACTCCACCCCTAAAAATCATGATTACACAGTTAACGTTACATTTGAAAACTACATGTGCTTGGCAATGCGTGTTGTGAGATTCATGTCTATTTATTTCATAACTTTTTGTAAGAAGACTGAATTAGAGATACTTTCGTAAATGTACTAATTTTTGTACACCATTTTTGGTGTCTTTGGGGGTGTTGAATATAGTTCTATTACAAATTATCGCGCCAATGTGTAACTGCAACTTTTTTTAATTATTCATTACAATGATAATGGTTAATTGAAAGGCCAATGAATTGACCATTATGAGGGTAATGTGTAATCAAAGTGCGATTTAATTACTTATTACCCGTGTAATGGATGATTGACTCCTTTCGACTGCAAGATCTTTCTAGCATTAAATTACAAATGTAATTTAATTACATTTGTAATTAAATTAGAAATTTTTATTTCATTTTTCAGGGGTTGCCCGAGCTAAAAAATCATTAAATTGAGGAAAAACATATAAAAGGCCCTTTTTCAAATTGATGAAATTTTTTTCACAGAAACTAGGGCCTAAAACATATTTTCGTCATAGTTCGATAATGGGCCAAAAATAGTTACTATTTTTTTTATTTTAATTTTTTTTATAATTCCTTACTTTGATTGTTTCTTATAGTGAGAATAACAACAATAAAAATATTTTTCTAGTGAAACTCGATTTTTTTTCTTGTCTTAAAAGCGAAACAACAACATTCTCCGAAAATTTATCAACCTCGACGACCTATGACGAAAATATCTGTTTCGGGCCCTAGTTTCGGTGAAAATTTTTGAATTAATTTGAAAAAGGGCTTCCTTTACGTTTTCCGTCAATTTTCATGATTTTTTCATGAAAGCTCGGGCAACCCCTAAAAAATGAAATAAAATTTTTTAAAAATTTGAGGTCATATTTTGGACCAAACGAAATCCACAATTCACTGGACATCGAAATCCGAGGAGGTGTCAGGCCGATGATCACGTGATTTGGCCTGGAATGCCCCATATACATGTGTGCGCGCATATGTTAAGTAGTTAATAGTAAGTCCATTTCTTAGCATTTTTTACAGTTACAGTACAGCAAAATCAATATTCTTCAAGAATTGAATATACGCTGGGCCGGAAAAAAGACACAATAATTATGAAGTTTCATGGGCTAATGCGGCTTAGATTTACATTGTTTGGCGTCTCTAGTCGCTCGATCGAAGTTCGAAATGAGAAATCGAAAAATTGCTATGCCAGGTAGGAGAATGTATATCCTTCATAGCAAAAAGTCACATGTATTGAATATAGGCTTTACTTACTTGGCAACCACTGCTGTACTTATAGTATAATTTACCACGCAGTAGATATGAATTGCATTATAAGTTGCTGAATTTTATTATGCTGACATTCAAAATTTGCGGCGTTCAAGACATTTTTAGTTAGCAGTGATTTCTTATGGAACACTGTAAATTTTGCATGGAAGTGAACTAAAAATTGTTTTTCTGTGGAGATCCACAATCGTTAAAATTTTTCACGAGATTCGAAATTAGTATGAATTTTGTGAAACTCGGTCCGTCTTTTTGACCTGAAGATGAAGATTTTAACGAAGGTGTAAATGTGGTCAAACATTTAAAGATCGTAAATTATACAGCTGAGAGAGCAGTTCATTTAATGGAAGAATACAACAATATTCTTACACGGAACGAAGATCAGAAGCAGTATATTCTTCAGATAGTCTCGGGATATCGTAAAAGCTTTCCGGATCCAAAAAAAAACAGACGGTGATGAAAACATTTTAATTTTAATGATTATTTAAAAAAAGTATAATGTGTAATCGGTTTGTTTTGAAATACGCTAATTGAAATAAATATTTTTTCCTACATGTACAATTATTATTTTTACAAACTTATGACGCAAATAAGACTGCCTTTTAATGGCCGAAATACTGTAAAGTACCAAGCCGCTAAAAACAGGTAAGTCAAGTTGATCAATTTGTCGTCATGTATAATATAAGGGGAGTGGGGGGCGTAAGGGTTGTAAATTAATATACCAATTAAGAATAGATTTATATGAATAATTTTTTTTTCAATGTTTAGGAGCACTTTCAAAAAATAATGACTGAATTAGTCTGAAAATCCCGTGTTATTCAAATGGGAAACAAAACGTAATCACAGGCAAGTCTTCTTATTGGACTACAACGCTGGGGTTTTGTACACATTTCTAATTATTTATTTCGAACCTATTTGGGGGGCGCAATAGTCGCAATTCGTCAATGCCCCATTAAGGATCACCCTCATATATACATATACTATGGGCTCTTGCGGCTCGGGCGCTACGCGCCCTCGCCCTCGCCTCAAACCCAAACCCACCCTCTCGATTCTTGCACACGGCGGCGGCGGCAGCGGCGAAATTTGTATATAATATAGAGAGATATGTGAGGCATTCCGCACCGATTCGACCTGCGTCTGACACTTTACCTCTCCGATTTTGTCCGCAATTTTTTCTGGTTTTGTAGTACCTCTGAAAAGCACTAAGGATTTTTTTCAGATTTTTGTGGAGCGATTTGACTTAACTATAATTTTATAAACAAACTACTTTTAGCCCAAATTTAAAAATTTGAAAAAAATCACAAAAATCCCGTTCTTCATACGAAAAATTTCAAGCTTCAGCCAAAGTGGGCAGGGGTTTCCTTCTGTTTATAACAAGCAGACCCGACTCGAATCGGTATGGAGAAAACCCTTATACATATATATGGGGCATTCCAAGTGAAGTGGTGATTTAGGTATGCGGCCGTAGAGAGACAATAGTGAAGGAAGAATCGGCTGCGATTCGGCCAGTGGGTCCAAATGACAGTGGACAATCTTTTTGGGTATAACGTTTCGATCCTAATTCGGATCCTCTTCAGATTTATTATTTCTGAATTTGTACGGGTAATTTTTTTGGTCATTTAATGAATCTTGGATAATATTCATTATGAATTTATTGTATAAAGACAGGTCATTTTTTTGTGATCCTTGGTGTCTATGAATTTCATGTTTGATAATTTCCAAGATTCATTTCTGATCAAAGTTAACAGTTTTCATTACATAGCGATTCGCTACTTAGCTCTCGAATCGCTATGTAATGAAAACTGTTAACTTTGATCAGAAATGAATCTTGGAAATTATCAAACATGAAATTCATAGACACCAAGGATCACAAAAAAATGACCTGTCTTTATACAATAAATTCATAATGAATATTATCCAAGATTCATTAAATGACCAAAAAAATTACCCGTACAAATTCAGAAATAATAAATCTGAAGAGGATCCGAATTAGGATCGAAACGTTATACCCAAAAAGATTGTCCACTGTCATTTGGACCCACTGGCCGAATCGCAGCCGATTCTTCCTTCACTATTACCATTCCAAGTGAAATCGTGGGATCATTTTCCTCGGGTCATCAGATCCTTGCATAACTTTTTTTTCACATTGATTTCACTTCAAAAACAACCTAATTTTTTTAAAGATTTTTTTCGCCACTCCTTTAGGTCACGCGACGATCATTTTTGTGTAAAAAAGGGATAACTAAAAAAACACAATTTTTTAAATTCTGCAATTTTTTCCACAGATTCTAGGTAAAAAATAAGTAATATTTATCATGATTAGAAAGTGGGCTGCGGGTACCTCATATTTTTTTTTATAATTTTCTTTTTTTCAGTTTCTAAAATAAAATAAAAATAAAACATATCTTGGAAAGTTTTGATACTTTGCTTATTTTTCAAAATAAATGAAAAAATATTTTTTTTCAATAAAATACTTTATTAAAAAGGGATAACTGAAAAACACCGTTTTTTAAATTCTGAAATTTTTTCTACAGATTTTGAGTCATAAATAAGTAATATCTATCATGATTAGAAAGTGGGATGCGGCTGCCTCATATATATTTTTTTTCTTATTTACAGTTTCTAAAATAAAATAAAAAAATTGATTCCTAATACCCCTTACACGAGTAAAAAATAAAATAAAAATAAAACATATCTTGGAAAATTTTAATATTTTGCATATTTTTTAAAATAAATGAGAAAAATCTTTTTTTTTTAATAAAATATTTTTCTCATTTATTTTAGATAATATGCAAACTATCAAAAATTTTCAAGGCATGCTTTATTATTTTTTTTTTACTCATGTAAGGGGTGTTAGGAATTGATTTTTTTATTTTATTTTAGACACTGAAAAAAAGAAAATTATTAAAAAAATATGAGGTAGCTGCATCCCACTTTCCAATCATCATAGATATTACTTATTTATGACCCAGAATCTGTAGAAAAATTGCAGAATTTCAAAAATGGTGTTTTTTAGTTATCCCTTTTTATGAAGTATTTTATTGAAAAAAAAGATTTTTCTCATTTATTTCAAAAAATAAGCAAAATGTCAAAATTTTCCCGGATATATTTTATTTTTATTTTCTTTTGTTACTCATGTAAGGGGTATTAGGAATCAATTTTTTTTTTAATTTTAGAAACTGAAAAAAATAAAATTAAAAAAAATATTTGGCACCCGCAGCCCACTTTCTAATCATGATAGATATTACTTATTTTTGACCCAGAATCTGTGGAAAAAATTGCAGAATTTTAAAAATGGTGTTTTTTCAGTTATCCCTTTTTTACACAAAAATGATCATCATGCCACCTAAAGAAGTGTTGAGAAAATTTTTAAAAAAAATTAAACTGTTCTTCAAGGTTGTTTAGAAGCTATGAAATCTTTGAATGTTAATTGTTCAATAAATAGCTTTTTAATCGTACTGAAATTTTTACACGACCTCTTGAATACTTCATGTAAGAACATACCAATTTTTCAGAATTCTCTCATCATTACTTCAACTTCCTTAAGGGTTAAAATGAAAAACAATGAGAAAATTCTGAAAATTTGGTATGTTTTTGTATGAGGTATTTAAGAGGTCGTGTAAAAATTTCATGACGATTAGAAAGCTCGTTATTAAGAAATTAACGTTTTATTAAAAACAATTTTTTAAACAATTAAAAAAAATATTCATTAATAAACTTCGTTTTCTTTCCGTTGCTTTCAGTATATTGTGGATATTAAAAAATTGAGAGGTCAAAAAAAACTTATCGCAAAGTTATATCAGTTTCCATAAGACTACATTTTATTTTATTTTATTTGTTAATCTCAATTATTCGATAACGAGCTTCCAAATCGTCGTGAAATTTTTACACGACCTCTTAAATACTTCATTGAGAAACATACCAAATTTTCAGAATTTTCTCATTAAACGTGATTTGCTTCTAAACAACCTTAAGCGGAATCAATGCAAAAAAAATTATGCAAGGATCTGATGACCCGAGGGAAATGACCCCACGATTTCACTTGGAATGTATATAATATATATATATATATATATATATATATATATATATATATATGTAGATACTAGGGTCCGTGCGGCCCGGGCGCTACGCGCCCTCGCGTCGTAGAGGTTCAATTCTAACCCAAACCTCAACTCCCGCCCACCGCCTTTCCCCACCCCCACGCTCCCCCGTCCCATCCCCGCCGCCCCAACCCTCTGCTCGATTCTCGATTCCATGGCCAACTTCACCTCGCTCTATTTTCAATTCCATAGCCAACTTCACCCCGCTCGATTCTCAATTCCATGGCCAACTTCACCCCGCTCGATTCTCGAATCCATGGCCAACTTTGCCCTCGCATCGTAAAGGTTTGGGTTTGGGTTCCGAGGTTTGGGTTCTGGATTCTTGTACACGGCGGCGGCGGCGGCGGCGAAATATTTATATAATATAAGAGAAGAGAGATATACTAGGGTGGTCCTTATTTAGGCTATGTTGTTTTTTCTTTTGACGATAGTGCTCAATCGGTTTTAAATAAATAAATAGAAACTCACACCAAATTTCAGCTCATTATCTCAATTTTAACCTGGCCCCCACGGCATTCAAAGTTTTAAAGGGGAAATACGTGTATTTTATACTTTTGAACATGGCAAATAGCCATGTTCAAAAGTGCGTACCGGGCCAATGACCATGTTCAAAAGTGCGTACCAAGCTCAAAAAAAATCGTAGAGAAATTTTTAAAAAAGAAAAATGAAAGTTAATATGTCCTCTTTTAAACGCCGCTTGGAAAATATAGCTATCTTCATTATTAACTCCGCAATCAATCTTTTAGTGTGGTGCGAAATTCGACAAATGTGTCCAAACTTTTTAGCGGGAGGGTATATCGAAAATCGAGGATGAAAAATCTGATAAAATACTACAAATATACCTTATACTATGAGCAATATATGTGCCGAGTTTCAAATTTTTAAATCAATATTAATTAAGTTGAAAAAATGTTGACCGTATAAAATACACGTATTTCCCCTTTAAAACTTCGACTGCCGTGGGGGCCAGGTTAAAATTGAAATATCGAGCTGAAATTTGGTATGCATTTTTATTTATTTATTTAAAACCGATTTAGCACTATCGTCAAAAGAAAAAACAACATAACCTAAATAAGGACCACCCTAATATATATATATATATATATATATATATATATATATATATATATATATATATATTAGACTGATTCAAAAAAGCGACTATTTTTTGTTTTTCGAAGAAACGCATGAAATATTTTCGGGAAGGTGAAAAAAGATGCCTGTTGAAATTAGAGCTCTCAATAAAAATATCTAGAGGTCCCTCATCGCATATTTTTATTTCCCATTTAAATAACACGGGAAAAAAAATTTCAAACTTTGACATTTTATTTCTCGGCTCCAAGTAAAAACACCAAAATGAACGACACATATTCTTGTAGAGAATTGAAGGTTCTACAAAAAAGATTTCTTATGATTTTTCGATAAACTCACTCCTTCAAAAGTTATTCAAGGTTAAATTTAAATATAGAGTAATTTTCACTTTTTGTTTTAGTTTCCGGCAAAATGTTGAAACTCATTACTAAATATCGTAAAATCTTTCCTGAAATAAAAGTTTAAATTGCATTAACATAAATTTCTTATTTTTTAAAGAAATTACCAACATAAGTTCACCCATATTCACAGTCTAATATACATATATATTAGAACGTGAATAACTTTTGAAGGACTGAGTTTATCGAAAAATTATTAGAGATCTTTTTTGTAGAGCGTTCAATTCTCTACAAGAATGTGTTGTTCATTTTGGTGCATTGACTTGAAGCTGAGATGTAAAATGTCAAAGGTTAAAATTTTTTTTTCCCGTGTTATTTAAATGGGAAATGAAAATATGCGAAGAGGGACCTCTAAATATGTTTATTAAGAGCTCTAATTTTAACAGGCATCTTTTTTCACCTACCCGAAAGTATTTCATGCGTTTCTTTGAAAAACAAAAAATAGTCGCTTTTTTTGAATCAATCTAATATATATTAGACTGGTCCTTAATAGGGGTGTTGTCGAATTTCGATCAACGCGCCCCCCAAATAGGTTCGTAATAAATATAAGAAAATGTGTGCAAAATCCCAGCACTGTAGCCCAACGGGAAAGTGTGCCTGTAAGCTCGTTTTGTTTCCCATTTGAATAACATGGACTAATTCAGTTATTATTTTTTCGAGTTGTCCCTAAGCACGCAAAAATTCTTTATTCACATAAATCTATTGTTAATGAGTATAACTACGCGTACATTTTTTTTACAAGACCTCACCTGTATATTATGGATAACGGCGAACCGATGAATGTCAACGATGTGTTGACGTTCACCCACCGGTCCGCCTGGAGACCACACAGGACGCGCGCATGCGCGATGCGCCTCTGCTTACAACAAGACGCTGCTTGCCAGAGCACGACGCTTTTTGTCTCGAGCGTGTGTGCGCGAGTTTATGTATATAATTGTCGTCTTTCCGTGATTGAAAAAAATGTGATGAAATAGTTTTTCTACAATTTATTGCTGTTTTCATGGTTGACTGCTACGCGATTTTTTTTCCGTTCCGATACGTGTATGAATTCGATTACTTTAACTGAGATAACCTCAAAAGCTACAGGTGGTCATTGTACTTTCGATAGAATCGTGGTGTGAAATGTACAATGTCTTCGTCACGTACGACACAGTTAAACATTTTTTTAATTGGTGACATTGACACACAAATTTATGGAAACAAGTCTCAGAAACAAGTTTTGAAAGTGCTTTTTTTCAACCTTCGCGAATTAAAATTAACGGTGCAAGAAAGTAAGATGGTGACAATAAAAGAAGTAATCGTATTTTGTGAAAAAGCCCGTTTACCGACACAAGATTTGCATCGCGCTGCACGAAAATTGACAGATTTATATGAGAAGTGGCGAAAATAGCAAAAAAATGCCCAGATGGTCTTTAACAAAGAGAAAGAGGAAGCTTTCTCCCATGGACTCAATAACTTATTCGACATCGCCCATGGATATGTGATGGCGATGGTTGATGAGAAGGGAAGAGAATTTTTACTGAACTAAAGAAAATATGGACGAGTTGGTTATATCGGAGACATCGAAACACTGTACGAGACTGATGAAGAACAACAACGCCGTAAAGAAGAGATTTTTTTGCAACGACTGCGAAAAAGCGAAATGGAGAAAAACTTAGCTAGTAAGTTTTTATTTTTATTTATTATTGGACGAAACACTTCATCCCTACGTAATAATTTTTATTTAAATTCAATACGACTCAAAATGATTATATTTTGTTGTAGGAGAATTCGTAGAATTGGCATCAAGTGACGAAACCTCGTTGAACACACTGAGTCAAAGGAGCGTTGGCACGTATTCTAACGTTTCTATAGAAGATGATATGGATTCCTCGGTTTTCTTAATCGATGAGTCCGAAGCCGGACCGTCGCAGCCCAAAAATCGCGTGGGAGCGTGAAAATAATTAACGAAAAATTGGTCGCAGTATTAGACAAGTGTAAATTGAGCGACGGAGATGCTGTCCATGTAATTGCTGCAGTTGCTCAAGCTTTACAATACGTTCTCAATTCGTTGGTTCTTAAGGGGGTCGAGTCAGCGTCAAAACGGCGATTTTCAATAATGAATTCTAATTTTTGTAGAATACTTAGAAATATGATGTTATGTCCATCATTTGAGGTATCGAATGAACAATTTTTTGGGACTAGTTAGAACCCTTAAGGTGCACCGGTGTCCTAAAAAGCCTGGTTTTGAGTTTTTACACTCTGCGCATGATTCAGAATAAACCGCTGGACGGATTTTGTTCGACGGCGTCTCATTTCTTTCGTAACGCTGTTTCCCACGGGATGAACGCGGCACATTTCGTTTTTTGCCCTTTATTTCAGAGTTGCAGGCCAGTTTTGAAATTGGTAGCCTGTTTTGAACTTTCCAGGCATTGTCCTGGTCACAATTTTGACTTGAATCAAAATGTGCCGCGTTCATCCCGTGGGAAGAAGCGTTACGAAAGAAATGAGATGTCGTAGAACAAAATCCGTCTAGCAGTTCTTTCTGAATCATGCGCAGAGTGTAAAAACTCAAAACTAGGTTTTGCAGGACACCGGTGCACCTCAAGGGTTTTAACTAGTCGCAAAAAATTGTTCATTTGGTACCTCAAATGGTGGACGATACATCATATTTGTAGGCATTCTACAAAAATTATAAATTATTATTAAAAATCGCCATTTTGACGCTAAATCGACCCCCTTAATAGATCCTCAATTCGACGCTACGGAGAAAAATTGCGTGCTGCAAAAGCAATTAATATTGAACGAGTATTTAAAGAAACACAACTCGATGTGGCGGTCTTGCACTGGGACGGAAAAATGCTGTCCAATATATTGAAACGTGAGGTAAATGACAGACTACCTGTTGTCATAACGAATGGGAACGTCGAAAAACTTTTGAGAGTGCCAGAGTTAGAAGACGGAACTGGGCAATCCCAAGCAAACGCTATACATGAAGTACTCGAAGATTGGGGTCTCTCTCATACAGTCAAGGCGGTATGCTGTGGTACGACAGCTTTTAATCTCGGTCACATAAAAGGTGTGGCAGTTGTTTTAGAACAGATTTTAAAGCGCGATATGTTATTCTTACCTTGCCGACACCATATATTCGAAATTATTCTAAGAAGTGTTTTCGAACAAAAAATGCCTGCATCGAGCGGTCCAAACATCGCTATTTTTAAGACGTTTCAAGAATCGTGGGCTAAGATAGATAAAATCTCGTGGAAAAGTGGAATCGACAATGCAGATGTCAAGAAAATATTAATCGAGCATATCGAAAGTATTAAATCGTTCGTGGAAAAAACGTCGATGAATAGTCAGCCGAAGGAAGATTATCAGGAGTTACTAGAATTAACTCAAATATTTATCGGAATTACTCCGCCTCGTGGTGTTGTTCCACGAAAGTTTTAAGATAACTTCAAAAGAGTACAAAGCAATTGCTGAGGTATGTATGTTTATTGTTTTTATATACGTGAGAGCATGGTTTACAGTTCCATTTGCACCTCAAGCACCGAACCACGACTTGCAGCTTTTGAAAAAACTTGATAATTACAAGTCGATTGATCTTGATGTTTCTCCAGTTAAAATCCAAAAACTCATGAAGCCCTTATGGTATCTCAATCCGCAAACTGCAGCGATGTCGTTTTTCGATCAGGAAATACCACTGTGCGTGAAACGGAAAATGTTGCTCGAGTTAAACACGAATGACGAAATCGAAGAAGATTATTCCAATCGCGTAGAGATAAATCTCACAGATGTTAATACTATACTCGACAAAGAGATGGATTACTTCATATCTGCGCAATCGCTGTACTTTTTCAAGAAATTCGAAATTAGTACGAATTTCTTGAAACTCGATCCGTCTTTTTGGCCTGAAGATAAAAATTTCAACGAAGGTTTGAATGTGGTCAAACATTTGAAGGTCGTAAATGATACGGCTGAGAGAGCAGTTCATTCAATGGAAGAATACAACAATATAACGGAGATCAGAAGCAGTATATTCTTCAGATAGTCTCAGAATATCGTAAAAGCTTTCCCGATCAAAAAAAACAGACAGTGATGAAAACATTTTAATTTTAACTATTATTTAAAAAAATAAAAACGTGTAATCGATGGGTTTTGAAATATGCTAATTGAAATAAATATTTTTGCCCACATGTACAATTATTATTTTTACAAACTAATGACGCAAATAAGATTGCCTTTTAATGGGTGAAATACTGTAAAGCACCAAGCGACTAAAAACAGGTGTAGTCAAGTTAACTAAGTTCCCGTCGTGTATAAGGGCGGTGGAGGGACGTAAGGGTTGTGGTAACGCCTTGTACAAAATTTCACACGTATCCATTAACAATAGATTTATGTGAATAAAGAATTTTTTGCGTGCTTAGGGACAACTCGACACCAAAATAACAGAATTAGTCTGAAAGTCCCATATTATTCAAATGGTAAACAAAACGAGCTTACAAGCACAACTTCCCGTTGGGCTAAAGTGCTGGGATTTCGCACACATTTTTTTTTATTTATTTCGAACCTATTTGGGGGGCGCGTTGATCGAAATTCGACAACACCCCTATTAAGGACCAGTCTAATATATATATATATACTAGGGTTCGTATATATATATATATATATATATATATATATATATATATCTATATATACTAGGGTTCGTATATATATATATATATATATATATATATATACTAGGGGCCCGTGCGGCTCGGACGCTACGCGCCCTCGCATCGCCAGCCCAAACCTTCAAACCCAAACCATCAAACCCAAACCTCCAAACCCAAATCTTCAAACCCAAACCTAGAACCGAGCGGAGTGAAGTTGGATATGGAATCGAGGCTCGAGCAGGGTGAAGTTGACCATGGCCTCGATTCTTGTACACAGCGGCGGCGGCGGCAGCGGCGGCGGCGGTGGCGGCGGCGGCGATAATTTTATGTAATATAGATATATATATATCTCTCTATATTATATAAATATTTCGCCGCCGCCGCCGCCGCCGTCGTGTACAAGAATCCAGAACCCAAACCTCGGAACCCAAA
This sequence comes from Alloplasta piceator, assembly GCA_946863875.1. NCBI lineage: Eukaryota > Metazoa > Arthropoda > Insecta > Hymenoptera > Ichneumonidae > Alloplasta > Alloplasta piceator. Next base: position 40,413,577 of record OX333072.1, on the reverse strand, counting down.
CCCAAACCTTTACGATGCGAGGGCGAAGTTGGCCATGGATTCGAGAATCGAGCGGGGTGAAGTTGGCCACGGAATCGAGAATCGAGCGGGGTGAAGTTGGCTATGGAATCGAAAATAGAGCGAGGTGAAGTTGGCCATGGAATCGAGAATCGAGCAGAGGGTTGGGGCGGCGGGGATGGGACGGGGGAGCGTGGGGGTGGGGAAAGGCGGTGGGCGGGAGTTGAGGTTTGGGTTAGAATTGAACCTCTACGACGCGAGGGCGCGTAGCGCCCGAGCCGCACGGACCCTAGTATATATATATATATATATATATATATATATATATATATATATATGGGAAGGTCCATTACTTTTCGAACTTATCCTGCGGGGTCGGATCAGCGATTTGGCTGCTGATTTTTTTCAAGAAAGTACGTCATAAGAAAAGACGATCCTGAAATTTTCAGCTCAAAATAATGAAATTTTTTGGCGGTAGAAATTTTTGAATTTAAAAAAAAATCGATTTTCCAGTCATTTTCACGATTTTTTTGCACGAACTTCTACGAGGCTTGGGCAATCGAGTAGAACGGCATTTCTCTCCTTCGACCTCCTTTTTTCCATAAAAAAATAGTTTTTTAGACAAAAGCAAAATCCGGTCAATTGTCGACCTCTCCCTTGAACTTCTATTTTCGCAAAATTTCGCGTAAATTTGAAACACTGTCAGGTCAAGGATTTTCCACGTAGACTAATTTCCGACGGCTCAAATTTTTCGTCTTGGTATATAGTATAATTTCCTACACTAATTTTCAGATATTGCAACGTTCTTTTTTATACACGGCCTCGCAAAGTCAACGAAATTCTTAAAAATCGCTGTTTTCAGATAGCCGTAACTTTTTTCTATCAACTTGAAATCGTTTGAAATTTTCAGGGAATATACTTTGTTATATCCTCAAACAACGCTGAAAATTTCAAGCTTGGTTTTGAACTGGTTCACGAGCGGTGAATTTTTTGAATAGTCCAGTTTTCTTTGTAATCTTTCCTGTTTTGTGGCATTATGAATGACTTACCGAATCGCGCGTGTAAAATTGACAATTTTCTCTTAATAAGTGTAATAAAAAAGTATGAAAATCTTGCAAATCTATACGTCAAAGTAATGTAATCTATATCTATATGTCAAAGTAAAGTAATTCGACTTAAAGCCCTATAATATCTACCGCTCTATAAAAAAAAACACATACTCTACGAGAATAGGATTATTATAGTTATATAATATTTTTATTTATCTTTTACATTATATTTTAGGATTTGAAGTTGTGTATTTGATTATATTTATCGAAAGAAGTGATACAGATTGCTATACTCTTATCGTCAATAGGCTTATAGCAATGGTATAATCTTGTGTCCTTGATGGTCTTGACGCTGTAAAATCGTTTTTTTAAAATGTCTTTGACTTCGTTGGACATCTGCAGCGTTGGACAGCGTTAAGGCTGTCAAGGACATAAAATTGAACCATTGCTATAAGCCCATTGACGATAAGAGTATTGCAATAAGTATCACTTCGTTCTATAAAGATAATCAAATACACAAATATAAATCCTAAAATGTAATGTAAAAGATAAATAAAAATATCATATAGCTATAATAACCCTATTCTCGTAGAGTATGTGTTTTTCTTACATAGCGGTAGATATTATAGGGCTCGAAGTCGAATTTTTATAACATTACTTTGATATATAATTTTGCAAGATTTTCATACTTTTTCATTACTTATTAAGAGAAAAGTGTAAATTTTACACGCGCGATTCAGTAAGTCATTGATAATGCCACAAAACAGGAAAGATTACAAGGAAAACTGGACCATTTAAAAAATTCACCACTCGTAAACCAGTTCAAAACCAAGCTTGCAATTTTCAGCGTTGTTTGGGGATATAATAAAGTATATTCCCCGAAAATTGCAAGCGATTTCGAGTTGATAGAAAAAAGTTACGGCTATCTGAAAACAGCGATTTTTCAGAATTTCATTGGCTTTGCGAGGCCGTGTATAAAAAAGAACGTTGCAATATCTAAAAATTAGTGTAGGTAATTATAGTATATACCAAGACAAAAAATTTGGGCCGCCGTAAATTAGTCTAAGTGGAAAATCCTTGACCTGACAGCGTTTTAAATTTACGCAAAATTTTGCGAAAATAGTAGTTCAAGGAAGGGGTCCGCAATTAACCAGATTTTGCTTTTGCCTAAAAAACTATTATCTTTATTGAAAATAGGAGGTCAAAGAAGGGAAATGCCGTTCTACTCGATTGCCCAAGCCTCGTACAAGTTCGTGCAAAAAAATCGTGAAAATGACTGAAAAATCAATTTTATTTCAAATTAAAAAATTTCTACTGCCAACAAATTTTATTATTTGAAGCTGAAAATTTCAGGATCGTTTTTTCTCATGACCTAATTTCTTGAAAAAAATCAGCAGCCAAATCGCTGGTCCGACCCCGCAGGATAAGTTCGAAAAGTAATGGATCTTCCCATATATTATACCCTAGGGATGCGCGTGATTCGGGCACTACGCGTCTTCTCACCACCCAGGTTTTTTCCTTTGCTGCCCACCTCTTCATCGCACGACTCCCTCCTGCCTCTCTCTGTCCAAACGTAACCCGAACTTGAACTAAAACCCCAATCCAAACCCATAGTCCAGTCATTCTAGACTTTTTCGATGTAATAACTCCGACAAAGCGGGAGATCGTTTTATCTACTTTATTGTGACCTCAATAACATAAACCTGAGTTTTCCCTCTCGAGCGTAGACGGGAAGTTATAGTAATTTCAAAAGAAACATGCAAAATTTACGTTTTTCTCGAATAAGTCGTTCCGGATCAATCGTACAACCAAAGTAGTAATTATAAATCTTAAAGATGAGAAAATTCCCTATAAAACTAAAACAAATCATTGCTATCCGGCAAAAATTAGCTGCGCTTGCACTGATTAAAGTTAGACTTTATAGTGATTTTCAAGCATAAGGGACCGCCACGCCAGCTTCCTTTGCCTTGTAACTTCTATCCAGTTTACTCAATCGAAAAAATGCCAAGAACAAATGTGGTAGAATATAAAATTACCTACATTTTGAAAAAAAATCAACGTTCTACGTTTTCGGAACTAGCATTATCGAAAGTTGGACGATTGTTTATTGTACGTTATATCTCGATTTTTTGACGTTAGCTGATTTACATTGACTAGATATTAAAAAAATGTATACAAAAAAAAATAGTCAAAGTTACGATAGGGTTACGATAGGCTGTTTCATACAAGAAAATATTATATACAATATACATATGGGTCATTCCATGTCAAATCGACCAAGAGTTGGAATCAACCCCTTTCAATTTCGATTAAATTTGGTCAAAAGTTTTCGTTTTTAATAAAACGAAGTTCTACCAAGGGAAAAAAATTGAACATTTTTTTCCGAAAGTTATGCAAGACTCAAAATTTCACATTTTTAAAAATCTTTAAAGTTTATTTTTTAAATATCTCGAAAACTATTATAGTTATTGAAAAATCATTTTGGGTTCGTCTTGAAGAATATACTTGTAGCTACGGAAAAAAAAATATTCCGAACATTTTTTTTGAAAAATGATGAATTTGGAGAATTTTGAATTTTCGAAAGTCTTGAAAATCCAAGTTCCGTATAAAATTTTTAGTCGAATTTTTTTTATATAATACCTCGTACTGATCTTAAAAGATCCTGAAATTTTCAGGATGGTGTTTCCTTGTTTAAAGAATATACATTTTTGAATTTTGGTGAAATTTTTTTTTTTTTAAACCCAAATACTGTAACTATCACTTTTTTTTTACTGCTTAAAATTACAAAACTACATGATTGCTCAACTTTACTTAACTGAGAGGTAAAACAAAAAAATTTTTTAACCCAAAATTCAAAAATTTATATTTTTGAAACAAAAACACACCATCCTAAAATTTTCAGGATCTTTCAAGATCAGTACAATGTATTGTATATAAAAAAATTAACCTAAAATAACATAAATTGTACCTAGAAGGTGGAAAAATATGCTTGAAAAACCATTTTACACAGCATAAATAAACAAAACAAAAACATTAATTTGAAAAAAAATTTAATTGCATTCAAAAATGATGTTATAATATTTGTTAATAAATTTTTATCGCAAATAGTTATTTTTTTGTATACATTTTTTCAATAGTCAATGTAAATGAGCTAACGTCGAAAAATCGAGATATAACGTACAATAAACAATCGTCCAACTTTCGATAACACTAGTTCTGAAAACATTAGACCTAGAAGGTGGAATTTTTTTCAAAATGTAGGTAATTTTATACTCTACAACGTTTATTCTTGGCATTTTTTCGATTAAGTAAACTGGATAGAAGTTACAAGGCAAAGAAGGCTGGCGTGGCGCTTATGCATGAAAATCACTATAAAGTCAAACTTTGATCGGCGCTGACTCAGCTAATTTTCATCGTATTGGATTTTTTTTTTTAGTTTTGTAGCAAATTTTATCTTCTTTAAGATTTATAAAAACTATTTTGGTCGTACGATCAACCATAAACGTTTTATTCAGGTATAAAGCAAATTTTGCAGGTTTTTTATGAAATTACTCGGCACTCGCTATAGCGTCTAACTTTGATCGGCGCTAGCTCAGCCAATTTTTGTCGTATAACAATGTTTTTTTTTCTAGTTTGTAGGGAACTTTCTTATCTTTAAGATTGATAATAACTACTTTGGTTGGACGATTGATCCTGAACGACTTATTCGAGAAAAACGTAAATTTTGCATGTTTCTTTTGAAATTACTATAACTTCCCGTGTACGCTCAAGGGGGAAAACTCAGGTTTGTGTTATTGAGGTCACAATAAAGTAGATAAAACCATCTCCCGCTGTGTCGGAGTTATTGCAGAAAATAGGCTTTTTTTAGTCTAGAATGACTGGACTAAACCTCAAACTCAAACCGATCCTTCGATTCTTGTACACGGCAGCAACGGCGGTGATATTTTATATAACATACGGAGATATATATTTATGATAGTGTGTGTGTGTATGTGTATGTGTGTGTGTGTGTGTGTGTGTGTGTGTGTGTGTGTGTGTGTGTGTGTGTGTGTGTGTGTGTGTGTGTGTGTGTGTGTGTGTGTGTGTGTGTGTGTGTGTGTGTGTGTGTGTGTGTGTGTGTGTGTGTGTGTGTGTGTGTGTGTGTGTGTGTGTGTGTGTGTGTATAACATTTTTCATATCCTGTTCATAGTCTCAAAGGTTCCTCACACAAATAAAATATTGTATTACGCGTTGAACCGGTCACTTATTTCCAATATTGTTTCATCGTGAAGACCTGAGCCGTTGTTTTTCGCTCAATGTATTGCATTGATGAATTGACAGAGTATTTTCGAAAATTCGCAGAAGAATCAAAAACACGCGATACACAATACAGTCAAATTTATTCCGATGTTATTCAAATACTTCTTGCCTCTCTCTTTCTCTGTTTCTCTTTCTCTTTCTCTCGCTTACGTTTATGCTCGATCGACATAAAAATATTGATGGGCAACTCGATTGGAAAATGTTAAAAAGTTGCAAGCGTTTCATAGCTATGATATATCATATAGTATATACCTACAGTAGTAACACCTACCGAGGTGTGCGTACGCGAGCAAAAAGGATTTTCATGAAATTCGTTATTTCACCATCACGGTTTTGATTTTTTTTTGTGTATAGCAATTTTGTTTTTCTTATATATGGTAACGTTGAATCAAAACAAGCTCTCATATTCTCTTCCGTGTAAATCTGTTTCTCTCGAATTTTGGATAACTCTGATGATGTTATAGGGAATGAAATTTCGAAACGCGCTGTAGCACGCGAAGAACGACGATAAAAGCAAATCTATGGTTATTGTCATCGTTCGTCGTACGTCCGACACCCGAGCCAAGATTGTCCTGCATGGCGTTATCGTGGCATCTGGCAATAACATCAAAATCAACGTTATTCATCAATCTTCCGTTAAGCTCGATCGGTGATATGCAAAAATTCTTTGTGCGAAATTCCTCAACGCTGCCGTTGATCAGATCACTCTCGAGAACATCGTGAACCTGACAGTCGCATGGAAAATGATTGTTGATCGCGATTATGGTCTTGACACGTAGATGAGTGTCCCTTGAGCGCGGAGCTGCAAGCACGTGATTACCATTAAAGCGGAAAATACCAATGGCGTTGTCACTCGTTAGCCGTAATTCATCGATAATGTCAATCTTATTGTTCATCACGTTGAGACTATCGACGTGTGACAGACCGTCGAAACAATCAACTTTCATAACGCCCAAGTCGCTCTCTTGTATGTTCAGACGGGAAACGTGCGACAAACCGCGAAACGTGTAAGGTTGTAGGCACACGAGATCCATAAAGGTTAATTTGATCTGTCCGACATTTTGCAAGCCGTTGAAAGCGTCTGGTTCGATCGTTCGTAGACCCGATGGAAATATAAGATGCTCGACGTATGTCAAACCCGAAAATGCCTTGCTCTGTATCGTTATCAACGGATTGTTGCTCAATAGAATGAGTTTTACGTTACTCGTACCGGCGAACGAGTACGACTCGATGTAACCGATACGATTGTATGCGAGTAGCAATGACGTTACATTTTGCAGTGCAGCGAATGAAAATTGTCCGATGTGAGTCAGCGGTGTTTGTTGTATCGATATATCCGTCAATTTGTTCAAGCCACGAAAACCAAATGGTTTTATCGACGACACATTGTTACCATCGAGGCTCAGCTTACGTAGATTACGAAGACCCGCGAAAGCATCGGTTTTGATAATCGTAAAGTTATTCTTCGTCAGCGACAATTCTTCGACCGCCGGTGTCAGCTGGGCCGTCGGTATATCCTGCAGACCTCCGGTGTTGCAGAGTGCCTGGCAATTTATTTTCTACGTTAAGTTATGCCTTTGTTTTTTTATGTTTGCAAACTACAGGGAAGAAAAAATATTAAATTGTGAGCTTTTGGATTCGTTGAATTCAGTTTTTGTATCGCTTTGGCATCCATATACAGAGGATGGTTTTATGAATGAGTGAAATGAGTGAGTAAAAAAACAAATTTTCACATTTGCACGAATTATTTTATTAGTACTAGATATCTCGAGACAAAATGTTTATTATCTTCTTAAATTTTATTAGCACACTGTGGTAAAAATGGTGCAATTTTTTTTTTCAAAATTCTAAATCGTATTTCGAAATTTGTAGCGTTTTTCCCGGTATACAGTATCAAGCGTCTGCGGTATTCAATTTATTTAAGCTTATTTTTTCTTGTCCGATATAGCAAAATTTACGAAGTCTAGAACGATCTCGACTTTTGCAGAACACTAATAAAACGTAGTACCAAACTATTTTACCCTTGTAACTTTTGGTGTAATTTTTTTGAGCCCGACATTGTGAAATTTGTCTAAGCTCGAGCGATCCTGCTCTTTGGAAAAAAAAATCAAAGCTGTACTGACAATGAGTGTGCAACGATTAAACATTGTTTGTCTAGGTTGTTGCGAATGAAAAGGGCATGAAACTTTGCTGATGATATGCACTACGTACAAAACTTAAGGGAGCAAGAAAAATTTCCAAACTTTTCGGTTATTTTCGGCAGGCTGTATTTCAGTGAAAAATGGTCGTATTAAGGGCGTAAATAAAGAATTGTAAAACTCCCAGATTCTAGTTTTCAGATATTTTGGTCAAAAATTTTTAGGAGTTACGGTTCTTATGCAATTTTAAGAAATAGTGCGAAAGAAAATTTGTGCGAATTGCTAACGATCTATTTTTTAGTTCACGGGCTTGGAATGTTTTTTCCACCTAAACCAATGCATAGACCAAGTAGCCTGTTCATCCAGCTTCAATTTTCTTTCTTATATTTTCTCTACGTCGATTTCTCGCGGAGACATCCGACTTTGAATGAAAAAGGATCCTTTTGTCTTTAACCACTGATGGCTCCAATCAACCAATGGTCATGCAGAAAATAATCGGACAGTTTCGGAAACTGGAATAAATTTCCTACAAGGTTCTTTCAAGAGTTTTCAAAAAAATATTTTTTGTTCAATTGCAATATTCAGATTAAAAAAGTACAAAAAAGTTGAGTTTTTTTTCCTTGTTCTGGTAAGTCGACTGCAGCTTTGCAAATATTGATGGAAAAGCAAATGTTTTCAGGAATTTTTACAACTCAATGTACCCTCAATAACCCTGTAAATTTGCAGATCGATCCATTGTCACGGTTGTTCCAGACCGATTGATCAAACTTTCCAAAAAAATTACGAGAGTAAGGTTTTTGTTTCTGAACATCGGGTAATTTTCTTAAAAATGGAAGAAGTAATTTTTTTTTTGACTTTTTCTTTACAATTCTACATCAAAAATTTCAATCGAAATTTTTTTTCTTATGGGAAGGCTAATGTTTTTTTGGAATTCTTATAGCTCAATGTACCCCCAATAACCCTGTAAGTTTGCAGATCGATCCATTAAGGTATTCAAAACCGGTAAATTCAAAACCGCGTAATCGAGCTGAATTTTTTTTACGTCTAGTTTGTAAAGCAGTTCATCTCTCTACAAATTTTTAATACGATTCACTCATCCATTTCCGAGAAAATCACGTTTAAAGTCGGGACTTGTAACACGTATTCCCTATACCTGGCCAATAAAACGCGCATGGTTTTAAACTAAATGTGGCAAAGAAAGAAAATTAGGAATTTTTTAGATTTTTAGTCAGAACTTTTTACTCATAGGATTTATTGATAGACATTAAAGAAGTTTGATATTTATCACGAAATCTCTCGTACGACGGCGGAGAAGAGAGCGGTACGGCAACATTGCGTGACAGAAATCACAGGATGGCTGCATTCGTCTTGGATGCTTACACGTTTACAGCATGTATTAAAACGTTTCGTGATTTTCGAGAGAAATGAATTTACGAATGATTTTATTTTATTTGATTTCTCTCGAATTTCGCGTGTTTATTTTCTCTCTCTTGGCCTTGCCGTGAGAGAGAGAAAGAGTTTTTGTTTGGGTTCTCGATGCCCTGAGATTATATGAAAGTACGTTTGTGAGAGTGTGTATGTTGCGTGGTACGAAATTATGTCGATGAGTATTCACGCCCGGGATGAATTTAAGAATTTTGTGAAATTTAAATTTGTCTTTTTTTTTTTTTAAGATCCCTCAGATTTGGTGTTACCTTTCACATAGCGCGTTACGGCACGCTTAGAAAGTTAGACCTCTCATCATCGGAACTCAAAGAGTGATTCAGGTCTGCCCTGGAAACGCTCGTGAAGCGAGACGTTGACACAAAAGAAATTATAAAGAGCCAAATCTCGATAAGCGAGGGAATAATTAATTTGGGCACTCGTGAAGCGAGTTTCCCGAGTCGAAATTTTTAGCCTCCCTTGAATGCCCGTAGGTCTCATTTCCTTTGTAATGTACAAGCCGCCGGCCTCCGTTGGACCTACGGAACCCCATTTGTCGAATCCGGTGCCTCCGAGAGGCCTCCGTTCGATTCTACTCAACCTCGGGCAGGCCTCCTAGGCCTCTTTTCGATCTAACGTATCAGTGATACAGGCCTCCGTAACCTCCTTTCGATTCCAAGTCGTTGTCTCCATCGTTTTTTGGTCCAAAACCCTCGGTTCACCCTCAGAGGCCTCATGGGTAACCCATTGTGTGTTGATGCTCGTAGTGTTTTTGTGGCATTGCTGCAAAGGCGACAAAGTGACGTTGTGCGTCGTTCACTAGCGTGCGAATTCTGTGTCTGTGTGTATGTGCCTGTGCCCTTTTCTTTCTGTGTGAGTGCGCGTCTCTGCTTGCTTGAGCACGTTACGACTTCCCGCCATCCCGGCACCAGTCTCGTGTAGTCTCTTGTCTCGAGCGCACGTATAGTTTTTCATATTTTTTCATGTTCGATTGGATATTTTATAGTTGAGGATAATCAATCGTTGATAATAAGAAAAAACAATTCGACGATGAGCACGAAAGTGAAGAGACTTGTGCGCCCTTGTGGTTTATCAAAACCCAGAAAAAGATCCAAAGAAAAAAGGTGGTCGAGACTCGAAAACTTGTATGACGCTTTGGAACTTATTCAAATTCCGAAAAATCATTGCGTTGTCTGTGATCGAACGAGAATCACGTGGGTGGACTCGTAGACGAACAAGCGTTCCTGCTACTACGTCATTGTTCAATAATTGGTAAGAAAAAAGTCGAAACGCTGGTAGTCAACTTAAGTAAACCTAGCAAACTGAACCCTTGTGAACACGTGGTGGATTATATATTTCAGAAAATCGTGACGAGCTGTGAAAAATATCTCCCGCCAATGCGTCTACAGGCGAGATAGCGGGTCCGCAAGCGAAAATTTTCACCACTGCAATCATCAATGAAAAAAAAGATGGAAGGGATTCTCGCCAGGACGATATATATACGACGTTTGAACTATTTATAGAGAAGCACTTTAAAACTATCTGTCCAACTTGTATCTAAAAACGTGCAATCTTCTGATGCATACTTCCCCGTTCAACAACCGTTCGACACTAGTGCGAGAAGAGGAGGCAAGTAGTACACCTGACGAGGTAGAAAAGAAAAAATATATTTAAAAAAAAAATTAATATGTTGTTACGTTCAAATATATATTTAAGAGATATTATAAATTGCAATTCCTAGTAAGCCTTATCGCATTAATTATAGTTGATACTAAAAAAAAAATTGGTTTTCTTTCTGTCCATTTTCAGTAAGTTTAATTTGTAATAATGTTGAACGTGATATAACATAAATAAATGATACTATCCCTACATATGTGAAACATTCATATATATATTCCCGTTACTTATCCCTACTCCATGTACCATTGGTCGGAGGGTCTGAGACCCTGGAGGGTCTACGGTACTTTCGCAGCAGGCCGAAAGGAGAGCTAGGAGGATTTGCGAGAGAGCCGCAATAGGCCTAAAGGAGGCCCAGGAGGTTTTGGGTGAGAGCTGGAATAGGCTGAAAGGAGGCCTAGGAGGTTTTGAGGGAGAGCTGGAAGAGGCTCAAGCGAGGTTCCGGAGGCCTTGCGGCAGGGCTAAAATAGGCCCAAGCGAGGTTTCGGAGGTTCTATTCGTACCCTCATGGGCCTCCTTTGGGGAAAAAGTCTACTTTCGAGACTTTTTGAGGCTTTACCGAGGCCCTGACATATCCCTCATCTATACGCTGTACCCTCGCTTCGATGCCCGATACTCCCTTAATCTTGTGACGAAGCCTCGGGTGTTGAAGGGAGGTCAAAAATTTCGACTCTTGGGGTAGACGAATTGGTTTTGATATATCGGAATTCGGTCTGTGTCGTGAAAGATGCAAAATTTAATTTCTCGAGGACGCAACTGGAATCAGGAGGGCCCTAGGAAGGACGAGAATAGAATTTAAAAGGATGGCGTGAATCTCCAAAGGTATGACGCGAAGATCTGCGCGATGTGAAAGAGCGTGAGAGTACGTGTTATGTGTGTTTGTAAGTGTGTATGTACCGCACGCTTGTGTCTGTGTCTATTATAATCCGCGCTCGGATACAATGCCTGGATTAAGTGTGTGAGAGAGACAGAAGGTCTTTCTCCAAATTATGATTTCGATATAATATTTGAGGAATCGATTGAATTAAAGATCCTCACGATGTGAATTAATTTCTTTTAAACGGCACCCTGGCGATATTATCGCTGCCGATGACTTTCTCTTATTTTATTCTTTTAGGAATCACAAATAAATTCGCCACGGTGACTCAATGTTCCGTGGTGGAGCTCAACGCTCAATTTAATAATGATGTGAAATTTTATTTCCTCGTTAGGAAATTAAGTGGTTACCCGACCAATTAAATTCCAGCAGTGATTTAATTTTTATAATGCGAAGGATTTTTTTCTCCACGGTCACAGAATATGCCGTGATGGAGCTTTACACTCAATTTATACTTTGAGTATTGTTTCCTCACGAAAACTCGCCTAGAGGCTAGCCTGCCTGCCCGGCTCCACGTGTCTTGCAAGCACAGAATTTATCAAATTGACAGGTTTAATAAGTTCTTTACATGTTGAACAATGATTTGAAAAAGAGCACGGAGCAGACGTAGCTATTCCTTTCTTATGATCCAACTTCCCAGCGCAATGCTGGGGCTTCACATAAAAAAGGATCCTGACCGAAATGAACGCCAATAATCGCAGAAAAACGCAGTAATCGCAGTAGATGCCTTTGAGGCCTTCTGATACGAAGGGTCGACTGTAGCTCGATACGTGACTCAAACTTTGGAAGTCTTTGAAAATTAGAGTGGGCAAAGCCGATTTTGCTGCCGCTTTTATAGGTGATGAAATGACGAGAGTGGGAATTCCTTTTCTCCCAATTTCGATCGACGTTCGAGAATGTTCCATGACGTGACGTAGTTCCGGTTCTGATTGAAATGAGAGGGAGAATAGGCGTTGATAAGAGGTGTGAATTGCAATTTAGGACAGGCCCCCCTGGCCGAGGTGTTCTGGCCCCACCTCTTTGGTGATGCTGATTTTGGTGACGGACGGCCCAAAAGGCCGTCGCGTTACAGCATGTACAGATATACATCGACATACAAAATGCTACATGGATTCGTGTCCAAGCTAATCAAAACATTGACTGATTCCGCAGAGACCACAAAAGCACATGGTTCGCCAATCTTATGGCAGAAAATCACAATTTTGGCCTTCGCATAGCTCAATATCATAATTTGGCCTCTGCATAGCTAAATATTATAATTTGGCCTCTGCGTAGCAGAATATCATAGTTTTAGCCTTAGCGTTGCTAAATATAATAATTTTGACCTTCGCATAGCAGAATATCATAATTTTGGCCTTCGAGTAGCTTAGTATCACAATTTTGGCCTTTGCATAGCAGAATATCACAATTTTGGCGTGCGAGTAGCTAAATATCACAATTTTGGCTTTCGCATAGCTCAATATCTTAATATTGGCCTTCCCATAGCTACACGGAGAGAATTTTATACGGAAAATTGCTATGTATCTTAGCACTGCGGTACCATATTGTCATTAGTATTAAAATTACTATGTATACATAGTAGTTTTACTACGAATAACAATGTGGTCATGTAGTTGAAATTTCTATGTACATAGTAATTTTTCTACTAATGTCAATATTGTAACGATATCGCAATATAAAAACAAACAAAAATAAAACAACAAAAAAAAAACAAAAAAAAAGAAAGAGACAGGATGAAGCTAAAAACCTGCTACCCACATGCGCCTAAATGAAGCATACCCGCCGTTCATCGCGGTAACAAGAGAAGGAGCCCTTTAGGCGCCAATGGACAACACCACCGCGGGAATCACTTGAATCGCGCGTGATAGTCCCATGATCACGATCAACCAATCACCGAGCCATGACGTCACAAGCGATAGAGCGCCAACCCAAGGGATTCTGGGACGATAGAAGACCCTCAGGACGGGGTATAACAGCCAGATCTCGACCACAGGACGGCACTCGATTAACAGCTAGCTCGAGAAACGATCCGGATACCCGGCACCTCACCTAAAAACAGACCTCAAGATCCGACACTGGCGGCTCAGCACGCTGCAGTCGCTACTGTTCGGATCCTACCCATCCTACCTAAGTATTATTTTTCTCTTTTTTGGCTCTGGAGGTTCAGTGCGCTGCAGCCTCTACAGTCCAAAGAAAACATAAAATCCTAACACTGGCTCTGGCCGCACAGTACGCTGATGCAGCTACAGTCCAGTATCCTTAAAAAGGGATAATAGCGATACAAATTTTGTCCCTACCAAGACCCCGCAAACAACAAAGTACACAACACAAAGAAAAAAAAGGAGATTATATGACTCAAATTAAACGGAAATAAAGAAATAAAATAAAAATCTTGTTTTTTATTCATTCTTTGACCTGCCTCAACTCATCGAGGTACGAATTCACGCGTAATGTGAGCTCTTGGCGACACTGTCAAGGAGTTGAACCGTTACAATATGGTACCGCAGTACTAAGAACATAGCAATTTTCCGTATAAAATTCTTTCCGGGTACAAATCACAATTTTGGCTGTTGCATAGCTGAATATTATAATTTGGCCTTCGTATAGCTCGATATCATAATATTAGCCCTCGCATAACTAAATATCACAATTTTGGCATTTGTGTAGCTCAATATCATAATTTGGCCCATAGAGATAGTATACACAGAAGAGGTGAGGCAGCCAGAAACGCGTGGCACCGCGAAAAGAGAGAGATATATTTTCATGGTAAGGGCTTCCTTGTCTGATCACGCATGCGCAGTAAACGATTTGCCTCCGGTACTATACTGACGTCAGTATGTTGCCATTGCGCATGCGGCAAGACAAGGACAGCTTTACCAGGTAACGCTTGCTGTCTCTATTTGTCGAGCCACGCTTGCACTTACAGGCAGCCAGTGGGTGAACACTCTCGCCTTATTTTGAAGCTACAATCTCAGTTACCGTCTATCAATGTAGTTAGCGCTGCTGTCGCGAGAGAGATAGATGATCGCCCCTTCCACGGTTATTACATGCGCACAACACCGATTCATTCAAGAAAGACGTGAGGGGAAACAAGCCGGAGCGTAATGGCGCCGGCGGGTCAACGCCGGCTATATCGCTCTCGGGTCTCCGTGTGTCTCCGTGCATTTCGGGTACATCTTGGTGCAAGTGAGACAGCTATACTCGCTTTCTCGCTTCCATCCACTCACACCTGTAGCGCATTCACACCCCTTATTTTCACAGGCGTTTCACAGAGCGACTTGTCGCTAGTTAATTAAAAAGTGCATTTTTCTATTCTTTTGTATATCAAAGTTCAATAACAAGTGTACGGAATCGAAATTGATAGACATCGATTGGAAAACTATCAATTTCAACTGAAATCCAATGTTTGAAGTATATAGAAATTACAGGAGCAAACGTTGAAAAACAAAATTTATATTGGATTATTACTGGACTCATGTATATTAGACTGTTTCAAAAAAACCAGCTGTTTTTTTTCTCAAAGAATATTGAAATATCGTCAGAGTATCCTTAAACAAAGACCCTGTTAAAATATGAGCCCTTAATGTTAATATTTAAAGGCGATACAATTTTTATTCATCGACGATGAATGTCTAATTTTATTGATCATTAATAAAAAAAAAATACGGGTATATTATATCACAAATACATGATGAAAGTTCATAACAAATTTTATATGTTATGAATCAATAAATTATTTCGATTTTTTATAAATTTGTTGATTCTTTTAAAAATGCGTTATAACCATGAAAAGTTTTTTATCTTTAATTCTTTAAGTAATTAATGATTAAGTTAACTAATATATAACTTGTAATTACTATATTAAACTCAGTTCAGAAATCAGTTCCCATGTTATTTAAATGGAAATGGAAAATTGAAAATCGCCACCTTCAAATATTAATATTAAGGGCTGATATTAATAGGGATGTTCAGGAATACTCTGAAAATATTTCAATGTTAAAAAAAAAGTTGGTTTTTTTTGGAGCAGTATAATCTATACAGGGTTGCAAATAATGCATTAAAAAAATAATTGAATTAGCACTTGTATGAAATTTTTTATTCATTTCCTAATTCCAAAAACTTGGATCAAAAATGATTCTTTAATTTGTAATGCCGCCATGAGGATTAAAAAATAATAAGAAGAAAATTATTTCAATAACAAAAATATAAAATTGAAAGGGATTTTTTACAGGTAGGTAAAATATAAAAAATGCTCTGTTTAATTAACTTGCGACAAGTCGCTTTGTGAAACGCCTATGAAAATAAGGGGTGTGAATGTGCTACAGGTGTGAGTGGATGGAAGCGAGAGAGCGAGTATAGCTGTCTCACTTGCACCAAGATGTACCCGAAATGCACGGAGACACACGGAGATCCGAGAGCGATATAGCCGGCGTTGACCTGCTGGCGCCATGACACTTCGGCTCGTTTCCCCTCACGTGCTTCTCGACTGAATCAGTTTTGTGCGCATGCGCCATTAGAGGGAGACGGTAATCACCTGTCTCTCTCGTGACATCAGCGCCAACTACATTGATAGACGGTAACTGCCATTATGGACCGCACGTTTAACATGGGAGTGTTCACCCACTGGCTGCAACGTTGCCACCATCTTCTCCGTGCGATGTACGTTAGTGTGTGCCCATCGATGTAGGCATGGGCGTGTATGAGTGAACTGTACCCGTTTAAAAGTTGACGCTGGATTGGTCAAATCTTACATTTAAAAAAATTACTTTTCTCATTCTCAAATATAATATCAGTCATTTTTAATAATCATACATGCATGAATAATAATCTTGAATCAATTGGAACTCTACAACTGAATTTATTTTAGAATGGTAAAATAAGTTCAAAATAGAAAGAGAATAGAACGCGAGACTATTGGAACTTTTTGGTCCGTAGTAATACCTTTAACGGTTTTTGCAGACCGTTTCATCAAAATTTCAAAAATAATTTAAAGGGGCAAGGTTTTTGTTTCTGAACATCAAGTCATCTTTTTAAAAACGGAAAGATTGTTTTTTTTTTATATTTGAAAAAAAATTCAAATTTTACCGATAACGGATGCAGAATTGTAAAAAAAAGTGAAAAAAATCAATTTTTCCATTTTTAAGAAGATTACCCGATGTTTTGAAAAACCTTGCTCCCCCACACAGCAAATTTGATCCTGGGACCATCCCGAGACAGTCCCATTCGTGTCCTGCTAAGATAGTACGTCTTATGAACGTCTATGAGAGGTACCAGTAAGACATTGGTCCACTCGAGATTAATATAGGATGTGTTGGGGATATCCTGCCGCAACCATGTTCAGACGATCCCAGTGCACTCTCTTATAGATGTCTCTGGGAGGTTCCGGTAGGACATTGTTCTATCTGAGATTAATATGGGATGTCTTGTGGATATCCTGCCTCCACCGTGTGTAGACGATCGTATCGCACTCTCTTGTAGATGTCTGTGCAAGGTACTAGCAAGACAGGGGTCTACTCGAGATTAATAGAGAATATCTTGAGAATATCCTGTCGCAAGGTACCGGTAAGACATTGTTCTACTCGAGATAAATATACGATGTCTTGAGGATATCCTGCCGTCACCGGGTGTAGATGATCGTACTGTACTGTCTTGTCGATGTCAGTGGGAGGTACTAGTAGGACATTGATCTACTCGAGATTACCCTAGCGGATCGATGCAACCATAAGTAACCTTAAAAGAACCGGTCCGTTTGAAACAAAAACGAACGGAAAACGAACCTCTTTATAACCTCATAACCTAAAAGCAGCGTACTCTCTTACAGATGTCTATGAGAGATACTGGTAGGACATTGTTCTACGTGAGATTAATATAGGAAAATATAAATATAGATGAGGTAAAAGCCGGATAGTTTTCATACTTAAGGAAAAAGCTCTATTACTTAAAAATTAAGTATCTACTGATAATATGCTTCCCCTAAAAAACCAAGCCACTTAAAAGCGACCATGAAAAAACGGGTCTTCTTGCGATCGCTTTACCCCGCTGAAATTGAGAATTTGACCGGTTGCTTTGTGGTCGCTTCATAGTCGCATCACGGTTTTCGTGGTTGCTTCGTGGTCACACCACGGTCGCTGTTCTAGATGGCGCCACTATCGAGAGCGACCATGCGGTCGCTTATCCCCGCTAAAATTGAGAATTTGACCAGAAAGCGACCGCAACCGAGTGAACCGAGCGGTCGCTTGGTTTGGTAGGGTCGTGTATATTAAAACATTGGTCTTTAATCTTTCATTGTGCACTATTTTAGTAAGCTCAATTAATATTGTTTTCGAGTAAATCCGGTTTCATTTGACCTTTTCAAAGAGGGATTGTTTCCCAACGTGGCGGATAGTCGCCTCACGTCGAAAATACTTCGAAAGAGTTTATAATTAATATTAAGTTATAGATTATTTTATTTTATTATATTTAAAAAAAAAAAATTATTCCGATATTTCATTATCAATTTTATTATTTTGTAATTGATGATTTCATTGTTTTTTCAAATATCTTAATTAACAGTTCTTCAAACCGGAAACAGTTCTTTAACAGTTCTTTAAACCAGAAAAGAATTTGGGGCGACTATACTTTTCAACACGGATACTTGCCCTTTTTATTAAAAAGTGAATATTGGTATGCAATTCGCTGACGCAAAAAATTATTTCTGCCCATGAATTAAGAGAGAGAGAGAGAGAGAGAGAGAGAGAGAGAGAGAGAGAGAGAGAGAGAGAAGTCTAACACCAAAACTAACAAACCCAAAAAATTGTTAAAATTGTTTGGGTTGTGATTGTGAAGTGCCTTCCAAGGCCATCGCGCCTTGAAAGTCTACTGAGATTCTTTGCATGGCCTGGATCTTTTCTCTTTTGTATTTCGAAATTTTTATTATTTTTTTAGGAATCGGGTTTAATTGTATTTTTTTTTAAATTGTTATTTCAACTGTTTTTATTATTTTTTTTAATTGCTATTCTTTTCATTGTTAATTTTTTTATTTGTTATCATTTCAATTGTTAATATTTTCCTTATTATTATTTTCTTTATTGTTCTCGTTTTTTATTTCCTACTTTCATTGGCTGTACGGCTTTGATTTTTTCTGCTAGAAATTGTGATTATTTTTGTAAAAATTAGGTTTTCTTTGTATTTTTTGTAATTTTTAAATTGTTTTTATTATTTATTATTTCAAAAATTGTTTTCATAATTTTCATCAAATTATTATTGTTTTCATTCTTGATATTTTCAATTATTTTATTTTATTCTTTCTTTATTTTCCGAAGTCTTTTGCAGAGCCTTTGAAGACCTCCGGATGCTTTCAAAGTCTAATTACACTCGTTTGCGCGGATTGGATTTTTTTTCTTTTGTTTTTCGAAATTGTGATTATTTGTGTAGAAATTGTTTTTTTTTTACGATTTTAATAGTTTTTATTATTTGTTTTGCACTGTTATTATTTTAAATAATATTATTTTAATTGTTCATATTTTCATTATTATTATTTTTACTGTGGTTTTTTCTCCAAAGGCTTTTGCAAAGTCTATAATAACTAGTAAAATGTTAACACTCTAGATGCGCAGTATATATGGAATATTCCCGCTGAAATTTTCACGTCCGAACTCGGACCCTCTTGAATAATTATGAAAAATTTTTTCCGAAAAGTATTCTGAAAAAGAAAAGACACGTATTTTTTTGTTGAGGCCGACAATTGATATTTTTCGTCATCCGATTTTAGTAAAAAATCAGAATTTTTCACTAACTCTCTACTTTAAACACGTAGTATCTTGATAATTCGAGATTCTATCGAAAAACGCTTTAGACAAAACTTGTTCGTTGTATGAATGTGTAATTAAATGAAATCGTCGATGTATGAAATAATCTACGTATGTGTAATTAAATAAATATTCAAATGTATTTCTGTGTATAATTTTTCGAGAACAGATAGTTCTGCATGATCTGGCTCGAAAATAAGGTCAAGACGAAACTTCGATCGGCTGTAGCTTTGCGGATTTTGATCTTGCCATTCTCATTCTGGTCCTAAAAATTTCGTGATTTCCTATAGAATATTTACAATTTTTTTATTTTATAATTCGAGGTGGCGTACTTGCTGAAAAAACGTTTTCTTGTGTTTTATGAAGTAAAAACAAACTTTCGTGTACCCACAATTTAAAAAAAAAATATCAATTGTTTCACTCGTTTTATAACGAACAAGTTTTGTCTAAAGCGTTTTTCGATAGAATCTCGAATTATCAAGATACTACGTGTTTAGAGTAGAGAGTTAGTGAAAAATTCTGATTTTTTACTAAAATCGGACGACGAAAAATATCAATTGTCAGCCTTAACAAAAAAATACGTGTCTTTTCTTTTTCAGAATACTTTTCGGAAAAAAATTTTCATAATTATTCAAAAGGGTCCGAGTTCGGACGTAAAAATTTCAGCGGGAATCCCCCATATGTATATACTGTGAGGATGAAGACGCAGTATGAACTCACACTATGCTGTGGACTCACACACACGACGGATGGAACACGCGCCTACGCGCTGCTGTTCTATATGGGGCATTCCACGCCAAATCGACCACTTTCGAAATCGACTCTTTTCGATTTGGTTGAAACGGTTTTATTTTTTTTACCCTATCGAAAACCTTTTTCAGAATTTTTTCAAATTTTTACACCCAGCCGATAAAAAGTTATACATTTTTTAAAAAAATTTGCTTTTCATTTTTCAAATAGCTATAACTTATTTAAAATTTGATGTATAAGGACGATTTTATTTTCAAAATTTTTGTTTTTCAATGTACTTTAAAAAAAAAAATACAACAAAATTATTAAAACCCATCTTCATCGTTTTTTTCAGATTTTCGGAAAAAATCGAAAATTTCTCGATGATTACCATTTTTGATTTTTTTTCTTTTTATTATATCAAACTTTGACATTTTCTGCAAATCCTCGAATTTTTTCAGAGTGGTGTTTTTTCGATTTCTATTTTTTTTTCCAATTGAAAAAAAAACTTTCTTTCAACTAGCCTTATTTCTCATAACACCATACTGCAAATTTTTGAGGGTGTTCAGAGGACTCTCAAACTTGGAAAAAAAATAAAAAACAAAAATTGAAAATGGTAATCATCAAGAAATTTTCAATTTTTTCCAAAAATCTAAAAACAAACGATGAAGAGGCGTTTCAATAATTTTTATATATTTTTTTTTGAAAACTGTTCTTGAATGTTGTTTTCGAAAAAAATATTAAAAAATTATTGAAATGCATCTTCATGGTTTTTTTTTAAAGATTTTTTGGAAAAAATCGAAAATTTCTCGAAGATTACCACTTTCAATTTTTGTTTTTGTTTTTTTTTTTTTCATGTTTGGAAGTCCTCTTAACACCCTAAAAAATTTGCAGAATGGTGTTATCAGAAATAAGGCAAGTTGAAATATTTTTTTTTTAAATGGAAAAAAAGATTGAAATAAAAAAATCACCACTCTGAAAAAATTTAAGGATTTGCAGAAAATGTCAAAGTTTGATATAATTAAAAGAAAAAAAATCAAAAATGGTAATCATCGAGGAATTTTCGATTCTTTCCAAAAATCTAATAAAAAACGATGAAGATGGGTTTCAATAATTTTTTTTATATTTTTTTTCGAAAACTGTTTTTGAATATTGTTTTCGCAAAAAATACAAAGAAATTATTGAAACGCATCTTCATCGTTTTTTTTTTTTAGATTTTTGGAAAAAATCGAAAATTTCTCGATGATTACCATTTTCAATTTTTTATTTTATTTCTTTTTTAAGTTTTGAAGTCCTCTGAAACACCCTCAAAAATTTGCAGAATGGTGTTCCGAGAAATAAGGCTAGTTCAAAAAAAGTTTTTTTTTTTAATTGGAAAAAAAAAATAGAAATCGAAATAACCCTACTCTGGAAAAATTTCACGATTTGCAAAAAATATCAAAGTTTGATATAATAAAAAGAAAAAAAAGAAAAAATGGTAATCTTCGAGAAATTTTCGATTTTTTCCGAAAATCTAAAAAAAACGATGAAGATGGGTTTTCATAATTTTTTTTGTATTTTTTTTCAATAAGTTACATAAAAAAACAAAAATTGATACGTCAAATTTAGAAAAAGTTATAGCTATTTGAAAAATGAAAAGCCAATTTTTTTGAAAAATTTATAACTCTTTATCGGCTGGGTGTAAAAATTTGAAAAAATTCTGCAAAATGTTTTTGATAGGGTAAAAAAAGATAAAAAAGTTTCAGCCAAATCGAAAAGGGTCGGGTCCTAGAGTGGTCGATTTGACGTGGAATGCCCCATATACATACTAAGCACGTATACGCGGGCATACTGTTGATGGCCTATCGCTTTCTCTCGCTCACACATTACTCTTTCTCTCTCTTATTGTCTTCCTCCATTCTCTTGTCCGGATTGCGGACAGATCCGTTTAACGCAGAAGTTTAACGGACACTGTCTTGATTTTGTCGTATAAGATGTATTCACTTCAAAAAATACATGAAAGCTATTTAACAGTATACCGTATCAGACCGTGTATTATTTACAATTTTTTTTTATTAACCAACAGCGAATTATTAACAAGAGTGAAAATGCAGGTATGATCTTAAATGAGAAATGTCACATTATCTGGATATTTGAATCTACTTGACGTTGGATATGTTGGCATTTTGTTTCGGTTCAATGCAGAAAAACAACATTGACATGCTTTTAATTTTGTTATGTCGATTAGCGGAAATTCTTGTTGTAGCAATGGGTAGTTATTTTTTTGTACAATTTTTAAATCGTCTATCAACCATAATCTATTGCAAATATCGCAGACATGACCGAAACTATTTTTTTTAAATTTGTTCTGAAATATAATCCTTATGCTTTTGTGGGCCTCAAAATCACTGTAAAATGAAGTTGTGTAGGAAAGGAAATATGAGAGTTTTTATCGCTATCCGTTATAAAAACACAGAAGTAAATAAGCACAAGCAGAGTCACGGGTGGTCACGAGAATTCCGTAGCATCACTGCTTGCATCTCTCTCCTGCCGCTGCTCCGAACGATCGTTCCGAAGAGGAAAGCATGCTATGCATATACCTATCCCCTCTCCTCCCGCTTACGACCCGCTGGCATGCCTTTCGCTGCTAGTGTAATCGTTGGAAGGGAGATCCCGATTGCTGAGGCACTCTTGTTCCTTACCAGTTTCCCCACCACGTATCTAACTGTTCCCCTCATGCGGTCTTGACTTTTCGTGATCATTTGAAAATAGTTACTCCGTCAGCAAAGAAGTTTCACTTCAAAAAAATCGGGGTGTGTGCAATCACACGCCGCGGAAGTGAATACGGGTATGCAATTCACTGACGCAACAAATTATTTCTGCCGATGAATTAAGAGAGAGAGAGAAGCCTAACACCAAAACTAACAAACCCAAAAAATTATTAAAATTGTTTGGGTTGTGATTTTTTCAATTGTTATTCTTTTAAATTGTTATTATTTTAATTATTATTATTTTTGGTGGCCTCCGAACGTCTCCAAACGCCTTCCAAGGCCATCGCGTCTTGGAAGTCTCCTGATATTCTCCGCACGACCTGGATTTTTCCTCTTTTGTTTTCCAAAATCGTTATGATTTTTTTAGAAATCGGGTTTAATTGTATTTTTTTAAAATTGTTATTCCAACTGTTTTTATTATTATTTTTTCATTGCTATTCTTTTCATTATTAATTTTTTAATTTGTCATCATTTCAATTGTTAATGTTTTCCTAATTATTATTTTTTGATTGTTCTTGTTTTTTATTGCCTAGTCACATTGGCTGCACGGCTTTGATTTTTTTTGTTCGAAATTGGGATTATTTTGGTAAAAATTATGTTTTTGTTGTATTTTTTGTAATTTTTAATTTGATTTTATAATTTTTATTAAATTGTTATTATTTTCATTCTTGATATTTTCATTATTTTTATTTCATTTTTTGTTTATCTTCCGAAGTCTTTCGCAGAGCCTCTGAAGGCCTTCGGATGCTTTCAAAGTCTAATTACATTCGTTTGCACGGCTTATATTTTATTCTTTTCCTTTTGTTTTTCAAAATTGTGATTATTTTTGTAGAAATTGTTTTTTTTGCCATTTTAATACTTTTGATTATTTTGTTGCACTGTTATTATTTTAATTGTTATAATTTTAATTGTTAATATTTTCGTTATTATTATTATTTTTGCTGTGGTTTTTTTCCAAAGGCTTTCGCAGAGTCTATAATAACTAGTAAAATGTTAACACTCTAGATGCACAATATATATATGAGGCATTCTCCGTCAATTCCGCCACTTTTTTCTTCGACCCTTTCAGATTCGTCCCATAACTTGTCACAGTTTAGTCCCACTTGAAAGTAGTCTCTGTGATTTTTTTCAGGTTTTTTAAGCGATGAATTAAGGAGTTATATTTTAAGAAATTAAGGAGCAAAGAAGCAAAATATATTTTTTCGAATTCATATAGCTTAAAACGAAGGGGATGTACGAAAAAATATTCCTGAAAAAAAGTTATGTTTTTCCATCAACTATTGAATGCAATATGTGTTATATTTCTATTCGCGTTGCAAAGACTATTTTCTGCAAAAAAAAATGAACATTAATTTTTTTCGCACGGTCGGACACCTTTAATTTTGTTGTCAATTTTATACAATCTCTAACAGTATTAGTGGGACGTACAGAAAAATCCAAAATATGGCAACTAATTTTTTTCGGGGTTAAAAAAATGTTTTTCCTAAAAAATTGCATGAAGTTATTTTTTCGAATTCATATAGCTTTAAATGGAGAGGTTGTACAAACAAAATATTCCTTCCAAACAATTATGTTTTTCGCTCAACTATTGAATGCAATATGTGTTATATTTTTATTCGTGTTGCAAAGACTATTTTCTGCTAGAAAAAATTAAAACTAATTTTTTTCGCACGGTCGGACACCTTTAATTTTGTTGTCAATTTTATACAATCTCTAACAGTATTAGTGGGACGTACAGAAAAATCCAAAATATGGCAACTAATTTTTTTCGGGGTTAAAAAAATGTTTTTCCTAAAAAATTGCATGAAGTTATTTTTTCGAATTCATATAGCTTTAAATGGAGAGGTTGTACAAACAAAATATTCCTTCCAAACAATTATGTTTTTCGCTCAACTATTGAATGCAATATGTGTTATATTTTTATTCGTGTTGCAAAGACTATTTTCTGCTAGAAAAAATTAAAACTAATTTTTTTTGCACGGTCCGACACCTTCGATTCTGCTGTCAACTTTATACAATAAAACTATTATAAAATAATAGTATTCGTGGGACGTACAGAAAAATCCACAATACGGCAACTGATTTTTTGCCGGGTTAAAAAATCAGTAACCGTATTGTGGATTTTTCCGTACGTTCCACTAACACTATTAGAGATTGTATAAAATTGACAGTAGAATTGAAGGTGTCAGACCGTGCGAAAGAAATTAATTTTAATTTTTTTTTTTGCAGAAAATAGTCTTTGCTGCACGAATAAAAATATAACACATGTTGCATTCTAGAGGTGATGGAAAAACACAATTTTTTTTTAAGGTTATTTTTTGTACATTCTCTCCGTTTTAAGCTATATGAATTATATAAAATAAATTTATGCAATTTTTTGCGAATAACATTTTTTTAACTAAATAAGAAATCAGTTGCCATATTATGAATTTTTCTGTACGTCCCACTAATACTATAAGAGATTGTATAAAATTGACAACAAAATTGAAGGAGTTGGACCGTGCGAAAAATTTTTTTTTCATTTTTTTTGCAGAAAATAGTCTTTACAACACGAATAAAAATGTAACACATATTGTATGCAATAGTTGATAGAAAAACATAATTTTTTTGTAGGAATATTTTGTTTGTACATCCTCTCCGTTTTAAGCTATATAGATTCGAAAAAATAACTTAATGCAATTTTTTGTGAAAAACATTTTTTCAACCCCGAAAAAAATGAGTTGCCATATTGTGGATTTTTCTGTACGTCCCACTAATACTGTTAGAGATTGTATAAAATTGACAACAAAATTAAAGGTGTCCAACCGTGCGAAAAAAAACTAATTTTTTTTTTTTGCAGAAAATGGTCTTCGCAACGCGAATATAAGTATAACACATATAGCATTCAATAGTTTATGGAAAAACATAACTTTTTTGTATGAATATTTTTTTCGTACATCCTCTCCGTTTGAAGCTATATGGATTCGAAAAAATATATTTTGCTCCTTTGCTCCTTAATTCCTTAAAATATAACTCCTTAATTAACAGCTTAAAAAATCATAGAAACTACTTCCAAGTGGGACTAAACTGTGACGAGTTATGGGACGGATCTGAGAAAGTCGAAGAAAAAAGTGGCGGAATTGACGAAGAATGCCTCATATATATATATTAGACTGATGAAAAAAAATTTTTTTTTCTCTTCTAGATTCTTGTGCCATTGTTGGGCACTAATAAAAGAAAATTTCCCTAAAAAACTGGGCTCGGTCACTCAATTTTTAGAGGTGGCTATCTCGACTTTTTGTTATATTTTCATGATTTTACTCAATAAATATGATCATGGTATTAGATTATACCGGAAATAGAATAAATAAAGGAAATCGTATGTTTCACAACCGTTTTACGCCGACGAGAAGTACACCACTCGCAAAGATTAAGGGAGCAAGAAAAATTTCCAAATTTTTCGGTCATATAATAGGCTGTATCGTATTCAAATGGTCGTATCGAGGTCTTAACAAAAACAGTTTAAAGCTCCAAGATTCTAGTTTTCAGATCTTTTGGTCAAACATTTTTATGAGCTGCGGTTCTCAGAAAATTTAACGAAATGACGTGAAGGAAATTTTTAAAAAATTTTTCACCTTTTTACTTTTAGTGTGCGGGCTTGGGCAATTTTTTTAAATGCAACACATGCGTTAAAAGTGCTAATCCTCATGCATGGAGAGAGTAGCAAAAATGACGCATTACAGCCAGGGATGCAATAAAAATGGAAGCAGCAAGGTTTTTGTTTCGAAACATTGGGTAATCTTCCTAAAAATCGATGTTTCAATTTGATAACAGATGCAGAGTGGTAAAAAAGTCGAAAAAAAATCAATGTTTCAAGTTTTAGGAAGATTACCCAATGTTTCGAAACAAAAACCTTGCTGCTTCCATTTTTATTGCATCTCTGGCTGTAAAGCGTCATTTTTGCCACTCTCTCCATGCATGAAAATTAGCACGTTTCACGCATGTGTTGCATAAGAAAAATTTCTCAAGCCTGTGCACTAAAAGTAAAAAGGTGAAAAAATTCTAAAAAATGTCTTTCACGCCATTTTGTAAAATTTCCTGAGAACTGCAGCTCGTAAAAATTTTCGGCCAACAGATCTGAAAACTAGAATCTTGGAGCTTTAAACTGTTTTTTTTTTAAGACCTCGATACGACCATTTTTCACTGAAATACAGCCTATTGAAAATGACCGAAAAATTTGGAAATTTTTCTTGCTCCCTTAATTTTTGCGAGTAATGTACTTCCCGTCGGCGCAAAACAGCTGTGAAACATACGATTTTTTTTATTTATTCTATTTCCGGTATAACCTAATACCATGATCATATTTATTGAGTAAAATCATGAAAAAATAACAAAAAGTCGAGATAGCCACGTCTAAAAATTGAGTGGCCGGGCCCAGTTTTTTAGGGAAATTTTCTCTTATAAGTGCCCAACAATAGCACGAGAATCCAGAAAAAAAAAAATTTTTTTTTTGAATCAGTCTAATAAATATATATATTGTAACGGGACGGCCTTTTCGGCCTCCCGTCACCAATTTCATCATCATGAAAGAGGTGCGGCCAGAACATCTAGGCCTCGGGTCAAGCCCAATATTGCGAAGCACGCCTCTTATCACTGCCTATTCTCCTTCTCTTTCGCCATATCACCACTGGAAATACGTCACGCGATCGAACGTTCAAGAACCATCGAGAACGTTCGATGGAAATCCATAGAAGCCCGGAAAAGGGGCATTCCCATCAACATCGCTACGGAGCATATAAAAGGACCACCGAAATCGCCATCCGGCACTCTACTATGAAAACTTATCAAGTTTGAGTCACGCGTCGAGCTCCGCTCGACACTTCGTACCAGAAGGCCTCATTGGCATTGACTGCGATTACTTGCGTTAGGACCTTACTCTCCGTGAAGTCCCCACATTGCGTTGGGAAGTTGGATCGGTGATTAAGCATAGCTACGTTTGCTCATGCATTTTCCATTAAAACGTTCAACATCTGAGAAATCATTAAATCAATCAATTTAATAAATTTTGTTTTTGCAAGGCACGTGGAGCCAGACAGGGAAGTTAACCTCGAGGCGAGTTTCCGTGTGGAAACGTTATTCAGACTAAAAATTGAGTGTAAAGCTCGATCACGGTCCATTTAGCGACCGTGATGAATAAATTCATTTTCGTACGAAAAGAATATAAATTCACGGCTACAATATAATGGTCGTAGAGCCGCATAATTTCGTTTCAGGAAATAAATTCCGAATCATAATGAAAATTGAGTGTTAAGCTCCACGTAGGTGCCTCACGTATCTTACGTGAATACTTTAACTAATTAATTCACCGAAAATCATCAGCCGCGATTAAATCGCCAGCGTGCTGTTTGAAGAATTTAATTCTTATTATTAAGATCTTTAAGGCGAGCGATATTCGAAATATTATATCGAAATTAAATTCGGTGAGAAAAACCTTCTGTCTCTCTCACCCATCTCATTTGGCATTGTATTCGAAAGCGGATTATATTAGACACCACCACAAGCGTGCGATACACTCACACACCAACACACGCACTCTTTCTCTTTTCCTTCGCATACGAAGATCTTCGTCACGTAAAATCAGATATTCACGCCAATCCATTTAAATTCGACCATAGTCCTTCCTAGGGCCCTCCTGATTCTAGTCGAGCCCTAGGAAATATGAATTTTGCACCTTTCACGGCATTGACCGATTCCTCCTAAATGAACAACCTATTTTGCTATCCAAACTCGCTTCACGAGTCCCATCGTTCAATTTGCCCTCGCTTCTCGAGATTGGCCCTTTTGTCATTTTATATCAACGTCTCGCTTTACGAGCGTTGCAAGGAAAGACCCTAATTACTCATTGAGTCCCAATGATGAGTGGTCCGACTTCCTAAGCATGCCGTAACGCGCTGCATAGAAGATTACACCAAATCTGAGGGACCTTCAAAATACATTTAATTTCAATCAAATGATCAAAATCCTCTCAGGCGTGAATATTCTAGAGATATCATTTGTATCACGCCACCCACTCTCACACACCAACAAGCGTACTCTCACCGATATTCTCAGGGCGTCGAGGACCCAAATAAATATCTCTCTCTCTCTCTCGTACGGCAAAGGCCAAGCGAGCAAAATAAAAACACGTGAATTTCGAGAGATAAAATAAAATAAAGTTCGGTTCAGAATATTTCCGACCTCTCAAATTCACGAAAAGTTTCAATACATATATATACTGTGAAGATAAAGCGCAGTATGAACTCACACATACGACGGATGGAACGACGCGCATACGCGCTGCTGTTCTATATACATACTAAATGATACTAAACAACTAAACACGTATACGCGGGCATACTGTTAATGGCTTATCGCTCTCTCTCTCTCTCGCTCGAACATCACTCTTTCTCTCTCTTCTTGGATAGAATGACGCGCAACGACGCGCATGTGCGCTGCTGCCCTATATACGTACTGAACTCTTACAGGCGGGCATGTTATGGCCTATCGCTCTCCCGCTCACACATCACTCTTTGTCTCTCTTCTTGTATTCCTCCATTCTCTTGTCCGGTTTAAAGGCAGACACGCTTAACGCACATGTTTAATGGGCACGTTTAACGCTACCTGGCTTTTGTCGCATAAGAAGTATTCACTTCAATAAGAAAGGAAGTTGGATGAAGCTGGATGAACACGCTACTCGGTCCATGCATTGGCTTAGCTGGACAAAAAAATTCCGAGCCCGTGGACTAAAAAATAGAATGTAAAAAATTTGCAAAAATTTTCTTTCTCGCTATTTTTTGAAATTGGATAAGAACCGTAAGCTCCTACAAATTTTTGACCAAAAGATCTGAAAACTAGAATCTTGAAGCTTCAAAATCCTTTTTTTATGACCCCGATTATATATTATGACCTAGAAATACACAGCCTGTCGAAAATCATCGAAAAATTTGGAAATTTATCTTGCTTCCTTAATTTTTGCGAGTAGTGTATATAAAAAGATCCATTGCGGAACTACAATTTTTGGCATTATTGTAGATCGAAAATACATATATATTTTTAGGGTCGACCTTCTAGGGCATTCTTAACACGCTGGCATATTTAGTTTCCTAATAACTTTTTTCAGGAAATTGTTCTTGTGGAAGAATGCCAGTTCTTTATGTGGAATTTATTGAATGATTTGCATGCATTACGTAAATGACTCAATGACTTTCCTTATACCACGTGCATGTTATTATTAGCTATGGAGCGTACATAATTTTGAAAAAACCATTGTTAATATTTTAAAACTATACTTGGGACCGTAAAAACATCTCGTGCAAAAAATTTCGAAATAAAGATCGAAGACTGGGTTACCCCTCGTTGAATTGAAATACATTTAATTAGCGGAGTGGTGAAGGGCGTTTAGGAAGAACCTGACGAAATCTTAGGACGGTTATCTGGACTGGCTAGTCCCTGCAAAGCATTCCTCAATCTTCACAGTGTGGGGTTAGTCACTAGTCTCCTTCATTTGTAATACTCACAGGGGTGACTTATTTAGTTTAAATAAATGAAATTCTATTTAAATATCGGTTTAATATGCTATCTATTAAGCCCATATTCAAATCTACTGGAAAACTTTATTTGAATGTAATAAATTTAATGAATTTTTTTTCTCGTTGGATATATACCGGGTGTCCCATTTTAATCTTACAGTTGATTTATTTCGAAAAATATTGCTCCGATCAAAAATTGAGTGGGATGAAACTTTTAGGGTTCAGAGGGGGACGTTTAAAATTTTTTTTTGTTTTGGTCCAAAATTTAAAATGGCGGCGTTAAGATGGCTGACATGTTTTTTAAAAATGGAAACATGATTTTTTTTCACCAAAATTTTTTTCAGATTAAATCTAACATCTTTTGTAGGAACACTTTTTTGATACAGCCCATAATAGAGGGTGTCCCATTTTAATCTTACAGCTGAATTATCTTGAAAAATACTGCTCCGATAAAAAATTGAGTCGAATGAAACTTTTAGGGTTCAGAAGGGGACGTTCAAAAAAAATTTTTGTTTTGGTCGAAAATTTAAAGGGGCGGTGTTAAGATGACCAAAAGGTTTTTCAAACAATGAAAACATGATTTTTTTTTTACCAAAAAATGTGTCAAGTCAAAACTAACAACTTTTGTTGGAACATTTTTTTTATTCAGTCCATAAGAGATCACCATTTTTTACTATTTTAGTATTATCTGGGATAACCATGATGGTGGAATGGTGGAATGGTGGAATCTTTGAACACCTTTAAGAAGATTTCAGAAAACACTCACGAGGAGGATTGAGAAGACCTCCTCGGCTTCGTCATTATGCTGCATAACGCTGAAATAGTCAAAAATGGTGATCTTGTCTAAAATATCCGGGCTATAAAAAAAATATTCTTAGAAAAGATGTTGGATTTGATCTGAAAAATTTTTTAGTCAAAAAAAATCATGTTTTCATTTAAAAAAAACATGTCAGCCATCTTAACGGCGCTATTTTGAATTTTGGATCAAAACAAAAAATTTTTTTGAACGTCCCCTTCTGAATCCCAAAAGTTTCATCCCACTCAATTTTTCATCGGAGCAGTATTTTTCAAGATAATTCAGCTGTAAGATTAAAATGGGACACCCTCTATTGTGGGCTGTATCAAAAAAATGTTCTTACAAAAGATGTTAGATTTAATCTGAAAAAAATTTTGGTGAAAAAAAAATCATGTTTCCATTTTAAAAAAACATGTCAGCCATCTTAACGCCGCCATTTTAAATTTTGGACCAAAACAAAAAAAAATTTTAAACGTCCCCCTCTGAACCCTAAAAGTTTCAGCCGACTCAATTTTTGATCAGAGCAATATTTTTCGAAATAAATCAACTGTAAGATTAAAATGGGACACCCGGTATAATTATATACCCCATACTGAATTCAACGAAAATCCCGTGAGCATGAAATTTTGTGAAATTTTAAGCTTTGCAAGAAAATTGAATCATTATGTTATAGTTATTCTTTCATAAAAGACTCTGGAAAGCTTTCTCTGCATTAAGGATTCAAATTGTTTTTTCATGAACATGACAAGTTATTTTTATACCTGCTTGGATGAGAGACATATGCATTCCGCGGGACACGGAATTCCACTCTCAGCTGAAGTGGTATTTCCTTCTTGTATGGAAGTGAGCCATAAGCTCGCCTCTCTGAAGCATATTAACAGGAAGAAGCTCGAAATCTGTTGGAAAAATTAAGTTCTGAAGATATTAAACGATATCAATATTTTTGGTGTTAGGAAGATTAAGGAACAATTGAAAAATACATCGTTTGATTTATTCATTGTAAAGAATTTTTAGTCGAATTAATCGAAACATGTGAATTATTTGAATAAATTTTAATTTTAACTATAGTAAGATTGTTGAATTCGGAGGGTGGGGTTCAAAATAGCGAATTTTAAAAAATAGAACACCTAATGTTCCGAATTTTCACAAATGCGAACGGAAAATTAACGAAAAACGCATTCTTCGAAATTCGAATTGCCAACAGACTACTATGACGAATAATCATTTCATCGACGACAGTTTTTTTCGAAAGGGCATTTATTCGAAAATACATATTCAGACAGCCTGCAGTTCGAATGGACAATATATTGATTGTACTGATATAGAAGGTAGATATTATCGAAATAGGAAAAGATGAACAATTACCTTCTCGAAAAGGCAGTATATAGAAAAGAAATTCATCGAAATAAAATATTTCGAATGAGTTAAAAAGTAGATGCACAGAATAGCGAAAGTCCAAAATAGCGAACTGCCAGCTTGATTCGTGAATAGTGTGAATAGCTTGAATAGTGACTGCCAGCTTCATTCGTGATCTGAATAATAGTCATTAAGGGGTAACACCACTGCAGAATTTTCAAAAAATGCATTTTTTTATTCTCTTAAAAGATTCTTTTTTAAACCTTCTAAAAAATAACGTAAAAAGTCAGATCTCTTAAAAAAATTGTAAAAAAGAATTTTCTACGAGTAAAATTTTTCATTTTATAAGTTTTCGCTATTCTGACCGTTCGTGCTTTTGGCTTTTCGCCATTTCGATTGATCGAACTTTTAGGATTTCGTTTTTATGTATTCGAAATTGTAAACAGTCATAATATTGGCCATTCGAAAATACGTGTCTCGAGTTTTTTGAGTGTTCGTTATACCGATTATTCGCTACCGAATTTCGCTATTTCGGTCCTCGGAAATATTCATCGTTCGCTATTTTGAACCCCACCCAATTCGGATTGAGAGAAATGCTGAGATTAACCAACAGTATCAATCCTGACGAATCCTTATAAATGTTGTTTGAATCAAGTGAACACTGTTTTGACCAAATAAACTTCGTTGAATTCATGCAAACCAGGGATCGGCAAAAAAAATTATTATTATTATTTTTTTAATTAATACAAAAATAAGAATCAGATAATGTGAAATATTAAATAGTGTAGAAATTAATAATTCTTGAAATAGTATTACAAATTACTTGAAAATCAAAAATTCGAAAACAAATATTTTTAATTAACCGAGACGAAAAAATTATAAAAAAAATATTTCTAACTGACTGGAAAATTGCTAATTAGACAAAAAATATTTCTAATTGACTCAGAAAAAAAAATTAGAGAAAAACAATTTCTAATTGACGAGAAAATCGCTAATTAGAAAAAAAATTCTAATTGACCAAAAAATAACTAATTGGAAAAAAAAAAATTCTAATTGACCCAGAAAAAAAAATTAGAGAAAAAAATATTTCTAATTGACCAGAAAATCGCTAATTAGAAAAAAAAATCTAATTGACCCAGAAAAAAAAATTATAGAAAAAAATATTTCTAATTGACCAGAAAATCGCTAATTAGAAAAAAAAATATAATTGACCAAAAGATTGCTAATTAGAAAAAAAATATTTCTAATTGACCAGAAAGAAGTTAATTAGGAGAAAAAAATGCTAATTGACCGAGAAAAAAAAATTACAAAAAATATTTCTAATTGACCAAGGAGAAATAATTAGAAAAAAAAAATATTTCTAATTGACCAAGAAGAAAAAATTAGAAAAAAATATTTCTAATTGACCAAGAAGAAAAAATTAGAAAAAAATATTTCTAATTCAAAATATTTCGCCGCCGCCGCCACCCCCGTGTACAAGAGTCGAGGGGTCCGGTTTGGATTTGAGGTTGAGGTTTGTTGAGGTGAGTTGAGGTTATTTGAGGTTAGTCGAGGTAAGTCGAGGTCAGTTGAGGTTAGTTGCGGTTAGCTGAGGTTAGTCGAGGTTAGTTGAAGTTAGTTGAGGTTAGTTGAGATTAGTTGAGGTTATTTAAGGTTAGTCGTGGTTAGTTGAGGTTAGTTGAGGTTAGTTAAGGTTAGTTGAGGTTATTTAAGGTTAGTCGTGGTTAGTTGAGGTTAGTTAAGGTTAGTTGAAATTAATTGAGGTTAGTTCAGGTTAGTTGATGTTAGTTGAGGTTAGTTGAGGTTGGTTAAGGTTAGTTGAGGTTAGTTAAGGTTAGTTGAGGTTGGTTGAGGTTAGTTGCGGTTTGTGTGGGTTCGATAAGTTTAGTTGAGGTTGGTTAAGGTTAGTTGAGGTTAGTTAAGGTTAGTTGAGGTTAGTTAACGTTAGTTAAAGTCAATTGAGGTTAGTTCAGGTTAGTTGATGTTAGTTGAGGTTGGTCAAGGTTAGTTGAGGTTGGTTGAGGCTAGTTGAAGTTAATAAAGGTTAGTTGAGGTTGTTTAGGTTAGTTGAGGTAAGTTTAGGTTAGTTGAGGTTAGTTGAGGTTAGTTGAGGTTAGTTGAGGTTAGTTGCGGTTAGTTGAGGTTAGTCGGGGTTAGTTGCGGTTTGTTTGGGTTAGTCGAGTTTGGTTGAGGTTAGTTAAGGTTAGTTGAGGTTTATGCAGGTCAGTTGAAGTTAATTGAGATCAGTTCAGGTTAGTTAATGTTAGTTGAGGTTAGTCGAGGTTAGTCAAGGTTGGTTAAGGTCATTGAGGTCAGTTGGGGTTAGTCAAGGTGAGTCGAGGTTAGTTGCAGTTTGTTTGGGTTAGTCGAGGTTAGTTGAGTTAAGTTAAGGTTACTTGAAGTTAATTGAGGTTAGTTCAGGTTGGTTGATGTAAGTTCAGCTTAGTTGATGTTAGTTAAGGTTGGTTAAGGTTGGTTGAGGTTAGTAGAGGTTGGTCAAGGTTAGTTGAGGTTACTTGTGGGTAGTTGAGATTAGTTGCCGTAAGTTGCAGTTAGTTTAGGTTGGTTGTGGTTAGTTGAGGTTAGTTGAGGTTAGTTGAGGTTAGTTGAGGTTAGTTGAGGTGAGTAAAGGTTAATCAAGGTTATTTAAGGTTAGTTAAGGTCAGTTGAGGTTTGTTAAGGTTAGTTAAGGTTAGTCGGGACTTGTTAAGGTTTATTGAGGTTTGGGTTTGGTGACTGTGTGACGCAAGGGCGCGTAGTGCCCGAGCCCCAGTACATATAAATATATACTAGGGTTCGTAGAGCTTGGGAGCTACGCGCTTTCACGTCACACATTCACTAAACCCAAATCTTAATGAAGCTCAATAAATCTCAACTAACTGCAACTTACCTCAACTAAGCGCAACTAACCTGGACTAACCTCGACTCACCTCAACTGACATCGACTAACTCTAACTAAATGCAACTCACCTCGACTGAACTTGACTAACCTCAACGAACCTTAAGTAACATCGACAAGCCTGGACTAACCTCAACTAACCTCAACTAACCGCAACTAACCCCAACTAACCTCAACTAACCGCAACTAACCTTGACTAATCTCGATCAACCTCTACGGACCTTAACTAGCCTCGACTAGCCTCGACTAACCTCGACTGACCTTGACTAACCTCAACTTACCGCAACCAACCTCAACTAACCTTAACTAACCTCAACAAACTTCAACCAACATCAACTAACCTGAACTAACCTGAACATATTACCTTAACCAACCTCAATCTTTAATCCAAACAGGATCCCTTGACTCTTGTACACAGGGGCGGCGGCGGCGGCGGTGAAATATTTATATAATATGGAGAGATATATACATTTTTTTTCATCACTCACTACATTGTAATGGGTAATGGAAATTTTTTCCATTACACACTACGTTGTAATCGGCAATAAAAAATGGTAATGCATTACAAAAAGTATTGCATTACTTGCAACCCTGGTTAGTTAGAAATATTTTTCTTCTAATTAGCAATTTACCAGTCAATTAGAAACATTTTTTTTCTAAGTAGCAATTTTCCAACCAATTAGAAATATTTTTTTTTTCTAATTGGCTATTTTTTTATCAATTAGAAATATTTTTTTCTAATTAGCAATTGTCTAGTCAATTAGAAATTTTTTTTTTGCAATTAGCAATTTTCCAACCAATTAGAAATATGTTTTCTTCTAATTGGCTATTTTCTGGTTGATTAGAAATATTTTTTTTCTAATTAGCAATTTTCTAGTCAATTAGAAATATTTTTTTTCCAATTTGCTATTTCCTGGTGAATTAGAAATATATATATTTTTAATATTAAATCTCGGTTAATTAGCAATATTCATATCTTAAATTGAAATTTGTTGTTTATTACCATTATTCTTCTAAGTTATTACTAATTTTTTCTATTAATTAGCATTGTTTCGATGGAAAATATTATTTAAAAAAAAATCTAGTAATTTTATCAAAAAATGTGCGAAAACATATTAATAGTGCCGATCCCTGATGCAAACGTTTACAAATTCAAACGCCTGTTACTTAAAAAAAGCAATTGTCTATAGTAAAATTTCCATATGCGTTATTAGTTTTTGCCTGTTAGATGCCGAGTGATTCCTTTAATTTGATACGATTGCCTTTTAAAAATTGTCTCTATCTATAAACTGGTCACGTCATATTTATTGCAAACAACGAATTCAGAGTATATTTGAGAATTCATTATCGATTTGGAATAATTTTTTGTCGGCATAAGCATTCATTTATTTTTTATTTTTTTGAGAGAATATTCGTTGAGGACTAGTCCACTTTACAAGGGCAAAAAAAAGCAAAATTTTAAGATTTTTTTTTAGCTTCTGCATTAGATATAGCTATAAAACTGTTTTTATAACATTGTGTCATCCTTCGAAAATACAAAAAAAAAGTATTTTTTATTTTGAATCTTTAAATAATTTATAGAAGGCGCCAAAGTCGAAAATGTCTTATCCCATGGCCGACAGTTAATCTCAGATTGGCAAGTCTGAAACAAAAAAATATAACAGCATTTTGAAAAGGAAGGATTGTTACACAACAATTTACCACCGTTAACAAAAATTCGATTTAAAAAAATGGCGGTCTTGAGAAATGAAAAAGAAAAATTTTTTACAATTGATTCCAAACATCCGCCATTTTTTTGCAATCGATTTTTCATTAACGGTGATAAATTGTTGTGTAAGTAACCTTCCTTTTTAGAATGCTTTGTGATTTTTTTGTTTCAGACTTGCCAATCCTGAGATTAACTGTCGGCCATGGGACAAGACATTTTCGAAAACCAAACTTTGGCGCCTTCTATAAATTATTCAAAGAATAAAAATAATAAATATATTTTTTTTTTTAATATTTTGGAAGGATGAAACAAGGCTGTAAACACAATTTTATAGCCATGTCTGATGAAGGAGCTGAGAAGAAAAATCTTAAAAATTTGCTTATTTCTGGACTTCTAGAGTAGTCTAGTACCTTAAGAAGGAAAAAACATTCGTCTCAAATAAATCGATGACAAATGAAATTTATTTTCTTCAAATAAACCTTCAATAATTTGAATTAATCTTCGTTCAGATAAACTTTTTAAAAAATCCTCTAAGAAAGGAATCAATTTTTCCAAAGAGTGCCCCTTCGTTCCCTTTACATACTTTATCTTATTAAAATAAATCATTATTTCTCACTCTGTGTAATTTCAATTATTCGGGAGCCAGGAGAATTTATTTCAATGTGACAAGCTTGCTTGGGGAGAAATTTTGTTCATTAATTAGGTCAAATTTTTTTTATACATTACAAAGATTTTATATGATCTGATACTCATTATTGATGTAAGACAGTTTTTTTTTCTTACTTTTGTCACTTGCAAGATTTTCTTCAATGTAAACAAAAAATTACTTCCATAGTGTATAAATTTTATTTAATCCGTTTAACGAATGAGTATAAAATTTATATTCGGATAACATGTCGTAAATTTAGGCACTCTTCATAGAAGACAAAAATTAATAAATTTTCTAATGCACACTGAGAAAAAAATTCATTTGAATGTACAAAATTTTAATCATATCAAACAAATCCGGCGGTCACGGGCGGTGAAACGAAAATTCTGGTAAAAACAACTAAATATGTAGTTGGCATGTGAAATCACTAATGGGTCTATTCAGCAATCATTTCGGAACATTCGAACGATCGTTAGTTTGTTTGATTACACTCTTATTTGGTAGAAGCATTTTATTTATTTGTTTTCGATCCTGCTTGATTAAAATACAGGATGAGGTGCTTCAAGAAACCGAGTGTACAGTTAGGGCGAAAAATTGATGCCTTCAGTAAATACAATATAAGTTGTAATGAAACACTTATTTCGTCCACTGAATTGATATTTACTTTCGTTCTCCGAAATGTAGAGTTCCCATGAATCCTAATCCGTTCGATTCAATTACATGAAGCCTTCAGTAAATACAATATATGTTTCAATGAAATACATATTTTGTCAACTGAATTGATATTTACTTTCGTTCTTCGAAATGTAGTGTTCTCATGAATTCCAATTCGTTCCCTTCAATTACATGATGCCTTCAGTCAATACCAAATACGTCTTAATGAACAATATACGTTTTAATGAATAAAATGTTTCAATGAACAATATATGTTTCAATGAGGCACATAATTTGTCAACTCAATTGATATTTACCTTCTCTTAACGAAAATTAGTGTCCCCATGAATGCTTATTCGTTCGATTCAATTACAGTTCGATTCAATTATTTATTTATCCCATATATTTATCAGTAGTTACGTTAAAAATTAGTCTCTTATTCGTGGTTGGTACTTTCTAAAGATAAAGCAAAATTAAAAAAAAACAAAATTTGAAGAAAAAAAAATGTGTCGCCACTGGGATTTGAACCCCGACCCTCTATTTTTACGCGTATTTTAGAATTGAACATGAATTGAATATTTAAAAAAAAGATCATTTAAAAATTAATCAATTTTTTTATCTGGTTAGTTTTCCTTGTATATAAGCGGACCGAAAAATATTTACCTGCCTAGTCTGAGATTTGAAGCCTACCTGCCTATCGAGCCTACCTAATGACCTAACACCAACGCGCGATCCACTACATTAGGGCCTACTTATGATATTCTGATGTATATATTGTATTTATGGAACATATGTCAGAAAAATATCTCCCTCCCAAAATGGTATTAACGATTCATTTTCATTGTGCAAAGAATATTTATTTTTGTTGTTCAACTCATCTTGCAAACGAGTTCATTATTTTAATAAAATTTGTGAAAAAATCGGTGTCCAATCAACAAAATGTGACATGTTAATCGAATCAAATCAGTTGACCACTCTACCTAATTTGAAAAAAGTGAATCATTTGATTGTTCCGAGCAATAATTGATTGTTATAAACATGACATACCTTCCAATCTATTTTCAGGAGCGTTTACACCATCTAGTCCTATCAAATAAAAGTTTTGTTGCAGTAAACACCAACGTGTGTTTGATAGGTCCGTAGATTAGACTATTAGACTATGAGAACCGAAAATCGCCTCATAAAATAGTGTAGTGACGAGAATAAAAATTTTGAGAAACGAAAGGTGTGTGACACTCTGTCAAATCATCAATGGGTTGGTCGAAACGATTACTTTGTTGGATAACTGCAATGAAACCAGAGAATATTCGGTAACTTCAAATCATTACGAATTTTGATCCAAATATTTTGCAAGCATGATTCAGTTGAATGTAGGTTTGATTAAGCTTTCCGTACTGCATAAAAGTAAATGGATTATACTACTTCGAGTAAAAAAAATGTAAAATTTTGATTGAACAATAGTTCAGCCGGGTGAACCTAATGAGTTGTTTAGAATTATTATAGGACGCGTACGATAATTCAAAGTTATGCAAAATTGGCTAAGTTGCGGGTGATGGACAAAATACTTAGTTGATTCTACTGAGAATTTATTAGACCAAGTAAATGTGAATCAAATCAACTGTCTACTCAGTTAGTCCAATGACATCTCGATTGGATCATCGAAATATTTCGTTTGCCAGTCGCAATCGTATATTCAATTAATTACCAGAGTCTAAATATAATGTGGTATGCAGTCACTAGTACGACATCTTTGACGTTGCTAAGAATCAAACAAATATTTGCTCCACATTTATGGTAAAATAAGCAAATAAATTTTCAGTGATAGAAGGTTTTCCCTGGTTGAGAATAATTGCATGTCCTCATGTCAGAAAAAGCGAATTATGCTTATGCGGATTATAAGTTATGTTGTTCATACAAACACATTTGTTTGATTTAGATCACCGTACGATTGATACAAATAAATAATTCCACATAAATGATTTGGTTCATCCGATTGTACTATTGTTCAATCAAAATTGTACATTTGCTTGGCTCGAAGGAGTAAAATTCATTCACTTTGATGCTGTACGAAAAACTTACACAAGCCTTCCTTCAATTGGATCATGTTTGCAACCATTTAGGTCCAAATTCATATTGATTCGGAGTTACCAAATATTCTGTCATTTCATTACAGTTATTCAACAAAATAATGGCTTCGACTAACACATTAATCATTTGACAGAATTTCATATGTATTTCGTTTAACAAAAATTTTTTTGAGGTCACTACACTATTTTCTGACACGATTTTCGTTTCCCGTAGTCTAATCTACGAACCTGTCAAATAAATATTGGTGTTCATTACAACACAACTTTTACTTGATAGGACTGGGATGGTATAACCGCTGCTGAAAATCAATTCAAATGTACATCATGTTTGTAACAATGAATTATTGCTTGCAGTAATCAAATGATTTAGTTGCTTCAAATCAGATAAAATGGTCAACAGATTTATTTCGATTAACATCTAATATTTTGTTGATTGGACTTCTACTTTGTCTTCAGCAACAATGTTTTGTTGAAATGACTAAATTTAACGTCAACACAATGCAATTGTTTGAATAAACAAATTTTTTTTCTCAGTGCATCAGGGTAAAAATTTCTAATGAATATTCAAGTCCATGATGTGTGTATTATAATGTATTGAGAAACGTGGCTGCTGCTTCTCGCCAAGTATTAAAAAAGAAAAAAACTTCAGCGGTAATATCGACTAAAAGCTGCTGCATTCTTATGTTCAATTTGAATTTCAATATAAACGCGATGCGTGTAAATTATACGGAGTGAGCAAGAGAGGGAGTACAAACATGATGCATAAACGTATGAATTGGACAGTTAATAAAAATTCTGATTTCTCTCTTTATTATGACTGTGGTACCTTTTATCTAAAAAATATATCCCCTACAGGTGGAGGTCTAAGAGAAAGATCTCTCGAAGATAATCGAATTTTCAGAAAAGCGTTTTGATGGGAAGGAATTCAGCTTTGTTTCTCTTTTTTAAAATACTAGGGTTATCCACCGCGCGCTGAAGCGCGCGTACAGGGTTTTATTTGCGCTGCAGCGCCCAAATTACAACATTCAAAACAATTGTCAAACTGTCAGGACACATCTGTCAAACTGACCGAACAATCACATCATAAATAAAACAGTGACAACAACCAACTTCAGGCGTTACTCACCAACTTTTTAGAAGAGGACTAGTGTCACCGCGCGCGCAAGCGCGCGCTTTTCTTTAATTCTTTTATAACTTTTTTAATCTGACACGATCGCGTCTCTAAATAAATTTAGCTCACACGATCCCGATCGAATGGGTTGCAATTGTTTCCTCCTCTTTTCTACGATCTGAAATACGCACATCGACACCCAAACAAAATACGTCTTTATAGCACCTTCAGAAATAACTCGCACTTCGAGATTTCGTGACAACTTTTTTTATGAGAGGATTTATTATGATTTTTTTCAACCCGGTATGCACTTTTGAACGTGACCGTTTTTCGACTTTTTTCGACCATCGCCAGGGTTGCCAGGGCTTCAGAGGGTAAAAAATAGTGAAATAGTGACTTGAATTCACATAAATAGTGAGTAAATAGTGACTTCAACGTTTAAATAGTGAGCAAATAGTGACCTTTTTCCAACTAATATAGAAACTTTTGTGAATGCTAGACGTATTTCTTTCACCATTTCAGAGCTCATTTACAGTATTTACATGAGAAATTTGTAGGATATGGGAAGTAAATGAAGTTCAAGACAAATGTTACAATAAAAGGATAAGAATTTTTATTAAGACTAATAGTAAAGTAATTTGTACTTTGGTCTTTAGGGCCTATAGATATATTCTGTACTTAAAAAATAACATCACATTAAAATTTTTATCTAGCTTTCAAAGCTAGGCTTTGGAAAACATCACTTTTCAGTCATGAAGTCAATGAATGCTTCAATAAAAGAATATCGATTAAGATTAAAGTAATTTGTACTTTGAACTTTGAACATTATGGCCTATAGCTCTGTACTTAAAAGTAAAATCACATTGCAAATTTTACCTATTTTTCGAAGCTAAGCTTTGAAAAAAATCACATTTCAACTTATCAAATCTTAAAATTAAGGCAGAGGGGCCGGGTCAGGGTCGTCAGGATTTTCATGATCTTCGGGGCCCTTTCTTTTTTGGCCAGTGTGGTTTTGAAACAACTGTTCAAGCAACGTTGTTGTTTTCCTCTTTACTTTTTTCTGCAGTGGCGCACTTTCTTTGTGGTATCCTTCGGCCTTCTCTCTAATAGATTTCGCCTCTGCGAGCATTCCTTGAGTCACCTTTGCTGCCGTCATATCATTTTTCTTCAATGCAGCTTCAAGCTTTTTGGTTGCGTCTTCCAATAGTTGGTCAGCGGCTTTCCTCTGTTCTCTCTCGGCCTCCTGCTTCTCTTTGAGTTTTTTTTCGAGATTGGCGATTGTTTCTCTTTTTGCTCGTTGTTGCTGCTCATTCGCCTCCCTTTGACGGCATTCTTCTTTATCCTCAGCCTGTTTTCTAGCTCGTGCCACTTCTTCATCGCGCTGCTTTTGCATGTATTCTTCGTACTTCCGATACGCGCTGCGACCAGCTAACAGAAGCTTCCTTGACATGGGGACGAAATCTGGCCGATCGTCGTACATTTTAAGCCCATCTCGAACCCAGAGTTTCGCATTGAAGAGACGCTCCTTCATGCGGGCTTGATTCGGCTGCAGAGCAGCTGCTTTGACTCCGAGAAGCCTCTCTCGACATCGGCGTTACCATGGGCGATAGGCAAAGTAGCCTTTACTACTTTGGAAATGTTGGGAAACTTCGGCTCATTGTTAGGTCCAGTCATGGAAAATATTTGCCGCCAGTAATGGTCTATCCTCATGTCGGGGTCACAAGCAGGGACTTCAAGCTGCAGTAGTCTCCACTCGTCCATCAGAAAGTCTTCGTCGACATCCACGTCGACGCGCAGCATTTTGTAAACAAGGGCGATACTGCGTGGGCTACCGTGATCCTGGATGTGATCAGGCTGAAGGCATCTCAAGTGTTTCCCATCAGGACATTTCCCTAACACCGACTTCTTGAGCAAGTGCAAGCTTGGTAGTGTTTCTGAGCACCCAACTTGAACTGAAGAATGTCTACTTCCTTACAGTGGTTCAAAAATGTTGCAGCCCTTTCACCACAGTCCACCTGCTTCAGAGGAACCAAGTTGTCCTTATTTGTGAAAAACTCTTCTTTGAGGCAGTTTCTACTAGTAGATACCAGCTCAGTTTTGCAGAAGCGCCCGAGAAGTAAAATATACAGAGAGCACAACTCATCATACAGCAAGTGAATCATAGGCTCTGACTTTTGAAACAATTTTGAAAATTTTTCAAAAAGTTTGGCAGACTGAATAACAAATGCTATTTTCGCAGGAAAGACAGGATCTTTCAAGGCTGTTTTAATACAATTGTATCTCTGGGATTCTCTGATTTTCTTATGGCTGTCAGAAGAACTCTTGGGAAAGACAGTCAGAAAATAATGCAGCAAGGCTGGCCACTGCTCTAAATTTCTCTCTGCTGAATCTGAAAGGGTAAGCCATCGACTTTTTACATGAAGTATAAAGTCATGAAGAGGGACTTCCTCTAGCAATTGAGACTTTTCATACTCTTCAAACCTACTGGGAAAACCATCAAAGTTGTTATACACCGCAGTAACAAAGTCTGACACGTCTTCACCAATCTCTTCAAGACCAGAAATAAAAGAATTATGCATAATGTGCAGGTTGCACGTCCCCGCATCGAGGAGGCCCTTGCTCCTACAATCCTTGACTTTCCATTGACTAGCCTGAATACAGTTTTATTAACATTTGGTCCATCACTTGAGAGCATGAGAAACCTATGAAGGCCCAAAGAAGCTCGTTCCAGGGCTGCCATTACGTGGCCTGTCAATATTATACCGGTTGCAGATCCAATGAAAACTGTTTCAAGATGACGATCAACTACTGCATTAGTTTTTTCAGACCAATACCTAATCCGAAATTGCAGTTCTTTCACCTTTTTGTTGTTGACTTCCTCATCAAAACACAAAGTAAAACCAAGTGCCACGTGAACATCTTGTAACATTTCATCATGAAAAAAGGGGCCCAAGGCATCAGGTAATAAAATACGTCACTTTGGTTCTTCCCAAAGACATATCTTTCGCCACATTGCTGTCATTAAACATACTCCGAAATAAAGGGACCACGTTCTCGCAC
The DNA here is from genome assembly GCA_946863875.1 of Alloplasta piceator. Lineage (NCBI taxonomy): Eukaryota > Metazoa > Arthropoda > Insecta > Hymenoptera > Ichneumonidae > Alloplasta > Alloplasta piceator. The sequence continues at coordinate 40,368,985 of OX333072.1, read as the reverse complement.
GCGTTACATGAGAAAGCCGACTGGACGCACTTCATAGCCCATTGGAGCTAAGCGGCCACGGCACCGCATTTCTTTGGAAATAGTTGAATCGTAGCAGTCTCTCCTTCAGCTTTAGCACCAGCAGAATTCCCTGGGGTCCCTGCAGTTACATTTCTTGCAGTTGCAGATAGAATCTAAAAAATATATATATAATTGAAGTACGGCCTAAGCTCAGCAACTACAAACCAAAATTAAGGTGAATCTTCTTTACAAGGCCAAAAAAGCAAATTTTGATGATTTTTTTTCTCAGCTCCTTTATCAGATATGGCTACAAAACTTTTTTTACAACATTGTTTCATCCTTCGAAAATACAAAAAAAAAAAAATATTAATTTTGATTCTTTGAATAATTTATGCAAGGCGCCAAAATCGAAAAGGCCTTTTACGGTTTCCCATGACCGACAGTTAATCTCAGGATTGGCAGGTCTGACCGAATAAAATGAAAAAGCACTTTAAAGAGGGAGGTTTCTTACACAACTGTTTACCATCGTTAGGAAAAAATCGATTAAGAAAAATAGCGGATGTTTGAAATGTGAAAATGAACAGTTACATTTTTTACAATTTATATCAAACATCTGGCATTTTTAAAAAATTGTTTTTTTCATTAATGGTGGTAAATCGTTGTGTAAGAAACATTCCTCTTTAAAATGTTTTTTTGGTTTTTTTTTGTTTCAGACTAGCCAATCCTGAGATTAACTGTCGGTCATGGGACCAGGGACAACGATTTTCGAAGAATCGACTTGGCGTCTTCTATAAATTATTCAAAGAATGAAAATAAAAATATTTCTTTGTCCTTTCGAAGGATGAAACAATGTTGTAAAAACAGTTTTACAGCCATATCTGATAAGAGCCGAGAAAAAAAATCTTAAAGATTTCATTTTTTTGGCCTTCCGAAGTAGACTATTATTAAAAACCAGTAATTCAGAGAAAGCAGAAATCATTTTCAACGTAAAAAAAGCGATTTAAAACAAAAATTATAACTCAAAGAAAATATAATTTATTATTTTATTTTATAAGATCAAGTGCAAACAAATATGTACCACACTTCATCAAAATTTTCTCACCCTGCCTTGAGTTGTTTGCAGACTCAGTTGCAGAGGGTCTAGTTTGCTGCGGGCATTCTTCTTGTGTTTTTCAGTTTCAGCATGCTGGATCACTGCCTGAAAGCATTTCCGTTTGGTGTTGATCGAAGTACAGCAGATGTTGCAAAATAAGTAGTCCTGGTCATTGTCTTTGGTTGAACACCACTTATTGACACGGCGGCCGCTGGTGTCAGTGCTTTTCAACCATTTCTCTATGACGATATGCCGTGACATAGCAATGCACGAACTGTAACAGTAAAATAATTATTTTAAACGGTCCGGGATATGCACGTTAACGATAGTTCCGATACCAGCTAGGAGCAACAGTCAATAACATTCAATTGGCCGGTGACAAACTGAGACTGTTGGTAAAAAGTTGACAAGTTAACCTCTAATTTAGTCTCAACATGGTTCACTCGTTGACGAGACATTCACGACTCACAGCATGAAAACGTACCAACGAATGTTATTGAGGAAAACCGCTTTTACGCTCAGTATAGGTTTAACAAAAAAAATCATTTTTTCACTTACGTGGCGTCACAGAAGCACAAATTAACAACGGCACCGCACAACCACTCCCGGCAAAACACGAAGTCCTCGCGCACCGGCTTGTCGCACACACAAGCACACACCACTGTCGCTGCCGCGTACGCCGCCGGCCCCTCCCCATTCGTTCTTGTAAGAACGAATGGGGAGGGGCCGCGGAAATTTTGGCGCAATATTTGAATCGCCGAGTAAGAGAATCCGGTATGTAACTGAACACCAATATCTCAGAACACGATAAAACAGTGAATACTAACTACTTCTGAGCTAGTGAGCTCTGAAATAGTGAAAATAGTGACCAAATTACGAAAATAGTGAAAAAAGTGACTAGATTTTAAAATAGTGGAAAATAGTGAAAATAGTGAGTCACTGGCAACCCTGACCATCGCGAATTGGGCGCGTAACTTAAGGACATTTCTTTTCATCTTTTTTAGCTACGGTAACTTTGAAAGGGCTAGCAGACACTCCAGTTTTGTTTTTTTTTTTAAATTTTCGTACGATTTTTTCTCGCAAAGTTATTTCACTTTTGGCTAAAAAATACAAATTTTGAAAGATGCAGCGTAGCTCAAGAACTGTAGAGTTTTAGAGAAAATGTCAAGTATGAAAAAAGTAGCGCAGGTATATACGGAATCGCGTGGAATTATCTCAGAATATTCTCATGAATTTTTTTTTAACTATTTTCGCTCGAAAAACTCTGATGATGACGTTGAAGCGAAAATTTCTGATTGAAATTTCCGTACTTCGTGATATAATAAAAATCTCAAAAAATTTAAAAACATTCGGCATGCTATAACCAAAAATTATCAATAACAGTATTGCCCAAGAGTCATTAACAAATTGTTTAAACACTTGTTTAAACAATTTATTAAACAATGATGAACAATGATCAATAATAATTATTGATCATTGTTGCTTATACCATTCCAAACGTTGCTGAATTTTATCAGATTTTTATTGTATCACAAAGAACGGAAATTTCAATCAGACACAATTTTTCGCTCGGACGTCATCATCAGAGTTTCGAGCGAAAAAAGTAAAAAAAAAAAAAATTCATGAGACAATTCTGATATAATTCCAGGTGATTTCGTGTATACGTATGCAACTTTTTGCATACTTGGCATTTTCTCTTAAATTCTATAGTTTTTGTGTTACGTTGCATCTTTCAAAATTTGTCTTTTTTACGTTAGCCAAAAGAAAAATAATTTTGCGAGGAAAAATCGTACGAAAATTTAAAAAAAAGAATGAAAATGCAGGGTCTGCTAACCCTTTCAGTTGGACCGTAGATAAAAATCCCAAAACAATGTCACGTTCAAAAGTGCATGCCGGGTCGAAAATAAATCATAAAAAATATTTACAAAAAGGGAAACAAAGCTGAATTGCTTTCCGTCAAAACCCTTCTTTTGTATGGAGCTATGCAAATTCTAGGGCGGCAAGAAATATCGACAGGTGTATCCAAAGTTTTAAGCGGGGGTGTACGTGTAAAACAAATTTGTCGTATGAAAATTTAGCAATTCTTTAAAAATGCATTTATTTATAAATTCAACGTGGATGCAGCAGTAGTAAAAAAATCGGTAAGACCTCCACCTGAGCAAGGAAAAAGTACAACAAATTTCGATAATAAGAGCAATCGGAAAATTGCGCCTTGAGTCGTGAATTTGATACCAAAAACTAAATGGAGAATTGACTGCAAATAGTTTAGGATGGATAAAAAACTTTGTACCATCCAAACGATTTAAACAAAGTTTTTGCAACATTTTAATATGAATGCGGGTGTATAGTTCGAAAAAAGTTGTACAATGCTCACGTTTTCGAAAAACATTTTTTAGGGGAGAGGTACTATTATATATGACATGTGCTCCGAATCCATTACGAACACAACGTTCTTCCGCGTTTATGACGTCAGGAAAAATTTCAATGCCGTACGTGTGACGCAAATATAGAGCACACACATGCACGTAGTTGCATGCTCTTTTCTATACATATCCATCCATTATTAGAAGACCGAGAATTTTCATACCTGCGCTCCGCGATACATCAATCTCGTTATTTTTACGGCGCATGCCTCGGCATCCGGATATAGGCGTCGACGGGGCTATTTCCTCGTTCTCCCCGCGGCTTTATATACACATGTGCATATACGTGCAATATCAAGAAACTTGCACCGTCACCTCTCGTAGTGTGTCACTGGGACGTCAGCCCTCACTCGTTTACGCAAGATGCTCGAATATTTGGTAATGAAGAAAAAAACGGAAGCAAAAAAGTCCCACTTTAAGTATGTCTTTATACACTCGATTTACCGAGGCATGAGAATTTCAGGGCTCCGGTTATCACGTATCTCATCTCCCAGGATCGGACCTCTATCCTTTAACGAATATCGTACTCTTCCACTAGATTCAAATCAACGCGAAACTTCGTCTTTTAAAAAATTCCTTCTGGAACTCTTTTTCTTACATGTACATGGATTATTTTGGGCTCATCTATCTATCGTTTTTATTGCTTTGTTGTGTTCTTTTTTAAGAATTGATTTATCGTTCGTTGGTCGAAGGAGGGAAAAGAAAATTAACGCATAATCCACCGGTGGTTTTTCCACGTCATCGGATGGATTACAAGCGCGACGAGACTACGATAGAGAGATAGTGAATATCGGTGGTGCGATTTTAACAGCCCACGAACGATTCCAACTGCGCCTTCGTATTCGGCTGGCTATATAACCCCCGGGCCTGGCTCTACCATCCCCTTACCCGCATTACCTCTCTCGATTCCGTCTCTAACGTTCATCCTTCTTGGTCTCATGGTCCCTGGACATACAGTCGTTGTATACTCTCTCTCGCTCTCTCTCGTACTCTTCGCGAGTCCTGTATATATTCCCGTACAGGCACGAAGAGAGGGTGCGCAGGTTGTGCGCAAACTCATAATTATTCTCCCCGTTCGCGTGCCACTCGCCCGCTTCCCTCTGCTTCTTCGCGTCGTCGTCCTTCTTCCTCCTCCCCCTCATCACATCCTCGCAGCTTTTGGTGCTGTGTGCGCTCTTGCTGCTGATGCGATGCCGGGGGGTTGCAAGGCACGTACGCGCAAAGAGACAAGCTGTGTGGGGTAGATAGTGGATCGTATCGAATCTCACTGCTCTCTCTCCTCAGTATCACCGCTATATTGACGTCTGGTTATCAAAAAGGCGCAACAGGCATGGATTTTACTCCTACAAGAAAAGTTGTTTGGATCCTTTTTATTTCCAAGCATTCAATGTTTATAAACCTATATCATCGACTTGGGTGCATCCTCCTGATCTCCATATGCTCAATTCATTTCTCTCGCTCTCTCTGTCTCTCTCTACTCCTTACCTTTAAACTCTCTTCATCGTTATGGCCCTCTTCGTACAGCTTTGTGCACTGCACGGCTCCTACCTTTCTCTCTCGTTACTATTTTCCACGTGATTCGTCAGAGTTAGCAAGAGAAGGAGAGAGAGAGGGCAGAGAAACGACGAAATTCTGCCCAGGAGTCGCACGTAGTAAAAATCTCTGTTTCTTATGTACATACTGCGGGAGTACAAGACTCTGAACAAAAGTCAAGCCACAAAATTCACTTCAGCGTTGTACGTGGCAACGTAGAATAAATATACGAATTTTTTAATCACCCCCACTCGCTAGAGTAATACATAATATATACATCAGACAAAATCAAACGCTGTTTTGTTTTCCATCCGCTTTGATGATTATAGTTTTTACTATAATATTGAACACCGTCAAATGAGAGCTATGTCCAATTATTTTTAGAGGTAACCATTGCGTTATTTCTAAAAAAAATGGGGGTGATTAAAAAATTCGTATATTTATTCGACGTTGCCACGTACAACGCTGAAGTGAATTTTGTCGCTTGACTTTTGTTCAGAGTCTTGTAACTTCCGCAGTATGTACATAGGAAACAGAGAGATTTTTACTACGTGCGACTCCTGGGCAGAATTTCGCCTTTTCTCTGCCCTCTCTCTCCTTCTCTTGCTAACTCTGACGAGTCACGTGTCACATATAGAGGGTTGTGAGCCGGGTGCCAACCGAATGTGGAAAATAGTAACGAGAGTGAACGGTAGAAGCCGTGCAGTGCACAAAGCTGTATGAAGAGGGCCACAACGATGAAGAGAGTTTGAAGGTGAGGAGTAGAGAGCGAGAGAGATGAATTGAGCATATAGAAATCAAGAGGATGCACTCAAGTCGATGATATATAGGTATATGAATACAGTGAATGCTTTTATAGTATAGATTTGTGTTAATAAAGTTATTTTAAGTTTTTATTACATCATAAGTGTTGATCTAATTTGAGGCTGAGTTAATCGATACGAGTACGAACAATAAAGCAGATTTAAATACACGTATTGAGTATTATGTATTCGTATTATAACCGTCCCTGGTATAGGGGTTGGTTGTGACAGAGACAGACCTTTTCTAAAACTGCTCCTGTGTGCTCCAAACTCATTGCAGCTTGTCTATTCGCCATTTATCAATACAAGGAAAATCGTTGTCTATCGCCTGGATATCAAAAACTATTATTCTGTGTAATAATATGTATGTGCACTGTCTCTTTTGATGGTTGTGAGCCATTTTTCAAATCGACGGGGACATTTCGGGTTACACGTTTTCCGAGATAGGCATCATTATGAGGGAACATTAGGTAGGGGAGATTGGGTACGGTTGTAAAATTTTGCTTTGATCGCTCATAGTATCAATATTATCCTAATGAGGGCTGAATAAAATGTTGAACATTTGAGCGCATACATCTGTCTTGAAATATATACTATAATTTTAGGCCCAGGTACATTCATTTTCACACTGAAGCAGTTTTAGAAAAGGCTGTCTTTGTCACAACCGACCCCTATACCAGGGACGGTTGTAACACGAATACATAATACTCAATACGTGTATTGACATCTGCTTTATTGTTCGTACTCATATAAATTGACTCAGCCTCAAATTAGATCAACACTTATGATGTAATAAAAACTTAAAATAACTTCATCACCACAAATAAAAGTATTTAACATGAAATTAAAGCATTTCTTCTTTAAAAAAAGTTAACAGGAACTAAACAGCTTAGGAATTATAAGATCCTGTTTTATTGTCCATACTCGGATCCATTTACTCAGTGTCAAATCAAATGAATCAATCAATACTTATCAATACTTACTTGTGATATAACCGTACCCGCCCCACAGTGGGGAATTTTCACAAAAACGTTGCCATAAGTCAGGGTTTTACCGGAATTTTATCAAATTTGGTATACTAATGTTTTTGAGGTCGCTGATTACGAATTTGATATTAGAATTTATAAAAACAAAATGGCCGCTTCAATATGGCCGATAAAAACATAAAATTCGTAAAAAAATCGATTGTAAATATACATTCCCAACGTTTTCGGGATCGCCAATTACGAATCTGATCTCAGAATTTATAAAAACAAAATGGCGGCTTTAATATGGCTGACGAAAACATAAAACTCGTAAAAAATTCTATTGAAAATGTATTTTTCCAATGTTTTCGGGATCGCTGGCTACGAATCTGATATCAGAATTTATAAAAACGAAATGGCGGCTTTAATATGGCTGATAAAAACATAAAATTCGTAAAAAAATCGATTGTAAATGTACTTTTCTAACGTTTTTGGGATTGCTGATTACGAATCTGATATCAGAATTTATACAAACAAAATGGCGACCAATATGGCTGATAAGAACATAAAATTCATATAAAAATCGGTTGCAAATGTACTTTTTCAACGTTTTCGGGATCGCTAATTACGAATCTGATCACAGAATTTATAAAAACAAAATGGCCGATGAAATGTGGTAAACAAAATCTTTATTATTACAAATGACATAAATTACGTGATTTTGATTCCTTTTAATGATTTGCGTCCGCAATACTGGGGCTCACAAGTAATGATATTGCCTCTGGCAACAGCTGGTTGCCAGAGAGCAGAGAGCCAGCGCGTCGCGTCGCTTCTTCTCGGAACACGCACACGCTCACAAAAAATGCTCTAGAGCACCCGTCGCATGCTTGCGCACTTTATGAGATACGCCATTTAAAAGCTTAGATTCTAAGCTACAATTTAAAAAAAAACGAAATTGGAATTGCTTGGAATTCTGTACTAAAAGCATGCGGAAAGTCAAAATTTATTTCCGAACGAAGGCCCTTTTTGAAACTACCCAGTGAACACGTTATGTTGCCGCAATGTAACATGGAAGTTACATGTAATGTTACAATGTTATCCCTATGTAACGTTGCTGTTATATAACATGCAAGTAACAATGTTATGTAATATTTGTTACATGTAGGTTACATAACTGCAATATAACTTTGTTACATTACAGCAATGTAACATATATTATATTGCGGCAATATAACTTTGTTACATTACAGTAACGTAGCATATGTTATATTGCGGCAAGATAACATGGAAGTTACATGTAATGTTACAATGTTATTCCTATGTAACGTTGCTGTTATATAACGTGCAAGTAACATGTTATGTAACATTTGTTACATGTAAGTTACATAACTGCTATATAACCTTGTTACATTACAGTAATGTAACATATGTTATATTGCGGCAATATACCATAGAAGTTACACGCTGTAAACATTTTACTACGAGGGGTCCGGAGTCGCGAAATTAAGTTATGAGGGATGACGTAAGTTATGAGGGGTCAGGTATTTTGGAATAAAGTTTTGAGAGTTCACATGACACTTATGAGGGGTCAGAGGCCCCCAAATTAAGTTATGAGAGGTCACAGTTCTTTCAAACATGTTTTGAGGGCTTAAATAACTTATGAGAGGTCAGAAGCTCTGAAATTAAGTTATGAAGGGTAACGTAAGTTATGAGGGTTCAGGTATTCTGGAATAAAGTTTAAATAACTTATGAGGGGTCAGGGGATTCGAATTCGCAAATAAAGAAACCAACTTTCATGGTTTATTGCTCATTCAAATGCATATACTATTATTATTTGATTATTATTATTATTATTATTATTATTATTATTATTATTATTATTATTATTATTATTATTATTATTATTATTATTATTATTATTTTACTACCATTGTTATACTATTATTTTTTCGGCAATCCAGCATTCATATATTATACAAGTAGAGAGAATTCATAAGTTGTTGGTAGCGTAATCGGTAGCGTGTTAGGTAGATAGGTAGGATGGTAGGTAGGGTCGAGGGTTCGATTCCCAGTCTCTGAGAAAAGTTAGATCAGACAATTCGTGCAGATTTTTTTTTTCTATGAATCTTTTTTGGGCCGGCAAACTATGCATATTAAATTATTCTGCAAGAGCTATATATTTTTAATAACATGTTTAACAACAATTAATTCTAGTTACGGTAACGTAACACAGTTACATAACTGTTACGTAACTGTTACATAACTGTTACGTTACTGTTATATAACTGTTACGTAACTGTTACATAACGTTACATAACTATTATGTAACAATGTTACATTGCTGAGTAGGAAATTGTAACTGACATGTAACTTACATGTAACGTCCATGTAATGTTACATGTTACAAACGGCAACATTGCCGTTACATTGCTGCAACATTACTGTGTCCACTGGGTATCGTTACATTAAATAAACATGGACAACAAATATTTTTTTTTCAATTGTAAAATAAGCAAAAATTTCTACATACCTTGAGGAACAGTATCCATTTTTAAAAAATGAACTATCACTTCACACTTTTGAGTTATATCCTTTCAAAGTTATATTCAATGAGAGAGCGATTTTGACGCACGCAACCGTCTCCGACGAGGGTCAACTTTGAACTGAAATATCTCAAGGACTATGAGGAATAAAAATATGGGACAGCGAGCATCTTGTGCAGAATTTAGTTCTTAACCAATCCCTCGGGTCATTATACCTGGATGGGAAAATTTGTCTTTCGACTTATGGCCACGTTTTCGTGAAAATTCCCCACCGTGCGCCCCCCTCTGGCGTAAAAAAAAATCATAGTGGCGCGAGAAAGAACCCAACACAAAAAGTAATCATTGTTATTTAATCAGTGATGTTGTGGAATAGAAGCCGATTCCACAACATCACTGATTCATCTACACTGCCGCATAAACTTTGACCGAATTGTTATTTAATCACACACATCTGACAAATGACCAGGAAAATACTCAATATTCTATCGATATAATTAAAAAAGTAATTCGACAAAGGTATCAAATAAAAATACTAACTTTTGATGACCAAAATACAATAGTGCCCCCTGCAAAAAAAAAATTCAGCACGTGATGGTTGATGCGATACTGTGGAATATGTTCGCACTGACAAGCCACGCATTTCTTCCCTTGCACTCCTCACCTCACCAATACAGCTGATAGTTTCTCGGATATTCGCTTTGTTACAATCGTAACCCGTTATAACCGTACACAGTCCAGAGTTGTAAATAACGCATAATTTTTATAATGCATTACTGCACTCAGAAAAAAATTAAAGTATTACCAACTCGGCGATGAGGTTGAGCAGTCATCGTTACGTCAATATTCATATAATGTTTAGTTAACCACCCGGTAGTTGATCCACAGAAAGTCATGCCAATTTGCTATATCTTAAAGTTGAATGTATTACGGATGATACAATTCTATTAATTTTTCAATGGAAATAATTTGTGTATATCAGGTTTTTGTTAAATATACTATCGTAATGGTAAATGTATTAACAGTCTATATTAAGTTAATGTATACTGACAACTATAAATTTTTCTTGAATTGTAATTCTTACAACAATGGAGTAGAAATTACTCCAAAAAATCACTGATCATACATTTATCACTACGATAGTCAAGTTAACAAAAACTTGATACACACAGATTATTTTCATTGAAAAATAATAATAGACTTACCTTTGAGCAAAATCGCACCTGCTTCAAATTGTCGTAGAACCACATGAATTTGTAATAGAATATTCTCCACTACAAATTATTTTTTTTTCCATTGTAATTTGTAATGGCGCACTCTTTCATTACACGCTATTTTTTTTATGTATAATGACACATGCATCCATTACACATTACTTTTATTATTTAAAATGAAACATGCATACATTACACATTACTTTTAATATTTGTAATGGAAAACTTATCCAATACACATTGTTTAAAGTAATGGGTAATTCATTACTTTTATATTATTCACAGAAAATATGTATTGATATATTATAAAACCATGTGAAAAGTTTCGAGCCGGTTGATGGGCTAGTTTTCAAGTTATAAGCGATCAAAGTTTACATGTGTTCTTATGCAAATTGAGATATTTATAAATGTATATTGATTAATCATCGAGAAAAAGTAGACAGAATTTTGAAAAAATCCAGTACTTTGAGAATGTATGGGTAAATATTTGCCAAAAATCGTACGTTAATTCAAGCACTCGTTTCGGAGAAATTTGGAAAAAATATACAAAATTAGGAAAACTGCTTTGAAGATCTTCAGTAGTAACGTGGCAACACCACACTCCATGGGCTTTATATGAGGTGATCCATGACACTTCCGGCAGCGAAAAAAAAATTCCACAAATAATTTTGATAAATCGGGTTACTTAATTGAAAAATATTCACCGAGTATCGAAATTTTTAAAAAATCTCTGACATTTTTTCTCGTTGATTACCATTGTTTAACATTTTTCCATTCAAATGGCTGTATTTTTAGCAGAATTTGACGTATTTACATTTGTAAAAAACGAAAATCTGCGTCTTTTTATGGCCTTCCAGAAAAAAGATTATTTAGATTTTATTGAGCAAGTTGAACGTCCGTTTCAGGGCAAAATACGAAAAAAAATTTCCTCAAGGACAGACACTCGTTATTTTATTTTAAAAATTTCCCCGAATTGTGAATACGAAAAACGGATTTTCGGTATTTTTTATATTATGGGATTCGCAATCGGTAATATGTAATTTTACCGATTTTATTAATAGCTTTTTTTCAGTTCGATATTTTTTTTCGTGTGTCCAGTTGCTTGACACGATTAAACGAGCATTGATTGACATTAATTTCCCTTTCAAAGAGGTTTCTGAACTCTCCCATTCTTCAGGTCATCTTTGAACGTGTCGGATTCATCACCACCTTACCTTCGGAAAACCTCAGGTGTTTGTCGAACTCGAGAGTTAACGCTCGAGGGACTTCCTCCTAGCCACCTACAGAAATGGAGCTTCTCGAATCTACCACGAGGTGGTTAGCTGTTCTATGTCGCTTGTCGCAAGCGAAAGTCATCTCGGAATCACATAAAAAGCGATCGTTTCACACCGATGGAGTGTTCTTCATTGTCTAAAGCGACATTTTCAATACTTGATGAAGATTCTCCACAGTTTCCAGTGGACATCTTGTTTGATCCACTGAATAAGTTTTTTGCAGCCAACTCCTGAATCTTGGAAACTTGAACTCCGTTTTCTCTCTTGAACTTTGGTCTCGCAACCGCAATTCACTAATGGTTGTCAAACATGTTCAATAGATGTGCAAACCCCTTTAGAATCCCTGGCGAAAAAGGCCATGTTGGAAAAGATCTGCGTTTTGTCTCTGCAGATCTGCGGGACAAATTTCCGCATTTGCCGAGCGATGCGATAATCTATAGTAGTTGTAGGAAAAAAGCAAGTCAGTTAAAGGAGGTCCCTAATCGAGATCATCCACTCCGTGCCGAAGTTCTCCTTGATTTATCTGACAATTCGAATGAAGTCGAAGAATCAGAAGTAAAACATTTTCACTTATTATCTCCGTCAACGTCTAGTGTACCTGCAAGCGTTTCAGATCATGAAGCGCAATGTGAATTGAGGAATAATCCTTCTAGCGAATTTACTAGATTGGAAGGGGACAGGGCGAAAAATAACAATGCGTCTCCAATATCACAATTGTTAACTTTTACCTCTAGTCTATCTTTCGAGGACGGTACTACTAGTTCCTCTGACTTTTGCCAGGAAAGCGACTTCGAGAAAACTCAGTCTTCCAAAAGCAACGTGCCAGCTTCATCGAGAGAGGCTGATTTGGAATCTATGTTGGATGGACTGAAAGAAAAGTTAAAAGATGAGTCTGCCTCTGATGCTGATCGTATCAGAATTTTGACAATTGCTCCCAAATTTTGGAGTGCCTGGAAAGTTGCAAAGGAATTCGGCGTTACCCGACATATGGCCACGAATGCGAAGAAGCTCAGGAATTGTAAAGGTGTACTAGCATCGCTGGTTCGACGACCAGGCAAAACATTGCCGAATGGGACGGTACAGGCGGTACGTGCCTTTTACGAAAATGACATGCTGACTTTTGCCTAGTATGAAAGATGTTATTTCCCTGAAAATCGATGGCAAAAAGCAGCTAGTGCAAACAACACTTGTACTGTGCAATTTAAATGAACTGTATCAGTCGTATAAAAGTGAACGTCCAGAGTCGATAGTTGGGTTCAGCAAGTTTGTAAAACTGCGTCCCAAGCACTGCGTATTGGTTGGTGCAAGTGGAACCCATTCTGTATGTGTATGCACATACTACCAAAATGTTAAATTATCCTGGATGCAATGAACATAGGTTGCCTGACCGAGAACTGGACATATCCAATGAAAAATGTTAAGGACTGCCTTAACATGATGATGTGCCAAAATCCAAGTCCCGCGTGTCATTTCAACGGGTGCCAGAAGTGACGAGGAATCCAAACTTTAGTTCAAAAGTTGATAGAAGTTCTCCATGATGCAATGATCGATCAGATCGAGTTCCGAGTTTGGTAGTCAACGGATAGATCAACGCCATAGACCGTCAAAGCTGCTGCTGTGGACTTTGTCAATGACCTGAGCAACCGCCTAGTAGTGCTAAGGCCTCATGATTTTATAGCCAAGCAACAGTCTGCATTTTGTGCTCATGTAAAAAATTATTTGGCAGAGGGTGAGTTTTTGGTACAGTGTGATTTTTCCGAAAATTATGCGTACGTAGTTCAAGACGCAGCCCAGTCGTTTCATTACAACAACGATCAGTGTACTGTACATCCTATTGTGTATTATTATAGAGAGGGTGAAGAAGTCTCATCATTTTGTCAGATAGTCTGCTTCATGACATATCAGCTGTTTACGTTATGCAAAAATTGTTGATAGAAAATCGTTATCAAATGGCCAACCTGTTGTTTCGGAAAGAAGACTTTGGTGTGATGGCGGAATAGCATTGTCATGCCACAGCTCACGATAAATCGGCGTGCGATGGAATCGGGGCTCTTCTTAAGAGAGGCGCTAGTCGTTCAAGTCTGCAGATAAGATCTGGTGAACCGATACTCACGCTGGAAGCTCTCTTTCGATGGGCAAAAGCGAACTTACATGCAACGGAAGTTTTGTTTTATGGAAAGGAAAGGCAGGACAAGGTAAAGAAAACGCTTCAACAAAGATTTGCGGCTGCTAAGGCTATCCCAGGCAAACAAAAAAGCCACATGGCTTCATTGCTAATCTAGACAAAACGCAACTTCTAAAGCGATACTCCGCTTCAAACGAGGGAAATCTTTTTCCAAGACGCACGTACACATGCACGCACACACGCGGGCGCGCGCGCACACACACAAAAGGCCCTTGTCAGGACCAAGGAATACCGATGCAGACAATCTCCATGTGGAGTATTCTGGGCAATGCAAATAGTTTGCAGCCAACACGCAAAATTCAGCGACGAAACTAAAGTACCAATAGAAAACTCTGTTTTTTTTCGTTTCTTTTTTCGTCCATTTATTATTAGGCAGTGGTGAAATGAAAGGGCTTCGGATATCGTAGTATCTCTTTACCCTCGATAGCTTTTTACATAAGTCTGGTATTATTCAAAAATATGTTCATATGAAAATGTCTGGTGTCATTCAAAAATATATCATATGTATTTCAAAAACCTGGTAAACATACAGCGCGTGCCCGACACTCTTCAATCGAATATTGTCACGGTATCATAATATTCCACCTCACATTCCATATTCCTTTCTCACGCCATCCATCCATACTTCATTTCCCTTATCAATCCTTTCTTATGCTCAAACCTCACACCTCAGCATAATCTCCCATATTGTCCTTGGTCCCACGGGCTCCGTTACGACGGCTCGTGGCCTCCCTCCACTCGCCTGGCCCCCTACTTCACCCCACTTCCAACTTCATACCTTCACTCTCTCCTAATCCCAAATTAGTTCATCTCCAACATCCTAACAACTCGGACCAGCTCCACCTTCCATCATCTTAACATCTATTATCATAACGTGCACTCTCTTCCTAATATTCAAACTTAACAAATTACTTATCAATAAACATTCGCTCGACCATTCACCAACTATAACCCAATTTGGTTTATTTATTATTAACCCGCTCGTCCGTCACATTTTGGCGTCAGAAGCGCGATCTCGAAAAGCTCACATAAGTGGCGAAAAAATGCGTGAAAAATTATTTCATCAAGTGACAAAGTGACGAAATAAAAAGAAAACAAAAACGAGAAAAGCAGTTCAACAAATTTAAAAGTGAAAGTGACAAGAAAATCAAGAGGGTGAAAAAAATCAATTAAACAACAGAACAACATTTCAAGACACTGATGAACCAAAATTTTTTTTTCTTCTCCTTAAATACAACAACAATTAAAGAGTGAAAAAAATCGAATCGATATTCCAAAAAAAAAAAACATCGAAAAACGACACAATTTTTTTTTTATTATCACAACGAAAAACAGAAAATTCGATAAACAAAATAACATAAAGTGACAAAGGAAAACTAAGAAAAAGTGACGAACAGCGACAAAAGAAAAGTGCACATAGAACGCCCCATATACCAGCATCGCATGCTAAAGGCAAGCGCGTTTCACTGGCACATACACATATACATCAATAACGTACCAACGCTATAACGACGTACGCATTTCACACACATTCATTGGATCAACTTCACTACCCACCACAGCTACATACAAAGGACTCATACATATTATACACTGAATAAAAGAAGGAAGGGAGGAAGGAAGAAAATCATAAAATCTACCAAATCAACCAATCAAATAACAGAAATACAAAAAATCCCGCAACAACAACGTAAGTACATTTCTATTATCGAATTTAATATCTTATTACATACAAATTTTAAAATTTGTGTTCTTGTTTTCTTTTATCTCTCCATACAAGTAAACTAAAACCAGATAGTTTTATTATAAGAAATTCTTTACTTAAATATTATTTTTGGTTTTCTCTTATACGAATATTCGGAAAGAAATTAAATTCAACAAAGATAAATAAACCAGTCAGTATATAGTTTGCGGTACGTCCTTTTGTTCTCTCTCAGTACTATTGCATTATTCAAAAAAAAAAAAAACAACAGACCAAATCTAAATTATAAAATTTATTTTTCTCTGTCCATTCGTACTTTTATCTTAACAACATCAAAATTTAATTATATTATTCCCTCAATAATAAATGTGATTTTATCTAGGATAAATTATTTTTTAAAATCTTCCAGATACAAATAATTTTTTTTTTATGAGAATCAATTCAAGATATTTATTTATTTAAGAGAACAAAAAAAATCATTTCAGGAATACTCCTATCGTACTCTAATATATACACACATTATGCACACAAAAAAAAATTTAATTGAACATCGTAGAACTATCGTATTACAAACCGATTTAAAAAAAAAAAATTTTTTTTTACACCGCCTACACGGAGAAAAATGCCACCTCGAGTTCTAGTCCTGGTTACCAGAATTCTAATATCTACTACTAGAAATATAGTAATTTACTTCCAGTCCGGAATTCTGAGACTTATTACTATACCATATTGTAATCACTACCTTCCATTTAATACTTATCGCGGTATAAATAGGATATTTCACAGTAGCATAGTATTCATTACAATATGGTATAGTCATAAGTCTGAGAATTTCGGACTGGAAGTAAATTACGATACTTTCTGGTAACCAAGACTAGAGTTCGAGGTGGCATTTTTCTCCGTGTATTAATTTTATTTGCATCGAAATTTTACCTTCATCATACCGATAATTATTTAGGGAAAGAATGATTACAATTGTTAACATAACAAATAACAAAGCACACAAAATTTAAAGTTATATAAGACTGCAGAGAAATACCGAAAATAACAGAAACTAATTTAAAAAAAGAAATATATTTATATGTATAATTAACCAACTCATAAAAAGCGAATAATAACTGAAACTTTATCGAAATGGCACAATTCGAATCAACCGAAATCACCCGTGATCCTACACAAACAGGAGATCACGCCACAATTGAAGAACATTCCGAAAAAGTAAGACTGGGAATGCAATTACTAGAACTAACCAAACATTTCTACAATTCAACTAACGAATTTGCAAACAAAACGCAACTGACCATTGAAGACTTAAAAGAAAAATGCAGGCAATTTGCAGGCGATGACCCATTCGATCAGAAAGTGTGGATTAAAAGTTCTATAAAAAAAGTAAAACACGTCATGGAAAAAGCTTTCGACGACATTTTTTAAATATAGAAGAAACGCTAGAACTCCCAAAATCTCAAATAATGAATCAAAAATTGAACAAAAAAAACACAGTGAAAGTTCATTTTTCGGAAACATACGACAAACCAAGCCCAAAGTATTGCTATTTTCACAAGTCAAATACACACAACTCCTCAGAGTGTTTCTCATTAAAAAATAGGGACCGAAGATCTCAACACATTAACGAAAACAAACGAAATAACTCGCGAGTCTGGCATCGCAGCGAACCGCACGACCAGCAACGTAATCACACGTCATACCATCATAAATATTACAAACAGTATTTACAAGAAGAACTCTAAAATAATTCACAGAATGATCAAAACAGTAACTCAGACGACGAATCAAAAAACAGTTCAAGTAGCAATTTGAACCAGCAACGCGAAAGATCACGTGCCCGAAAATACGATAACACACCAGAACAAAACAACAGTCAAATTACAAAAAAGAATTTCGAAAAACACATTAATCAAAAACTACCTTCACATTGAAGCCGCACAAGAAGTCGATCCGAAGAGCGCGAAATTAAATTATAAACGACACCATCGTAGTCATATAAAATTAGATTATAAAAACTCACATCTAATGCAAAACCATAAGGAATGCACGCCCGAAAGAAGGAAAACATCATTAACTTATAAACGACCAAAACCATCAAGCGTCGATACCTAAAGAGAGATTGAACGCACGGCAACAAATAAGGAAAGTATATGGACAACTCTACACGGAAATCAAAAACTACTACACAATCGAGGAACCAGTCCAAAGCGTGCCTGATCAACACGTCACGGGAGGAAAAGGCAAATGAACCAAGCAAAACACACGGAAAACGAAATGGAAAACGAATTATATTGAACTATTTGAATATTACAAAAGAGGGTGCTTGTGCACCCCTAATCGAAAAAGGTGCCAGTTCACCAGGGATCGGCAAAAAAAATTTACCATTTTCCATTTTTCAATTGATGAAAAAACGATAAGTAAAAAAAATGAAATACCAATTGATGAAAAATTGAAATTATACGAAATTGTATTTCCAATTATCCAAAAAATCGGTAATTGGTCGAAAAATAATATCAATTACCCACCAATGATTAATGGGAAAAAATAAGGTTCCAATTATCCAAATAATCAGTAATTGGTCCAAAAATAATATCAATTACTCAGAAAATGGGTAATTGGTTTGAACATATTTTCAATTATCCGAATAATCGGTAATTGGTCGAAAAATAATATGAATTTTCAGAAAAATTATTAATTGGTTTGAAAATATTCTCAATTAACCGAATAATCGTCAATTGATCGAAAAATAATGTCGATTTTTCAGAAAAATGGGTAATTGGTTTGAAAATATTCTCAATTACCCGAATAATCGTCAATTGGTCAAAAAATAATGTCGATTTTTCAGAAAAATGGTTAATTGGTCTGAAAATATTCTGAATTACCCGAGTAATCGTCAATTGGTCGAAAATAATGAAATACCAAGTAATTAACTTCTCGCTTTCTGAGATGTCCAGGTTGATTGCTGCGTATTTTTCGGAGTCCAGGTTGACAGCTTTGTAGATGTCGGCGTCCAGGTCGACCGCTACGTAGTTTTCTGTGTCCAGGTCGACAGCTTCGTAGTTGTCGGTGTCCAGGTCGACCGCTGCGTAGTTTTCGGTGTCCAGGTCGACCGCTACGCAGTTTTCGGTGTCCAGGTCGACAGCTTCGTAGTTGTCGGTGTCCAGGTCGACCTCTGCGTAGTTTTCGCTGTCCAGGTCGACAGCTTCGTAATTTTCTGTGTCCAGGTCGACAGCTTCGTAGTTGTCGGTGTCCAGGTCGACTGCTGCGTAGTTTTCGGTGTCCAGGTTAACCGCTGCGTAGTTGTCGGCGTCCAGGTCGACCGCTACGCAGTTTTCGGTGTCCAGGTCGACAGCTTCGTAGTTGTCGGTGTCCAGGTCGACCTCTGCGTAGTTTTCGGTGTCCAGGTCGACAGCTTCGTGATTTTCCGTGTCCAGATCGACATCTTCGTAGTTGTCGGTGTCCAGGTCGACCGCTGCGTAGTTTTCGGTGTCCAGGTCGACCGCTGCGTATTTTCCGGCATCCAGGTCGACCGCTACGTAGTTTTCGGTTTCCAGGTCGACAGCTTCGTAGTTGTCGGTGTCCAGGTCGACCGCCGCGTAGTTTTCGGTGTCCAGGTCGACCGCTGCGTAGTTGTCGGCGTCCAGGTCGACCGCTACGTAGTTTTCGGTGTCCAGGTCGACCGCTGCGTATTTTCCGGCGTCCAGGTCGACCGCCACGTAGTTTTCGGTTTCCAGGTCGACAGCTTCGTAGTTGTCGGTGTCCAGGTCGACCTCTGCGTAGTTTTCGGTGTCCAGGTCGACAGCTTCGTGATTTTCCGTGTCCAGGTCGACATCTTCGTAGTTGTCGGTGTCCAGGTCGACCGCTGCGTAGTTTTCGGTGTCCAGGTCGACCGCTGCGTATTTTCCGGCATCCAGGTCGACCGCTATGTAGTTTTCGGTTTCCAGGTCGACAGCTTCGTAGTTGTCGGTGTCCAGGTCGACCGCCGCGTAGTTTTCGGTGTCCAGGTCGACCGCTGCGTAGTTGTCGGCGTCCAGGTCGACCGCTACGTAGTTTTCGGTGTCCAGGTCGACCGCTGCGTATTTTCCGGCGTCCAGGTCGACCGCCACGTAGTTTTCGGTTTCCAGGTCGACAGCTTCGTAGTTGTCGGTGTCCAGGTCGACAGCTTCGTAGTTGTCGGTGTGCAGGTCGACAGCTGAGTAGTTTTCGGTGTTCAGGTCGACCGCTGCGTATTTGTCGGCGTCCAGGTCGACCGCCACGTAGTTTTCAGTGTCCAGGTCGACAGCTTGGTAGTTGTAGGTGCCCAGGTCAACCGCCGCGTGGTTTTCAGTGTCCAGGTCGACCGCTGCGTAGTTTTCAGCGTCCAGGTCGACCGCTACGTAGTTTTCGGTGTTTTGGTCGACAGCTTCGTAGTTGTCGGTGTCCAGGTCGACTGCTACGTAATTTTCGGTGTCAAGGTCGACCGCTGCGTAGTTGTCGGCGTCCAGGTCGACCGCTACGTAGTTTTCGGTGTCCAGGTCGACAGTTTCGTAGTTGTCGGTGTCCAGGTCGACCTCTGCGTAGTTTTCGGTGTCCAGGTCGACAGCTTCGTGATTTTCGGTGTCCAGGTCGACCGCTACGTAGTTTTCGGTGTCCAGGTCGACAGCTTCGTAGTTGTCGGTGTCCAGGTCGACCGCCGCGTAGTTTTTGGTGTCCACTCCAGCGGATTCGACGACCGTACATAAGGTCGAAAATGGTCGTTTTGTCGACCGTACTTTTGTGGTCGTCAGAAAAAGCATCGCATCTTGCTTGTGGGTCGTTACGACCAAAAATTATCAGTCGTAACAACTCGTTCCTGGGTCCGTTTGCTGGTCGTTATGACTGAGAATTATTAGTCGTAACGACTCGTTCCTGGGTCCGTTTGCTGGTCGTTACGACTGAGAATTATTAGTCGTAACGACCCATTCCGGGGGCCAGTTGGCTGGTCGTTACGACTGAGAATTATTAATCGTAACGACCCATTCCAGGGGCCAGTTGGCTGGTCGTTACGACCCGAAATCGTAAGTCGAATATTTTTTTCTTAGCGCAAATTAATACAAAAATTTGTATCAAGAGTCGCGATAGCGACTCGAGACAAGTACATTCACCTAACCTCATTGACTCGAGGAGCTTCCAGCGGACTCTCTATACAGCAAGGATCTTGCTTATACACAGGAGTATATCTGTATTAAAAAATAGATTTTTTCGATTAAACTTGAAATATAAGGTGTAGAAAATTTTAAAAATACACGTAGTGTTCGTTATTTTTTTCTCTTTCCATCGACACCCAAATGAATGGTACGAGTGTTTGCATATGGAAGATATCGAATTTATATTGTTATTTTCCGAATATTACGATGATCATGGTTTTTCTCCTTCCTCGATTTTTCACAGAACGAATTCCCACTGCATGAGCCAATCCCTATCGCTAACACAGTTTTCAACTCTGTGATTGGCTCGTGGTCAGACGATAAAGCAAACCACACAGAAATATATCTTCACACTATCTTACAACAGATTAAACAACTAAAGTTCGGCTGCTAGACTAAGCGCTAATTTCACGAAACGATGAATGAAGCGAACCCACGGTCGGTATGTACGCGACGACCGTGAGCGAACCAAACAGAAACTTACGCATCATCATGTATAACCTAAAAAATAAATGTCGGTGCAGCATTCTTCATTAGTAACTTTTTATTTACTAATTGCAGTGTCGATTTTATTTAATTGATAATAAAACGTGCATCGAGTATATATATATATTTATATATATATATATATATATATATATATATATATATCGTCACATTTGTTTCAGTTTATTTTCATAGATTATTTTTAAAAATACTTAAAATTCAATGGTGGTTTGACAAAACACTCATTGTAAATAGAAATGATTTGTTCACAAAACGTGCATCGAGTTAATATGTATGTATAACGTTTGTTTGAATTCATCTTAAATATTTGAAAACCTTAAAAAAAAATTATATGTGCTCAATAAAAATACAAAAACCATATTTACAGTTTGTATAGAAAAAATTGGTGTAGTGATTTGGGCTGCCAAAATATAATAATTCATGTCCTTGAAGATTCGAATATTCCCTTGAACAAAAAAAATGATAAATTTATTCACTCAACGCAAAATTAAAAGGCTTTGCCAATTCTTAGTAAATAATTCTTCTAAATTGTGGAAGGAGGTCTAAAAATTGTTTGCCAAGGACTTCCGGAGACTTTCAATTTTTTATTAATGTAACATGTTTGTAGTTTTTTCAGAAAGATTAATTTAGAATTTATTGTTATCTGTCAAAAGATGTATTTAAAATTCATTATGATCTGTAGAAAAAAATTTATATTATACAGTTTAATCCCATACTTGATACTATTAATATCAATCTTAGTATTTATAATATTTTGTTTGCTGCGCACCAGTCAGAATTCTATTCATAATGAAGTTTATAATTTTCTTACTCGCCGACGGGAGATTTCGTATCCCGAATCCAATTCGTGATTTTAGTTGAAAAAAAGTTGTGAACCTCAATGTTAATACTATTTTGTCCATAGCACAATTAAGAACTTTGTTCGCCGCACAATGGACAACCAGGACAACATATTTTGTTCACTGCGACATGGACAAAATTCTATTCATAATGAGTCTTATGATTTTTTTATTCATCGTTGGTAGATTTTGTATACAGCATTTAATTTGTGGTGTTAGTTGAAGAAAAAAAGTTATGAACCTCAGTATTAATAGCATTTTGTCCACTACATAATGAAGGACATTCTATTCATATTGATGTTTACGATTTTCTTTCTCATCGATGGACGTTTTTGTTTCAATCCTAAATTGTGTATTCCATCAGACAAATTACTATAATTATATATTTAAATGAAATTATAAATAATATTATACTATATACATCTTTGTGGATTATTGCGGATGATACTAGCTCCAGAAAAAAGGCTGGTCGTGAAACGCCAAAGCTGCATACATCGTTTTTTTTTTCTTAAAACCAATTAATGATATAGCGGGAATTAAGGTCAGGATTAGGTGAGGACTATCGGTTATGAGGTATATGATTTATTATCATTCATGGTAATTGATAAGAAAACCAAGAATCTCAGATTTCATAGCATTTCGTTTGCTGCGCACTGTTGAACATTTTATCAATAATGAGGTTTATGATTCTTAACTCATCGATGGGAGTTTTCGTATCCACAATATGATTTGTGGAGTTAGGTGAAGAAAAATAATAATGAACCTTAGTATAAATAGCATTTTATTCACTGCACAATGAAGAAAATTCAATCTATATTGAGATTTATGATTCGTTCTCTCATCGATGAATGATTTCGTGTCTAAAATATAATTTTTGCAGTCCATCTGACTAGCGAAATCATAAACTAAGTATTTACAAATAATATAATTACATGAAATTATTAATAATATTAAATTATATAATCAAATAGAATAATGAATTATGTATAGTTGAAAAACCTAATGGAAACACTTTGCAAAAAGTCGACAAATCACCCCCAAAAACACCAAAAATGGTGTACAAAAATTGGAGACAAGTACATTTACGAAAGTATCTCTAATTCAGTCTTCTTACAAAAAGTTGTGAAATAAATAGACATGAAACTCACAACACGCATTGCCAAGCACATGTACTTTCCAAATGTAACGTTAACTGCGTAATCATGATTTTTAGGGGTGGAGTCAAAATGAAAAAATTCGAAAAGATCTTGACGGTAAACATTTAAGAAATAGTGAAATCAAGTGAAAATCGTTAACAAAGGGAAATTGTCAATGAAAAAAATAATCAAAAGAAAAGAAAGTACTTGGCGAGTTTTTTTACCGAGCATACCTGGTTTTCACTTGTTAACCAAAAACCCGTTTTGACTGATCATCCGTTAAAAACGAACTCGCCAAGTACTTGTGATTTTTTTGATTATTTTTTTCATTGATAATTTTCCTTTGTTAACGATTTTCACTTGATTTCACTATTTCTTAAATGTTTACTGTCAAGATCTTTTCGAATTTTTTTATTTTGACTCCACCCCTAAAAATCATGATTACGCAGTTAACGTTACATTTGGAAAGTACATGTGCTTGGCAATGCGTGTTGTGAGTTTCATGTCTATTTATTTCACAACTTTTTGTAAGAAGACTGAATTAGAGATACTTTCGTAAATGTACTTGTCTCCAATTTTTGTACACCATTTTTGGTGTTTTTGGGGGTAGTTTATTCTGAAATAGCACCCATGCAATCGGAACTAATAAAATTGTACGCCCGAGATATCCACAATACTTGGGGATATTCGCAAGGGTCAGCTCGACCGAAAGTGCAATGGAAGAGCTTGGCCCTGGAGAAACCGCCTTAATCATCACGCTAACCTCTGCGCTAGGTAAGTACTTGGCTTGGCACGCAGACTGTCCGGTATATAACACCGTCATATGCCTATTTCGTTTGGGCACAGAGTTTTGACCGCATGCGCCGCGTAGTGGTGGACGCGTCAACTAGCGCTACCTAGCGGATTTGTTGACCAGAATTTTTCGGTCGTAGTCAATGTCGTCAATGTCGTCGTCAACTATAGTTGACGCGTCCACCACTATGCGTCGCATGCGCTCGAAACTCTGTGCCCAAACAAAATAGGCATATGACGGTGTTATATACCGAACAGCCAGCGTGTCAAGTCAAGTACTTACCTAGCGCAGAGGTTCCCGTGATGATTAAGGCGGTTCCTCCAGGGCGAAGCTCTTCCATGGCACTTTCGGTCGAGCTGACCCTTGCGAATATTCCTAATGTGGATATCTCGGGCGTACAGTTTTATTAGTTCCGATTGCATGGGTGCTATTTTGGAATAAACTATACAAATTTTTGTATTAATTTGCGCTGGGAAAAAATATTCGACTAAGGATTTCGGGTCATAACGACCAGCAAAGGGCCCCGGAATGGGTCGTTACGACTAATAATTCTTAGTCGTAACGACCAGCCAACTGGCCCCTGGAATGGGTCGTTACGATTAATAATTCTCATTCGTAACGATCAGCCAACTAGCCCCCGGAATGGGTCGTTACGACTAATAATTCTCAGTCGTAACGACCAGCCAACTGGCCCTTGGAATGGGTCGTTACGACTAATAATTCTCAGTCGTAACGACCCACGAGCGGACTGCGACGATCCTTCATACGACCAAAAAATTACGGTCGACAAAACGACCACTTTCGACCGAAACTGTTTACGACCCTAAATTTCGGGTCGACGAATCTGCCAGGGCAGGTTGACCGCTGCGTAGTTGTCGGCGTCCAGGTCAACCGCTACGTAGTTTTCGGTGCCCAGGTCGACAGCTTCGTAGTTGTCGATGTCCAGGTCGACAGCTTCGTAGTTGTCGGTGTCCAGGTCAACCGCCGCGTAGTTTTTGGTGTCGAGGTCGACAGCTTCGTAGTTGTCGGAATCTAGGTTGACACCTTCATGATGATTGGTTCCCAGGTCGACCGTTCCGTAGTGTAAGATGTCCAGGTAGACCGCTCCGTAGTTTTCAGAGCTTAAGGCTTATATTTAGGTTTTATTTTCAGTTTATTCAAAGAAAATATATTTATCGATAGATAAATCATTCCAGCTTGTGTTTAATGTAGCAAAATACAATATCCACTTATCGAATAACTAAATTATCAATTCGTTGTCGTAAATTTATTGAAAGAAAGAGGTAAGGACAAATTATAATTATAATTATTGTTATTATCATTATCGTTGTTGTTGTTGTTGTTGTTTGGGTTATCGAGGTTTTCCCAAGAATTTTCCCATGAAATTTTTTTTTACTATATCTGCTCCAGCGAAAAATTTTATTTGTTTGAAATTTCCGTTCTTCGTGAAAAAATAAAAATCTAAAGAAATGTAGCAATATTTGGCATGCTATAAGCAATAATTATCAATAATTATATTGCCCAAGAGTCATTAACAAATTGTTTAAACAATTGTTTAAGCAATTTATTAAACAATGATGAACAATGATCGATAATTAGTATTGATCGTTGTTGTTTATAGCATGCCAAATATTGCTGAATTTTTTCAGATTTTTATTTTATCACGGAGTACGGAAATTTCGAACAGATTAAATTTTTCGCTGGAGCAGATATAGTAAACAAAATGGCATGGGAAAATTCTTGGAAAAACCTCAATAACCCAAACAACAACAACAAAAACAACAACAACAACAACAACAACAACGATAATGATAATAATAATAATTATAATGTTAATTTGTACTTATCTCTTTCTTTCAATAAATTTACGACATCGAATTGATAATCTAGTTATTCGATAAGTAGATAATTGTATTTTGCTACATTAAACACAAGCTGAAATGATTTATCTATCGATAAATATATTTTCTTTGAGTAAACTGAAAATAAAACCTATATATAAGCCTTAAGCACTGAAAACTGCGGAGCGGTCTACCTGGACATCTTACACTACGGAACGGTCGACCTAGGAACCAATCACTATGAAGGTGTCAACCTAGATTCCGACAACTACGAAGCTGTCGACCTGGACAGCAAAAACTACGCAGCGATTGACCTAGACACCGACAACTACGAAGCTGTTGACCTGGACAGTGACAACTACGAAGCTGTCGACCTGGACACCAAAAACTACGTAGCGGTCGACCTGGACGCCGACAACTACGCAGCGGTCGACCTGGACACCAAAAACTCCGCAGCAGTCGACCTGGACACCGACAACTACGAAGCTGTCAACCTGGACACCGAAAACTACGTAGCGGTCGACCTGGACGCCGACAATTACGCAGCAGTCGACCTGGACACCAAAAACTACGCAGCGGTCGACCTGGACACCGAAAACTACGCAGCGGTCGACCTGGACACCGACAACTACGAAGCTGTCGACCTGGACACCGAAAACTACGTAGAGGTCGACCTGGACGCCAACAACTACGAAGCTGTCGACCTAGGAACTGAAAACTACGTAGTGGTCGACCTAGACGCCGACATCTACGCAGCGGTCGACCTGGACACCAAAAACTACGCGGCGGTCGACCTGGACACCGACAACTACGAAGCTGTCGACCTGGACACCGAAAACTACGTAGCGGTTGACCTGGACGCCGACAAATACGCAGCGGTCGACTTGGACACCGAAAATCACGAAGCTGTCGACCTGGACACCGAAAACTACGCAGAGGTCGACCTGGACACCGACAATTACGAAGCTGTCGACCTGGACACCGAAAACTACGTAGCGGTCGACCTGGACACCGAAAACTACGCAGAGGTTGACCTGGACACCAACAACTACGAAGCTGTCGACCTGGACACCAAAAACTGCGTAGTGGTCGACCGTGACGCCGACAACTACGCAGCGGTCGACCCAGACACCGAAAACTACGCAGCGGTCAACCTGGACACCGACAACTACGCAGCGGTCAACCTGGACATCTCAGAAAGCGAGAAGTTAATCACTTGGTATTTCATTATTTTCGACCAATTGACGATTATTCGGGTAATTCAGAATATTTTCAGACCAATTAACCATTTTTCTGAAAAATCGACATTATTTTTTGACCAATTGACGATTATTCGGGTAATTGAGAATATTTTCAAAACAATTACCCATTTTTCTGAAAAATCGACATTATTTTTCGGTCAATTGACGATTATTCGGGTAATTGAGAATATTTTCAAACCAATTACCCATTTTTCTGAAAAATCGACATTATTTTTCGATCAATTGACGATTATTCGGGTAATTGAGAACATTTTCAAACCAATTAATAATTTTTCTGAAAATTCATATTATTTCTCGACCAATTACCGATTATTCAGATAATTGAGAATATTTTCAAATCAATTACCCATTTCCTGATTAATTGAAATTTTCATTTTACCAATTGCCGATTATTCGGATAATTGGAAATATTTTCAAACCAATTACATTTTCTGATTAATTGATATTATTTTTTGACCAATTACCGATTACTGACATAATTAGGAATTTATTTTTTGCAATGCCTGCCCTGAAAGTGCGATTGTTGATGGGTGTTTGACGTGCGGAAAGTGGCTAATTTCTCAACGATGCTTAACATTCCCGCACTTGTGCGGGAATGTCACAGATTCCCGAACTTGTGCGGGAATAACTCTATTTATAGCTTACCCCATTGATTTACGAAAAAACGGATTTTTTGACAGTTGATCGTTTTTTGTTCTACGATTTTAAACCGATTAAACAAACTTGAATGTAGCGGAATTCATGTGACACGTAACGTCAACTTATGACAGTCGCATTTTCTGAGGGAATACAGAATACAGAATGGATGAAGAAAACGAGCGCCCAAGAGCATCTACACCCGTGGAACTGATTGAAGCCGCTATATCGGCCGAAGAGAAATTATTACCGAAGAAATCAAAGGACAAATATTTGAATATCTATGCAAAATACATGGAATGGAGAGTGTCTAAAAAAACAACCTCATTTTCGGAAACAATTTTAATGGCGTATTTCGATGAGCTATCAAAAAGCGAAAAATAAACTTACTGCTGGTTATATATATACGAGTTCTTATTTGAATATGTCATTGGTTTTATTGAATCTCAAATCCCACTTTCGAGGCGGTCATTGCAAAAAATAATGTATGCTACATGTGCAAAAAAACGAATTCCATCGCGCGTAAGTTGCTGCATTCGCCTCGACTTATGGTGAATTTCACACTCGTACTCGTGTGAAATACACCATAAGTCTTCGGCTCATGCGGCAACTTCACGCGCGATGGAATTCGTTGTTTTCTACACTTGTAGCAAAAATTACTATTTTCTCATCAATCATTGGTGAATAATTGATATTATTTTTCGACCAATTATCGATTATTTAGATAATTGAAATTTTTTTTTTCCATTAAGCATTTTCGGGTAATTGAAAAATCAGATTTTTGAATTATCAATTTTCAAAAAATTGATAATATTTACCGAAATTGCGCTTGAAAATATCATTACTGCCGATCTCTGCAGTTCACCCCTAATTGAAACTCCGGAAACATCAACACAACAAAACCTCGAGGTAAAGGCTCATCATAGCCAATTAACGGTTTATCATAACCGAGCGCAAAGGCCCAAAAAAAAATCAAGCAAAAATAAACAAAAAAACCGTCACCCGCCACCGAGGACGAACAGAAAAACATAAACAAACAACCGCATTGGTAAAGGGAGACGCTCCTAACCTCTCTGACCAAGAGCGAAAATACACACAACTACAAAATCCATCACCCGCCACCGGGGACGAACAAAAACACAAGCAAACAACCGCATTGGTAAAGGGAGACGCTCCCAACCTCCCTGACCAAGAGCGAAAGAACAAAAAACAACGGCCCCTGTCGGCTAGGGAAAGAAAAGAAAATATTACAGAAAACAAAATATTAACGAAAAGAAAATTGATAAAGGCTCTACGCAGCCAAATACAGGTTTATCGCAACCGAGAGCAAAAAGCTCAATAAATTCAAAAAAAAGAGAGGTGGCTAATGAAGCTCCCTGCTTAAGTCTGTATTGGTAATTAATATAATCTCTTGAGTAAAATAAACCCCCTATCAAAGCTTGTGTTTGCATTGGGAAACCCCTCCGCCACTTGCAATGATATATTGTCGACCACAATATTTATATACGAAGTTGTGGACAACAATAAACATACGACGAACAGGCAACCGAAATAGGAAACATCAATTGTTAAATAAGAGTGGACCAGGAGACGCCGGCGCCGTCGCAAGCGGCAAGCCCCCAATGTCAGGTCACCATCACCTACTAAACAAAAACAAACAACGAGGGGAAAAGCGCAAGAATTTGGATGCGCAAATCAATTTTACATTATCACCATCATCGAGTGACCTTCAGAATATCGAAGAAGGTTTCACTAGAAAAAAGAGAAGCTATCAATACGGCAACAGACGTGAAAATGTGGACAAATCAGACACAACATCATCGAAATTCACAACCACATTCAGAATATATAAAACTCACATATACATAACACCACCAACACCGGCATACTGTAGCTTAAATGATTCAACAACGACACAGCAATCAAAGGCTATCTCAACATCTGAAGAACGAAGACCGTCAATATAAATTAAAACATGGAAAAACGAAATTTTCGAAATTGCTAATTTCTACAATTTTTTTTTCTTACAAATTGTTAATTTTTTTAAAATAAGAATCCTTTTCACAAAGAAAACCTATACACAAACCTTCACGGTTTACCGAACACATTCTTACATACATACCCACAAAACAATTAAAGATATTAAGATAAAGGAATAACTGACATCAAGGAAGCATAGCCAACTAGTTAAGTTAATTTAGGCAATTAGTTTTAAGGACCTTACATAGATTATACAAACAATATCTAAACAGCAATCACCAACGATTTGAAAAATATGACCATCAAATTTACTACTACCAGAAGAAATAACAATATTACAGGAATTCATTCAAAAACAAAAGAATCATAAGACTAAAATAAGAAAATACCCATGTAATGGCTCAAATTCGAGCAAATGAATTTGATTATCAGTACAAATTTCATATAGAATAAATAGAACATGAACACTTACTTCAACAAGATATGAAACCATAACAATACAAAATCATAAACTAACCCTTTTATACTATTACTTTTAAGCTATTTGCATGTAACATTGCCTATTGTATTACACTATCCATAACATAAAAAAATTACTTTATTTCAAGCCGTACTTTTAATACATCTGAAGCAATCACTAAATCCATAAGAATAATAAAATTTAAAATATCACGAAGCTACAAATGGAGATAGAAAATCGACCGAATCACAAGACTTGAATAGTATTGACGGCACTATTGAGCAAACTGGATGAAATTCAGAACTATTATTACAATAATAATAATAATAATAATAATAATAATAATAATAATAATAATAATAATAATTATACAATTGAAGAATTATAATTCTAAAAAATCATTTAATCGTACTGGAGGAAACATTTTGATAACGCGAAATTATGTGAATAGCTACATTTCAAAAAACATGTTTTACATCCATTCTAGCTTACACTCCACTCCTATACTTTACTGCATCTATAACTATCTCCACACTTATCCTCTATGATATATAATTTACTTATTCATTCATATTCATATTTTTACATACATATTTTTGATCATCGATTTACTTTTAATATTACTCTTTCACATTTTTTTGGAATCATTTATTAAAACAAATATGATTTTAACTATCTCAAAACAAAAAAAAACGCACATGTATTGCTCAATCGTCACATTGGTCGACCGAAGACCAATCTCACCAGATCCAAGTTAACACACCTTTTCCCACTAACAAAACGCTAACCAGAATTTTAGACTGTTGCAGGAAAACCACAAATTAAACAATGGAATAAGAAATTTGAAAAACAATATGAAATAAATAACCAAACAATATTGAAAGCTCGCAAAACAATAATCAACAGGATTGGAACAATTGACGAAAAACCAATAACAGGAATAATTTCACAGGAAAACCAACGACAATCGAAATTTAACAGGAAAAATACGAATCATATTACTTCATACTAAATTTAGGCATCCTTTATCCACCTCATATCCAAAATAACAAATCAACACTACTAATACGACCACTAATCCAGACATTCAGTTTCAGATTTCACAGCATTTTCAGAATCCATAGATGAGGAATACCAAAAGAATATCAAAAGAGAAATCAATAGAACTTGAAGGATGACTATACAACAACCAAACAATAACGACTACCCAACCATTCCTCAATCGAAAGAACAAGAAGACATAAAAATGAAAATTACTGGATTACACACATTTTCCTATAAATAAACACACATTTCATTATATCGAGTCACACATAAAAACAAATCAAATGTAAAGAACATTTTCATTGTATAAAATCAAATCAAATATTGAACCAAATTATTGTAACCTACGATGGGGACCATCGTTTATTTCAAGAGGGGGAGTGTCACGGTATCATAATATTCCACCTCACATTCCATATTCCTTTCTCACGCCATCCACCGATACTTCATTTCCCTTATCAATCCTTTCTCATGCTCAAACCTCACACCTCAGCATGATCTCCCATATTGTCCTTGGTCCCACGGGCTCCGTTACGATGGCTCGTGGCCTCCCTCCACTCGCCTGGCCCTCTACTTCACCCCACTTCCAACTTCACACCTTCACTCTCTCCTAATCCCAAATTAGTTCATCTCCAACATCCTAACAACTCGGACCAGCTCTACCTTCCATCATCTTAACATCTATTATCATAACGTGCACTCTGTTCCTAATATTCAAACTTAACAAATTACTTATCAATAAACATTCGCTCGACCATTTACTAACTATAACCCAATTTGGTTTATTTATTATTAACCCGCTCGTCCGTCACAATATTGATAAAAAAATCAGTGTGAGTGCCAAGGTACTCACGAGAATTGATGTGTAAGCATGTGAGCTCGTATCAGTTGGGTTTTGGAAAATTGAGATCGTGCAATGGTTTTGATCAAAATTTATTTTGTAATGAAACAATGCGAAAATAGCGTAATGAATGAAATTTCAAAATTTATTTTTTCAATTTCTTTTATACATAAAATTATGGGTTTTGGTTACTGAAATAAGATACATACAACTGTGACTGTAGTGTTTCTAAATGTGTTAAAATTTGTTGTTTGAATGTTTCTATTTCGTTTGAATGTTTCTATTTCTAAATGTGTTAAAATTTGTTGTTGAATGTTTCTATTTCGCAGACACACTAGGATAGTCCTACTCCTCGCCCTCAGATGAAGGTTCGGAGCATAACGACTTACACTGAGAAAAATGTATGGACGTCAACCGTATTTCAATTATAAAATATGTTTCCTTGACGCAACGTTTATAATTTGTGGTTAACCTAATACGAAAAAAACATTGTAAAATAAGCTATATTTTCGTAATCCCACCGATCATTTCTGTATGGCAATTGCAACAATTTGTCTTCTTACCATGTATGAAATGTTAGAAACTATCAAAAGCATCGCAGTCTCTGTACTTGCATGGCTATACTTTCTATTATGCATCAAATTCCGAATCGTTTTGCATATTAGCGACAGAAAGCAATGATTTTCATTTAATTGAAAGCATATAGTTTTACTCAGGAATAGTGTATAAGATAATCAATACTGTTGTATCGTTGACGGTAATATATGAAATATAAATTAGCGGTCAGTTAATAGTCGACGTTAAGCACTGATATCCCAACCTCGTTACATTGCCGTATAGTTGGAAAGAATCATATTGTTGAAATTTCATACAGACACGTGTCAATAACAGTTTCTATGCTGCACGGAAAAAACGAGTTGGTTGGTGCAATCATATGGCTTGTAACATATGCTTCAAGCAACTAGTTGGTTGGGGCAACCATTCTCGTGGTTTCCAAAACCAACTTTTTATTGGTTGGGTATTTGGCGACCAATAATATAGTTGCGGCAACCATGAAAGTGGTTGCCCCAACCGGCCCCACTGGCCACACCGGGGGCAAGTACGAGAACGGTCTGCGTGCGTTACGGGTTGACCGCATGTTTCTCACACAAACATTGCTGGTTCTTCCTGTGCGTGCCTTTCGCGACCCAGCCCTGGGAGCCTCACGCTGTCAGGTGGATGAGGCCACACTTGGGTGTGCCGTATGTTTCTCACACAAACATCGGTGCGCTTCGTGGTCTTGTCCGTCAGTTATTCTTGTCGGGAAGTGATGCCCCCGCCTAATTAGTCAACCAAAGCTGCTCGTCGCTTAGACGAGTAGCGATTTGATAGGAGGCCTGGATAATCGATTTAAACGATATGTTGAACGAAATACGCTAGGTTCGTCCGGCGTTTGCGCTTAATTCTTCGGTGGAAATTGACGCCCACGACTGGCCTAGTCATAGGTCCATCGGAAGGAGTCTAGCTACCGTTTTGAACGTCAGGTAGATAATACCCTTAAGTAGGCCAAGTTGCTGCCATTAAAACGAGGGTAGCAGCGCGGCACGCTCGAGTAACCACGTTCCATCGTGGTAGCCTCTTGCGCAAGGAGCCTCCGCGAGGCGTTCCCTGGTAACGCACAGTAGGAGAAAAGCCCAAAAACCTGGCCAAAACCTCAAATGACCTTTGACGGGAATGAAAATTGGCTTACAGGGGTTTTCAAGGTCGCTGATTACGAATCTGAAAGCCAAATTATCGTAAACAAAATGGCCGATCCAATATGGCTGACATGAATGTTAAAAAGTTGCCAGATGTCGACAAAAATTGGTATTTACGGGTTTTCAAGGTCGCTGATTACGAATCCGCAAGCCAAATTATCGTAAAAAAAATGGCCGATCCAATATGGCCGACATGAACGTTAAAAAGTTACCAGATGTTGACAAAAATTGGTATATACGGGTTTTCAAGGTCGCTGATTACCAATCCGATATCTATTGTTTATAACTTGCAACAAAGAGCTTACAGCAAATTGTTATAAACAAAATGGCCGAGTATCCTGCTAAATAGATAAATTAATATATTTAAAAAAATCATCATAATAAAATAAACGTGAACACTGTATTCTACGCAATTATTATTTTTATTTCCAAAATACATACGGAACGTTTCAAAAATAGAAAATTTTATTCTTAATCAAAATCGTAATCGGAGTCGGAGTCGGAGTCAGAATCATTATCCGAGTTTGTATCTATAACAACTCCCGGCACGGCTTCAATCTCGGTGCAAAATTCGTCTGCTGCAGCAGTCACTTTAGGAGCGATCAACATCGCTACAGCTTCCGGCGACAAACTCTTCAGCTCCTTCTGTGGTAGTCTTCTGACACTTGAAATGTACGGATCAGAAGTAACTAAGAGCCGATGAAAAACATCTTCCATAGTTTTAACCCTGGAACTTTTTCGCGCAAAATCTTCTCGATATCGTTTGATGTCTTTGTTTCGAGCTTCCTGAGCATCTTCGGATAATTGGCCGATTGGTAATAGAGCATGAGTTATTATCACTGGACCATGAATTAATAGTTTGTGCACCGAAGTAGGCATGGAGTACCAAGGGTATAATGCAACGGTCTTTCTTGCCGTTTCAATAGCATACTGTTCAAATCTTTCACAGTTTATCTCGTGCCCACACGATATAACTTGTAGGATTACGTACAAGCGTTTAATTACTTCTTCGTTGACCCCCGTTATCGCAGCGGAAACCGTCGAATTTTCAAAGAATCGCCGAGCTGTGTTGCCATCATTGCTGCTGCCGTATCCAGGCTTTGGGCGATCGATATTTAGACCCAATTGCTTCTTGAATCCTTCTTGAATGGCCCTCTTGCGTTCCTGGGTAATTTTTTTTTCTTCGGCACTTCGAGCTTGCCATTTTTTAATGCCGAGTTTGTAAGACACGTGTAAGCAATACTCGAAGCACCGTATCCACGCATGCAGCGTCGACAATCCGAACTTCAAATTTGTTTCATTGATTTCCCTTTGCAATACAGTGTCGATGGCATTAAAATCTTTGCTGGTTGCTCCACACAAATAGCACCGTTGAGCAGATTTCGTCAATGGTACAGCGTTGCAAACTTTACCATCTATCATGGTGAACAACAACTTGTACATTACGGAGATTTCTTTTCCATCTATTACACTTTCGAATGGACGAAGTGACTTTATTTGTTCTTCAACAATTTGGACTTCATTAAGTGTTGACTCTGTGTCTTCGCGTAGAAACAGTAGTCTAAGCGGTCTACAAAATCATGGAGACGAGGGTCTGGGGTTCTTCCAAACAACTATTTCTTCCTTCGATTGTTGATCATAACACACGAGTTGTAATGGCACGACTGAAGTAAAGAATACATGCGCATCAGATTTGCTGTCATCACTGAACGTCTGCTTATATTCACTTTGCCCAGAACTTCCATCGCAACCCCACTTGCAAATCAAGTCCATTTTACGAACATTATCTGGAGTCAATCTTTGAATGAGTACATTTTGGACGAGTAAAATACGTTCAACTGTATGATCTAATAGTGCCTGTAGTTGGACTTCTGCACTACTCTCTGTAATCCTGATTGCATCACGTGGTGGATAACAACGCTTTTTTGCTTTCATCACTTTTTCGTAAGACGGATATAGCTTACAGTTATTTTCCTTCCCTAATCTTCTCATTCCCTGGTAAGTACTCTTGGAGAGTTTATATTCAATCATAGCGGAAAGTGCAGCCTCTTCGGATAAAGTAATTTCATCCGTTGCTGAGTAAGCTTTACGATACTTGGAAGCTATTAAAGGACTCGTCATTGTTACGTCCTTAATAACTTTTGCGGCATCGGATTGTCCTGAAGAGCGAAGGCTCATCTGAGTAGCGTATGCTGACTCGACCGAGTTGAACGATGTACGAATATCTTGGGTCTTCCTTCGTTTAGATCTTTCACTGGACATTGTAAACTCAAGGGACGGGCGGCCGCCCGTATTACCCGGGCTTGTTACTACAGTGTCTGTAGGTGCGGCAAAACATACCTGCTTGCTAAGCCATTCACCGTTATTCTTGAAAAATACACAGGATTTTCTGTGAGCGTGTTGCCACCTCGTTCTCATTTGATTGAAGAGTATCGAAAAAGTCTGTTTCGAGTCCTCAGGCACTACAAATGTACGTCCGGTGTCCTTGGAAATTTTTTCTACCATAAATTCGATCAAGGAAGCGAATTTATCGGATAAATGCTCGCTGATTATCAGAAATACTTCTTTCCTTGTCAGCACCAATTCTTTGTAACCGGATTCTGTAATAAAGACATAAAATTGTAGAAAATTGGTGTTAAAGGAAAAGATAAAATTTTCAATTTATACAATAACTTGAACAATGTACATTATTTTACCAAATAAATAACCGCAATAATTGAAATAATTTTAAAAAAATTAGACAGAAAATATTGACATGGATTTGGTTAAAAGAAAGCTTTGCTTACTATATAATATATATATATTCAAATATTTTATTTGAATGTTATAACATTTCATTCATATTTAAGAAATTTTTATGTGGTTGATTTTAATATGTATATATATATATATATATCTCTATATTATATAAATATTTCGCCGCCGCCGCCGCCGCCGCCGCCGTGTACAAGAATCGAGATGGCCTGAAGTTGGCCACAGACTAAGCAGGGTGAAGTTAGCCATGGATTCGAGAATCGAGCATGGTGAGGTTGGCCATGGCATCGAGAATCAAGCGGGATGAAGTTGGCCATGGAATCGAGAATCGAGCGCGCTGAAGTTGGCCATGGATGGCCAAATTCAGCGGTTGGTTGCCGGGTGTGGAGGGGGGAGGCGTGGGATGGTGGGGAGGGGGTTGGGGAAGCTGGCGGGCGGGGGGTCGGGGTTTGGGTTAGACGCGAACCTTTACGATGTGAGGGCGCGTAGCGCCCGAGCCACACGAACCCCTAGTATATATATATATATATATATGCATACGTATATATCATAATTAAATCACAGAAAATTTACATATATATATATATATATATACACATACATATATATTAAAATAATGTATTTCAAGCGTATAACAGCCGTCTTGTCCGTTATGATGCTACTTCACCCATTCTCAGGTAGAGGCGCAGAGGCTGCTCAATAGTGCCGCGTGCACGCTCGGCTACCGCACGATGCGAAAAAAATCATAACGGACAAGACGCACGTTTTCCGCAGGTAACTCTTGTAAATTTCGAAAGCTTATACATTAAACTGAAGGCCGAGACTAGGAGCTTTGCAAAATGTGACAAAATATATAACTTTTCGGACCGTTGAAAATATAAGTTTTCAAAATTATTCAATTTTATTTATGCCGAAGGCTATACTACATTTCAATCATTTATACATAAAGTTTAGATTCAACCGATGTAAAAATATGTTCTACATACCTCCAGAAGTCGTATCCATGTTGCAGAATTGAAATTAAACCCGTCACTTTAAAGTTATGGGTTTTTGAAGTCAGCGTTATTTTTGTCTGTTCAGCGCGTGACACGTACACTCTTCACGAACACTAACTGCCAACTGACGCTGCGGCGCAGGTATACACTTGAAGGGCTTTCCCTTCCACAATAGAATGCAGTTACTAGTCCTCTACCTGAATGACTACTCAACTGACCCTATTTCGAGAATTTATTTTTTGGGGTTTTGGCCAGGTTTTTGGGCTTTTCTCCTACTGTGCATTCCACGAAAAAGTTTTTTGTTGTCGTTTCAAGGTTTAAAGCCGGTGTTTTAAATCGAAAATTCCATTTCATTTCACGGAAAAGTTTTTCGTCGTTTCAAGGTTTGAAGCCTGTGTTTTGAATCGAAAATTCCATTCCATTCCATTCCATTCAACGAAAACGTTCTTTTCCGTCGTTTCAAGATTTAAAGCCTGTGTTATGAATCGAAAATTTCATTCCGATCCATTCAATTCCATTCCACGAAAAAGTTATTTTTTGTCGGTTCAAGATTTGGCGGCCTGTGTTTTAAATCGAAAATTCCATTCCATTCTATTCCATTTCAGGAAAAAGTTTTTTTTCGACGATTCAAGATTTGAAACCTGTGTTTGGAATCGAAAATTCCATTCCATTCGATTTCACGCCGTTTCAAGTTTGAATTTCTCGTCGTTTCAAGCTTTGAAGCCTGTGTTTTGAATCGGAAATTTCATTCCACTCCATTCCATTCCACGAAAACGTTTTTTTCCGTCGGTTCAAGATTTGAAGCCTGTGTTATGAATCGAAAATTCCATTCCATTCCATTCCACGGAAAATTTTTTTTTCACCGATTCAAAGTGTGAAGCCTATGCTTTGAATCGAAAATTTCATTCCATTCTATCCCATTTCACGAAAAAGATTTTTTCGTCGTTTCAAGATTTGAAGCCTGTGTTTTGAAACGAAAATTCCATTCCATTCCATTCCATTCCACGAAAAAGTTTTTTTTCGTCATTTAAAGGTTTAATGCGTGTGTTCTCGATCGGAAATTTCCTGAGAAACCCGAATAAGCCATTTACGATTGTACTATCCCTTACGAAACCTGCTCAAAAATACAAAAAATCGTTTTGGCTCGTCTATTTGCAAATGGACTCCTGCTGGCCCGGGCGTGAGACCATGAGGACTTTTTTTTTATTGTTTAAAGTTTTAAAGCGTGTATTTTTAACCAAAAAATTTTTTGGGCTACACGAATAAGCTATTTGCGATGGAATAATTCCTTACGGAACATGCTTAAATATACCAGCTTAGAGATGCCCTTTTCGACTTTGCAAATGAACCGCGGCAAATCTGGGCATGGGAAATTGCTTCTTCGTTGTTGAAAGATTCAAAGCGTGTGATTTCTATCGGAAATTTCCTGGGGAACACGAATAAGCTGTTCATCATAGCTGACCGATTTGTCAGTCTGATGTGACTGACATGACGCTCCGTATCTTCGAAAAGTCGATGTACATTATTGACATAAAATCGTTATCCAAATATTCTGTTAGATCTATGGATGAACATCGATAAATTTTTTACAATTAAAGCAGTATTCTGGCCAGAACGGAGTCTTGGTGATCTACTCATCCTTGGGAATAATAAGTTATAATGAAGAAATCAAAATTACTGTTTGCTGATATGAATAATGGTTGATTTGATAATGAAAAGTTTCTTTCGCAAATTAAATGCTACTCACCGTGATTGCGAAAAATTGCACCAAAGCTTCATCTTTTCCAAACGATTTCGTCGATCAACACGACGTATAACCCTGCACCGACTGTCAAAACATCGCGCGCGACGCGCGATGTACGAATTCGCACACACAAATTACCGTTACACGTGATTGATACCCGTGTTTCTCTTGAAATCATCTCACCGACTCTTTTCAAGTGACGCGCAGATCCTTTATCCGTATTACGCGTAATGTGTAACTAACCGATTTTTCCGTCCATCGTGACAGACGTGTAACCGCGATCAACTGTCAAACTGGACCGAGACTCGCGCGATGTGTGAAGTCACGCACACGCGAGGTGTGAAGTCGCGCTCGAGTCCGGCCAACCGACCAATCACAGCACGAATAAAACGATGACAATGCTTGCGAGATTTTCGATAGATTTCGATATATATCGTTACCCATGAACTTTTTATTTGGGGACAAGCTAAGCGCCACCGGGTCTTTCGCCATGGTACGCGCTCGTCCCCAGGCCTAAGCGCTCGCTTGCGCTTCGCTCGCAGCAGTCCCTCCATCCCCGTTTGAACAAAATACAAAAAGCGGCCCCTTTAAGAGCCAGCAATATTTTTTAACGTAAGACGACCGTTCGCAGATAAAAATGGATGTTTCTAGATTTTCAATATTCGTTTTCAGGATTTTTTTCACACATTTAGAGCGTCGATGGCGATTTTACGGGTTACTTAGATCGACTCTATCCAATTTAATTAAATCCAATGGCTCTTTTGAGGGCCAACAATTTATTTTAACGTAGAGTTTTTCTACGTTAAAACGCTCTATGAACGTTAAAAAAAAAATTTCAGTCCAGCACGGTATTGTAAAAATACACAATTTTGGCTGCGAGAATTAAGCCCGTGTGCTACACGCCCCGGTCGTCGGATATTTTCTTCTCACCCTCTTTTCAACTTCGTGCGAGGTATCGAAAATTTTTATTAAAAAATTCAATCACCGAGTTATTGAAATTTTTTTCAAATCAACTCAATGGCAATAACAAAGAAAAAATTAACGGCCCTTTTCAGGGCCACCAATTTTTTTCAAGGTTTAAACATTCTCCTTTGCAATAAAATAAAAAATTATTCCATCATTCAATTTAGCCTGAAAAATAATCATGGAAAAAGCCATTTCTTTATTTTTTGGTCATGCGAATCTACGTTTTGACAACGTATTGCAATTTATCGCATAAAAATCCTTTTTCCTTTACGCCTAATAAAACAAAAAGTTTCGTAAAATACGCCAAAGTATATAGATTGACGCGAGGAAGCAAAATTTTCCCTGTGAGAATTAACAAAACTCGTGCTGAATTCTCATTGGCGCGCTGGTGGGTACGATTCTCATTCCCCCCACTTTGGCTTGCTTGGCCGTGATAACGAAATTTCGCGAAAATATTCCAAGTCCCCTTCATGTATTCTGATTCGCTGTGAGAAATGACGAAACTCGTGCCTCATTCTGGTTGGCACGCCAGTTGTCGCATATTTTTTGCTCGCACTCTCTCCACTTCGTGCGAGACTTCGAAAATTTTTATCGAAAAATTCAATCACCGAGTTATCGCAATTTTTTTAGATTAAATCAATAAAAAAAAAGAAAAAATTAACGGCCCTTTTCAGGGCTATCAAATTTTTCGAACGTTTGAACATTCTTCTTTGCAATAAAATTAATAACCGAAAAATAATGAGGGAAAAAGAAATTTTTGAATTTTTTGATCGCTTAAATCCGCACTGCAAAAACATATTGTTATTTATTGCTAAAAATTCTTCTTTACTTTACGCCAAATAAACGAAAAGTTTCGTAAAAATGCGGACGTATAACGCAAACACGCTCGACAGCAGCTCGACGTGCACGAGAGCCTCTCTCCATGATACGCGCTCCAGCATCGGTAAAAACGCCTATAATCCCTAACCATAACGCCTCCGTACGCACAGCCACCCCCTCCTACATTCACGGGCCAATCAGAATGCGCCACCGCTTGGCTTTAGTCTATATAAAGCCGTGGCGCGCATGCATCTAGTTCAGTCGCCTCGCGCTTCCCGATGTGTCCGGATCTCTCTCTCCCCCCCTCCCCTCCCACCTGACGTGAAACGGATCAGCTATGCATCTCGATGCGACGACGCCTCGAGATGAAAAATAAAAATCGGCTCTTTTCAGAGCCAGCAATATTTTTCAACGTGAAACAACAGTTTGCTGAGGAAAATTGATGTTTTTAGGCTTTTAAAATTTATTATTTCAGGTTTTTTTTCACATTTAGAGCGACGATGGCAATTTCGAGGATAACTTTGATTGAACCGACGGAATTAAATAAATTCCAATGGCTTTTTTTAGAGCCAACAATTTTTCTTAATGTTGGAAAACTTTAATATGCTCTATTAACGAAGGAAAAAAAAATTACGAAACGAGCACGTTAAAAAGGCAAGATTTTGGTTAGGAAAATAAAACCCGTGCTACATTCTGATCGTGCGCCGGTCGTCACATTTTTTCTGCTCACACTATGCTCTATTTCGCGCGAAGTATCGAGAATTTTAATTAAAACATTCGATCACCCAGTTTTTGCTATTT
Source organism: Alloplasta piceator (assembly GCA_946863875.1). NCBI lineage: Eukaryota > Metazoa > Arthropoda > Insecta > Hymenoptera > Ichneumonidae > Alloplasta > Alloplasta piceator. The sequence goes on along the minus strand of OX333072.1, from coordinate 40,326,928 downwards.
TTGGAAATTGACTCAATGAAAACAGCAAAGGAAAAATTAACGGCCCTTTTCAGGGCCATCAAATTTTTCAAACGTTTGAACATTCTTCTTTGCAATAAAATTAATAACTGAAAAATAATGAGGGAAAAATAAATTTCTGAATTTTTCGATCGTGAAAATCTGCGTTGTAAAAAATATATTGTTATTCAATGCTTAAAATTCTTCTTTACTTTACGCCAAATAAACGAAAAGTTTCGTAAAAATGAGGACGCATAACGCCGAACACGCTGGACAGCAGCTCGACGTGCACGAGAGCCTCTCTCCATGGTACGCGCTCCAGTACCGGTAAAAGCGCCCATAATCCATGAAGCCTTTTGATTGGCTGATGAAAAATGGTGGGAAATGAATACGGCTGATCGAAAACATCCAGATCTACTGGATAAGTGGTGCTCATCCATTGTGGAAAGCCACGACCATCAAAAGAATCTCGATTCGCAACCCTTTTTTCAAATGCCTCTATGAGATGAGCCAGGCATAGGAAAAATATGACAAAAATACAAGTTTATTCTTTGAAATGTCCTTTTCGATAGGACATAAGTGAAAAAAATTTTTGTCAAGTTTTTCGATGCGAAAAATGCGCGCGAATGGAAATGTGTTTCGGCGAGACACGCGAATTTTCATTTTAGGGACGATTTTTCTCAGTTTCTTTTTCACGGAGTCACGGGGTATTAAAAAAAAATGATTCTCGAGAAAAAATTAACCCGATCGGACGAACCCTTTTCTCATTATGCTCAACACACCGTTTCACCCTTTTGGCCTTACCCCTCCCGCGGGGGGGTAGTGGATTTGATTCTAATGCAATTTTTTTTTATCTCTGAGTGATACCCTTTCGTTTCGTACCGCACAGAGCCCCTGGGACACGCGCAATCGTGAAATTCCGACATTCACGGGAGGCCCGATTTTGCACTCCCCCACTTTTTTTGCCTCCCACGCCCGTAATTCTCAACCGAACGTGGTCGAAAGCTGATGAAATTTCCGATCTGCCGTGTATCGCGGTTTTTCAAAATTCGATTTCTTTTTTCGAAAATACGGCCTCTCAAAAAAATCCTTCAATTGCTCAGTACTGTAGGACGAACCAAAAGATACCTGAAAACCAGAATCAACGAACACAAAAATAGCTTAAAACACCCAACTACACAACACACAGCTCTTGCAACGCATGCAATAGAACTAAAACACGACTTTAAATTCTATGACGTAAAAATCTTAAACAATGAAAGTTGGCTAAAAAAGAGATTGATCTTAGAAATGATTCAAATTAAGGCACACTCAAATGCAATTAATTACAGAAGTGCTATTCAAAAACTAAGTAGCATATACAACACCATAATATAATTACCAAATATTATCCATTGACAATAATGTAACCACCGAATTTTATCTATTGACATCGCAAACACATTCATTTTATCTATTGACATCACATACACACTAACTTTACTTATAGACATCGCATACACACCCATCTTTACTTAACACATTCACAACATCTCACCGCACTCACATCTATTTTAATTACCAACAGAGCTTATAATATAACTCCAAACACAAAAATCTCAGAGTCACTCGATAAATCTCATTATACACATATTCACAAATCGTTTGACACGGCACTGCCCCAACGAATATTCACACTACCCTCACCTCGCCATAATTCAGACACCACTTAGTATTCCTCTCGAACAAACAGAGATCACATGACAAATAATGTAGTGAAATGAATATCGCTAATTTCAACAAGGGTTTTTGGAGATATCAAATCCTTAAAATTTTTATTGGTAAATATAACATCTACAATCCAAAACATTTAATTCTCATACACCAAAACATCAATAAAACGATAAATTCCTACAGATAACAAAGATTGCCAAAAAACGATCTTTTCCGGAATCAAATAAAATCAGAACAGAATCAATCTACCGATTTTTTCATAAAACATATTTACTGTCTACCATCGATCAATTCAACAAGATAATCTTCAAAACACCCGAATATGAAATTAGAACGATTGATCAAATTCAGGTTAGTTATTATGACAGTTTATATAACCTTAAACGAATGTTGTGTTGGTTGTTGGTGACTAATGTTATATTAAATTGTCGAAAGAGACGGATTAGTTGGTGGTGAATATTTTCAGTATATAGTAAATTTATCAATCTAGAGGAGGAGAATGTGTTGTTTGTATTTGATTGTGCCTGAATTTATGTTAGTCTTTGTCTGATTATCTTTTCTGTGAAGGAAATTGGGATAACAGTTCTGTGTCATTGTGTTTTTAATTAGTTTGATGTTTTTTTGGTGGAAGGAAACGTCTGATAGTTTTATCGCTCTATCTACTAGCGTCCTTATAATTCCTTTCGTTGACTGAGACGGTGGTGAGAAAAGAAGTTTATGAATCAACCTGACCAGGTCGGTTTTCTGTACCAGTCGGTAATTATTGAGTTGTTCTTCGGATTAGTAAGATGTCTAGAAATCGTATTTTGTTGATTGTTTCTATTCCAACTGTGAACTGTAGTTTACTGTGATACGAGTTAAAGAGATTAAGTGTTGATTCTATTTTGTCCGTGGGAAGAGCTATGATAATATCGTCTACGTATCTTTTATAGATTGGTACCGTGAATTTCAGTTTTTTGAGGCAGTTTGTTTTCAAATCGATCATTACAATGTTTGATAATATCGGGGCCAACGGTGAACCCATTCGTAAACCAAATACTTGTTGATATATTTTGTCGTTAAAGGTAAAGAATGTTGAGAACATTATGAATTCTATTGTTTTTATTATTTCGTTTAGTGGTATTAAAAAAAAAGTTGCGAGCAGTGGATTCGATCCAGCGACCTTGCGGTTGTGAGTCGGAGCGCTTAGCCGCTAGGCCAGGCGCTCCTTGAAAATTTCTTAACGTAACAAGTATATGAAGACAACGGAATATTTCAATGTCAAATTTCTCGGGATTGCTTGAGAAGCGGGTTTTTATATTTACACCTGTTACACTCCTAGGCACGTACTACATACCTGAAAAGTTTGGATGGAATCGGTGGGGTGAGGTAGGTAGCCTCCCCTTGTCAGTCAAATCACGGTGGCTGCTTGCAAACTACGGTCTATGAGACTGTCTTTTTTTCAAGATGAATTAACCAGGCAAGCTGGGCTCGCTCAAGAATCGTGAACGGCGTTGGGCTACCGTCATCCGTGAAGCCTGATCAATGCATGTCGACAAAAAAACCGATTCTCATAAGGTGCAGCGCAATGCTATAGCTTATTTGAATACGGGTAGATTGTGGCCTCGAGACATACGATTATTTAGGTGCAGCACAATGCTGTAGCCAGTAAACGTGTGACGGCTAATCTACACGAGTGATTCAGATTTTCAGCGCTCTCGTGGTCACTTGACAGGAGTGTTCAGTAGTAACAGTGGATTAAAAATGTAAGGTCAGTGTTGCCAACTCAACATTACGGTGTGTCACCAGAAGTACATTCAAAAAAACACGTTTTTAGAGTCAGTCACCGGAATTTTGAATTTTTTGAAGTGAATACTTCTTATACGACGCTAGCACAGCAGTGTTTAACGTCTGCGTTAAGCGGCTGCATTTAACGCCTGCGTTTAACCGGACAAGAGAATGGAGGAATACAATAAGAGAGAGAAAAAGTGATGTGTGAGCGAGAGAGAGAGAGAGAGAGAGAGAGAGAGAGAGAGAGAGCGATAGACCCGCCTATACGTATTTAGTACGTATAAGGGACAGCAGCGCGCATGCGCGTCGTTGCGCGTCGTTCTATCCGAGCAGAGAGTGAAAAAGTGATGTGTGAGCAATAGAGAGAGCGATAGGCCATCACAGTATGCCCACGTATACGTGTTTAGTATGTATATATAACAGCAGCGCGTATGTGACTCGTTCCATCCATCGTATGTGTGAAATCATACTGCGTCTTCATCTTTACAGTATATATATTAGACTGATTAAAAAAAGCGACTACTTTAGTTTTTCGAAAAAAGGCATTAAATACTTTCGGGAAGGTGAAAAAAGATGCCTATTAAAATTATACCTCTTAATAAAAAGATTTAGAGATCCCTCTTCGCATATTTTTATTTCCCATTTAAATAACACGAGAAAGAAAAATTTCAAACTTTGAAATTTTATATCTCAGCTTCAAGTCAATGCACCAAAATGAACGACACATATTCTTGTAGAAAATTGAACGCTCTACAAAAAAGATCCCTTATAATTTTTCGATAAACTCATTCCTTCAAAAGTTATTCACGTTCTAATATATATGTATATTAAACTGTGAATATGGGTGAACTTATGTTGGTAATTTCTTTACAAAATAAGAAATTTATGTTAATGCAATTTAATCTTTTATTTCAGGAAAGATTTTACGATATTTAGTAATTAGTTTCACCATTTTGCCGGAAACTAAAACAAAAAGTGGAATTTATTCTATATTTATATTTAACCTTGAACAACTTTTGAAGCAGTGAGTTTATCGAAAAATCATAAGAGATCTTTTTTGTAGAGCGTTCAATTCTCTACAAGCATATGTGTCGTTCATTTTGGTGCATGACTTGAAGCCGAGATATAAAATGTCAAAGTTTGAAATTTTTCTTTCCCGTGTTATTTAAATGGGAAATAAAAATATGCGAAGAGGGACCTCTAAATATTTTTATTAAGAGCTCTAATTTTAACAGGCATCTTTTTTCACCTTCCCAAAAGTTTTTAATGCGTTTTGTCGAAAAACTACATTTTACTAATTATTATAGACTCTGCGAAAGCCTTTGCCCGTAATAAAAAACTCCATTGAATCGCCAATGGCAACCAATGGTCCTCATACGACTCCATTGGACAATGAATGGGGACCCATTGAGATTTCCGCATTTTTCGATGGCGTATAGGAACGACCATTGATCAGTGAATGGATATCCATTGAAAAGTCACCATTGCCCAATGACGTCCATTGGACAGCAAATGCGGATGAACCGAATGATCACCATTACTCAATGATGCCCATTGGAAAGCAAATGCTGATGGACCGAGCCATCAGCATTGTCCAATGGTGTCCATTGGAAGGCAGATGTTGATGAACGAAATGGTCAGCTTTACCCAATGATGTCCATTGGGGAGTAAATGCGGATGAACTGAATGATCAGCATTACCCAAAGATGTCCATTGGAAACCGCGTCGCCTTAGTTCCGAGACTTGGCGCGAGATGTCGCAGGACGGCAACCCGCTAAACTCCCATACGGATTATGCGAAGAGTGTGCTTATCTAGACGATTGTGAGCACGGAATATTAGCAGAAGTCGGTGTCCAAAAAATCCATGCAAGGAGTTCTTGCCGACTGATGCCCATGGGATAATCCCTAATCCGTTTGAAATGGGGAAGTCAATCCTCATTGGAAAATCCTCATTCGATTTCAAATGGGGAATTCAATGGCGAAAATCCCCTTAGGCAATTCGGCATTTATCTCCGTTGGTTATTTTGGCAATGGGGAGTGAATAGGGATTTTTTAATGGCGACGAATGGAGTTTTTTACTACGGGTGGATAAAAAACCACAGCAAAAATAATAATAATGAAAATATTAAGAATTAAAATAATAATAGTTCAAAAAAATAATAAAAACTATTAACAATCGCAAGAAAAAACAATTTCTACAAAAATAATCACAATTTCGAAAAACGAAAGAAAAAGAAAAAAATCCAAGCCGTGCAAACGAATGTAATTAGACTTTAAAAGCATCCGGAGGCCTTCAGAGGCTCTGCGAAAGTCTTCGGAAAATAAACAAAGAATAAAATAAAAATAATGAAAATATCAAGACTGAAAATAATAACAATTTAATACAAATTATTAAAAAAATTTGAAAATGACAAAAAATACAAAAAAAACATAATTTTTACCAAAATAATCCCAATTTCTAGCAAAAAAATCAAATCTGTGCAGCTAATGTAAGTAGACAATAAAAAACAAGAACAATGGAAAAAATAATAATAAGGAAAATATCAAAAATTTAAATAATAACAAATTAAAAAATTAACAATGAAAACAATAACAATTAAAAAATAATAATAAACACAGTTGAAGTTACAATTTAAAAAAAATACAATTAAACCCGATTTCTAAAAAAGTAATAACAATGTCAAAAAACAAAATAGAAAAAATCCAAGCCGTGCGGAGAATGTCAGTAGACTTTCAAGGCGCGATGGTCTTCGAAGGCGTTTTGAGACGTTAGGAGGCCACAAAAAATAATAATAATTAAAATAATGACAATTTAAAAGAATGCCAATTAAAAAAATCACAACCCAAACAATGTCAACAATTTTTTGGGTTTGTCAGTTTTGGTGTTAGGCTTCTCTCTCTCTCTCTCTCTCTCTTTATTCATCGGCAGAAATAATTTGTCTCGTCAGCGAATTGCATACAAGTATTCACTTCCGTGGCGTGTGACTGCACACACCTCGATTTTTTTATTCTATCGAAAAACGTTACTTTAATAATGCAATCGACATTACACATCGATTTATCTTCAGTAAATAAATATTAGCAATTGGCAATTTAAGAAGTTATGATCAATAATATAATCAATAATTATTATTATTGATAATTGTTGTTTATAGCATACCAGAAGTTGCTGAATTGTTTTGGATTTTTATTGTATCACGAAGTACGGAAATTTCAATCAGAAAAAATTTTTCGTTCGGACGTAATCATGGAACGAAAATAGTAAAAAAAAAAAAAATAGGAAAATTCTGAAATAATTGGAGGCGTTTCCGTGTATACGTACGCTACTTTTTTCATACTTGACATTTACTCAAACTCTATAGCTTATGAGTTACGTTTCATCTTTCAAAATTTGTCTTTTTTAGCCAAAAATGAAATCGCTTTGCGAGAAAAAATCGTACAAAAATTTTGAACAAACAAAAATAGAGCGTTTCTTAACCCTTTCTAATTTATCCCAAATAAAAAAGACAAAAACAAAGTCCTCAAGCTGCGCGCCCAATTCGCGATGGTCGAAAAAAGGCCAAAGAACAGTCACGTACAAAAGCGCATACCGGGTCGAAAAAAATCATAAAAAACATTTTTAAAAAATGTAAACAAAGCGAATTTCTTCCCTTCAAAACGTTTTTTTTTAAATTCAATTTTCTTATTTTTGACGGAATTATGCAACTTATAGTGCGGCAAGAAATATCGACTGGTGTATCCAAACTTTTAAACAGCGGTGTACGTACGGGTTGATTTTTTATTTTATTTTTATTCATATTCATAGCATATTGCTTGGCAATAATGAATCTCAATCTTGTAGCTATAGGAATATTTGTAGCAATATGTTTTGTAGCTGGTTGTCAGCGAGGCTGGCAGATTACAAATCCATGAATTATCGACAATCAATGATGACACGCTAAATAAACATTTCTGCCGGAAACTGCTCTTGCAAGCGTGTATTTGTTCTCTTGCACTCATTTATTCGAGTGCCAGTTAAGCTTAGTTAGTTAGTTAGTTGGGTAAAAAAAGTCACTGGAAGTCGTCAACTTAAGCACTCGAAGTCACCAGATTTTTTGAGCATCACCAGATGAAAAATTGCGTCACCAGACGAGGTTTCAAAACACCAGATCTGGTGACAAAGTCACTAACTTGGCAACACTGACAGCCCGTAAGTGGAAGCGTAGTGACGTCAGTATAGTGCCGGAGGCCAATCGTTTACTGCGCATGCGTGATCAGACAAGGAAGCGACTACACTTCCAATACTCTTTCTCTTTTTACCGATACCCTCTGACGTGTTTCTGGCTGTCTCACCCAACTGGTCCCAACACCCACATTGACGCGCTCTCACACGGACCCTAAGTTGACGCGCCGTACGCTGCTCACGCATGCGCCTCGTCAATACCTAAGCTCCCTTCCGTGCATCGATCTCAGGCACACTGAACACACCAAACCATCTTACGCTCACTCACATGAAATCTCCTTACGCTCGAGTTTTTTTCAAAAATTTTTAACAACATTAATTGGTCACTTAGGATCAATAAACGTGTTCCTGCAATTTTTGTAAAAGTTTGATGATTCGGTCACAAAAAACGGTTCGACCGATTGTTTTGAAAATTGACATGGTTTTTAGGTATGTATTAAGCTAAAAAAGGACCTTAAAACATTGGTATTTTTGCAATATCTGCAAAGTTGTGGTAGATTTTCTAAAACAAGAAAAAAAGCTAATTTTTTTGACTTTTTCAAGTCAAAATTAAACATAGAAACCATTTTTTTTCATTTATGACAATAACAGGCACTTATAGAAGATAGATTCAAGTTTCCGAAACCTACCGTTTAATGGCTGTACGATCATCAGTTCGAGAGATATCGAAGATTAAAAAAAAAAGACGAATTTTCGTTCAATCGCCGATATCTCAGCAAAAAATGGTCGTAGAACAAAAATCAAAAAAGCAAATTAAAGCCAAAAAATTCTTCTAAACAATCCATAGATTGGTTATGTTCGGAAAAAAATTTTGGAGCCCATTGACTGTTTTGAAAAAAGCAAAAATTTTAAGAAAATTTTTACCGTGATATTTCTTTCGACTGCGTCGAGGGTGATGCCTATGAAAAATTTTTGACTTAAGATTCCAAAAGTAGAAGATTCAAGCTTCAAAATGCTTTTTTTGAAAAATTTTTACGACCCAAATTAACAAAGTTACAGCCTTCGGAGAATTGCTGAAAAGTCTCGAAAATTTTGCTGTTCCTTTAATGTTTTGACTGAGTGTATATTACATATTATGATACCATCCACGGAGATATTCAATATAAAATATGTTAGTCATAAGAAAGTGAACATTTTTTAATATATGTCGATAAATTAAGAATCTGAAAAAAGTAGATATGTCTTCTGGAAATAATTTCTCTAAAAAATATATGCGTATAAATTATTATGAATAAAAAAATCAAACAATTCACCCTACCTAAAAAAAAAATGTTTGATGTTGGACGGCTAATAAATAGGTCGTAAATAATATCTTGAAAAAAATTGTTTTAATTGTTTTTTTTTATTACATTTCAATCAACGAATGAGCTGAAAAATATTCAATAATGTTCCCCGATACATTTTTCAGTTTTCATTGATAACGTAGGGAGCACCGAGGGAAAAACTCTTTAAAACATTTGAAAAACCCGCGCGTGATGCCGGGTGACGTCACCCCCGAGTCTCCGCGTCCAATTCATTTTTTCCCTTGAAGCTTGGTCGCACACGGACGTGCTGAGCTTCCACGTGTACTAGTATACCTAACGGCATCGGGTAGGGGAACAACAGCCCGCGAGGGGTCGACTACTTCGGCCGCACTCGGCTCTCCCGAAGTGACACGAACGTCCTTCGCTCACAGATACGGGCTACTATCATTGTGTAACCCCCGTGCAAAGGCACAGAGAGGGGGTAACTTTTGCACGCGATCTGGCTGCACTGGACTCTCAGTTAGCCCCTATCGTAGACCGCGCGCTAAGATGTTTACACATTAGAAAAGTAGCTGTTACTTCACGGTGTTTAGGAATTCCATAATATAAAAAATACCAAAAATTCGTTTTTCGTTTTCACAATTCGGGAAAATTAAAAAAATAAAATAACGAGTCTCCTTCCTTGAGAAAAAAAATATTTTTGCATATTTTGCCCTGAAACGAACGTTCGACTTGCTCAATAAAATCTAAATCAATTTTTTTTCTTGAAGGCCATGAAAAGACACAGATTTTCGTTTTTCACAAATGTAAATACGTCAAATACTGCCAAAGATACAGCCTTTTGGATGGAAAAATGTTAAAAAATGGTAATCAACGAGAAAAAACGTCAGAAGTTTTTTTAAACATTCTGACACTAAATATTTTCCGATAAAATAACTCGATTTTTCAAAATTATTTGTGGAATTTTTTTTCTTACTGGCAGAAGTGACATGGATCGCCTCATATATAAATATAGGCTGCACTAGTTTGGACGCTCACACACCTGTAAGCGTCACATCCTGTAGCATTTTATAGCTACACTCGCTTGGATGCTTACACGCTTTCAGCACGTACCCATGACGGGTCGCTGATGTTCCGAGTACCACTGACGATTGGCTGTATGGCGGCAACTCGTCGGTAGTCAACGATTACGATTAATTATGACCCTGCGTAGGCGAAACGTACGACCGATTGCTTGGCTATCAAGCGGCAAGAAGTCGGCAGCCAATGATCGGCTCGCTACTTATGACCCGAAGTTGTTACAACTCTCGTTCGATCGCTGGCATCGACGTTAGGATCGGTAGTTGAGACATTATTGGCTAGCACGTTTTATCCGACGCTGGTTAATCGTCGCTCGAGTATAGACGGTCAACACTTGCAGCCCAAGGCAGTGTTGCCAGAAGAAAATTTTGTTTCGCGTACTAGATGGCGCGACGAAAACGTAGTAGGATGTACTAACTTTTCGATATATATATATCAGGTATCGGCACTATTAATATATTTTCACGCATTTTTCGATAATATTACTAATTGTTTGAAAAATAATATTTCCCATCTAAAAAATGCTAATTAATAGAAAAATCAATAATCCGTGGAACAATATTATAAATTGGTTTCAAATAAAAAATAGGAACCAAAAAATTCTCTATTGGCAAAAAAATTAAGATTTTTCAGAGTTAAATTGCAAATTGAAAAGAAATAAAAAAATTCAAAAGCCATTAATATCAATTGTTTGGAAAATTAGTAATGACTTAGAAGAATAATGGTAATCAACAACAAAGGGTATAGCCGGATATGCATGTGAAATCTACCCCCAGCGATTTTTAAAATTCCACATGGCTGATTGATTTCTAATTGAAAAAAAAAATATTTTCCTAAAAATTTCAGATTTTTAACCCATAAAGTGACGACACAATTTAAAAAACGTGTTTTTCAGTATTTATTTTATTGTAACTATTTTACTGAATGTTTTTCGACAAAAATTTTTTTGCTAATAATCATCGATAGAAGACGTTAAAAAGTAATTTTTTAATAAGTTTTTAATTATTACTTAAAAAAAAAGTTTCTGTTGCTGTATTTAAATATGTTCCTCTCGGGTGTCAATCACGAATTTTTCACAGAAAACTCCTTTCTTGCTCTTCTTAATACAGTAGAATTTTCAGCCATTTGGTGCAACATAGTCAAGAAACAAAAAAAAAAATTTCACATTTTCTTCGAATATTATTTACTATTTACTTGTAAAATATTTTTTTTTTCATTTAAAAATATATGAAAAATCCGATATTATTTCTCCATACTATTAGGGATAATTATTCAGTAATATAAAAAACAACATTTTTAATTTTATAATTTATGTTAACATATTTATATTGCTCAACAAAAGTTTTTATCAATTATTTATATTGGAGAAAATAATTTCATATAAAGATATCGATTTTTCTTTAATCCAAGTACGCTTACCATTAGCACATTCACGACGATATCGTTTAATGCCAGAGATTTTATTCGTACTTGGCTGATAAAATCCATGAAACAACGGTATGTTTTTGAGCTAATGTACCGAGATTTTACTTGTAGTTTTGTAATATTTAGTGTGATTTTTACATACTGAAGACTGAAGACGGTACACCCAGAAAAAAAGATCTAGTACATTTAATTCAATCCTTAACAAGCCAGATAAGTTTGAAACAATTTTTTTTAACATTACAACTATTTCTTTCTTACGCACGAAATTAGGCTACAATATATAATAAGATCTGCCAAGATATTAAGTCGTTTATTTACAGATGAAAAAATCAATGCTATAGTGAATGAAAATAAGTGACGAAGGTTAACTGACGTTTTTTAAAACAATCTTTACAAATAATTTCTCATATTGTACCCTAGTAGCTATCTCGACAAATTCTTCCGCCAAATCTAATCAAGACAGGTACTTATATTTATTTACAAAGTCTTGGACTCATCTTGACAAAGATTGTTTTTAGTTATAGGGTAACTAAGTAATTTCATTTAATTACTTGAATTAAAGAAAAATTTATATCTCTATGTGAAATGATTTTTTCACTATAAATATTTGATGAGAACTTTTGTTGAGCAATATTAATATGATAACATAATCTATAAAATTGAAAATGTTGTTCTTATTATATCACTGAATAATTTCCTTAATGGTATGGAGAAATAATATCATGTTTTTTTATATATTTTGAAATGAAAAAGAATATTTTACAAGTAAATAGTAAATAATATTGGAAGAAAATGTGAAAAAAAAACGATTTTTTTTTTGACTATGTTGCACCAAATGGATCAAGTTGAAAATTTTACTGTATTAAGAAGAGCAAGAAAGGAGTTTTCTATGAAAAATTCGTGATTGACACCCAAAAGGAACATATTTAAATATAGCGACAAAAACTTTTTTTTTTTTTAAGGCAATAATTGAAAACTCATAAAAAAATTACTTTTCAACGTCTCTTATTCATAATTGTTAGCAAAAAAAATGTTGTAAAAAAATATTCAGTAGAATAGTTGTAATAAAATGAATACTGAAAAACACATTTTTTGAATTGTGTCGTCACTTTTTGGGTTAAAAATCTGAAATTTTCAGGGAAATGTTTTTTTCCAATTAGAAATCGATCAGCTATGTGGAATTTTGGAAATCGCTGGGGGCAGATTTCACATGCTTATCCGGCTATACCCTTATATACAGTAAGGTGCAATTGAAGTGACGCACTCGGTTTTTTGACTCCACCGCCTCCAATTCACTCGTGAGGAAAAAACCGCCAAAAAGTTTTTTACGTGAAATTTTCACCCCCGCTCATTGCCGTTAAAATCAGCTCAATCGGACAATAGTTTAAAAAATGGCAGCCATTTTTATCATTTGGTACGCTTGAGCAAAATGGAAAGATTCTGATTTTTGCTCGATATTTTTAATGCGAGCTCAAAAATCGATCCAGTAAGAACATAGTTGGCAAGGGGCATTCTTTCTGAACAAAATGCTTTTTTGAAATAAAAAATCGGGCAATTATCAATTGTATTAGAGCACGGTGAAGCTGACCGGATGTAAATAAGGATAACTCGGGAACGACTAATCCAATCGGGATCTTCTTTCGCGAGGAGCTGCAATGGAACCCCCTTAAAACGTGTGCAATAGAATTGCGAAGATAGGTCTGCTGAAAATTAGTCAAAAAGTTAATTTTTTGTTTTTTTCTCTCCCTCTTTGTTAATTTCAACGAATTAATTAGGTAAAGCTGCGGAACTCACTTATGAAACATTCACCATTGGAAAGGTGATGTTCAGAAGAAAAAAAGCATCAATTGTTGTTATCGATAGGACCCTTGATAGGGGAGAAATCAACGATTGAAGACCTGGCCACCATAATCCGACGCAGCGATAGCGCGTGCCGTGCCGCACGAAAAGTTGAGCCGACGCCACTGCGAATACCGAGCATCGGTAACGCAGGCAAGGGATAAACCACTGCCACTACCCTCATCTACGTTGCCGTAGCAACGGAAGCTGAATTAAACAATTGAACATATTATAATTAACTGTACGTTAAATTCATATTTAAATTTGGATCTTCTGAATAATCAGGAACATGTTCAATAGTTATTTGATATTAATCAATTTTTAATATTAATATTAATGTCAATTTAATACTAATTTTTATCATTAATAAATTATTATTTGATATTAATAAATTTTCCCTTAGACTGATGAACGGGTTTGGAAATAGGCAAGAAGGTTATCTTTGTAGCACCTTGTTATAAATTTAATGTTTGATGAAAAATATTTTTTTTAACTTGCTCTCGAGAGTTGGTAACTCTTGAGTAAAAGCAAAAGTTCGAGCAATTTTTCGCTCGGTAGATTTATTGACAAAGAAATTTAGCCCTCGTTTTCATCGAGAATCGAAATGTTCTCTCTTTCATTTCACAAATCTGACTTGCAGAAAAAAGGCCGTTATTTTGCGATGTATATTATTCTATAGAAGGAGGATAATATTTTGGCGAAAACAGAAAAGGAGAAATTTGAAGGACTCCCGCGAGGCAGCCGGAGTTTAAAAGGCGACGGGTGTTGTAAAAAATTTAAAGGTCTTGGACAAGAAGAATAAGAATGATATCCTTTTCTGCTGGTCAAAGTTGTGAAACGAAAGAAAGGGTTTTGCGGTTATCGGTGAAAACTAGCGGTGAATTACCCAGCAAATAAAATAATAATCCACCATTGTTTGGACTCCGCGTGCGAGCGATGCGGCACCGCTATGAGTATAGCTTTTCTTTCTCGCATGGCAATAAAAGGCTATCGCATCACAGGTTGTGCTCCGTATAACTCTCTTACTCGAAAATTATCAACTCTCCAGTACAAGTTTTTCAAAATAGTTTTCTTTAAATATTTAATTTTCAACATTGGCGCTGAAAAAACCATTTTCCAAACCCGTTTATCAGTTTAAGAGAAAATTTATTAATATCGAATAATAATTTATTAATAATAAAAATTAATATTAAATAGAGATCAATATTAAAAATTGATTAATATCAAATAACTATTGAACATGTTCCTGATTATTCAGAAGATCCAAATTTAATTATGAATTTAACGTACAGTTAAGTTTAATATGTTCAATTGTTTAATTCAGCTTCCGTTGCTACGGCAACGTAGACGAGGGTAGTGGCAGCGGTTTATCCCTTGCCTGCGTTACCGATGCTCGGTATTCGCGGTGGCGTTGGCTCAACTTTTCGTGCGGCACGGCACGCGCTATCGCTGCGTCGGATTATGGTGGCCAGGTCTTCAATCGTTGATTTCTCCCCTATCAAGGGTCCTATCGATAACAACAAGGGATGCTTTTTTTTTCGTCTGAACATCACCTTTCCAATGGTAAATGTTTCATAAGTGAGTTCCACAACTTTACCTAATTAATTCGTTGAAAATAAAAAAGGGGGAGAGAAAAAAAAAATTAACTTTTTTATTAATTTTCAGCAGACCTATCTTCGCAATTCTATTGCACACGTTTTAAGGGGGTTCCATTACAGCTCCTCGAGAAAGAAGATCCCGATTGGATTAGTCGTTCCCGAGTTATCCTTATTTACATCCGGTCAGCTTCACCGTGCTCCAATACAATTAATAAATGCCCGATTTTTTATTTAAAAAAAAGCATTTTGTTCAGAAAGGATGCCCCTTGCCAACTATGTTCTTACTGAATCGATTTTTGAGCTCGCATTAAAAATGTCGAGCAAAAATCAAAATCTTTCCATTTTTCTCAAACGTACCAAATGATAAAAATGGCCGCCATTTTTTTAATTATTGTCCGATTGAGCTGATTTTAACGGCATTGAGCACGGGTGAAAATTTCACGTAAAAAACTATTTGGCAGTTTTTTCGTCACGAGTGAATTGGAGGCGGTGGAGTCAAAAACCGAGTGCGTCACTTCAATTGCACATTACTGTATATACCCGGCTATACCTATCCGGCTATACCCTTATACCCTTTCAATTTAAGATATAAATATTGCTAATTGATCGAAATTTAATATTAAAAAAAATATATTACTAATTCACCAGAAAATAGCAAATTAGAAAAAAAAATCTAATTGACCAGAAAATAGCTAATTGGAAAAAAAATATTCCAAATTGACTGGTAAATTGCTAATTAAAAAAAAAATAATTCTAATTGACTAGAAAATTGCTAATTAGGAAAAAATATTCTAACTGACCAGAAAATAGCTAATTAGAAAAAAAATATTTCTCATTGACTGGTAAATTGCTAATTAGAAAACAACTATTTCTAATTGACCAAGGAGAAAAAATTAGAAAACAAAATTTCTAATTGACCTAGAAGAAAAAATTAGAAAAAAAATATTTCTAATCGATCGAAGAAAAAATTAGAAAAAAAAAATTGATCCACCGACATCTGGCGTCGACGGATGTCGACGGATGAACGAATAGATACATTTATTGATGAACAAATTATTTAACGAATCGATCGATAAATGGATAGGAGAATGTTTTTTATACAAAATAAAATATTAAAATATTTGAACCAAATAATTCATTAATATTAGATGATAAAGTTAATCAGAAATCAATAACCACTTATTATTTACAATCGTTGGGAAGTATTGGGACCTAGTTATCGCGTAATTAAGCATTAACGCAGAATTCTTATGCCCGGAATATATACTTACATTTATATATAAACCCTATGCTTATACACGTGAACTTCAATGTGCAATTACTCGAGAACTGGTTAGAAGAAAAATCTGAAACATTTGTATTGTCATATATCATACTAAAGAATATGTTCACTAAATTTTATTAAATTCTCTATATTTTAAAATTGTTTATGTTTTTAACATGGTTTATAATGGCAGCATTATATCGACGGTCACTACCTTCTTTAAAGAGCACTTGGATCGCACTCGGTATATACTCGTGGGCGGTTAAAAAGCTGTCTTCGGTGGGCGCAATACTGTACTTCAAAAATACGATCATCGCATTTTTTTCCAACTTCATTGCTCAAGTTCAATACCTCAGTGTTCGGTAACTCGATCAGAAAAATGATCAGAAATTTCTGAAGATAATTCAAATAATAATTTTCAATAATAATTTTTACTAATAAAGTTTTGTTATAATTCTTTACAATTCAGTATTCAGCAAAATCGTTTTCCTGTCTCACCTGCTGTTTCAACGCTGTAAGTGAATTGAGTACTTACGTTTCTTTTAATTTTCTCCTTGGTCAATTAGAAATATTTTTTTTATAATTTTCTCTTCTCGGTTAATTGAAAATATTTGTTTTCGAATTTTTTATTCTCCAAGCAATTAGAAATATAACTTTTTGAATTATTATGTTTTTTTGTTAACAGTAAATTATTTTTTTCCGTTTTTTATTTTAAAGTAATTTGTAATATTATTTAAAGAATTATTAATTTCTACACTATTTAGTATTTCGCATTTTCTTATTTTTATTTTTGTATTCATTAAAAAAAAAAATTTTTTTTTGCGGATTCCTGATATATATATACACACATACATCCATATATATATCGCAAAAGTGGTATCAGAGTCGCGGCAGCGACTCGACGCCAAGTATTAAAAAAATTGAGAGTCTCAGTCGAGATGCCGCGCACTCTTATATACGCGAATATGCCTCAATCCACGCCGCTTTTACACTTCAATTCGATATTACTCAAAAACGAGACAACTTTTTTAACATTTTACGAATATACTTTTCAAAAAAAAAATTAGCTTTCCATTGATACCATTATTTTTTTTTTCGCCTACGCGATGCTGAGATATAATATTGGGCGAATTATTCCGAACATTTATCATCAGAAAAATTCTCCAACCGGTCACGTCTCTATAGATATACTAGCCCATGTATAAGCGGTGTAATACGACTTTTACAGAGAGGCCTTGCATAAGTGTGGGAAAATATGAGTGTGCGCGAGAACACGGCGCCCCCCCCCCCCCCGCCAACCATAGTCTCGGGCTTATACACAGGCTTGCATGAATATTCTATCTCTATATAAAAAAGAGTATATGTGTATATGTGCGAGGGTGTCGAGTATTTTTTTATACATACGATGTATATTCAGTCGTTATTTCAGGTATCAACTTACATTTGGTTGGTCATTCGAGATTCAAATTTTATTTATTATTTACACTAGGGTTCGAGCGGCTCATGCGCTACGCGCCCTCGCGTCGTTAAGGTTCGGGGTTGGGGTTTGGAGGTTTAGGTTTGGAGGTTTGGGTTTTGAGGTTTGGGTTTGGAGGTTTGGGTTTGGAGGTTTGGGTTTGGAGGTTTGGGTTTGGAGGTTTGGGTTTGGAGGTTTGGGTTTGGAGGTTTGGGTTTGGAGGTTTGGGTTTGGAGGTTTGGGTTTGGAGGTTTGGGTTTGGAGGTTTGGGTTTGGAGGTTTGAGTTTGGAGGTTTGGGTTTGGAGGTTTGGGTTTGGAGGTTTGAGTTTGGAGGTTTGGGTTTGGAGGTTTGGGTTGTAGATTCTTGTACACGGTGGCGGTGGCGGCGGCGGTGGTGGTGGTGGCGGCGGTGGTGGCGGCGGTGAAATATTTATATAATATAGAGAGATATATGTATTTCTAAAATGCAGATTAAGGTGGTCGTTATTTCAGGTCTCCATTGATATTAGGGTGGTCCTCCGAGATTCAATGCTTTCAATATTTATATACATATTAATCAAGATATACACTAGGGTGGTCCTTCGAGATTTAATTTCTTCAAATATAGCATTATCTACATATATGCAGCATATCTATGTATATATAGCATAATAATGTTGTGAAATATTGCGAGGAAGAATTAATTACACGCACATTTATAAGAAGCAACGGCAAACCAAACGAAACTTTATCCTCTTTTTATACACACGTCCGTTCGCAGTCAAATCTCAGACGAGACTCTCTCTAATTTTTTTTTTGTCACGCGTCCGTCATATGTCAAGTTATCTGTCATAGTCGGCTATGAAATATTGATTTATCGAGTTAAAGCTGTATTCACAACACTACTCTTCGCCTCCCTGAGTTGCCGTCCCGGCAACTAATACTGATCCCATCACTGAGGAGGAAATTATTTTTTATCCTGGACCTCTCTCAGCCTATACTGTTCTGGCATTTACCCAAAGTCCACATGGAAAACCAAGACTCAAAGACCTGGGAATATTAGTTTACAATAATTTCCTTTGAATTTAATGAATTTAATGAAGTTGATATTTCCTAAGTCGTTGTCTTCTGTCTTGTGTATTTAATTTTACTCTTGTTTTCTTCGTTTCTCCTTACATATTTTTTTTTCTTCTGTCCATTCCCCTTGGTTAAGATGTCCACATTTGAAAAATTTTCTCCGAGTTTCCAAAGGATGTTGATTAGGAAGAGGGTGGAAGGAAACAGGATTCTTCAAACCAAGGGAAATCTGTGAAAATTAAAATTTTAAGCGGAGACTACCGCACAGCATTTATTTACAATTTATTTACATTATAAAAACAATTAATCTACTATATACAAGGAATCGGTATTATACAAATTGATAATTCAACAATTATCATTTTCGTTTGCCGTGCACAACGATTAAATCATCAATCGAAAACAACAACCTGGAATATCCGTCATCAAGTCTTTTGTTAGGGAAGAATTTTCATTACACATCGCACAGTAGGAGAAAAGCCCAAAAACCTGGCCAAAACCTCAAATGACCTTTGACGGGAATGAAAATTGGCTCACAGGGGTTTTCAAGGTCGCTAATTACGAATCTGAAAGCCAAATTATCGTAAACAAAATGGCCGATCCAATATGGCTGACATGAATGTTAAAAAGTTGCCAGATGTCGACAAAAATTGGTATTTACGGGTTTTCAAGGTCGCTGATTACGAATCCGCAAGCCAAATTATCGTGAAAAAAATGGCCGATCCAAGATGGCCGACATGAACGTTAAAAAGTTACCAGATGTTGACAAAAATTGGTATATACGGGTTTTCAAGGTCGCTGATTACCAATCCGATATCTATTGTTTATAACTTGCAACAAAGAGCTTACAGCAAATTGTTATAAACAAAATGGCCGAGTATCCTGCTAAATAGATAAATTAATATATTTAAAAAAATCATCATAATAAAATAAACGTGAACAGTGTATTCTACGCAATTATTATTTTTATTTCCAAAATACATACGGAACGTTTCAAAAATAGAAAATTTTATTCTTAATCAAAATCGTAATCGGAGTCGGAGTCGGAGTCAGAATCATTATCCGAGTTTGTATCTATTACAACTCCCGGCACGGCTTCAATCTCGGCGCAAAATTCGTCTGCTGCAGCAGTCACTTTAGGAGCGATCAACATCCCTACAGCTTCCGGCGACAAACTCTTCAGCTTCTTCTGTGGTAGTCTTCTGACACTTGAAATGTACGGATCAGAAGTAACTAAGAGCCGATGAAAAACATCTTCCATAGTTTTAACCCTGGAACTTTTTCGCGCAAAATCTTCTCGATATCGTTTGATGTCTTTGTTTCGAGCTTCCTGGGCATCTTCGGATAATTGGCCGATTGGTAATAGAGCATGAGTTATTATCACTGGACCATGAATTAATAGTTTGTGCACCGAAGTAGGCATGGAGTACCAAGGGTATAATGCAACGGTCTTTCTTGCCGTTTCAATAGCATACTGTTCAAATCTTTCACAGTTTATCTCGTGGCCACACGATATAACTTGTAGGATTACGCACAAGCGTTTAATTACTTCTTCGTTGACCCCCGTTATCGCAGCGGAAACCGTCGAATTTTCAAAGAATCGCCGAGCTGTGTTTCGCCGTGCACGCTCGGCTACCGCACGATGCGAAAAAAATCATAACGGACAAGACGCACGTTTTCCGCAGGTAACTCTTGTAAATTTCGAAAGCTTATACATTAAACTAAAGGCCGAGACTAGGAGCTTTGCAAAATGTGACAAAATATATAACTTTTCGGACCGTTGAAAATATAAGTTTTCAAAATTATTCAATTTTATTTATGCCGAAGGCTATACTACATTTCAATCATTCATACATAAAGTTTAGATTCAACCGATGTAAAAATATGTTCTACATACCTCCAGAAGTCGTATCCATGTTGCAGAATTGAAATTAAACCCGTCACTTTAAAGTTATGGGTTTTTGAAGTCAGCGTTATTTTCGTCTGTTCAGCGCGTGACACGTACACTCTTCACGAACACTAACTGCCAACTGACGCTGCGGCACAGGTATACACTTAAAGGGCTTTCCCTTCCACAATAGAATGCAGTTACTAGTCCTCTACCTGAATGACTACTCAACTGACCCTATTTCGAAAATTTATTTTTTGGGGTTTTGGCCAGGTTTTTGGGCTTTTCTCCTACTGTGCATCGGTGGCACCTTCCGATAACCCTAAGTAGTGATCCCCAGGACCCCAAGCGTCTTTTCAAACAATATTGTGATCGGCAATATTAATTGACGACTATCATGAAATAGCAGACATCTTGGTTCCATAGTCAAGCTAAACCTAGAATCACTGGTTTCAAGTGTCGCTCGTCGCCCCAATACCAAGCCCAGTTAAGGTTTGCAAACACTCTATGATTCTCCGGAAACTCTTAACAGGACGGTATTCCACACTTTACCCTCTGCTATAGGAATAATCGTCCAAAGCTCCAGCTAAGCAATCAGACACACTTTCCGATTTGACTCTCACTGATCTGACACCTCTAAATAATTATTAGACTCCCCTCATGTTATTTCCTAATCATCATAACGAGCGAGTCGATCTATGTGATCGTTGTTTGAATTTGTTTTGGTCTGTGTTTTCGAATTGTTTGGACGAGATTGTTTGTTTTAGTAATAATTTTGATTGCGGGAGTAATCTCGTTGATTCCCTGTGTGTGAAATTTTTTCGAGAAGATTTACACTCTGTACTTCTCGTGCCCTGATGAGAGCTGACTGGAGGGACAAAATTTTCTCTAGACGAAGAGTTTTTCGGATACTGATATCGTTGATCCAGCAAATAAATTGTACGCAAGCAAATTTATCTCTTGTCTCTTCATTCGCCTCAGGAAAAGCACATCGAGCGAGTCTCTTCAAATCATTCGCGAAAACAGCGAATTCCTCGTCGGGCGCCAAATTGTCAAAAATCATAGAGATATAAGCTTTAACAATGGGATAAAGGGAGAAAGAAAAGATTTTTGGTGTGGAGAAGAACGGAGTCTTTCTTTTTACTCCTTTCGGAGTACTTCTTTCGAAGCGTGCTTCTGTCGAAATGTGCTTTTTTCGAAGTGATGATTTTGCGACAGGTACCGAGGGATTATTTTTTGATTGAGAATTAATCGTGCTGCGGCTCGGAGAGCTTTGCGGCGACGGAAAGCGCCGTCAAATTTTTTAGGCATAAGAAATATTTATTTTCTACCAAATAAGGAAACTGCACCAGTAAGAGTGATTTTTAATGACTCTTTATTTACACAAAATATTTAGCCTTGATTTATTAAAAGGGAACTCGTTTCGAAGTGATGGGAGTTCAGGAGGAACACAATTAAGTGTATGTGAATTATCCGATATCTGGATCTTTTCGTTCACATAGGGAGTCCAAACGATTTCTCTTGTAACGATAGTCGTTTCAAGTACCAGTGTTGACTTCTGGCGAAGTTCGCGACTTTTTTTCAAAGTCGAGGTTATTTTTGGTAATTTATTCGCTCTTATATTTACTTTGTGACAGCATATCGGTTTCGGATTTAGATCGGTAATGCTCGCCATCTCGCCGTCAGTCGAGGGACTATGTTTCGCTCGAGTACGAGGGATTGCCTTGCTGCATCGCGGCGAAAAATGGAATTTTGCGAGCGCGCGCCATCTCTTGGTTTTTAAGAGTACTACGTACCCGTTATCTCGCATGGTAAGTGTCGATAACGTGTTTTGTCATAGGATATAAACTAAACAGTTAAACAATACTTAATAAGTTGGTGAGTGTGTGTAAACATAAAACTAAACAATAAATTCGCGTAATAACGTTTATTTGGGGATTAATGGGTTTTATATCCGCGTACTAAACTGTGTCGCGCGTGTGAAAACAATAATAAATATTATAAGTAGTTTAATAATACTGTGTCGTGTTTGATAAATAAAATAAGTATGTTACGTTTATATTTATGTAAATTAGTATTTAATAGTACTAATTTTGTGTTTCTGTTTTTGTGTTTCAGATAAGAAATAAAATATAAAAAAAGGCGTCGAGGCAAAAATAGCCCCGACGGCAACAACAAGTTTTCTGCTGTTAAACTCGTTTATCGAGCTTTGAACGAGCTTTTCCGTTCCGAAACTGGAATCGAGCGCTTCTTTTAAGTTTATCAATATCTCAAGCCTCGTCGACAGTAAGACTGTCGAGAACTGCTCTCGCGGAACCGCGAAGAACAGAAACCAAGACGATCGCTGCTTCCCCAGACGAATATCGATTGAAACCCGCTATCATTTCGAATTGTTTGAGGAACTGGTCCCATGAACCGGTTCCGTCGAACAAATCGACTTGTAGTCGATCTCGATGCGCTAATTCGATTAAGTGAGAGAGAGTTGTATGTGTAACGTTTGGTACACTTGATATGTGATCCTCACGAGGATTGTCAATAATCAGGTTAGAATTTTACGGTGTTCCGCGATTTTGTGTTTGAGATTGCGGAAGTGACGAAGGAACACCGGTTAGGTTAGCATGGGAAGAGGAAGCGAAAGCAAAAGAGGAAGGGACATTATCTGTGGTCGAAGCAGTCCTTCCAGCGTTGAGCTCTGCTACGAAGAGACGTGCTGTTTCTCGAGCGGCTTCCTTGGCTGCGATCAATGCAGCTTCTTTTGCTGTTTGTAAAGCGACCTCTTTCGCTACAACCGATGTGATTTCTCGTGCTTATTCCATCGATGTGAGTCGAGATTCTTCGATGATTTCATCGACGAGACGATTATTCTCACGAAGAATTCGAGAAGCTGTATTCACAACAATATATAGGATTGTCTATATATATAGATCTATGTACATATATATATCCTTATCTATATCTATAACATATCTATGAATATATAGCATTATACATAGCTAATAAGTCAAAATGAAACTTAAAGTTTAGGTACACCAAAATCTAACCTCAATTTTAAGCTAAACCAAAATCTAACTTAAATATTAGGCTAAATCAAAATCGAACTCAAATTTTAAGCTAAACCAAAATCTAGCTTCAATTTTAGGTTAAACCGAAATCCAACTCTAATTTGACGCTATATCAAAATCTGAATTTAATTTTAGGCCAAACCAAAATCTGACTTAAATGTGATGCTTTATATTCATAGATAAGTATTAGACTGATCGTTAAAAATTACATTTTTTGCGACGCCCCCTAAAAAGCTTCTGCTTAATGAAAAAACGCGAGGTACTTTTTTTTCAAATTAAAAATAACACGTGCCGCAAGACGATCTAAGTTGTTTTTCATCGAAGAACAATTTTTTTTACAAACGGCTAGACTGATTTGAATGGAATTCGGACATGTTACAAAGGTATAAAAAGGCTATTTACAGAAGAAATAACAGCTCATAATCCTTATAATAACTAACGAAAACTGTTAATTTTTTCAGAAATCATTTTTTTCTCCAGGATAACGTTCTGGCACAATTACGAAAATAATTTTTTTTCTATGTTTTACTATTCCATATAATGTCTTCAAATTTCAAATTCATCAAAGAGGTACTTCATATTTAAAAAAAAAAAATCCATTTTTTAATGTAATTTTTTTTAATTTTTTCAAATATGAAGTACCTCTCCGATCAATTTGAAATTTGGAGACATTATATGGGATAGTGAAACACAATAAAAGAATTGTTTTCATAATTGTGCCAAAACCTTATCCTGGAGAAAAAAAAATTACCGAAAAAATTACACGCGGTATTTTTAATTAAAAAAAAAAATTTACCTCGCGTTCTTTCATTAAACGGAAGCTTTTTACGGGGCGTTGCAAAAAAAAATTTCAACGACATGTATATTAGGATGAATCGAAAAAATCAAAAACTGTTGGCTACCCTAAAAAATCAAAGATATCGTTAAAATAAAGGTCTCTGTGCAACGGTTCGATTTTTTGAATTTTTTTAGAGGGCGCGCGCGACCCTCAAAAACGCCATTTTTAGCGTCCAATTTACTATATCACTGATAAACGAAAACAGATCATTCCAAAAATTCTGAATTTTTTTTATATAAGGTGCACAGATATGTACTCTTTCAAACCGATATTTACTGAACATTAACAAATGGTTCATATATTCGAAAAAAAATCTCTGAATATCAATATTATCACTACTTTTCAATTAATTATATCATTACAGATTAGTTTTTTTCTTCTAACACGTTTTTGGATTTCTACCATATTTTTTCTTGTAAAACTCGATATCAGTATTGCTTACAATGCGAAAATAGCTACAAAATAAATATTTATTTTGGAAATTCTCATATTTAAAAAAATTTATCTTTTATAAATTTTCGCATTGTAAGCAATAGTGATAAATAGTCTTACAAGAAAAAAGATGGAAGAAATACAAAAACATTTTAGAAGACGAAAATCAATATTTAATGATATAATAAATTGAAAAATAGTGAACATGTTGATTTTAAAAGATTTTTTTTCGAATATATAAACCATTTGTTAATGTTCAGTAAATATGGGTTTGAAAGAGTACATATCTGGGGACCTCATGTAAAAAATTCAGAATTTTTTAAATGATCTGTTTCCGTTTATCAGTGATATAGATATTCGACGTGAAACCAGCAGGTCAAAAAAATCGATGTCTCCAATCATACTCTCGATATTTCCCTGTTCTCTCTACCATGAGGAAACATAGTTGTTAAATCGCTAGCCCAAAATAAAATTATTTGTACGAGTTATGATTTTTTGAAAATTGGGTACTTTTAACGACTCGAAAAACAACTTTTTTGCTTTTGTGTATAAATCCACCGGATTTTGGAAATCGAGAATTTCACTTCGAGAAATCGAAACTATATTCAAAACCCTTAAAAATCACCAAAAATTAACCTCATTCGTCGCATTTATGACGCCACAATCGTAAAACAACGTTTTTTCGAAATCAAGAATAACTGAAAAACCTTATTTTTTTTAAATCTGAAAAAATCATATTAAATTTTTAGGACAAAAACTCTATATTTCTGTGGAGTTTGATCTAGTTCTGACCAATAGATTTTATAAATGGGTTTCATGCACATGGGTGTATAATGGGTGTATACACAACAAGCTATGCATTTTCATTTTTTGTTCTTCTGTATATTGGACGATTTCAACATCAATTTATATAAAATTCATGTAAATAAATTGAATCAGGAAAGATACTTCGAAAGAACTTTAACAAAGAAGTGAAATCAATCACAAATTACTTCTGAGAAGTAAAAAAAGGACGCCAAGTATTAAATTCCAAAAATACGAATTTAAAAAAAAATCCGAAAAATTCAAATTAAAAAAAAAATCCCAAAAATTCAAAATTTAGAGGAAATCCTTAAAATTTGAAATCTCAAATTAAAAAAAAACACAAATCACACAAGCCAAGCCAAAAATTTGGCGTACGTAAATTATTAAAGACCAAGCCAAATTAGAAAACTTGGCGTGCAGGGTTAAGAACCAATACGCTCAGCGAGGGAAAACGGAGTCTAGTCGCCATTACCGTTTAACGAAGGAGTGAATGAACGAGAAAATAAAAAAGAAAACAATTCATCAAGTGCACTAGTAAGCAGCCACGAGAAGAAACACAAGAGGTAACGGTCGAGTAAGCTAGTGAGTAACGATGAGAAAAGTTCACTGAGAAAAATCTTGTACAAGGTTTATATTTAACCGAACGGACAATTATATGATCATTATTTCTGGTATAGTTGATAATCTTTTATTGACCTTTTGTTATGTCCGAATTTGATAAATCATAGTACCATCATTGCACATAATGGTTGCAATAATCATAAATATCGTTGCTACTTCTTTGTCATAAATTTTCTTGGTGTAATATATGTAACGTTATTATATTTTCATAATTTTTTTTTTATTTTCCTCTCTTAACGGCCAACCTTTTAAATATCGAATACTCATTTTAACTATTTAACGTCGATGACATCCGCGACGTACGCAGAAATGTGACTAGGCCTGGATTTGCGATGATTTTCGTGGATGCACATGACGATTGAGCGAGTGTATTAGAATATTCAAGATTTTAATTGATCATATAAAGAGCGATGCTCTAATTACGGTTAAATTCAAAAATCGCATAACGATCATTGTACATAATGCGTTAGTAATCGTGAGCAAACTACAGTAGACGATCAGATAACTTAACTCGACGGGACCGGAAACGTTCGCATAACTTAACTTTCCTCTCATTCTCCCACTCACGTGTCTAAGCACATGCGCACTGCGCACGTTGGCAATACGTATGCTCATAGATGTTTCGCGGTCGGTCGAAGGTTTAAATTGGCGAGAAAGGGTCATAGGGGAAGTTCAGATATGCAAATGTGTTCCCATGGTAATGAGTTAAGTTATGCGAGCGGTCAAGTTACCTTATCGTCTACTGTACTTGACAGTAAAATATACAACCCATGTAGAAGTCGCCGACGTTCCGCGTACCGCCGACGATTGGCTATATTGCGGCAGCTCGTTGGCAGCCAACGATTGGGACCCAGCGTCGGCGAAACGTACGACCGATTGCTTGGCCATCAAGCGGCGAGGAGTCGGCAGCCAATGATCGGGCCGCGACTATGACCCAAAGTTGTTACAACTCTTGTTCGATCGGTGGCATCGAGGCTAGGCTCGGTAGTTGAGACGTTGTTGCCTACCACGTTTTATCCGATGCTGGTTAATCGTCGCTCGAGTATAGTCGGCCAACACTTGCAGCCCAAAGTACAGCCAACGCCGGGCGATGGCATCGGTCGCACGTTCCGCTGACTTGACTTCAGGATACCTGAACCCTTATAACTTAAGTGACCTCTCTCAACTTAATTTCGGAGCCCCTGATCCTTCGTAAGTTTTTTGAACTTTCAAAACTTTATTCTAGAATATCTGACTCCTCATAACTTAAGTGGGCCCTCATAAGTTAACTGACGACCCCTCATAACTTTATTTCGCTACCCCTGCCTCTTCGTAGGTTATGTATAGTCTCAAAATTCAAGGATATGCTTTGCCCCTACAGTCCCAGCCAAAAATTTTATCTGATTGAAATTTCCGTACTTTGTGATGCAATAAAAATTTGACAAAATTTAACAGTAGCATCTGGCATGCCATAAACAACGATCATTATCAATTACAATATTGCCCAAAAGTTATTAAAAAATTGGTCAACCAAATAATTATTCATCAATTTTTCCGTAAGCTTTCTTCTTCTTAAACAAATCCAATGCGTTAATTTTTCTGAACGCATTTTTTTCTGAACATTTTTTCAGAATTTTCTTTCTATTTTGAATTTCCCATTTTGGAATTTTTAGAATGGCTGTATTTACGTATTTTTTGGCCTAGCGTCTTTAAAACTTTTCAAAGCTGAAGATCAACCTGGGTTGCACAAACATATACAAAATTGGCAATTTTTTATTTGTATTTCAGAATCTTTTTCATAACAACTCAAAATAGAGAGGAAATTCTGACAAAATTCATATGCGCTCAGAAAAATTAACGCGTTCGATTTGTTGAAGAAAATTTTTTTTTTCTAACTTACCCAAAAATGGTTGAATAATTATTTATTTAAACAATTTATTAATAACAAATTAATAAACAAATTTTTAATAACAATTTATTAATTACTTTTCTTATTGTTTAAGAAAAAAAAAATAAAAAAAAACTTACCCAAAAATTGTTAAATAATTATTTGCTCAAACAATATATTCATATCAAATTAATAAACAAATTTTTAATAACAATTTATTAATTACTTTTCTTATTGTTTAAGAAGAAAAAAATAAAAAAAAACTTACCCGAAAATTGTTGAATAATCATTTGATAATAATTTATTAATAACTTTTGGGCAATATCATTATTGATAATTGTTGTTTATGGCATGGCGTATTTTGCTGAATTTATACAGATTTTTATTGTATCACGAAATACGAAAATTTCAAAACTTAATTCTAGGATTTCTGACCCCTCATAAATTAAGTGACCCCTCGTAACTTAATTTCGAAGCCCCTAACCCCTCATAAGATATGTGACTTTTTATAACTTAATTCCAGGGTTTCTGACCCCTTATAAGTTATATTTTATGTACGTATACATTTTTCTGGCGTATGTTCCATAAATATGATATACACATCCGAATATTATAAGTAGTCGATGGTGTAGTGGTTAGAGTGTCAGCGTTAGGTCCCTCAGTAGGCTCGATAGGTAGGTAGGTTTAAAATCCCAGACGAGGCGCGTAAGTATTCTTCAGTCCGCGTATATACAAGGAAAATTAATCAGTCAAAAAAATTGATTAATTTTCAAATAATCTTTTTTTAAATATTTAATTCATGTTCAATTCAAAGATACGCTCAAAAACCGAGGGTCGAGGGTTCGATCCCGCCGACGACGCCTTTCAATTTTTTTTTTAATTTTTTTATTCTCTGATCTTATGTAATGTTTAAAAATGATCAAACATTAATGAAAAACTTATTTTTATCAAAATTATAAACAAATATATATATTAGAAATAAAATTAACGTAGAAGGCGTAGGGTAATGGGCCGACGTTGCAATCACGTTGGTTATTCGTTGCGGCCCGACGTTTGGGTGAAACGTAGGGCCGGTGTTATCATCCCGACGATTTTGAGATGCCAAACCGACGTTGGCGAACAGAGTCGGTCCGCCATTCTAACTCAGGCGGTCGTCGTTGCGCCAACAACGGTCCGACTCCGAAACTCCACCTGGGAAGTGATAATAATCTGTGTTAATACTATATGAGTAGGTATAATAATTTTCTACTTCATCTCGTGAAAATCCTACGGCACCTCCCGGGCTTATTTTTCTTAACCCTGCACGCCAAGTTTTCTAGTTTGGCTTGGTCTTTAATAATTTACGTACGCCAAATTTTTGGCTTGGCTTGTGTGGCTTGTGTTTTTTTTTTTAATTTCAGATTCTAAATTTTAAGGATTTCCTCTAAATTTTGAATTTTCGGGATTTTTTTTTTAATTCGAATTTTTCGGATTTTATTTTAAATTCGAATTTTTGGGATTTAATAGTTAATACACAAATATGCAGCGCACTGAGCGCTCCCTTGCTTTTATACGTGGGTGGGGATGTGGGATTTAGAATATGAATGTATGAAATAACGCACTGATTACACCGGCACACAAAATCAAAAAAGTGGTCTGTACTTTTGACCAGACCCACCTATCTATATGTATTTTGATGCGCTGAATCCGAATCCGAAGTCCTTTTGGCTCGTACACCCTCAAAATTTTGAGTAAATTGCGAAAAACCGCAAAAAATGGCTAAAAATTGCGAAAAATCGCAGTTATGAGTATGATTTTTTTTTTATTGAACTAGATCAAATATGTTTTTCATGTATTTTGATACGCTGAATCAGAATTCGAAGTCTGTTTGGCTCGTACACTATCAAAAGTTGGAGTAAATTGCAAAAAACCGCTAAAAATGACTAAAATTTGCGAAAAATTGCAGTAATGAACATGAAACCAATTTTATTGAACTAGATCAAGTATGTTTATTATGTATTTTGATGCGCTGAATCCGATTGCCGAGTCTGTTAATCTCGACCATGCATTCACTGCCGTCCAAAAGTGTGAACACACTTGCCCCAATTCCCAGCCGCACAAAAAAGTTGCACTGCTGTTTTAAAAATAAAGATATTTCAATTTAAAAAGCGGCGTTTCAACAAGGATATATTTTTGTTTTCTTTGGCGTAAAACTTATGGAGGGGAGCACAAGTTTCAATTTTATTTGTTAAAAAGTGTCGTAGAATTTTTTTTTCGCAAAAAACAACCATATTTATAAAATAAAGCGTAACTCCAAAACTACTGAGTTTTTGTGAAATCATTGAGAGGGTAAAAAGTTGCATACAGTTGTTTTGGATTTAATGAAATTTGTTCAGAATTGTTTCTCAACATTTTTTTTCGGGATTTTTCCCTGTCAACGATATTTTTTTAAATCTTCAACATGGCGTCCCTCACCTCATCTACGCGGCTTTTTCTTCGAAAAAAGTCATTTACATGGCTTTTTTTATCGGAAAACCTGTGTAGGTGAGGTGGGAGACCCGATTGTTTCAGATAAAAAAATATCTCGTGAATAGAAAAAAATTTGAAAAAAAGGAAAAAAATTCTGAAATAATTTAATTGAATCCAGAATAATTGTATGCAACTTTTTACCCTCTTAGTGATTTCACGAAAACCCAGTAGTTTTAGAGTTACGCTTTATTTTATAAATATGATCGTTTTTTACAAATATTCGAATATTTTTCCGAAAAAAAATCGTACGAAACTTTTTAAAATACCAAATTGAAGCTTTTACTCCCCTCCACAAATTTTTCATGCGAAACAAAGTTTTCAAAAAATTTCATGGGTCGTATGTCAAAATTTCAACACCAAAAAGAACAAAAAAAAACGACCATGCTTCAAAGGACGTACCGAATTTAGAAAAAAATCCAAAAATTTTTTTGGCTAAAGCAAAATGAAGCTGAGAATATCCTCTCGGAAACGCCGTTTGTGGAATTGAAATATCATCATTTTTAAAAGAGCAGTGAAACTTTTTGTGTGGCGCGGAATCGGGCCAAGTGTTTCCAAACTTTTGGACGGCAGTGTATGGATGATCAAGTTCAACAGACTCAGCAATCGAATTCAGCGCATCAAAGTACATAAGAAACATACTTGATCTAGTTAAATAAAACAAATTTCATACCCATAACTGCGATTTTCGGCAATTTTTAGGCATTTTTAGCGGTTTTTCGCAATTTACTTAAAATTTTGAGGGTGTATGAGGAAAACTGACTTCGGATTCAGGTTCAGCGTATCAAAATACATAAAAAACATACTTGATCTTGTTGAATAAAAAAAATTTCATTCTCATAACTGCGATTTTTTCCAATTTCTGGTTATTTTTAGCGGTTTTTCGCATTTTACTCAAAATTTTGGAGTTGTATGAGCCAAACGGACTTCGGATTCAGATTCAGCGCATCAAAATACATAGAGATAGGTGAGTCTGATCAAAAGTACAGACCACTTTTTTGATTTTGTGTGCTGGTATTATTATTTGTGTTGTACGAAGTTCTGAACATTGTATTCAGCATTACAATATTGCAAATATTGCATGGTGTAATGTTGTATCTAGTATCTGTAAGTATCTATCTTTTTTAAAAAATTTCAATACGTACCGCTTCATATTCGTATTTTTTTAAAATTAATATTCATTATCCATGAAACGTGTCGTATACTCGTATCTCGTATGTCGTGACCCGTGAGCTCTAAAAGAATAAGCCGGAAAATGGAATATAGATGCCGCGGAAACCACTATCCGTTTTTTCCGAAACAGTTATCCTTGTATAAAAATAAAACCAATAGTACAATTATTCAACAAGTATCAGTGGAACACACTGAGCTATATACCAGGTGTGTAAGTATGAAACCGGAATTTGCCCATAGGTGGCGCTAGATGTCGATGCAGTTACCGACACATCACGTCAGCGGTGTCTTGTTATTGTATTGATATCCGACAAAGATTTTCAACTCACAATAACACGAGTTTCATTCAGTAGCATTAGTTTATTAGAGATAAACATGTCGAGTTTTGTGCCAACAAATTACGATTTGCGGACAGCACTACTTTTCTGTTTTCATCTGAAGAAAACCGCAGCCGAATCGCATCGAATTCTTCTGGAGGCGTTTGGTGAGCATGCTCTCGGTAAAACACAGTGTTTCGAGTGGTTTAAACGGTTCAAAAGTGGCGATTTCGACGTGAGGAACGAAGAACGTGGAAGACCACCGAAAAAGTTTGAAGACGCTGACCTGCAAGCCTTGTTGGACGAAGACGACGCTTAAACACAACAACAACTGGCGGATCAGTTAAAGGTGACCCGAGAAGCCATCTCCCTTCGGTTAAAAGCCATGGGAAAGATACAAAAGGTGGGGAAATGGGTTTCATACTTTCGAAATTCCGGTTTCATACTTACACACCTGGAACATACTGGCGGGTGCACCGCCTATCAAAATATATAAGTGGGAAGTCTTTGTGAGATAAAAAGTGTTGTTTCGTTGAGCGGCCGTGTAGATTAAGTTGATTGGTGAAAGGAATCGGCTTCGATTCGGCCAATAATTCCTGATGGTTGCGGAATGGGGTGGGGTCGAAAAATTTGACGGACTGAAATGGAGAATGGATAATATTTAGAAATTCCTGAATTGGCAATATTAAATTAACGAAACATGAGTTATTCGAAATTTTTATTTTCGACAGGACACGAAGTCGAATAACCATTTCACGTGAGGTAGTTTATTCGAACGCGCATATATTCGAAAGTACATATTCGGACTATCTGTACTTCGAATGCACAAAATTTAGATTGTAATGATGTAGAAAGTTTGTATTTTCTAAATTACCAATGAAGAGCAGCTAATTTTTCTACTAATTAATATATATTAAAGAAATAAGTCGAGAGTTAATATTTCGAATGAGTGAAACTTAGAAATACGAAATAGCGAACGTCTTAAATAACGAATCGGAAAAAAGGTAGCTGCGCTGAAAATGAGATTGAAACAAAAATTTCATTATACTTTATTTATTTATTTTATCTTACTAAATATTAATTAATAGTAAGGGGGTTCTCCTTATGGGGTGAGCGCGGCAAATCAAAATAGCGAACGTCCAAAATAACGAATCGGAAAAAGGGAAGCTACGCTAAAAATGGCATTTGCATGAAAACTAATTTTTCATAAGATTATTCTCAATTTAAAAAGCACGCAAGTTTTTTTACATTTTCCAGATTGAATTCGAACTTTCTACGATTTTTACAACGACTCATTGATCAACTCAATTTAAAAAACTGACAAAATTCTGAAAAATCGTGTGTCAGATATAAAAATTCTCAAGCTTACAGCCCGAGTGGGGAGATTTTTCCTTGTTACAATTTTTAAGATTTTTTCGAAAAAAAACGTTAAAAAAATTAGAAGCGGGAGTTATTTCACTTTGAATGGTTGCTGAAACATTTTCATATGTTACATTGGATTTTCCAACAAATCTTCATATTTTTCGCAAAATTTTTTTTATTTATTTTGCTAATAAATCGTTCCGAAAAATCTGAATTTTTTTTTTTAAATGCGATATGGCATATGAAAATGTTTCATCAACCATCCATAGTAAAACGACTCCCGCTTATAATTTCTTTAAACTTTTTTTCGGAAAAAGACTGAAAATAGCAAAAAGACAAAATCTCCCCACTCTGGCTCCAAGCTTATTGTTAGAGGTAAAAAAATTAGAAGCAGAAGTCATTTTACTATGGATGGTTGCTGAAACATTTTCATATGTCATATCGCATTTTTGAACATTTTTTCACATTTTTCGGAACCATTTATTAGTAAAACTAAGACAAAAAAATAAATCTCTTGCGAAAAATACGAAATTTGTTTCGAGTCGTCCTTGAAGTCCTTGAATTCTCCTTGGATTTTGATTGTCCCTGAAAAATCATTAAAATGTTCTTGAATTTTGTGTGCAGTCTTGAATTTTTCTATGATTTCATTTTATTTTTGTCTAATTTTTTTTTGCATCCCAAGTAATGTATCTATCCTATTAATAATTTTCGAGAATTTAAAAAAGCTTTCGTAAGGAGACATTTTTTGTTAAGATGTCGCTAGTCGAGTCAAATGATATATCGCAATCAGTATATGGTATATACCTCCGCAATAAATAATATAACATTGTGATACCGATAGATGCCGGAAAAAAGGTAATGTTTCTGAATATTTTTTAGGACCACTATTTGAAATTTCCGATTGGAAGTTTTTTTATCTCAAAGTATACATATTCAGAAGTATGATTAATTTTGTGTATTCGAAAAAATCGAAAATTGACAAGGTTGTTGTGTAATCTTCGTAGCGACGTCAAATAATCCGGATAAACGGGGCGCACTGGCGTTCCTTCAAAAATCATCTGAAATAAAAAAACCAAAAAGATTATAAAATTAGATACTATGATCTACTACTTGTCGTTGCCGATTTTGAAAACATCGATTCATGACAAAATGGCGGACGTTTGAACATGACAAATGACTAATTTTCAGTCGAAAAATCGCTATGTTATGTTCAAACGTCCGCTATTTTCTTAAAAATCGAAATTTAAAAAATCAGCTTTGACAAGTATTAGATTATAGTATCTTATTTAATAATTTTTTCGGTTTTTTTTGTTTCAGATGATTTCTAAAGAAACGCCCGAGCGCACCGCTTACCCCGATTTTTTTGACGTCGCTACGAAGATTATACAACAACCACGTCAATTTTTATTTTTTTTTAAATAAAAATCAATGAACACATTTCTGAGCGTGTATACTTTAAGATAGAAAACTCTCAATTCGAAATTCCGAACAATTTACCATTAAAAATTCTGAAAAATGACCTTTTTCCGGCTCCTAGGTGTATATTAGGGTGGGCCGAAAATCCGCTTGTTTTGAAATTCTTTTAGCAATACCGAAAATGTTGTTCATTATGCTACAAGAAAAATCTGTGTGAAGGGACAACATTTTGAGTCAACATCATAGGCTCGCCCAAGTTCTTTCAAGTTCAAAGTGTTAAAGAAAAAAAGTCTCGGCTTATTTTTATTGAAAATTTAATTCTCTACAAAAAAGATCCTTATATATAAAATCGAGTGGGATTTATAGTTTCTAAGATAATTGCTGTTTTAGTGAAAAATTTGTCATTTTCCTCTATATTTATACTTTTCATGAGTAAAAAGAGATTTGATAAACTTCTTATTTCATAGGAAATTCAATTCTCTACAAGAAAGTTTCTTATAGAAAATCATGTAGGATTAATGGTTTCTAAGATAATTGCAAATTGACTTAAAAATAGTCATTTTTCTTTCTATAAATATTTTTCCTACGGAAAAAAAGGTCCTTCCTTTTTTTATTATTTTTTTTAGTACTGACGATGTGACGTCAGTACTCGCAATGGATTCGAAACACAGCCTAAGTCAAAACAAATCTTGGATGTTCTCTTCGTGGAAATCGCCGCTAGCGCCAGAGGGAAAAATGTTGCGAACTTTAGAGAAAATTGGTTCCATATGATCAAAGGTCGCGATAGCGACTCTTTTTATATAGGACGCGAGCTCTGCTTATAAAATTAGAACTACGGAAAAAGTCGTAGATGAACCCGGCCATTGAATACACTCGTAGGAAATGTTACTCACGGACAACTTGGCCAATTTCCAATTTTTATTATGAAAAAAACTGTTTGGAAGAATAAAAATTGTTACAATAAGCGACAAGTTCAAAATATACATATAATATTGAAGTAAATAAACTTAACGATTGCTTTTGGAGAATCTAATAAAAGAAGGAAGGAATTTTTTTTCTTCATAGGAAAACTGTTTATAGAAAGAAAAATGACTATTTTTAAGTAAATTTGCAGTTATCTTAGAAACTATCAATCCTACATGATTCCATATAAAAACCTTTTTTGTAGAGAATTAAATTTCCTATAAAATAACAAATTTATCAAATATTTGTTTACCCATAGAAAGTATGAATATAGAGAAAAATGACCAATTTTTAACTAAAACAGCAATTATCTTAGAAACTATCAATCCTACATGATTTTAAATCAGGACCTTTTTTGTAGAGAATTAAATTTCCAATAAAAACAAGCCGAAATTTTTTCTTCTTCAACACTTTGACCTTTAACGAACTTGGGCGAGCCTAGGATGTTGAATCAAAATTTGTTCCCTTCACACAGATATTTTTGGTAGCATACTGAACAATATTTTCGGTATTGCTAGAAGAATTTAAAAAAAGCGGATTTTTGGCCCACCCTAGTGAATATCTCCCCTTAAGTTCATTTAAGAAATCATAGATTTCAATC
Source organism: Alloplasta piceator (assembly GCA_946863875.1). Taxonomy (NCBI): domain Eukaryota; kingdom Metazoa; phylum Arthropoda; class Insecta; order Hymenoptera; family Ichneumonidae; genus Alloplasta; species Alloplasta piceator. The sequence goes on along the minus strand of OX333072.1, from coordinate 40,290,414 downwards.
AATAATACAAATTTTAATTGTGTTTCATTATGTAGGTTTTTATGTAGGTTTCTTTCATCATGTAGATCCTTGAAAAATTCTGTACGGTCCTTGAAATGTTCTTGAAGTGTCCTTGAATTTTGATTTCAAATTTTCCTGGACACCCTGGATAATGCGTTTAAAAAAGGTACAGGTAGAAAAAAGGACAGCCAACATCTTCGTGTAAAACGTTCGTTATATTTCTTTAAAATCTATTGAAATATTCTTTAATTCAATTAGCATTCAGCTGGTTGAAAAATGCTTCGAGGGGCCTCAGTTGATTGAGTCCTACATATTGGACCGCGCCGATCCGTCAAGTTGTCCCAAAGCCGGTTCACGCATTCACGGCAACAACAGCAATGGCCGCACGGCAAATACGTGTGTGTTGCCCTGGTCAAGAAGCAAATTCTGCACAAGCCTATAAAAAAATTTTGTAACAAGGAGTACACATTCTTTCATATAATAATATTTAATGCAAAAATATGTGGCATTAACATCGACGTTTCAAAAAATGCGCGTAAGATTGAATTATGTGGAAAGAACTTCATTATTTATTTAGAGGGATAAATTGAAATATGAGTTGCAAAAACCCCCACAACTGTTCATCTCTAAAGGGGTATTCGTTTCAATTAATGTCCTCTGAATTTCAACGGTATATTTGCAGCTACTTACAACTGTTGTAATCTTGGAAAATTATTAAATCACAATCGTCAATCTTCAGATTCAAATTTAAGGGCTAAACAGGCAGGTAACGGAGGGCCCTTCCGGTCACGGGCCAGGCTAGCCCAAAATTTGACAGAATATGACTGATTTTATTTTTTTATTGTATGCGCTCGAAAACTTTATACAGCGGTCATTGGCATCAACAAGTAATTTAATCTTTACCCTCTACTCGTGATCTGATCCTATCAAAAACAAGCTCAGAAATGTACGATCATATTAACGCTCCACCAATTGAAAAAAGCACCACCAATACCACGGGCCACATAGACTCAGACGAGCAGCGGCCCGACGGATCGACAGCACTTTGACAGAAACACCATCATCACTGAGGGCCACTTTGACTCCGAAGAAAAGCGGTCCTACGGATAGATAGCATTCGAAACAAACACCAGACCCTACGGATCTGGAGCCTGATGGCAAGGTACGCGGCAGATGATCGACATTTACTGAACTTTGTGTGAAGCACTATGCTTATTTTTTATTCTGGACCAACATCATGACTGATGTCAATATCAATTCTGGCCTGAAAAAGTATGATCGTCATATTTCCCTCCAGCGCTTGCAACATGTAGCGGTAACACCGCGCTTGCGGATCGCCACTACTTGAAACAATCACCGGCTTCGCCACAGGCCACATTGATTCCAAAGAGACGCGTCCTGACAGATCAGATGCCTGATGGCAAGGTATACTATGAACGATCGACAGCTCTGGAGCTATTATTCGTTGCCAGAAATGAAATTAGATTATTTACCCAACGTATGACCGCGTACAATCGATTCTTACGGTATTATGCAGTCATTTGTCTCTCAATAATGACTTACTCTTCAGCCCACAAATTTTCTTCTACACGTTAATTCTAAATTCTGAAGGTGCTGAATCTTGCGCAAACATGTATCTTGAAACGTTCATGCCATTGTCAGTATAAGTCATTCCACGTCAATTAGCTAGCAAATAAGGAACTTAACGTTTCCCTTACGCCATTAAATGCTATTAACCCAAACCGACATCTTTCGTCTAAAATCAATTTTTCGAGGATTAAGTTGTTGGCGTTTTTACAAACACGTTGAAAAATGTAAAACCGGGTAGACTCAGGGCAATTTAATATACGATTTAGTGGTCAATTTGTGTAATTTGTATTATTTTACACTTGACAGTATAATTGACATGCATCGACACATAGAAATAGGTGTAATAGTAACAAAATTATTGCAACATATAAGGGATTTTAAAAAATATTAAAAGTTATAAAGCTGTATACTGATGGAAACATTATGTTAAGTCACATGAATTTCATTAGATATTAAAGACAGGGTTCTTATACAATTAGCTGTCACTGAAACTAGCAGACGAAGCTAGCAGACGCGTGCGACGGCTTTTGTTTCGGACTGTACCCCCAGTGTAAGCCAGTGCGCACCAAACGGTAGTGAGCTGCCGAACAGTATGTACACACTGAAACTTTCATAAATTTAGAAATGAATTTCAAATTCGTTTAGTATTTTGTTAAATCCACTAGAATAGTGATTCAAAGCTTGGAATTATTATTAGAAAGTGATGTAATAATTAATCACGTTCACTTTTCCGATAGTAACAAATCAGCACGGAGAAAGAACGCACATGAACAGCGGGTCTCGTATATACTCTAACCCATAACGAACAAAACAAGCTATGGGAAACCCCGGGGCTGGCATTAATTGTAATGAAAAAAAAACATTTTCCATCATTTTAGCACATCTGAATTACAAAAACAAATCGTATGGGCACATGCATGACATGAAGCGCTCGTCGATTGACAAGAATATACCCCAAGCCAGAACGAACAAAACAGGATATGAGAAAACCCAGGGCTGGAATTGTTGATAGCAAATAAATATTATTTTTCATCATGTTCGCACGTCTGGATGTTTTCGTAATTCAAACATGCCAAAATGATGGAAAATAATTTGTATTTGTTATAAACAATTCCGGCCCGGGAGTTTCTCATAGATTGTTTGGTTCATTGTGGCTTAGGGTATATCCATGCAAATTTACGAGCATCTCCTGTTTTGTGTGTGCCCGTAGGATTTTGTTGGTAATTCACACGGGTTCAAATGATGAAAAATAATTTCCATTTGTTATAAACATTTCCGGCCTTGAGGTTTCTCACAGCCTGATTGGTGCGCTGTGTCTTAGGGCATATTCCTGTCAAATCACGATCATCCCCTGTCATGCGTGTGCCCGTAGGACATTTTTTTGTCATACAGCCGCGCTAAAATGATGAGTAATAATGTTGTTTCTTATAAATAATCTCGGCCCCGGGGTTTCTCATAGCCTATTTTGTTTGTTGTAGCTTGGGGCATATTCCTGTAAATTTACGAGTATTTTATGTAACTAGGGTCCTACACGCGCGCGACTGATTTGCTATTAGTGCTGCAGCGCTTCAGTCAAAAATCCGTCATACTTGACTCACAGAGGGTCTGCATTGCTTAAAAAATTGTTCGAAGGTTTAAAGCGTGTGCTTGGAATCTGAAATTTCCTGGGAAACACGAATAAAATATTTGCGATCGAAAATTCGTTATGGATCATGCTTAAATGTGCCAAAAACCATTGTGGCGGATCCATTTGCAAATGACCTCGGCTGTGACAAATTAATTGACGGGACCTACCATTCCATTCTGTTCCATTCCATTTCACAAAAAAAAAATTTTTCGTCGTTTCAACCACGATTAAGCTATTTGCGATGGTAAAATTGTGTCCATTTGAGAACAGTTTTTTGGGACAAATTAGTCGATGGGTCATTCCATTCCATTCCATGAAAAAGTTTTTTTTCGTCGTTTCAAGGTTCAAAGCCTGTGTTTTAAATCGGAAATTACCTGGGGACCACGGTTAAGCTATTTGCGGCAGTAAAATAGTGTCCATTTGCGAAAAGTTTTTTGTGACAAATTAATTGATGGGTCATTCCATTCCTTTCCATGAACAATTTTTTTTTTTCATTTCAAGGTTCAATGCGTGTGTTGTGAATCGAAAATAATATGGGCTACACGACTAAGCATTCACTATAATTCACCGATTTTGTCGTTCCGATTTCGATAAATACTCGATATATATCGTTCCCCACGAACTTTTTATTTAGGGATTAAGACGAGTATGTAATTAAGACGAGTATTTTATGTAAGAATTAAGAGTATTTTATGTAATATTCTTTGTAATTAAGACGTGCTAACATGATGAAAAATTATTTTTATTTGTTATAAATCATTCCGGCCCCGGGGTTACTCATAGCCCGTTTTGTTCGTTGTGGCTTGGGGTATATCCCTCTAAATTTACGAGCGTCTCGTGTCATGCGTGTGCTGGTTTGATTCTTTAATTCAATTCCGACGTACTAAAATGATGAAAAATAATTTTTATTCGTTATAAACGATTCCGGCCCTGGGGTTTCTCATAGCCTGTTTCATTCATTTTGGGTTTAGGTATTCCCCTGTTAATTTACAGTACCCGCTCTTCATATGCGTTCGTTATCCGGGCTAATTTTTAGTACTGGAAGAGTAAACGTGATTAATTATTACATCACTGACTAATAATAATGTCAAGCTTCGATTGACTATTTCAATGAATTTAGCAACATACAAATGTGAAGTTCATTTTTGAATTTATGAAAGTTTTAGTGCGCTCCATACCATTCAGCAGTTCACTACCGTTTGGGGCACACGGGCTCCAAAAGCGGTCGTGCGCATCTATTAGCTCCTGCTAGTTTTAGTGGCATGAAAATATAACTTAAAATATTCATATTTTTCAAATGTCATCAATCAACGGCTTTCTCCTTTTTACTCAAAAAAACTTACAGCGAAAGCCGATATTTGTAAGGAATGATTTAGTACCGCTTCATCGGCAGTACCATAACTGTGTTCTTTATATCTGTATTCTTAAATAACTCGATGAGTAATTTCTCTACTCCGACAGAACTCTATTCTTAAATATCTCTAATCTTTAGTCATGCCAGAAGTCTATTCTTCATTTCTCTATTCTTAAATAAGTCTACGTTAAAAAATCTGTTGTCTGAAATATCTCTAATCGTAAATATGTCTATTCTTAAATAACTCTGTGGTTAATTAACTGTGCTCTCATAAAACTCTATTCTTAAATATTTATTCTCGAAAATAAGTCTACTCCTAAATATCTCTATTCGGAAATAACTCTACTCCTAAATATGTCGTATCGTAAAATTTCTATTCCTATAAATCTCTATTCTTAATAAATTCGAATAATTCTCTATTCTTACAGATCTCTATTCCGACAGATCTCTATTCTGACATATCTCTACTCCGAAATATCTCTCTTCCGTCACTTGTCTGTTCCGGAATATGTCTCTATTAGTCGTACCAAAACAATTGAAAATCAAATTGGTACGGTAAGATGATAAATTATCCTCAGTCGGTATAAAAGAAATTATAAAAATTTTAATAATAACAGCTCAGAAAATTAAAGTGTTCGCATATCGTAGCGATACGTAAATATTATTTTAACCCTGTGTGAAATTCCGACCGGAACGCCATGAGTGCGAGAGCGACAAGCTGTTTTAGGTTTCTTTTCCTTTGAGAGTGTGCACCGTCCGGCTCCAGATCTCACGCCGTCTGCTCCAATCATTTTCTGTAATAAAGGCTATAGCCACCGGAATTGTCCGAACTTCTCCCCAAATTAAGAAATTTTTTTATTACTTTATAACAACATAATTTATTGATTACATTTGTACTGTAAGTATATATAGATCATATGCTGTTGTAATTTGCACTTAATAATTAAATTAACAGTTAAATTATATTTTAAAATTATAAGAAAAAAAAATCCTCGCTGAATTTTCGGAGCGAACTCAGCGGCGAACGATGAGAAGCGTGTACCGTAAGTGGAAGCGATGTTTCCTGCAATTCGAATAGAATTAAATAATGCCAACTTATTCTAAGAAAATATCCATGGTATATAATATAATCACTCAAACGAAGACGTGTAACGTATCGTCTACATTCCCTCTACAAATTGGGCATCGAAGCAATGGTACGTTTTCGTCATCGTTCTCGAGGAGCTCATTCTGATATATTCTTTGCATGGTTTCGGCGCAGACGAAGCACGCGCAAAGGTGACAACAAGGACGAAAAACCACGTTTGCTGCTTCTTGTAAGCATATCCGACAAACATTTTGGGCAATGTTGAGTGGAACATCGTTTTCTTCCACTTCTGCAATTAGTAAAAAAAACGCAACATTCAACAACTTTAGGTAATCTATAGATACAACAGTCTTGACACTAGGTATTCAAAAAATAAGGTAGAAACCGACATTCAAACCGTATTTAAATGAAAGAATGAATTTTTTAATTATTGAAATAACTCAAATTACAAAATAACGTTCTCACCATCATTGTCACGAGCTCTCGTTTCTACCGCCTGATTTCTATAAGGTTCCTGTTGATCTTGTGGTTGATGCTGTTGCTGTTGTTGCCGTTGTACTTGTTCATGTACTTGCTCTTGTTCAGGTTCTTGCTCTTGTTCATGATCTTGCTCTTCTTCGTGTTCTTGCTCTTGTTCATGTTCTTGCTCTTCTTCGTGTCTTTCATCATGTTGTTCAGCGTGCTGAACTGCTGGATTTGGTGCTTCTCGTCGAGGTCGTCCACGGCGACGGCGAGGCCGGCCAAGAACCGCGGCGTTTGCCTCTCTACGCCTTCGGACAGTTCTTGCACGAAGTACTTGGAAACAATATGAATAATCGTAATAATAATAATAATAATAATAATAATAAATTAAAACACCTTTCATAAGATTACTAATCTCTACGTGACTTTCAACTTATCGGATAATTACCTCGGTGAGGGTGGTCAACAACAACTAACGGATGACGCTCAACTTTAATCTGGACTGCAGGACCCATTAGATTAGCGTCGATCTCGTTATCTGCTTTGAATGAAAGAATGATTTTTTCAATTATTGAAATAACTTGAATTGCAAAATAACGTTCTCACCATCATTGTCACGAGCTCTCGCTTCTACCGCCTGATTTCCATCCGGTTCCTGTTGATCTTGTGGTTGATGCTGATGCTGTTGTTGGCGTTGTATTTGTTCATGTTCTTGCTCTTGTTGATGTTCTTGCCCTTCTTCGTATCTCTCATCATGTTGGTCAGCGTGCAGAACCGCTGGATTCGGCACTTCTCGTGGTGATTTAGGTATGCGGCCGTAGAGAGACAATAGTGAAGGAAGAATCGGCTGCGATTCGGCCAGTGGGTCCAAATGACAGTGGACAATTTTTTTGGTATAACGTTTCGATCCTAATTCGGATCCTCTTCAGATTTATTATTTCTAAAATTACATTCTTTTTTGTCTTATTTTGTATGATATGTTTTACATTATAGGCTTAAATGTTATCTGTCCTGACTGACCTGAATTTGTACGGGTAATTTTTTTTGGTCATTTAATGAATCTTGGATAATATTCATTATGAATTTATTGTATAAAGACGGGTCATTTTTTTGTGATCCTTGGTGTCTGTGAGAAGGAGGATTTTGATATTTTATTGCTTAGTTTTTTTTTTTTTTTTTTTTTTTGAGACTTTTGTGTATGTGTTATTTACCTATGAATTTCATGTTTGATAATTTCCAAGATTCATTTGTGATCAAAATTAACAGTTTTCATTACATGGCGATTCGAGAGCTAAGTAGCGACTGAGTATTGAGGCGAGTGAGGAGGTATTTATATTAATGGGGTAGTGTGATTGAGTATTGAAAAGTGGGGGTGGTTTTTCATGGTTGGGGAAGTTTGCCGTTAGTGATTTTTCTTGCCGGACTGGTTATGTTAACCGGTTTTGGATCGGGTTTAAATTGATAACTGTTAGATTTGGTAATGAATTTTCAATTGATGGATGGTAATTTGAGGTTTTCCCGTTATTATTTTGAGTATTATTAAATTATTGAATTATATATGCTGCTTAGTTTGTCGATGTCGGTTCTAAAATTGATTGCTTTGGGGTGTGCTTTAATTTGTATCATTTCCAGAATTAATCGCTTTTTGAGCCATTTTTCATTATTTAAAATTTTAACGTCGTCAAATTTAAAATTGTGTTTTAGTTCTATTCCGTGTTTTGCTAACGCTGTATTTATTGTGTTAGTGTGTTTTAGACTATTTTTGTGTTCGTTGATTCTCGTTTTTAAGTATCTTTTTGTTTGTCCTATGTACAATGCATCACAATCATTACAATCGATTTGGTAAACTACGTTTGATTTATCCATGTTATCTATTTTATCTTTTGTGGAACCGGTGATGGAGTGAATGTTGTGTTGGTTGTTAGTGACTAGTGTTATATTGAATTGTCGAAAAAGGCGGATTAGTTGGTGGTGAATATTTTCAGTATAGGGTAAATTTATTAATCTGGAGGAGTCGAATGCGTTGTCGTTATTTGATTGTGAATGAATTAATCTTAGCCTTTGGTTTATTATTTTTTCTGTGAAGGAGATTGGGTAACAGTTTTGTGTCATTGTGTTTTTGATTAGTTCAATGTTTTTTTGGTGGAAGGATGCGTGTGATAGTTTTATCGCTCTGTCTACCAACATCATGATAATTCCTTTTTTTTGCGTAAGAGGGTGGTGAGAGAAGAAGTTTATGAATCGACCTGACCAAGTCGGTTTTCTGTACCAGTCTGTGATTATTGAGTTATTTTTGTGGATTAGCAAGATGTCTAGAAATGGTAATTTGTTGTTTGTTTCTACTTCAACTGTGAACTGTAGTTTAGTGTGGTATGAATTAAAGATGTTAAGTGTTGAATCGATTTTGTCCGTAGGCAGAGCCATAATAATATCGTCTACGTATCTTTTGTAGATTGGTATCGTGAACTTCAGTTTTTCTAAGCAGTTGGTTTCTAAGTCGATCATTACAATGTTTGATAATATCGGGGCTAACGGTGAACCCATTGGCAAGCCGAATATTTGTTGATATATTTTGTCGTTAAAGGTGAAGTAGGTTGAGAACATTATGAATTCTATTGTTTTTATTACTTCGTTTAGTGGAAATTTTTCAGAGAAGAGATCTGATCTTTTTTGGAGGCTTTGTATGACTAATTCCAAAGGTACATTGGTGTAAAGTGACACTACTACACTACCACACTAAACTACAGTTCACAGTTGAAGTAGAAACAAACAACAAATTACCATTTCTAGACATCTTGCTAATCCACAAAAATAACTCAATAATCACAGACTGGTACAGAAAACCGACTTGGTCAGGTCGATTCATAAACTTCTTCTCTCACCACCCTCTTACGCAAAAAAAAAGGAATTATCATGATGTTGGTAGACAGAGCGATAAAACTATCACACGCATCCTTCCACCAAAAAAACATTGAACTAATCAAAAACACAATGACACAAAACTGTTACCCAATCTCCTTCACAGAAAAAATAATAAACCAAAGGCTAAGATTAATTCATTCACAATCAAATAACGACAACGCATTCGACTCCTCCAGATTAATAAATTTACCCTATACTGAAAATATTCACCACCAACTAATCCGCCTTTTTCGACAATTCAATATAACACTAGTCACTAACAACCAACACAACATTCACTCCATCACCGGTTCCACAAAAGATAAAATAGATAACATGGATAAATCAAACGTAGTTTACCAAATCGATTGTAATGATTGTGATGCATTGTACATAGGACAAACAAAAAGATACTTAAAAACGAGAATCAACGAACACAAAAATAGTCTAAAACACACTAACACAATAAATACAGCGTTAGCAAAACACGGAATAGAACTAAAACACAATTTTAAATTTGACGACGTTAAAATTTTAAATAATGAAAAATGGCTCAAAAAGCGATTAATTCTGGAAATGATACAAATTAAAGCACACCCCAAAGCAATCAATTTTAGAACCGACATCGACAAACTAAGCAGCATATATAATTCAATAATTTAATAATACTCAAAATAATAACGGGAAAACCTCAAATTACCATCCATCAATTGAAAATTCATTACCAAATCTAACAGTTATCAATTTAAACCCGATCCAAAACCGGTTAACATAACCAGTCCGGCAAGAAAAATCACTAACGGCAAACTTCCCCAACCATGAAAAACCACCCCCACTTTTCAATACTCAATCACACTACCCCATTAATATAAATACCTCCTCACTCGCCTCAATACTCAGTCGCTACTTAGCTCTCGAATCGCCATGTAATGAAAACTGTTAATTTTGATCACAAATGAATCTTGGAAATTATCAAACATGAAATTCATAGGTAAATAACACATACACAAAAGTCTCAAAAAAAAAATAAAAAAAAAAAAATAAAAAAAAAATAAAAAAATAAAAAAAACTAAGCAATAAAATATCAAAATCCTCCTTCTCACAGACACCAAGGATCACAAAAAAATGACCCGTCTTTATACAATAAATTCATAATGAATATTATCCAAGATTCATTAAATGACCAAAAAAAATTACCCGTACAAATTCAGGTCAGTCAGGACAGATAACATTTAAGCCTATAATGTAAAACATATCATACAAAATAAGACAAAAAAGAATGTAATTTTAGAAATAATAAATCTGAAGAGGATCCGAATTAGGATCGAAACGTTATACCAAAAAAATTGTCCACTGTCATTTGGACCCACTGGCCGAATCGCAGCCGATTCTTCCTTCACTATTTCGGCACTTCTCGTCGAGATCTTCCACGACGACGACGAGGAGGGCCAAGAACAGCGGCGTTTGCCTCTCTACGCCTTCGGACAGCTCTTGTACGAGGTGCTTGAAAAACGATATGAATAATAATAATAATAATAATGATAATAATAATAATAATAATAATAATAAAAGATTATACACGTTTCATAAGATTACTAATCACTGGGTGACTTTCAACTTTTCGGATAATTACCTCGGTGTGGTTGGTCAACAACAACTAACGGAAAACGCTCAACTTCAATCTGGTCTGCAGGACCTATTAGATTACCGTCGATCTCGTTATCTACTTCGTCCGGAGCATTTGCAACGTCGTCTTCTACATCAATATTAAAAACAATGAAATAAACATAACTGTATTTATAGAATATAGATCAATGGACGATTATTGACGTGTAATATTTTTAACCATCTCGAAGTCGTAAAGTGACGTTAATGTCTTCTCGATCGGCACGAGGTACGCTCATAATCAAAAAATCCATTACGCTTATCCTGTAATAGTTAAAAAAATATTTCATTATTTTTTTATCATTGAATTCAAAGTGACCGGAAAACTTCATACTGGAGTGTATATGAGTGCGGTGGTGGTCGAGAAATATATCATTTTTTAATAAATTTGCTGTTTCGAATATTTGGTGTTGACCGTTGCCACCACTTTTGTTAATCTTTTATTTTAGTAGCATCTTTATTTCGTTTCATATATTTTTAATTAGTTGTTACAATTATATTTATTACCGGTTATATTGCAGCAAACCCTGCAGACGTCTGATGTGCTCATCTTTTGGTCTTTGCACCATTTGACGTTGACGGTTGTTCAACAATCCTTGGTCCATTTCTTGCCAAGCGATCAATGTTGTTTTTAAATATTTAACAAGTCTTGCTGCATCATCGAAATAAATATTGTTTATTCTAGAGGATTCATAGCTTGAAACACTATAGGATGCATAATTTTTCTAACATACTGATGAATATAGACATCGATGGGTGAACGCCACCAAGTCTTCCTAAGAGATGGCGGTGACATGCTTCACTTATGTTGTTTGTACGTATACTGGATCCAAACACGGAGACAATGTCTGCATTCCGCAACCAGAATCCATTCAAATATGAGATAAAAGAATTTATCTTTGCTTGGGCCAGTGGTAATTGACGAGCATAATCAGCGATAAGCTGAATTGCCCCAACGAAATTACCAGCTGGGAGCAATGCGATCGCCCATACCTTGTGCAGGACATTGTTACCGTGTTCGTTTCTGGGTAATTGGAGCAGGTTCCATTTTCTTGATACAGCCTATAAATTAAATTTCAGTAATTATTTTTTTTTGTCAGAATTAAGCTTTGAGTATTTCTTATTTTAAAAACGCTCGATATAAACGAATGACTATTATATTTAACTATAAATTACCCTTATATAGTGAAACCAACAGCCTCTTATTTTGATGTTGTCCCCAAAAGCCGAACGCGTTACCGATATTAAAGCGAGCTCGTAATCACAATTCACAACAGCGAGGTGATTTGCCAAATTCGGTGCCAGGCGTTTCGAAAAATCCCATAACCCTCTATAGAAGGCAGCTGTCCTTTGTTCACATAAAACAAAAACTACCGGGATTCCCTATAATGACAAACATTGAAAAAGTTCATTTGTGATTTATATTACAATATAAATTATTTGAAAAAAAAGATTTATTTATTACATAAAATCGATAGATATGCAATATTTTTAGCTACTCACAACATCCGCCCTTCTCATGTGTATAATGAGCAGCTGTGAAGCTCTCGGTGATCTTGGAACACACTAAATATTAATAATATTACAAATAGACTAAATATATATACATTTTTATTTTATATTTATTTTCTCCCTATATTTTTTTTTATCATACCTTAAAGGTACCATCAATGTGTACTTCCGGGGTGGTGCAGAGTCTTTCGAACATCATATTTTCATAAAATACGAATCCAATTGACCCATCACTAGCTGTAAATTGCCCTTTATAAATAGTTGCTACGTTTTGCCAATTATCGAACAATGGCCCGAGATCGCGAAATGATTGCGGAATGGGAGGTCTGTCATTAAATCTTTCGTTGTTGACGGTTTGTGTGGCTGCCTTACGACTAATGATGCCGATGATGTCCGGATATCTACGATGATTTTTTTATTTGACATAAAAAATAAGTAGAAAATACCGTAATAAAGGAATACACGACTGTTTTTCAATTGTACCATAGTATGCAATGAAATTTTTCTAATGGCGCTTTCGAATTTGAGGCAACCATCATGTTAGGCAAAAAAGAAGTCAGATACGGATATGGTTACTTACTCTGCGAATACCGTATCCACAATCTCACCCGATGTCACCTCATGATTCAGAGCGCGTCTTTTCAACTCCCGTATGACTGGCTCTCGGAGATCGATCGTAGGAGGTGGGTGATTATGGATTCCAGTTATTGAGTGTTCACCATTTTCCAACACCAAAATCGATACCAGACACGATGATCGACTTCTAGCTGCACTGCAAGTGTATCGTCTTTCTCTGAATCGCACGTCCGCGTGATATAAATATTCACCATATTTATATCGCCACGACCCTGCTCTTTGTCCGGGAACTCGTATCATATTTTTTGATAGTTCACGATTGCTAATTCACACCTCTGTCCCATCGGGCAGTTATAAAAACAAATGATAATCTATTAAACAGTCCGAATATATCATCTTTCTGTCTAAAGATCGATATTCTACAATTGGTACAATAAAAGGCGCAAAATTCGCGGCAGGCATCGTATAATTAATCGTCTAATATTTGTTTTGATATCTGCCACAGCAGATATAAAAAATACGATACATAATGCATTATGCACTCTATAGTGTTTGAAACTATTCATCCTCTACAATAAACCATATTTATTTATGTGATGCAGCAAGACTTGTTACATATTTAAAAACAACATTGATCGCTTGGCAAGAAATGGACCAAGGATTGTTGAACAACCGTCAACGTCAAATGGTGCAAAGACCAAAAGATGAGCACATCAGACATCTCCAGGGTTTGCTGCAATATAACCGGTAATAAATATAATTGTAACAACTAATTAAAAATATATGAAACAAAATAAAGATGCTACTAAAATAAAAGATTAACAAAAGTGGTGGCAATGGTCAACACCAAATATTCGAAACAGCAAATTTATTAAAAAATGATATATTTCTCGACCACTACCGCACTCTTATACACTCCAGTATGAAGTTTTTTCGCCCTTTGATTTCAATGATAAAAAAAATAATGAAATGTTTTTTTAACTATTACAGGATAAGCGTAATGGATTTTTTGATTATGAGCGTACCTCGTGCCGATCGAGAAGACATTACGTCATTTTACGACTTCGAGATGGTTAAAAATATTACACTTCAATAATCGTCCATTGATCTATATTCTATAAATACAGTTATATTTATTTTATTGTTTTTAACATTGATGTAGAAGACGACGTTGCTAATGCTCCGGACGAAGTAGATAACGAGGTCGACGCTAATCTAATAGGTCCTGCAGACTAGATTGAAGTTGAGCGTTATCCGTTAATTTGTTTTTGACCAACATCGTCGAGGTAATTATCCGATAAGTTGAAAGTCACGCAGAGACAGTAACCTTATGAAAGGTGTTTAAATTTATTATTATTATTATTATTATCATTATTACGATTATTCATATTGTTTTCAAGTACTTCGTGCAAGAGCTTTCCGAAGGCGTACAGAGGCAAATGATGAGAGACACAAAGAAGAGCAAGAATATGACCGAGTACAACGGCAACAACAGCATATGATCTATATATACTTACAGTACAAATGTAATCAATAAATTATGTTGTTATAAAGTAATAAAAAAATTTCTTAATTTGGGGAGAAGTTCGGACATTTCCGGTGGCTATAGCCTTTATTACAGAAAATGATTGGAGCAGACGGCGTGAGATCTGGAGCCGGACGGTGCACACTCTCAAGGGAAAAGAAACCTAAAACAGCTTGTCGCTCTCGCACTCATGGCGTTCCGGTCGGAATTTCACACAGGGTTAAAATAATATTTACGTATCGCTACGATATGCGAACACTTTAATTTTCTGAGCTGTTATTATTAAAATTTTTATAATTTCTTTTATACCGACTAAGGATAATTTATCATCTTACCGTACCAATTTGATTTTCAATTGTTTTGGTACGACTAATAGAGACATATTCCGGAACAGACAAGTGACGGAAGAGAGATATTTCGAAGTAGAGATATGTCAGAATAGAGATCTGTCGGAATAGAGATCTGTAAGAATAGAGAATTATTCGAATTTATTAAGAATAGAGATTTATAGGAATAGAAATTTTACGATACGACATATTTAGGAGTAGAGTTATTTCCGAATAGAGATATTTAGGAGTAGACTTATTTTCGAGAATAAATATTTGAGAATAGAGTTTTATGAGAGCACAGTTAATTAACCACAGAGTTATTTAAGAATAGACATATTTACGATTAGAGATATGTAAGACAACAGATTTTTTAACGTAGACTTATTTAAGAATAAAGAAATGAAGAATAGAGTTCTGGCATGACTAAAGATTAGAGATATTTAAGAATAGAGTTCTGTCGGAGTAGAGAAATTACTCATCGAGTTATTTAAGAATACAGATATAAAGAACACAGTTATGGTACTGCCGCTTCATCAATGAAAACTATCCTCAAATTGAAAAAATGGTAAAATATTGGAAAAGTTCATTGATCTGCCACTTTCTGCTAGTTTTTCACTGATTCACCTTCCTCGCAACACTTAAAGCCGGTACGATCATTTTTACTACGGCCTCATGAATTATATATCCGGTAAAAAAATGGTTTCTCATGTCCCATTGATGAGATCGTAGAAAACATTATCGTGTGGGTATCAAGTATTGCGAGGACTATGAATGAGCCCAAAACTACCAGAAAATGCATGACCAATGCACTTCTCCAATATTTTATTACTTTTCGAATTTCAGCATAATTTTTATTAACGGGACGATACTACATCATTTTTTACGGGACTCTGGTCTAGCGATAAGTTTTTTCAAGTGAAAAGGAAGCAGATGCCAAAGAACCAGTAAAAAATATAAATATTTAGAATTATATTTTCAGCGGTTCAATAAATTTGAACGTCTATTAGGCCTTACCATTTATTATCGCATGAGTTTTAGATTTGATGAAATTCATGCTGCGCTTATCATTCAAAATCATGTTATCAGCTTTCGTCAAAACAAAAATATCAAAATATAAAGTACATACAATTATATCTAACACGCTAGACAGTAAATTTACAATGATTTTGTAAATTTACTGTCTAGCAATATCCGGAGTTGGTTTGCAGCCGAATCTAATTGTCGCTGTGCCTCAACCAATTCTTCTCTCAGTCCTGCTGATTCCGTAATTCGTGCCTGATACTGTCGGACAGCAGCTTTCTTTCTCATTTCTGTAATTTCAAACAGTCATGATTATTTGTTGCAGATTTTTCACCTTCAAACATTATACCGGTCTATGATAAACCAATCCTTCCTCAAAACATACTTCAATGCCAATCGGCGTGTTTCGTAACGAGTAGGACTGGGGGGGAAACTTTGATATAACGACTGAAAACCCCAAAAATGGTTAAGAGGAAGAAAAAGTGGATAACGCTAACGCAGTGCCGTAGTATCTAGAGGCTTAGACAATGCCCTGCTTGAGGACAACTTTTCTCTCGTATTATATCTAACCTTTTCGTCGCTTATTTTTCTTCCGATTTTTGTCGCTTGCTGGTTCTACCGGGGCTGCAGGGGCGCTGTTGTTGCTCCGTACCTGTCGTCGCCGTTTTCGGGTTGTGCGGGCTATTGAAGATACATACAGTAAATTAACATATTCGCAAATAAAATATAGAAAACAGAAAATACTTTGAAAAAGAAAAAACACATTTTTCAGAAAATGAAACTATTTCTAGTATTTATTAATATGGAACTTGAGTAGATAAATGTTCATTACCGACATTGACAAGCGGTGGTGCCTGTAATATTTCCTCTTCAACCACTGAATCATTGTCGCTCCTTTGTTCTTCATTGGCTGCACCATTGTCGCTTGGAGGAATTTCTTCTACTCGGTAAAAATTATACACGATCAGTTACATATCAAATTATAGATTACACAAATCAAGTATTAAGAATATCGAAGTCAAGAAAAGTACCAATATAGCCGAGCGGTGGCGATTGAGGTGATTCATCGGGGATGAAAATGGCATCCAACTCCACTGAATCATCGTAATTCCAAGTATCAATCCTGGCATTGTCGAACTCATCATCGGAAGATTCTAAATACACGTTGAAAGAATAAAAACTTATCTCAATAGAGTTACGCTCAAGTTAAGGTGTTGGACTGAATTTTTCTATTTCCTGAGGGTCGCATCATACAAGCATAATTGGTTGCATTGACCGCTTGCTCCAAGTCCTACGCCTGCTACTCCAGCATTATTTCTGAGCCTCCGATCGTTGTCTGTGAGCATTGCGTGTGAAGGTGGTGGCTCGTCGGCAACCACTTCGTCGTCAGATAATAATAGGTCGCGGGCTAATAAAGAATGCAACACATGAAAGATAAGTCAGAATAAAAGGTAAATTACATCAAAGGCACATGAACCATTTTATTCTTATCAGCTAGATTATCAATATCGTTCGTCGCGATTTCATTTCGATTTAAGCTCGCTTCCAAATACTCTCACCTGATTCGTGGCTCGAAATGGAGTAGTCACTAGCCGTGTCATCGCCTGTATGATCTAAGAGAATTTCATTTCATATATGGTTATTACGAATACATAGTTACTAAAATCAAGGAGTTTTATTTTATAGATATCATTGTTCACTCGAAGTTCTCTATCTGGACGACCTTTGGAGTGAACTTCCTGTGGGCTACAGGGAGGGGCCTATCAAACAGTTTTCTTCATGACTATTTATGGTGCACCAGTCGAATCGCGATAGCGCGTTGGCTTGGGTGATCGAATCGAGGAGACGTCTTTTACAGAGTGTCGACTTAGAGAAGTTTGAATATATAAATTAGGTTCGGATTACAGTAAAATTTTCTTAGAACAGTTCATTGGGAATCCAAGCCAACCCATATCTCTATATATACAAAGTAAATGGTCCTTAATTACCATTGGCTGTGTGAACTGGACGAGTTCCGTCGTTGTCGACGAGCCAATACGGTCGTTCTTGAGCGAAGATTTCTCCTTCGTAATCTGGATCTTGATCTTAAAAAATGCCATCCATTAAAGATAACAGAGTGGAGAGTGCGACAAATGAAGCGCATGCGATAATGCAGAAAAAAAAGTACCTAACGGTCCGACTTCCGGTGTCTCCTGCAACTCGTACTCGTATTCTTGTGGAGTATCCCTCATTTGGGCAATGAGAGCATCGACATTGCCTTTCAGCGACGCTGCCTTCTCCATAAACTCATCTGTTGTTATTTTCAACATGTGAAGATCGCGCCACGCTACGTGAAATATAAATTAGTGCAATGCCAAACTTACTTACGAGTTACAAGTTGCATTTTGCTTGTGCAGAATTTAGCTTTATATTCTGATAGAATGGTGAAATTAGCCAGTAAAACCTATCCACGTAGAAACAAACCTTCCAAAAGTTCCTTCTGTTTAAATACCGTCGAGTAGCGGACGTGTCTCCCTATTTGTCGATTATTTCACAGGTGGTTAATATCCGCCCGAACGTCCGACTGTAATCTCAGGAGCTTGCCTGTTATTATAGGAATACAAAAAACAACAATTAACCATGCTGCAACATTCAGCAATGCTAGCAAATTGATATTGTAGTTGCAAGATTCACTCCTGTTCATTCACACTCTATTATAATTGATAATTACAAATGAAATCCCAGGCGCCAGGGCGGCTTCCTAATCGATTACCCAATCGGCTGTGATAGGACTCGATTATGTTATTTGTGCGACGACCAAGTCCGTACACGCTAAACCCGCGTGGTGTGACAATTCGCAGCCAATATCGGCAATAGTAATTGTCTAATCGTCTCAGTCTGACCCTCACCGTTGCTGACAAACTTCTCTTCATGACCCGGTATTGAGTCTCGATCGATTCGGCCGGCAGATACGCCAGGGCCAATACCTTTTTAAAGAAGTTTTTCGCCTCGTCATTTGTTCGGAGATAGTCTTGGAGGCCAAGACTCTCGGCCTTCTGGTAAACTGCCTGAAGAACAGTAATTTTAAACGTCTATTTATCAATATTATACATTAGTGGAAAAAATTGAAGGATCAAAAATATTTGCCAAATTTTTACTGGTTTTTAACAATGCTGTATCTCAGTGAAAAATGGTCGTATCGAGTTCTACAAAAAAAAATTTGAAGCTCCAAGTTCCTAGTTTTCAGATCTTTTAGCAAAAAACATTTCGAAGCTACAGGTTTTACGCAATCCTGAGAAATACCGATAAAAAAAATTTGTCAAATTTGTATCACTTTTTTTTGCTGCAATAACTTGGGAAAAAATTTTCCAGGTAAACCATTACATGGATCGGATAGCTTGTTTCTTTACCTTCAATTTTTTTTTGACCTCGCTGCGACGATTTCTCGCTGAGATATCGGACTTTTAATGAAAAAAGATCCTTCTTTGTTTGACCATTGATATCTCAGCAACCAATAATCGCACAGAAACCAGAAGGGGCGTTTCACAGACTTGAATTAATGTTCTACGCGGATCAATGAGTTTTTTGAAAAAAAAAATTTTCCATCCGTGCAATGAATTTGAAAAAACCAGGAGAAAAAGGACTTTTTATGGTTTTTTAGAAAATTAACGGCCAAATTAAAAATATGACTAATGTTGATCGTGACTTTTACAGCTCAATATACCCACAAAATCAATGTAAAGTTTCAATTTGATCTATCGAACGGTTTTTTGTTTCACGCAATCCAATTTTTGAAAAAATTCAAGGATCATGTTTAGTGCCCTTTAACACTTCATAATCATTATTAAAATGAAATAAGTAAATTATTTTTCGACCATTTCCCCCATTTTTAATGCAAACAGCGTTTAAATTTATAGAAAAAAAATCACAATTTTTGTTAAAAAATTAAAAAAAATATCGTTTCAAAAACATTCAAGAAATGTGTTTATTACCCCTAAACAATTCATAATCGTTATCAAAAGGGGGGGGATTGAGTTTTTAAAACATTTTTATCGCAAACAGCGTTTCAATTTATGGAAACAAACAAAAAAAATCGACAACATTTTCAAAAGAAAATTCCAAAATTCTTCGTCATTTGTTTTTTCCGTACATTTAAACGCTGATTGTGATGAAAATGTGGAAAAAGCCCAAATGAAAAAAAAATTCCACTTTAATAATAATTATGACGTTGAGGTGCAGAAACATGATCCCTTAATTGTTTTCAAAATTTTGATTGCTTAAAACAAAAATTGAATCTTTACAGGGATTTCGTGAGTATATTGAGCTGTAAAAGTCACGCTCAACATTAGTCGTTTTGTCAATATTTTTAATTTGACCGTTGATTTCCTAACAAACCGATTCTCCTGCTTTTTCAAATTCATGGCACGGATAAAAAAACAATTTTTTTTCGAAAAACCATCGTTAATTCTTGTGAAGCATCAAGTTTGTGAAACGCCCCTTCCGATTTCTATGCGATTATTGGTTGCTGAGATATCAATGGTCAAACACAAAAGGATCTTTTTTCATTGAAAGTCCGATATCTCAGCGAAAAATGGTCGCAGCGAGATCTCAAAAAAGTCAATTGAAGCTAAATAAACAAGCTATCCGGTACATGTAATGGTTTGGCTGGAAAATATTTTTCCAAGTAATTGCAGCAAAAAATAAAGTGATAAAAATATCTCTATTTTTTTATTGGTATTTCTCAGGATTGCGTGAAATCTGTAACTTCACAAATTTTGTTGCTGCAAGATCGGAGAACTAGAAACTTGAAGCTTCAAAATGCTTTTCTTTGGACCTCGACATCTAGTGTATTTGTGCAAAACATTTTAGCTCAGTACTTCTAAAATTTGAATGTTAAAGCGTTAACGAAATTTTCTTTGGCGATTTCAAACAATTTTTTCAACCGAACCTCAAAAGCGATTTTTTTTAAATTCACAATTATTTGTCATTATCATTGAATGTATCGTCACAAAAAAACAGCTTGGTAGATGCAACATTGCAAAAGTTCGAATACACACAAAATTTTGGCGAAAAGTAACTACTTTTGTTTCAAACCGAACATTTTAAGCGATTTTCGAATATTTAATCCCGACCATCATTTTTATAAAGTGTATCTTAAAAAAAGTGAGTGTGATAACTTAAAAATTACGAAAGTTCAAGCACCCACAAACATTTTGCAGAAAATTGTAAGTCCCGGCAAATTGACAATGGTTTGGCAATTTTGAAAAAATTTTCACTGCGTCAAGAGATATGGATGGATGCCAAATTTACTTGTATACCAAAATTCTACTCGATCGCTTGAACTGTTCTCCAGATATATCGATTTTGAGGCGAGCACAAAACGTACACGCATGCACACACACACACACAAACGAGCATACGCATACACACACGTGCGTGCGTACACTCGCACACATCCGTACATTCTTTCAACATGTGATTTCTCAACGTTTCGGGACATTTTCAACATACTAACATGAAAATCTCGAACATTTTGTTTTGAGAAAAGAAAGGTTGCTTTATGAGGAAGCAAAAGAATCATATAACTCCCATTATGTCCAAAAATATTTAGTTTCACGTAGCCTGCATAACTATGTCAACAGTTGTTATTATATTTAGAAATTCATTGGTTAATTTTCTATTTCCACTGTGATAATGTAATTGTCATGATGCACCTAGAAGACCCGTGCGAAACGATAATATCAAAAGGTTTAAAAAAGCTCGACAGTGTCTAAAAATATTTGGAAGTAGCTATCGAATGCATGAATGATTAAATTTAATTGCGACAGTTTAGTATTTATGAACCGATTATAAGTTATACTAACAGCAAAATTTTTCGGTCCCGACTATCTCACCACGGACTGATATGCATGAACAGTAAAAACGCAGATCACGCGGAATGATTTTTTGTCAAAATGTTACGTTTCGATCCTCTGTTTGGGATCCTCTTCAGAATTTTATTTGTTCTATAAATATTTTATAATGTGTTAACAAGCTGAATAAATAATTGATGTAGTGTGCATTTCTAATTTTTATCTGTTATTAATCGGACACAGGGTTGGGCAAATTTGTAATTGAAATGATTTGATGATAAAATACTTTGAGCATTGTAATGGAATTTGCATTTTGATGGTAATTATTTTGAGCATTGTATTTAGTACAGAATTCAATTACAATGCGGGATGTAATGAGCATCAAAATTGAAATGATGCCCGAAAAAATCGTTGTTGAATATAATAAAATTACATCCATGTAATTCAATTACATGCATGTAATTTAATTACATCCTTGTAATTTAATAACATCCTTGTAATTTAATAACGGCGATGTAATTCAATTACATCCATGTATTTGAATTACATCCATGTAATTCAATTACATCCATGTAATTGATTCACACAAATGTGATAGTGTAGTTCAATTATACCGCATTAATTAATTGACGATATTGTATTTAAATTACGATGATGTAATTGAATGACGTGCATTGGAATGTTTTCGGGTTTCAATAATTTAACAAGTGTTTATGCTGAAAAATATTCCAATACTAGTAATCGTATATTATATAAATATTCGTCTCTCTATATTATATAAATATTTCGCCGCCGCCGCCGCCACCGCCGCCCCTGCCCCCGTGTACAAGAGTCGAGTGGTCCGGTTTGTATTTGGGGTTGAGGTTTGCTGAGGTTAGTTAAGGTTAGTTGAAGTTAGTTGAGGTTAGTCAAGATTTGTCAAGGTTAGTCGAGGTTAGTTGAGGTTAGTTGAGGTTAGTTGAGGTTAGTTGAGGTTAGTCAAGGCTAGTTGAGGTTAGTTGAGGTTAGTTCAGGTTAGTTTAGGTTAGTCGAGGCTAGTTGACGTTAGTTGAGGTTAGTCGAGGTTAGTTGAGGTTGGTTGAGGTTAGTTGAGGTTATTTGAGGTTAGTTGAGGTTAGGCGAGGTTAGTTGAGGTTAGGCGAGGTTAGTTGCGGTTGGTTGTGGCTAGTGGAGGTTAGTTGAGGTTAGTCAAGGTTAGTTGAGGTTAGTCAAGGTCAGTTGAGGTTAGTTGATGTTAGTTAGGGATAGTTGAGGTTAGTCGAGGTCAGTCGAGGTTAGTCAAGTTTAGTCGAGGTTAGTCGAGGTTACTTGAGGTTAGTTGAGGTTAGTCAAGGTTAGTTGAGGTTAGTTAAGGTTAATTCAGGTTAGTTGAGGTTAGTTGAGGTTAGTTGAGGTTAGTTGAGGTTAGTTGAGGTTAGTCGAGGTTAGTTGCGGTTAGTTGCGATTAGTTGCGGTTGGTTGATGTTGGTTGTTGTTAGTAGAGGTTAGTTGAGGTTAGTCGAGGTTACTTGAGGTTAGTTAAAGTTAGTCAAGGTTAGTTGAGGTTAGTCAAGGTTAGTTTAGGTTAGTTGATATTAGTTGGGGTTAGTTGTGGTTAGTAGGGGTTAGTTGAGGTTAGTCGAGGTGAGTTGAGGTTAGTTGATGTTAGTTGATGTTAGTTGAGGTAAGTTGAGGTTAGTTGAGGTAAGTTGAGGTAAGTTGACGTTAGTCGAGGTTCGTCGAGGTTAGTTGAGATAAGTTGAGGTTATTCGAGGTTAGTTATGGTTAGTTATGTTAAGTTGAGGTTAGTTGAGGTAAATTGAGGTTAGTCGAGGTAAGTTGAGGTTAGTTGAAGTAAGTTGAGATAAGTTGAGGTTATTCGAGGTTAGTTGCGGTTAGTTATAGTTAGTTGAGGTTGGTCGAGGTTAGTTGAGGTTAATTGCGGTTAGTTGATGTTAGTTGAGGTTAGATGAGGTTAGTTGTGGTTGGTTGAGGTCAGTTGATGCTACATGTTTCACGTCATCATAACGAATACCAAGAAAAAAAATTTGGCAAATTTGCATCACTTTTTTTGGCTGTAATTCCTTAGAAAATTTTTTTTCAGTTGAACCATTACGTGAACTGGATGGCTTGATATTTCGCTTCAATCTGATTTCTTAGACCTCGCTGCGACCATTTTTTGCTGAGATATCGGACTTTTAATGAAACAAGATCATTTTGTGTTTGATCATTGATATCTCAGGAACCAATAATCGCACAAAAATCAGAAGGGACGTTTCACAAACTTGAATTAATGCTCTATGAGGATTGATGATAGATTTTTTCAAATTTTTTTCTACCCTTGCCATGCATTTGAAAAAACAGGAGAAAAAGAGCTATTTATGGTTTTTTAGAAAATCAACGGCCAAATTTAAAATATTGACAAAATGACTAATGTTGAGCGTGACTTTTACAGCTCAATATAGCTACAAACTCTCTGTAAAGTTTCAATTTCATCTATCGAATAGTTTGTTTTGTTTCAAGTGATCAAATTTTTTTAAATAATTAAAGGATCATGTTTATTGCCCCTTAATATTTTATAATCATTAAAAAAAATTTAAAAATAAGATTTCTTTCGTGCATTTTCTCCTTTTTTATCGTAAACAGCGTTCTAATTTATGGAAAATAAAAAAATTTAAAAAAAAAATACAAAAAAAAATTTTTTTCTAAAATTGAAGCATTATGTGTATTACCCCCAAACACTTCATAATTATTATTAAAAAGAAAAACAAATTTTGAGCTTTTTCAAATTATGATCGCAAACAGTGATTTATGGAAAAAAAATCGACAAAATTTTCAAAAAAAAAAATTCCAAAATTCTTTCAAAATTTTTTTTGCCGTAAATTTTAACACTGTTTGCGATAAAACTGTGGAAAAAGCCAAAAAAAAATCCACTTCAATAATGATTATGACGTTTAGGAGAAGAAACATGATCCTTTAATTTTTTTAAAAATTTGATTGCCTGAAACAAAAAAGCCGTTCGATAGATCAAATTGAATCTTTACAAGAAGTTTGTGGGTATATTGAGCTGTAAAAGTCACGCCCAACATTAGTCGTTTTATCAATATTTTAAATTTCGCCGATGATTTTCTAAAAAACCATACATAGCCCCTTCCGATTTTTGTGCGATCATTGGTTGCTGAGATATAAATGGTCAAATACAAAAGGATTTTTTTTCATTAAAAGT
The DNA here is from genome assembly GCA_946863875.1 of Alloplasta piceator. Classification (NCBI taxonomy): domain Eukaryota; kingdom Metazoa; phylum Arthropoda; class Insecta; order Hymenoptera; family Ichneumonidae; genus Alloplasta; species Alloplasta piceator. Next base: position 40,265,730 of record OX333072.1, on the reverse strand, counting down.
CCGATATCTCAGCGAAAAATAATCGCAGTGAGATCTCAAAAGAAGAAAATTGAAGCTAAACAAACAAGCTATCCGGTCCATTATGAGGTGAAAATGAGATTTTCGTGCCATTTTTGTGTTGGAGAAAAATTTTCATAGATTTGCTTGAAAGTCTCAGTATAAAAGTTTTTGGGGTCGCTGACTTCAAATTTGATATCAGATTTCCAAAATTCAAAATGGCGGATCCAATAGAACGGACGCAAATTTGAAAAATGGTTTCATTTCGACGAAAGTGAGTACCATATGGTTTTTAAGGTCGTTGGATCCAAATCTGAAATCGGTTTTTGAAAATTCAAAATAGCGGATTCAATGTGGCGGACGCAAATACGAAAAATGGTTCCATTTCGACGAAAGTGAGTACCTTAGGGTTTTTGGGGTCGGTGAATCCGAACCTGAAATCGGTTTTTGAAAATTCGAAATAGCGCATTCAATAGGGCGGACGCAAATACGAAAAATGGTTTGTTTCCGACGAAACTACGTATCTTACAATTTACAACATACAAAAAGCACAAAAAAATAAAAAATACAAAAAACAAAAAAATTAAAAATACAAAAAACACAAAAAAATGAAAAAGGACAAAAAAAAATTAAACACAAAAAAGCACAAAAAAAACAAAATGAAGTCAACAAGCACCACGTTCTCGATTCGTGACGCTGGGTTTGGCTAAGAGTACAAAAGTATTCATTTACATTTGTTATTATGGATAGTGTGTCATACATGATTTACCAAATTTTTATTCATTATATTGTATCCGAACTTCACATACTTGGATCCAAATTAGGATCCAAATTCGAAATTCGCGACCATAAACATCTAGAGATACAATTTTTTGTCAAAATCCAACTACTCTTTGAATTTGCGTCCACCTAATTGAATCCGCCATTTTGAATTTTGACAATCCACACGGAACATTAGGGCCATGGGACGTCCAATATCCATACATGGTGGATGAATGCTCCATCCCAGGGACTTCTACGAGTATCCCTATCACTGCTAAGAGAAGTGCGAAACGGCACCTGTTCTATGTACTGGGAACATCCCTTATACGTACCTTGAGACGGTTTTTAGACGGACTAGACCCCAAAAAATGACGTCTGATTTACGTATTTAAGAACCCGAAGGATGTCCAATGATCATCCATTATACGTCCCTTTATTTAAATAATTTAATCGTTATTAACTACACATTATTAATTGATTATAAACTTTGTTACTGATTATATAATATTCGGGGCCAACGAGATATCCATATTTTACAGAAAAAAAGAGAAAAAAATAGTTTTCGATTTTTCACACTGCGGTCACCCATCCAAGTATTGGATTCAAGGGGTGCTGCTTAACTTTTCTAATCTCCTACCTACCTACCTACCTACCTACACTAACTTGACTTATGAGAAACTTATGCATGTAAAAACCTTATACGATGTAGTTTGCTGGTATACTTATATATCTTTGTTTCACAGGCCTTGAATAATGTATAATCGTAATGAAATTTATAATTAATGGATAATGTCTAATCAATAGCGTTTAAATTAAGGGACGTATAATAGATGATCATTAGATATCTTTTGCAATATTGGCATTCGTCTTAAATACGTACATTAAATGTCACTTTATGTGGTCTATAGGTACCTCTAAAAAATATCTAAGGGTACGTATACGAAACGTTTTCAGCACATAGAATCGCTGTCGTTTCGAATCTCCGATAATGGTTTAAGGAATGTCCCATGGACTTCCCCGGAATGAAATTTTCATCCAACTTAAATGATTATTGGACGTCCTCTGGCTGTTAAGGTACGCGCGGAATATATTTATAGCTCCAAAAATATGTGTCGTGGACGTCGAATAAACTTCCGCGTTTTCCTTCGATAGACGTAATTTGTACGTACATACGACGGTCAATCGGCGTACCCATATCACGGCTGCCCGAAATACTTAAATATACATCTAAATGACGAATGCTTTTGATTGGACAACACGCGATGGATCACACAGGACGTATATTGTATGTTCACACACGTACTATTTCTTAAGCTACAAATATACACAACACGGCCATCTATGGCATGTCCATAGGTAGACATTCAATAGCTTTTAATTCAGTATAGTAATTGGACATCTATTGGACGTTCCAGGTTCACGTCTATATGAAATCCTACATGGAACATCCGATAGACGTTCAATTGACGTTCTCCGAATGTGATTTTCGTTTACGAACCTGGAACGTCCAATGGATGTTCAATTACTATCCTGAATTAAAAGCTATTTAATGTCTACCTATGGACATACCATGGATGGCCGTGTTGTGTATATTTGTAGCTCAAGAAATAGTACGTGTCGTGGACATACAATATACGTCCTGTGTGATCCATTGCGTTTTGTCCAATCAAAAGTATACCATGGATGTTCAATGGATGTCCGCATTACGTCCATCGTGGATGTAGACGTGTTAAGGATCTATGGATGATAGATGGACGTCCAATGGACACTCGGTTCCGTGTGGGAATCTTTTTGCAAATTCGAATTCAGCGACTCCGAAAACCATGAGGTGCTCACTTTCGTCGAAATCAAACCATTTTTCGAATTTGCGTCCGCCATTTTGGATCCGCCATTTTTAATTTTAGAAGTCTGATTTCAAATTGGAATTCAGCGACTTCGAAAACCATGAGGTACTCCCTTTGTCGAAATCAAGACATTTTTCGAATTTGCGTCCGCCATATTGGATCAGCCATTTTGAATTTTGGAAATCTGATATCAAATTCTAATTCAGCGACCCCAAAAACCGTGATGTACCAAATTACAATCGAATCGATGCAGGAGAAATAGGTTGATTTTCAAATGCCCCTGTACGTGTCATGACACAAACATGGCACGATTTTTTTTTGCATCTATGCGTGTCATTTCGAACATTGAAATGTTCGAGGCGCTTCTGTATTTGTAAATTCGTTAAGTTTTTCGAGCATCGATTATAGGTAATTGAATTACTTTGAGCATCAATTACAAGTAATTGCATTACTTCGAGCATTAATTACAAGTAATTATATGATATTTTTCTGAATTACATGTAATTGAAATGCATTCGGTGATCGATGACCGAAGTAATTAGTAATTGAATCCAATTCAATGACATGGCTCAAAAATTATATGTAATTAAATATGTAATTTAATTGAAAATGTAATTGATGCTGCCCAACCATGTTTCAAATACATCAAGTAATTGAATTACTTCGAGCATCAATTACAAGTAATTGCATTACTTCTAGCATCAATTACAAGTAATTGTATGATTTCTTTCTGAATTACATGTAATTAAAATGCATTCGGTGATCGATGACGAAAGTAATTAGTAATTGAATTCAATTCAATTACATGACTCAAAATAATTTGTAATTAAATATGTAATTTATTACAAATGTAATTGATGCTGCCCAACTCTGATCGGACATTGATTTCGTGATAGCGGTTCATTAATTATATAATCTTAGGTTATGTTATGTGTCATAGTGGCTAACCTGAATTTCTCGTGTAATTCTGGTTTCATAATAGTAGATTTCGAAGATGATCTCTGGTGTTTATAGATGCAAGTCGATAAAACATGTTGCATTAAAAGAATCCGTGGATGTCTTTTAATGAACTCCATGAGCGGATTTTAATTAATTGAGAAAAAACGATCGTTATTTTGCGAACGTTTTAATCTGTATCAATAAGTATTATTTGTGAAATTAATGCGTGTGATATATTGTTGTATATGAAGATGTGTGATGTTTACCAATTAAAGTTGAGAGAAAGATATCCTTCGAAATGTACGTTGAAAACCAGAACAATTAATTATTCACATTTTGTAGCGTGTGATCGAAGATCGTTCGAGAGACTGAGTGCAGTGGGGAAATTCGGAGAGTGAAGGGGGTGTAAGTGGTAATTGAATCAGTGCCGTGTCAATATAATTTGAATTCATGTGTACGAGCAGTGCCGAGTCAAAGGAATTTGAATGTATGAATGTATGAATGTATGAACGTATGAATGTATGTTTGAATTTGAATCCGCTCATGGAGTTCATTAAAAGACATCCACGGATTCTTTTAATGCAACATGTTTTATCAACTTGCATCTATAAACACAAGAGATCATCTTCAAAATCTACTATTATGAAACCGGAATTACACAAAAAATTCAGGTTAGCCACTATGACACATAACATAACCTAAGATTATATAATTAATGAACCGCTATCACGAAATCAATGTCCGATTAATAACAGATAAAAATTAGAAATGCACACTACATCAATTATTTTTTCAGCTTGTTAACACATTATAAAATATTTATAGAGCAAATAAAATTCTGAAGAGAATCCCAAACAGAGGATCGAAACGTAAAATTTTGACAAAAAATCATTCCGCAACCATCAGGAATTATTGGCCGAATCGAAGCCGATTCCTTTCAACAAGCATCTTTGTGAGATAGACTGCTTTTGAAGAGAGATAGACTGCTTTGGAGAAAGCGCTATCCTCGTCAATTATTCTGCGTTTTGACTGTACAGACAAGGACCGAACTTCCTCTCAAATGTTATCTCTCTCGCACAGAACTAGAGAGCCAGTGCCTCTTCTAATTTGCATATAGTTCAGTGATGGAACATGATTGGTCAAAATCGATATACCCATAAGGTGGCCAATCAAAAAAGGTTAAAGCCAGCCACAAAGGCTGTCGTTTGTAACGCGATGCGCGCGGCGATGCGCAGCGCGAGCAGGTTGAAAGTGAAAGTGTTGAAACCACGATTCAACGAAATTTCAATAGATCGGCGGCCGGCGTAATAGCGTATCGAACTACCTAAAAACGTAATAGATTTATTACAATTGTAATAGACTGCCAACACTGGCCCAAAGTATAGCCAACGCCGGGTGATGGCATCGGTCGCACGTTCATCCGCCAACTTGACTCCAGGATAGCCTTATAAATTGAGTGACCGCTCACAAGTTAACTGGAGGCGTCTCATGACTCAATTTCTTCTCGTAGGTTATGTAAAGTCTCAAAAACTTAAGGATATGCTTTGCCCCGACAGTTTCAGCCAAAAATTTTATCTGATTGAAATTTCCGTACTTTGTGATACAATAAAAATTTGAAAAAATTAAGCAGCATTAAGCATGCCATGAACAACCATGATCAATAATAACATTGCCCAAAAGTTATTAATAAATTGTGTAACCAAATAATTATTCAACAATTTTTCGGAAAGCTCTTTTTTTTCTTAAACAAATCCAATGCGTTAATTTTTTTGAATGCATTTTTTTTCTGAACTTTTTTCAGATTTTCTTTCTATTTTAAAATTTCGTTTTTGAAATTTTTAGAATGGCTGTATTCATGTATTTTTTGACGAGTGTCTTTGAAACTTTCAAAGCTGAAGATAAATCTGTGTGCACAAACATATACAAAATTGGCAATTTTTTGTTTGTATTTCAGAATATTTTTTATAATATTTCAAATTGGACGGCAAATTCTAGAAAAAAATCATATGCGCTCAAAACAATTAACGCATTCGATTTGTTTAAGAAAAAAAACTTGCCCAAAAATTATTGAATAATTATTTAAACAATTTATTAAAGTTTAAACAATTTATTAATAACTTTTGGGCAATATTATTATTGACAATTGTTGTTTATAGCATGCCGAATTTTGCTGAATTTTTTAAGATCTTTATTGTATCACGAAATACGGACATTTCAAAACTTAATTCTAGGATTCGTGACCCCTCATCATGTAAGTGACCCCTTATACCTTAATTTCAGAGTCCCTGACCCCTCATAAGTTATGTGACTCCTCATAACTTAATTCCAGGGTTCCTGACCCCTCATAAGTTATGTGAACCCTCGATTCTTGTTTTCATGGTCCGTACTGACTTTTTTTTCCGGGTACGTACATATTTTTCTAGTGTATGTTTCATAAAAATGATATACACATCCAAATATAACAAGTAGTCGACGGTGTAGTGGTTAGAGTGTCAGTATTAGGTCTCTCGGTAGGCTTGATAGGTAGGTAGGTGTCAAATCCCAGACGAGGCGCGTAAGTCTTCTTCGATCTGCGTATGTACAAGGAAAATAAATCAGTCAAAAAAATTGATTAATTTTCAAACGATCTTTTTTTTATATTTAATTTATGTACAATTCAAAGATAAGCTCAAAAACCGAGGGTCAAGGGTTTGATCCCGGTGGCGACGTCTTTCAAATGAATTTTTTTTTTCAATTCCCTTATCTTATGTAATGTTTAAAAATGATCAAACATCAATAAAAAACGTATTTTTATCAAAATTATGAACAAATTATATATTAGAAATAAAATTAACGTATCAGGCGTAGGGTAATAGGCCGAGGTTGCAATCACGTTGGTTATTCGTTGCGGCTCGACGTTTGGGTGCAACGTCGGGCCGATGTTATTATCCCGACGATTTTTAGATGCCAAACCGACGTTGACGAACAGAGTCGGACCGCCGCTCAAACTCAGGCGGCCGTCGTTGCGCCAACATCGGCACGACTCTGAAACCGGACATGGGTATGTACAGATGATATACATACGTGGATGTATAAAATGCTACAGAATGTGGAGCTCATAGCGCTCAAAGCGTCCAAGTGAATGCAGTCTATATGTCAATGTATGTCGAATTTATGTTGATACGCTTTTTCCGACACCCACTCACCCTTAAACTGATATTTGTTATAATATGACATGTTTCATAATTATACAAAAATAACCTTTCTAACCTTACTTTTGATCGCTTCGCGAGAGTCACGAATAGTGACGCAGTATATATTATCACAAAAACACCAAAAATCGTGTACAAAAATTGGAGACAAGTACATTTACAAACATATATGAGGGATTCTCTGTCAATTCAACCACTTTTTTTTCGACCATCTCAGATGTGCCCCATAATTGATTATATCAAAGTGCTACTAAAAGGCATTCGATGTTAATTTTTTCAGATTTTTTAATTCAAAATTTTAGAAATTGCTGTTTTTTTTCCAAATGAATATATCTCGGAAACTTGAAGTAACTGAAAAAAATGTCGAGACATGAAAGTTGTAGTTTCGTGTTAGCATTCGAACGAAATATTTGAAATAATTTTTACGTTCTGGTAACGCTGATTTTTTACCAAAAAAGGGGATAATTATTTTTTTATTGAAAAGAGGCCATTTTTTTTGGCTGAAAAAATTACAGTCTTTCAGTATGCCTGACGATATCGCGAAAAAATCGCCAGAGTGGCACGGGTCGCGGTTCTATGGTAAAGAAATGAAACCACACAAATTAATTTTTTTTCCTACCGGAACCTCGTTAACCTATCTCGGAAACTTGAAGTTACTGAAAAAAATGCCTGCACATAAAAGTTGTAGTTTTGTGTTACCTTTCGAGTGGAATATTTGAAATAATTTTTACGTTCCGGTAACGCTGATTTTTTATCAAAAAAGAGGGAAATTATTTTTTTATTCAAAAAAAGCCCTTTTTGTTTGGCTGAAAAAATTACAGAGTCTTCCTGTATATCTGACGATATCACGAAAAAATCGCCAGAGTGGCACGGATCGCGGTTCTAGGGTAAAAAAAATGAAACCACACAAATTCGTTTTTTTTCCTACCGGAACCTCGATCCGTGCTACTCTGGTGATTGTTTTGTGATATCGTCAGATATACTGGAAGACTCTATGAATTTTTCAGCCAAATAAAAAGGGCTGTTTTTGAATAAAAAAATAATTTCCCCCTTTTTTGGTAAAAAATCAGCGTTGCCGAAACGTAAAAATTATTTCAAATATTCCGCTCGCAAGCTAACACAAAACTACAACTTTTATGTGCAAACATTTTTTTTCAGTAACTTCAAGTTTCCGAGGTATGTTAACGAGGTTCCGGTAGAAAAGAAAATTAATTTGTGTGGTTTCATTTTATTACCCTAGAACCTCGATCCGTGCCACTCTGGCGATTTTTTTGTGATATCGTCGGATATACTGAAAGACTGTAATGTTTTCAGCAAAAATGGTCTTTTATTAATAAAAAAATAATTATCCGTTTTTTTGGTAAAAAATCAGCGTTACCGTTCCGTAAAAGTTATTTCAGATATTCCGCTCGAATGCTAACACGAAACTACAACTTTTATGTATAGACATTTTTTTCAGTTACTTCAAGTTTCCGAGATGTATTCATTTGGGAAAAAACGGCGATTTCTGAAATTTTGGATTAAAAAATCCGAAAAATTGCACATAGAATGCCTTTTAGTAGCACTTTGATATAATCAATTATGGGGCACATCTGAGATGGTCGAAAAAAGTGGCTGAATTGACAGAGAATCCCTCATATACAGTTCTACATATCTTTTGCAAAAAAGTAGCCAAATAAATTACATAATAACATTGGAAGCCCGTGTTGCCAATGACATATAGGGATATAGGAGGTTTTCCAGCTATCGACACAGAGCACACACTGCGACACATTACGCTATATTTCTTTTCTCTGATTGATGTTGAAAATGATGTTCACTGAAAAAGTATTTTGATTTATTGTCGGTTAAAAACGAATTCACCAAATACTTTTTATTTTTTTGATTATTTTTTTCAACACCATTTAGAGCAAAGGAATATAGCGTAATGTGTCGCAGTGTGTACTCTGTGCCGATAGCTGGAAACCCCCCAAGTCGAAAAGTACCAGCATAGGGAGACCAGGGTCCTTCAACCACCCCTCTCCCTCTGATCCTGCCCCCTCCCTGCCTGGCCCTACCCACCGCCACTTTGGGCCTGATAGTCGTTTGTGATTGGCCCCCCACCCCTTAGCCACGCCCCTTTCCCCATTATCCGGAAATTTCCCGAGCACTGATTGGTCCCTATACTGGTCACTCACCCCCACCCAGGATGTCAGACGGCCACCCACAAATCCTTGTGCCGAGCTCGCTCAAAGTTGGTACATAAGGATGAAAAACTGGTACGCCCGTGCTCCACTGTGGCGCTGCCAACCAGTGTTGCGACTATTGTTAATCTACATCCTGCACCCCCACTCGTGGTTTACCCGATATGCAGTAGAAACATTTTTTTGATTGGGTGTCATGGGCCAACCTCATAAGCCCCAAACAGGGGGGTGACAACGCTATCTATCCCTGTATTTCAAAAGTCGCCCACTTTTTGCAACGGACTTTCCGTTCCTCTCGTTCCTCTACGTGGCGCTAGTTGTCACCCGGGCGGCGCAGGAGGGCGGCCCGGGAGCCCGGGAAGGAGGCCAGGGCGCCAGGGAGAGGGATAGATAGCGATGTCACCTCCCTGCGCGGAGGAGAGCACTGACCCCTCACCCTGGCACTGAAAGCGGCAGGCGCTGCGGGCGGGTGGCTATTAGCGCCACGATTGACGAAATTTGGTGTAAAATAAATGTTGCTATTTTTGTGTAGATTCTAGCGGTCTGATGTCACCCCCCTGGCCCCAAATGACCTAAGCCCCAAACAAAAATCGCTCTGGTTATCTCCCATCTAGAATTCACTGAAATCATGGCTGTCAATGACGGACGGCAAAGTAGTGTCAAATTATAGATGGCATTGCGTGCGAGCGTTACTCGAGATTTCAAACGTCAAAATAAACACATCCAAGAGATGCACCGATGAGGATCGGACACGATGTCGTTTCCGTTTTATTATTATTATTATTACATTTTATTTGACCAGGTCGACAGCTTTATAGTTTTTCGGTGTCTAGGTTGACCGCTCCGTAGTTTTCGATATCCAGGTGGACGGCTTCATAATTTTCGAACTTCCAGGTCGATCGCTCCGCAGTTTTCGGTGTCCAGGTCAACGGCTTCATAATTTTCGATCTCCTAGATCGATCGCTTTGTATTTTTCCGTGCCCTGATCAACTGCTCCATATTTTTTATATTTAGGTCGAGAGCTTCATAATTTTCGGTGTCCAGGTCGGCCGTTCCGGAATGTTTGGTTTCCAGGTCGAGAGCTTCATAGTTTCCGGTCCAGTTGATCAGGACACCAAAAACTACGGAGCAAGTTGATCTGAAGATAGAAAACTACAGAGCGGTCGAACTAGACATCGAACACTATGAAGCTCTCAACCTGGACACCGGAAACTACAGAGCGGTCAACCTTAGATACCGAAAAACTATGAAGCTGTCCACCTAGGCATACAAAAATATCGAGCAGTTGCTCAGGGCACCGAAAACTACGGAGCGGTCGACCTGGGACATCGAAAATTATGATGCCGTCGACCTGGACACCGAAAAAACTGCGGAGTGGTCGACCCGGGAGATCGAAAATTATGAAGCCGTCGACTTGGACATCGAAAACTACGGAGCGGTCAACCTGGACACCGGAAAACTATGAAGCTGTGGACCTGGTCAAATAAAATGTAATAATAATAATAATAAAACGGAAACGACATCGTGTTACGATCCTCATCGGTGCATCTGCTTGGATGTGTTTATTTGGACGTTGAAAATCTCGAGTAACGCTCGCACGCAATGCTGTCGATAATTTGACATGTACTACTTCGCCGTCCGTCATTGACAGCCATGATTTCAGTGAATTCTAGATGGGAGACAACCAGACGGATTTTTGTTTGGGGCTTATGTCATTCGGGGCTTATGCGTTTGGGGCCTATGACACCCAACCATTTTTTTAATTTCGTTAAAACGTTAATATTCATTAATTCATAATTACCCGTAGACATGTTGAAACAGAGTACATGGTGAGTATGTATAATCTATGCAAAAGCGATAGTGTTTTATATTTCAACTTGTCATCTCTTCAAGTTTTATACCCGTCCTTTTGAACTCGCTTCTTATAAATGGACCGCATAATACAGTTACCTCCAAAAATCTAATTCCGAAGTAATTTTCTGCAAACGAAGAATTCATCCGAACTCTTACAGTCTCTTTTATCGATATATGATTATTTTTTATAAGCTCTTTGACGCACACTTCATCGATGATTCCATGTTTCTCGTACGACGATAGATGGACAAACAATTTAGAACATAGAAGCTCTGTTGATAAAAATCGGTGCATGGTCGTACGTTACGGGGGAAAAAGGAAACCCGCTCTTGGTGCTGGAAACGAAGTCGCAATAGCAATAGCAATAGCAACATCGGAAAACAAAGATCGAAAGGCGAAATCAGACGTGATTTTATCAACAAATCCAAGCAAATTGATGCAGATAAAAATTTGCGTTACATCAAATGAGGTATGGGTTAAGTACTACCGAAAAGATTAACGTTGCATCGGATGGACGATAACGATGACGTTAGAAATCATCGTCGAAAATTTTTCGACACATTAGATAAACTCAACTAAATGTCTGTGGGCATCAATCCAGATCAATTAAGAATTATATTATTATGTAATCTTCCTTTGAGTTTTAAGCATTTTCGTCGCGCAATCAAGTCGCGCGGTTAATTTCTGACTCCGGAAGACTGAAAATCGTTGAAAAGGCAGATGCTCGAAAAACGGTACATACATCACTTCATCGGAAGCAATGATTGCGAACGAATTTTTTTTTTTTTAATAAAATGAAAATTCCACGAGCGTTAGAACGGACATGAAACAAAAGGAGCCGTTTTAATTCAAGTGCAATCGATGTGCAAAGAAAGGTCACATAAGTAAATTGCAACAACGCGAATACAGCGGAAAGCTTAAGTTTTACGCAAAATAAAAAACAAAAGTCTTCAGGAAGACTGGTGTCTCGATAGCTGATGCACTTCGCATTTATGTAAAGATGAAGAAAATTTTATGACGATTACTGAAACGAAAAATCAAAAATTGAATCTCGCTAGTAATTCTTCGACAGATATAAAATCTCGAGAAACTGTTACGATTGCAAGCAAATTCATAAGAAAATGCACGAATCTGAAGCTGCACAATGTTCTCTATTTACCAGATTTACAAACGAATTTGTTATTGGTAAGAAAAATTACTGATCATGGATACGACGTGATTTTCAAAAAAACCAAGTCCTTATTGTCGACAAAGCCGGAAATGCGATTTTGCAAGCGGGCGGAACTGGTGGACTATATACTTCATGAAAGAAAATGATGCGGTTGATAATTTGGTGACAGAATCGCCGTTCGGAGCAACCGATAATTTGCATTGCCGGATAAGACATCTGAACATGCATAATCTCGTAAGTGGACATAAAACTGGAGCCGTTCTAGGAATAAAGCTGGGCGAAGCAAAAGAAAATTTAAATTGCGGTATTCATTTTCACGGAAAGATGATAAGATTGTTATGCGTCACGAAGAACATTTCCAAAGAAAACGGAAAGAAGTTCCAAACTTTTTAAAAATCGTACATTCAGACTTTTGCGAACAAGTGAGAGTCGCGTCGAATGGAAAGGCGCGATACTTCGTCACTTTCAAAAATAACTACTCGAAATGGTGCGAAGTGCGAATGATTAAAACGAAAGATGGAATTTTCAATCTTCTTAAAGAATATAATGCGATCGCGGCAATGCAAACGAGAAAGAAAATCAAACTCTTGGAAACCGACGACCTTGAGGGATACATGAGCAAAAATATGGAAGATCTCTTAAGAGAAAATGGAATTCGAAGACCCTTAACTGTAACTCCCACCCTGGAGCGAAACGGAGTGGCTGAACGTAAAACGTACCTTGATAGGGATGGTACGACGTTTGCTACTCCAATCCCCTTTATCCTTATCGTTTTCGAAAAGAGGCGGTAAAAAAGTGGATCGGGAAAACACGAAACGTAAATAACTTCAGGAAATTTGGATGTGAAGTGATCACCTTAATTCGGGAGTCGGGAAACGAAAAATTCGGAGCTCGATCGAAAGAAGGAATTTTCTTTAGTTATTTGGAGACATCAAAAGCATACAGAGTACAGATACCGGAAGAATAAAAAATCGTTATTACGCGAGATGTGCCATTCAAAGAAAATTCGAACAATTCGTTTGAAAGAAATAACGACGAGTCCATTATTCTTGAAAAACATAAAGAATCTTGAAAGTTAGAGAAATCGAATTCTCATTGAAAGAGATTGAGAATAATTTGCTTGCAGCGCCGCTGAATCGAATCGGAGAATACAACAATGAAAATATCGAAAATAACGACGAAGATTTTAAAGAAGAAGAAGAAGAAAGCAGAAAAGAAGACTCCGAGGAAGACGAAACGAGAGAAGCACCAAGACGAGGTCCAGGATGACCAAATAAAAAAATTACTGGATTGAAAGGGAGGCCGCGAAAGGAGTATCACATGGTTAATGCAGTAAATGAAAACCCAAACGTTAAGACGGGTAGCGAATGTGTTTTTTGTTTTGCAGAAACCCCAATTTGCGAAGTTGTCAATAGTGCCAATTCAGACGAATGGTTTCGACCTATAGCAGCGGAATTGAAATTGATGATGAAAAATGATACGTAGAAGGTAGTCGATCGGTCAAAAAATCAGAAAGTCGTTGGAAGTCACGTGATTCTGTGAAATAAATATAATTCAGATCGAATGTTAGAGAAAAAAGGTGAGGATTGTTGCAAAACGATTTTCTCAACATTCCGGAATCGATTTCATCAAAACTTTCGCACCGGTGACTGGACTCTGCTTGATTCGAATCATGACGGCTTTACTTGTCAAGTTTGACATGAACGTTTAACAATTCGATGTCACAATCAGTGCAGCCAGATTGCGCGCAGAATGGACCGTCACTCTGCGCCCTCTGCGCGCACAACACAAGCATGATGGCCCGTGTCTGTGAGCGAGCGACGTTCGTGTCGCTTCGGGAGAGCCGAGCGCGGCCGAAGCGTCGACCCCTCGCGCGCTGTTGTTCTCCCACCCCATGGCGTCAGATATACGAACACACGTAGAAGTCGCACGTCCGTGTGCGACTACAATGTAAGCCGAAGCCGAAGCTGCCGAGGGCCCGGGCTCCGCGGAAAAACGCGGTGAGACTCGAGGCGTGACGTCACCCGGGATCACGAGCGGGTTTTTTAAAATGTAAATGATTTTTTCCCTCGGTGTTCTCCGTTATCAATGAAAACGGAAAAATTTATCGGGGAACATTATAAATTATTTTTCAGTTCATACGTCGATTGAAATGTAATAATAATAAATAATAAAAACATTTTTCTTCAAGAAATTACTTACGACTTATTTACAAGCGATCCTAAATAAATAATTTAAAATGGAATTCAAATGTAAACCTCTTTATGAATTAAATTATTTCTTTGAAATAATTTAAATTTAAATTTGAATTTAAATATTTTTACGAAAAATATTCATTTGTGACAACAAATCAAACCAAACATTTAACAATATTTTATAAATTATTGTTATTCGATTTTTCAGCACTTGAATCCAGTGTCAGAAACATGCCAGCGACGAAAAATTATTAACACCCTATTATATAGTATTCGATTTTCTTAAATTTAATATAAACAGTAAGTAGTACATGCAACATTTTTCATATTGCATATTGCACGTACATACCTCATGATTCAAACAATCTTGATGTACAAGAAAATAGCAAGTAATTGTAAGCGTCGAAAGAGCGGCGTGGATAGTGTGCTCGCTCACACTCTTGAGGGTGCGGGTTCGATCCCATCGCCTGCAAATTTTTTTTTTAACATACATTTTTGGAATTTTTTTTTTTAAATATGGTGAACTGTTCATTTCCGGAACAACCACCATAGATGGAACATTTTTTTTTAAATTTAAATTTAAATTTCTCAACTCTTGATGAAAATAAATATTTTACTGTAGGTTAAAACGAAACAATACTATTCTAAAAATCTCAGGATCCTTTAAGATTAATAAAAGATATTATATAAAAAAAAATTAATGAAAAATGCAATGTTAATCGTGGATTTGCACGATTTGTAAAAATTCAGGAATTCATTTTAAAAAAAAATAAAAAAAACCTCTCGGGAAATTTCAGGATCTTTTAAGATCAGTGCAAGGTATTTTATTCAAAAAATTGAACCAAAAAAATATTCCGGAAAAAAATTTTGAAAAATGATGAATTAGGAGAATTTTAAATTTTCAAAAATCGAGAAAATCCTAGCTGGACATTAAATTTTTGGTTCAATTTTTTGAATAAAATACCTTGCACTGATCTTAAAAGATCCTGAAATTTCCCGAGAGGTTTTTTTTATTTTTTTTTTTAATGAATTCCTGAATTTTTACAAATCGTGCAAATCCACGATTAACATTACATTTTCCATTAATTTTTTTTTATATAATATCTTTTATTAATCTTAGAAGATCCTGAGATTTTTAGAATAGTATTGTTTCGTTTTAACCTACAGTAAAATATTTATTTTCATCAAGAGTTGAAAAATTTAAATTTAAATTAAAAAAAAAATGTTCCATCTATGGTAGTTGTTCCGGAAATGAACAGTTCACCATATTTAAAAAAAAAAATTCCAAAAATGTATGTTAAAAAAAAAAATTGCAGGCGATGGGATCGAACCCGCACCCTCAAGAGTGTGAGCGAGCACACTATCCACGCCGCTCTTTCGACGCTTACAATTACTTGCTATTTTCTTGTACATCAAGATTGTTTGAATCATGAGGTATGTACGTGCAATATGCAATATGAAAAATGTTGCATG
This sequence comes from Alloplasta piceator, assembly GCA_946863875.1. Classification (NCBI taxonomy): domain Eukaryota; kingdom Metazoa; phylum Arthropoda; class Insecta; order Hymenoptera; family Ichneumonidae; genus Alloplasta; species Alloplasta piceator. The sequence goes on along the minus strand of OX333072.1, from coordinate 40,250,121 downwards.
TACTATTTACTGTTTATATTAAATTTAAAAAAATCGAATACTATATAATAGGGTGTTAATAATTTTTCGTCGCTGGCATGTTTCTGACACTAGATTCAAGTGCTGAAAAATCGAATAACAATAATTTATAAAATATTGTTAAATGTTTGGTTTGATTTGTTGTCACAAATGAATATTTTTCGTAAAAATATTTAAATACAAATTTAAATTTAAATTATTTCAAAAAAATAATTTAATTCATAAAGAGGTTTACATTTGAATTCCATTTTAAATTATTTATTTAGGATCGCTTGTAAATAAGTCGTAAGTAATTTCTTGAAGAAAAATGTTTTTATTATTTATTATTATTACATTTCAATCGACGTATGAACTGAAAAATAATTTATAATGTTCCCCGATAAATTTGTCCGTTTTCATTGATAACGGAGAGCACCGAGGGAAAAAATCATTTACATTTTAAAAAACCCGCTCGTGATCCTGGGTGACGTCACGCCTCGAGTCTCACCGCGTTTTTCCGCGGAGCCCGGGCCCTCGGCAGCTTCGGCTTCGGCTTACATTGTAGTCGCACACGGACGTGCGACTTCTACGTGTGTTCGTATATCTGACGCCATGGGGTGGGAGAATAACAGCGCGCGAGGGGTCGACGCTTTGGCCGCGCTCGGCTCTCCCGAAGCGACACGAACGTCGCTCGCTCACAGACACGGGCCATCATGCTTGTGTTGTGCGCGCAGAGGGCGCAGAGTGGGGGTCCATTCTGCGCGCAATCTGGTCACAATAGCTCATGTAAACGATATGTTAGAGGAATATATTTACATGGGAGTTCCTGAAAGCCCTAACAAAACTTTGGAAGAGATTATCCGCACTGAAAAGTCGTCCAGCAGAATTGGCAATGCCGCACGAGTTATGTTAAAAGAACCAGAAGTAGGCAACGAAGTTTGTCTTCTCCAGAAGGCATTTTACTGTCTACATTAAGCAGGTCGTCGATGGCACGTACGTTTGGCTGAAGAAGTAAAGAAATTCAAATTGATTCAATCAAACGAGGATCCTTGCGTCTTCTATCAACAATGCGAAAACGAAATACTCATAATGACGGAATATGTTGATTACATTTTGGACACATCACGAAATCAAACCATGATCAAGGATTTTACAAGTTATTTGTCAAAAAGATTCGAGATAAAACATATTGACAATGTAAAATACTGTCTTGATTTAACATTGAACGAAGATTCGACAAATCAAAAGATATGCAAACAGCGGTACAGAGAATTGATTAGGTTTCTAATGTAGGGGAGACCGGGGACAAAAGTAACAGGGTACAGTTGTAACATAGCGAATATCTCCCAAACTATAGTAGGTACCACCGTGTCCCGCAGGCACATAATGCGTCTTGCAGTTCCTCACATTTGGTTACTAGGCTAGGAGACATTCGCACTAAACAGACTTAACCAGAGAGGTGTATTGATATTGTCAGGCCCAAAGTAAACTTTTGCGGTTTTCGATTAACACGAATACCTTGATTACTGTGCTACATACAGTCATTATTTTTTTTCATAAGCTTCTTTGGACATTTTTGTGTCAACTTTCGCAGTTTTTAAAGCCTCCAGCTTGAGAAAATTAATCGAATTCTAACTTTCAAGTAGAAAAAACTATCTGGGGACAATTGTAACAATTTTGCCGAGGACGATTGTAACAGTTTGTCGGCTGTCAGTTGTCATGATAATTTCACATCTAAACATTGAATCTAACGTCAAACGGACCTTTTTTTTAAGTTTCTGTGTGCAAAAATGCCTCCGCAATGCGTAAGAATCACGCAACGAGCCTGTGCTGACATGTCAACGTACGAAGAAGCGTATGAAAAGATCAAAAATGGAAAATCTATACAGGCAACCATGGCACGTATCTTTGGGTTATGTGTCATGTTTCTTTGACAAGTTTGGTGTGTCTGAGACTTTATTCAATTATTTCATGATTTTTATCAACTCGATACGACTATTTCCATGTGTTAAGATTTTATCATTGTGACCGTAATATATATCCCTGTGATAATGTTCGATGTTGTAATAATATTATATAATATGGTCACAATGAGAGATATAATTTTGTGTTAAAATCTTATGTTACAACTAGCCCCATCGACCGTTACAACTGTCCCCATCGACTGTTACAACGGCCCCGGGGTAGGGGACGGTTGTAACAATTTCTTACACTTTTTATAAAAGCCTATACTTTTTTTCCAATTCCAGTTACAGACTCCAACATAGAACCATTTTGTAGACCATTAAATGCTCTATGCAGGGGTGTACGTGTGATTTACGTAAGCATTATACTTTGGGCCCAGGAAAAGCCAAAATGCACATTGTTACAACTGTCCCCGGTCTCCCCTATCATGCCGTATATACTGGACCAGATATAGCTTATGCTGTAATTTATATAAGTCAATTCAATTCATAGTACGACGAAACTGTTTGGACTGCGGCGAATCGAGTGTTGCGATCTTTGCGAGGAACGTCGAATCTTGGCCTGATGTTTAAGAAAACTAAAAAAATCTTAAGAAGGGTACGTCGATGCAGATTAGGGGAATCGTATCACCGATAAAAGATCATACACCGAGCTTACATTTATTCTCGGGGAATGTCCCGTTACTTGGGAATCACGAAAATAACCGACTGTCGCGTTATCCTCGACGGAAGCAGAATGTATAGCTCTTAATGAAGCTACAAAGGACGCCATGTATCTTCAGAGATTATTAAAAGTATTTGGATACAATAAAATGAAGAAATTAAAACTTTTTAGCGACAATTGTAGTGCACGGAAACACGTAAAGAATTCAATTTTTCACAATCGTACTAAGCATATTGAAAAACATCATCATTTTGTCCGGGAAGTAATCGAGATTTTGAAGTAGAATATGTTGCGACAAACGATATGGCTGCTGATGTGCTCACTAAAGGACTTTCGGGCCCGTTATATTGCAAGTGTCTCGATATCCCTGGAATAAATAACGTTTAGTTCTCAAAATTAATTTTCGTGATCATCTCGAAACGGGGTATTGGATGGAGCTCATTTGTTAATTGATTGAGATCGTGTTGTGTTTTTTGGCTGCCTCATCTGTTACTCTGAAATAAAGCGTCGAACTGTCAACACGTCTTTCGATATTTTATGAAATCAAATATTCAAACATTCATTATTAAATGCAGGGGTATTAAAACCAATATTTTGTCATCTCTTTGAGTTCTATAACACATCTCTCCAGTTCATTTGTGATAAATCGAACGGATAAGAATGTTACATCGAAAAATACAATTCCGAAGTAATTATCTATGAAAGAAGAGTATCCGAACAAGTATTAAAAAAACTAAGAGTCTCAGTCGAGATGCCACGCACCATTATACACGCGAATATGTCTCAATCCACGCCGCTTTTACACTTCAATTCGATATTACTAAAAAACGTGACAACGTTTTTAACATTTTACGAAGATACTTTTCTTAAAAAAAAATTAGCTTTCCATTGATATTATTATTTTTTTTCCGCCCACGCGATGTTTAGATATCATAATATTGGGCGAATTATTCCGAATATTTATCATCAAAAAAATTCTTCAACAGTTTTGTGGGAGACTTTTAGATATACAAGCCCGTGTATAAGCGATGTGGTACGATTTTATAGAGAGGGGTTGTATATGTGGTATTGGAAAAAATGATTGTGTGCGGTAGACACGGTGCGCACCGCTCTCTTTTGCCCCGCTATGCGTAGGCGATCTTTCATGCATTATCGATGCATTTATCTATACATATAATAGTATATGTACGAATATGTATGCAGCTTTATATGTAGCATCAGCTATATATATATATATGGGGGAAAACGCCTGTTTTTTTCATGGCGTGACCCTGACCCCTTTTGGTTTGGCTGAAACTTTGCTTATTTCATCGTCTGATCCCAAAAACAACTCTCAAATTTTATTAGATTTTTTGGAGCCACCATAGCGGAATACTAGACCATAGAATATTTCAACTTTGGAAAATATTTAATTTTCAATCGACGATATCTCCGTAGCGGTTGATCGTATCGAAAAGTATGTAGGAGGCTTTTATTTCCGTTTTGAGTCTATCTTCAAATAAAAAAATTGTCTGATTTTTTTAAAGCAAATTTAAGCAGTCAAAATAATTTTCAAAAATTAAAATCACGATACCCAAAAACTCCCCCCTTCGAATTTTAAACAAAAATTCTCAAAAATACTGAAATTCATTACCAACATTTAAAAAAAAAATCAGGATGGTATTTTCAGCGGTTCGCGAGATATTAATTTTTTAGTATTTTATTTATTTGTTGATTATCAATTTTTGTCTATCTGTTAATTAATTTGAGCTTCGAATAGTGTAAAAAGAATAGTAAAACAGAATAATGTAAATCAATAACCCATACACATGTTTTGGTAGAATATATTTTACTCGTATATTCAATTTAATACTTGTATAAATCACTCGTTTAATTTTTTTATCAATTTCAATTTCTTATATGTTAAAAGTATTTTATACTCGTATACACGTTTTTCATTCTCGTTTTTTTCTCGGATATTTAATTTTTTTTAATTATGCTATGTATCTCGCTTTCGACAGAATTCGACCATCTTTAAACAACAATGTTGCCGTCGTGTAGCGGAATTATGCAGTGATGCTTCCGAGTATTTTTTATTGATCGGGCAATTTTGAATTGTCCATCCATTAAAAATTCCTTCGATTGTTCGTAATCACTCTTCTCACGGTAAAAAGACTTTCATCGCGAGCCAGCTTGCAACTTCCAGCAGACAAGCAAATTACAACACCTCGAGAGCTCTACGAATGGGCTTCAAAAAATGTACAGTCGATCAAAATTGTTTACCGTGAGAAGAGTGATTACGAACAATCGAAGGAATTTTTAATGGATGGACGATTCAAAATTGCCCGATTAATAAAAAATACTCAGAAGCATCACTGCATAGTTCGGCTACACGACGGCAACATTGTTGTTAAAAGATGGTCGAATTCTGTCGAAAGCGAGATACATAGCACAATTTAAAAAAATTAAATATCCAAGAAAAAAACGAGAATGAAAAACGTGTATACGAGTATAAAATACTTTTAACACATAAGAAATTGAAATTGATAAAAAAATTAAACGAGTGATTTATACAAGTATTAAATTGAATATACGAGTAAAATATATTGTACCAAAACATGTGTATGGGTTATTGATTTACATTATTCTGTTTTACTATTCTTTTTACACTATTCGAAGCTCAAATTAATTAACAGATAGACAAAAATTGATAATCAACAAATAAATAAAATACTATAAAATTAATATCTCGCGAACCGCTGAAAATACCATCCTGATTTTTTTTTTAAATGTTGGTAATGAATTGTAGTATTTTTGAGAATTTTTATTTAAAATTCTCAAAAATACTAGCAGTTTTTGAGTATCGTGATTTTAATTTTTGAAGATTATTTTGACTGCCTAAATTTGCTTTAAAAAAATCAGACAATTTTTTTATTTGAAGATAGACTCAAAACGGAAATAAAAGCCCCCTACATACTTTTCGATACGATCAACCGCTACAGAGATATCGTCGATTGAAAATTAAATATTTTCCAAGGTCAAAATATTCTATGGTCTAGTATTCCGCTATGGTGGCTCCAAAAAATCTAATAAAATTTGTGAGTTGTTTTTGGGATCAGACGATAAAATAAGCAAAGTTTCAGCCAAATCAAAAGGGGTCAGGGTCACGTCATGAAAAAAACAGGCGTTTTCCCCCATATATATATATACTAGGGGCCCGTGCGGCTCGGGCGCTATGCGCGCTCGCATCGCAAGCCCAAACCTGCAAACCCAAACCATCAAACTCAAACCTCCAAACCCAAACCTCCAAACCTCAACCTCCAAACCCGAACCTCCAAACCCAAACATAGAACCGAGCGGGGTGAAGTTGGCCATGGAATCGAGGCTCGAGCGGCGTGAAGTTGGCCATGGCCTCGATTCTTGTACACAGCGGCGGCGGCGGCGGCGGCGGCGGCGGCGGCGGCAACGATAATTTTATATAATATAGAGAGATAAAGCATATATATATGGCGTTATATATGACATTTTTATATATATAAAGAATGTTTATGTATATATAGCGTTATATATGGTATCATCTATATATATATAAAGTTTATATACGTAAATACTGGTATATACAGGTACATATACGTATATAAAAGCATATAGAGGTGTATACAGGTATATGAAGGTATATACGTGTATATACAGGTATAAATAGGTATATACATGTATATACTGGTATATAAAGGCATATACAGGTATATACAGGTATGTGCTGGCATATATATATCTATTGTAACGTTCGTGTTGATCCCTACCACCGGAGCTATAGCTCAGCCGCAGCGGCCGGAGTGGGGATAGCGAGAGAGAGAAGGCAAGACGGGTGGCCGCATCACAGGCGCTCGCTTAACCGAGCCCGCGCAATCGATGACCACAATCGATACGCGAACACGTCACACATAAAATCACACACACATGAACTAGCTCATAGAAACCACTTTCGTAACGCATGAAGTCACATCCACATGAACAAACACACAGAGATCAGTTTCTATCCGGACAAAACCATATTTTTTAGACAATCCCCACCACCACCACCACCAAAAAACGGGTATAAAAGGGCGTGTAGAGCCTTGAGAAAATGACTCCTTACCAATATTCTATCCAGAACACTTCCTAACCTAGTAAGTATCAGCATTGCGCCTGACGCTTATCAACTAGGATTTCCTTAGTCATTACAGTGTAACGTGATCGTATTGCACGACTGCGGAGCACATTCCCTCCTGGTACTACAGTGGGACGTGGTCGTATTGCACGACTGCTGAGCATATTCCCTCTTGTAAGGTTAAGAGTAGCCAAGCATTGGTACCTGCATTGCGTCATGCGCCTGCGAAAGCTCTCCATCCCCTACCAGTAGACGTTGGATCCGCCTTTGTAGCTGATTTATGAAATCCTGATTTTGTTTGTACTGTCCCTCCTGAGCATGCCTGGCTCGCAAACCCGTTGAGACCAATTTGATCTAGTATTGGCATAGCGTCCAATTGCTGGAGCAAATTGATTTTAACATAACCTAGCATAAGCAACGCCTCGAGTACGAGAGACCCTTAGTCCTCGGATCTCGGCATTTTAACTAACATCTACGAATAAACGACCTTCATTGACGAAGACATAAACGAGACGATTTACACAGACCCACTTTCTTTTCATTTTTGCTAAATTGAGTGTAGAGCTCCTCTCACCCGACGTTGTGTCGAGTGACTGAATAAATTCGTGCAAATTCATTCAGAGAAAACAAAATTGAGCTGCAAGGATCAGCATAACATCCAGCTAGTAAAGCTCATCACCCGAGACTCCTCTTACTTCAATTAATCTTTGATCGAACTAAGAAGAGTTATCAGCCTACCTTTAGCAGGTCCATTAAATCCCTTTTCGATTAACTTCACCCCTTACTTCAGCCGATGATGAAAATAAAAGTTCCGATCCTCGAGATCCAAGAGGGAACTATAAATCTGAGGCAACAAAAAAAAACAAATCCACCCAGAAAAAATCTCGATAAATTGTGACTTTTGTTCCCGACTAATCGAGTCCAGCACTCGAACCTTGGTTCAACAAATTAAAAATTAAATAAAATTTCACTTTCAATAATTTTTGCCCCCAACAAAAATCGAAAAGTTATACTATGTAAGGTAAACGGCCCAGTTACTGACCCTGTCCCAGATAGTGACCCCAACGGCACCATTTTGATTGCCATAAATACAGTTTTTGTCGAATAATAATCCAATTACCAGCTAATTGAAGAGAATTTTTCACTTTTCATTATTGGAGAGAGGGACCTTTCTAAAGGAGATATTAAAAATAGAAATAGACCAGTGAATCGAAATCGGTACACGTAGGGTTCACAAACGAAGATGGGGCTTATGTACAGGGTCAGTAACCCGGACAGCAGAGAAGCATTATTAAAACAATGATTTTATTAATAAATTTTGATTATTTCACTTTCATAACCGGTGAATCTCCTTTGGGGGGCTTTAATGCACACGTTGAAACCATTAGTTTCCGGTTTGGCTATATCACACATGAATAAATAGTCGAAATTCGACGCTGCCGCGCTAGAAGGGTCAGTAACTGGGCCGTTTACCTTACTATGTATTGCTATGTATATCCATGTATTCAAATGTTGTTTTATTTATACATGTAATTTTTATTTATACATGTATTTATACGATATATATTAGGGTGGCCGCTATTTCAGGTCTCAACTTATATTGGAATAGTCATTTGAGATTCGATTTCTTTAAATGCTTTATCTACGTATATTATGATGGTTATGGGTGGTTGTTATTTCGAGTCTCAATTAATATTAGGGTGGTCGTTCGAGATTCGATTTTTTTAAATATTTTTATATACTTATATTATGATATATATTAGGGTGGTCGTTATTTCAGTTCTCAAATAATATTAGGGTGGTCTTTCGAGAATTGATTTCTTAGAATTGCATTTTCTATCTATATAAAGCATATCTATGAATATATAGCATTATATATAGCTAATAAGTCAAAATCTAACTTTAATTTGAAGCTGAACCAAAAGTAAAGTTGAATATTAGCCTAAATAAAAATCTAACTTAAATTTGAAGCTAAACCAAAATTTAACTTAAATTTTAGGCCAAACTAAAATCAAACTTAAATTTTAGGCTCGACCAAAATTTAACTCAAATCTTAGACTAAACCAAAATTCAACTTCAATTTTAGGCTAAACCAAAATTTAACTCAAATTTCAGGCTAAACCAAAATTTAACTTGAATTTTAGGCTGAACCAAAATGTAACTTAAATTTTATCCTAAACCAAAATCTAACTTAAATTTAAGGCTAAACCAAAATCTATCTTAAATTTCAGGCTTAACCAGAATTGAACTCAAATTTTAGGCTAAACCGAAATCTAACTTAAACTTTAGGGCTATATTTGTTAACGCTGTATAAAAAAAATCTGAATAAAGATTCGCGTGAGCCGTTTCGAAATAAAAATAACATGGGAAAAATTATTTTTACGTCATCTGATTATTATAACTAACAAAAGATTCATCATAAGAGAAATCTACAGACATATCTTTGTACAGAATTGAACGCTCCATAAAAAAAGGTTCTGAGTTACTTTTTGATAGGTCCACTCGTTTAAAAGCTATTCAATGTCAAAGTTCAATTTTTCGAAGATTTGGCTGATTTTACAACGGAACGATTAGTTTTATCGACAAAATGTGAATAAAATTTTATGTAAAATATAGATTAAACTTTCGAGAAATGTTTAAGAATAGTTCTCACTATAATAATAATAAAAAATAGAACACCTTCAGAAAGTTGTGCAGTAGTATACGTATAAGAAAATGTTTAAAATTTTCCACGAAAGGGAATATCATTGAAATTCCCATACTTTTTACATGTATGGGAATTCTTAAACATTTATACGAACGGTAATTTTTTAAAATTCCCATACATGCTTGGGTATGGCAATTGCTTTTTATGAGAATTCCCATACGTGTAGAAAGTATGGAAATTTAGCGTCAATTAAAGTCGACGTTCTCACCGTTAAAAATTTATGTAATAATAATCATCAAATGCTGTACATGTATGAGAATTCCGAAACTTCTCCGATGAGGGAATGTTCTTAAAATTTCCATACTTTCTGAGCGTATAGGAATTCCCGAAAAATTGTACGCACGGTAATTCGTTTAAATTCCCATACATTCTCAAGTATAGCGATATGTTTTTGTTATGTTGTACCCCAGATACCTCAATTACGGAATACTACGAATATTCCAAATCGCGATACACACGTGTTCCAGATTTAGCAATTGTTGTCATTTCATCATAATACACGCGCGTTCGAACCCGAGCAGGTGCAATTGTGCAGGTCAGCCATTACGCAAGCGACGCATCATCGGCGTCTCGGCCAAGCACTGCCAAGTCAGCAGTTTTACTAAATACGAAAATCTCGTAATTCATGTTATCTTAACCGAATTACGAATATAAATACTAATATCTTGTACTAAGAAATTATTGTTAAATCAATAATATGATAACAAAGAAATGCTTACGCGATTGCGCTCTTTCCCGTATATAACGGACCCGAGAGCAGACACAAGACAGTTCCGACTCAAAGTACCAACCTGCATGACTGGTCCAACGAGGCGAGCGCAACGCGCCTCCGTTAATTATTACCATTTGCATTTTTTATTTCTACGATAATAAATTATTCTTTTATACGACTACCTTTGGTTCGACTCATTTGGGTTCTAACCCTTAATCTGGTAAGATCCCGATCAAAATAACGGAGTAATCTCAAACTCTCGCCAGTCAGAGTAGCTAACTGAATTTTGGCGATACAACATTGGTGGCAGCGGTGGGATACCAGAGTGAGTAAAAAACGAATCTCGTTAAAAGAATTATCATCGCTGAATAGAAAACCATCAAGTGAAGTCAAACCTGTACTCGAAGAAGTTCCGAATACGGATGCCACCTGCTTAAGTAGAACCAGGTGAAGAAGCGGCCCTTAAAGGAGATAAGTGCCCAAGGAACTAAACGTTGAAGGACAATCCTGCACACGGAGTAGCAGAAGCCACCGAAGGAATCGGTGAAGAAGAGGCTCTCAAGGGTGAGAAGAGCCCAAAGGAACCAAGGACAAGATACGTCAAGGTTCCACTCACGATCAGAGAATCATAGAGAACGTGCCGATAGATAAGGAAATCGGACGTAGGACCAATCGAAATCACCGAGGATAAGCTGCAGCATCCTCGAAGGACGTCGCCAAACGGGAGAACGTCAAGCAGAGTTGATGGACGCCCAGATGTGGAAAACAAGCGCACTGTAAGTGGCACCACATTCACTCACCACAAGCTTTATAAAGATCAAAACTTTATAAAAAGGTTTCACATAAGAAACAAAATAGGTCATAATCAAGGCGAATAACGAAACAAAAAATATTTATTGTATTCTGAGAATTAAATCGATGTCAAACGCGCGGAGTGACATATGGGCACTCCTCTAAAAACTCCCAAGGCAGAGGGTACACAACGCCGAAGCAATTCTCTAGGTGACTTACCAGAAGCCCTAGGAGAATTAGCACCAGCTCTTGCAGAAATCGCCTATCGAGCGAGACGAGCACTCACTGAAGTCTCTCCCAATCAGGGATGGGCGGACTCGAATCAAAAAGTATTTAAATACATGCTTTAAATGATAAATCATTTTTGACTCGTGATTTAAACGGGCTCGGAGTATCAAGTACTTTCGGACTTGTGATTTAAACGGGCTTGGAGTATCAAGCCTTTTTTGACTTGGGATTTAAACGGGCTCGGAGTATCAAGTCTTTTTTGATTGGTGATTTGAACGAGCTCGGAGTATCAAGTACTTTTGGACTTGTGATTTAAACGGGCTTGGAGTATCAAGCCTTTTTTGACTTGGGATTTAAACGGGCTCGGAGTATCAAGTCTTTTTTGATTCGTGATTTGAACGGGCTCGGAGTATCAAGTACTTTTGGACCTGTGATTTAAACGGGCTTGGAGTATCAAGCCTTTTTTGATGTGGGATTTAAACGGGCTCGGAGTATCAAGTCTTTTTTGATTAGTGATTTGAACGGGCTCGGAGTATCAAGTACTTTTTTACTCGTCACTCCTTTCGATTAAGAGTGACAAATTCTTTTTAATTCTGAGTATATTCAAGCTTTAAATTCATTTTAATTCCTTTTTTAATCGAATTAAACGACGAAATTCATATTAATTCCTGAATATTTTTTAATTGTACCATGGTCAAATCGATCCCGGTACAACAAATTATAACTCCGCATACGGAGAATAATAATTAGTGGCAAATAAATAAATAAATAAATAAATAAATAAATAAATAAATAAATAAATAGATAAATAAATGAATAGATAGATAAATAAATAAATAAATAAATAAATAAATAAATAAATAAATAAATAAATAAATAAATAAATAAATAGATAGATAGATAAATAAATAAATAAATAAATAAATAAATAAATAATTAAATAATATTTTTTTTTTTTTTTTTTTTTTTTTTTTTTTTTTTTTTTTTTAATACGGGCCAGTATGCTCGCGCGTAGACTCAACCAAAGTTTGGTTGAGTCTACGCGCGAGCATACTGGCCCGTATTAAAAAAAAAAAAAAAAAAAAAAAAAAAAAAAAAAATATTATTTAATTATTTATTTATTTATTTATTTATTTATTTATTTATTCATTTATCTATCCATTTATTTATTTATTTATTTATTTATTTATTTAATTATTTATTTATTTATTTATTTATTTGTCACTAATTATTATTCTCCGTATGCGGAGTTATAATTTGTTGTACCGGGATCGATTTGACCATGGTACAATTAAAAAATATTCAGGAATTAATATGAATTTCGTCGTTTAATTCGATTAAAAAAGGAATTAAAATGAATTTAAAGCTTGAATATACTCAGAATTAAAAAGAATTTGTCACTCTTAATCGAAAGGAGTGACGAGTAAAAAAGTACTTGATACTCCGAGCCCGTTCAAATCACGAATCAAAAAAGACTTGATACTCCGATTCCGTTTAAATCCCACATCAAAAAAGGCTTGATACTCCAAGCCCGTTTAAATCACAGGTCCAAAAGTACTTGATACTCCGAGCCCGTTCAAATCACGAATCAAAAAAGACTTGATACTCCGAGCCCGTTTAAATCCCAAGTCAAAAAAGGCTTGATACTCCAAGCCCGTTTAAATCACAAGTCCAAAAGTACTTGATACTCCGAGCCCGTTCAAATCACCAATCAAAAAAGACTTGATACTCCGAGCCCGTTTAAATCCCAAGTCAAAAAAGGCTTGATACTCCAAGCCCGTTTAAATCACAAGTCCGAAAGTACTTGATACTCCGAGCCCGTTTAAATCACGAGTCAAAAATGATTTATCACTTTTTTTTTTTTAAGTTCTTTATGCCCATCCCTGCTCCCAATACGAGTACCGAATCTACTTCTCCAAATCCTTTATTCCGAGTAAACACTCGAAGAGGCAGCGCTTTCCAGCCCGGAGACGAGCTCGAAGAACTCGACGACAGCGTTTTCGAGCCTAGGGCAGAAATGTCAACCAACGAACCTGGAAACACGCCGTCAGGGGGGAATGTAGACCCTCAAGCAGTCGGTAATGAAATAGAGGATATGAGATCACAATTATACGACCTCAACGCTTCCCGAAGACCAAACATCAGCAGTTGGTACACCGACCATGTGAATACTACAAACGCATTTGGAAACTATAGCATACTGAACGGGATGCCAAGGCTCTCGCTTCCACAGGCGGGAGCAGGACCGATTCCCTTCTCCAATCTTCGGACTGTACGAGAAGACGAAGAGCTCGAGCATTTACGGGCGTCCGGCGCCGGAATGGACGCACGAATGAGCGCAATAGAAAGGTCCTTAGAAAGGACGCTCGACGCAATAAATCAGCAAAACCAGAGGGAAGGTTTCGACGCACAACCATCGAGACCATCACGCCAAAGCATTTCAAGCCGGAGGTGGACAGAAGAAGAACCTGGAAGAAACCTCAACGAAGAACCGGATTATCTCGACATCGGGACTGCACTAAGAAATGTTAAGAGCTTCGATGGAAATAATGCGGATCAACTCGAAGGATTCATATTATCGTGTGAGGCTGTTTGGAAATTAGTACGGCCTCGACAACGCGAAACCTTGCTCACCCTTATACGAAGCAGCAAGTTAGAAGACAGAGCCACAAGAGAAACCAAGCACAAGGTTATTCAGAATTTAAAGGACCTTCGGGCCGAATTAGAAGCCCTCTACGGTAAGAAAAAATCGCTCGCTGCCTTGCAGTACGATTTTTGCTTGCTTAAACAAGGCACAAAAGAATCAGTTTCGACATACGCAACACGAGTCGAAAAATTGACAGCAGAAGTCATCGAGAAGTTGTGCGAAACAATTGATGCGGCAGGCGCTCGTTATATAGAACAAGCTACACGACGGAGCGCGCAAATGAATTTTGAAAACGGACTCCATAAAGAAATTCGGGCCATCGTACGGGCCAGGAACTATCAGAGTTTACACGAGTCCGTAGTAGGGGCAATAGAAGTCGAAAAAATGACCTACCCACACGCAGAGGCTAACCAAGAAGAACGTCATCAGGGCAATAATAACCAACGCCCACAATCTGCAGTCGGTCCAGAAAATAAAGGTGAAACTAAATGCTTTTCATGCGGAAAAATTGGACACCGCGCAAGGGATTGCCGAAGGACTGGACAAAATAAAGAAATAAACACGGTAGACGCTGTTTGCGATTGTTGCAAAAAACTTAGAGGTACATCGGAAACCCAAGAGCATCATCCAACAGTCTCAGAAACCGAGAACAGCAAAATGGCCGTAGGTGCAATAGAGATAAATGCGCTCACGATTCCAAAAAATCGAAAGGAGACAAACGAAATCTGGATATTCTAAGAACTATTTAATGAACATTGTTACAACATTTTGAAAGATTATCAACGAGAGAAAACAAGTTTTAGCTCGCCGGAGACGAGCGAGAAGAAAAGGGACTTTCTTCTTTTTAAGGGGGGAGGTATGTTGTACCCCAGATACCTCAATTACGGAATACTACGAATATTCCAAATCGCGATACACACGTGTTCCAGATTTAGCAATTGTTGTCATTTCATCATAATATACGCGCGTTCGAACCCGGGCAGGTGCAATTGTGCAGGTCAGCCATTACGCAAGCGACGCATCATCGGCGTCTCGGCCAAGCACTGCCAAGTCAGCAGTTTTACTAAATACGAAAATCTCGTAATTCATGTTATCTTAACCGAATTACGAATATAAATACTAATATCTTGTACTAAGAAATTATTGTTAAATCAATAATATGATAACAAAGAAATGCTTACGCGATTGCGCTCTTTCCCGTATATAACGGACCCGAGAGCAGACACAAGACAGTTCCGACTCAAAGTACCAACCTGCATGACTGGTCCAACGAGGCGAGCGCAACGCGCCTCCGTTAATTATTACCATTTGCATTTTTTATTTCTACGATAATAAATTATTCTTTTATACGACTACCTTTGGTTCGACTCATTTGGGTTCTAACCCTTAATCTGGTAAGATCCCGATCAAAATAACGGAGTAATCTCAAACTCTCGCCAGTCAGAGTAGCTAACTGAATTTTGGCGATACAACAGTTAGAAATTCCTATACGTGTAGAAAGTATGGGAACCCGGGAAAAAAATCATATATGATCATATATAATCATATGTGACGTGG
The DNA here is from genome assembly GCA_946863875.1 of Alloplasta piceator. Lineage (NCBI taxonomy): Eukaryota > Metazoa > Arthropoda > Insecta > Hymenoptera > Ichneumonidae > Alloplasta > Alloplasta piceator. The sequence goes on along the minus strand of OX333072.1, from coordinate 40,234,724 downwards.
TCATGCATGATTCTGAACGAAATTTGTCTCTATATGATTATAGTCATAGTCATATATAATTATATATGATTATATATGACCATTTTTCCCGGCATACATGATCATACATAGGCATATACGATCATTCATGATGTCATATTAAGGCATGTATAATCATATATGATTTTTTTTCCCGGGAATCTCGAGTTGATTGAAGTCGACTTTATAACGGATGAAAATTTTCTTTAAAAAAATTACCAGACGCTGTACGTATAAAATAATGTTTAAAATTTACTTTTTACGTGTGTGGGAATTTCTTAAACATTTCTACGAACGGTAATTTTTTAAAATTCCCATACATGCTCAAGTATAGCAATTATTTAATTGCTATACTTACTTATTATTTAATTATTTAATTGTACGTAGGGTAATTCGTTTGAATTCCAATACTTTCTCAAGTATGGCGATATTTTTTTGGTAGGAATTCCCATACGTGTATGAAGTATGGAAATTTAGAGTCAATTGAAGTCGACGTTCTCACCGTTAAAAATTTATGTTAAATAATCATCAGATGCTGTAGATGTGTGGGAATTCCAAAACTTCTCCGGTATGAGAATGTTCTTAAAATTTCCATACTTTCTAAACGTATGGGAATTCCTGAAATATTGTACGCACGGTAATTCGTTTAAATTCTCATCCATTCTCAAGTATAGCGTTGTTTTTGGTAGAAATTCCCATACGTGTAGAAAGTATGGGAATTTCGAGTCGATTGAAGTCGACTTTCTGACGGATGAAAATTCTCTTTAAAAAAATTACCAGACGCTGTACGTATAAAAAAATGTTTCAAATTTTCCACAGAAGGGAATATCATTGAAACTCCCATACTTTTTACGTGTTAATTTCATTAAATTCCCATACATGCTCATGTATCGCAATTATCTATATATATATATATATAACTGTTGCTTGACTGACTGACTGACTGACTGACTGATCGACTGACTGACTGACTGACAACGCACAGCTTAAACCACTGAAGATAGGAACGTAAAATTTCGCACACATGTTCCTTAGGGAGTGTACACTGTTAAAAAAAATTATTTGATTCAAATAAACGAAATTACTTAAGTGGCATTGATTGGAGACAAATCGATTTCTCTTTGCATTGAATAAAAAAAGAAATTGCGCTCAGTAAGTCATTTTCTTAGTAGCGGTTGTTTGGTCAAAATAATCTTATTCATTGATGCTAGTTACAGTTATTTCATTCAAATACAGGATTTGTACGAACAGCAAGGCACAAATATGAATTGGAAATAATTAATATTTTTTATCGTAATACTTCATTTGGTCAACACCAACCGGAATTATTAGTTGCGAATATGTAATATTTTTGATTGGATAAACCAAAAATACTGTAACCAAGTAATTTACATTTTTTACATCAATTATGTTTATCTTCGGTACAAGAAAATATATCCAGATCCAAAGATTTGATATCCTGGGATAACAAAAAAAAATTACTTGATTCAACTACTTCAAATGATCCTTCCGAACATTCTGTTTTATCAAGCTAAATAAAAATTATTTAATTTTAAAATAGGATTTTTTCGCTTTAAAAATCAATATTATTCATCTGAATTGATTATTGTATGTAAGTGCAATATTTAATTCATTTAACACAAACTCAAGTTATTAGCTGTGTATATGAAAAATTTGTGATTGAATTAACCAAAACTTTTTGATGTAAGTAATTTAAGTTTTTCACCTCACCGTGTATTTTTCCGTTATAAGAAAAAATTATGTAATATTATGACACGGTATTCTTATCTTTAATTTTTCAAAATTAAGTTAAAAGCCAAGTTGAACCAAAAAATGGCCTTCGGGTAATGAAAATAAATTCTTAATACTATTTTGCCACGTATTTATTTCTCGGCCTGTGTTCTATAAATATTATATTTACATCAGTAAATCAAAAGTAGTCGGTGGTGTAGTCCTTAGCGTCCCAGTCTTAGGTTGTTAGTTAGGCTCGATAGGTAGGAAGGTTTCAAATCCTAGTATGGTCTCGTACATATTCTAGGGTCTGCGAATATGCAAGAAAACTAAATCAGTCGGAAAAGTTGATGAACTTTTAAATTATCTATTTTTTTTAAATTTAATTCATGTTGAATTTGAGGATATGCGTAAAAACGAGGGTCGCGAGTTCAAACCCCACTGGGGGCAAATTTTTTTTTCTTTCAATTTTTTTTTCGTTAATTGACCTTTAGAAACTATCAATTGTAAATATGGAACTGATTTTCACAGTAAAAACTGATAAATTATGGAAAAAATAAATAATTGTGCACGGGTGGTCTAAAACAATATTTAATTGGACCAATAGATTTGGGTTTGGAAGAAACTGATGGGATGTTCCGTTTAAATGAGCATTTTCTAGACCAGAAAAAGCATTTTCTTACTTCCATAGCATTTTCTACCTTCTATGGAAATATACACAGCATCAAAAATTCGTAATCATTTCAAGAAAAGTATTTAATTAATCCAAAGTATGACCTGTATGAGTACAAACAATCATTGAGTTGGATGAAACAGTTTAATTTTCGGAACAACGTAGTCGGAAGCTTGATTCAAATTTTAATTTACTTGACTGAAGTAAATAGGTTTGATATTTTAGTAGCCCGTACATTCCAGTATAGTAACTGTGCATTGTTTTAAACGATTTCATATTTGCTCTCATTGAAGAATGATATTTCTATCAAAAATATATTTACCTCATCCCAATAACGAATTACGGGATAATATACAAATAATTAATTTACTTGCATCAAATAAATTTAATTGGTCTTAAATAATTTTTTTTAACAGTGTAGAGGTCCACTAAGAAAGGATTTCCTGGAACTCGATCCCTAAGGGTGTGAAATCCTGTAGGATATGTCTGGAGCGTAATCCTGTAATTACCGGCTTTTGCTTAAACGACTTTACATATTTGGATGAAATTTTGTACGAAGATGTCTTGGGTGTCGAAATAACACACAGGATACTTTTTATCACGAAAAAATAAGCGGTTCGGTTAGGGTTAATAGTAACGGTTACCATAGCAACGGTTACCATGGTAACAGTTACCATAGCAACTGTTTCCATGGCAACGGTTACCATAGCAACGGTCAACATAGCAACGGTTACCATAGCAACGGTCAACATAGCAACGGTTATCATAGCAACGGTTACCATGGCACCGGTTACATAGAAACGGTTACCATAGCAACGGTCAACATAGCAACGGTTACCATAGCAACGGTTACCATAACAACGGTTACCATAGCAGCGGTTACCATTGCAACGGTTACCATAGCAACGATTACCATAGCGACGGTTACCATAGCAGCGGTTATCATAGCAACGGTTACCATAGCAACATTTACCATAGCAACGGCTGCCATAGCAACTGTTATCGGGGCAACGGTTACTATGGCAACGGTTACCATAGCAACGGTTACCATAACAGCGGTTACCATAACAACGGTTACCATAACAACGGTTACCATAACAACGGTTACCATAGCAAATGTAACCATAACAACAGTTACCATAGCCACGGATACTATGGCAACGGTTACCATTACAACTGTTACTTAGAGTGGGTAGGTATGGTTGGTGGTGAGTGCGAATTATTGTGGGGGTGAGGTTGGATGATGGTTTAGGTACTGTGGGCAATTGTGGGGATGAGGATGAGTGTGAGTTGTTAGATGGATAGGTGTGGATGATGGTTTGGGCACCGTGAGTGGTTGTAAAGGTGAGGATGGGTGTGAGGTGTTACATGGGTGTGTTGCTTAGCTTGGATAGGTGTGGGTGGTTGTTATGGGTGGGGATCAGTGTGAGTTGTTGAATAGGTGGGTGTGGGTGTTTATTACATACGATCACTACGCTATAATTTTCAATTTATATTTATTATAGTTTGGAAATTGGGCATTTTAATTATATTTCACATCTAGGTTCCACAATCATTTTTTATTCGTGAGCACAGCGTTTGTGAAATCCTAAAAACTAAAATCCAAACCCGTAGTTCACGCGGACGAAGTCATGAGGAAAAACTTGTTTTTCATAAGAATAAAATACGTGTAGAAAGTATGAAAATTTGGAGTCAAATGAAGTTAACGTTCTCAGCGTTGAAAATTTATGTTATCAAGAGTCGCGGCAGCGACTCGACGCCAAGTATTAAAAAAACTGAGAGTCTCAGTCGAGATGCCGCGCACTCTTATATACGCGAATATGCTTCAATCCACGCCGCTTTTACACTTCAATTCGATATTACTAAAAAACGAGACTACTTTTTTAACATTTTACGAATATACTTTTCTTAAAAAAATTAGCTTTCCATTGATACCATTATTTTTTTTTCCGCCGACGCGATGCTGAGATATCATAATATTGGGCGAATTATTCCGAATATTTATCATCAGAAAAATTCTCCAACCGGTAACGTCTCTATAGGTATACAAGCCCGTGTATAAGCGTGGTGATACGATTTTACAGAGAAGGGCTTGCATTAGTGTGGGAAAATACGAGTGTGCGAGAACACGGCGTATGCCCACCCGCCAACCGTAGTCTCGGGCTCATACACAGGCTTGCATGTATATACTATCTCTATATATAAAAACGAGTTTATGTGTGTATGCGCGAGTGTGTTGAGTATTTTTTTATATATACGATGTATATTAGGGGGGTCGTTCCTTCAGGTATCAACTTACATTTGGGTGGTCATTCGAGGTTTGATGCTTTAAATATATATTTTATCTTTATATATATAAAAGAGTATGTGTGTGTGCAAGTGTTCGCGAGTGTTTTTTAATATATACGATGTATATTAGGGTGGTTGTTATTTCAGGTATCAACTCACATTTGGGTGGCGATTCGAGATTTGATGCTTTAAATAATTATATACCTATTTATTAAGATATACATTAGGGTGGTCGTTATTTCGGGTCTAAATTTATATTAGGGTGGTCATTCGAGATTCAAATTTTCTTTATTATTTACATATATGTATTTTTTGATTGTATATTAGAGTGGTCGTTATTTCAGGTCTCCATTAATATTGGGGTGGTCCTCCGAGATTCAATGCTTTAAATATTTATATACATGTTTATTGAGATAAACATTAGGGTGGTCCTTTGAGATTAGATTTCTTTTAATATAGCATTATCGACACGTATGTAGCATATCTATGTATATATAGCATTATATACAGGATTTTCTATATACCGGGTGTCCCATTTTAATCTTACAGTTGATTTATTTCGAAAAATATTGCTCTGATCGAAAATTGAGTCGGATAAAACTTTTAGGTTTCAGAGCGGATCGTTCAAAAAAATTCTTTGTTCTGGTCCAAAATTTAAAATAGCGGCGTTAAGATGGCTGACATGTTTTTTTGAAATGGAAACATGATTTTTTTTTCACCAAAAACTTTTTCAGATTAAATCTAACATCTTTTGTAGGAACATTTTTTCGATACAGCCCATAATAGAGGGTGTCCTATTTTAATCTTACAGCTGAATTATCTTGAAAAATACTGCTCTGATAAAAAATCGAGTGGGATAAAACTTTTAGGGTTCTAAGAAAGCCGAAAAAAAAATGTTTTTGGTCCAAAATTTAAAGGGGCGGTGTTAAGATGGCCAAAAGGTTTTTTAAACAATGGAAACATGATTTTTTTTCACCAAAAAATGTGTCAAGTCAAAACTAACAACTTTCCTACTAAAAATATTCCTACAAAAATATTCCTACAATTTTTTATCGGACCAGTATTTTTCAAGATAATTCAGCTGTAAGATTAAAATGGGACACCCTCTATTATGGGCTGTATTGAAAAAATGTTCTTACAAAAGATGTTAGATTTAATCTGAAAAAATTTTTGTTAAAAAAAAATCATGTTTCTTTTTGAAAAAAACATGTCAGCCATCTTAACGCCGCCATTTTGAATTTTTGACCAGAACAAAAATTTTATTTGAACGTCCCCCTCTGAACCCTAAAAGTTTTATCCCACTCAATTTTTGATCGGAGAAATATTTTTCGAAATAAATCAATTGTAAGATTAAAATGGGACACCCGGTATATAGATCATCTATGTGGATATATATATCCTTATCTATATGTATAACATATCTATGAATATATAGCATTATACATAGCTAATAAGTCAAAATGAAACTTAAATTTTAGGTTAAACCGAAATCCAACTTTAATTTGACGCTAAACCAAAATCTAACTTAAATTTTAGGCTAAATCGAAATCGGACTCAAATTTTAAGCTAAGCCAAAATCTAACTTTAATTTGAGGTTAAACCGAAATCCAACTTTAATTTGACGCTAAACCAAAATCAAACTTAAAATTTAGGCTAAATCAAAATCTAACTTAAACTTTAAACTAAATCAAAATCTACCTTAAATTTTAGGCTAAATCAAAATCGAACTTAAATTTTAAGCTAAACCAAAATCTAAGTTAAATTTTAGGTTAAACCGAGATCCAACTTTAATTTGACGCTTAACCAAAATCTAACGTAAATTTTAGGCTAAACCAAAATTAAACTTAAATTTAAAGCTAAACCAAAATCTAACTTCAATTTTAGGCTAAACCAAAATCTAACTTCAATTTTAGGTTAAACCAAAATCCAATTTTGAGTTGACGCTAAACCAAAAGCTAACTTAAATTTTAGCCTAAACCAATTACTAACTTAAATTTGAAGCTAAACTGAAATCTAACTTAAATTTTAGGCTAAATTAACATCGAACTCAAATTTTAAGCTAAACCAAAATCTAACTTTCATTTTGGGCTTAACTGAAGTCCAACTTTAATTTGACGCTAAATCAAAATCTGACTTTAATTTTAGGCCAAACCAAAATGACTCAAATGTTATGCTTCATATTCATAGATAAGTATTAGCCTGGTCGTTGAAAATTAAATTTTTTACGACGCCCCCTAAAAAGCTTCCGCTTAGTGAAAAAACGCGAGGTACTTTTTTTAAAAATTAAAAATAACACGTGCCGCAAGACGATCTAAGTTGTTTTTCATCGGAGAACAATTTTTTTTATAAACGGCTAGACTGATTTGAATGAAATTCGGACACGTTACAAAGGTATGAAAAGGCTATTCACAGAAAAAATAACAGCTCATAATCCTCATAATAACTAATGAAAACTGCAATCAGTAATTTTTTTCTCCAGGATAACGTTCTGGCACAATTATGAAAATAATTTTTGTTCTGTGTTTTACTATTCCATATAATGTCCCCGAATTTTAAATTCATCGAAGAGGTACTCCATATTAAAAAAAATAGAAACATTTTTTAATGTAATTTTATTTTTATTTTTTTAAATATGAAGTATCTCTCCGATCAATTTGAAATTTGGATATATTATCTGGGATAGTGATACACAATAAAAATTTTTTTTTTATAATTGTGCAAAAAAACCCGACAAAAAATCTATATTATCTATATTTATCTATATCTTCTGTCTATATTCTATCTATATCTTCTCTATCTATCTATATCTACTCATCTATATCTATATAAAATCTTTTTTTACGACAAAAAATCTATATTTCTGTGGAGTTTAATCTAGTTCTGACCAATAGATTTTATAAATGGGTTTCATGCACGTGGGTGTATAATTATGGGTGTATACACAACAAGCCATGCATTTTTATTTTTTGTTCTTCTGTATATTGGACGATTTAAACACCATTTTATATAAAATTCATGTAAATAAATTGAATCAGGAAAGATACTTCGAAAGAACTTTCAAAAAGAAGTGAAATCCATCACAAAATACTTCTGAGAAGTGAAGAAAGGACGCCAAGTATTAAATCCCAAAAATTCGAATTTAAAAAAAATCCAAAAAATTTGAATTTAAGAAAAAATCCCAAAAATTCAAAATTTAGAGGAAATCCTAGAAATTTGAAATCTGTAATTTAAAAAAAAATAACAGAAATCACACAAGCCAAGCCAAAAATTTGGCGTACGTAAATTATTAAAGACCAAGCCAAACTAGAAAACTTGGCGTGCAGGGTTAAGAACCAATACGCTCGGCGAGGGAAAACGGAGTCCAGTCGCCCTAACCGTTTAACGAAGGAGTAAATGAACGAGAAAATAAAAAAGAAAACAATTCATCAAGAGCACTTGTAAGCAGCCATGAGAAAAAACACAAGAGGTAACGGCCGACTAAGCAAGTGAATAACTATGAGAAAAGTTCACTGAGAAAAATCTTGTACAAAGTTTATATTTAACCGAACGGATGATTATATGATTATTGTTTCTGGAATAGTTGATAATCTTTTATTGACCTTCTGTTATGTCCGAATTTGATCAATCATAGTAGCATCACTGCACATAGTGTAACGTTATTATATTTTCATAACGATTTATATTTTATTTTCCTCTCTTAACAGCCAATCGTTTAAATATCGAATACTCATCTTGACTATCGAACGTCGATGACATCCGCGACGTCCGCAAGAATGCGACCAGGCCTCGATTCGCGATGATTTTCGTGGATGCGCATGACGATTGAGCGAGTGTATTAGAATATTCAAGATTCTAATTGACCATATAAAGAGCGATGCTTTAATTACGGTTAAATTCAAAAACCGCATAACGATCATTGTACATAATGCGTCAGTAATCGTGAGCAAACTACAGTAGACGATCAGATAACTTAACGCGACGGGATCGGAACGTTCGCATGACTTAACTTTCCCCTCATTCTCCCACTCACGTGTCTAAGCGCATGCGCACTGCGCATTTTGGCAATACGCACGCTCATAGATGTTTCGCGGTCGGTCAAAGGTTTGAATGGAGGAGAAACGGTCATAGGGGGAGTTACGATATGCAAATATGTTCCCATGGTAATGAGTTAAGATATGCGAGCGTTCAAGTTATCTGATCGTCTACTGTACTCGACAGTAAAATATACAAGTGATAATGATCTGTGTTAACACGATATGAGTAGGTATAATTATTTTCTACCTTATCTCGTGGAAATCCTACGGCACCTCCCGGGCTTATTTTTCTTAACCCTGCACGCCAAGTTTTCTAGTTTGTCTTGGTCTTTAATAATTTACGTACGTCAAATTTTTGGCTTGGCTTGTGTGATTTATGTTTTTTATTTAAATTTCAGATTTCAAATTTTTAGGATTTCCTCTAAATTTTGAATTTTTGGGATTTTTTTTTAAATTCGAATTTTTGGGATTTTTATAATTGACAGATACTGTACAAGTATAGGAATTCCAAAACCTCTCCACGTAAGGAAATGTTATTAAAATTGCCATACTTTCTAGACGTATGGGAATTCCTCAATAATTGTACGTAGGGTAATTCGTTTGAATTCCAATACTTTTTCAAGTATGGCGATATTTTTTTGGTAGGAATTCCCATACATGTAGAAGGTATGAGAATTTAAAGTCGATTTAAGTCAACTTTCTCACGGTTTGAAATTTCCTTTAAAAAAATTACCAGACGCTGTACGTATAAGAAAATGTTTAAAATTTTCCACGGACGGGAATATCATTAAAATTCCCATACTTTTTACATGTATGGAATTCTTAAACGTGTTTACGAACGGTCATTTTTCTAAATTCCTATACATGCTTGGGTATAGCAATTATTTTTTATAAGAATCCCCAGACGTGTAGAAAGTATGGAAATTTAGAGTCAACTGAAATCGACGTTCTCACCGTTAAAAATGTATGTTATAATAATCATCAGATGCTGTACATGTGTGGGAATTTCGAAACTCCTCCGGTAAAGGAATGTTCTTAAAATTTCCAGTGTTGGTTTGGATATGCGGCCATGTAGAGACTTAGTGAAGGGAAGAATCGGCTGCGATTCGGCCAGTGGTTCGAAATAAAATTGGACAACTTTTGTATAACGTTTCGATCCTTATTCGGATCCTCTTCAGATTTATTATTTCTCAAAATTACATTCATCTTAGTCATATTTTGTATAATAGATTTTAATATGTTTTGATATGGTTTACATTATAAGTTTATGTGTTGTGTATTATGACTGACCTGAATTTGTATGTGGGAAAGATACTTTGAAACTTTGAATCGGGAAAGATACTTTGAAACAATTTTCAAAAAGAAGTGAAATCAATCACAAAATACTTCTCAGAAGTACGAAAAAGGACGCCAAGTATTGAATCCCAAAAATTCAAATTCAAAAAAATCCCAAAAATTCAAAAGAAATCCTGAAAATATGAAATCTGAAATTAAAAAAAAAAAAAAAAAAAAACAAATCACATAAGCCAAGCCAAAAACTTGGCGTGCGTAAATTATTAAAGATCAAGCCAAACTAAAAAACTTGGCGTGCGGGGTTAAGAACCAATTCGCTCAGCGAGGAAAAACCGAGACCATCCGCCCTTATCGCTTAACGAAGGAGTGAATGAACGAGAAGATGAAAAAGAAAACAATTGATCAAGTGCCCTAGTAAGCAATCATGAGAATATACACAAGCGGTAAGGGTAAACTAGTGAGTAACTATGAGAAAAGTTCACTGAGAAAAATCTTGTCCGAGGTTTATATTTAAATGAACGAACAATGATATTATCATTATTTCTGGAATAGTTGAAAATCTTTTATTGACCTTTGATTATGTCCGAATTCGATAAATCACAATAGCTACTTCCTTGTCATACATTTTCTCGGTCAGTAATCGTCAGCAAACTACAGTAGGCGATCAGATAACTTAACTTGACGGGGCCGGAAACAGTCACATAACTCAACTTTGCCCTCATTCTCCCATTCACGTGTCTAAGTGCATGCGCACTACGCATGTTGGCAATACGCATGCTCATAGATGTTTCGCGGTCGTTCAAAAGTTTGAAGTGGAGAGAAACGGTCATAGGGAGAGTCAAGATATGCGAGCAGTCAAGTTTCTGATCGTCTACTGTACTTAACAGTAAAAAATACAAGTGATAATAATCTGTGTTATCACTATATGAGTAAGTATAATAATTTTCCATCTTATCTCGTGGAAATCCTACAGCACCTCACGGGCTTATTTTTATTGACCCTGCACGCCAAGTTTTTTCAGTTTGGCTTGGTCTTTAATAATTTACGCACGCCAAGTTTTTGGCTTGGCTTATGTGATTTGTTTTTTTTTGTTATTTTTTTGTTAATTTCAGATTTTTAATTTTTAGGATTTCTTTTGAATTTTTGGGATTTGATACTTGGCGTCCTTTTTTTTACTTCTGGGATATAACTATGTGTATAGAGATAGAAGCTTTTTCATAACGCATGCGCACGAAATACGTGCGCGGTATACCTATATATACTAGTGTTGCGGTTTAAAGGGCTACTCATGAATTCACTCCCATCCAAAAAACTCTCCACCGCCGCTATAGGAGTTTCACTTCAAAAATGTTTAAAATTTTCCACGGAAGAGAATATCATTGAAACTCCCATACTTTTTACAGGTATGGAAATTCTTAACCATTTCTGCGAACGGTAGTTTTTTTAAATTCCCATACATGCTCGAGTACAGCAATTATTTTCTATAAGAATTCCCATACATGTAGAAAGTATGGAAATTCAGAGTCAAATGAAATAGACGTTTTTACCGTTAAAAATTTGTCATAATAATTACTAGATACTGTACATGTATAGAAATGCTGAAACCTCTCCACGTAAGGGAATGTTATTAAAATTGCCATACTTGCTAAACGTATGGGAATTCGTGAACAATTAAATTGTACGTAGGGTAATTTGTTTGAATTCAAATACTTTCTGAAGTATGGCGAAATTTATTTGGTAGGGATTCCCAAACGTGTAGAAAGTATGAGAATTTCAAGTTGATTTAAGTCAACTTGCTCACGGTTGAAAATTCCCTTCAAAAAAATTACCAGACGCTGTACGCATGAGAAAATGTTTGAAATTTTCCAGGAAAGGGAATAACATTGGAATTCCCATACTTTTTACATGTGTGGAAATTCTTAAACATTTTTAAGAACGGTAATTAGTTTAAATTCCCATACATGCTCCGGTATGGTAATCATTTTTTATAAGAATTCCCATAGGTGTATAAAGTATGGAAATTTCGAGTCAATTGAAGTAGACGTTCTCACCGTTAGAAATTTATGTTATAATAATTACCAGATTAATGTGCATGTATGGGAATTTCGTATCTTTTCCACATAAGGGAATAGTATTAAAATTTCCATACTTTCTAGAGGTATGGGAATTCCCAAACAATTGTACGAACGGTAATTTGTTAAAATTCCCAAACATTCTCTAGTATAGCGATATGTTTTTGGTAGGAATTCCCATACGTGTAGAAAGTATGGGAATTTCGAGTTGATTGGAGTCGACTTTCTAACAGATGAGAATTTTCTTTGAAAAAATTACGAGACGCTGTACGTGTAAGAAATGTTTAAAATTTACCACGGAAGAGAATATCATTGAAATTCCCATACTTTTTACAGGTATGGAAATTCTTAAACATTCCTGCGAACGGTAGTTTTTTTAAATTCCCATACATGCTCGAGTATGGCAATTATTGTCTATAAGAATTCCCATACATGTAGAAAGTATGGAAATTTAGAGTCATTTGAAGTAGACGTTCTCACTATTAAAAATGTATGTTATAACAATTACCAGGTACTGTACATGTATGGGAATTTCGTAACTTCTTTACGTAGGGGGATGTTATTAATATTTCCATACTTATTGAACGTATAGGAATTCCTAAACAGTTGAAGGTACGGTAATTCGTTTATATTCCCATACATTCTCGGGTATAGCAATATTTTTTTTTGTAGGAATTCCCATACGTATAGACAGTATGGTAATTTCGAGTCGACTCAAGTCGACTTTCTAATGGTTGAAGATACTATCGAAAAAATTACCAGACGCTATACGGATAATAAATTGTTTAAAATTTTCCACGAAAGGGAATATCATTGGAACTCTCATACTTTTTACGTGTAGGGGAATTTATAAACATTTTTACGAACGGTAATTCTTTTAAATTCCCATACATGCTCGAGTATCGCAATTATTTTTTACAAGAATTCCCATACATGTAGGAAGTATCAAAATTTACAGTCAATTGAAGTAGACGTTCTCACCATTAAAAATTTATGTTATCATAATTATCAGATTCTGTACATGTACGGGAATTCCGAAACTTCTTCGGGTAAGAGAATGTTATTAAAATTTCTATACTTTCTAAACGTATGGGAATTCCTTAACAATTGTACGCACGGTAATTCGTTTAAATTCCCATACATTCTCAAGTATGGCAAAATTTTTTTGGTAGGAATGCCCATACGTGTAGAAAGTATAGGAATTTTAAGTCGATTTAAGTCGACTTTCTCACGGTTCAAAATTTCCTTTATAAAAATTACCAGACGCTGTACGTATAAGAAAATGTTCAAAATTTTCCACGAAAGGGCATATCATTGAAACTTTCATACTTTTTACGTGTATGGGAATTCTCAAACATTTTTATGAACGGTAATTTTCTTAAATACCCATACATGCTCAAGGATAGCAATTATTTTCTATAAGAATTCCCATTCGTGTAGAAAGTATAGAAATTCAGAGTCAAATGATGTCGACGTTCTCAACGTTGGAAATTTATGTTATTATAATTACCAGATACTGTACATGTATGGGAATTACGAAACCTCTCTACGTAAGTTCCCTTTAAAAAAATTCTCAGACGCTGTACGCATAAGAAAATGTTTTAAATTTTTCAGGAAAGGGAATAACATTGAAATTCCCATGCATGCTCAGGTATGGTAATTATTTTTCCTAAGAATTCCCATACGTCTATAAAGTATGGAAATTTGGAGTCAATCGAAGTAGACGTTCTCACCGTTAAAAATTTATGTTTTAATAATCACCAGATACTGCACATGTATGGGAATTTCGTCACTTTTTCACGTAGGGGGATGTTATTAATATTTCCATACTTTCTGAACGTATGGGAATTCCTAAACAATTGAACGTACGGTAATTCATTAAAATTCTCATACATTCTCAGTATGGCAATATTTTTTTGGTAGGAATTCCCATACGTGTAGAAAGTATGGGAATTTTGAGTCGATTGAAATCGACTTTCTAACGGTTGAAAGTTCTCTTTAAAAAAATTACCAGACGCTGTACGGATAAAAAAATGCTTAAAATTTTCCACGAAAGGGAATATCGTGTAATCTCCAATACTTTTGACGTGTATGGGAATTCTTAAACATTTTGACGAACGGTAATTTTTTTAATGTCCCATACATGCTCATGTATAGCAATTATTTTTTATTAGATTTCCCATACGTGTTTAAAGTATGGAAATTTGGAGTCAATTGAAGTGAACGTTCTCGCCGTTGGAAATTGATGTTATTATAATTACCAGATACTGTTCCGAATTCCGAAACCTTTCCGCGTAAGGAAATGTTATTAAGATTCCCTTATTTTCTAAACGTTTGGAAATTCCTAAACAATTGTACGTAGGGTGATTCGTTTAAATTCCCATACATTGTCAGGTACCAAAAAACTTTTTTGGTAGGAATTCCCATACGTGTAGAAATTATGAGAATTTGAAGTCGATTGAAGTCGACATGCTCACGGTTGAAAATTCCCTGTAAAAAAATTACCAGACGCTGTATGTATAAGAAAATGCTAAAAATTTTCCACGAAAGGGAATATCATTAAAATTCCCATACCTTTACATGTAAGGGAATTCTTAAACATATCTAAGGACGGTAATTTTTTCAAATTTCCATGCATGCTCGAATGTAGCAATTAATTTTTATAAGAATTCCCATACATGTAGAAAATATGGAAAGTTTGAGTCAAATGAAGTAGACGTTCTAACCGTTGAAAATTTTTGTTATAAGAATTATTAGATGCTGTACATGTATGAGAATTCCGAAATTTCTCCCGGTAAGAGGATGTTATTAAAATTTCCATACTCTCAAAAAGTATGGGAATTCCTGAACAATTGTACGCACGATATTTCGTTTAAATTCCCATACATTCTCAAGTATGGCGATATTTTTTTAGTAGGAATTCCCATACGTGTAGAAAGTATGAAATTTCGAGTCGATTGAAGTCGACTTTCTCACGGTTGAAAATTCTCTTTAACAAAATTACCAGACGGTGTATGTATAAAAAAATTTCAAAATTTTCCACGAAATGGAATATAATTGAAACTCCCATACTTTTGACGTGTATGGGAATTCTCAAACAATTTTACGAACGGTAATTTTTTTTCAGTCCCATACATGCTCGGGTATGATAATTATTTTTCATAAGAATTTCAATCCGTGTAGAAAGTATGAAAATTTTGAGTCAAATGAAGAAAACGTTCTCACCGTCAAAAATCTATGTTATAATAATTATCAGATGCTGTACATGTATGGGAATTTCGAAACTTCTCCGGGTAAGGGAATGTTATTAAATTTTCCATACCGTAGGATTAAAATCATGTAGGAGGCATTTGATAACGTAAATGAATATTTATTTTAATAAAGTAAAAGGGTACATTAGATTACAATAAGGTCTTATCGCGTTCACATCTGGCACTCGACTGTGCTCAAAAATGCTTTTCTTCGCACGCACACGTTTTCTCTCTCTTCTCCAATCATTCCAATCGTCTCACTCGCTCTTATACAGTGCATTCACAACCCTTAGAGCTAAGCGTCCACCCTCCGACTCATCACTGACCGATTATAAAACCCTGTCATAACACAATCTCTCACTCGCGCACACAACGCTTCTTTATATTTTCTTAGTTTTCTTTCATTTTTATTTTTTCCGGCTTTCTGTCTCACTCGTTCACTCACACACTTCATACTCATACACAGATATTCATACCCTCTCGTTTACATACAGTCATAATATTCGCAGTACCCACACTCAGCCATCCTGCGCGGGTATCGCCCACGATACCATCGTATTCTAAAGTCTCTCATTTCTCCATACTTTCATCCTCGTCGTCTGTTAATTGTTGAAGATCGGTTGCCTTCGCCCACGGCTTCATAAAATCAGCTGCTGAACTCGTACTTTTCAGACCTTCGTGCTCTCCTACTTTCTCCGCAACGTATTGATTGCTTCGCATGGCGCTTACAACCCGTAGTAAAAAACTCCATTCGTCGCCATTGAAAAATCCCCATTCATTCCCCATTGCCAAAATAACCAATGGAGATGAATGCCGAATTGCCTAAGGGGATTTTCGCCATTGAATTCCCCATTTGAAACGGAATGGGGATTATCTAATGGGGATTCAATGGAGACAATCCCCTTAGCAATTCAGCATTCATCCCCATCGGTTATTTTGGCAATGGGGAATGAATGGGGTTTTTTAAATGGCGATGAATGGAGTTTTTACTATACGAAAGAATCTCCATTGCTGTTCGCCACTCATTCCCCATTGCCCACAAAACCAATGGATATGAATGCTGAATTTTCTAAGGACATTTTCGCCATTAAATTCCCTATTTGAAACGGAATGGGGATTATCCCATGGGGATTCAATGGAGACAATCTCCCTAGTGAATTCGCCATATTCACCTCTATTGGTTTTTGTGGGCAATGGGGAATAAATGGGATCATTAATGGAGATTCTTTCATATGATTGCTATATATACATGGAATTACGCATTAAATAATCAAGTAAGTTATCAGTGAGTAAGGTTAATCATAATGCTAATATTAGCATAACGACCAATAATTATATCATATATCATATATAGCAATCATATAGAAATCATATATATATATATATATATGTATATATATATTACATTTAATAGAAATTATTGAAGCTCAGAATTGAGAAAATAGATTGTAAGTGTATTCAGATGACGATTGATAATGAAAGTATATACGTTTCTCCTCTCACAAATCGAGTTGAGAAGGACTGATAAAATTATGTGTATATGTTAAAAATAAACGGTTTTAAAAATCATTTATCCCAAACGTACGCGCACTTGATGAGCGGTATATAATATATTTTTTCCAAATATATTATATTATATTTTATTTTAAACTATTATATTATATTTTAAACTGATTGACCATCGATATAATCATCAGCATTTATTACAATTGAAGAAAATATTTGGTTCATATATGAGAATCAGCGACATCTACTCTTACTTAATTTTATTAATTCACCGCCGTTTGAGAAATATCGCATTCGGAAAAATTCTCATCGATCGATGGGTTCAATTGTTCTGCATTGAACCTCGAATATGGATTGCAACATCGTTAACGAATGCTGCTCATCATTCGATCAGTCGTCAATGAAGTGACATTATTGATAAATGTTGATCATTGTATAATTCGTAGTTACTTATTATTCAATGGGTATCCTTGGTAAATGCTGATCATTTCATCGTTAGCCGCATTTGGGTTCCAATGAACATCTGTGGGAAATGCTGATCTTTCAGTTCATCCGCATTGACTTTCCAATGGACATCATTGGGTAAAGCGGATTATTTCGTTCATCAGCATTTACCTTCCCATGGACACCATTGGGCAATGCTGATCGCCCGATACATCCGCATTGGCTTTCCAATGAGCATCATTGAGTAATGATGATCATTCGATTCATCCGCATTGGCTTTCCAATGAGCATCATTGAGTAATGATGATCATTCGATTCATCCGCATTTGATGTTCAATGGATACCCATTCACTGATCAATGGTCAGCCCTGTACGCCATTGACAAATGCGGAAATCTCAATGGGTCCCCATTCATTGTCCAATGGAGTCGTATGAGGACCATTGGTTGCCATTGACGATTCAATGGAGTTTTTTACTACGGGAATCTTGTAGCGTCCCAGAAATTTAGGACACAATTTCGATCCAACACCTAATTGCGTTTTTTGAAATGCCACAAGGTCATCAACCTCGTATTTCTCAGCGGGCTTTCTCTTGCGATCGAACGTCTTTTTGTTTTTCTCTTGTATCTTCCGGATGTTGTCTCTCGCCTCAGCGCGTAGTCCTATGCGTTCGTCTTCAAATGCGATGATAAACTCATCCTCAACCAATTTCCTCAACTGCGGATCCTCTTTAAGCTTCATTTTTTCTCCAATCATTATTTCGAACGGAGTTTTTCTCGTGCTTCCGCTGAGCGTCGAGTTTACAAATTGCTGCACTTTTTCGACGTGTTTCCACCATTTCATTGGATTCTCTGATGACAGTTTTGACAGGATGGGAATGATGACACGGTTCATCCTTTCCACCTGACCATTTCCTCTCGGACCGCCTGTTGTTATCAGAACATGCTTGATTGCTCGGTCTCGCAATATTCGTTAAACGCATTAGAGGTGAACGCCGCACCTCGATCGGACACAATACGTCTGGGGTTGGCAAATATTGCCGCTTGCTTTTTAAGCCTGTTTATAGCCTCGTCCGCCGTCGTCGACTTCGTCGCGTATAGCCAGGTAAATTTCGAAAAAGCGTCCACTACAACGGAAAGGTGATTGTACGCCTTTTTCGTGGAGGGCATCGGGCCCAAATAATCGATGTGGTAAGTATCCAACGGCGTTGCCCCCTCCACGATAGGCATTGGCAGACCATCGCTCTTTCCTTGCTTTTTCTCAGCTAATAAACACTTCACACAATTTCCAATCACTTTCCGGATTTTCTGTTGCATGTTGGGAAACCAGAACTCACGTTTTAATAAAAATCCCGTTTTATTCCATCCAACATGTCCTTGCTCGTGCGCTTGTTCGATGACGTCATATTGCATCGTTTTCGGGACTACCATTGATTCAAACCCATCACTCTCACGATACAATACTCCTCTTTTTGACAATGAAAAATCGTCCTTACGACGAGCTCGAACCGAGTCGATGATTTTTTTCAGCTCTGGATCGTCTACCTGATCTTTCCGAATTTTTTCGATTAACCCGTCTCGGCATTCCGGCATGAGTAGCACTTCCACGGGGTTTCTACTCAATGCATCTACGTGACGCATCGACGTACGTGGTCGGTGCTCGATCGTGTAATCGAATTGCTCAATTAGAAGCGCCCTATGAGACACCCGCAGACACAAGTCTTTCTTCTTCATCGTAAACACGAAAGCTTCACAGTCCCTCACGATTTTAAAATTGATGTTCAATAGATACACGCGAAACTTCTTAAGGGCTTTCACAACAGCTAAAATTTCCAATTCGTAACTCGTGTATTTTTCTTCGATCGGGTTTGTCTTCCAGCTTGCGTAATACACAGGATGCAGCTTACCGTCCTCAGCATCTTTCTGCAGCAAAACAGCGCCTAAGCCGCCTGCACAGGCATCTGTATGCAATTCCGTCTCGGCTTCGGTGCGATATAATTTGAGTACTGGCCCCTCGATCAGCGCCGATTTCAGTCTCTCAAATGCGATTTTCTGACTTTGCCCAAACTCAAATTTCACGCCGTCTTTTAACAATTGCGACAAGGGTCGCGCGTGCACCCCAAATTGAGGGATGAATTTTCGAAAATATCCTGTTAGACCCAAAAAACTTTGAACTTGCTTCACCGTCCGGGGAACTGGAAACTTCGCGACGGCCACCGCTTTTTTATGGGAGGGTCGAATCTGTTCTGCCTCCACAATATATCCGAAATATTTCACTTTCCTCACTAGCAGCTCACACTGTTTCCAATTAATAATCAGCCCATAATCGCTCGCTATTTGTAGCACCGACTTGAGCTTGTCCAAGCATTCTCTCTCGTCTTTGGCGGGAATGATTAAATCATCTAAATAAACCAATACCACACCACTCGTAATAAGCGAACGAAAAACGCATCGAACATGTCTTTGAAAAACTGCCGGCAAATTACACAATCCGAAAAGCACTTTTAAAAACTTGTAGTGTCCGTCAGGCACAACAAAAGCTGTGTACTTCACACTTTCTTCTTCGACGGGCACATGAAAAAATCCATCCTTTAAATCCAACGTGTAAAATACTCTCGCGTCTTGTAGCCGATCTAATTGATCTTCGATCAACGGCAAAGGATTCCTATCCTTGATAATGTTCTTATTCAGAGCTCTGTAGTCCACACATAGTCGAGGTTTTCCGTCCATTTTTCGACGAGTACTATCGGACTTGCCAAATCTGATACGCTCGGTCTCATAACTCCTTCGTCAATCCGTCTTTCAATTATCTCGTTCACCTGTCTCTTTTGCTCGGTGGGGGGTCGTCGAGGATTCTGGAATACGGGTGCCTCGTCATGCAACACGATGCGCATTTTCACTCCCGTAACCTTTGTCTTTTTGGGCACGTAACTCTCTACCACTTCTCTCAACTCATCTCTTATTTCCGGTTCGGTCACGTGCGCCGTCGAAACGTCATAATTTTTATCGAGATCCTGACAAACATTAATGTTTAAGATTTCTCTCCAACCACTGTCTCCATTTTTTCCGAGTTCTTCTTCTGGATCAATTTTTACCAGCACGGCCTGTCGACGTTTCGTTCGAACCTCCACGTAGTCCGATAATTCCCCGCCAATCAGCATATCGTGCCCAAGAAACTCGTCGGGGACAACCTCGAATTGAAAGGAGAATTTTGAACCGTCAATAACTATGTCCGCCATAAAACGTCCGAGCGTGTGTTGGTTTGGCGCGCCAACACCTTCGAAGGGTATTGTTTTCACCTCAAGCTTCGGGGCTCCTAGGCCCACGTAGCAACTCGACCGCACCACATGTAAATCGCTACCCGAATCGAGCACTGCCGTTACCTCCTTGCCCAAAATTTTCACTCGTTTATAAGTCTTTTTATCACCGGCATTTAGCGCGTCACAGCGCGTTCTTTCTTCCGTTTCACAATTGAAAGTTTTCCCCTCGTTTGTACATTTTTCCGACACATGGCGAAACTGACCGCACTTGAAACATTTTGGTCCTTTAGCCTTGTCAGGACAATCCGCGCTTTTATGTGTTTTATTGCCACAGTTATAGCAGCGTCTTGGTTTCTCCGCGTCGTTCGCCTGAATTGCAGGTTTCTTCGCCTTTTAATATTTTTCATTCTTCTGGGTTTTTATGCCCGCCTTGGCTTTTTGTCTACTTCTTAGGACTTCATATTGCTGCAGTTTACCCCTTCAGTCCTTTATTGTCGTAGCTCCATACAAAATCGTCTTGTTCGTCTCTTCGTCCGGAATCCCGTCTATAATATATTGAATTTTCGCGTCCAATTCAATATCGACGTGACTCGTGATTTCGAGCACGCGATATACGTACGCCTGATACGACTCATCGCTTTTCTTCCTAACGTTGCTTAACTTCTCATCAACTTGCTTACTGTTAACCGTGCAGGAAAATTCTTTGACAAGCTCCTTTTTCAGTTTGCTCCACGTCTTTGCATGGCACTCAAAATTCGCGAACAGCTTCGCTGATCCACGCAGGAGTTTCTTCGCGTAAATCACTTTCTGCGGTTCCGTCCACGCGCAGATCTCCGCTGTTACCTCAGACATCAAAAACCACCGTCGTATGTTTTCGCTCCCATCCCCGCTGAAAGTCTCCAGCGCATCCTCGACATCTTTGATCAATAGCATGAGACGCGAATGATTACACTCTCTGTGAGACTCACTTCGCTCTGCTCGAACCTGGTTTCGATTTTCGCGATGCTCATTTCGTCTATCGTCAGCAATTTCGTCGTCACTGCTCATATTCTCCGCGTCGTGTTCGTTATCGTCGTTTAGCGCAGTCTCAAGTCTCCTGAGTAATTCTGGTTTTTTACCAGACACGGCCAGTCCAAAATCTCGAAGTCGATATTTTAACTGAGCGACCGACAGCGGTTGGAGATCGACTGTGTGTCCTCCGGCGCCGTCCTCGTTGCCGTCATTTTCTCCATGCCGTTGATGGTCATTCTCGCCGTAATCCAACAGCGATTGTCGAGATCCTCTTAAATCTTCGGCGTTGACGTTTCGAACCGTCGAGTGTGCGTCTTTGGAAGCAGGCATCTTCACTTGTGAAATACGATGCGTGAAAATTCGTCTATAGGCGGTCTGCCCTTTACGTATTCCACTTCACTTCACTTCGCGTATGCTCGTCTTCACTTCTTATTCGCTGATGGGCCGTCTGCTCATCACGAATCTCACTCAAGTTTGTCAATGTTCGTCTTCACCTTTTATTCACCGATGGGCCGTCTGCTCAACACGAATCACGGAAAGTTTGTCAATTTCGTCTTCACCTTTTATTAAAAGAAAAAAAAACTTCATCCACGCGGCGTATCAAAATGCATCTCCCTTGACATGATTCCGGACGAGCCCCCAAAATATGTAGGATCAAAATCATGTGGGAGGCATTTGACAACGTAAATGAATATTTATTTTAATAAAGTAAAAGGGTACATTAGATTACATTAAGGTCTTGTCGCGTTCACGTCTAGCACTCGACTGTGCTCAAAAATGCTTCTCTTCGCACGCACACGTTTTCTCTCTCTCTTTACCAATCGAACCATTCGTCTCACTCGCTCTCATACAGTGCATTCACAACCCTTAGAGCTAAGCGTCCACCCTCTGACTCATCACTGACCGATCATAAAACCCTGTCATAAAACAATCTCTTACTCGCGCACACAACGCTTCTTAATCTTTTCTTAGTTTTCTTTCACTTTTATTTTTTCCGGCTTTCTGTCGCACTCGTTCACTCACACACTTCATACTCATACACAGATATTCACACTCTTTCGTTCATACACAGTCATAATATTCGCAGTACCCACATACTTTCCAAACGTATAGGAATTCCTAAACAATTGTACGCACGGTAATTCGTTCAAATTCCCATCCATTCTCAAGTATGGTAAATTTTTTTTGGGTAAGAATTCCCATACGTGTAGAACGTATGGGAATTCAAAGTCGATTTAAGTCAACTTCCTGACGGTTTAAGATTTCCTTCAAAAAAATTACCAGACGCTGTACGTATAAGAAAATTTTTAAAATTTTTCACGGAAGAGAATATCATTAAAATTCCAATACTTTTTACAGGTATGGAAATTCATAAACATTTCTACGAACGATAGTTTTTTTAAATTCCCATACCTGCTCGAGTATGGCAATTATTTTCTATATGAATTCCCATACATGTAGAAAGTATGGAAATTTAGAGTCAATTGAAGTAGACGTTCTCGCCGTTAAAAATGTATGTTATAATAAATACCAGATACTGTACATGTATGGGAATTTCGTAACTTTTCCACTTGGGGGAATGTTATTAATATTTCCATACTTTCTGAATGTATGGGAATTTCTAAACCGTTTAACGTACGGTAATTCGTTTGAATTCCCTTACATTCTCAGGTATGGCAATATTTTTTTAGTAGGAATTCCTATTCGTGTAGAAATGTATGGGAATTTGAAGTCGATTGAAATCGACTATCTCACGGTTGAAAATTCTTTTTCAAGAGTCGCGGTAGCGACTCGAGACAAGTACATTAAAACGAGGAGCGCACGAGACTTATACCCGACACATCCTGCTTATACACAAGAATATATCTATATAAAAAAATTTCGTTTACCGATTATTAATTTATGACAGCATCTTGGAGATTATTCTGCGTACGCAAATTCGTTACCAATTATGCTCTTTCGATTTGAACTATAATCAGTGCTCTAGCTGAAAGAATATGGATGATATCGCGGATTTATTTTTTGTCCGTGACATCTCGTTTTCATCACAAACATGGCGAGTTTTTCGTACCTCAATTTTTTCCATACGAAGTATACCTATGTTTTCGCACGGAGAATTCCTATACGATGTATACCTATATTTCCGCACGGAGAATTCCTATTACGATGTATACCTATGTTTTCGCACGGAGAATTCCTATTACTATGTATACCTATATACATCTTGACACCACCTAACAACCAACCAAACAACGAAAATTCGGCTGCTAGTAAGCGCTTACTTCGCGAAACGATGAAAGGAACCAGGCAGAAATATATCTTTGCGCCTCCTAACCACGATGAAGCGAACCAAACAGAAAGCTACGCATCATCGTGTATAACCTACCTAAGTAACTTTTTGTTTACTAAATGCCGTATTGGTTTTATTTATGTATAATGTGTATGTTTATAAAACATGCTTCGAGTTAATATTTATATCGTCGCATTTATTTCAGTTTTTTAAATCATTAATTATTATAAAAATAATAAATACTTTAGTGATTGGTGCTCCCGCAATAAGATAATTTTGAATTTATTGTGATATGTCGGAAAAACTTTGAAGTTCTTTATATCTTTGTTTGACTGCTGAACAGTTTTTTTCTATACTGCTACGCCATAGGACTAGGAAATATGAAAAAAGTGTTCTCCGATGAAGGAACAAGGAGGCAAAGCGCTCTAAATTTTCTCATTAAATAATGAGAGAACTTAAAGCATTTCAATCTGAACTCCCTCAATGAACATCTTTATTCATATTTGCTAGTCCGACAGTGTAGAATTATACCCTTTAGAAGTAACTCTTGAGAAATCTTCGAATTTTTAAATTTATTATTTACAAAGTTGTTGCAATCTCTCTTAATTGTTCGTTGAATAATACTTTTTCTCGTTTTTCGTTCAACTGAACGTTCAAAACTTTAAGTGCATAAAAATTAGCGACATTATAAATTATATGAAAACAATATAATTAAATGAAATTATAAATAATATTCACTTGTACAATGAAATGGAATTCTGAATTATGTAAAATGAAAAAACCGAATGGAAACACTTTGCAAAAAGTTGACAAATCACCCCCAAAAACACCAAAAATGGTGTACAAAAATTGCAGACAAGTACATTTACAAAATTATCTCTAGTTTAGTCTTCTTACAAAAAGTTGTGAAATAAATAGACATGAAACTCACAACACGCATTGCCAAGCACATCTAGTTTCCTAATGTAACGTCAACTTTGCAATCATGATTTTTAAGAGCGGAACAAAAATAAAAAAATTCGAAAAAATGTTAACGGTAAAATTCCAAAAAATAGTTAAATCAAGTGAAAAATGTCAACAAAGAGAAATTATCAATGAAAAAAAAAATCAAATAATAAAAAGTACTTGGCGAGTTTTTTCACTGAGCATATATTTCACTGACATTCTGGTGTTCACCTGTTTACTCATTGAAAACCGTTTTGACTTTTAGTCTGATAAAAACGAACTCGCCAAGTACTTTTTATTTTTTCGATTATTTTTTTTCATTGATAATTTCTCTTTGTTGACATTTTTCACTTCATTTAACTATTTTTTGAAATTTTACCGTTAACATTTTTTCGAATTTTTTTATTTCTGTTCCGCTCTTAAAAATCATGATTGCAAAGTCAACGTTACATTAGGAAACTAGATATGCTTGGCAATGCGTGTTGTGAGTTTCATGTCTATTTATTTCACAACTTTTTGTAAGAAGACTAGACTAAAGATACTTTCGTAAATGTACTTGTCTCCAATTTTTGTACACCATTTTTGGTGTTTTTGGGGGTAACAAAATTACCAGACGCTGTACGTGTTAGAAAATGTTTAAAATTTTCCACGAAAAGGAATATCATTGAACTTCCTATACTTTTTACATGTATGGGAATTCTTAAACATTTTTACGAACGGTATTTTTTTTAAATTCCCATATATGCTTGGGTATGGCAATTATTTTTTTTCAAGAATTTCCATACGTTTAGAAAGTATGGAAATTTAGAGTCAATTGATGTCGACGTTTTCACCGTTGAAAATTTCTGTTATTATAATTACCAGATACTGTACATGTATGGGAATTCTGAAACCTTTCCACGTAAGAGAATATTATCAAAATTGCCATACTTTCTGAACGTACACTGAAAGAAATGTTATTGCACTATTTGGTTTTTCGTGTAACGGAAAGTACAATAAAATATACTAATTTAGGGACAATCGAGGTAGAATCGTAAACATTTCTACAGTAATAGGACATTGGGCTATCTCTATAGATATTCATATTATCTTGAAAAGCAAGAATTACTATATGACTTTCGGAAACATTGCTATTCTACACTTGGAGAATTGAAATTGTAAATAATGATGGTGACTCTTTGGAAATTTTGCTAGTATAATTTCAAAACTCGTTATTTAAAATAATGTAAGCTGCAATGAATATATCAAAATTTACTATTCTCAATAAGAACGCACTTTCAAATGAGAAGCACTTGTACCTTTTGTAACGCGGACTTGAGGAAAATCGTGAAACACTATTGCAAAAGTTGCCGAATGTTCTCGAGCTGACCCGAGTTCGGCCGAGGGAAAATTCACATATATATATATATTGTAATGGGACGACCTCGGGCCTGCTACGGCCTCATCACTTCACCCGAGATCCGTTAGGTGACGACGGTCGGTGCGCGCTCTCGCTCCAGCGAGACAATCATCGAGCACCGACAAAGTCCTGTGTACGAGGTCCTCAATTAACATTAAATTGAACATTACCCGCGAACTGCAATAAACCTCAATTAACATTAAATTGAAAATTACCCGCGAACTGTAGTCGCGTAGCTCTAGGAACCAGAGACTACTTATTTAAATCAAATCACCATTGCACTTCGGTGGTGCTCGTGCTCTTTATGGGAGCGAAGATAAATAACTTAAGCTTTCGCTCAAACGATTAATTTCATGATTAATTAGTTAAGTAAAAGTCGGGAGGTTCATAGCCGTAGCTATGAGCCTCCCGGCATGGATGTGATCTTAAGAATAGTGGTTTAGAGAGATCGCAATGCCCTGATTCCAAATCCTGCAAGATCTTATTTGACTTATTGCAAAGTACTATTGTAATTTTTGCAATTCGAGCTCAGAACGATTGCTATAAGTTTACCAAAAAGTGAAATATTTTATTTCGCTATTTGTAAAGCACCATTGTAATTTTTGCTATTTGAGCTCAGAACGATTGCTACAAGTTTACCAAAACGTGAAATATTTTATTTCGCTATTTGTAAAGCACTATTGTAATTTTTGGTATCCGAGACTATAGGAAATTATGATATACAGACTTAGAAATACTGTTATTATTTTAGGGAAAACTCTTAACATTCTTATGAGTTATTGCAACAGAAGATATCAAACTCTGTATTTCGTTACTCATCATTGTACTTTTTACAACTGTACCTCGATTGTCCCTAAATTGCTATATTTTATTGTACTTTTCGTTACACGAATAACCAAATAGTGCAATAAAATTTCTTTCAGTGTATGGGAATTCCTAAACAATTGTACGTAGGGTAATTCGTTTGAATTCCAATACTTTCTCAAGTATGGCGATATTTTTTTGGTAGGAATTTCTATACACGTAGAAAGTATGGGAATTTCGAGTCGATTGAAGTTGACTTTCTCACGGTCGATAGTTTCTTCAAAAAAATTACCAGACGCTGTACGTATAAAAAAATGTTTAAAATTTTCCACGAAAGGGAATATAATTGAAACTCCCATATTTTTGACGTGTATGGGAATTCTTAAACATTTTTACGAACGGTAATTTGTTTAAATTCCCATACATGCTGGGGTATGGTAATTATTTTTTATAGGAATTCCCATACGTGTATAAAGTATGGAAATTTGGAGTCAATTGAAGTCAACGTTCTCACCGTTGAAAGTTTATGTTATTACATTTACCAGATGCTGTACATGTATGGGAATTTCGTAACTTCTCCACGTAGGCGGATGTTATTAATATTTCCATACACTCTGAGCGTATGGGAATTCCTAAACAATTGAACGTACGGTAGATCGTTCAAATTCCCATACATTCTCAAGTATGGCATCTCAAGTCGCTTGAAGTCGACTTTCTCACGGTTGAAAATTCTCTCTAAAAAAATTACCAGACGGTGTACGTATTAAAAAATGGTCAAAATTTTGCACGAAAGGGAACATCATTAAAACTCCCATACCTTTCACATGTATGGGAATTCTTAAACATTTTTACGAATGGTAATTTTTTTAAATTTCCATACATTCTCAAGTATGGCAATGATATGTTAGTAGGAATTCCCATACGTGTACAAAGTATGGGAATGCGAAGTCGATAGAAGTCGACTTTCCCACGGTTGAAAATTTCCTTTAAAAAAAATACCGGACGCTGTACGTATAAGAAACTTTCCAAAATTTTCCACGGAAGCAAAGATCATTAAAATTCTCATACTTTTTACACTTATTGGAATTCTTAAACATTTCTACGAACGGTTATTTTTTTAAATGCCCATACATATTCGAGTATGGCAATTATTTTTTAAATGCCCATACATGTTCGAGGATGGCAATTATTTTTTATAAGTATTCCCATACATGTAGAAAGTATGGGAATTCGGAGTCGATTTAAGTGAATATTCTGATAGAAATAAATTTCTGTTAAGAAAATTACCATGTGCTGCACATGTATGGGAATTTTTCAAATTTACTACGGAAGGGAATGTTAGTGCAATTTCCATATTTTCTCAAGTATGACATTTTTTTTCTTTTTAACGGATTCTTTGTTCTTATCAAAAGAATAGGCATTTGATTTTAATTTATTTTAATAACGTGCTGCATGCATTGCACATGAAACCTACTAAAAAAAAAAAACGATATCGTAAACGCCCATCCATCCGAATGTAGCAATCGAGAGTGGCATTTTTTAAATCATTTCTCGTGTCATATTTGACAAGCATTAAAAAACGGAAAAAATGTTTGCTCTGGTTTTGTCGTTTTGTGGGTTTCGGTTGTACCGCGAACTTGTAGCATTGTCAGAGTGTCGTCGATTCGCAGAGATGCACGTTGGCGCCCATCCGCGAAGTGGGGGCACAGGTTTTATCGAGTGGAAATAATTACGTCAAGTCGTAAGTATACTACACGTTGCATCACATCCAATGTTTCAATCCTCGTTGCAGCTTCATTGAATAATCTTTGCAGCCTAAAAACATTTTTTCAACATATAAATAAAATTCAATTATAAATCATAAAAGTATTCAAAAATTTGTTCGTTCTATGGATGCAAGTATATCATTCAATGTATTTCACTTTGTCGCTAAAACTGTTCGGTATATATTTGAGGAATTCTTGGTCAAATCAACAGGTCATCGACCAGACCCCGTCACATTCTGATCATGTTACAGTTGCGGTGTTATTTTTGGGCTAAATTCGGGCTTTAAATATTGAAATACTTTTCCTTCATTTCTATGGGTTGCGTGACTTAAAATTTCATAAATTATAGGTGAAAAATGAAGAGGGACATTTTATAAATTCAGTGACTTTTTTGTACAAATTTACATTCGCGGAGGAAGTTTCTCCATGACAGTTCACAATTAGAATTCAAACAGATACATTTCTATTTTATTATTGATATAGTTATTTTCCTTTTAAGAAATGCAGTTTTCCTATGAAAAATTCTATTTTACCCCGGGTTGAAGGCAGGACAATAATTTCCTTTCCAATGACAGGTTTT
This sequence comes from Alloplasta piceator, assembly GCA_946863875.1. Lineage (NCBI taxonomy): Eukaryota > Metazoa > Arthropoda > Insecta > Hymenoptera > Ichneumonidae > Alloplasta > Alloplasta piceator. The sequence continues at coordinate 40,205,360 of OX333072.1, read as the reverse complement.
TTGCATTGTTTAACTCTAAAACCAAGAGGGTAATACAAATTTTCGTAGGTTAACATAAATCTTTTTCACTGCAAGAAACCATTAGTAAGAAGTCATTGCAAAAACTCTATCAATAAAATATTGATTTGAAAATATAGAAAACAATACTGGATGTCTCTTTCCATTCTTCAAGTATAATGGAAATATTTTTTTATCCTTCAATTCTGTATAAATATCACATTAAGTTTAAATTTTTCCTCTTTTTGTAAAATCTTTATTTTATAATATTCGAGTTGGCATTATCAACAAAATATAAAGAAATCAACAGTAAAAAAAAGTTGTAGGTTTTATTTCGGCACTACGACAACCGTTATTCATCGAAATCCAACGGGGCCAGGCCGATTACGAGGGGATTTGACTAAGAAGGCCTGATTATATTGTGAATTATTTCGAGTGCTGCTACTTTTGATTTCGCATTGGTTAATACCAATTCGGAGACTGTATCGGCTTATCACATCAATGGATTGAAAGCGCATTTCTTCATACTGACAATGAGGAACACGATGAACGCGAAATCCCCCTGGTTCTTACAGATGATAGGGTGCTAGCCGCGGACCTTCATAAAAATGATCCCGGATTATGTAGCGTTCCGGATCCCGTTGCCGATTGTGATCAGCCATCTGCATATAAAACATCTAATCATATCAAACATAAATTCCAGTCAAATTAGTAAACAAGGCATTCCACGGTATTTCGATCAAAATCTTAGCTTGATGATTTCGATTTTCCTCTTAATTTTTTATATAAATAAGGACATTGAAAGAAAATTTCCCAATTTTTTTCAGAATTTTTCGGTCACGCGTTTTTTGGCTTTATGATTATTTTTTTTTAAACGGGACAACTTTGTAAAATCTGAAAAAATTCAAAAAATCTAATAAAATATAACAAAATTTTTGGGCTTTGTTCCATAATGGAGATTTCAATACTCTATGAGTCAAATAAAAAAAAATAAAAAAAAAAAATTTGGCTCATAGAGTATTGAAATCCTCATTTTAGAACAAAGCCCAAAAATGTTGGCTCATAGAGTATTGAATTTTTCATTTTAGAACAAAGCCCAAAAATTTTGTTATATTTTATTAGATTATTCTGAATTTTGTCATATTTTACAAAGAGGTACCTTAAAAAAAAAAATCCAAAGAACGCGTGACCAAAAAATTTTGAAATAATTTGAAAAAATATATTTCATTGTATCTTTTAATATAAAAAATTTAGAGAAAAATTGAAATCATGAAGGCAAGATTTTGATCGGAATGTCGTGGAATGACACGCCAAAATCTTGTCTTGATGATTTTGATTTTTCTCTTAATTTTTTATATGAAAGAACTTATTAAACAAAAATTCTCAAATTTTTTCAGCATTTTTTTGTCACACGTTCTTTGGATTTTTTTAAATATTTTTTTAAAGGGACCATTTTGTAAAATCTGAAAAAATTCAGAATAATCTAACAAAATATAACAAAATTTTTAGGCTTTGTTCCAAAATGGAGATTTTAATACTCTATTAGTACATTTTTTTTCTTTCAATTTTTTGAATTTTACTCATAGAGTATTAAAATCTCCATTTTTTAATGAAGCCCAAAAATTTGTTATATTTTATTAGATTTTTCTGTTTTGTAATGTTCAGCAATGTTCTGTAAAAAAACTAAAAGGAGTATGATGCAAAAACGTGCAAAAATCTATTGTCGGACTTGAATAAACTGCCAAAAATTGAGAAATGATTACAATCAAATTAACAAAGCAAGTTTTTAAAGCTTAAAAAATCGGTTATCGACGAATTTACGAAGAAAATTATTATTATTAAATGCATGAAAGATCTTACCAATTCGTCACCGATCATGCCAGCCCAAACGTTGAGTGAAAATCTTTCTTGGTGTAATTAAATTAAATTGAATTAAAATGCTCGGAGTAATGGATAATTGAATTAAATTTGGCACATGATCAACATTTTTTTTGTCCAGAGGTTCAGAGCATGTGTTTTCGATCGGATATTCCCCGGGAAATACGAATACGCGTGATTTCTTCACGTATTATGCTCAAAAATACAAAAAACGATTTTTCGGAGGATTAAAACTATACAAAATTGAAAAAAGTCTCTTTTTTTCGTTGCAGGCATAGTCCGACTTACATTTTGGCGATATATTTAATACATGCCGTTTTATTTTGCTCTGTGCGAACACTCATTTCCTTAGTCCATATATGCCTTCAAATGCGTAGAAACAGTGTTTTCGCCGATTTCTTGAGAGAATTTAATTTTTTTTATTGCATATTCGTGATCAGTGGTTGATTTCCCATCGACATATCTCTTGAGATGTTGATAAAAACTAATGTAACAAAAAATCATGATTTCTTGACCCGCATGAGGACTAAAAAAATGTCACATCACAGTTTTTACTCAGTATTTTGGTGACGTACCTCACTAAATTACACTCTTAATTACTCATTACTTACAGTATTTGTAATTAAAAGACTTCAAGAATTTTAGATAAATTTGATTTAATTAAAATGCTTAATTAAAATGCTAAATGCTAATTTAGTAATGAGTAATTAAATTAAATTCAATTGAAATGCTCAAAGTAATCGGAAATTAAATTAAATTAAATTGAAATGCTCAAAATAATGGATAATTAAATGAAAGTTAATTAAAATGCTTGAAGTAATGTGTAATTAAATACAATTTATTTATCCATTTTTTCGAGCATTTGCAATTTTGTATTGAATAATTACAAATTAGCCCATATCTGTGCCAAGCTTTGTCCCCGGCGCAATACCAATTCAAGGATTGTGTGAGTACCTTTTGCTATACTCGCGATCATTGATAATTTATTGGTCATGTTTATTGGCAAGATTTATTGTCCATCATTGATTTTTTTCAACAGAACAAGGGATTGTATTTGATAGTAAAAAATCAATCGAAATTTGGTTGTGGTCGGAATTATTCTTCAATAATTGGTTTCCGCATAGCCCCTTAAGAATTCCAAAAATAAATGTGCCAAAATGATAGTCATGAACAATCTTGCAAAATGAAAAAACCACGCTCTAACAAAGTCAGTAATTCAATAAACACAGTAGTTATCAGATTTTAAAAAATTCTTTCTTGCGTAACCCCTTAAGAAATGCAAAAATGATTGTGCAAAAATCATAGTCATCAGAAGTAATATAAAATAAAAAAGTCACACTTCAGCAAAGTTAATACTTCCACAATCGTGACAGTTATTGATTTTTCGAAATTTCTTTCCAGCATAACCCCGTAATAACGGACAGAATGGAGGCCCAAAAATTAAAAATATCAAGAATACTGTAAAATAAACAATCCACGCTTTAACGATACTAGTAATCTGATAAACATAGTAGCTATTGATTTTTTAAAATTTCTTTCCTGCATAACCCCGTAAGAATTGCAAAAATAAATGTGCAAAAATATTGGTAATTAAGAATCTCGCAAAATGAAAATAGTCACGCTTTAATAAAGTTAGTGTGCTTTAATAAAGTTAGTATTTTAATAAACGCGTTAGCTATTGATTTTTGAAAATTTCTTTCCCGCATAACCCCTTAAAACTTTCTAAAATAAATGCGAAAGTATAATGGTAATCAAGGATAGTGTAAATGAAAAAAATTCAGGCTTTGAGAAAGTCAGTAATTCAATAAACACAGTAGCTATCGATTTTTTGAAAATTCTTTGCTGCAAACCCCTTAAGAATTGCAAAAATGGATGTGCAAAAATAATAGTCATCAAGAATACTGTAAATGAATGAAAGAAGCTCTTTAACAAAGTCAATAATTCGATAAAGGAGGTAGCTATCGATTTTTTGAAATTTTATTCCTGCATAACCCCTTAAGAATTGCAACAATAAATGTGCAAAAATGATGGACATCAAAAATACTGTAAAATAACAAAAGTCACGTACTAATAGAGTCGATAATTCAATAAACACGGTAGCTATCGGATTTTTAAAATTTCTTTCCTGCATAACCTCTTAAGAAATGCAAGAATTGATGTGCAAAAATGATAGTCATCAGAAATACTGTAAAATAAAAAAATTCATGCTTCAACAAAGTTAGTAATTCAACAAACGCGTTAGCTATTGATTTTTTAATATTTTTGTCCTGTATAACCTCTCAAGAAAGGCAAGAAAGAATATGCAAAAATAATGGTCTCAAAAATACTGTAAAATAAACGAAGTCACGCTTTAACAAGTTAGTGATTCGATAAATACATCGGTTATTGAATTTTGTAAATGTTTTTCCTACATAGCCCCTTGAGAATAGTAAAAATGGATGTGCAAAGACATCGGTCATCAGAAATACTGTAAAATAAGAAAGTCACACGTTAGCGAAGTCAGTACTTCGATGAGAGCGACGGTTATTGAATTTTAAAAGTTTCTCTTCAGCATAACCCCTTAAGAATTCCAAAAATAAAAGTGTCAAAATGATCGTCATGAGAAATCTTGCAAAATAAAAAAAAACCACGCTCTAACAAAGTCAGTAATTCAATAAACACGGTAGTTGTCGGATTTTCAAAAATTGTTTCCTGCATAACCCCTTAAGAATTGCAAAAATAAATATGCAACAATGATGTAAAATAAAAAAGTCAAGCTTCAGCAAAGTCAATACTTAGACAATCGCGACAGTTATCGATTATTCAAGATTTTTTTTCAGCATAACTTCTTAATAACTGCAAGAATAAAAGCCCAATAATAATAATTATTAAAAATACTGTAGATTAAAAAAATCCACGCTCTAACGAAGCGAGTAATCGAATAAACATAATAGCTATTGATTTTTTTAAATTTCTTTCCTGCATAACCGCTTAAGAATTGCAAAACCGAATGTGCAAAAATCATTGTCATCAAGAATACTGTAAAATAAAAAGTCACGCTTCGACAAAGTCAGTAGTTCGATGATGTTACGTCAAAAATCGGAGTTTTAGGAACTATTAATTGACCTTTGACAATGGATGTGCTGATTATGATGACAACGCGCTAGTCAGAAAAAGAAACTTAATCTTTACTACTCCTGGCTGTCAATCTCAAAACACATCTGCCTTATTTTAAAGTCTAACCTTGCGGAATATTGCTCGTATTTAAACGCGATCGGAGCTATTTTATAAGGAGGGACAGTCTATACGGGAAAGGGGTTTAAATTTGAAATTAGGAAATGGATTTCACGTGAATTTAATTCGGTTAAAAATTATTTATCGCGAACACTTTAACACTTCGAATTAACACTGTCAAGAAAAATTGAAAGAGGGTAAAAGGCGGGGCCACAAGAAATTAAAATTCTTACCTTGACTGATGTAATTCAGGAAACTGGAATCAGCGTAATTCGGATGGTTGGAGCTGTGATGTTGTAGTTCAGGAACTCGAAGAGGGAACAAATAAATGTTCGAAACGCGTCGCTCGAGGTTCAAAATTTATTGATAATTCGGAAAAATCAAATTAATATAGTGACTACCAACTCGTAGTTCACTAATTTACAAATATCGAAAAATAATATTAATTCGTAAAACTTATATTCGAATTAAACAAATATATTTTCCGTTAATTCGAAAATTCAGAAATCCAATTTATGAAAAAAATGAGCCTTTGATTCAAGAAATTACAAAAATATGGAAAAATTCGATTTTCCAGAGCCAAAAACTGTCAATGGAATATTCAAACACCACTCGAAATCAGCTCGGGAAAAACCAGAGACTGTTTGTCGAAGTCGGTGTAAGAAAGAAAATACTTGAGTCCGGAATAATATTCTAAGTCTTTCTTATCGCCGTCTCAGAATATTCTAAGACCCAGGTCGAAAGAGAGAATGAAGAAATATTACAAATCTAAACTCTTGAGACTGAAATACTATTCTATGTCCTTCTTATCGCCGTCTCAGAATACTCCAAGACCCAGGTCGAAAGAAAGAACAAGGAAAATATTACAAGTCCAAACTCTGAGAAAATTTACAAGTTCGAATAAAATTTCAACTACGAAGGAGTTCCGATTTTTCAAAGTCTGAGACTGTCACAAGAAGTGTTCAAACACCACTCGAAATCAGCTCGGGAAAAACCAGAGACTAATTGTCGAAGTCGGAGTAAGAAAAATGTCTCAAGACTGGAATAATATTCTCAGTCCTTCTTATCGCCGTCTCAGAATATTCTAAGACCCAGGTCGAAAGAAGAAACAAAGAAATATTATAAGTCCCAACTCGGAGAAAATTCGGTGGAACGTCGCGGTGTCGTAGCTTCGTCGTGGATCGTTGAAAATTCCGGAAAAAATGACTGTTGAGGAGTGAATTTTGGGGGTTTTTATACCCGAAAATAAACGAAAATCGTGGTCGAAAGAAAGGGAGTAGGACCTGTGATTGGTCCACGACGCATTAAAAGTGTACCCCCTTTTCCTACTTTTTTGAAATTAGTATGCAGGAAGGATATCCTCGGACTGTCTTCCGAGGGCTCTTTAAGATCTAGAAGAGACTTTCGAACTGTCAACATTTCGATATATGACCTTTTTCTCTCCGATTTTCGTTTATTTTCTTACATTATCCATTTTATAATAAATTTTATAATTTTATAATTTTATAATAAATAAAATAACCTAACATACTAACAAATTATAATATTTACGAATAAACGTACTTTAAATAAATAATGGTTTATGATTATATTGGACCTTTCATAAGTTTTTCCCTTTCCGTTTCGACGGTTTTTTAAAATTGTTTATTAATGTCGTAATTCGTGGTTATAATTCGGGAAAATAAATAAGAATAACGGAGTATGTTAAATGCGTTTGCTCAAATAGAGTAATGTTAAAAATTAAAACTTTGCATTACGCCTTTTCCAAATATAAAACTCATTGTTAAGAAGAATAGTGAATAATCATTCTCATAATTTTATGATTTGCATTATGCAACTCCTAATTGTATTTTTATCAATTTAATTCTGTGTCCATTTGCTTAATGAGGTTATATGAATATACTCTCTGATTTATAAACTAAATAAGTTCAGATTTGTTCAATTGTCTCGCTAACTAATATTGTTTCTAAACCTGTGTAGTTATTTAATAATTGTTGTTAAAAAAATGAAATAAAATGTTTTGAGTAGGAATTACTCATATGCCATTGGGCATCGAGTTGACCCTTGCAATAGCATCGACGCATCTCTCTCTCTCTCTCTCTCTCTCTCTCTCTCTCTCTCTTTCTCTTATTCTTCTTGGCATTTCATTTGGCAGTCCGGCCGAGACTATGGCATAGGGAGTATCCTGCCAAGTGTCATTATGTTTTGACAGAGGTTGACAGAGGTGTCAATAGATAACGCGTTATCTATTGATTTTTTCAAAATTCTTTCTCGCATAAACCCTCAAGAATTGCAAAAATAAATGTGACATAATAATGGTTATGAAGAATACTGAAATCGAAAAAATTCAAGCATTAACAAAGTCAGTCATTCGATAAACACGGTAGCTATCGATTTTTTAAGATTCCCTTCCTGCATGACCCCTTCAGGATTGCAAAACAATTGTCATCAAAAATACTGTAAAATAAAAAAGTCACGCTTTAACAAAGTCAGCAATTCGAAGAACACGGTGGTTATTGAATTTTGTAAATGTATTCCCCGCATAACCTCTTAAGAACAGTAAAAATGTATGTGCAAAAACAATGGTCGTCAGAAATACTGTAAAATAAGAAAGTCACACTTGAGCGAAGTCAATACTTCGATAATCGCGTTAGTTATTAAAAAATGATATTAAAAAATATCAATGCTATAACAATGTTAGTAATTCAATAAACACGTGAGCTATTGATTTTTTTAAATTTCTTTCTTGCTTAACCCTTTGAGAATTTCAAAAATGGATGTGAAAAAATAATGATCATCAAGAATACCGTAAATGAATAAAATGCGCGCTTTAACAAGGTCAGTAATTCAATAAAGACGGTAGCTATCGAGTTTTTGAAATTTCATTCCTGCATCACCATTTGAGAATTGCAAAAATTAATGTGCAAAAATAATGGTCATCAGAAATACTGTAAAATAAAAAAAGTCACGCTCCAACAAAGTCGGTAATTCGATGAACACGATGGTTATTAAATTTTGTAAATGTATTTCCCGGATTACCCTTTAAGAATAGTGAAAATGGATGTGCAAAAACAATGGTCATCAGAAATACTGTAAAAGAAGAAAGTCACACTTTAGCGAAGTCAATACTTCTATAAGAGCGACAGTTATTGAATTTTCAAAATTTCTTTTCAGCATAACCCCTTAAGAATTCCAAAAAGAATGTGCAAAAATCATAGTCATAAAAAATCTTGCAAAATAAAAAAAGCCACGCTCTAACAAAGTCAGTAATTCGATAAACACGGTAGTTATCGGGTTTTTAAAAGTTCTCTCGTGTATTACCCCTTAAGAATTAAAAAAATGGATGTGCAAAAATAATGGTCATCAGGAATACTGTAAAATAAAGAAATTCATGCATTAACAAAAATAGTAATTCAATAACCGCGTTAGCTATTGATTTTTTATAATTTCTGTCCTGCATAACCGCTTAAGAATGGGAAAAAGAGATGTGCAAAAATAATGGTCATTAAAAATACTGAAAATGAAAAAAGTAAAGCTTTAAGATAGTCAGAAATTCTATAAACACGGTAGCTATATCGATTTTTAAAATCTCCTTTCCTGCATAACCCCTTGAGGCTATGTGACGAGTTTGTTACATCTATGAGCTGAATATGTTACATCTTGGGTATGAGTATATTTCATTATTATTCCCCGTAGATGTTTCGTATCTGTGACTTGTTTATAGAATGACATATTTGAAAACAAACTCTGCTTCATTCACGGAGCTTGTGACATAAATGTTATGTCACGTAACTTACGTAACTTACGTAACACGTTACGTAACTTTTTCGTAACTATTTCGGAACTGTGTTTGCTGGACGTGTACAGTATTTGGTAATCATTATAACATACATTTTTAACGGTAAGAACGTATACTTAATTTAAGTCTAAATTTCCATACTGTCTACATGTATAGGAATTCTTATAGAAAATAATTGCCATACTTGAGCATGTATGGGAATTTAAAAAAACTACCGTCCGCAAAAATGTTTAAGCATTTCCATACCTGTAAAAAGTATGGGAATTTCAATGATATTCTCTTCCGTGGAAAATTTTAAACATTTTTTTATACGTACAGCGTCTGGTAATTTTTTTAAAGGAAATCTTAAACCGTGAGAAAGTTGACTTAAATCGACTTCAAATTCCCATACTTTCTACACGTATGGGAATTCCTACCGAACAAATTTTCCCATACTTGAGAATGTATGGGAATTTGAACGAATTACCATGCGTACAATTGTTTAGGAATTCCCATACGTTTGAAAAGTATGAAAATGTTGATAACACTCCATTACCCGGGGAAGTTTTGGAATTCCCATACATGTACAGCACCTGATAATTATTATAACATAAATTTTTGACGGTGAGAACGTCTACTTCAATTGACTCGAAATTTCCGTCCCTTATACACGTATGGGAATTCGTATAAAAAATAATTACCATACCCGTGCATGTATGGGAATTTAAACAAATTACCGTCCGTAAAAATGTTTAAGAATTCCCATACACATCAAAAGTATGGGAGTTTCAATTATATTCCGTTTCGTTGAAAATTTGAAACATTTTTTTATACGTACAGCGTTCGGTAATTTTTTTAAAGAGAGTTTTTAACCGTGTAACGTCCTGGGTCGAAATTGGGTACAAAATGTGCGGGTCACAAAATTTTCCAAGAAAAATCGCGAAAAATCAAAATTTCAGAAAAACGTGAGGTTTCTTCAAAACCTCACGAAAAACTGAAAAGTAACCAATCCAAATCAATTAAAAAAAAAACTGGACAAGTGCGAGTCTGACTCGCCCACCGAGGGTTCCGTACAAATGATTGATTACGTACTTTAAATACAGACTATATTTTTTATGATTTAATTAGAAATTTATAGTTTTCAGATTTTTCCCTATACTTGTAGTATAAGACAGTATAACTTGCCAAATTTCACAGCTCTAGGTCAACGGAAAGTACCCTATAAATTTTGATCCCCTTGAGAGTGTCGAAATATACGTTTTTTGCAGAATAAACGGTCGTATTTTTTTTTTACGTTAACTTAGAAATTTGATTTTTTCACAGCTTCAAGGGACTGTAGACCTGAGTATATGGTTTTAATTCGAACTCGATACCTCCACGCGTTCCCAAGATAAAGGGCTGTGACAGACAGACGGACGGACGGACGGACGGACGGACGGACAACAAAGTGATCCAATAAGGGTTCCGTTTGTTTCTTTGGAGGTATGGAACCCTAAAAAGAAGAAATTTGCGAAAATTAAAAAACTTAATTTGAGGAAAAGATAGCAAATAAAAAATAAGAGTGACCCGCATTGGCAAAATCCGCTTTAGCACGGATTTAAATGGCCAGAAATCGCCTAAGACCCGTGATATCCCGAGCTCGAGGCGAGTTGCGCCGAAAGGCAGGCAACCCGCCAAACATCGAGCTCTGCACGGAAGCCCCGAGAGACAGGCAACCCGCCATACACAGGGCTCTGCGTGGGTGGGCCCCCAGCCACAGGCTACCCGTCAAACACGACTCACAGATTCCCGAAGCATTGTAACACATGTATGACGGTTCACCAGCATGAGGGGTGGCCATCAACGCCTACTATGCAGAAGATACGACCTTCTCGCTGGGAGATCCGTCGGCACAGCTTAGAATATTTATATATTAGAAGTAAGGCATCGATGACTAGGCATTGGAGGGCCCTATACTTGATTATTAACCAGGGATTGCGAGCGAATCGCAAGCAAGCCGAAGAATAGATAAAATCTCCGATCCTTGCGAGTTTAACTCGTTCAGTGAGCATGCTCGTACCGAGCAGGTAGCTATATAACTCGTTGGCGAGTTAATACCGCCGCAATATAACTCTTCAAAAGAACGGCAAATAAAACTCGGGAGACGATCGCCTCCTCGAACGAGCACCGAGTCGGAAGGATCGGCCAGTTTGAATCCTTCAACGATTAAATCCCGGCGCTCTCGAACAGGTGAAAACTCTTTAAGGATCGGATCCCCACGATCTCGACGGAGTATAACTTAAACTCTCCGAGAAGCAAAACCGCTCGCCAAGCGAAAGGGTTTCGATCTTTACCTGAGTTTGGCCCTCCGCACGGTCATTGCAACTATGCACATACCTATATAGATGAAAACGGAGCGCACATGAATAAACGAGCGTACATATATATAAAATCCCAAAAATTCGAATTCAAAAAATCTCAAAAATTCAAAAAAAATCCTAACAATAAAAAATCTGAAATTAACAAAAAAAAACAAAAAAAAACCAATCACAGAAGCCAAGTCAAAAACTTGGCGTGCGTAAATTATTAAAGACCAAGCCAAACTAAAAAATTTGGCGTGCAGGGTTAAGAAAAATAAGCCCGGAAGGTGCTGTAGGATTTCCACGAGATCAGATAGAAAATTATTATACCTACTCATATAGTGATAACACAGATTATTATCACTTGTATTTTTTACTGTCAAGTACAGTAGACAATCGGATAACTTGACTGCTCGCGAATCTTGACACTCCCTATAACCGTTTCTCACCGCTTCAAACCTTTGAACGACCGCGAATCATCTATGAGCATGCGTATTGCCAACATGCGTAGTGCGCATGCGCTTAGACACGTGAGTAGGAGAATGAGGGGAAAGTTAAGTTATGTGAATGTTTCCGGCCCCGTCGAGTTAAGTTATCTGATCGCCTACTGTAGTTTGCTGACGATTACTGACCGAGAATATTTATGACAAGGAAGTAGCTATTGTGATTTATCAAATTCGGACACAACCAACCCAGATAGACAGCCATGATTATCACGCCATGCATACATTCGATGAATTAGTTGATTTAGTATGATGAATTTACAAAACATTTCGATCTCATCATGTCGTTTACAAATGCATCATCCGTTGACTACAAGATGAACTCATAAGCCGGCAAATTTACATTCTGCAAAGAATATTTGCAGATGGATATCATATGAAAGCCATTCAATGATTTCTTTAGTGTATTCACTAGGTTAGCATTGAAAGTATACATGCCATGCATGCAATATGATGGCGTTATGCGTGTTTCTCAGTTATACATTCGATGAGCGGAATATGACGGCGACATGCATGTTTCTTAGTGATACATTCGATGAGCGCAATATGACGGCTGCAAAATCACTGCAAAATGACAGCATGTTGTGACAAGCCTCGCATCTTTTGCAAGTCCAAAAAATTAATTATAAAGTTATTAATAATGTTCACCAATATCTGAGAATTTTTGCAAATCACGGCCGCCATATTGAATTTTTGAAAATTGTTTTCATTTACTTAGAAAAAAAATTATTTCAACTAATTTTCTTTGAATGTTTTAATTTTTTTGTTTTATATTTCAGTTTCATATAAGCAAACAAACTTTTAAATAAGTTGAACTATTTTTCATAATTTTTTTTATCAAATAGAACCCCCATTTTGAATTCTACAAATTTCCCTATAGATTCGATTGAGATATTCGAATTCGCGAAACTGTAAAAAAAACTAAGGAATTGACTTTCACGAATATCTCATTTTTTTGAATTTTCGGATGCTATATTGAATCGTCTATTTTTTTAATTCTTAATTTATTAATTACTTTCATTTTTAACTGTGTATATATAATATTCAAATGTGATTCGTTTTCCCTGGCATGTCACCACTGATATATCATATAAGTGAAGAAAATTCATAAGTACTCGGTAGCGTAATAGGTAGCGTGCTAGGTTGTTAGGTAGGATAGTAGGCAGGTCGCAGGTTCGAATCCCACTGGAGACAGAAGAAATTGAAATATAATGAAATTGGGTGTTTTTTTAATTTTTTTAAAATGTAATCGGTTCAGAAGCTATGTAAATGAAAAAATATACATAATAAATTTTTTTTCAAGCAATAGAAATTTTAAAAAAAAATCGTATGAAAATTACAATAATACCTCACATCCCGACGGTCATATGAGCTTCATATGAGCGCAAGCAATTTCACCAGGGTATGACGACAATATGATCTTCGTATGAGCACCACAATTTCGTCACGCCGTGACTGCCATATGAGCCCCGTATGATGTGTTATTGTCAATCATCGTATGATGCAAATGTGACTTCCAGATGAGCACTCATAAGCGACACACAGCTGTGAGTGTTCCTTTGCGTCATAGATGTATGCAATATGATGCCAATATGAGCTACATTTTTCTATCTGGGCAAAGGTCAATAAGATTCTCAACTATTCCAGAAATAATGATAATATCATTGTTCGTTCATTTAAATATAAACCTTGGACAAGATTTTTCTCAGTGAACTTTTCTCATAGTTACTCACTAGTTTACCCTTACCTCTTGTGTATATTCTCATGGTTGCTTACTAGGGCACTTGATCAATTGTTTTCTTTTTCATTTTCTCATTCAATCAACTCCTTCGTTAAACGATAAGGGTGGATGGTCTCGGTTTTTCCTCGCCGAGCGTATTGGTTCTCAACCCTGCACGCCAAATTTTAGTTTGGCTTGGTCTTTAATAATTTACGCACGCTAAGTTTTTGACTTGGCTTCTGTGATTGGTTTTTTTTTGTTTTTTTGTTGTTAATTTCAGATTTTTTATTGTTAGGATTTTTTTTGAATTTTTGAGATTTTTTGAATTCGAATTTTTGGGATTTAATACTTGGCGTCCTTTTTTTTACTTCTGAGAAGTATTTTGTAATTGATTTCACTTCTTTTTGAAAGTTGTTTCGAAGTATCTTTACTGATTTAATTTATTAACATGAATTTTATATAAATTGTTGTTGAAATCGTCGAAAATGAAGAAGAACAAAAAATGAAAGTGTATGGCTTGTTGTGTATACGCAGTTGGAAATACAGTACAGTTATTTCGGTACATTCTTTGTATATCAAAAAAAAATTAATTGTTTCAATTGATTGATATCTCTTGTAATGTAACTATATTTGATAGGAATGCCTAAAATTATACACTGAGAAAAAAATTGTCGAATGAACTATATTTGTAGTCGCATACGCACGAGTAAATATTTATTTGGTATAACTAAATAATTAGTTTCTTGAATAATTCTGCGCTTCAGTTGACGAAAATATGATTCATACAAAAAAAATTGGAGTCGTACAACTAAATATTTAGTCGTGCGTATGCGACTAAAGATTTAGTTCATTCAACCATTTTTTTCTCAGTGTAGTAGCTGCCAGTTATATTAGAGGAAATATTCGCTATAAAGACAGTGTGAAATTTAATTATAATCCAATACGCAGATATTCTCAAACAATGCTTTGTAAAACCTTTCCGTAGATTCGCAATTGTCGACAAAAATAAGCAAGAAAAATTAAATTCCTATAACTATCACAGCCCTATGATCCAAATTGGTGATGGTACAATATACATGGCGTTAAAAAAATTAGGCTCAAAAGTTTTATTAGGTATAAGAAAGGGCGTGTGAAAATATGGGCTCTTAATATTAATGTTAACATCGTACTCATCGCATTTTTCTATTTTCCATAAGAATAACATGGGAAGAATTATTTTTACGTCTTCTGATTTTTATGACTAACAAACAATTCATCATAAGAGAAATCTACAAACAGAATTGGAACTATTAGTTGCATCGACAAAATGTACATAAACTTTCGTGTGAAACATAAATCGAGCTTTCCAGTCATTGCAACCAATAGTTCTTACTATAGGAATAAAAAAAATGGAACGCTTTAAGAAAATTGTGCAGTAGAAGTTTGCTTAAAAATTTCATTTTTCTAGTAAGAAAATGACATTTATTGTAGTGTAACAGAATATTATTATTCGATTTTATTTTTGAATAGAATTTAAAAAAAATGTATAAGCCAAATTCTACCGCACAACTTTCTAAAGACGTTATTTTTTATTATTATTATAGTAAGAACTATTCTTAAGCATTTCTCGAGAGTTTAATTTGTATTTTACATGAAATTTTATTCACATTTTGATGATAAAACTAATCGTTCCCTTATAAAATCGGCCAAATCTTCGAAAAATTGAACTTTGACATTGAATAACTTTTAAACGAGTGGACTTATCAAAATCAACTCGAAACCTTTTTTGTAGAGCGTCCAATTCTGTAAAAAGATATGTCTGTAGATTTCTCTTATGATGAATCGTTTGTGAGTTATTAAAATCAGATGACGTAAGAATAATTTTTCCCATGTTGTTCTTATTCCGAAACGGCTCACGCAAATCTTCATTCAGATTTTTTTTATAGAGCGTTAACAAATATAGCCTTAAATTAAAGTAAGATAGTGGTTTAGCTTAAAGTTTAAGTTAGATTTAGGTTTAGCCTAAAATTTGAGATAAACTTTGGTTTAGCCTAAAATTTGAGTTAAATTATGGTTTAGCCTGAAATTTAAGTTAGATTTTGGTTTAGCCTAAAATTTAAGTTAGATTTTGGTTCAGCCTAAAATTTAAGTTTAATTTTGGTTTAGCCTAAAATTTAAGTTAAATTTTGGTTTAGCCTAAAATTGAAGTTAGATTTTGGTTAAGCCTAAAATTTAAGTTAAATTTTAGTTTAGCCTAAAATTTAAGTTAGATTTTGGCTTAGCCTACAATTTAAGTTAGATTTTGGCTTAGCCTAAAATTTAAGTTAAATTTGGGTTTAGCCTAAAATTCAAGTTAAATTTTGGTTCAGCCTAAAATTTGAGTTTAATTTTGGTTCAGCCTGAAATTTAAGTTTGATTTTGGTTTAGCCTGAAATTTAAGTTAGATTTTTGTTTAGCCTAAAATTTAAGTTAGATTTTGATTTAGCCTAAAATTCAATTTAAATTTAGGTTCAGCCTAAAATTTAAGTCAAATTTTGGTTTAGTCTAAAATTCAAGTTAAATTTTAGTTTAGCCTAAAATTTAAGTTAGATTTTGGTTTAGCCTAAAATTTAAGTTGAATTTTGGTTTAACCTAAAATTTGAGTTAAATTTTGGTTTAGCCTAAAATTTAAGTTTGATTTTAGTTTAGCCTCAAATTGAGGTCAAATTTTGATTTAGCTTTAAATTTAAGTTCGATTTTCATTTAGCCTAAAATACAGGTTGAATTTTGATTCAGCTTCAAATTGAAGTTAGATTTTGACTTATTAGCGCTATATAATGATATATATTCATAGACATGCTTTATAGATAGAAAATGCTATTTAAAGAAATCGAATCTCGAATGACTATTTAAACATAAGTTGAGACCTGAAATAGCGGCCACCCCAATATATATAGTATAAATACATGTATTAATAAAACAACATTTAAATACATAGATATACATAGAAATACATAGTACATAGATATAAATATACCTGAATATTTATATTCAGGTACCTCTATATGCCTTTATATACCAGTATATACATGTATATACCTATATATACTTGTATGTATATACCTATATATACCTGTATATACTTGTACGTAATAAAAACTAAAAACTCATTATTTAGTTTAATTTAAGTATTCAAATCATTATCCTAAGAAATATGATTTAAAAAACTTATTGAAACAAAGAAAAATGTTTCAAAGTATTATCCTAAGAAATATAATTTAAAAAACTTATTGGAACAAAAAAAAATGTTTAAAAGTATTATCCTAAGAAGTATATGATTTGAAAAACTTATTGAAACAAAGAAAAATGAAAATAAATTAAGCATCGTATTATTTCGTTTAACAAAATTCATAGTTTATTGAAAATGATTAAAAAATGTATGACAAATGTATGAGAAGAGTATTATTTTGTTAAGGAACTAAAAAATGATTTGATTATAATTTTGTATTTAAAAAAACATGAAGAATTAGAAAATGTGTTATGTTATGTAAATTAAAAATATACAAAACATATGAAACATATTTTATACTAATTTATTTAAAATTCCTAAAAAACTTTATATTAGTGGGTTCAAAATTATTATTTTAACCCTTAAAGAGCACTATCGCGCGCAGGCGTCGGAGAGTGAGGCGCGAAAGAGCGCCGTGGTTATCTCGCACATACTCATATTTTCCCACTAACACATGCAAGCCCCTCTCTATAAAATCGTATTACACGATGCTCGAGCTGAGGCGAGAGAGAGAGCGCTGCGCACACACTCATATTTTCCCACTAACACATGCAAGCCCCTCCCTGTAAAATCGTATTACACGACGCTCGAGCTGAGGCGAGAGAGAGCGCTGCGCACACACTCATATTTTCCCACTAACACATGCAAGCCTCTCTCTGTAAAACCGTATTACACGACGCTCGAGCTGAGGGGTGAGAGAGAGCGCTGCGCACACACTCATATTTTCTCACTACCACATACAAGCCTCTCTCTATAAAATCGTATTACACCGCTTATACACGGGCTTGTATATCTATAAGCGTGACATGCAAACTTGAAGAATTTTTCTGATGATAAATATTCGAAATAATTCGCCCAATATTATGATATCTCAGCATCGCGTGGGCGGGAAAAAAAATAATGGTATCAATGGAAAGCTAATTTTTTTTTAAGAAAAGTATATTCGTAAATTTTTAAAAAGTTGTCTCGTTTTTTAGTAATATCGAATTGAAGTGTAAAAGGGGCGTGGATTGAGGCATATTCGCGTATATAAGAGTGCGCGGCGTCTCGACTGAGACTCTCAGTTTTTAATACTTGGCGTCGAGACGCTACCGCGTCTCTTGATATGGGGGAAAACGCGTGTCTTTTCCATCACGTGAACCTGACCATTTTTGATTGGGCCGAAACTTCGCTTATTTCATCGTATGATCCAAAAAAATACTCTCAAATTTTATTAGATTTTTTGGAGCCACTATGGCGGAATACAAGACCATCGAATATTGTCGACTTTTGAAAATATTCAATTTTCAATCGACGATATCTTTGTAGCGGTTAATCGTATCGAAAACTACATGGGGAGGTTTTTTTTTCATCTTGAGCCCATCTTTGAATTGAAAAATTGTCCAATTTTTTTAAAACAAATTTAAGCAGTGAAAATCATTTTCAAAAATTAAAATAACGATACCCAACCCCCCCCCCCCTTCGAATTGTAACAAAAATTCTCAAAAATACTAGGATTCATTACCAACATTAAGAAAAAAAATCAGGATGGGATTTCCAGCAGTTAGCGAGATATTGATTTTTTAGTATTTAATTTACTTGTTGTTCGTTAATTTCTGCCTATCTATTAATTAATTTAAGTTTTAAATAGTGTAAAAAAATAGTAGTAATGATGCCCTTGCTGTTTACGAACATTCTAAAGTGATGAACGACTCCGTGAAAAATCTCGTAACAAATATGTCAAAAATCTTATACCGCCATATCGAGATCTCTACGAATGGGAAAAATATACCGTCGATTGAAATTGTTTACCATGAAAAGACTCATTAGAAACAATCGAAGGAATTTTTAATGAATAGACGATCAACCCAATCAATAACAAATACTCAGAAGTATGACTGCATAATTCTGCTTCACAACGGCAAAGTTGTTGCTAAAAGTTGGTCGAATTTCGTCGAAAACAAGATAAATAACATAATTTAAACATTAAATATCCAAAAAAAACGAGAATCAAATACGAGTATAAAAGAACACAAGTAAAATTTGAAAATACGCCTAAAATATTCTACCAAAGCATGTGAACCTATTACTGATTTACATGATTCTTTTTTACTATTTTTTTTAACACTATTTAAAGCTTAAATTAATTAATAGATAGGCGGAAATTAACGAACAACAAGTAAACTAAATACTAAAAAATCAATACCCCGCGAACTGCTGGAAATCCCATCCTGATTTTTTTTCTTAATGTTGGTAATGAATCCTAGTATTTTTTAGAATTTTTGTTTAAAATTCGAAGTATCGTGATTTTAATTTTTTAAAATTATTTTGACTGCTTAAATTTGCTTTAAAAAAATTGGACAATTTTTTAATTCAAAGATGGACTCAAGATGAAAAAAAACCTCCCCATGTAGTTTTCGATACGATTAACCGCTACAAAGATATCGCCGATTGAAAATTAAATATTTTCAAAAGTCGACAATATTCGATGGTCTTGTATTCCGCCATAATGGCTCCGAAAAATCTAATAAAATTTGAGAGTTGTTTTTGGGATCATACGATGAAATAAGCTAAGTTCTGGCCAAATCAAGATAGTCAGGTTCACGTGATGAAAAAAACACGCGTTTCCCCCCATATATATATATATATGTTCATTGATATATACGTTATTGAAAAAATTCAAGAGATCAAAAAATGTTCCATTTTTTTAGTGGCTTGTAACAATGCTGTATCTCAGTGAAAAATTGTCCAATCAAGGTCTCAAAAAAGCGTTCTGAAGCTTCAAGTTTCTAGTTTTGAGATCTTTCAGACAAAAAAATTTCGAAGCTATAGCTTTTACGCAATCCTAAGAAATAGTGAGACGAACCAATCACTTTTTTTGGGTGCAGTTACTTGGAAAAAAAATTTCCAGCTAAACCATGACATGAACCGGATAGCTTGTTTAATTAACTTCAAATTACTTTTTGTTGAGTCCTCGCTTAGACCATTTTTCGCTGAGATATTGGACTTTTAATTAAAAAAAGGTCCTTTTCTGTTTGACCATTGATATCTCAGCAGCCGATGCTCTACAAAAATTGACGATAGTTTAAAAAAAAACATTTTTCCATCTTTGCCATGAATTTGAAAAAACAGGAGAAAAAGAGCTATTCATCGTTTTTTTTTAGAATATCAACGGCAAAATTAAAAATATTGATAAAACGACTAATGTTGAGCGTGACTTTTACAGCTCAATATACCCACAAAGACCCTGTCAAGTTTCAATTCGATCTATCGAATGGTTTTTTTTGTTTCAAGTTTCAAGCAATCCAATTTTTGAAAAAAAATAAAGAATCATGTTTATTGCCCCTAAGCACTTCAGTATCATCATTAAAATTAAAAAAAAAATTTTTAGGTTTTTTCACATTTTTATCGCAAACAACGTTTAAATTTATAAAAGAAAATAAAATTTGAAAAATTTTCGAAAATTGGTTTGAAATTTTTTAGAAATTTTTGAAGAAACAATCCTTCAAAAATTGTTCAAAATTAAAATTACATTTAAAGTAAATTTCCCATTTTTTTTAGTTTTCGGAAAAATGTTAAAGCTTATTACTAAATATCGGAGTCTCGATTGAGCGGCCACAGAGTTCGGACGTGTTTCACTAGCTCTGGCGATTACGCTAAGTTTCGAGAATCCAAATCGGTAAAGTGATAAAGTGAAGGTGCGGAGAATGAAGGAGTCCGAGACTCTAGAGGAGGACATGGAGTCCGACTTCACTCCAGTGCGAGTGACACGGAGAAAAAGGGGTAGACCGCCGAAAAAGTCGGGTGACGAAAGCTCAGGCCCATCACGACAAACTAAAGAAAGACAGAAAGTGTTTAGGACACCACCAACAATCCTCGCAAACCGGCCAAACCACAACAACGCTCCTACTTCGTCAACATCACAAACACGATCACCAACTCTTACAACAAACTCTGTGGCCAGAATACGTGATTCGAAAAGTATTCAAATCTACAAGCACTTTTATTACATAAATGCCCCTCAATTAAACAGCAGGATACACCTGGCAAACATATGGGAAACAAACAACTCCGAATCGAACGACGTAATTCTACGCACTACCAAAGGATTCCTGCTCAAGTCTAACCGCGACAAATCTCTTCTAATCCAAGCGCTAGACCAACTCACACGTGAAAATTCAATAGCAAGCTACACCGAAACAGCCTCTTATACAAACAAAGCCTCAATACAGACCCCACCAGCCACCTTCTCAGCTGTTATCGCAACGGTCGAACATGAAATCGACGATGCCACATTAAACAACGCACTCAAAGCACAAGGGATTAACCACAGTTACTGCAAACGCATCATATCAAGAGCGACCAACAAACCCACGACACTCGTAAAAATCATCTCGGGATGCAGAAATTCGTTCGAAACACTTATGAACGAGGGCTTTTTTTTCTGCACAAACACTATCTATCGCACCCGAGCACCCCTCCAGCCCCCGCTCCACAACCGTGTAGCAAGTGCTTACAATTCACGCACACAACAAACAACTGCCCAAACGAAATTAGATGTGACAAATGCAGTGGCAATCATAAGACTATCGCATGCAGCTCGGAACTCCCAGCAAAGTGCTCAGCCTGCAAGTCAACCGATCACGCAGCATGGTCGTTCAAATGCCCAAAGAGGCCAACCGCCCCAATAGCCGGAATCCATCAACAAGAAATCCGCAGAAATCGACAAAAAAATCACATCGCAGTCAATTATTCACGCATTGATCACGGTCCATGACCATATCATAAACACTTACACAAACAAAATCAACAAGCCCAAATACACCAATCGCGAGGAACTTATTGCAAAACTAAAACAACGATTCATCATAGAGTTCAAAATTGACACCGTAGTCGTCTTCTCGGGCAGCAGGATGTACATCCTTATGTTCAGCCTTGAAAGCCCAGACAACCCTTCACCAACAGAAGCAACCACGGGTTCAAGTCACATCGTTTCCAATGGCTGAATTAAAAATTCTATACGCCAACATAAATAGTTACAGAAAGAGGAAGCTATTAATTAACAACTTCATAGAAAAAAATAACATCAACATGACTTCCTTCGTGGAGACGAAAACAAACAACAACGTCAACGTTAAGTATCGCGACTGTAGATGTATTAAACAGGACGGTAAGATATCGAACTTGAACACTAGAGGGGGAAGTATGATTCAAATAGACCCTAGACTGAAATCAAAAAAAGAAAACGCTATGACGATAAACAACCCATTCAACGAGGCTCTACACGTATCAATTCCTTCCAAAGAGGAATATCTCCACATATTTCTCGTATACATACACCCGAGCGCTCAAATTGAAAATACCATCTTTATCAAAGCTTGCAGATATAAATACGCTATCATTATCGGCGATTTTAACGTCAACGCGCAAAAAAAGCGGCAACTCGCAAACTTCATCCACAACTCAGCCTTCATTGAACATAAAACCACGCCAACTTTTCTTATGGAAAACAACCCAGACTCTACTCCGGACAGATTACTTCACACTGAGAACCTGCGAAACTGCTTATCAGCTGTAAAACTAACTCCAGATCTCGGATCGGATCATCTGGACCTGGTAATCACATTCGCACTCCAAGCTCCCCTGGCTAATCCTGCCACAGAGTTAAGACTAAATTACAAAAAAGCAAACTTAGACCTCATCAACTTAGACATGCTACAATTTCTCGACGATAGTGGAAACTTAACAATAAACCCAGACACAACAAAGCAATTCTGTGACGAAATGACCCACGCCGTTCAAACCCACACCCCTACAGCATCGCACACATTCTTTTCGTACGAACTTCCACCACATATCATCAACCTGATAAAACTGAAACGAAAAATGTTTAGCGATTACAAAAACAACGGTAGGCCAGAGCTGAAACCAGCGATTAACCGTCTCAACAAAACCATTCAAGTGCTGATTTATCAATTTCAAACGCACACGTGGCTAAAGGCATGCGATGAAATCAAAGCCCAAAAAGGGAAGAAATACTGGCAAACAATAAAAAGACTCTCGCGATACAATTCCGGTGTTAGTGACTCTGAGCTCGTGGTGAATGGTACACGCTTCGACAACGATCGCGATAAAGCAGAAATCTTCGCGAATCATTTCCAAAACGCGTTCAACAGATCTTCGGATGCGCAATACGACAGTAACTTCCAAGATGTGGTGCACGAATGGCATGAGGAATTCTTCAGAGACACGTCGATTTGGGATACCCGACACGATGCAGTGACGGGGGAGGAAATGGCGGAAATAATAAAAAAATGTAAGAACTCAGCTCCAGGTCACGACAAAGTTCCAATGATGATCATCAAAAGCCTCAACATCCGCGTGCTCCATTACCTAGTACGGATTTACAACTTCTGCCTGGACAAAAATTTCTTCCCCGAACAATGGAAAAAAGGTGTGATCATCACTCTCCCCAAAGCACACACTGACACGACACAAGCGGCAAACTACCGACCGATTACCCTTCTCCCGTCTCTGGGCAAGATCTTAGAAAAAATAATCAAAAACAGACTCGAAACGGCTCTCGATCACCATATACCTTCGTATCAGTTCGGCTTCCGCAACCGCAAATCGACAACACATCCGCTGACCATCATAGCATCGAACGTCCAAACTGCTAAACTATCCAACAAGCGAACGGGAACACTATTCATAGACATCAACAAAGCTTTCGATAGCGTGTGGCACAAAGGACTAATATTCAAACTTTGGTCCCTCGACTGTCCAGGATACCTCCTGCTAATCACGAACAACTTCCTCAATAATCGCAGGCTCCAAATAAAAATAAAAAACGAGTCGTCCTACACTTTTACGCCCGAACAAGGGGTTCCCCAAGGGTTACCGCTCTCGCTCTTTTTATACAGTATATACTGCCACGACATATACAACTTTGACTTACACGACAAGACATTCATAGACACCAATCTCTATATCCTACAATACGCAGACGACACAGCACTTATTGCACACAGCAAAACAATGGAAGCCATCTTCCTCGCACTTCAAGAGCTTTCCGACAAATGCATTAGCTGGTTTAACAGATGGCGGCTAAAACCGAATCCAACGAAGTCAAAACTAATTTTATTTAATCACTCTATCACAGACAGGTCACCACACATCACTATGTACAATACGGAAATTGAACCATGCCCTTCAGCTAAATACCTAGGTATCATAATAGACAGCAAACTAAACTTCAACGCCCACACGAGAAGCACAAAATCAAAAGTAATAGCACGAGCCGGCCACTTCCGCAAAATCACTCACGGAAACAAACAAATCACAATAGAGCAAGCCTCAAAAATTTACAAAAGTATCTGCCGTCCTCTACTCGAATACGGCCACCCTCCCTTTCTGAACTGCAAAAAACCCGCGTCAAAAAATATCCAAACAGCTGAAACAACGGCACTAAGGAAACTCACAAAAACAAGACACCCCAACAACCTACTACACAACCCTTCCAACCTTCTCCTGTACGAAACATCCAGAGTGAAGCCTATCCATGAACGTAACACTCACCTAAGCACCGAATTTGCCCACGCGCATCTCGAAATCTTATCCGCACTTTGTTGCAGCCGTCCGCTGAATGCGACACCAAGATACAAACTTCCAACACGCACAATTTTAGAAATCCTCACTAGATTACATAACACACGCTAACAACAAGAAATAAACATCGAAATATACGGGCTGAAGGACCCCGGTCGATGGCCCATTGGTCTGAGGGAAAAATAAATAAATAAATAAATAAATTAAAAAAATTAAAAAAAAAAATACGTATTTAAATGTAACAAAAGAATTGTAAGCTCGATTTGTTCTCAACGACCAATAAAAATCTTATACTACTACTACTAAATATCGTGAAATCTTTCTTAAAAAAAAACCTCAATTGCATTATCATAAATAACCTAATTTTTAAAGAAATGACCAATAGTAGTTAACACATATTCACAGTCTAATATACATATATATTAGACCGTGAATAACTTTTGAAGGAGAGAGTTTATCGAAAAATCATTAGAAACGTTTTCTGTGGAGCGTTCGATTCCCTACAAAAACATGCATCGCTCGTTTTGGTATATTGACTTGAAGTCGAAGTAAAAAATTTCAAAGGTTGACTTTTTTTTTCCTGTGTCATTTGTTTGTAAAAAATAAATTTCCGACGAGAGACCTCTAAATATTAATATTCAGAGCTCTGCTTTTAATAGGAACTTTTTTTACTTCCCTGAAGGTAATTAATTCGACATTGCGAATAAAAAAAATAGTGTTATTTTTTGAAAGCATAGTAACCATATGACCATACGAAGAGCAAAATTCAGGTAAGGATCGAAACGTCTCGCCTCGTGAAAGGTTTCGATCCTTACACTCGGTATACCTATATATATCTCTGTCTCGCTCTCTTGTTCTATATCTCTCTCTCTATATCTATATACATATATATCCACGCTTATTCCTGCAGTACACCCCGTGATAATATATATAGGTATAGCCATTGTAGCGATGACCGTACCCAGAGCAAAATTCAGGTAATAGTCCAGTCAATGTAGCCGAAGTAAGAGAATACAATTCCTGGCACATGAACATGAAATATGATCACCACTGGTGAGGGGACAGCCACCAGCCACGCTGAGTGAAAGTGAGATAGCCTACGTTATACACAGCGGCGTCCATACTCCTACTACGGGCATGCGCACCAATGCGCACTGGTGGTATAGAATAAGTGCGAGTAAAAGAAAGCATAGCTATAATATAATGTCGACTCACTCTACCTGCCTCGAACATTCAGCTTTTATTTCTTTTTTTGGATCGCGTGCGGCACAAGAACGGAAAATATTTCATTATAGCGTTTTCTGTCAATTTTCGTCATTTCAAAGTTCGTTTTTCATAATTTTGTGGAGTTGCCTAGAGTGTTGATCTCTAACTCGATTAGTTATTGAGAAAAAGTAAAATATGTAAAACACATTAAAAAAAACATTTTTCCAAGATTGATTGATCCGATTGATCTTAATGTTTAATATGTTTTGAGAGCTGATAATAGCTCTAAGATAAAAAAGAATTATGTAGCTCCCTAAGAGCCTTGAAATTTTTTTTTCTAAATTAAGTTTTCTATTTTAACTATGACACAATTTTGGCACAATTATGAAGCTATTTTTTTTCAAACCTTCTGTCGTTTCCTATAACACAATGCATTTTAAATTTTTTTTAATCAGGTACGCCATAGTAGAAACAAATGAATACCACTTTTTGGCCCAAATAATGAATTTGTTTATATGTTTTGAGGTTTAATTTTTGTATTTCAATGCATACTTACATAATTTGTACCTATTGAAAATAATATTTCATGTTCAAAACAATAACAAACATCTTTTGCCAAAATAAAAAATTTAACCAGTTAAATATTTGTTAAAATTACTATAAAATTGATTATTAATATTTAACTGGTTCAATTGTCGACTTTGACAAAATAATGTCTGTCGTTGTTTCGAATATAAATTATTATTTACAATAGATACAAATTACACAAATATGCGTTAAAATACAAAAATGAAACTTCAAAATATATAAATAAATGCATTATTTGTGCCAAAAAGTGGTTTTTATTGTTTTCTACCGTGGCGTACCTTATTTAAAAATTTTACAAGCTCATAGTGATGTAGGGAAATGAAGGAGGCTTGAAAATAAATAGTGCGATAATTGTTCCAAAATTGTATCATGGTTAAAAATTGAAACTAATAGAAAAACAAATTTTTGCCAGGATTTCATAGAGCTATATAGCTCTTAATTTATTTTCCTTCGAGCTGTTATCAGGCTCTAAAACATATTACAAATTTTGATGAATCGGTTCAGTCAGTCTTGAATTTTTTTTTATCTGTTTCTTATATATTTTTCCTTTTCTGAATAGTTCCCAGTAATATAGTTATATTTCGATGATTTTTTTAAAATCGATAGCCGGAAATCTATCTATGCATTGACCGAGTCGTCAAAGTTATGAACGTTTTTTTTCGAAAATTCATATCTTTCTTCCTAATCGACCGAATTCAGAAGTTCTTTCAAATTCTGAAAGAGCACACTTGAAATCATGAGAAAAAAATTTAGCGATAAAACATTCGAAAGTTATCAGCAACACTACAAGTGGTAAAAAAGACGAATTTTCGACTTTTATCGCTCTTGTGTTTTGCGGAGTTATATGAAATATTGAACATTCGCGACTACGATTTTTTTTCAGATCAATATTTTTCCACTTTCCGGCTGGATTGTTGAAACACAAATCGTAAAACAACACAATTGTGCACAACAAACATTGAATAATTGAGATAACAATTAAAATAAGCAGATGAAGGAAGAGAAATGATTGTCTTTCGATATGAGAGGCAATTTTTTATTACAATGATACAATTTTGGCACAATTATCACACTATTTATTTTCAAGCCTTCTTTATTTCCCTACAATACTATGAGTTTGTAAAATTTTTAAATAAGGTACGCCACAGTAGAAAACAATAAAAACCACTTTTTGGCACAAATAATGAATTTATTTGTCTCTTTTGAGGTTTCAATTTTGTATTTTAACGCATATTTATGTAGTTTGTATCTATTCAAAATAATAATTTGTCTTCGAAACAACAACAGACTTTTTTTGTCAAAGTCAACAATTGAACCAGTTAAATATTAATAATCAATTTCATAGTAATTTTAACAAATATTTAACTGGTACAATGCTATATTTTGGCAAAAGATGTTTGTTATGATTTTGAATATGAAATATTATTTCCAATAGGTACAAATTATGGAAGTATGCATTAAAATACAAAATTTAAACCTCAAAACATATAAACAAATTCATTATTTGTGCCAAAAAGTGGTTTTCATTTGTTTCTACTATGGCGTACCTATTAAAGAAATTTTGAAAATTCATAGTGTTATAGAAAAATACAGACGGTTTGAAAAAAAATAGATTCATAACTGTGCCAAAATTGTGTCATGGTTGAAAAAGGAAATTTAATTTGAAAAAAATGTTTTCAAGACTTTTATGGAGCTATATAACTCTTTTTTTTCCTTAAAGCTATTATCAGCCCTCAAAACATGTTAAAAATTACGATCAATCGGATTAATCAATCTTGGAAAAATGTTTTTTCATGTTTTTCACATATTATACTTTTTCTCAATAACTAATCGAGTTAGAGATCAATACTCTAGGCAACTCCAGAAAACCATGAAAATTGAACTTTGAAATGACGAAAATTGACAGAAAACGCTATAATGAAATATTTTCCGTTCTTGTGCCGCACGCGATAAAAAAAAAATATATATATATAAGCTGAATGTACGAGGCAGGTAGAGTGAGTTGACATTATATTATAGCTATGCTTTCTCTCACTCGCACTTATCAAATGCCACCGGTGCACATGCCTGTAGTAGGGGTATGGACGCCGCTGTGTATAACGTAGGCTATCTCACTTCCACTCAGCGCGACTGTCTCTCTCACCAGTGGTGATCATATTTGCCCTTTTCGGAGGCGCAAAAACTTTAAAAAAATTTAGCGCATTATCTATAGACGATAGAAAAAAAAAGTTCCGATGTTTGCGACGCGGAATTTGAAGGTCCACAACTTTTGTTTGAAACATTTTCCCGACTTTTTCCTCGTTCGCGTGATATGACAATTTAAGCTTTTAAATAATTATTTTCACCCTCAAGCACCCTGCTGGGAGTTAAAATTCATGCGTAGATCAATTCAGAATATCAAAAAACATAAAAAAAACATGTTCATGTGCCAGAAGTCGCATTCTCTTACTTTCGTCTATATTGACTGGACTATAAGGATCGAAACCGCTCGACTCTCGAGGCGTTTTACTCCTCGAAGAGATATGCTCCATCGAGCCCATGAGCATTCGATCCTCGGCGCAGTGGGTGAACTCTCTCGCCTTATTTTGAAGATACAATCTCAGTTACCGTCTATCAATGTAGTTAGCGCTGCTGTCGCGAGAGAGATAGATGATCGCCCCTTCCACGGTTAGCACATGCGCACAACACCGATTCATTCAAGAAACACGTGAGGGGAAACAAACCGAAGCGTAATGACGCCGGCGGGTCAACGCCGGCTACTATATCGCTCTCGGGTCTCCGTGTGTTTCCGTGCATTTCGGGTACATCTTGGTGCAAGTGAGACAGCTATACTCGCTCTCTCGCTTCCATCCACTCACACCCGTAGCGCATTCACACCCCTTATTTTCACAGGCGTTTCGCAGAGCGACTTGTCGCAAGTTAATTAAAAAGTGCATTTTTCATATTTTACCTACCTGTGAAAAATTCCTTTAAATTTTATATTCTTGTTATTGAAATTTCATATTCTTTTGTATATCAAAGTTCAATAACAAGTGTACGAAATCGAAATTAACAGACATCGATTGGAAAACTATCAACTTCAACTGAAATCCAATGTTTGAATAGAAATTATAGGAGCAAACGTTGAAAAACAAAATTTATATTGGAATATTACTGGACTCATGTATATTAGACTGTTTCAAAAAAACCAGCTGTTTTTTTTCTCAAAGAATATTGAAATATCGTCAGAGTATTCTTAAACAAAGACCCTGTTAAAATATGAGCCCTTAAGGGGTCTACCCTAATTGCATTTTTCAAAAAATCGATTTTTTTTTTATTCCATTTTTCGAAAGTATAGATATTTGAAAGTATCATATTAAATTTTCGTAAAGATCCAAGCAGTCTAAGTGTACTTTTGAGGGACTTTTACTTAGTTACCTGAGCGCGCTAATAGTGACCGTTCGGAGTTTGATCGCGTTTTTCTCGAAATGACATTTTTGTACGGCTTGTTGAAAAAATCTCGGAAATTACTGCATCAATCCTTACCAAATTTTTACCACATATTGTTTATGTCGACAGCTATGTCGCATATCATACGATTTTTGAAATTTTTAGTTTAACTTGGTTTGAATAAAAAAAAACTGATAAAAAAAGGTATTTTTCGTTACTTTTTGATATATGGTCGCCATTTTGCCAATTTAAAAAAAATCAAAAATCGTATGATATGCGACATAGTCATGACCTTACTGAATCTAAAACCTTTTTTATTTTTTTTTTAAGATAATCCACTCCGGAGATTCCGTCAACAGGGCACACTCATCTTTTTTTTAGATATTTTTTTGGCCTGCATTTTCATATAATGAAAAACCGAAAAATAAATTTAAAAAAAAAATTTTCATGCATTTCAAGATTATATTTATCAAGCCTCATACTTGTCATATTAATATTTCTAATTTAAAACAATGAAAAAAAATCGTGAAAATAGGCATTTTTTTGCGTGTCTGATTAGGGCAGACCCCTTAATGTTAATATTTAAAGGCGATACAATTTTTATTCATCGACGATGAATGTCTAATTTTATTGATCATTAATAAAAAAAAAATACGGGTATATTATATCACAAATACATGATGAAAGTTCATAACAAATTTTATATGTTATGAATCAATAAATTATTTCGATTTTTTATAAATTTGTTGATTCTTTTAAAAATGAGTTATAACCATGAAAAGTTTTTTATCTTCAATTCTTTAAGTAATTAATGATTAAGTTAAATAATATATAACTTGTAATTACTATATTAAACTCAGTTCAGAAACAATTTTTCCCATGTTATTTAAATGGAAATGGAAAAATTAAAATCGCCACCTTCAAATATTAATATTAAGAGCTGATATTAATAGGGATGTTCAGGAATACTCTGAAAATATTTCAATGTTAAAAAAAAAGTTGGTTTTTTTGGAACAGTATAATCTATACAGGGCAAATAATGCATTAAAAAAATAATTGAATTAGCACTTGGATGAAATTTTTTATTTATTTCCTAATTCTAAAAACTTGGATTAAAAATGATTCTTCAATTTGTAATGCCGCCATGAGGATTAAAAAATAGTAATAGGAAAATTATTTCAATAACAAAAATATAAAATTGAAAGGGATTTTTTACAGGTAGGTAAAATATGAAAAATGCTCTTTTTAATTAACTTGCGACAAGTCGCTTTGTGAAACGCCTGTGAAAATAAGGGGTGTGAATGCGCTACAGGTGTGAGTGGATGGAAGCGAGAGAGCGAGTATAGCTGTCTCACTTGCACCAAGATGTACCCGAAATGCACGGAGACACACGGAGACCCGGGAGCGATATAGCCGGCGTTGACCTGCTGGCGCCATGACACTTCGGCTCGTTTCCCCTCCTGGGCTTCTCGACTGAATCGGTGTTGTGCGCATGCGCCATTAGAGGGAGACGGTATCTCGTGACATCAGCGCCAACTACATTGATAGACGGTAACTGCCATTATGGGCCGCACCAGCGTTGCCAACACGTACCATAATTATGGAAACGTACCATAAATTCATCTACCGTACCATGTACCATAACGAGCATACCATAATCTAAAAATGTACCATAATTTTATATTTTCGCCGATTATTACATAATTTGTACCATAATTTCAATTCTCACTTTTTTTGCACTAACGAGAATCCTTTACATCACTTTACATTGAACATGTACTAGTTTTTTCAAGTTGGCCGCAATCCCGGAAGATACACCCTTCAAGCTACATATTCTTCTGAGCTGCAGCTAGCTTCACATAGTCAGCTTCATTGTTGGCATCGAGATTCGAGTATAAGCTGCCCCCACTCCTTCTTGCGCGTGCACATACTCGAAGCTCGAAGCCTGTTGCAGGGACTCGTAGCAAATTGTGTGTGATATTTACGTTCTTTGTTCAACGTTTTGTCCAAAGAAGACTTTCCTGGTTTTGTCCAACGTTGATTTACCTCATCTCACTTGTAGCTTGATCGTATATTCGTGTTATTACGCGTTTTCCGTTATTTAATGTAGTTTGGCGTTCAATATAAATTATTCGTGTGATAATAACAAATGTTATGGCGTCGAGAGAACCAAAAAAAATATTTGCAAAAAGAGTTGCAACCATCGAAAACGATGTTGGATTTAATGACAACGGATGATTTATATCCGAAGCTCGCGCGATACGCCAAAGAAAAAAATGTGATAAGCAATCGAGGCATTTTAAACGATATGTCAAGCGATGAAGACGATGATATTGTCATGGAAAACACGTCTCTCCGAGACGTAGTTTAATTCTAACTGTATATAAAAACCGCAATAGATAACATCTACCACAGAATCTAGTCGGCTTTTTACACAAAACAATTATATTATGAGATTTGTGATATTATGTTAAATATTATACAGAGTATAATATCATTTAATATTAAACGTTAAAAAGTTACATTACATGTTGTACGCAGAAATTAAATTTCTTACACAAGTTCATTGAAAAAACAAAGTAAAAACTAATTGCTTTTACTAGAATGTGCTGTTATTCAATTTAATTTCCTCTTGTTATATAAATTTGCAAACTTATGTACGGTATTCAATGACTAATGAATTTTGCGCCGCAAAGCTTCGCGCGCGAAATTCATTTCAGCCATAGTGGTAACGCGGCGCATGCGTAACATAAAAATGTGAAAAGTTCCATAATTCCACAGCCCTGAGTCCATAATATAGCTTGGTGATATTGGCAACGCTGGACCGCACGTTTAACATGGGAGTGTTCACCCACTGCCCAGTGCAGCCAGATCGGGTGTAAAATCGACCCCCACTCTGCGGCTTTGCACGGTGCCACACAATGATGGCTGCCCGTGTCTGTGAGCGAACGACGTTCGTGTCGCTTCGGGAGAGCCGAGCGCGGCCCAAGCGTCGACCCCTCGCGCGCTAGTGTTCTCCCACCCCATGGCGTCAGATATACGAACACACGTAGAAGTCGCACGTCCGTGTGCAACTACAATGTAAGCCGAAGCCGAAGCT
The DNA here is from genome assembly GCA_946863875.1 of Alloplasta piceator. Classification (NCBI taxonomy): domain Eukaryota; kingdom Metazoa; phylum Arthropoda; class Insecta; order Hymenoptera; family Ichneumonidae; genus Alloplasta; species Alloplasta piceator. Next base: position 40,172,775 of record OX333072.1, on the reverse strand, counting down.
GCCGAGGGCCCGAGGCTCCGCGGAAAAACGCGATGAGACTCGAGGCGTGACGTCACCCGGAACACGAGCGGGTTATTTTTAATTTAAATGATTTTTTCCCTCGGTGCTCTCCGTTATCAATGAAAACGGAAAAATTTATCGGGGAACATTATAAATTATTTTTCAGTTCATACGTCGATTGAAATGTAATAATAATAAATAATAAAAACATTTTTCGTCAAGAAATTACTTACGACTTATTTACAAGCGATCCTAAATAAATAATTTAAAATGGAATTCAAATGTAAACCTCTTTATGAATTAAATTATTTCTTTGAAATAATTTAAATTTAAATTTGAATTTAAATATTTTTACGAAAAATATTTTTACGAAAAATATTCATTTGTGACAACAAATCAAACCAAACATTTAACAATATTTTATAAATTATTGTTATTCTATTTTTCAGCACTTGAATCCAGTGTCAGAAACATGCCAGCGACGAAAAATTATTAACACCCTATTATATAGTATTCGATTTTTTTAAATTTAATATAAACAGGAAATAGTACATGCAACATTTTTCATATTGCATATTGCACGTACATACCTCATGATTCAAACAATCTTGATGTACAAGAAAATAGCAAGTAATTGTAAGCGTCGAAAGAGCGGCGTGGATAGTGTGCTCGCTCGCACTCTTGAGGGTGCGGGTTCGATCCCATCGCCTGCAATTTTTTTTTTTAACATACATTTTTGGAATTTTTTTTTTTTAAATATGATGAACTTTTCATTTCCGGAACAACCACCATAGATGGAACATTTTTGTTTTAATTTAAATTTAAATTCCTCAACTCTTGATGAAAATAAATATTTTACTGTAGTTTAAAACGAAACAATACTACCCAGCAAACACACTTGGATGATTTACGAAACATTTACGTATAATTGAAATGTAATAACTACGTCATATAATGTTCATCACAAATTCGTAACTTTTTCATAACGCACGTAAACGAGATGTATATAATACGTCCTGACGATATGTAGTAAGGATGTCAATGAAAGATGTAGGAATTACGAAAAACTATAGACATCACAAATACGTGACATTGATACGTCAAGATCTCGTCACTCTTATACGAGATATTTACATGTACTGTAAACTTGTCAAACTGTTACGAGTCGATGCTGTAACAATTATAGAACATTGGTGATATTATAAACTCGTAGTATAGGCTACGAAGCAAATATGTCACACTGTGACATAAATGTTATAAGACATTTCTTGTAACAAATCCGTAACAATTATAGAACATTGCTGTAACAATTATAGAACATTGGTGATATTATAATCTCGTAGTATAGGCTACGTAGCAAATATGTATAATGTGTGGAATAAATGTCACAAGTTATTTCTTGTAACAAATCCGCAACATATACGTATCATATATTACGAGAAATGTCTTCAATCATTTTGAGGTTATGTCGATTAAGGAACGTAAACAATATGTGAGTGTAAAGTACAAGGAGGTGATATCGAATAATCCAGCGTAATACAGAATAAACCAGAATAATATAGCATGCATTGCAAGAGGTAAGTTTAATGTAATCCCTTTATTTAAAAGAAAAAAATAAGTTATATGGGTATTTGCCGTGATGGAAAAACACCCAGGAATTTCCCTTACTCGGTTTATAACCTTATTCGCGTTGCACGTTCGCTTAATTTCTCTTTGCCCTTTCTTTCTGTGTTACAGGCCTGTTTTCAAATTGATAGCCTATTTTCAATTTTCCAGGCATTGTCCTGGTCACAATTTTGACTTTAATCAAAATTTGCCGCGCTCATCCCATAATAAGAAGTCTTACGAAGGAAATGAGATGTCGTAGAACAAAATCTATCTAGCAATTCTTTCCGAATCATGCGCAGAGTGTAAGAACCCAGTTTTGAGTTTTTACACTCTGTGTAAAAACCTAGCTTTGAGTTTTTACACTCTGTGTAAAAACCTAGCTTTGAGTTTTTACACTCTGCCGCTGATTCAGAAAGAATTGATAGACAAATTTTGTTCTACGACGTCTCATTTCCTTCGTAACTCATTTTCCCATGGGATGAGCATGACACATGTTTTTTGCTCTTTATTTCAGAGTTGCAGGCCTGCTTTGAAATTGTTAGCCTATTTTGAACTTTCCAGGCATTGTCCTGGTCGAAATTTTGACTTTAATCAAAATGTGCCACGCTCATCCCACAGGAAAAAGTGTTACGAAGGAAATGAGACGCTTAGAACAAAATCTATCTAGCAATTCTTTCGGAATCATGCACAGAGTGTAAGAACCCAGTTTTGAGTTTTTACACTCTGTGTAAAAACCTAGCTTTGAGTTTTTACACTCTGCGCATGATTCAGAAAGAATTGATAGACAGATTTTGTTCTACGACGTCTCATTTCGTTCGTAACTCGTTTTCCCATGAGATGAGCACGGCATATGTTTTTTGCTCTTTATTTCAGAGTTGCAGGCCTGCTTTAAAATTGTTAGCCTATTTTGAACTTTCCAGACATTGTCCTGGTCACAATTTTGACTTTAATCAAAATGTGCCGCGCTCATCCCATAGGAAAAAGTGTTACGAAGGAAATGAGACGTCGTAGAACAAAATCTATCTAGCAATTCTTTCGGCATCATGCACAGAGTGTAAGAACCCAGTTTTGAGTTTTTACACTCTGTGTAAAAACCTAGCTGTTTTTATACTCTGCGCATGATTCAGAAAGAATTGATAGATAGATTTTGTTCTACGACGTCTCATTTCCTTCGTAACTCATTTTCCCATGAGATGAGCATGACACATGTTTTCTGCTCTTTATTTCAGAGTTGCAGGCCTGCTTTGAAATTGTTAGCCTATTTTGAACTTTCCAGGCATTGTCCTGGTCACAATTTTGACTTTCATCAAAATGTGCCACGCTCATCCCGTGGGAAAAAGTTTACAAAGGAAATGAGATGTCGCCAGCAGTTTATTAGCGTAGAGTATAAAAACTCAAAACTAGGCTTTTCAGGACACCAGTGCACCTTGAGGGTTCTAACTAGTCCCAAAAAATTGTTCATTTGGTACCTCAAATGGTGGACGATACATCATATTTGTAGGTATTCTACAAAAATTATAAATTATAATTAAAATGTACTTTTCAAATGTTAAAATAAAAATAAAACTCCAACCTAATATGTAGGTTGGAAATACATAAATTTCTTGTAATTTGTTTATAAAATATGTATATACGTAAATTACCTGTAACCACGAAATCACATTGACATCATTGTTACGAGTATTATGCGTTACCAGGGTTACGCTTCGTTTCGTAGGAGTTACATCAATGAGCTGAGTTTGTTATAACTATGATCTGAGTTTGTTACATCTATTATCTGAGTTTGTTATGGCTATGTGATGAGTTTGTTACATCTATGAGCTGAATATGTTACATCTTGGGTATGAGTTTATTTCATTATTATTTCTCGTAGATGTTTCGTATCTGTGACTTGCTTATAGGATGACATATTTGAGAACAAACTCTGCTTCATTCACGGAGTTTGTGACATAAATGTTATGTCCAATGTAACACACGTTACGTAACATTTTCGTAACTATTTCGGAACTGTGTTTGCTGGGTATTCTAAAAATCTCAGGATCTTTTAAGATTAATAAAAGATATTATATTTAAAAAAATTAATGAAAAATGTAATGTTAATCGTGGATTTGCACGATTTGTAAACATTCAGGAATTCATTTAAAAAAAAAAATAAAAAAAACCTCTCGGGAAATTTCAGGATCTTTTAAGATCAGTGCAAGGTATTTTATTCAAAAAATTGAACCAAAAATTTAATGTCCAGCTAGGATTTTCTCGATTTTTGAAAATTTAAAATTCTCCTAATTCATCATTTTTCAAAATTTTTTTCCGGAATATTTTTTTGGTTCAATTTTTTGAATAAAATACCTTGCACTGATCTTAAAAGATCCTGAAATTTCCCGAGAGGTTTTTTTTATTTAAAAAAAAAATGAATTCCTGAATTTTTACAAATCGTGCAAATCCACGATTAACATTACATTTTTCATTAATTTTTTTTAATATAATATCTTTTATTGATCTTAAAAGATCCTGAGATTTTTAGAATAGTATTGTTTCGTTTTAACCTACAGTAAAATATTTATTTTTATCAAGAGTTGAGAAATTTAAATTTAAATTTAAAAAAAAAATGTTCCATCTATGGTGGTTGTTCCGGAAATGAACAGTTCACCATATTTAAAAAAAAAATTCCAAAAATGTATGTTAAAAAAAAAAAATTGCAGGCGATGGGATCGAACCCGCACCCTCAAGAGTGTGAGCGAGCACACTATCCACGCCGCTCTTTCGACGCTTACAATTACTTGCTATTTTCTTGTACATCAAGATTGTTTGAATCATGAGGTATGTACGTGCAATATGCAATATGAAAAATGTTGCATGTACTATTTACTGTTTATATTAAATTTGAAAAAAAATCGAATACTATATAATAGGGTGTTAGCAATTTTTCGTCGCTGGCATGTTTCTGACACTGGGTTCAAGTGCTGAAAAATCGAATAATAATAATTTATAAAATATTGTTAAATGTTTGGTTTGATTTGTTGTCACAAATGAATATTTTTCGTAAAAATATTTAAATTCAAATTTAAATTTAAATTATTTCAAAGAAATAATTTAATTCATAAAGAGGTTTACATTTGAATTCCATTTTAAATTATTTATTTAGGATCGCTTGTAAATAAGTCGTAAGTAATTTCTTGACGAAAAATGTTTTTATTATTTATTATTATTACATTTCAATCGACGTATGAACTGAAAAATAATTTATAATGTTCCCCGATAAATTTTTCCGTTTTCATTGATAACGGAGAGCACCGAGGGAAAAAATCATTTAAATTAAAAAAACCCGCTCGTGATCCCGGGTGACGTCACGCCTCGAGTCTCACCGCGTTTTTCCGCGGAGCCTCGGGCCCTCGGCAGCTTCGGCTTCGGCTTACATTGTAGTCGCACACGGACGTGCGACTTCTACGTATGTTCGTATATCTGACGCCATGGGGTGGGAGAACAACAGCGCGCGAGGGGTCGACGCTTCGGCCGCGCTCGGCTCTCCCGAAGCGACACGAACGTCGTTCGCTCACAGACACGGGCGGTCATCATTGTGTGGCACCGTGCAAAGCCGCAGAGTGGGGGTCGATCTTACACCCGATCTGGCTGCACTGCCACTGCCTCGGCGATCGACACGTTCAATAAGTTCCGACGGGAGATCCCATTGACTCAGTATTGGGATCTGACATTTTCGCCACGGCACCTGGTGGCATTTTTCATAATTAGTCCACCGATGCAAACTTTCCTCGGGTATGCTTGAAATATACACAAGACTCATGAGTGAGCGTGAATGTTTATTTATTACAAGTGAATAAAAACATTATGGAGGGTGCAAGGTTCTCCCCACGAAAGAAAACAAGTGCCAGAAGATATTGTTGAGTGAATGGTTGCCATAGTCAATCGCAAAAAGACTTTGATCTTCGTTTTCACTCTGTCCCGAGGACTGGTGAAAGGTTAGTTTACAGCAAAGACATTTTTGGAAATGTAACAAGCCGCGATAAGGCATGGAGAAATGCCTTAAAGATGAAAGGCACTATTAAGAACGTTCAAGGGTGCTCGTTGCATTTCAAGAGAACCGATTATATACTCCCAGGTATGTTAATATATATTTTTTTAACGAATAATCTGAAAATCCCATGCATGACCTCAAAATACTTATTTTTTCTATTTTATAACAAATGTTTTACTTTATATTTTATTGATATTTGTTTTCAGATTATGCATCGCAGAAGCGATATTTGAAAGCCTGCGCAGTCCCTTCGTGTAATTTGCCAGGAGTTTCACAAAGCCGTGGAACATGCGGTCCTTCGCAAGGTGATCGACTGCAAAGGCATTTGAAAAGAAATGAGATGAATGATGATCCAGCCATTATGATCGATGCAGATGAAAAAGAAGACAGAAAAGGGAATGAAGACTCCATAGGATCACAAGACGAAATGCCAGCTATGTCCAGCCTCGTTGCAGTCTGCTCTCCGGGCAATGCGAGTGAATCTGTTTCAAGAACTCCCAAAGTTTCTCCGGCATTCATTCAGACTGGTGATATAGAGCAAACTGTAAATCTGTTACTGAATAATCAATGTCCACATTGCGCGGAACTGCCTACAAGTGTGGAAGATTTTGAGGTTCAAGTAAACAGTGGCGAATTCTTGCCAAAGTTTGTGGATTACTTGCAAACTGATAGTAGTTTGAGTACAATGACAGGCATCGAATCATTCGAAGTTTTAGACCAAATCATCGACCTTGCGGAGTGGGCCCTCAGCACTGTCCCTGCACTGAATCTTGTGACAATGACATTGCGCGAAAAAATCGTTATGACGTACGTAAAATTAAAGCAGAATTGGAGCTACAGTAGCTTAGCTATTCTTTTTGATATTTCACCGAAACATTGTCAACGTATTTTTTATTCAATCGTACTTTTATTGGGGCAGTGTTTAAAATCCCCCATCTCTTGGCCTTCAAAAGATGAAATATCTAGAAATGTTCCAAGATGTTTTGAGGGTTTTGAAGACGTCAGAGCAGTGATTGATTGCACAGAAATATTTCTTCAGCGGTCAAAAAATCCTTGCTGCCAGTTGATTACTTACTCGCAGTATAAAGGCAATGGCACTGTAAAATTCATGACCGCCGTCACGCCGGGGGGAAATATTTCTTTTTTTAGTAAGCCTTATGGCGGCAGAGCATCTGATTCAGAAATATCCAAGCAGTGTGGGATAAAAAATTTACTAGAGCCAGGAGATGCAGTGATGGTTGACAAAGGCTTTTCTATTGATGAAATTTGCGAAAAAAATCGTTGGAAATGTATCAAACCGCCATTTTTAAGGACCGAAAAACAATTTACGAAAGCAGAAGCGATTATGACTTCAAGAATTGCGAAAGCACGGGTACACGTGGAACGATCGAATCAAAGGATCAAAACATTTAAAATATTCGGTGATACATTGCCTGTAAATTTAGTACACATTATGGAAGATATTTTTACGGTTATCTGCGGCACAATTAATTTAAGCGCACCCATTTTAGCCGACGATAAATTTATGGATGCATAAGAAATGCAGAAGGACGTAAGAAGGAAGGTCTGGTTAGAATTAGTCACATTGAAAACATAATTATGATGCTTCGATGGTTATGTATTTATTAACTTTTTTTTGTCAATTTAAAATGTAAATAAAATGCAACAATACATAAATAATATTGTTCATTTTTATTGAACCTCTTTGAGCAATGTTCTACTTGCTTTTTTGAAGATATCTAAATCTTTTTTGTATATATCTAAATCACAAGTACAATATTTTTTTTAGTATTAATCACAGTACATTAATGATCACAGAACATTCATAGCAATGTTCTACTTGCTTTTTTGTATATATCTAAATCATTTTTGTATATATCTAGATCACAAATATTTTTTTTTGTATCAATCATTAATGATCACAGAACATTCATAGTGTTGCGATTTTCATCGATACTATGATCTACCTTGTTTTTCCTTAAACATACTTGGGGCAACATCACATTGCAGTATATTTGCTTCAACTGAAGCAACATTTCCGTCGCAAAATTTTCGTCGAAAATTACTTTAATATTGATCGAAGTCTTGTCGTGAGCAGCGTAAATAACGAACGACGTTTCTTTAACATTTAAGATGGTCATTGCTAGCTGAACTTGCCCATAATACTTATGTTTCTTCTTTAGGTTGATTGGCTCATTTTCCATATTTGAATACTTTCCGAAACTGTCTTTGATGGCGTCTCTCACAGTCATTGTTTTTCCTTTGAAAGGACATTTTATTTCCAACACCTCAAATGATCCATCTTCGTTGAAATTTATCTCTCGATAAATTACAATATCTTGGTTAATGTGGAAGTTTGTAGAATGTAGAAAAAAAATGTTCGATAAGAAGTTATTTGAATCCTCTTTTCGGTAAAATCTCAAAAATTTTATTTTTTTACGTAGAATTTAATAATTTTTTTTTTTTTAATCGAAGAGAAAGAAAGAATATTGAAAGAATTGAAAGAAAATGCAATTTTTTTAGCTTGAAACAGTTAAAAAGACATTAAAAATTTGTTTTTTTCAATTTTAAATATTTTTATCAAAAAGCACCTTGAAAAACAAAAAAAATGACCTCTTGACAAATTACAATATCTTGGTTAATGTAGAAGTTATGATTATTTTAAGTATATTCTTGAAAAATCGATAACTTCGGTATGGTTTAAGATAGAGAGCTAAAAATTGGCATGGATATTTCTTTTTGCATGTATAATAACATATTTAAAAAACCCTGCAAATTGAAATTTGCACATTGCTTCCTCATCTTTATCCATAGTTCACATAGCTTCCCTCAACACACAGTATGGCGATCAAATTTGGCTTCCTCATAAACGAAGCTTTCTCAACTATTGAAAAATATTAGTAATGAATGTGCATCTTCGATCGATTTTCGCCAAATTTGATAGCGAATAATATTAATAGCTATACTGGCTCTTCACAAAATTTCATTGCAATATCTAAAAAATTTGAAATGTTATAGCGTTTACGCTTCTTTTATAAAAATTAAAAATTTGATAAAAATTTAAGCATTCGATTGATTTTCGCCAAATTTAATAACGAACGTCCTCGATAGCTATATTAGCTCTGTGTAAAGTTTCAGTGCAATATCTTAAAAATTGCACAAGTCAGAGCGTTTACGCTATTTTTCAAAAAATTAAAAATTTCATAAAATTTTAATCCCCCAATGGATTTTTGCCAAATTTAATAGTGAACAACCTCGATAGCTGTATTAGCTCTGTGCAAAATTTCAGTACAATCTCTTAAAAATTACACAAGTTGGAGCGTTTACGCTATTTTTCAAAAAATTTAAAATTCCATAAAATTTTTATCCCTCGATGGATTTTCGCCAAATTCAATACCAAACAACCTTAACAGCTATATCACCTCTGTGCAAAGTTTCAGTGCAATATCTTAAAAATTGCACAAGTTAGAGCGTTTCGGCTATTTTTCAAAAAAATTCAAAATTTCATAAAATTTTAATCCCTCGATGGATTTTCGCCAAATTCAATACCAAACAACCTTAATAGCTATACTAATTCTGTACAAGGTTTGAGTGCAATATCTTGAAAATTGCAGAAGCTAGAGCGTTTACGCCATTCTTCCAAAAACGAAAAAAGTCGATAAAATCTGAACACCCGTTATAATTAAAACAAAATTTTTTCATAATGAAGAGCAATTCGTGCTCGACAAGTGTACCAAATTTTAGCTTGATATCTCAAAGCGTTTTCGAGTTATTAATCATTTACATCTGAAACTCAGGATACACACACACACACACACACACACACACACACACATCCTTACGGACATTTTTTCTAAATATGATTTCTCGATGTCTTAGGACATTTTGAACATATTGGCATAAAAATCGCGAAAAAAATTTTTTCACGAAAACAAAGCATCCTTTATGAGGAAGCAAAATAAAAAACATCGTAGGGGTCACCGTCAAAACGTCGCTGAATTGATATGGAATGACACGTATATATGTGTATATATATATATATATATATATATATATATATATATATATATATATATATATACCGGGTGTCCCATTTTAATCTTACAGTTGATTTATTTTGAAAAATATTGCTCTGATCAAAAATTGAGTGGGATGAAACTTTTAGGGTTCAGAGAGGGACGTTCAAAAAAATTTTTTGTTTTGGTCCAAAATTCAAAATGGCGGCGTTAAGATGGCTAACATGTTTTTTTTAAATGAAAACATGATTTTTTTTCACCAAAAATTTTTTCAGATCAAATCTAACATCTTTTGTAGGAACATTTTTTTGATACAGCCTACAATAGTGGGTGTCCCATTTTAATCTAACAGCTGAATTATCTTGAAAAATACTGCTCCGATAAAAAATCGAGTGGAATGAAACTTTTAGGGTTCAAAGAAAGCCGTTAAAAAAAATGTTTTTTGGTCCAAAATTTCAAGGGGCGGTGTTAAGATGGCCGAAAGGTTTTTTAAACAATGAAAACATGATTTTTTTTCACCAAAAAATGTGTCAAGTCAAAACTAACAACTTTTGTTGGAACATTTTTTTTATTTAGTCCATAGGAGATCACCATTTTTTACTATTTTAGTATTATCCGGGATAACCACGAGGAAGAGGAGGTAGAGTCTCGTCACTTTCGCAGTATTTTTTCCACTCCAAACTCTCCTTGTTAGTGTATCTGACTGTATGAGTGTGTGATTTCGTAAGTGTGTGAGTGTGCAATGTTGTAAGTTTGAGTCTGTGGAACACTCATAAGGATTAGGTCTCCACGGCTCGTCACTTCCGCAGTATTTTTCGACTCCAAACCCTCCTTCTTAGAGTGTGTGTGATTTTGTACGTGTGTGTGTGTGTGTGTGTGTGTGTGTGTGTGTGTGTGTGTGTGTGTGTGTGTGTGTGTGTGTGTGTGTGTGTGTGTGTGTGTGTGTGTGTGTGTGTGTGTGTGTGTGTGTGTGTGTGTGTGTGTGTGTGAAACACTCACAAGGATTAGGTCACTGAGCTCGTATTGTTCGGAATCAACTGGACGCAACATTCGGTCGAAGGTGGATTGGTCGAGATGGACCTGTCCATTGGCCTCCAATCTCACCTGATCTTACCTCTCCCGATTTTTTCTTGCAGGCTTATCTTAAAGACGTTGACTACCGTCAGCCTCCAACAACACGAGAGAATATGCGGGTGCGGATAAGAGCCGCCTGCCGTGCAATCCCGAGAGAAGTTCTCTTAAGAACAGTTGATGGTTTTAAGAGGAGAGGCATGTTAAAACATGAATGGTGGAATCCTTGAACACCTTTAAGAAGATTTCAGAAAACTTTCACGAGGAGGATTTAGAAGACCTCCTCGTCTTCGTCATTATGCTGCATAACGCTGAAATAGTCAAAAATGGTGATCTAATCTAAAATATCCAGGCTATTAAAAAAATATTCCTACAAAAGATGTTAGATTTGATCTGAACAAATTTTTGGTCAAAAAAAATCATGTTTCCATTTTAAAAAAACATGTCAGCCATCTTAACGCCGCCATCTTGAATTTTGGACCAAAACAAAGAAATTTTTTAAACGTCCCCTTTTGAACCCTAAAAGTTTCATCCACTCAATTTTTTATCAGAGCAGTATTTTTCAAGATAATTCAGCTGTTAGATTAAAATGGGACACCCTCTATAATAGGCTGTATCAAAAAAATGTTTCTACAAAAGATGTTAGATTTAATCTGAAAAAATTTTTGGTGAAAAAAAATCATGTTTCCATTTTAAAAAAACATGTTAGCTATCTTAACGCCGCCATTTTGAATTTTGGACCAAAACAAAAAATTTTTTTGAACGTCCCCCTCTAAATCCTAAAAGTTTCATCCCACTCAATTTTTTATCAGAGCAATATTTTTCAAAATAAATCAACTGTAAGATTAAAATGGGACACCCGGTATATATATATCGAAAAGTTAGTACATTCTATTATGTTTTCGTCACGCCATCTAGTACGAAACAAAATTTTTTTCTGGCAACACTGGACCATGCAGCATAACAGAGCTTTGTTTCCTCACATGGGACTCGAAAATCCGTTTCGAATTCGCTGAGTGTTTTCCGACAACAATCCTGTATTGGCTTTACTTGAAATTGCTCAATTTTCTGCATCAGCGGACTGCACTCTTGTCTCGCAAAAATTGCATCGATGGTTTTGGCCTCTTCCTCCGTGAGCATAGGTGCTTGACTCGGTGCAAACATTTTGGATCGTGCCTGCCTTGGCTGCAATTCATAAATAACAATATAAAATTATATTAACAGTGAAAAATTAATATTATTCAACAAAAATGAATGTAATTAGACTTACGCATGTTTTCCCAGAGTCCCTTCATTTCTTCCTTTCAGCCACTCAGTCATGCTTTCTAAAATGTCACCGTTAAGCTTTATTTTTTCTCTGGTGGCTGAAATCACGAATGATTTTCTAGCGGAGCTGCAGCATATTGCTCGAGAGCTCTTTCTTGCAGTTTTTTCCATCCGCATTTCCGATCTGTACTTGTCACGATTGGCAAGTCTTGCTCTTTAACCCTAAAAAACATTTAGATATCAATGTGTAATAAAAACTAAATTTTATAAATTGTTCACATTAGAATATTGAGGTTAGAAACTTACCGCTCCAAGTGCAAAAGCGTTGCTAATACGTGTTTGCACTGCTGACCCAAACCAGACTTGCACGAGCATTTGACATATGTTATTGATCCATTTTTTATTTGGCCTTCGATTTCATGCATACTGCCTCTGACTTGCGATGTTTGCAAACACAATGCCAAGAAGTTTAACGTATTGGGCTCGCGTCCGATTTGGTCATTTATTCCACACTTCACGATATGTCCCGCGTGCAAAACTCGTTCACCCTCAATAGAATTTCTTTGCGCAACATTTTCACCAGCCTAAAGACAAATATTTTCGCGATTTAAAGACATAATACTGATAATATCGTAAAAAACACACCATATCACATGTATTCCGGTTGAATTTGCATCGGTGTCGGCGCCATGTTGGATTTTTTTAATTAGGCCCCGCCCCGAGGTCAGATCCCAATACAAATTAGACGTAAAAAAAAAAAATTCAGCTCGATTACGCGGTTTTGAGTTTACCGTAGTAATACCTTAACCACACCATGTAATGAAAATTGTTAATTTGATCAAAAATGAATCTTGGAAAATATCAAATACGAAAATCATAGGTAAATAACACGTACACACCTTCCCACGAAGAACATTAACTAAGCACGTAAATATCAAAACTGCAAAAAACCTTCCCACGAAGAACATTAACTAAGCACGAAAATATCAAAACCCTCCCTCCCTCGCAGACATCAAGGATCGCAAAGAAACGACCCATCCTAATACAATAAATTCATAATAAATATCATCCAAGATTCATCAAATGATCAAAAATTACCCATACAAATTCAGGTCAGTCATGACACATAACACATAAGCTTATGATGTAAAACATGTCAAAACCTATTATACAAAATAAGACTAAGATGAATGTTATTATTAGAAATAATAAATCTGAAGAGGATCCGAATAAGTTTCGAAACGTTATACAAAAAAATTGTCCATTTTTATTTGGAACCACTGGACGAATCGCAGCCGATTCCTCCCTTCACTACTTAGAGGATCACTCTAATGTCTGTCCGTCTGTCTGTCAAGACTCTTTATCTCGGGAACATGTGGAGGTATCGAGTTGAAATAAAAACCATATACTCTGGTCTACAGTCCCTTGAAGCTGTGAAAAAATCAAACTTCTAAGTTAACGTAAAAAAAGACACGGCCGTTTATGCCGCAAAAAACGTATATTCCGACATATTCTCAAGGGAATCAAAATTTATAGGGTTCCGTTGGTTCCGTTGACCTAGAACCATGAAATTTGGCAAGTAATATCGTCTTATACTATATGTATAGGGGAAAATCTCAAAACTATACATTTGTAATTCAATCGTAAAAAATATAGTCTTTATCCAAAGTACGTAATCAATCATCAAGGTTAAGCAACGGTATGCGCAGCCATAATTGTATGGGTGACCAAATCTTTTTGTAGATATTTTAAAACTTTTACTAATTTGTACAGAAGATAAAAATCTGAATGCCGTATATTTTTATTTAAATCACAAAAAAACAGGGTCTTTATGCAAGGAACGGCGGTCCAAATTTTGAATTGAGTTAACCATGTCATGTGGGGTATCGTATGAAACGGCTTCATTGGCACAAGCTTAAACAGGTACCTACAAACTTGTACGGAACTCTCGGTGGGCGGTCCGACTCGCACTTGTCCGGTTTTTTTTATTATTTAGAATCTAGTTTGACATGTTCTTTATTGTTAACAGCGCAGCAATGCGGGCAGCAAGCGCGGCCATTTTATGAACAGCACTGCTGCTGCGTTACGTCACTGAACTTTCTAGTAACTTCCTAGTAAGTTACCAAACTGCTGCTGCTGCTGCTTACTGCCCATGAAATAGTACCTTAAGACTCAAAAAACTTATTCAAAAACATGTCGAATATTTTTTTGTATTTTTTTCTGAGAAGGCCATAAAAAACAAAAATTTTGTAGAAAAAAACACTCAATTTGGACCATTATTAAAGAAGTTATGACCAAAAACCAAAAAAGGAGCGGTTTTTTAAAAATTTAATATCTTGTGAATGGGCAGTCAAAAAAATCTAAAAATTCAACAAGAAGGGTCTTTTGATGGGTACTAAATATTATTAAAAAATTGAGGAAATGGAAAAAAAAGTTTCTCAAACTGTCCGATTTAGGATAGAATGCCCCATATATATTTTTATAATATAAAATAAAACACAATCAATGTTATTTTGTTTGAAATAATTCCAAATAAGAAAAATTATCAAATAATTTCAATTGGGCTGTTGAAAAAAAAAGTTTGATTTTTAATTTTTTTTTTTGAGCATTTATTGCATTAGATTCCAAAACTGAAAAAAATTGGTTTTGTATAAGCCTGTAAATAGTTATTAATAATTAAAATGTCCGAAAAATTCAAATTTTTCATATGATCATGAAACGCTACGTGATTGGTGCAAGCGTTATGATGTCACAATGTTATCGGACGCCACACGAATGCTGTAGACTGTGTGATTAACCTCTTAAACGTTTGCAAATTTGGCGATAAATTTTAATATTTCACGGAATTTAAAAGCAGTGATCTGCGAAAAATAATTTGCAAAAGTGAACGCAAATAATTTGCCAGAAATAAATATGCTCATGGTGTTAGAATTTCTAAAACACGATGATCGTTGTGCTCAAGCGTCATTGTGAGTACAATATGTGAATAAAATGCATAAATAAATTGCAGTTAACAAGTAGCCCAGATAGACAAACGTGCAGCAAACATCGCACGTAACGACACGTTAGCGGTGCGATGGAGCCACGCAGTGGCACGCCGTGTCGTTACGGATGCTGACATCTATTTCCGTAGGTAACTGATAGCTGCCGTCACATCATGCATAAACACGCTGTATAGGCACAATAGCTGCACAGTAACTGCACGATATTGACGCTGTAATACGTCACGATGACGGCACGTGGACAATACGCCGTGCACTTCGCCATCGTACCTAGGGACGTTGGGGCGGCACCGACACGGACACAACACGGCGTGCTCCTATCAGACGCCACTGTAGCGACACGGTGGCGGCACGCCGTGCACCTGGAGTAGTTCGACTAGCCGCCGAAAGGTGTCACAGACTCTCTCGCTATCCTTCTCGAATGCGAATAAGCGACTTGAAGAGCATATATGAAAGTTCTCGAGTAGCTACCGCGTCACATGATGACGTCAATATAAATTTTTAAAGGGCACAGTATGATGCGCTGCACATTGGGCCGCCTCTGTGGGCCGCTACGGGCCGCTACGGTGGCCCTACGGAGAGCGCAGCACACCGTGCACTTACTGTGCAGCCACGGAGTCGCCACGATATGCCGGAACGCCGTGCTGCCACCGTGTCGTCCCTGTGCCGTCACATTTCTATCTGGGTGCAGACGTGCACGGAGTGTAGTCCCCGTGCTGCCACGATACACATACTCGCCGTGCAGCTACTGTGCCGTTACAGTACATCACACATTGATGTCAAAGTGCACAACGTGTCGTCACTGTGTTGCCCAGATGATGAACGAGTGCGTCTGCGCCGTGCAGCAACTATGCGTAAACTGTGACGCGCACTACGACGGAACGGCGTGACGACACCAAACAGTTACAAACGGAAATAGATGTCTACATCTGTGACAACACGGAGTGGCGACACGCGACGTTACTGTGCAGCCGTAATGTAGGCTCATGTCTATCTGGGAAGTTTGCTGCAAAGTAATATTGATAATATTAATTTTTTTAAATCTGATTGATGTAATTATGGATTTGGCGATGTTTATACGGTACGAAAGTAAAAGACTTTTTTGGAGATGTTATATTAGAATCGAGTGAATCGACTGACAGTTTTATTAGTAAAGTACACTCATCGACGGTAGATACTTCAATTTTACACATAGTATTCACACAACGATAATGTAGGTGAATATTAGCTTGGATTGTAGTATTATGCTGCGTTATACAAATCTGTGTTCCAATATCTTTTTTGTCAGCCACTGTCAATGTGGAATTGTTTTTCACTATAGATTTAGCAAGATGATCATTTGCTGCGACAGGTTCACTTCGGGTTGAAGTTAAATTCTGGTCTAAGGCATCGAAAGCACTTGTCGCAGAGGATCCAAATGCTTCTTTCGCTGGACCTCCCAGTTTTATGATATTGATAATTTTCCATGTCCTCTCGCAGCTATAAATACGAAAGTTTTGTTCAGTTTTAATGGTAGATTATCAATGATTAATAGATGGAATAGTATTGAAACAATTATAATTCAACAATTAAACGTCTTTTTAGGGTATAAAACATGTTTGCTTACCTTGAAGTGATCTTCACAGTAAAAAAAAAGCTAGATCTACTGTTTTTAAGGTTATCCCGTCGCACCGCGTTGCACCATGTTTTACGAAGTTTTAAGTTCTGTGGCACTGTCACAAAAACTTTGTTTCGTGTACTTTTTGTCGTAGTTTTATATAAAGCCACGAAACACGTCGTGTATGTTTTAATCGTTACTATTTTAGATTAAACATGAAAATTCGTATTTACAATAGATATCGTCAGCGAACATATATGTTCACTGATATCGTTATACCCCGTCTACGAATTCAGACGTACATAGAAGCACAGTTCCTATACCTTCGGACGAACTGTGCTTCTATGTACGTCTGAATTCGTTGACCCCGTTTAACATTGTGACGTCACAGACCATTCGGGTAACTGCGGGCAGCGAACATATATTTGTATCGGGCATGATCGGCACGTCGTCAGCTGTTAATTTATAATTCAATTTTCAAAACCCTAAGTATATCTTCGTTAATATTAACTAACACAAAAAATTGCTTCTCAATAAAATACGTATATAAACTTTAAAAAAAAAAATACGTTTAAGGGGTCTACCCTAATTGCAATTTTCAAAAAATCGATTTTTTTTAAATTCCATTTTTTGAAAGTATAGATATTTGAAAGTATCATATTAAATTTTCGTAAAGATCCGTGCAGTCTAAGTGTACTTTTGAGGGACTTTTACTTAGTTACCTGAGCGTGCTAATAGTGACCGTTCGGAGTTTGATCGCGTTTTTCTCGAAATGACATTTTTGTACGGCTTGTTGAAAAAATCTCGGAAAATACTGCATCAATCCTTACCAAATTTTTACTACATATTGTTTATGTCGACAGCTATATCGCATATCATACGATTTTTGAAATTTTGAGTTTAACTTGGTTTAAATAAAAAAAAACTGATAAAAAAAAGGTATTTTTCGTTACTTTTTGATATATGGCCGCCATTTTGCCAATTTAAAAAAAATCAAAAATCGTATGATATGCGACATAGTCATGACCTTACTGAATCTAAAACCTTTTTTTTTTTTTTTTTTTAGATAATCCACTCCGGAGATTCCGTCAACAGGGCACACTCATCTTTTATTTCGATATTCTTTTGGCCTGCATTTTCATATAATAAAAAACCGAAAAATAATTTTAAAAAAAATTTGTTCATGCATTTCAAGATTATATTTATCAAGCCTCATACTTGACATATTAATATTTCTAATTTAAAACAATGAAAAAAAATGGTGAAAATAGGAATTTTTCGCGAGTCTAATTAGACCCCTTAACAACCCAATTGAGCATCGAAAAATATTAAAACTTTTTAAAAAACACATTTCATTTTTAATAAATTTAAATGTTTTAGAAATGGTGAAAACAGTGATGTCTATGAAATACACTTCATGCTTTAAAAGATAATGATTAGATAGATGAAAGCCGCCGCGCGGCGCGCGGCGGCTAGCGGTCCGACTGATGGTTGGGAGAGAGAGTTAAGGAGGTTCACGCGAATCTAATGTTAATCGGAGTTTGTAACTGTAAGACTTGAAATTTGAGAATATTATAGAAAAATATACTACACATCTAACACCCCGGGAAAAAAAGTTCATATCTGAGTAGATACCCACACAGCACAAAAGTCAGAAATCCTTCCTCGCGAACTCTTTTTCAAGACTACTTCTAGAGCAACACGTATGATATCCAGTGATGCGAAATGACCGTCATTTGGAGTTCGCGTCAGTCACGCGTCACCTGACCGTCACGTGACCGTCACGTGACGTCATTTTCGTTTTACGTAATTTTCTATGTGAAAATGACGGTCATTTTTACTTTCGTCATTTGACAAGACAAGCCTGTCAGGGACTTCTAACTAGATGAAAAATGACGGTCACGATTTTTTCAGTCATTTTTTTCGGTCACAACATTTTTAGATTTCATGATAATTGTAAAATTAATTATTTTCATCGAGATTGTTTGAGTAAATTGGGAATTACAACATTAAGAAAATTGGAATAAAGTAAGACCAGAATTTTTAATATTTTTTAAATTATCAACGTTGTATGATTATTTTTATTTTCGATATCGGGTGCTCGGTCATTTTCGTCATTTTTGCATCCGTCATGTGACGGTTCTATTACGGTCACGTGACGGTCACACGACGGTCACGTTACAGCTTCACATCACTGATGATATCTCGCAGACGCTAGTCCGAAAAAGTCTGAAATAAGAATTACTTCACTGGAACCCTTGCGTAGTTGAGGGCAGCACTGCTACTGGTTCCACAAAAGCGGGAAGATTTAATTTTCAAATTGACTTTTAATAATTAGACAACATATACATTAATGAATTTGTTATCAATTCACTCGTTTCTCTTCTTGATCGACAATTTACGCATTGTCAAATTATGTACAACATAAATATATTTTTATTATTGCACAAATATAAGCGTAGATATATTAGTTATCCATATTTACCGACTGTCAGTATCATGTGTATAGCCGCCCGACATCACCTTACTTTATTGCAACTTCTCATGTGCGTTGTATCCATGCTCGAGCCCAATAAATATCATTTGGAAAAACAAATGAATTAAAAATGACAAAGTGTTGCGCACGTCATTGCCAAAAAAAATAGTAATTTTAAATGGCAAATTAAAAATGGAATTTGATTTTGCGCGGGCAAAAGATCCAAGACCATTGGCGCCACAAACGCCGAGTTTGCCGAATATGGACCCTAATAGGTAGCGTGTTAGGTTCGTAAGTAGGATAGATAGGCAGGTCGCAGGTTCGAATCCCCGTGGTGGCAGATGAAATTGAAATGATGGAATTGAGTTTTTTTCTATTTTTTTTTTACAGTCGGTCCAGTAACTATGTAAACAAATAAAAATACGTATTAAAAAATTTTGCAAACGATAGAAATGAGAAAAAAATAATTTTTAATAATTTTTAAGGAACCCTTAAAAAGTTATCTTGACGATGTCTTGTGAAGAAATTTTGAAATCGTCGTCTTGACGATATCTTTTTTAAGAAGTCTGAAAAAGTTATCTTCAAGACAACTTTTCACAGATATCAAAATCATCCCTGAAAGTGGCGCATTCGACTACTTTCGGAACTCATTAAGATGTCTTTCGGAAAATGTATTCTGATGTCCAAATCTTACATAAGAAATCTACAGCGATTCTTTCAGACGTCATATTGCTGTGCGGGTATGTTCATATATATTTCAGATATAGTCATATATATATCAGATATATTCATATCTGATATTTTACAGTATCATATATGATTAGCCCTGATCATATTCCACATCATATATGCATATATAAGATCTTATCTGATCAAATACGGTATCTGTCCTGACCGATAATGAACTCATATCTGTTCATATCTCGCTGAGTACCAGGGCGAGTTGGTACCGTAAATTCGTATCTAAACATACATGATGTGATATGTGAACGTATCTGTTCGTATAAGATCATATCCGATCAAATACGGTACCAGGCTCTGCTGTGTAGATCTCATATATGTTTTTATCTGGTCAGGTTCCAAGGCGAATTGGCAGCGTGCAGCCGTATCTGAACATATATGATGTGATATACGATCGTATCTATTCGTATAAGATCATATCCGATCAAATATGGTACCAGACTCTATTGTATAGATCTCATATATGTTTGTATCTGATCAGGTACCAAGACGAGTTGGCAGCGTGAAGCCGTATCTGAACATACATGATGTGATATGTGAACGTATCTGTTCGTATAAGATCATATCCGATCAAATGCGGTGCCAGACTCTGCTATATAGATCTCATATATGTTTTTGTCTGGTCAGGTACCAAGGCGAGTTGGCAGTGTGCAGCCGTATCTGAACATTTATAATATGTGATATATGAGCATATAAAATCATATAAAATTCTATCCCATTAAATACGATAACAAACCTGCAAAATATACGAAGTCTTCTACAATCATGATATATATGGGTCATTTCATGTCAAATCGACCACTTTTGAACCCAACCCCTTTCGATTTGGCTGAAAAATTTTGTCTTTTTTCTACCCCATTAAAAACATTTTTCAGGAAATTTTCAAATTTTTTTACCCAACCCAAAAAAAGTTGTGAATTATTCAAAAAAAAGGCTTTTGTTTTTTCAAATAGCTATAACTTCTTCGAAAATTGACTAATCGGGACGTTCTTTTTTCGAAAACTTTCGTATTTAAATGTACGTATCGAAAAAAAAATACAAACAAAATTTAAGATATTAAAGTCTATGAAATTTTTCACTTTTTCGAGAAAAATCTTCGTTTTCTCGGAAGCGCATTTTTTATTTATTTTTTTTTTACTAAAAAAAAACTTCGTTTAATTTCGGAAAGAATGCCGCCCAAACTGGAGTGGGTGGAATTTTCCTTCTATTTTTTTTTTATCGATTGGAAATTTTTTTTTCGCAACTGGGCTTATTTCACAAAACACATCACTCTGTAAATTTTTGAGGATTTATAAAGGACCTCAGAGTTTGAAAAATTGAGAAGAAAAAAAAATCGAGAGTGGTAATCCGCGAAAATTTTTTGATTTTTTTCAGAATGGTTAAAGAAGAAATAGAAGACATCTATATAATTTTTTGTATTTTTTTCAAAAACTACATCCAAAAATAAGAAGAATGAAAAAAATTGCTATATAGGCCCATTTTTGACCAAGCCACAGGCTTTTGAAATATAGAGAATTCAAGTATTAAATTGAATTCTGAAGAATATAGAACATGTAAAATTTTTAAACGCCAAAGGAAAATAAAATAGTTTTCGAATTAGTATTAAATAAATGTTTACTAATCGTATTATATAACCAGGAAGTCCTTAGTAGAAATCATTAAGCTAGATTATAAGTTTCATCGTAAACACCGTTAAAACATTTTCTCAGATTTAATTTAGAATTTTTAAAAAATCATCAGATAACGTAAAAAATATAGAATAATTGATAAGAATTTTTTTTCAATCAAAGAACAAATATAAAAAGCAAAGACGGGCCAAAATTAAAAAATGGCGGATTCAAAATGATATGCGTTGGATGTCTTTTTCAAAAGCCTTCGGCTTGGTCAAAAATAGGCCCAGATGGCATTTTTTTCATTCTTGTTGTTTTGGAATGTAGTTTTTGAAAAAAATACAAAAAAATTATAAATAGGTGTCTTCTATTTCTTCCTTAACCTTTTTGAAAAAAAATCAAAATTTTTTCACGGATTACCACTCTTGATTGTTTTTTCTTCTCAATTTTTCAAACTCCGAAGGCCTTAATAAATCCTCGAAAATTTACAGAGTGGTGTGTTCTGCGAAACAAGGCCAGTTGCAAAAAAAAATTCCAATCGGAAAAAAAAATAGAAGGAAAATTCCACCCACTCCAGTTTGGGCGCCATTCTTTCCGGAATTGAACGAAGTTTTTTTTTAGAAAAAAAAAAAAATAAAATAAAAAATGCGCTTCCGAGAAAACGATGCATTTGAAGACGAAAATTTTCGAAAAAAAACGTCCCGATTAGTCAATTTTTGAAGAAGTTATAGCTATTTGAAAAAACAAAAGCCTTTTTTTTTGAATAATTCATAACTTTTTTTGGGTTGGGTAAAAACATTTGAAAATTTCCTGAAAAATGTTTTTAATGGGGTAGAAAAAAGACAAAAAAATTCAGCCAAATCGAGGTCTCAGTCGAGATGCCGCGCACTCTTATATATACGCGAATATGCCTCAATCCACGCCGCTTTTACACTTCAATTCGATATTACTCAAAAACGAGACAACTTTTTTAACATTTTACGAATATACTTTTCTTTAAAAAAAATTAGCTTTCCATTGATACCATTATTTTTTTTTTCGCCCACGCGATGTTGAGATATCATAATATTGGGCGAATTATTCCGAATATTTATCATCACAAAAATTTTTCAACAGTTTTGTGGGAACGCTTATAGACATATCAAGCCCGTGTATAAGCGATGTGATACGATTTTATATATGTGGTAATGGGAAAATATTAGTGTGCGGTAGACACGGCGCGCGCCGCTCTCTTTCGCCCCGCTATGCGTAGGCGATCTTATATGCATTATCGATGCATTTATCTATGCATATGTACGAATATGTATGCAGTTTGTATATAGCATCATCTATATATAAGGCATATATATATATATATATATATATATATATAGCGTTATACATGACATTTTTATATATGGCATTATCTATATATATATATAGATACGTATATACTGGTATATACAGGTATATACAGGTATATACTGGTATATACAGGTGTATTCAGGTATATATAGGTATATACATGTATATACAGGTATATAGAGGTGTATATCGGTATATACTAGTATATTAAGAGACGCGGCAGCGTCTCGACGCCAAGTATTCAAAAAAACTGAGAGAATCCCAGTCGAGACTGCCGGGCACTTTATATACGCTAATATGCCTCGGACCACGCCCCTTTTACATTTTAATTCGATATTACTAAAAAACACGATAACTTTTTAACATTTACAAACTATAGTCATCTTTAAAAAAATTAGCTTCCATCGATACCATTTTTATGTTGAACCGCCCACATAATACTGAGATATGATGATATCGGGTGAATTTTTCTCGAATTCTATCATCATGAAAATTCTTCAACATTTCTTCGTCACCTGATTGGCCAGATTTTTGAAACGCTTATACACGGGATGTATATCTATAGCTATGAGAATCATATTTCGGCTGCTGACGTCATGCACGGCGAAAATATATCTATTTAACTATGAGCACCGTGCACGGTGAATATATATTTTATCTATATTTTATCTATATTTATAGATAAAAGAGTGTGAGTGCGACTGTGTGCAAGTGTGTGCGAGAGTGTGCAAGTGTTCGATCATTTATACGATGTATATTGTGGTGGTCGTTATTTCAGGTATCAACTTACATTCGGGTGGTCATTCAAGATTCGATGCTTTAAATATGTATATACATGTGTATTAAGATACACGTTAGGGTGGTCGTTTTGTTAGGTGCGAATTTATATTAGGGAGGTCATTTGAGATTCGATTTCTTTCAATATTTATATACGTATTTGAATAATATAGATTGAAGTGGTCGTTATTTCAGGTATCAACTTACATTTGGGTGGTCCTTCCAGATTCGAATTTCGTTTATTATTTATATAGATATATATGTATTTGTAAGATGTATATTGGAGTGGCCGCTATTTCAGCTCTCAATTTATATTAGGGTCGTTATCTGAGATTCGAGTTCTTTAAATATTCACCTACGTATTTATACGATATAGATTAAAGTGGTCGTTATTTTAGGTTTGAATTTACATTACAGTGGTCATTGTTCGATATTCGAATTTTCTTGAAATTTATATATGTACTTATACGATGTATATTAAGGTGGTCGTGATTTCAGGTATCAACTCACATTTGAGTGGTCATTTGCGATTTGATGTCTTCAAAAGACATCAAATCGCGATACATATTTATCAAAAGACGCGGTAGTGTCTCGACGCCAAGTATTTAAAAAAACTGAGAGAATCCCGGTCAAGATTGCCGCGCACTCTTATATACGCGAATATGCCTCCCGCTGAACCTGATTCGAATTTCAATCCAATATTACAAAAAACACGACTCCTTTTTTAAGATCTACGAACAATGGTGATCTTAAAAAAAATTAGCTTTCCATTGATACCTTTTTTATGTGGATCCGTCCACATAATGCTGAGATATGATGATACCGGGTGAATTTTTTCAACAATTCTATCATCGTGAAAATTCTTTAATATTTTTTCATCACCTGATTGGCCAAATTTGTGAAACGCTTATAACGGGATGTATATCTATAGCTATGAGAATCATATTTAGCGATATAAACTAGGGTGGTCCTTCGAGATTCGATAACTTTAAATATTTCTATGTATATGTATTATATGATATATATTAGGGTGATTATTATTCGAGATTCAAATTTTGTTTATATTTATATATGTATTTATACGATATATATTAGGGTGGCCGCTATTTCAGGTCTCACTCAACTTATATTGTGGTGGTCATTTGAGATTCGATTTCTTTAAACATTTTATATACGTAGTATATTATGTGAGTTGTTGTCGAATCGGCTTCGATACGGCCAGTGAGAAATTCCAGGTGTTGATGGAATAAATTTCGTTGATTTACGTTTCGATCCTTGGTTCGGATCTTCCTCAGATTTTTATTTACTCTGGATTTTGTTGATTTTTCTAGATTCATGTTTGTGTACTTGGAAGATGATAGTGCAGTATTTATTGATGAAAAAGCAATAAAGTTGTAATGGCTGATTTTCAATTGATTCAAAGAGTGATCGTTTTTTGGTTATCTCTGTCATCTATTGAATTCCATGATTATATATCTTCCAAGTGCACTTAACAAAAAAACTAGAGTTTATAATTTGTTCTTCATATTAAAATGTCAACTATATCTGAATGTTCGAGAAGAACATATATATATATTATATATATTATATATATATATTATATATGTATATTATATATATATATATTAGGGTGGTCCTTCGAGATTCGATTCCTTAAAATATAGCATTATCTACATATATGTAGCATATCTGCATATATAGCGTTATATATAGGATTTTTATACATGTGGATCATCTATGTATATATATATAGCATTATCTATATATATAGCATATCTATGAATATATAGCATCATATTAGCTAATAAATCAAAATCTAACTTAAATTTCAGGCTAAACCAAAATCTAACTCAAAATTTATACTATATATCCATAGTTGTGCTATTGGGATCTGACATGTAGGCATAGTCAAATTCAATATGGCGCAGACTGGGGTGCAGCCGACTGTCTAAACCGTGTTATAGTAGGCTCACCATGTAAATATAATATAAGTTATGAATATTGATGGCCGATAAAGGTATTCTCAACTATTCATGATATTTGCCAATGGTCCGGTTCAACTCCTAGTTAGCGAAATTTCGTTCTTTTCTTAGTGTAACATTTATATCTTGTGGAATATGCTACTTAACTCATACTTAACCTCGTCAAAAAACGAATTTTACTCACTCGGTGAAATGCGATTTTTTGAGGTTAAGTATGAGTCTAGTAGCATATTCTACAAGATATAAATCCTCAAAGCATTTTTCCATGCTTGGAGTTGCTCCACTTTTCCCATGTTACCAAAAAAAATTTTTACGTATATGCAACATGCATTTTTTTTTTTGGGAAATTATAGAACGTTGATTCACGGTTTTTTTGAAAAGAACTCTCACATCCATGTACGGAACATACAATTTTTTTTTTAGATGGTTTGTGAAATGTAAACACACCTACTTCTGACATTTTTGTTCAATTTATCAAAACCACTAGTGTCAACTATTACGTTGTGACGAGCGATGCACCCCGGTTTTAATTTCAAAATGTAACACCAGATGGCTCACGAATTTTGCCAGATCCCAATATGTATGTATATATGGATAATGCTATATATATATCTGGGTATACATAGCATTAATAAAGTTTCAAAAAGGAGCGAAATCAATCACAAAATACTTCTGAGAAGTACAAAAAGGACGCCAAGTATTAAATCCCAAAAATTCGAATTCAAAAAAATCCCAAAAATTCAAAATTCAAAGTAAATCAGAAAAATTTGGAATCTGAAATTTTAAAAAACAAACACAAATCACACAAGCCAAGCCTATTAGCTTAGCCAATTTTTTTGAATTCGAATTATTTGGCGTGCGTAAATTATTAAAGACCATGCCAAACTAAAACACTTGGCGTGCAGGATTAAGAACTTATACGCTTGGCGAGGGAAAACCGAGTCCAGCCGCCCTACCGTTTAATGGAGGAGTGAATGAACGAGAAAATAAAAAAGAAAACAATTGATCAAGTGCACTAGGGCACCTTCCGCAGGGATCAAACTGAATTCTGGCAGCTACGTAGCCTAATCAAATCTTCAAATATTCAATTCTGTAGTAAATTATTTATTAAAATAATTAAAATATAGTTCCGTTTCGATATATTGCCAATCTTCAAGATAATATGATATTTGATGTTCCATTTAATTAACAATCTGCTTGTAATATGCGTATATAAGATCTTCGTTAGAAATATATGTAGTCGATCGACATATCCAACTCAATCGACGTGAACTCTCGAAGGCGTCGTCGCCGAATGCCCCTTTGTCGCTAGCCCTCGAGGCCCTGTAGCCTTCGATTCGTCACTCGTCTAATCTCCGATGTTTGGGTTATGGCGCGCCAAAATAGCCCCAGCTTCCCTGCGGCATCACCAAGACCCATAGTCTTAAACGTTGACTTCATTCGGCCTTCCTGCATTTACGACGTCCTCGTCGTGGCTCCGTTGGTCTGTCAATATGGAAATAAGCATTCACAGTACGAAACTATCAAAAGATCTCGTAACCGACAAGCCAATAGGCGTAACGTAACGTTCGCTCCAAAATAAGAGTGATCAAGTCCGATCCGAGAGTTTCAGTTACTTCACGTTATTGTCTGAATACATTTGGCTACTATCATTTACCATACGATGTTACTATCATTCGCCTCTCAAGGTTACTATCATTCACTTGCCAGAATACTATAATTCATCTGGGTTCGATTACTATCATTCATCGAATTCTTTTGGCTACTATCGTTCACCACAAGGTTACTATCGTCCACCTCTCCAGGTCATTCACCTGCCAGATTACTATCATTCATCTGGTTCTAAAACGGCCCACGGACTCAGCTGATCCTCTGCCACCACCGTCAGTCACCCTGGCGTCCTCCTCGATCCCTGAGATCCTCGACCTCGCACCGATCATTCGTTAAAACCGCCCTGACCTTGAACGGCCCCTTGACTTTGACGTTCAGCTTCCAATTCCCCCACGCGGCAAGTGCCAATGTCGTCCTTTGCCACCCTCTGCATCTTCTCCAGGCCTACTAGATCCGAGATCCCTCTGAATTGCAGATTTCAATACCGCATCGGCCATAATGCGAGGCTTGAACCCATTCCGCATACTTCGATTCGTGGTATTGCTTATGACAGTCTGGACTTTCTTCACGGACTCGTCATATGTCCTCTGGTACCCCCGTAGCACTGTGGGTAGATTCACAGAAAAATCGGCAAAACTAGGCCGATGTGCGTACTGAAAAATGCAATGGTGATTCGTAAGTTTTTAACCTCGCTGATTTCAAATCTGGAATCAAAATTTCGAAAAAACAAAATGGCGGACCGGAAGTGACTATCTGCGTTACTAAAAAGAATCCGATTTGAGTAGGGATCGGTAAATTAGCGGTTCAAAAGTCACTGATTAAAAATCTCAAATCCAAATTTTGAAAAAACAAAATGGCAGACCGGAAGTGACTATCTGCGTTACTAAAAAGCATCCGATTTGAGTAGGGATCGGTAAATTTGCGGTTCAAAAGTCACTTATTGAAAATCTTGAATCAAAATTTCGAAAAAACAAAATGGCGGACCAGAAGTGACTATCTGCGTTACTAAAAAGAATCCGATTTGAGTAGGGGTCGGTAAATTTGCGGTTTAAAAGTCACTTATTGAAAATCTCTAATCAAAGTTTCGAAAAAACAAAATGGCGGACCGGAAGTGACTATCTGCATTACTAAAAAGCATCCGATTTGTGTAGGGATCGGTAAATTTGCGGTTTAAAAGTCACTTATTGAAAATCCTGAATCAAAATTTCGAAAAAAAACAAAATGGCGAACCGAAAATATATTTTTATCTTACTCATAAGCAACTTTTGCTATCAGAAATCAATGTTTGTGTTTTGAAGGTTGTTTTTTATAAATTTTGAATGAGATTTGAGGAAAACAAAACGATTGTCTGGAAGTGAGGGAAAGTTTTCAAATAATTTCGGAAAATTAGTTATAAATCATTTTTAACGAATTTTATTGCTAAATACATTTGAAACAGCAATCGACACTTAACGAATTAAATTTTACCGAAAATAATACGTGCGTTAAATAGAATAATTAATAATTAATAATAATAATAATAATAATATTAATTATTAATAATTATTCCTGATTTCAATATTAATCATAATCGTCAGCGTCGGAATCGCGATCGCCGTCGTCAGAGGAATTGGTGGATTCTGATTCGTCACTCGTGTATTCCATTAATTCACCTAAACCATACTTATCGCGAGAACTATCGGTACAGAGCAAAAGTTGCAATGCTTCTGGTGATAAACTTTTTGCTTTTTTCGGATACTGCTTGCCCATGCTCGATATGTACGGATCTGAAGTTAAGAGGAGTCGATTGAAAACGTCTTGCATGGTCGCTGTTCTCGAGTGTTTTCGAGCAAAACACTCGCGATATTTTTTAATATCCTTGTTACGGGCTTCCTGTGCGTCTTCTGACATTTGCCCGATAGGAAGCGGGGACCATTCAATTATCAAAGGACCGTGAATCAAAACTTTGTGAACCGTAGTTGGCATGCAGTACCAAGAATACAAAGTTACGAACATTTCGGCGGTTTCAAGACTATATTGTTTGAAAGCAGTTACATTTACGGCAAAGCCACTTGAAAGAACTTGCAATATTATGTGGAATCTTTTCATAATATTCTCGTCCAAACCCAAAATTCTTGATGAAATTTGAGTATTTTCGAAAAAACGTCGCGCAGTGTTTCCGTCGTTACTGCTACCAAACCCTTGTTTCGGTTTATCAACATCAAGATGCAACTCTTTCTTGAATGCGGCTTGAATAACTCGTTTTCGCCCAGCAACTACTTTTTTTTCTTCATCTTTTCGAGTTTGCCACTTGTGAACACCGATTTTATAGCCGATGTGCAAGAAGCACTCAAAAAAACGGATCCACGCATGCAACGTTGATAATCCAAGTTCGAGTCGAGTTCTGTCAACGTCTACAGTTTTCATCAGCTCTATGTCATTAAATTGCGATGATGTGAGATTGCATGTATAGCAACGCATTGCGAATTTTGTATTTGTCACGGAGTTGCAAACTTTGCCGTCAATCATAGTGAAATACAGCTCGTATTTAACAGTAACTTCCTTCCCGTCAATAAATGTCGTAAAAGGGGTGAGAGACTCGATCTGATTATCAACGTGTTGCCGTTCCTGAATCGTTGACGACACAGTTTCTTTTAAAAATTGAATTCTAATAGGGCGACAATACCGTGGAGATGAGGGCCTGGGATTTTTCCAAAGGACGAATTCTTTCTTTGAGATATCCGATCCTAAAATTTGCAATGGAGCTAAAGACGTTAAAAATATACTCGCTTCAGAACTCTCAGCATTCGTAAACTTTTGTTTGTATTCACTGTGCCCAGAGCTTCCATCACAACCCCATTTACAAATTAGTCTTAAATTCTTCGATTCTTCAGGGCGCAAAGAGTTAATCACGTCAGTTTGCAACTTTAGAATTCTGTCGCAAGTGTGATCAATCAAAGACTGTAATTTCACTTCGGCTAAAGTCTCAGTTACCGTTATATCTGAAGGGTAACAACGGTTTTTAGCAGCAACGACTTTTGCGTACGATGGATAAATAGCAACTTTTTTATTTCTCAAAGATCGCCTGATGTCTATGTATTGCTGTTTTGTTAGTTTTGCGTTTACAAAATCTATCAGTGCTTCATCTCCAGACATCTCAACTAGCCGTGGATCTATCGACGATTCATATGCTGTTCGGTATCTCGCAGCTCTTGAGGGAGATTTTGTTGTGATGTTTTTTAAAATAGTGGCAGCATCGTTTAATCCTGCAGAACTGAGTCTCATCCTGGTGGCCAAACTTAATTCCTCCACGCAATGCTTTTCACTGACTTCTAAAGCCCTTCTTTTCTTGGTACGTTCACTCGACTCTTCGAAACTCAATTTTCGAGGTCGCCCAGATACACCTGAAGTTGATGGCTCTCCAATTGGTTTCGTACAATTCTGAAAAAAATAGCGCGAGCGTTATACTATACATCTTGCCCCATAACTCGAGTTTTCGAAACATCAATAAAATTAATTACCAAAATAGTTATTGAAGTTTGCAACCATTTTTCATTTTTTTTTAAAAATGCATCGTGGCTTCTGTGCACTTCAAGCCATCTACTTTTGATATTACAAAGTAATTTTTTTAATGAATCCTTTTCATTGTTGTCAATCGTGAAAGATTCGGATGACTCAAGAGTAATTTTTTCCTCAAAAATCTGAAGTTGCTCATCCAGGCAAAATTTAAATTTCTCCTTAATCATTCCAAAAATATCCTGATAAGTGCACGTGTAATCCATGGCACGTGAACCTAGAATAAAACAAGTATGATAAACATTTACTAAAAATGAATGTGTTCATGGGAAAAATTTTAATCTAATTGTAAATGATAGAATAAATTATTGTAACATTTTGAACACCCGTAACATGAATCATGACTCTTTACGAATAGATCACTGGGTAGAAAATTATTTTATATTCCACAAGGACCGGCTATTGTCCCCAGCAGGTATACGTTTACCTGCTGGGGACTATGCGCCCAGCCTGAACAAAGAAGCCAAGCGTTGCGCGACATGAGAATTCCGGTTCCCAAAGCCAGATATGCAACAATCTGCAGATTTTTTTTTATAAATTCTAATCTTAATAACATTATCAATAGGCTACAATGTTCAAAAGTCTGGGATCTCCTGGGATCACAACTATTTTTATACTTCTTTTGGAAAAATAAATTTACAAGCTTGCTTAAAATGCATACATTGAACACTCTTTTATACATACAATATTTCAAATTTCAAAAAACTATTTGACATGATAATATTCTACATACCTTCAAGATTATCTCCCATTTTACCGATTTGAAATCGGTAGCGTAGAACAAAATATATTTCACTTTGCGCGAATCGAAAATTTCAGCGTACAAAATCGCTACGTTCTTCACTCTCGAACGGTCGAGTTCAGACTGTCGTAAGTCGAGTACCGCGAAGGGTAGGGACCGGTCCTTTTACAATAGGGCGTACAAATACCTGGTCTTTGAAATGACATACATAGAAATACGAAATGAGAACACTCAATTTTTGGGTTTTGCCGATTTTTCTGTGATTCTGCCCACAGTGCGTAGAGGTAACTGAAAACGAACTCAATATTGTGCGAGTTATCCGCTCGCACTAGACATTAGAACCCGCGTACAAAAAAATAATATTTGAAGGAATCTTTGAAGGAATCTTTGAAAGAATCTTGGAATGAATCTTTAAAAGTATACTTGATAGGACCCGGAGCAACATACTTTTAAAGTTTCTTTCCAAGATTCTTTCAAAGATTATTTCCAAATTCTAAGAATCTTTGAAAGATTCTTTCAAAGATACTTTTCAAGATTCTTTCAAAGATTATTTCCACATTCTAAGAATCTTTGAAAGATTATTTCCAAATTATAAGAATCTTTTAAAGATTCTTTCAAAGATACTTTTCAAGATTCTGAGAATCTTTTTGAGATTCTTTCAAAAATTGTATCCAAATTCTAAGAATCTTTTGAAGGATCTTTCCAAATTCTAAGAATCTTTTAAGGATTCTATCAATGATACTTTTTAAGATTCTTTCAAAGATTATTTCCACATTCTAAGAATCTTTCAAAGATACTTCTCAAGATTCTTTCAAATTATTCTTTGAAAAATTCTTTCAAAGATTCTTTCCAAGATTCTAAGAATCATTTCATGATTGTTTCAAGGATTATTTCCAAATTATAAGAATCTTCTAAAGATTCTTTCAAAGATACTTTTCAAGATTCTGAG
The DNA here is from genome assembly GCA_946863875.1 of Alloplasta piceator. NCBI lineage: Eukaryota > Metazoa > Arthropoda > Insecta > Hymenoptera > Ichneumonidae > Alloplasta > Alloplasta piceator. The sequence goes on along the minus strand of OX333072.1, from coordinate 40,140,398 downwards.
AAACTTTTTAAGACTCTTTCCAAGATTCTTTCAAAGATTATTTCCACATTCTAAGAATCTTTTAAAGATTCTTCTAAAGATACTTTTCGAGATTCTTTCCAAGATTCGAAGAATCATTTCAAGATTCTTTCAAAGATTCGAAGAATCATTTCAATATTCTTTTAAAGATACTTTTCAAGATTCTTTTAAAGATTAATTTGTCCATCCGACGAGAATCTTCCGGAGAATCTTTTAAAGATTCTTTCAAAGATACTTTTTAAGATTATGGGAATCTTTCAACGATCCTTTTAAAGATTCTTTCAAAGATACTTTTTAAGATTATGGGAATCTTTCAAAGATCCTCTTAAAGATTCTTTGAAGCATTCCTTGAAAGATTATTTTGTCACACCGGACGAGAATCTTTGAAAGAATCTTAAAAAGTTCTTAGAATTTGGAAATAATCTTTCGAAGAATCTTGGAAAGAATCTTTCTTCGGGTCCTATCGATGATTTTTTTCAAGATTCTTTCCAAGATTCTTTGAATGATTTTTTCCAAGATTCAAATATTCTTTCAAAGATTCATTCAAAGTTTCTTTCCAAGAATCTTTCAAAGATTCTTTTAAATATTATTTTAAAAATTCTAAGAATTTTTTAAAGATTCTTTCAAAGATTCTGCCGAAGATTGTTTGAAAGATTCTTTCAAACCTTCTTTTGTCGCATCGGACGATCATTTTCCAAAGAATCTTTGAAAGAATCTTCAAAAGATCCTTTGAAAGAATCTTCAAAAGATCCTTTGAAGGAATCTTTCGAAGAATATTCTTCTTTCGAAGATTCCTTTAAAGATTCTTTCAGACATTCATTCAAGATTCTTTCCAAGATTCTTTCAAAGATTCTTTTGTCGCATCGAACGAGAATCTTCCAAAGATTCTTCGAAAGAATCTTTCAAAGATGCTTTCCAAGATTCCAAGATTATTTTTAAGATTCTTCAAAAGAATCTTAAAAAGAACTTTAGAATATTGGAAAGAATCTTGCTTCGGGTCTTATCCGTGATTCTTTGGACAAAAATCTTTCCAAGAATCTTTTAAAGAATCTTCCGAAGAATCATTGAATGAATCACCAAAAATTCACGGATAGAATCCGAAGCAAGATTCTTCTCAAGACTCTTTTCAAGATTCTAAGATTTTTTTTATGAATCTTTTGTCGGATCAGACAATAATCTTTGAAAAAATCTTTCTTCGCGATACAAGTATCTTGCAAAGATTCTTGCGAATCGTTGTGAGGATCATTGCTGAATATACTATCATACTTGGCGTTGAGATTGATATCAGTACTTATCTGCAGAATCAAATCTTCGTAGAATTGATGTCTTGAAAATATTCTTCAGCGGCAATATAAAAACGTCGCCGAGCATTAAACGTTGGGACGTAGGAATCGTGTAAAGATTGGGCTGCCCGTCATGTAAAGATTAGGTTTTTTCTTCAAATTTCAATTTATTTCTCAGTAGAATACATAACAGTGAAGTACCGTCTTGAATCATGCACATAATTAAATGTGATCTCCCGTTATCTAAAAACAGATATTTATGGACATGTTTAAACGTAATAATTTATTGAGCGCTCTTTATAAGAATATAATCAATATAAGTTCGCTTTACTATTGAAAAAGATAATGCTATTGTAATGGATAAGAAGATATAAAAATTCATCAAAATAATATGAACTTATTATTAATCTAAAATATCAATATTTTGAGCAATTATAAACGTCAATTGGTCCGGTGATTCTATGATAGGCTTATGAAGGTTGGCTTATTTTTGAAATTGGGTATCTCATTGGAACATCATTGATGACCGGACAGCAGCGAGTGAAAGACGTACTTGAAGAAGGAACATTCCACTGTAAATAGAAAAAATTAAATATATTTCTAGGTGCAAGAATGAAATAGTATAATGTTCCCCTCAAGTAATAAAATACTGTAATGTCATATTATAAGTAACGTGATGTGAGGTACAACCTATTATATAAAAAGAGGCCTAGAACGAGTCAAGTTCGCATAATTAAGAATGTTGAGTCCCTATAAAACTTGTTAATATTGATTGCTCAATAAATAGCTTCTTAATCGTTGTGAAATTTTTACACGACCTCCTGAATGTAATGCATTATTCGCAACCCTGGTGTGGACTGCACGTCCATAGTTGAAGCCACCATATATGTAATACTCATATATTGCTAGCGGCCTATGCTTCCCTATAAGTGGTAGGTTCACAAAAAAAAGGGAGACAGAGGATTTCAACGGCGTCATTCTGCGCACGCACGACCCACTACGTAGGCATAATCAGCGAACATATATTAGATGGAAGCGCCACACTTATGGGAGCATTTGGCACAATTTCTTTGGGATACCGCCAGTAAAGTACCCCAGCCACCACCAGCCACTGTGAGCGCTGCCTGTATCGGTGTATACAAATACATAGGACCATATACTTAGCTCCGCCCCGTTTACGTCATGCGGCCTATAGGCACTTGGGATGACGTGTGTTCTCACTCTCTCTTACAGGCTCAAACGCGTGGGGTATCCTCGTCAGATTAATTCAATTTTAATAAAATAAAACGAAGCTGTTGGTGATAACGAGTTTTGGCAGTGGTATGGCGTTTCCAGTTTTTGAACGCTGTGAAGATGATGTATCCAAATAGTTGTTAACGCTCGTTGAATAAAGTCATCGTACTCAAGTTTATGGCCAGACGTCTCAAGTAGTTGATAGAATACGCGGCCGTGTAGATAAATAAAGTGAGAATAGTCGGCTTCAATTTGGCCAATGGTTCCAGGTGATGCTGAACATTTTTTGTTCATTTCCCTTAGGTTTCGATCCTGATTATGATCCTCTTAATATTTATTAAATTTTAATTAAAAAACGAAGCTGTTGGTGATAACTATTTTTGGCAGTGGTTTTGCGTTTCCGGATTTTAAATGCGGTGAAGTTGTTGGGTCCAAATAGTTGTAACATCTTGTTAAAGAAGGTCACCATAGTCAAGTTTATAGCCAGTCGTCTTAAGTAGTTGATAGAGTATGCGGCCGTGTAGATAAATAAAGTTAGAAGAGTCGGCTTCTACCATTATTGGTATTTATGGTCTTAAAACTAAATATTCGGGTCACTATATCGGCATTGGGGTGCTCTTTATTTCATGAAGGTTACAATTTTTCTTCTCTTAGAACAACGATCGATTCCGGTCCATAAAAAAAGAATGTGTGTTAAATTTAAATTTTATACATTCTCGAAAACTATGGCTACACTGAAAAAAGCTTACTGCGTCAGTAACGTTATTTTGCATAGCTGTGGGTTTTCTGCCTGTTTCCGCCAATCGACCTATACATACTTCCACGAATGCCATGTATCATACTTCACATTAACGCTTCAATGATAATGCCGTGGCAAGCTATTAACATTGGCACGGCAGCGTTTCCTTATACTGCTGTCATGGCTATACCAGTGAACACGCGCATTCAACTGACGAGTCTGACGACCTCTGAGTTCCATCGTATCTTGAACGCCTACGTGCTTTCAGCACGAATCTATAGATAATATTCTCGCGTTATTGAATTGAATATTTATAGATTATAAATGTATTTTATAACCTAATGTAATTTATAACCTCAATATTCTCGCGTGATTAAATTGAATATTTAGGTTATAAATGAATCTAATAACCTTATGTATTTTATAACCTAAATATTCTCGCGTAATTGAATTGAATATTTAGGTTATAAATGTATATAATGGGTCTCATACGGTGGTTATCCGGCATACATCTACGGTTGACTAACGAGGAGAACACCAGAAGTGCCATAACCCTATTCACCTGGGACTTTGCTCAGTGAAAGAGAGGTGAAAATAAGCGAACACGTGTCTCGGCTTATGCTCGGACACTCAACCGTTTCCGAGAAAATGACGGTCAAAGTTTTCGACGTTCCTTAGATGCTTGTCAGCGCGCGTCGAGTTGTACCGAAGCGGCGGTGCAGCGGCTAGCGTCTCGGCATCACACTTTTGCGTCCCGTGTTCAAACCCGATATTAATTTTTTTTTTTTTCTTACATTTATGCATGTCCGCAGAAGATTACTTCGCGAATGTTTCTTGCCAATTTACAGGATACAGGGCGTAATAATAATTGGAAAATTTCAACTCGGTTATATAATGAGTTTTGTGTATTTATGATATTATAAAATATATAATATTTGTGTGAATGGTTTTCAGGAACTACAACCTTTTCAAATTCACATATTCCTATATTTCATTTCTATAATAATTTCCTTATACTCATTTATATATATTCTCATATTCTTATATTTAATTCTTATAAAGAGACATGAATTCTTACATTTTATTCTCATATTAATTCTAATATTTCATCCTGATATCAATTCTGATTCCTGTATCTATCTATTCGATTTCTGTATCCGTCTCGATTGACTGGAATTGGGTGCATTCCTTTGGGTGATAACGATCGTAGAAACATTCGAAACATAAATATTCTGAACACCAAGAACATCTTGCAAAGGTAGGTTTGCCACAGTCACACTTCCTGGTGTGAGTTCCATTAGGGAAACAAACATCGTTGACATTGTTGAAGATATCACGCGTGGGCAATAATTATGAGGCAAACCACGCATAACGAATCATTTTTTCGAAGACTGGTGCCTGCAATTGATTATGGACCAATGCGTGGGTTGATATTGACCCTCCTTGCAGCTGCAGGTATAAAAGAGTATACTTGCCCGACCGAACCTCAATTCTTGGGAAAAAGTACGCCATCCACCAATATTATTAACAAGACACACTGCAGGAATTTTACCGTGAATAATTTTAAAGATTTGCTCGTTCAATTTTATTTAATTGTTAAAAAATAATTTATTCATGTACCAGACACAAAATTAATCGACGAAAAAAGACAGGGTTATTTCGAAAAACATTGACAAGAAACATTCGCGAAGTAATCTTCTACGGACATGCATATATGTAAGAAAAAAAAATTATAATATCGGGTTTGAACACGGGACGCAAAAGTGTGATGTCGAGACGCTAGCCGCTGCGCCGCCGCTTCGGTACAACTCGACGCGCGCTGACAAGCATCTAAGGAACGTCAAAAACTTTGACCGTTATTTTCTCGGAAACGGTTGAGTGTCCGAGCATAAGCCGAGACACGTGTTCGCTTATTTTCACCTCTCTTTCACTGAGCGAAGTCCCAGGTAAATAGGTTTATGGCTCTTCTGGTGTTCTCCTCGTAAGATACCAGAATATGCTCTCCATTCGCATATATTGCATATCCACCATGGCTATGCTGTATAACCACCGTGCGTGTATGGCGAGGGCCCACCGCCAGCACACTGAAATATAGCTCGTGGGCCTATACAAAATGGCTCGGCGCACAGTTCAGTTATGTGGGAGACCGTGGCGATAAAATATGCGGAACCGCACAAGAATATGGCGACTGTGGCAGTAAGCTTTTTTCAGTGTACCTGAAACGGTTTTTCAAAAAACACGCTGCTCCATAGAATTGGATGAGACAAATTATCTGACTTTTGTTCTAAGCATCACTTACGATAATATAACGTGGATGTAGCGAAAATGGGATCCTTTTGGGGTGCTTGATGTGAGTGAGTCTCCTTGCCTTCCACTTTGGGGTGCTTGATTTTGGTGAGTCCCCTTGCCTCTCACGTTCGGGCGCTTGATTTTCGTGAGTCCCCTTGCCTCTCACGTTGGGATGCTTGATTTTGCTGAGCCCCTTACCTCTCACGTTGCACAGTGGGGCCAAATCCCAAAAAGCTGGCAAAAAGTCGAAAGCGTTATAAATTCGGCTGAAAGTCCGTACTCGGGGATTTTTGGGGTTGCTGACTATGAATCCGAAGTCAAAATTGGAAATAAAAACAAAATGGCGGATTTGAAGTCTGAAAAAGCTGGCAAAAAGTCGAAAGCATTATAAATTCGGCTGAAAGTCAGTACTCGGGGGTTTTTGGGGTCGCTGACTATGAATCTGAAGTCAAAATTTGAAATAACAACAAAACGGCGGATTTGAAGTCTCAAAAAGCTCGCAAAAAGTCGAAAGCGTCATAAATTCGGCTGAAAGTCAGTACTCGGAAGTTCCGAAGATTTTTTTGATTCTTCGAAAGAAACAAACACGCTCAACCACTCAGAATATTATTGCAGAAATCTCTCTTCATGTCTTGATGCGTGCTGCCACTTCTTATGCAAAAGGTGCAACAACTTGCGGAGGGCAGTTTTCGCATGGTCTGATAGAGCGAAGGGGTGTTGCAATTTTGTGGACACAAAACTTTCGATTATTGCATACGTTTCAGGTACTCCTCCACTCAGGTGACCTTTCGTGATCGAAAAAATTTCCTTAGTATTAGTTCCTTAAAGTATTAGTTCCTTAGTATTAGTTCCTTAGTATTAGTTCCTTAAATATTATTTGGAAATAAAAATAAAATATGCATAAAAAAGAATTACGGTCCATAGAACTCAATACATTATTCTCTCCCCTCTGGGGCTTAACCATATAACTAAGAAGCATATGAGGGATTCTCTGTCAACTCAGCCACAGGTTTCGGTAGAAAAAAAAATTAATTTGTGTGGTTTCATTTTTTTACCCTAGAACCTCGATCCGTGTCACTCTAGTGATCTTTTCGCGATATCGTCAGATATACTGAAAGACTAATTTTTTCAGTCAAAAAGCCTTTTTTGAATAAAAAAATAATCATTCTATTTTTTGGTAAAAAATCAGCGTTACCGGAACGTTAAAACTATTTCAAATATTCCGCTCGAATGCTAACACAAAACTACAACTTTTATGTGCATACATTTTTTTTTTCAATTACTTCAAATTTCCAAGATATATTCATTTGGAAAGAAAACGGCGATTTGTAAAATTTTTAATTTAAAAATCTGAAGAAATTCACAAATTAGCACTTCAATATAACCAATTATGGGGCACATCTGAGATGGTCGAAAAAAAGTGGCTAAGTTGACAGAGAATCCCTCATATATAGATATAGCGCTCTTCAACTCGACAGACCGCAACACGCTGCTTGGATGGGTGCCAATGTATTTCAGTGTACAATGATGACTGCAATAAAATTCAAGAAAAATATTCAATTCAAGAAATACATTCCGCGTCGTTAATGTACGAAATTCAGAAAACTATGTTTTATATTGCAAAAACTCGTAGCAGTGACACGCGCGCAGCTAAGCGCAGCCATTTTCGATGTTCTCCATTCAATAATACATCCCTCTACAACATGTGATAAGTCAGCTCGTGGAACACCGTGGAACTTATCAACTTTTCTCTACGTTCTTAGAATTTTCACTTGTAATTTTACGTGAATTTTCGTACAAATGATTCATTTATTATTATCGCATGAACTATTATTATCAATTTTCAGTTACACGATTTTCTACTCACTTTCAGCTGTTGTTTCCATCCGAAAAAATTCGAAACGGATATATTGTAAAGTTTTGGCGTCCTGTTCAATACAGCGTTGAAATGGTCATTTACTGCACGACGCGTCGAGCTCGCTCGAGGGCTCCCTTTCAACTGCCGTACAAAAGCAGGTATAATGGCTAGGGCCCGCTGATGCCCAGAATTTGACCTTCGGACTCTTCCCCCACCTAACCCACGACTAAAAATTACCGAAACTTAAACTTTATTTTTCGACTTTTGGCCAGCTTTTTGGGATTTGGCCCCACTGTGCGTTGGGGTACTTGATTTTCGTGAATCCCCTTGCTTTCCACGATGGGGTGCTTCATTTTCCTGAGTCCCCTTGCCTCTCACGTTGGTGTGCTTGATTTTCGTGAGTCCCCTTGCCTCTCACGTTGGGGCGCTTGATTTTCACGTTTCCCCTTGCCTCTCACGTTGGGGTGCTTGATTTTTTGGTGAGTCCCCTTATCTCTCACGTTGGGGTGCTTGATTTTCGTGAGTCTCCTTGCCTCTCACGTTGGGGTGCATGATTTTTGTGAGTACCTTTGCCTCTCACGATGGGGTGCTCAATTTTCCTTAGTCCCCTTGCCTGTCACGTTGGAGTGCTCCATTTTCGTAAGTCCCCTTTTCTCTCACGTTGACGCATGTCGGAACCCGTAAGGCGGTTTGGTCATAATTACGCACAACGTGTAAAACTTCAAAACTTCATGTGTGAGTTTGAATTCACTCAAACTCTGTCAAGTTGACTGGCTCAATTACAAATCTCGCTGGAGGATCCTTAATTTGGGTATAAAAACAAACCGATTTTAGTCTTCGTATGTCGACGAACAGTTCGTCATCTTCAAAGCCAACAATATTGTGCACATTGGATAGCACCGTGTCGTCAATGCACGTAGAAAACCTGTTTTCAAGAATACACGGTTTTACTACAGCATAATTTTGAGCGTTGCAGCGGCAATTCTCGACGCAGTGACAATCTGAAACTCTAAAAAAACTCTGGATCCTTCCGATAGAATTGAGGCCATTTTCGACTGCGTATACAGCGAATGTCGAATCCGTCTTGTCACTGCGCTTGAAATTCATAGATGCGAATATAATTTTTCCTTTAAGTAATCTCTGATATTGAAAACAGTTTCGGCCACGTATATTTGATCGATACAAAATTTCATTCATCCTTTGTGGAAGTTCCGAAAGGTGCTTGAGGTTACCGAGAATGTATGTTTTTTCTGAAACCCAAGCGCGCTTCAATCTTTGAAACTTGTAATCCAACTGGGCGCAAAAATTAGAAGCTGGTCTTCCTTCAATCAACTTTTCACTTTTCAGTGTCGTGAGATGCAAAAGCATCGAAGCAGCAGATTGCATTTGCAATTGCGGAGATTTGCTTCCATGGATCAACCTCTTCAGACTTCCATTCACATCTTCGAACGGGAAGCACGATGTTGTCCAGAGCGGACCGAACTGCCGGACGTTATCGGCTAAATGTCGCAGCTGATGTAGGTTATTACTCATATTGGGTAAACCATACAGAAACTCGAACATCGATACAAACTCATTTAACGCCCGAGAAGCGATTCTCAAATCGTCACGAGATATACTGGATTGCATTAGCAGAGTAATACCGAGTACAAGCAACTTCCAATGATTGAAGTACCTTTCATTCATAATATCATGTGTACAAGGAATCGACCAATAGTGAAGCCATGACTTCCTTTCATGCGCTTTCATATAATGAAGATGATCATTGATCGATCGAGGAAACCTTTGCACAGAAGATGGTGGAGTTAGAGCTTCGATTCGTTTATCTATAACATCTATTTGATGTAGCATAGAACCTGGATGATCAGAAAACCGCGGTGAGAACCAAATGTTCATAACTGATGTAACGACTCCTTCGTACACGCAGTGCATGCTGTCAATGGCTATTGCCCTCATATTTTGATGTACGATTGACGACAAAATTGTGATACCTTTAACCCCGCACACCGATTTATTGTGTTGCACTGCCAGCGCAGCGTGATCGAGGGTTTCGTCATCGGTTCTCAAGACGAATTTCTTATACGGATAAACGAGGACCCTTTCATCAGTAAGATACTTTCCCTTCTGCTTGCATTTTTGGCAGCCAAACTTTCCATTATACTGCTTCATGTTCATAAATAATGCTTTAGCTGGCAAGTCACACGTTCCACAAATTATTATTCCCTTAACAATGAGTGGATTTTCAACGTTCAGTATATGCACTTCGATTCCGCTACGCAATTCATCTGAACTTTTGAGCAGCGGTTGCAGAAATATATTTGGTGACGGCTTCTCATCGCCAAACCAAATAGCCGCAAGCACAATGTTTTCTTTTTTGTATCTGACTGAATACGGCAATTCATTGATGATCAGATAAAATGTCCAGATTGAAAACTTGGACGATTTGAAGATACTTATTCCGTCAGTATACCAAGTCAATGATATACTGTCAGGATCAGTTAAGAAGCTGCCAATCTCGCTCAACTCTTTGTACACTTCACCGTCGTATATGTCTTCGATATTATCGAGATTCTGACGTTCCCTTCTGAATTTGTGCTGCAACAAATCTTTGAATCCTGGACGTTTAAACATGCATTGAAGTTGTGGAATGATTGGTACTTCAATAAAATAATCTATTTTAGACCCCTCATCACATGATGGGCAGATCGAATCTTGCTTTTCAACCATCTTTAGACAACGCTGACAATGAAAATGACGTACCAACGGAACTTGTGCCTGCGAGAAGAACTTTTTGAATGTGTAGAGGGTTTTCTTGCACTTATTACCCGCTGGACAATGCAACTCAATGAGCTTCAATATATCAGTAAGCAGAGCGCCAGTGGCGTTATGTCGCACGGATACATTCAATATTGACATTAAACTCTCTGCAACGGTGATTGGTGCGCCATCATACAAAAGCTCATCATCGCAGTTAGGTCCCTCCTGTATGTTTTCACCGTAGTCAACATCGTCCTCGACGTCCTGAAAAAAACGATCTGGCTCCGAATCGATTTCAATGTCGACATTTTCATGGATTGACCGACTGTCGTTTGACTCGTTATCCACATTGTTTTCAGACTGATCTGCGAGTTCATCTTCCGACATTTCAAGCGCATTCTGTTGATCGCAATGATCAGAAGATGATCCTTGTGACATTAGTTCATCTTGCTTAGCAGATGTTTCGGATTCCCTAATGCACTGGCGCCTCATTTTATTGATATGCCTTAGCGAGTATTCGTTTTCCCTTTTCCATCCTGACGGCATGATTTTGGTCAATGCCTCCTCAAAATTCAATTGACCGGAACAAGTGCTGACAAAGCGGAATGAATCGAAAACGGGCGTCTGTGCGGCTTCTGAAAAATAAAAAAATAAAAATTTCAGAAGTACATAAAATTCTTTTTGTAACACGTGTATATAATGTGCGTCTTTACGTGCCTTGAAAATATGCGTAAAATGGAGCATTACAGCAAGGCGTGAAATAATATAGGTCCGAGCGGATTCCCCGCCTTTCCGCTCTCGTGAGTGCGAGAGAGAATAGAGCTAAAAATGTTTATCACATTTTCTCGCAAACGACTCAGTGAAACGAAAAAAGAATAGTGGGGCTACCTGTACACATTCATTATGCAGGCGGCGCCACTCTTCTATTTTCATTCCATCAAGTCATCTCGGAGCAAAATTTGAGAAAAAAATGTTGAGGTTATGTTTACCTTTAGACTCTCCTTATAATTATTAAACGCAGTATTCAACAACAGCGACAGTCGGAAATATGTACGTCCAACGAATTTTATTCAAGCTACGTATTGTTATTGTCATTATAATATTTTATACAATAATTATGCGATATTTTATTAAAATCAATTTTCGGCGTGCTATTGAATGCCTCGTACTTTCGCAAGTCAACTTCTACATTAAAATTTGTGATGATTGAACATGATCGTTTTAAGAAATGGTCACAAATAACATTAGTCGTTTTTTAGAATATGTCCAATGTCATATTTGGAAAAAAAACCGAATTTTTTTACAGTTTATTGGTGATTGGAAACATTTATTTCAAATTTATCCACCTCTTTTGCCTGAAAATGGCTCCACCAATCAGCGATTGATAGCCGCCCGGTGGCCAAACTCTTACTAGGAGTGCGTTCCGAATGACTCACCGGGCGACTTTTCTCTCTTTCTCTCCTATAATGGGAGAAAGGGAAAAAAGTCGCCCGGCGAGTCATTCGGAACGCACTCTAGAGGAACTCTAAGTGACGTAACGGTTAATTACATACTATCACAGTTACGCATTGGCAAAAGTGTGTTATTGCGGATTGCGGTGTTTGAAGTATTATTATAAAATTGTATCAAATCAAAACAGAAAATTATCATCGAATAAAGGTAAGCAAACTCAACCTCAACATTATTTGTATGAATTTAATTCGTAAATTAGAAAAAATATTGCTGACAAGCATTGCCATCGGCATGTGCAACCACTAGTTGATTTATCTTGTCAAATTGTTTTTATTTTTTTTTTGTATTGCATGCTGTCGTCACCGAATTGGAATGAACAAATACTATAATTCGCATGAATTTTAATGCTATTGGAGATTTTTTTGATGCAGCAAATATGTAATGCATGATGCTTGCAAAAAAAAGCGTTTTTGAGGTTAAATATACGTTTGCCGATGAAGCCTGCTTCCCAGCAAACACAGTTCCGAAATAGTTACGAAAATGTTACGTAACGTGTGTTACATTGGACATAACATTTATGTCACAAACTCCGTGAATGAAGCAGAGTTTGTTCTCAAATATGTCATCCTATAAACAAGTCACAGATACGAAACATCTACGAGAAATAATAATGAAATAAACTCATACCCCAGATGTAACATATTCAGCTCATAGATGTAACAAACTCATCACATAGCCATAACAAACTCAGATAATAGATGTAACAAACTCAGATCATAGTTGTAACAAAGTCAGCTCATTGATGTAACTCCTACGAAACGAAACGTAACCCTGGTGCATAATACTCGTAACAATGATGTCAATGTGATTTCGTGGTTACAGGTAATTTACGTATATACATATTTTATGAAAAAATTACAAGAAATTTATGTATTTCCGACCTACATTTTAGGTTGGAGTTTTATTTTTATTTTAACATTTGAAAAGTACATTTTAAATATAATTAATAATTTTTGTAGAATACCTACAAATATGATGTATCGTCCACCATTTGAGGTACCAAATGAACAATTTTTTGGGACTAGTTAGAACCCTCAAGGTGCACCGGTGTCCTGAAAAGCCTAGTTTTGAGTTTTTATACTCTACGCTAATAAACTGCTAGCGACGTCTCATTTCCTTTGTAAACTTTTTCCCACGGGATGAGCGTAGCACATTTTGATTAAAGTCAAAATTGTGACCAGGACAATGCCTGGAAAGTTCGAAATAGGCTAATAATTTCAAAGCAGGCCTGCAACTCTGAAATAAAGAGCAGAAAACATGTGTCATGCTCATCTCATGGAAAAATGGGTTACGAAGGAAATGAGACATCGTAGAACAAAATCTGTCTATCAATTCTTTCTGAATCATGCGCAGAGTATAAAAACTCAAAGCTAGGTTTTTACACAGAGTGTAAAAACTCAAAACTGGGTTCTTACACTCTGTGCATGATGCCGAAAGAATTGCTAGATAGATTTTGTTCTACAACGTCTCATTTCCTTCGTAACATTTCGTCTCATTTCCTTTTTCCTATGGGATGAGCGCAGCACATTTTTATTAAAGTCAAAATTGTGACCAGGACAATGTCTGGAAAGTTCAAAATAGGCTAACAATTTCAAAGCAGGCCTGCAACTCTGAAATAAAGAGCAAAAAACATATGCCGTGCTCATCTCATGGGAAAACGAGTTACGAAGGAAATGAGACGTCGTAGAACAAAATCTGTCTATCAATTCTTTCTGAATCATGCGCAGAGTGTAAAAACTCAAAGCTAGGTTTTTACACTGAGTGTAAAAACTCAAAACTGGGTTCTTACCTCTGCGCATGATTCCGAAAGAATTGCTAGGTAGATTTTGTTCTACGAAGTCTCATTTCCTTCGTAACACTTTTTCCTATGGGATGAGCGTGGCACATTTTGATTAAAGTCAAAATTGTGACCAGGACAATGCCTGGAAAGTTCGAAATAGGCTAACAATTTCAAAGCAGGCCTGCAACTTTGAAATAAAGAGCAAAAAAAATGTGCCGTGCTCATCCCATGGGAAAATGAGTTACGAAGGAAATGAGACGTCGTAGAACAATATCTGTCTATCAATTCTTTCTGAATCAGCCGCAGAGTGTAAAAAGTCAAAGCTGGGTTTTTACACAGAGTGTAAAAACTCAAAACTGGGTTCTTACACTCTGCGCATGATTCAGAAAGAATTGCTAGATAGATTTTGTTCTACGACGTCTCATTTCCTTCGTAACACTTTTTATTATGGGATGAGCGCGGCAAATTTTGATTAAAGTCAAAATTGTGACCAGGACAATGCCTGGAAAATTGAAAATAGGCTATCAATTTCAAAACAGGCCTGCAACACAGAAAGAAAGGGCAAAGAGAAATTAAGCAAACGTGCAACGCGAATAAGGTTGTAAACCGAGTAAGGAAAATTCCTCGGTGTTTTTCCATCACGGCAAATATCCATATAACTTATTTTTTTCTTTTAAATAAAGGGATCACATTAAACTTACCTCTTGCAATGTATGCTGTATTATTCTGGTTTATTCTGTATTACGCTGGATCATTCGATATCTCCTCCTTGTACTTTACACTCACATATTGTTTACGTTCCTTAATCGACATAACCTTAAAATGATTGAAAACATTTCTCGTAATATATGATACGTATATGTTGCGGATTTGTTACAAGAAATGACTTGTGACATTTATGTCACACATTATACATATTTGCTACGTAGCCTATACTACGAGATTATAATATCACCAATGTTCTATAATTGTTACAGCAATGTTCTATAATTGTTACGGATTTGTTACAAAAAATGTCTTATAACATTTATGTCACAGTGTGACATATTTGCTACGTAGCCTATACTACGACATTATAATATCACTTATGTTCTAGAATTGTTACAGCATAGACTCGTAACAGTTTGACAAGTTTACAGTACATGTAAATATCTCGTATAAGAGTGACGAGATCTTGACGTAGCAATGTTACGTATTTGTGATGTCTATAGTTTTTCGTAATTCCTACATCTTTCATTGACATCCTTACTACATATCGTCAGGACGTATTATATACATCTCCTTTACGTGCGTTATGAAAAAGTTACGAATTTGTGATGAACATTATATGACGTAGTTATTACATTTCAATTATACGTAAATGTTTCGTAAATCATCCAAGTGTGTTTGCTGGGTTGAATCTCAATATAATACTCCTTGCTCCCATTTCATTATAATTGTTTGCCTGCAATGTTTAATTACATTTATTTTTTGTTTTCAGTCTCGACATGGGGAATTATTGCGCGTATCGAGCATGCTCTGGCGAGAAGGAATTCGCATAATATCAATGCTCAGTGTAACAATCACTATACGATAGGTGAAGAAAAAGGCGTGCAAAACAGCCGACATAACATATTGAATGATTAAGATATTAATGTCGAGTGAGCCTAGCTTGTGCGTAATTCGAAGGGGCTCTCTTTGTATTGCGATATTTCAAAAAAAAAGAAATATGTAGCTACTAAATATAGTAATAATAAAGCTTATCCAATATTACTGCAAACGAGAAGAGTTCATTTCAATATTACTCATTACGCATTTCAATATTACTCGTCAGTATTATAAGCTGCGCTAATAAGAAACAAATATACGACAAATTACAGATCGACGATTCAAAATCACCGCGCGGACGGAGTTCGCAGTGGCAGCGCCGCTAGGCGGAGATCATTTATAAGTCTTCGCAGTCTCCGGCTGGTTGAACGAGTATTCCAAACTACAGGATATAAATTCGAGGCAAACGGAGGCGGAGAAAATGCGTTCAAAGGATTATGACGAATTAGTCGGTAAACTGAAATATCTCGAAGACACAAAGAAGATGATGGAGGATAATCTCTACAGGCAATTTATGATGTTGCTCAATACGAAACAAGCGAAAACCCGAGAGTTTGCGGAAAAACCAAAGAGTCTAAATCACGATCGATCGATCGATCTACATGGATACGGATAAAAGTTTCGACGAATCGTCAAATTCGTTCAAGATAAGGCGAAAAAAAGTCGATCACCGAAAAACGAACCGACGGAGCCGACGACGAGTAAAAGTACGATCATTTATGAGTCTTCATATTGATGTTCATTATTATGATGATGATGATGTAATTATTCGATTTTCATGTTTCCAGAGCGGGTCCAGAATGTGCGGGTGGAAAAGCCGACGTATGACGAGCTGCGCCGCGTATTGGCGAATTGGCTCCGCAGCGCCGGCGATCGGTGCAGGAACGTCGGCCGGAAATCAGCCAATTCTTCTGGAATAAGTGAACTCTAAATTGGTTTCGCGATTGTACAACTGTTAATAGCGTTTTTCTTTCATTCGAAAAATCTCTCTCTCGTGGGCCCACTAATTTTCCTCAGGATTACAGAAATAAATAACAACACGTTCCGTAGATATAAAGAAAGGTGCCGGTATTTTCATTATACCTTTTAAGGCACGAATAATTCACACTGGAAATGGCTGAAGGACTGACATAATTAAATATACATGAATAAATATAAATATACGTAAATATACGACGCGGACTACACACGGTCCAATAACGACGAATTTATTACTCCGAATAGTATCACAGGAGCACACGATACCGTCGTGTCTCATATACGGGCTCAGCTATACCACATCAGGGGGTACAAGCCACCATAGTAAATGTTGAGGCAAAGTTTGCGCTGGTGCCGCCCGTAGTAGACGGTTAGAGAACTAATGTCTATGACATATATATATGCGTATGACATATATATATATATATATATACAGATTTACCCCCTCCACGGCCCTCCTTGCAGGTTTATTATTATTATTATTTCATTTCTAATGTCCCAGGATACAAAAATATAATAAAAATTCCAGTATATTTGTGTTTTTATATATTTCAAATATTTTGTATGATTATTCATCTCACTATATGACTATGTACAACATTCACATTTACACATCGAAATATCTAATAAACTTTTAGATGAAAAAAAACACGCTTAAAAATTCTTTTTCTATTCGCGTATCACAAAAAATTAATCAGTTATAACTTTGCAAAGTTTTCACGGCATAATCAGATTTTACATCACACATGTAACGAGCTTTTATGTAAAAAGCAAACTTAAACATTGTTTTTCTATTCGCGTATCACATAAAATTAATCAGTTATAACTTTGCAAAGTTTTAGCTGCAAAATCAGTTTTTACATTACATATTTGACAAGCTTTCATGTTATAAACCAACTTAAAAAGTGTTTTTCTATTCGCGTATAACATCAAATTATTCATTTATAACTTTGCAAAGCTTCAACCGCACAACTACTGTTTACATTAAATATTTGGCGAGCTCTTAGATGTGAAACAAATTGTGAAATTTTTAACAGATGTTAAAAAATCTTTTTTTATTCGCGTATCTCATAAAATTATTCAGCTATAACTTTGCAAAGTTTTGACTGCACAACCAGTATTTACATAAAATATTTAACGAGCTTTTATACGTAACATAAACTAAACAAATCTTTTTCTATTCGCGTATCGCATAAAATTAATCAGTCAGAACTTTGCAAAGATTTTGCTGCCCAATCAGTTTTTACATCACATATTTGACAAGCTTTCATGTTATAAACAAACTTAAAAATTATTTTTCTATTCGCGTATCACATAAAATTATTCAGCTATAACGTTGCAAAGCTTTAACCGCACAACCAGTGCTTACATCTAATATTTAACGAGCTTTTATACGTAAAATAAACTTAACAAATCTTTTTCTATTCGGGTATGGCATAAAATTAATAAGTCAGAACTTTGCAAAGTTTTAGCTGCACAATCAGTTTTTACATCACATATTTGACAAGCTTTCATGTTATAAACAAACTTAAAAATTATTTTTCTATTCGCGTATCACATAAAATTATTCAGCTATAACTTTGCAAAGCTTTAACCGCACAACCAGTGTTTACATCTAATATTTAACGAGCTTTTATACGTAAAATAAACTTAACAAATCTTTTTCTATTCGGGTATGGCATAAAATTAATCAGTCAGAACTTTGCAAAGTTTTAGCTGCACAATCAGTTTTTACATCACATACTTGACAAGCTTTTATGTTATAAACAAACTTAAAGATTATTTTCCTTTTCGCGTATCACATAAAATTATTCAGCTATAACTTTGCAAAGCTTCAACCGCACAACCAGTGTTTACATCTAATATTTAACGAGATTTTATACGTACAATAAACTTAACAAATCTTTTTCTATTCGGGTATGGCATAAAATTAATCGGTCAGAACTTGGCAAAGTTTTAGCTGCACAATCAGTTTTTACATCACATATTTGACAAGCTTTCATGTTATAAACAAACTTAAAAATTATTTTTCTATTCGCGTATCACATAAAATTATTCAGCTATAACTTTGCAAAGTTTTAACAGCACAACCAGCGTTCACATCCAATATTTAACGAGCTTTTATATATAAAACAATATTAACATATTTCACCAACATATATTTTTGTTCAAAGTGAACCGAACACAAATGTCGATTTGTCACATGTACCGGAGAAACATTCAGCAGCTGAGGATTCCCACTTGCAGCAAGCCACTTTAAAAACGGATCAGACTCAGTCATGGGATTTGGGAATTTGAAGAAGCGTGTAGCCTCCGACGAACATCCCGCTACTAAACACTTCCTCGACATAGCTGTTACAAACAAAATGTAGAAAGGATTTTTTTAGATTCAAATACTCTTATAAAAATAGTGCAGTCCACTTTCAATATAATATATTTGCTTAAATTAACAATTATTAGGTTGAGTATTCAACTTGAGATCAAAATGCGAGAAGAGCTTAGGTTAATAACAAAACGAGATATATTTACCTTGCTTCGGTGAAGATAAAAAATGATTATTAAAACGATCGCCCAATACGATGCACTCGACTTTTCTGCAAAGTGCACAAAATATTTGCAAAAAGATTACAAAAAACAGTCCAAAAAACACACCCATAGACACACCCAAGCTCACTATGAAGACGCGCAACTCGCAACAAACCAAGATGGCGGAAATTTCGTTGCCATGGATACCATGGGTCAGTGCATGCGAGCGAGATGGAAAATCGACGCAATGGCTTATGGGTAGCGACACTAGCGAGGTCAAGGCGAAACTTTGCCTCACTCATCCCCATCTGGGCTTGTACCCACTGTACCACATGCAGGAAGTAAGAAGTAAAGGAGTCGAAACTCTGCCAGGCTGACCGGCGAAAAATGGTTCGGGTTTTGGCACAAAGATAGATTTGGCACAAAAGTTTTCTATACCGTGTATTACTATATATATATATAATATACTGTATAGTATATTTCAGTATGTCCACCGTGGTTCGACACAAAAAATACTATAACGTAACCTAAATAATATATGTTTTGAAAATGTCGTGTTTTATACGAGGCTGTAAGACGGGTTATTTAAGTGAACGGAAAAAAAAAAGAAAATAACGTCAAAAATTTGAGTTTTTTTATGCTCGCAATGTAAGTAACCTATAATTACCTATAACCTATACAGTTCACAAAAATATTTCTAGCCGTGTTGTGCATGTCCAATGACTCAGTTATATCAATTTTTGCTTGCCCTTAAATTAATGGATATTTATTTTTGTATCTACTAACAGGACGAGATGCTGCATGCTTGGCAAACTGCCATTCGGCAAAATGCCTTTCAGTCCGAAAGAAACAAAGTAATCTGTAAGAAAGACCGAGTGTGCGAGCTCCATTTCAAAGAGATGGATATTGAAAGGGAGTTCGTCATACGTTTCCAAACACGTGAAATCCGATTGAACAATTTCGAGGGAAAATCTTTCAAGAGCTATTAGAGCTATAATTAAATTGTGGGACATCTGTCACTCGTGGAATCTTTTTTTCTATACATAAGTACTTGAAAGGACAAAAAAAAAATGTCAAGCTTTTTGAGGCCGGAGCCATATACAATTTTGACAGAGTGAGCAGTGCATAGTTGGTAAGCTCTGAACTGCCACGCAGGCATCCAGGGTTCGATTCCTACCACCGGTATCACTGCAATTTTTCCAGGTGATATTATTCTAATGGCAATTCATCGATCGTTTTGAGATCACTGGATTGCTTTATACTGGTGATCTTGATATACGGCGACAATAGCATAATTACCTCGTCTATATAGATATTAACATTTAATTCTGCAAATACAGCGATACGCTTACGTATCATCATGCCAGGTTCTATTTTCTGAAAACCCAAATATGAGCTGTTGCCTTTCATGAAACACCACACCGATGAAGGCAACTGAACTAAATGTAGATTATTTTGTAAATATTGGAAACTGAAATCTTCAGTGCATGACTGTGTGCCAATATTTCTTGCCTTCATTTCTGGCATACCTAGAGGTTAGGAAATAATTCACATTAGTTTTTCTCTTGAATCGTACATTGCATTTTATGCAAAAGTTTATAATCTCACAATATTCAATTACTCCTCACTTATTTTTACCTCTCAGATCTTTATCTTATCCGTGAGTAACAAATTTCACGAATTTTGGTCGCTGGAGTATGTAAAAGTGCGGCCGTCTTACGCGTTGAAATTTTTTTATTTCAGCTTAGCGTCAAGAGGCTGCCGAGTCTCTTGATATCTAAACAATTTTTGTTCTTGTAATTAGTATAAACACTTCTTAATTACTTGGCGTCAACCCGCTGCTGCGTCACTTGATTTGGGTTGGCCGAGCTGTAACCTCCGTGCTGCAAACAGCAGAACAGCTATCAGGCGTTAGCGTCACTTCAGAATAAATAAAACAGCTGCTAATAATCATAACATTCGAACGATGTCTCGACAACCACGCTCCAAGCGGCGGAACCGCGTACCGGTAACTTTGTGCCAAAAGTCTGACCACTTCTGCTCCGTGGAGATTCGTCACCCACCCCCATTCGACACGCCACCCAGTATATACGCTGCACTTCGCATCTGCGACTTACTTCTCGCTCTATCGACTTCTCGTCTCGACTCTCTCGCGACTTTTTCTCCACTATGCTTCGTCATCGTACGACTTTTCGCTAAACAATCATCGATCAATCTGTTGATCACGCCACACATCAGGGGAGTGACACTCAATGCTAAACAAGCGTCGCGTATTTGACACGCTTCCCATTGGTCCAAGTATAAGACTGCTGCCAACCTCAGGGCATGAAACTCGAATTGCGGTATGCGGTGCTAATGGTGGTAGCATTGCTGAATTTTCGTCAGCCGAGTAGAGAACTATCTTATCAATAATCGATCTTTTATATACGCTACCCAGTGCGATTCTATTTTGTTATTGCCCCGCTGTTATTAATAGTTTACTACGCTAAGGATAATTAATAGATATTGCCGTTTTTTTAAATTAAGATTTATTAATTTCATAATTTTAAAATAACATATTATATAACATGATCGATGAAATAAGGTCGTAGCTATATAATAAACATTTATGCGCATTCTGTATTTACTTTTTATATAGGAATACAAATTGAAGATCTAATTCTATAACACTTTGCGTAGTGAGAAATTATACGGAATAAAAAACACCACTTGAACATTTAACTGAAATAGTTGAATGTCATTAATTCTTATTCCGAGTAAAACTGTTCTCCAGTTTAATATTTTATAGTAACTATTTACGCTCTTTAGACAAAAAATTGGACTGCTCTTTCAAAAATGAATATATTTCCATTGAACAAGTGACGTCTCAAAGTGGAAACCTATTCAGCTTCATTTCGCTCTTACCAAATAATCTTTTTGATTTTTTTCGAACTCGGTATGTCCTTTGAAACATAGTCGTTTTTTGGCTTTTTTTTGGTGTTGAAATTTTTGTGCACAGCCCATGAACATTTTTTTCGACTGCTTTTCGCATGAAAATCTCGTGGCGGGGGGTATTAGCTTCAATTTCATTTTTTTTAAAGTTTTGTACGATTTGTTTTCGCAAAAATATTCAGATTTTCGCAAAAAAAACCATACTTATATAATGGAGCGTAACTCTGAAACTACTGGGTTTTAGTGAACTCACTAAGAGGGTAAAAATATGCATACAAAAATTTCATTGAATCCAGAATAATTGTATGAAAAAACCCAGTAGTTTTAGAGTTACGCTACATTTTATAAATACGGTTGTTTTTTGCAAAAAATTGAATATTTTTGCGAAAAAATCATACGAAGCTTTTTAAAAAACGAAATTAAAGTTTATACTCCCCTCCGCAAGTTTTTCATGTGAAAAAGCGTAAAAAAAGTCTTGTGTTGTGCGACAAAACTTCAACGCCAAAATAAAGCCGAAAAATGATCATGTTTCACAGGGCGTATAGGGGTAAAAAAACATCTAAAAAAAATTGTGGACAAAGCGAAATGAAGCTGAATATGTCCCCTTTGAAACTCCCCTTGTTGAATTGGAATATTTCCATTTTTAAAAGAGCAGTGAAACTTTTTGTGCGGCGCAGAATCGAGGCAAGTGTTCCCAAGTTTTCGGACGGCAATGTATGTACAAAATTTCTTGCTCGTCGTAATTTTTCAATGTGTATTGACCTGGTGATTAAGAACAAAACATATTGGAGAATAATTGCTGAGATAATCTGTCAATATACAACTTGCAATTTAATATACAGCAAGATGCAAACACTTATTGCGGAGTCTCATAACCTCGAAACTTCGAACATAGGGTGAAAGCACCAGTGAATGGACGAATAAGGAAATGGAAATACTCCGGTTGAGCGTAAAATAAGAATATGATAGAAACAAATTTTTGAATTGTTTTGGGTGAAACGGGACATCACACTGAAGTGAGAAAAAAAAGTCGGGGTAATTAAAACAAATAGTATTCAAGAAATTAATTGAGACATGGCCAAATCACGAAAACACCAGTTAATGGACAAAGTTACCAGTGAATGGACCCTCGACCTCCAGTGAATGAACGTGTATTGTAAATGAAAGCTATAACAAGGGAAAATTTATTACTAATGTTTATTGAATATTACACTACGACCACAGCATTGAAATTACTCATATAAATATTATTAACGAACAATAGAACATAAATATCAAGCTTTTTGGCATATTATACAATTTCGATTTAAGAATATTATTGGGCTGCCGCTGTCTTACTGATTAATATACCACTATGCACCGCTGCAAGGGCTTTTGCCAAATTCTCTTCGTCATATTGCAATCGTTGATAAATGTTCTTTTTCTCTTTTTTTTTACACGATGACATCTGAAATGGATTAATATCGTTCGTATACAATAAAATTTCCAGTTCACAAATAAAGAAAAAAAATAATGTCCTTATTTATTTATTTTTATCATTAACTTTGGACAATAAATAATCTTCAAATTTGCAACAGTTAAGATTGAATTGAATATTTTAATTTAATTTTCAAATCTGCTTTGTCAATTACAATAACTGAGCGCGTATTTTTATTCAGTGGAAAGAGGTTAGAATACTATACCAGTGAATAAACTCGATAATTTCTAATATATTTTTAAGAATGTATTATCAAACTTTGCAAAAAAATTGAAGATGATTCCTATCTTAATCTATTAAAAGCATCACTGACCTTTTAAAATCAATAAAACGATTGTTTTCGAACACTGATCACCGATTGCACAACGCCGTTCTGTAAGTATTCGATGCCATTTGGCGCCCTATACCGGTACCACAAACTATAAAAATTCCGTGTGGTGTCAAAAATGGATACTAAATTAAACTATCGGTTTTAACACCATCTGTGATTTTTTTTACCCAATTATAGTTCTTTTTGTTCTTATCGATGGTTAATAGTATCTGTGAATTTTTAATATAAAGGTGATTTCGTCTATTTCCTGGGGGTCGTCCATCCACTGGTGCTTTCACCCTAACCTTAAAACTTTTTTAACACATTTTTCTCGGAGATTGCTTGATGGAATAAAAAAAGAAGAGTGGGGTCGCCTGCGTAATTAATGTGTACAAGTGGCCCCATTATTATTTTCTTATTCCTTTAAGCCATCACTTTGTTTTTTTAATATTGTTCAACATTTAAGAGAAAATCCTGTTTGAAATTTGTCGGTAAGACAGACCTTTCACATCTTCTCAAGTGAAATTCACCCGCCGCCCGACAGATACC
The DNA here is from genome assembly GCA_946863875.1 of Alloplasta piceator. Taxonomy (NCBI): domain Eukaryota; kingdom Metazoa; phylum Arthropoda; class Insecta; order Hymenoptera; family Ichneumonidae; genus Alloplasta; species Alloplasta piceator. The sequence continues at coordinate 40,116,571 of OX333072.1, read as the reverse complement.
GCTACTGTAGTGCAGTGCTACCACCATCACCACCGACATTATATTTTTCTTCCTAAGGTTGAAGCTGCGCTTATACTTACCTGGATGTGGCCAAATCAGGCAGTAAGAGGTAAGAAGACGAATCTCCACAGAACAGAACAGGGTAGTGACACTCCGGAACAAACGGGGCTTCTTATTTGGCCACATCCAGAAATGTATAAGCCAAGCTGCAACCTTAGAAACAAAATATATAATCTCGGTGGTGATGGTGGTAGCACTGCACTACAGTAGCGGTATCTGTCGGGCGGCGGGGAAATTTCCTTTGAGAAGATGTGGAAGGTCTGTCTTACTGACAAATTTCGAACAGGGTTTTCTCGTAAATGTTGAAGAATATTTTAAAAAAAACAAAGTGATGGTTTGATAGCATAAGAAAATAATAATGGGGCCATCTGTACACATTAATTACGCAGGCGGCCCCACTCTTCTTTTTTTATTCCATCAAGCAATTTCCGAGAAAAATGTGTTAAAGAAGTTTTGAGGTTATGTTCGAAGTTTTGAGGTTATGAGACTCCGCAATAAGTGTTTGCATCTTGTTGTATATTAAATTGCAGGTTGAATATTAACAGATTATCTTATCAATTGTTCTCCAATATGTTTTGTCCTTAATCACCACATCAATACACATTTAAAAATTACGATGAGCAGAGAATTTTGTACATACATTGCCATCCGAAAATTTGGAAACACTCGCCCTGATTCCGCACCACACAAAAAGTTTCACTGCTCTTTTAAAAATGAAAATATACCAATTCAACAAGTGGTATTTCAAAGGGTACAAATTCAGCTTCATTTCGCTTTTTCCAAAAAAATTTTTTTTATATTTTTTTACCCCTGTATGCCCTTCGAAACATGATCATTTTTCGGCTTTTTTTATGGATTAAATGAAATTTTTGAATGCATCTTTTTACCCTCTTAGACCTACACTAAAACCCAGTAGTTTCAGAGTAACGCTCCATTATATAAATATCGTTTTTTTTTGCGAAAATCTGAATATTTTTGCGAAAACAAATCGTACAAAACATTTAAAAAAATGAAATTGAAGCTAATAGCCCCCGCTATGAGATTTTCATGCGAAAAACAGTCGAAAAAAATGTTCATTTGTTTGCGCCAAAATTTCAACGTCAAAAGAAGCCAAGAAGCGACCATGTTTCAAAGGACATACCGGGTTCAAAAAAAATCAAAAAGATTATTTGGTAAAAGCGAAATGAAGCTGAATAGGTTTCTCCTTCGCGACGGCGCTTGTTCAATTAAAATATATTCATTTTTAAAAGAGCAGTCAAATTTTTTGTCTAAAATAGCGTATTTAGTTATTATAAAATATTAAACTGGAGAACAGTTTTACTCGGAATAAGAATTAATGACATTCAGTTACTATTTCAGTGAAATGTTCAAGTGGTATTTATTATTCCTTGTAATTTCTCACTGCGCAATGTGTTATAGAATTAGATCTTCAATTTGTATTCCCATATAAAAAGTAAATACAGAATGTACACAAATGTTTATTGTGTAGCTGCGATCTTATTCCATCGATCATGTTATATAATATGTTATTTCAAAATTATGAAATTAATATTTAAGAAAACGGCAATAACTATTAATTATCCTTAGCGTATTAAACTATTAATAACAGCGGGGCAAGAACGAAAGAGAATCGCACTAGGTAGCGCGTATGAAAGATCGATCATTGATAAGATAGTTCTCTACTTTGCCAGCGAAAATTCAGCAATGCTACCACCATTAGCACCGCATACCGCAGTTCGAGTTTCATGCCCTGGTGTTGGTAGCAGTATTATACTTTAACCAATGGGAAGCGTGTCAAATAAGCGACGCTCGTTTAGCAGTGAGTGTCACTCCCCTGGAACAGAAGAGGTCAGACTTTTGGCACAAAGTTACCGGGTACATGATTCCGCCGCTTGGGGCGTGGTTGTCGAGACATCGTTCGAATGTTATGATTATTAACAGCGGCGTATGTATTCTGAAGTGACAGATGGCTGACTGATAGTTGTTTCCTGTGCACGAATTTCCGCAGGGATCAAACTGGATTCTGGCAACTACGTAGCCACAAGCCTAATCAAATCTTCAAATATTCAATTCGCAAGATACTTTTTTGATTCACAGAGTATAAGATTTTTCAACAAAATGTCTAGTATAGATTGGACATTTATATAAATGGAAAACAAGCGCCGCACTGGTATTTTTGTAAATCCTGATAATCGAGGATGAAACATTTGTACAGTTTTAAAGCTACTCCCAGTCTAAGTAGTGTCACTTGGGTTTTTCATTGATATAAAATAGTTTAGACTGCGCAGTTTGTTTTGATAGAAAACTCTTGGGTTTTTCATTGATATGAAATCCAAATGACACTGCTTAAACTGGGCTATGTAGCTTCAGAAATGTGCAAATTTTTCATCCTCAGTTTTCAGTATTTACAAAAATACCACGGCGGAGCTTGTTTTCCTTTGATAGTCTTAATTATTTTATATCAATGAAAAATCCAAGTGACACTGCTTAGACTGGGCTACCTAGCTTCAGAAATGTGCAAATCTTTCATCCTCCGTTTTCAGTATTTACAAAAATGCCAGTGTGGAGCTTATTTTCCCTTTATATAAATGTTTAATCTATTCTGGACATTTTGTTGAAAATTCTTGGATTCTGTGTATCGAAAAATTACCCTGCGAATTGTATATTTGCCCATTCTGGCAATTATGTACTCATCAAATCTTCAAATATTCAATTCGCAGGATAATTTTTTGATTGGTGTTATTATAAGTCCCTTACATTGCGAGCATTAAAAAAAAACTCAAATTTTGGCGATTACTTTCTTTATTTTTTTTCCGTTCACTTAAATAACCCGTCTAGGTTATGTTATTGTATTTTTTGTGTCAATCGCATCGACGTATAGTATGGACTACGCTTAGGCCCGTAGAATGTGGCCGGCAGTTAGACATGTTATATTGCGAGGGCAACGGGGGGCTCGTGTACCTATTACATCCCTGGCGCGTTCTCGACACAGCCAATAAAATTCTTAGAAAGAGATAGATTGACCTCCGTCACGTTCCCTCTTTGTCTCACTCTACCGGCCACTTTTGGAAGGCCTTTATGTTAGGAGCGCGTAGTCCATACTATATGTCGATGGTCAATCGTGTCAACGGTGGACCTGAAATATATATAGTAATACACGGTGGAAAACTTTTAGAACGATGTTGGAACACCAGCGCCGCGAGTGGACAGGTTGGTACTACTATCTTTGAGCCGAAACGCGAACCATTTTTCGCCAGCCAGCCTGTCAGAGTTTCGACTCCTTACCTCTTACTTCCTGGGACAAATAAGAAGTCCCGTTTGACCCGGAGTGTCACTCCCCTGCCACACATCACGCGATCTCTCGTATGCGCAGTACGCGATGCGTTTATTAAGGCCCGGACACCATAGACCTTATACTCCTGGACCACGCATTCCCTATCTGTTCCCATAGTGTCGAGTTAGGAGAAAGAAACAGAGAGAGATTCCCACGTGCGTGACAAGGACAACAATGCCATAGTTGGTTGAACGGTGCCTTTGTCCAGCATTGTCGATTTGCTGTCCTTGTCCAGTAACTCGGCACGCGATGCGCAGTCCAGGAGTATAAGGTCTATGCCAGACACAATGAAAAAAATAACTGATAGAAATAAGAAATAGCACAGAGGCGCAAGACACAATACCAATCACAGCGGTGCGTGCTGTTGTGTGCGCGAACGTCAAAAACATAACCTCAACGACTAAAGCTGTGATGCTGTGATGATAAACATAATTTTATTACAAATGTAATTTAACTATACATGTAATTAAATTTAGTTCCAAGTACTTGAATGATATTCAGTATAAAATGTTTTAACTAATTTGTAATTACATGAATAATAATTGATAATTAAAAATTTTGTTCAAAAATTGTTCGAAATTTTTTTTTCATACATTTAATCGCTGTTTGCAATAAAAAAATGAAAAAGGATAAAAAAATTTCTTCTCTAACATGTTCCTTTAATTTTTTCGAAAATTTAATTGCTTGAAACAAAAAAACCATTCGATATATGAAATTGAAACTTTACAGGGTTTTTGTGGGTATATTGAGCCGTCAAAGACACGCTCAACATTAGTCGTTTAATCAATATTTTTAATTTAGCCGTTGATTTTTTAAAAAACTATAAATAGCCCTTTTCTCTTGTTTTTTCAAATTCATGTCAAGGATGGGAAAAATAGTTTTTTCAAAAAACCATCAATTCTTGTAGAGCATTAATTCAAGTTTATGAACCCCCACTTCTGTTTTTTGTGCGATTATTGGTTGCTAAGATATCAATGGTCAAACACAAAAGGATCTTTTTCGCAAAAAGTCCGATATCTCAGCGAAAAATCGTCGCAGCGAGGTATCGAAAAAAGCAAATTGAAGCTGAATAAACAAGCTATCCAGTCCATGTGATGGTTTAGCTAGAAATTTTTTTTCCAAGTAACTGCAGCCAAGAAAAAAATACTAAAAATTTGCCAAATTTGTTTTTCATACTATTTCTTTGAATTGCGTAAAACGTGTATCTTGAAACTAGACACTTCAAGCTTCAAAATGCTTTTTTTTTTTAGACCTGGATACGACCATTTTTGACTGAGATATAGCATTGTTAAAAACCACTGAAAATTTAGGAAACTTTGTTGTTCCTTTAATTTTTGCCAGTAGTGTAGTATATATTTCAGTATCCTGTTGTGGGTTTTTCTTTCACATGACTTTTGACGAAACGCTACTGGGCACCGCTATGGCAGATTCTTGTAGACAACTTCAGTACTCCGTAATTTTGCAACGTTTTCAAATGAAATAAATTGAAAACACTTTTGAAAGTGTATATGCCCCTTAAGAGGTTAATTTAAAAAAAAAAAAAAAATTTCAAAATAATTACTGTGAACTTATGAAATATTTACGATTGTAATTTAATATCCATTTTCCATTTTTTCTATCCTACAAGTTCCATTTTTCTCACGGATTCACAAGACAAAAAAAAATTTAATATTTGATTTATTGTTTTGCAAACCTTTGTCATCGTCTCCAAGAGGCTCGACCATTGAAAAGTCATAGTGTAAAAATTGATTCAACGAAAAAAAGGGCGGTGTCGACGGAGATGATGAGAACGATGCCAATAGTCGAGACGACTGTATCGACGATAGCGGTAATCATGAGACGATTATGATCAGCACAGAGCGAATGAGGAGCTGGATTTCAGGAAAATTAAAAAGCAAACGTTTTCGCCAGTCATGAAACAAATTAGAAGTTCGAAAACAACAGCGATAATGTGCAGAGCGAATACGGCGAGGATGAAAGAAGCTGTGATGGCAGCTTCATAACCCTCGGCGAGCATGAAGAGATCGAGGAGAGCGAAGAAAACACAGCGAATCTCCATATATCCGTCAGAATAGTCAAAGAATTGATACCCCAGAGTGCCCTTATTTGCATCATTCTTTAATTTAAGAAACCATTACCGTTACTTAAGTTATTATTTCTGTGGCTTGCCAGCATAATGAGTCAAGTCCAAAGATCCCTGTATAACAAGGTAGCGCCCCATATGGAGAATGATAATTGTTGAAACATTTGAACAATGGATATAGTTTAACTAATTTTTTTATACAGTTTTATTAATTTGTTGTTGATTAAAACTTCTAAGAGGTCATAAAATAGTAATCAGCGAATTCGCTCTTTTCAATACAAGTATTGATTTCAAACTGACTTTGAATGATCGGAAAACGGATGAAAATAATCCTTAATGAAAATGAACAATTTTTGAAAAACAATATGTTGAAATTAGTAGATAAAAAATGTTTGGATCGTGCAAAATGAACAATATTTTTGTTCAAACAATATTTATAAAGTATTGTATTTATAAATTATTTGTAAAGCGAAACATGTTCAAATAAGTTGATGAAAAATATTAGGAACGTGAAATAGTAACAAAAAGTCGAAATTATAATTTAAACTTTTAGGTTTTTTTTTCGTTTTTTTCGTTATTTTTTACGTTCCTATACTTTTTCATCAACTAATTTTAGCATTTTTCTCCTTGAAAATTATTTATAAATACAATTATTTATAAATACAATTCTTTATAAATATTGTTTACAAAACAAATTCATTTTTTCATCTCCTTGTTTGACATTTTTCATTAAGCGTAGTTTAAATACGATTTTCGATCTCTTTAAGTCTTTTGAAATCACTAATTGTGTTGAAAACAGCAGATTCGCTGATTACTATTCTATCAGCAGTGGAAATTGATAACAAATTATTTAGACAAATGAACAAATTTTAAAGAGAAAAATGTTCAAATTAACTCAAGAAGAACTTTAGGAACGTTAAAAAAATAGAAATTAGAAAAAAACCAAAAAGTTGAAATTGTAATTTCAACTTTACATTTCATTTTCCTAAACTTTTTTATCAACTAATTTCAAAATTTAAAAAAAACCGAGAAATTGAAATTATAATTACAACTTTTTATTTTTCACGTTCCAAAAGTTTTTCATCAACTAATTTAAAAATTGGAAAAAACGAGAAGTTGAAATTATAATTACAACTTTTCGTTTTTTTTGTTTCTTTTTCATTTTTCATCTTCCTAAACTTCTTCATGAGCTAATTTTAACATTTTTTTCTTTTGGTTATCAAGAAATCTCAGAAAAACCATACGATAAATTTCGCAAAAATGCATGTTGGAAAAATCGAAAAAAGATAATAACTCACCCGACTGGAGTTTGTGTGAATCAAGCTGGGCTGTATTATAAAATGACGCTCAGTTTCCCTTGCCTCTTCGTCTAAATAGCTTAAATAGCTGCCACCAAATTATTTTTCAGTCGAAAAAACGACACTTTTCTGATTTTGTTGGAGTTATAGACCGAGCACGTTGTCAAACTAAGAGCAAGCATCAAAGAAACAAAGGTTACATTCGCATTAGACGCTCGGATTCGTCTTGGATGAAAAAAATCAAACGAAAAAGTTCTCAAAAATGCATGTTCGAAAAATGGAAAAAAAGATAACAACTCACCTGACTGGAGTTTGTGTGAATCAAGCCGGGCTGTAGATTAAACTACGATCAGTTTTCCTTGCTTCTTTGTCCAAACGGTTGAATCAGCTGCCACGAAATTATATTCTTCGATCAAGAAAATGACACTTTCCTCATTTTGTGGTGGCTAGACCCTTATGTTAAATTAATTTAATGACAAATTGAGAATATTAAGATGGATGCTTCACTGCTCACGTATATAGCAAAATCTTTTTCCTCGTCGTTGGCGTTCGTTTATAGCGAATAGCGTTGCCATGCAAACATGCAATGTGTTTTTGAATGCACCATTTCGCGTCCGTTGTCTGTATGGGTGCGTTCTTAAACGCATTTTCTCATATTCCTATAGAGTGCGTTCCGAATGACTAGACGAGCGACTGCAGCTTAGATTATGCGATCGGTTCAGTTATGCGGAGTTAAGTTATCTAATCATCTACTGTATTACTTCAAACATAATATTATAATCGTTTTTGTATCAATCAATCAACTTATTGACTCGAATAAAATGTCCGGACTTTTTGTCAAGTCTTTTCAAATTTTGAAATGGTAACCAAACGTACCGTGCTATGAGTAAACTTTTAATAACGTGCACTCCCACAATTATCTACGAGATTTCAGATTTTCTGAACTCAAGAAAATCAACATTTTCCAATTTGATTGAAGATTAGTAACACAATTATAATTTGGCAATTTGAAAAAACAACTCGCCAACTTATGTAGGTACGAAATAAAATCGTTCAAGCTGCAAAATGTTATATCTCTGCGTTTTATGCATGAGTAGCTGTACAAAAAATGTTTTCCTATTGCTTCTAGCTGTGCAATAGTTGAATTATAATTGTTGTTTCTAGCTCATCAGCCTCAATTTCTAATAAAACAGTTTCGTGAATCTTACTCTAGTGTAGAGGGCCAATCCATCTTTGTACTAGGAAAACACGTTAATATCATTAGAGAAGAAAATTCGAAAATATCGAAGATAGAAAGATAAAAATCGTATTCAAATCCGTTTAACTTTCAACTCAAATTCAGAGTTCATTACATATGAGGATAATTATGATTTTCAAATCACTCGAGTTAGAAAGACGATAATTTTTTTATTCACATTAACAAAGAGGAATATCAAGTATTTCATGTTACAGAAATTTTGCTCGCAATATCCTTATCAGTTTTTCGGTATCATAGTCTACAGATTTTCGTTTGGATAGAATTAGGCTGGGTTCACATACGCGCAGAGGCGCGGAGCGCGGACGAGCGGTAAGGTGCTATTTCATGGGCAGTGAGCAGTAGCAGCAGTTTAGTGAATTCACTCAAAGTTACTAGCAACTTCCGTTGCAAGTTTTTGCTGCTACTGTTCGTTTGTCCGAACAGCAGAGCAGCAACGCAGCAGCAAGCGCGGCATATTTTATGAGCAGCACTGCTGCTGCGTAAAGTCACTAAACTTTCTAGTAATTTCCTAGTAAGTTCACAAACTGCTGCTACTGCTCACTGCCCATGAAATAGCACCTGTAGAGCGGAGTCACGGTCGTACAAACAGGTCTGGAAACTCCTATGGTGGGGGGTGACTCGATTGGTGAGGCAAATTCTGCGTAGTTGTAGAATCAACCGGTAGGTTCGTGGTCGTAGAGGGGTCTCTCCTTTGCTTCAACAACTATGCCAACCCCCACCACTCAAAACCGCCGGAGTTTCCAGACCTGTACGTACGACCGTGAGCGGAGTTCGCTTCAATAATTTTTACATTGGTTACCAGTCGTGCGGTACACGGAGCCGAGGAGTTAAGGTGATGTGAAACGTTCTCCCGCTCTTCTACCCCCACTCCATCATACCGCAGTCGGTAAATCATCAGTAAATTCAATTTTTTTTCATGGGTGCATTGTCTTTTCGAAAAAACGCAAACGCTTAGGAAGTGGGAATCCCAATTACGCATCGACTAAGATATGTTGTTTGCCGAAAAAAACCAAAACACCCTAGTAAAAACAGGCACCCACTTTTTACAAAACGGTGGGTACCTGTTTTTACTAGGGTGTTTTGGTTTTTTTCGGCAAACAACATATCTTAGTCGATGCGTAATTGGGATTCCCACTTCGCAAGATTTTGCGTTTCTTCGAAAAGACAATGTACCCATGAAAAAAAAAATGAATTTACTGATGATTTACCGACTGCGGTATGATGGAGTGGGGGTAGAAGAGCGGGGGAACGTTTCACATCAGCTTAATTTAAAAAATAGCAGATAACATAACCTAACTTGAATGAAAGTGTCAAAGTGCCACAGCTGAAATAGTTGCTAAAATATATAAAATCCACGAGTCAACGATAAAATACTTCTATTTTCCAATATTAAGAGTTATCATCTTCATCGTTCAATTTTTTTTTCAATTAGCGTCGAGACGTTCTCACGTCTTTTCATCATGAATTTTCCGACGAAGATGAGACGAAAACTCTTGAAATTCAAAGAAAGTCCTTCAAAATCCCTTTTTTTCTATATACTAACGTGACTATGACTAATCATATTTCGTCCAGGACGTCCAGATGATAGAAATTATGCTGGGTTCACATACGCGCGGAGGCGCGGAGCGCGGTAGAGCGTAACCAATCAGCAAGCTCAAAATCTGCTCCGCGCGTTTGGACGCTCGCTCCGCAGAAAATAGACTCTATTCCTACTTTCTACGGAGCGGAGCTGGCGACCTGTAGGAAGTTAGCCAGCAACTTTGGAATTTGCAAATAACAATTATACCAGACAATTGCTCCTAATTTGCTCCTATTTGCTCCGTAGTTTTTATTATTTGCTCCCGCATAGTTTCCGAAAAAATCTATAAAAATGAAAACCAAAAAAAAATAGAATCTGGGGAAATTTCTCAAAGTCGGTTTTCAGTTAAACGAAAAAGATTTGAAGGACTTTTAATGAACCAAAAATTTGCTCCCTGTATGCTCTTAATTGCTCCGCTGTCGAATTTAATAAATTCGCATTGTTACAGGAAACTATGGGAAAAATAACTGTAAAGCGAGGAGAGGCCATGAAAGTGGTGGGGGGTGGGCCAACTTCACAACATGATTGAACCGAGTCTAACTGACGAAAATTGAAAAATAATTATACGGATAATTTGCTCCCAATTTGCTCCTAATTGCTCCGTAGTTTTAATTATTTGCTCTCGCATAGTTTCCGAAAAAATCTTTCAAAAACCAAAAGACAACTGGAATCTAGAGGATTTCTTTTGTAAAGCGTGGAGCGGCCATGAAAGTAGTGAGGGGCGGGCCAACTTCACAACATGATTGAACCGAGTGTAACTGGCGAAAATTGAAAAATAATTATACGGATAATTTGCTCCCAATTTGCTCCTAATTGCTCCGTAGTTTTTATTATTTGCTCTCGCATAGTTTCCGAAAAAATCTTTAAAAAACCAAAAGACAACTGGAATCTAGAGGATTTCTTTTGTAAAGCGTGGAGCGGCCATGAAAGTGGTGGGGGGCGGGCCAACTTCACAACATGATTGAACCGAGTGTAACTGGCGAAAATTGAAAAATAATTATACGGATAATTTGCTCCCAATTTGCTCCTAATTGCTCCGTAGTTTTTATTATTTGCTCTCGCATAGTTTCCGAAAAAATCTTTAAAAAACCAAAAGACAACTGGAATCTAGAGGATTTCTTTTGTAAAGCGTGGAGCGGCCATGAAAGTGGTGGGGGGCGGGCCAACTTCACAACATGATTGAACCGAGTCTAACTGGCGAAAATTGAAAAATGATTATACGGATAATTTGCTCCCAATTTGTTCCTAATTGCTCCGTAGTTTTTATTATTTGCTCTCGCATAGTTTCCAAAAAAAACTTTAAAAAACCAAAAGACAACTGGAATCTAGACGATTTCTTTTGTAAAGCATGGAGCGGCCATGAAAGTGGTGGGGGGCGGGCCAACTTCACAACATGATTGAACCGAGTCTAACTGGCGAAAATTGAAAAATAATTATACGGATAATTTGCTCCCAATTTGCTCCTAATTGCTCCGTAGTTTTTATTATTTGCTCTCGCATAGTTTCCAAAAAAATCTTTAAAAAACCAAACGACAACTGGAATCTAGAGGATTTCTTTTGTAAAGCATGCAGCGGCCATGAAAGTGGCGGGGGGCGGGCCAACTTCACAACATGATTGAACTGAGTCTAACTGGCGAAAATTGAAAAATAATTATACGGATAATTTGCTCCCAATTTGCTCCTAATTGCTCTGTAGTTTTTATTATTTGCTCTCGCATAGTTTCCGAAAAAATCTTCAAAAAACCAAAAGACAACTAGAATCTGGAGGATTTCTTTTGTAAAGCGTGGAGCGGCCATGAAAGTGGTGGGGGGCGGGCCAACTTCACAACATGATTGAACCGAGTCTAACTGGCGAAAATTGAAAAATAATTATACGGATAATTTGCTCCCAATTTGCTCCTAATTGCTCCGTAGTTTTTATTATTTGCTCTCGCATAGCTTCCAAAAAAATCTTTAAAAAACCAAAAGAAATCGTCTAGATTCCAGTTGTCTTTTGGTTTTTTAAAGATTTTTTTGGAAACTATGCGAGAGCAAATAATAAAAACTACGGAGCAATTAGGAGCAAATTGGGAGCAAATTATCCGTATAATTATTTTTTAATTTTCGCCAGTTAGACTCGGTTCAATCATGTTGTGAAGTTGGCCCGCCCCCCACCACTTTCATGGCCGCTCCACGCTTCACAAAAGAAATCCTCTAGATTCCAGTTGTCTTTTGGTTTTTTAAAGATTTTTTCGGAAACTATGCGAGAGCAAATAATTAAAACTACGGAGCAATTAGGAGCAAATTGGGAGCAAATTATCCGTATAATTATTTTTCAATTTTCACCAGTTAGACTCGGTTCAATCGTGTTCACAAGTTGGCCCGCCCCCCACCACTTTCATGGCCGCTCCACGCTTTACAAAAAAAATCCTCTAAATTCTAGTTGTCTTTTGGGTTTTTAAAGATTTTTTTAGAAACTATGCGAGAGCAAATAATAAAAACTACGGAGCAATTAGGAGCAAATTGGGAGCAAATTATCCGTATAATTATTTTTCAATTTTCGTCAGTTAGACTCGGTTCAATCATGTTGTGAAGTTGACCCACCCCCCACCACTTTCATGGCCGCTCCACGCTTTACAAAAGAAATCCTCTAGATTCCAGTTGTCTTTTGGTTTTTTAAAGATTTTTTCGGAAACTATGCGAGAGCAAATAATAAAAACTACGGAGCAATGAGGAGCAAATTGGGAGCAAATTATCCGTATAATTATTTTTCAATTTTCGCTAGTTAGACTCGGTTGAATCATGTTGTGAAGGTGGCCCGCCCCCCCACCACTTTCATGGCCGCTCCACGCTTTACAAAAGAAATCTTCTAGATTCCAGTTGTCTTTTGGTTTTTTAAAGATTTTTTCGGAAACTATGCGAGAGCAAATAATAAAAACTACGGAGCAATTAGGAGCAAATTCGGAGCAAATTATCCGTATAATTATTTTTCAATTTTCGCGAGTTAGACTCGGTTGAATCATGTTGTGAAGTTGGCCCGCCCCCTACCACTTTCATGGCCTCCTCGCTTTACAGTTATTTTTCCCATCGTTTCCTGTAACGATGCGAATTTATTAAATTCGACAGCGGAGCAATTAAGAGCATACAGGGAGCAAATTTTTGGTTCATTAAAAGTCCTTCAAATCTTTTTCGTTTAACCGAAAACCGACTTTAAGAAATTTCCCCAGATTCTAGTTTTTTTCGGTTTTCATTTTTTTAGATTTTCTCGGAAACTATGCGGGAGCAAATAATAAAAACTACGGAGCAAATAGGAGCAAATTAGGAGCAATTGTCTGGTATAATTGTTATTTGCAAATTCCAAAGTTGCGGGCTCACTTTCTACAGGTAAGCTGGCGGATCGGCGGAGTTGGGTGGAGTGGGAGTCGCGAGGCGCGCGAAATATAATTTTCATAATTCGGAGGATATATAACGGGTGAAGGAAAAATGTTAGGGTGTGACATGCAGCCGCTCGACGCTCGTTAGTAGCGACAAATCTGGTCACGTGACATGTAGCGACAAAGCTGAAAATGTTGAGCTCACTGAACTGTAATAATACTGGAACGTGCGCTGCCGCTGCCCCCCGCATATCGAGAGAGATAGCTGAAACCGCCAGCTTAAGGTAGCCCTCTCTCTCTCTCTCTGTACAGTTGTGCGCATGCGCGAAGTAGCCCCGTCTTTCTCTGTACAATTGTGTGACGTCATTGTGCGCATGCGCAAAACTGTTAGACAGAGCAAAAGCTACCTGCAGCCGCTTTGGCGAAGCAATCTCTCTCGATACGCGGGGGGTACATAGGAGGACATAGCAAGCGCGCGTTCCAGTATTATTAGAGTTCAGTGGTCCAAACGCGCGGAACAGATTTTAGGCTTTCTGATTGGTTACGCTCTACCGCGCCCCGCGTCTCCGCGCGTATGTGAACCCAGCGTTATGTATAACTGACCATGTCTGTTCGTGCTACGGCCCGGTGAGATCATCTACAGTGGACGCTCCCACAACTTAACGCTTCGGAACCGGAAACGCTCCCATAACTTAACGTTCCCCTCATTCTCCCACTCTCATGTTTCAACGCATGCGTACTGTCTTTTTTATTGGAGCATGCGTAGAACAAGCGCGCGAAATTTAACCTGAAATTCATACCTATGCGTTATAGACATACATTTCAAAATCTGACAGCGATATATTTTGCAAATGTTTGAAGATTGATAAGAATTTAATGTTAATAACTCTAGATGAAAAGAATTGGACAGAAAATACATTCATTCGATTGTTGGAACGCGCGAGATACATTTTCTGGAAAAAGTTATACAAAGTTGCATATATATACAATATACATCATACATGCATATACATACGAATATTGTACAGAAATTTCGTTCTTTCTGACAAATAAAAATTCCTGTTTTTCCTAGAGAACGACTATTCTCGAACACTTAGCCCTATAAATGGCGTGTCTTGCCCCATCAATCAGTCATTTTTACCAAAATCGTTATCTTGTATTATTTATCCACTTCGTGCACATTAATTACACTTAAACTAATAGTAACGCTTAATAAATCGTACGTAATTGAAGAAAAAAATGTAACAGTTGAGGTTATGTTGCCCTGTGTCAAATTTCCGTAGCTCGGCAGCTGAGTGTGGGGTGGGGAGGAACCGCAATAGGGGTCGTTCAGTTATGGGAGCGTGTTGCCATGGTAACGAGTTAAGTTATGGGGTGTTAAGTGTGGGAGCGTCTACTGTAGTACATTTCTCGTGTATTCCTTGGCTCGGATTGGTCGGCCACACCAGAAATGTGCTCAGACGCGAAGCTCTGCGTTTCATAAAATCTCGCTGTGATTATCAAGGGAAGCTATAATTAATGGGAATGATTTTGCAATCATAATCTTCTTTTGGAAATAATTTCATGCAAGAATATCATTCAGCCAAAAACGTAGACCTGTCTTGGCGTTAGCGCACTATACCCCGAATCGTTCGGAACGCACTCTATAGGAATATGAGAAAATGCGTTTAAGAACGCACCCAGGCACAGACAACGGACGCGAGATGGTGCGTTAAAAAACATTGCGATTGCATATTTGCATGGCAACGCTAACAAACGTCAGTTGATTCAGCTGTTTGGACAAAGAGGCAAGGAAAACTGAGAGCGTAGTTTAAACTACAGCCCGGCTTTATTCACACAAACTCCAGTCAGGTGAGTTATCTTTTTTTCCATTTTTCCAACATGCATTTTTAAGAACTTTTTCGTTTGATTTTTTTCATCCAAGACGAATCCGAGCGTCCAATCCGAATGTAACCTTTGTTTCTTTGATGCCTACTCTTAGTTTGAAAACGTGCCCGGTCTATAACTTCAACGGAATCAGGGAAGCGTCGTTTTCTCGACTGGAAAATAATTTGCCGGCAGCCATTTAAGCTATTTAGACGAAGAGGCAAGGAAAACTGAGCATCGTTTTAAAATACAGCCCAGCTTGATTCACACAAACTCCAGTCGGGTGAGTTATTATCTTTTTTTCGATTTTTCCAACATGCATTTTTGCGAAATTTATCGTATGGTTTTTTTTCAGAGATTTCTTGATAACCATACGCCGCATTATAATATCGACATTATATGTTCCGATTTATTCATACTCAAATCATGATTAGTGTAGGTATGATGATGTAAAATTTCACGATTAACCTAAAAAATGTTAAATAATCTCATCAACATCAATACGGATGGTTATGAGAAATGGCGTCCGTTAGTTGATCGGTTCAGGGTTTTTATGACTACCGTTGCATCTGAAACAAATATTCGTGAATGTTTTTGTACCAAAGTTGAAAATAGTTCTGAAAACTATTTTCGTCAATATTTAGATGCTCATACGATGGAACAGTGTTTTGATCATGGTTACGTCATTACACGTTATGTTAGTGTTTGCCTGCTGGGTGGGTCTTTTAGCATACACGATTGTGTAGTGAGATTGTTTAGTCGTTGTACAGGGTGTCCAGCGGTCAGGGGAATCTGGAAAACCAGGAATTGTCAGGGAATTTCATAGGTTTGGAAATGTCAGGGATTTCTCCAATTTTTCCGGGATTTTTTTTCATCGCTCAACTTTTTTTGTCTCAATAATGTCAATGCTTTTTCATTTCCGATCCAAAATACACGCTATGAACCTCTGAATAACGAAAAAAAAACTTTGACCATCTGCCAGAGTAACGGATCAGCCAAACTTGATTTGCGAATATACAAGCCTTGAGGGGTAAAAAAATCATGAGTTTTTGGTTCTATTTATCTTTATAAACACCTCAAGTTCTTATATCAATGGGAAATCGGCCGCTGATCACTTACACTACCGGCGAAAAAGGGAAGAATTCATTTTAAAGTGGAAGAATTCGGCTTCATTTCTTGATCTTTTAATTATTTTTACAAATTGTTTTTAGATTTGGACTCTATTTTGAAAACAGCAGTTTTTGTGTTTTTCTCCCCTCTCTTCAGATGCACCCGTCTTCTAGAGGAAATTTTTTAAATATTTTTTTACGATTGGATTCATAAAGAGGAAAGTTTGAGCATACATTTTTTTTTTCAACTTCGAGCGATGTTTTCCCCAAAGTTATTCTGTTTTTTGACAAAAAAGAGGAAATTTAAAAAACTCTGCATAACACGGAAACAAAGAGGAGTCATGAAAAACTTCAAATCAGCAAAAGGTTGCGTCTGTTTTTGTTGAGTTAAGAGGAATTTTTTCAGATTATTTTCCAAAATTTTGTTTTCTCATGTTGAGGCTGGAAAAAAAATTTGAGACAAAAATTTGAAAAAAGATTCCAATATGTTGAAAATGGTAAATTAAAGTATTTTTCCCTCTTGAAATGTTATTAATAATCCCATAGTCCTCGAGTTATGGTAATTGGATGATCTGAGCTCCGACCCAGAAAATGAGAAAAAAAAATGTTGGGAAAAAAAATTTGTAAAAATTCCTCTGCACTCAAAAAAACAGACGCAACTTTTTGCTATCTTGAAGTTTTTTATGAATCCTCTTTGTTTTCGTGTTATACGCGATTTTTCACATTTCCTCTTTTTCACAAAAAACAGAATAACTTTAGAAACAAAAATCGCTCAAAGTTTTTTAAAAAAGAAAATTGAAGCTCAAACTTTCCTCTTGATGAATCCAATAGTAATAATGTATAAACAAAATTTTCTTGAAGATAGGTACACCTGAAGGGAGGGAAAAAGGTGAAAAACAGCTGTTTTCTTCCTCTTTAAAATGCCGCTTGTTAAATTAGTCTACATTGACTTCCGGCGAAATGGCATAAAATAACGATCCAGACCTTTTTTGAAGTTTTGTCCGGAAACTTTTCGCCGGTAGTGTAGTATGTGCAATGAAAAAAATTAAATTCCGACGAGAAACAGGTAAAAAGACTGTTTCTGTGCAATTGTAGGCTCAGAATAAGGAAATGATATGTCGTGAGGAGCAAAATAAAATTACATTATCTTCAGTATTTCGTCAAGATACAATCATAATTATATCCACAACGAAAAAGTAGAGGATATTTTTTTAAAACATTTTTTAAACTTTTCAAGCCTCTCAAAATGTTTTTTGGCACAAATTGGTCAGGGATAAATTATGTTTTAGCTTTGGAAAACCGGGAAAAGTCAGGGAATTTTTTTAGCGTGTTTTTGGAACATCGTTGCTGTATAAGAGTGATTTCGTGGCCATGTGTGTTATTATAGTCTAATGCTATTCCACGCAATGCCATACTATGATTTTATCTGTGGGTGGAGTCGCTCAGCTCACAAGTACCTCAAGAACTATCTCAACTTAAGCGAGACATTGCTGTGGCTGGAAAGCAGAACGCAAACCACTTCATTCACATTCTTTTGCCGCATTATAATATTGCAATTATATTTTTTGATTTATGCTTTCTGAAATCATAATAAGTGTGGGTACAATTATGTAGAACATCATTATTAACCTAAAAATGTTGAATAATCTCATTGTTTGTACATTCGAAACTCGCTGACTCGAACTTCCATAACTCAAAAGTCCCCATATGAATAGTTTGAGGACAAAACAGTAAATATCTCGAAGTTTTCCAAACGCGTCAACGACCTGATTGCCTTTGTAGCTCGTGTTTAAAGATACCCTGCAGAAGTCAAAAGCTACTTCTATAACTCAAAGTTTCAATATCGTGACCTCTACAACTCGAAGTGCTTTTTATTATGCAATGGCCACTTGTATGCAGAAAATTTTTATAAAAATACATAACATTTTGTATAACTTGTACGTACAGTGCTAAACATTGATGCCTGCAAATCTTTGAAAGATTCTTTTCAAGATTCTGAGATTCTTTCCAAGATTCCAAGATTCTTTCCAATATTCTAAGATTCTTTTCAAGATCCTTAGGAATAATCTTGAAGAGAACCTTGAAGAGAATCTTGGAAATTTTTTTTTTCAAGATTCCTTTAAATATATGCAGGCATTAATGTCTAGCACGGTACATTTGGTTATCATTTCGAAATTTGAAAAGATCTGACAGAAAGTGTGGACATTTTATTTGAGACAATAAGTTGCTTGATTGATACGAAAAGATTATTATTTCTCGTTTAAACTGGTAAAGTTCATTGATATAAATGGTTATAAATTCATATTTGAACTAGACAAGTTGATTGATAAAAAAACGATTGTTATTTTATATTTGAAGTAGTAAAGTTTATTGATGAAAAAGATTATTATTATTTTATGTTTGAACTAGTCATGTTGATTGATGAAAAAAGATTATTATATTATGTTTGAAGTAGTACAGTAGATGATAAGATAGCTTAACTCCGCATAACTTGAACTGATCGCATAATTTAACCAGCCGCCCGTCTAGTCATTCGGAACGCACTCTATAGGGATATGAGAAAATGCGTTTAACAACGCACCCATACACAGACAACGGACGCGAGATGGTGCATTAAAAAACACATTGCATATTTGCATGGCAACGCTAACAAACGCCAACGACGAGGAAAAAGATTTAGCCATATACGTTAGCAGTGAACCATCCATCACAATATTTTCAATTTGTCATTAAATTAATTTAAAACAAGGGTTTAGCCTCCACAAAATAAGGAAAGCGTCGTTTTCTCGATCGAAGAATATAATTTAGTGGCAGCTGATTCAGCTGTTTGGACAAAGAGGCAAGGAAAACGGAGTGTAGTTTAAACTACAGCCTTCCACTACTTTTTTTCCACTTTCCAACATGCATTTTTGAGAACTTTTTCGTTTGATTTTTTTCATCCAAAACGAATCCGAGCGTCCAATCCGAATGTAACCTTTGTTTCTTTGATGCTTACTCTTAGTTTGAAAACGTGCCCGGTCTATAACTTCATCAAAATCCGGGAAGTGTCGTTTTCTCGACTGAAAAATAATTTGGCGGCAGCTATTTAAGCTATTTAGACGAAGAGGCAAGGGAAACTGAGCGTCGTTTTAAAATACAGCCAAGCTTGATTCACACAAACTCCAGTCGGGTAAGTTATTATCTTTTTTTCGATTTTTCCAACATGCATTTTTCCGAAATTTATCGTATGGTTTTTTTGCTGAGATTTCTTGATAACCATACGCCGCATTATAATATCGACATTATATGTTCCAATTTATTCGTACTCAAATCATAATTAGTGTAGGTATGATGATGCAAAATTTCACGATTAACCTAAAAAATGTTGAATAATCTCATCAACATCAATACGGATGGTTATGAGAAATGGTGTCCGTTAGTTGATCGGTTCAGGGTTTTTATGACTACCGTTGCCTCTGAAACAAATATTCGTGAATATTTTTGTACCAAAGTTGAAAATAATTCTGAAAACTATTTTCGTCAATATTTAGATGCTCATACGATGAAACAGTGTTTTGATCATGGTTACGTCATTACACGCTATGTTAGTGTTTGCCTTCTGGGTGGGTCTTTTAGCATACACGATTGTGTAATGAGATTGTTTAGTCGTTGTAGCGTGTTTTTGGAACATCGTTGCTGTATATGAGTGGTTTTGTGGCCATGTGTGTTATCATAGTCCAATGCTATTCCACGCAATGCCATACTATGATTTTCTCTGTGGGTAAAGTCGCTCAGCTCACAAGTACCTCAAGAACTATCTCAACGTAAGCGAGGCATTGCTGTTGCTGGAAAGCAGAGCACAAATCACTTCATTCACATTCTTTTGCCGCATCATAATATTGCAATTATATTTTTTGATTTATGCTTTCTGAAATCATAAAAAGTGTGGGTACAATTATGTAGAACATCATCATTAACCTGAAAAGTGTTGAATAATCTCATTGTTTATACATTCAAAATTCGCTAACTCGAACCTCCATGACTCGAACGTCCCCATATGAATAGTTCGTGGACAAAACAATGAATATCTCGAAGTTTTCCAAACGCGTCAAGGACCTGATTGCCTTTGTAGCTCGTGTTTAAAGATACCCTGCAGGAGTCGAAAGCTACTTCTATAACTCAAAGTTTCAATACCCTGACCTCTACAACTCGAAGCGCTTTTTATTATGCAATAGCCACTTGTATGCAGAAAATTTTTATAAAAATACATAATATTTTGTATAACTTGTACGTACAGTGCTAAACATTGATGCCTGCAAATCTTTGAAAGATTCTTTTCAAGATTCTAAGATTCTTTCCAAGATTCCAAGATTCTTTCCAATATTCTAAGATTCTTTTCAAGATTCTTAGGAATAATCTTGAAGAGAACCTTGAAGAGAATTTTGGACAAATTTTTTTCAAGATCCCTTTAAATATATGCAGGCATTAATGTCTAGCACGGTACGTTTGGTTATCATTTCGAAATTTTAAAAGACCTGACAAAAAGTCCGGACATTTTATTCGATTTTATTCAAGTTGATTGATTGATACAAAATGATTATTATTTCTCGTTTAAACTGGTAAAGTTCATTGATATGAACGGTTATAAATTTATATTTGAACTAGACAAGTTGATTGATAAAAAAACGATTTTTATTTTATATTTGAAGTAGTAAAGTTAATTGATGAAAAAGATTATTATTATTTTATGTTTGAAGCAGTACAATAGATGATTAGATAACTTAAATCCGCATAACTGAACCGATCGCATAATTTAACCAGTCGCCCGTCGAGTTATTCGGAACGCACTCTATAGGCATATGAGAAACTGCGTTTAAGAACGCACCCATACAGACAACGGACGCGAGATTGTGCATTAAGGATGTATGAGCGCTAGGCTTAGTATTAGATTAATCGCTGATTTTTTTATATGATATAGTCGAGGTCACGGTCGTACATACAGGTCTGGAAATTCTATTGTTTTTCCGGTGGTGGGGGTGACCCGCTTAGTGTGGCTGTTTCGCAGGTTCGCCATCTTACTGAGCGTGACGCTGCGCTGCAAGGATTTTTCAATTAAGCTAAGACCAGCTTAGATCTTCTGCATAAACGCCACAAAGGCAATGTACACTTTCAATTTTTTAGAGTTACGTTACAGCCACTGCATAAACCGGGTGTTACTCTCTCTGTTAACATGTAAATTTGTTAGTTTCGAATTATTTATTCGTGCAGCGCTGCAGGTGAGAGTAATGTCAACTACCAAGATGGTCACACTAAGTGGATCACCCCCCACCACTAGAGTTTCCAGACCTGTATGTACGACCGTGGTCGAGGTTCAATATTCAGTACTCCAAAAATTTCAAGACCCCTTAACGACTATTTAAGCAAGATCTTATTAATTGAAAATATAGCACAGGGTGTTTAGAGGTCATGGAAATCTGGAAAACCTGGAAATGTCAGGGAATTTTTGACCTCTGGAAAAGTCATGGAATGGTCAGGGGATTTTGTAACTTTTCTGGGATTTTATACTAGCCTAAAAAAAAAACATCGTAGCACTCTGCCACTTTCTGACCCATCCACTTACCAATCGAGAAAAAAAATGCCTGTCAAATGAAATAATTTGTTCATTTATTATGGAGTGCATTACAATTTAATTTATCTGAATTTTACTAAGAGGTTCAGAAAAAAATTTTCTTTGGCGCGCGAACAGAAGTCCTTGAAGAAAGTTTGAATTTTGAATTTTGAAAAAGTTATGAGGATAGATTATAGAACTCTTCGGCGGGCAAACAGAACTCATTTTAAAAAGTTCGAATTTTGAATTTTTTTTTCGAAAAGTTGTGTAGTCATCTCTCCGCGAGTATTAGTCTGATCGAAAAAAAGTTATAAGGATAAATTGTAGAAGTAACTTTTCTACTAAACTAACTAAATTGCTAAAGAAGAAGTTACTTTTCGATCATTTTCGACTATAATTCCGGTGTGGTCATGAACGTTCGATGAAAAATAGTCATGGAAAATCGGAAATTCTGACATGGAAAACCTGGAAAAGTCAGGGAATTTCGTCGTTCAATTTTACTAGACACCCTGTAGCATTATTCATAATTATACACAGAGCTTACGACAAGGGTGATTTTGCAACTCTTTGTTTTCCACACTTCGACCGTTTGTCAGGGATTATGATGATACACTGAAAAACAGGGGTCAACGAACATTCGAATTAGATATATCAAGCTAAACACGGCCTTCTTCACTTTTATTTGGAGGTTAAAGTTGAGGAGCATACAATGCACCACCGGAGTCAGTCAGTTACTCGCACGTTACTCGGAACGAAATAATTCTTAAAACGAAATTAATTTAATATTATATGCTCTTTAAAAATCATCTATGTACTTTTCACTAATATTTTTCTAAATATTGCTACCCTTCCCTTTCTGTGAAATTTCAATGATATCATGTGTATTGACTACCACTTAGCGCTCATACATCCTTAAAAAACACATTGCATGGCAACGCTAAGGGTGAATTCTGATACGGGCGCACCGCGCTTGAGCGCTGCATAATCTGGCTAACTATTGGTCAATATGAATTTCGCGCGTGGCACTATGGCTCGCAAAATTCCATTTTACCGATGGATACGCCAGATTATGCAGCGCTCAAGCGCAGTGCGCCCGTGTCAGAATTGAACCTAACAAGCGATATAACGTTGAGGAATAAGATTTTGCCATATACGTGAATAGTGAACCGTCCATCTCAATATTCTCAATTTGTCATTCAATTAATTTGAAAAAATATACTGATCGATAAAGGTAACACTGTAGGACAACAAAATTTTATTATATAAAAAAAGACTAGTTTAATACACAAATTTTAATCAAAATATCACCAAACTCAGCAATGATGTACGCCCTGATTTTCTGGATCACCGACAAAAAAAAATGCGTCATAAAAAAAAAATTATTACCGAAAAATATCAAGCTGGGTGATGTAACCAAAGTGAAGTCCGATGGAAAAGTATATCGCATCAAAGTTTTACTGTTAAGCGGTAAGTCTGGAATGAAAAATATTGTACTTTGTTACTTCGTTCTTTCAACTTTCTCGTCTTTAACCCTTTCTAGAATTAGTCATAACATGTTCTGCTTTTGTTCTTTCAAACCCCGCCTTTCCGCTCTTGTGAGTGTGAGAGAGAGCGCCTATAGGGGTCCTGTGAGAGCGAGAGAGAGGTCCTTTAGCCTGCCCTTACGGCGGGGCTAAATACCAACATTATTTCTGAAGCCCTACATTATCGACGCAAAATCACTGTCCAAACTTTCAATGATACCGCTGGATGAATATCAATGAAATTTATAAATGAATGATGAATGAATTACAAAATGTAAATGCGAGACATGAATCAACGTTTTCGTTCATTGCCACTGACTTATCAAACAGTTTTCATAGAACTCTCATGAGAATATCATTTATTTCATAATAATTTCACATGGGGCTTCCCTTTTTTGATTTCTGTGAACTTGATTTCCCCATTTTTTGTTTTTGATGAGACACTAAATTTATCAACATTTATCTCGTGATTTGGATTCCTAATTTACGTCGCGGTTTTTTCATATAATGATGTCGAAGACGTATCGATATTAGTACTTTCGTGTTCGCAACGGAGCCCTACTCTTGGTCTTGGCCGAAATGCCGTAAATACATTATTTTTTAATATTTTTAATTACAGATTCCTGATGATAATCGGATCTGTAAATTTTTAATTTGTTTTTCGAAAAATTTTTAGTGGTGCTCCATTTCTGCCATAATTCTGATGATACTTTCAAAATTTTATTGATTTCCATCCATTCGTGCCAGAGTAAGTTTGGAATCCGTTTTCGAAGTGCTACCGTCTGTATTTAGCCTCCCCTTAAGAGCAGGCTAGCCCCCTCCCCCCGCCATGGCCTTTTCGCTTTCGTGAGTGCGAGAGAGATAGAGCTTAAACTTTTAACACATACTTTTTACAAACGACTCACTGACATGGAAAAAGAATAGTCGGGCCTCCGGTACACATTAATTACGCAGACGGCCTCGCTCTTTATTTTTATTCCATCGAACCGTCTCTGTCAAATGTGTTCAAAATCTTTTTAGGTTTTGTTTTCCTTTAGACTCTCCGTAAGCATGAGAGTATGTTAAAGAGAAGCTGTTAAGAATTATTGAGAAGTACTGAATCTAGAAATACTTTCCGAATGGTATATTATGTTCAAGTATTTTTTTGTTAACACATACTCTTTGTTACATTGCCTTTTTAATTTAAGTTTACTTTCCAAAGAATTCTTTTTTGATTCCAAAACATTAGTCTTGGTGTTATAAATGTCAAAATCTCGAAACTGTTGAAAAATTATGCTCAGAAACAGTTATTAATAGTCAAACTTTGTACAGACATTTCACTCGTTAATGAGTACAAACTAGCCTCACTATTGACAAGTTGATATATTGGTTTGAAAATTAATTTTTTTCGTATGATCAGAATGTTCACTTTAGTTTGAAAAAAATTGTATTCTGAATCTGCCTGTTTCTCAGATTTTTTATGGTTTTTATTGCTACAATCTATTTTTTCAAATATCTATCTACACTATATCACTTCAGTGCTATATTAATTTCTCAGTTTATAATATAATCAAGAAGTATTTGTTCTTTTACAAAGATACTATTAATACATTACGTAGTGACAAAATAATGCTGACAAAATACTGTCTGCTGGCATTATTTCATCTGCCATCTGTAAAATAATTTAATGGAATTTTCATATTCATTTGAACAGAAGATAAAGCGTTCCTTGAATCTGTGGATGTTTCTACGACTGGAGTGATAATAACGCCTGAAAAAAAAAAAGCCTCGAAGAAATTATTGCGAAATAATGAAAAGAAGAAAGCCATGAATGAGACAATGAAAGAAGTCGAGCAGAACTTACTGCGGAGAAGTTCTTTAAATGAGCTGAGTTCTTTAAGCTCCGAGGCTGTTCCCGGATCTTCACGAGACGGCATTGTGACTCCCCTGGCAGGGCCGTCCTCTGAGGCTGTTCCCGGATCTTCACGGGACGTCATTGTGACTCCCCTGGCAGGGCCGTCCTCGGCTAGCCAACTGGTCGATGATTATCGTGAAATGGGTGAGGATCCGCTGAATACAAGGGATAATTGCAGGAAAGGCGAAAGCTATTATGAGAAGTCTAGACGCAAAGCAGTCGTAGAAATGTCCATATTTCGTTTTTTTGGGCATCTTTACAGTGCTTGTCATTAACAAAATTATGGATGAAAAAAAATGACCAAATTTGGTTTTGTACACCATACTATGCACAATAAGTGTACCAAGTTTCGAATTTTTCGCAGTAATATTGTACTCCGAGCGATTGAAATTTTAAATGTAAAATACATGTATTTATCCCACGCATCAATGATTTTTTTTTTCCGAGTATAATATTAATGAGAAAAATTTGAAACTTCGTACACTTATCGTGCATAGTATGGTGTATTTTTTTCGTTCATAATTTTGTTAATGACAAGCTCTGTAGAAATGCCCCGAAAACGAAACATGGGCATCTCTACAGAGCTTGTCATTCAAAAAATTATGAATGAAAAAAATTGGAAAAATTTGGTTGTGCATACCATACTATGCACAATTTGTATACCAAGTTTTAAATTTTTCTCATTAATATTATACTTCGAGTGATTAAAATTTTAAATATAAAATATACATGTATTTATTCCACCCATCAATGATTTTTTTTCCGAGTATAATATTAATGAAAAAAATTTGAAACTTGGTACACTTATTGTGCATAGTATGGTGTTTAAAAGATTAATTTTTAATTTTTGTCGCATGATCAGAATGTTAACTTTAGTTTAAATAAAGTTGTATTCTGAAACTGCCTGTTTCTTAGATTTTTTATGGTTTTTATTGTTAAAATCTATTTTTTTTCCAAAAATCTATCTACACTATATCACTTCAGTGCTATTTAATTTCTCAGTTTGTAATATTATCGAGAAGTATTTGTTGTTTTACAAAGATACTATTAATACGTAGTGACAAAATAATGAAGACAAAATACTGTCTGCTGTGATTATTTCATCTGCCATCTGTAAAATAATTTAATGGAATTTTCATATCAATTCAACAGAAGATGATGCGTTCCTTGAATCGGTGGATGTTTCTACGACCGGAGTGATAATAACGCCTGAAAAAGAAAACAAAAAAAAATCTTCGAAGAAACTTATAAGAAATAAGGAAAAGAAGAAAGGGATACTGCGAAGTTCATCAAATGAGCTGCAGAGTTCTCTAAGCTCTGAGGCTGTTCCCGGATCTTCACGGGACGTCATTGTGACTCCCCTGGCAGGGCCGTCCTCGGCTAGCCAACTGGTCGATGATTATTGTGAAATGGGTGAGGATCCGTTGAATACGAGGGATAATTGCAGGAAAGGCGAAAGCTATTCTGAGAAGTCTGGACGCAAAGCAGTCGTTCCACGTAGCTCTCAGTCATCCATGCTTCAACAACATGCAGGAGCATCGTCTGTAGTACTCCAAGATATTTGCAGATATCAAAGTTAGTACTCAATGTACATTGCACATGTACATAATAATGTATTATTATATTAAGTACTTAATGTAAGTACCCGTGTAATGTCCGCGAGGGAAAGAAAAGAAGTAGCTCGCGTAGAAACAAAGAATGTTTGAAATAATCTTGGAAAGAGTCTTGAAAAGAATTCCGGATATGATCCGGAGCAAGATTCTTTCGAAGATTGTACAAATTTTTTTAAGATTCTTTCCAAGATTCTAAGAATCTTTTTAAGATTCTTCCAACGATTTCTTTAACGATCTTTTCAAAGATTCTTTCGTCCCATTGTATGAAAATCTTTTGAAGAATCTTTGAAAGATTCTTTGAAAGAATCCTTAAATAATTCTTCGAAAGAATGAGGATTTTTTGAAACCTCACGAAAAACTAAAAACCGATCAATTTGAGTTTCAATTGACCAGCTGATTAATTAAGAACTCTGATTGGCTGACCGATGTTCCACCTGACTGAGCATCGGGTATATTAACCCTTCCTGAACTGATGGGAACTCAGTATCAGAGCCTCCTCGCCCTGATGATGCTGACTGTAACGTTTGCGAAACGTCGGCATATTGCTGAAACCGAATGCGGCATCCATCCGGAAGCCAACCAATTTTGTTAATTTGAGTCAATTTTTCAAAAAAGAAGAAATTTGAGAAAATCGAAAAACTTTATTCAGGATAATGATGACCCGCATGGCCAAATTCCGTTATAACACCGCGTTGAATCATGGAAAAATCCATTCAAAGAATCTTGGAAAGATTAATTGCAAGAATATTAAAAAGATTCATTTGAAGAATTTTGGAAAAATTCATTTAAAGAATCCTGAAAACGTTTATTTAAAGAATTTTGGAAAGATTAATTGAAAAAATCTTGGAAAGACTGCTGTGGTAAAAAATCTTGTTCGAGTTGATCCGTCGGGAAACCCGTCGTTCTCCCGACGGATCAGCTTGTATGTATACAAGATTCTTTACATTAGTCTTTCCAAGATTTTTTCAATTAATCTTTCCATGATTCTTTGAATAAACATTTCAAGGATTCTTTAAAAGAATTATTCCAAGATTCTTTCAATAAATCTTTCTAAGATTCTTCCAATTAATCTTTTCAAGATTCTTTGAATGAATTTTTCCAAGATTTAACGCCGCGTTACAACGGAATTTGGCCATGATGGTCATCTTCATTTTTGATTTTCTATCTTTTTCCAAAATGAAGTTTTTCTATTTTCTCAAATTTCTTCTTTTTCCAACATTGGCTCGAATTGGTCAGTTTTTCGTTTTTCATGAGGTTTCGAAGAAACCTCATGGTTTCGCAGAATCTCATATGATGCGACAAAAGAATCTTTGAAAGAATCTTGAAAATAATCATAAAAATATTCTTAGAATCTTAGATAGAATCCTTGAAAGAATCTTAAAAAGGATCTTTGAAAGAGTCTTTGAAAGGAAGTTTTTCCGGATCCTATCCGGGATTCTTTTCAATATTTTTTTTCTACCCGCGAGACGAGGCGTTAGTTGGCAAGACTATTTCAACTGCTGGATCCAGCTTACAGTATCGAAGAGTATTCCCACTCTATCCAGTGTACTTGTACTTATGCATACATCACACGCCCTTCGTTGAGTTGTGATCTTGCCTGGCCACGAATACATACTTAATGTATCTGTTATTTTATATTTACTATGATGTTGAACTCCGTACACTTTCCAGCGATCCGTGTTAATCGGTGTAGCATTGGAGTTCCTCCTGTCTCACTATTATTCTCGGTGCTCTGGTGTTGTTTCTTCCACGCTCGCCATACGCTGCGCTTTCTGAGCTGATCTAAATGTTGCTTGCCGATTTTCCCGGTTTCAAGTTCTATCACGTGTTTCATCCCAAGTTTTTTTATCCACTACTACGAGCACCCACGTGGGATTATTGATGCTGATAGATTTTACCAAACCACCTCATTTTCGATGCAACACCTCAGTTTCTCACCTGCTTATATTCTTTAAGGTTCTGTTTATTTTTTACTCTCAGTCGCAATAAGTAGAATTTTGTTCGAATTCCTCGCCTCAACATCAATTACGGGAGAGCCTTGCCAGTAGTACAATGTTTCGACGTTCTGTATTCAAATTCTTTTGCTTTAACAGTATTTTAACCTTGCGCTTGAACGTATTGACAAAGTTTTCCGCGGTCTCGTTCGATGCCGGATACTCTAACCCAGAGAACGTTTGCCTTATTCATAATTTTCTTTTTACAAACTTTTACGTCCGTTGATGCTCACTATTTACAGTGGCAGAGCGAATTGCGAGAAGACTTTCCGGAACGCTGCCAGTTTTTTTTTGCTGTTGTCGCCATCGTTAGAATTATCTCCTGCCATTTCACTCTAGCATCGATTATCACGAGAAAGTTACCCCCTTGGCAAAGCCTTATGGAGTTCGTATGTATCCTTTGCCAGAGTTTGTCTGGCCATTTCCACGGATTTATTTTGCTTTCGAGAGGGTTACTACGCAGTCTCGACACGCTTTAACTATCTCTTCTATTTTCTTGTTCATGTTTGGCCACCAGAAAAATGATCGCGCGGTAATGTTCAATTTTTACAATGACGGCGTATGATGCGTGTTCATTTATTATCACGGGTTTTCATTTCACTAGAATATGAACACGGTATCCCGACATGATGCAATCTTGTTCAACAGTTAATTCCTCTTTTTTTATCGCGAATGATTTAATGTCGTTCTCGATCTCTTTTTTGTTTGGCCAGCCATTTCTAAAGTGTTGTTGTATTTGGTCTAACAGTCGATCTTTTCGTGTTTATCTCCCAATAGTCTTATGATCTAAGCATGTCAACGATTCTTGCTCTCGATAGTTGACGTATGTATATTGTACCGTTTCTCCCTCGTCTCGCCGCATCGGAGGCCGCGATAATACGCCTGCTAATTTTTTTTCAGAATTTACGTATTCGTTCTCGTAGTCAAAAGCAATTTCGCGGAACTGTTAAATGTCCGTGCCACCATGATCAGAATACCTTTTTTTCGAAATATACGGACTAGCAGTTGGTAGTCCGTCCGTAACAAACATTTTATTCCATATACATAGTCTGAAAACTTAGTGACTTCAACATTATTGCACGCGGTTCTTTGTTAATCAGTGCCCAGTTTAGTACACTCTGCGACAGGGCTTTTGACGCGTACGCAATAAGAGGGTAACCTTCCGGCGTGACATGCGAAAGTATGACAGAAAGTCCGTAAGACGGTTTTTTGGTCTAGAATTTAGAAACAATTTTTTTTCTTTTTTAAGATTACAAAAGTTTAGACCTTTAAGAATATATCCTCTAAAGGAAATTTTTAAGTTCAAATAATTTACGGCGTTACAGCTATTTTTGTGACGCAGCTCGCAGCAACTACGCCCGTCACGTCGGAGCATAACTTTGAGGGAGTATTCTGGTCTTGAATTATTAAAAAAAAGATTTTGCACATCCTTAACGTTTAGACCATTGAGAAAATATTATCTAAACGAATTTTTTTCACTCAAAAAATTTACGGAATTATACCTATTTTAGTGGTGCAGCAACTACGCCCGTAACGTCGGAGCAAATCGGACTATAAACGTTTTTCTATACGATTGACATGACATCTGAAGTTCCACTCAACCGAATTACTGAAATATTTTCACCAATGTTTAATATATAACTTTATTGCCCGTACAACGGTTGTGTCCAAATTATTATTTTTACTATTGTAAAAAAATTGAAAACTATGATAAGAGGGTCGAAAAATCATTTTTTTTTGTTCAGACAGTCGCCATTCTGCGAAAGTTTTTTTTTATTCGTTTCCTCTGAGGTAAGGGCTACAACGACGGTTGCACCACTATTGCTTTACCCACAATTTTCCTAATTTTACGATTCTATAATGGATTGAATTTTCATTTTTTATTCTTGATTATTTTCTTTGTATCTTGACAACATATTAACCAATAGGCTGTAAAAGATAGTGATCGCGCACGCCCTTCGATTACGCGATATCATACTTAATATGTGTTTTTATTTTCCGGTTCACGGGAAAATAACGCGCGAGATAGAAGAAAAAAGGACAGAATTAGCGGCAGGTGGAATTTCCTTGGTGTTTCACGTTTGACGAAAGAAAAAACGCGATCTATACACTTTACTAATAAATTGAGTTTATTAAGGCGAAAATGGCGTATTAGTGGATCACAAGTAGTATCGCGAAGATCCGCGCGGCTATAAAGACAAAAAACGTTTTGCGACGATACCAAACGGCTTATTGTCGAGGGATGTTCGAGTTTCTTGACCAAGCGGTTCGTCGATGACTCGTCGACCCGTTACTATTGAATGTGCGCCGATGACTAACTGTCTTAACGAGACGATTGCGCGGATTTCGAGATATTCGGTGAGGTTGGACGGAAGGGGAGTTCCTTTCGTCCGAAAGGCGAGAATTCTCGAGCTCGGCTCACATATTTACTGATCAGACACTCTATTAAATTCTACTGAAATACATTAAATCTTGAACAGACAGAATTGTAAAAATTTTTTTTATCGAGCTCGAAAAACGCTTATGCCCAGTACCATGACCATCATTGGAACCGGGATTAATTTTTTTTCACATTGTGTATGCCTATGTTAAAAAAATGAAACAAGGTTTTAACTATGGTTTTGGAACCGGCTCTTGAGGTTGTAGTGTACCTTATGAGGCAAAAAAAGGAAGAAAAATTTTAAGATTTTTTTTCTCAGCTCCTTTTTCAGATATGACTATAAAACTCTCATTACAACATTATTTATTCCTCTGAAACGACAACACCAATTTTTTTGTTCTACTCTTTGAATAATTTATAGAAGGCGCCAAAGTCGAAAATGTCTTGTCGCATGGCCGACAGTTAATCTCAGGATTGACAAGTCTGAAACAAAACAAAATCATTTTAAAGAGGAAGATCCCTTACACAACAATAAACCGCCGTTAATGAAAAATTAATTTAAAAAAAAAAAAAATAGCTGATGTTTGAAATCAGAATAAAAATTTAATTTTTCACAATCATTTTCACATCAGTCATATTTTTGAAAATAAATTTTTCATAAGCGGTGGTTAATTGTTGTGTAAGAAACCTTCCTTTTTAAAATGCTATTTTTATTTTAAGACTTGCCAATCCTGAGATTAACTATAGGCCATGGGACCAAACATTTTCGACTTTGGCGCCTTCTTTTGGGAAAGACTTGCTTAGAAGGATATGGCTTTTCGATACATTGGTATGGACGGTGATGGGGTTTGGGGCGGAGAAATGGGGGTGGGAGGATGGAGCAGCGGTGGAAGCGGCACAGGAGAAATTTTTAAGGTGGACTTTAGCGGTGGACTGGAGATCACCAGGGTATATAGTCAAAGTGGAGGTAAAAAGAGAGGAAGTAAGAACGAGGGCAGAGAGAAGAGCATGGAATTACGAAGAAAAATCAAGGAGAGGCGAGGGAAACGAACTAGCAAGGGTATGTTTAGAAGAAATGAAAGAACGGCAAATAAACGCGGAAGAACGGATCTCAAAGTGGGCGAGGGGGAGAAAGGAGATGAGAGAATCAAGAACGCAAGAAGAAGAGGAGCAAAAAGAGGGGGGATATGGGAATGTGTAGGGTATGTAGAGAAGAAAAGGAGTCGTGGGAGCATGTGCAGTACAGGTGCAGAGGAGGGGGGAAAGCGAAAGAGGAATTGGAGAGAGGGTAAAAGAGATACTAGACGAGGCAGGAGGGGGAGAAAAGTGGATGAAAGATATAGAGAGGCATCGAAAAGAAAAACAAGAGGGGAGAGCAAGCAAGTGTGAAAGAGAGGGGAGAGAGTAAAAGATGAAACGAAAGAAGGATTGGAATGTGACAAACGGAAACGGAAGTCCCGACGATATAGGAGACGTGTAAAAGAGCGGAGCGGGGTAAGGCGAGCGTGTGTGGCGATAAGGGCGAAGCGTGCGAAAGAGACACCGAAAGGCAGGGCGAGCGTGCGAAATTAGATATAAGAATTTGATAGTGATTTAAAATTTTCTTTCGCGCCATTTTTTAAAATTTTTTGAGAATCGTAGCTCCTAAAAATTTTTGACTAAAAGATTTGAAAACCAGAATCTTGGAGCTTCAAAATGCTTTTTTTATTACTTCGATACGACCATTTTTTGTTGAAATAGAGCCGGTTGAAAATCACCGAAAAATTCATAAATTTTTCTTTCTTTTTTAATCTTTGCGAGTAGTGTAAATCAAACACCATGGTTCATCTGAACTGATCTGAACAACAAAATCACACTAAGACGCAATAGCACGTTCGCTCTCTCCACGCATTCTCTCGAATCTCTTCTCGAACTCTCTATTCTCTTTCCTTTCTCAACTTTCTTTCCGTTTCCGTGCACCTCAATTCCACGGTCGTGGCGCCATCTCTCTCTAAATATTCTTACTTATAACAAATTACATTTGTAATTTGCCGCTCGCCAATTCTAAGTTTGATTTGATATTGGCAATCAACACGGGGGCGTGGCCTATCCAACATGGGCGCTCATTCCCAGTCGTAGACATAGAGATAGTATACATAGAGGAGGTGAGACAACCAGAAACGCGTGGCTCCGCGAAAAGAGAGAGAGATATTTTCATGGTAAGGGCTTCCTTGTCTCATCACTCATGCGCAGTAAACGATTGGCCTCCGTTACTATACTGACGTCAGTATGTTGCCGTTGCGCATGCGGCAAGACAAGGACAGCTTTATCAGGTAACGCTTGCTGTCTCTGTTTACCGGGCCACGCTTCCACTTACAGGCAGCCCTATGGCTCACCTCCTCTATGTATACTACCTCTATGGTCGTAGACGAATATTGTTTATGTTCTGCCTGCACAGCTGTTCTGAAGCTACCTCTCCCCATCCTAATTTGCACTATGATTGGCTAACCCCTAACGTGCACTGCTCCAAGTGGCAGAAATGAGCACTACGTTTCGGTCACACTATCTGAGTCACCCCCCACCACTAGAGTTACTGGGCCTGTATGTAAGAACGTGGTTCTCATAGTGTCGATTTAGGAGACAGAGATAGAGAGAGATTCCCATGTGCGTGGCAAGGACAACAATGCCATAGTTGGGTGTACGGTGCCATATCCAGCATTGCCTATTTGCTATCCTTGTCTGGTAACTTGGCACGGGATGTGCAGTCCAGGAGTATAAGGTCTATGTTCCCAATCAACCTTTACGCGTTAACACGTAGGACATCGGGAAATTCGTAATTTTGCACAAATTATTGCGAATTATTAAAAGTGATGTAGTTGTCACTGGTTCTCACTATGAGACTACTACCGTTGAGGTCTGTGCGTGGACTTCGACAACTCCCAGGCACAGGAACTTCATAGAAAGAGAAAAAATTCTGAATGCGCAATACATAATCTGGTGACAGATGCGAAAATGTTCTCGACGGCGACAATCATTTGATTAAAATTTGAACATACTGTATTCAAACGTCGAATTAAAAAAATTATCCTCATTAGATTAACGCAATCTTAAATTTAGCCAAAGTGATTTCTAAACATAACCTGTATAATACGCAAACATAGTTTCATCCCTGCTTTTGCTTCAGCAGCCATACACATCAACACAAACCTATTTATCTCTATCAAACTCTATCTAAAAGAATATTTTGTTGACAAAAGAGTATCATGACAGAAGGTTCACTTGTACCGTGTGATCATCAGCACACACCATTTTTTGTTTACGTCTAATTTGCATAGCGGTACATCCCTCTACAAAATTTTAACAAGATTTACTTATAGATTTACGAGAAAATCACGGTTAAAGTCAGGACTCGTAACACGTATTTGGTATACCTGGCGAATAAAACACGAATGGTTTTTTTTTCAATGCATTCGACTCATCCATACAAATCCGATGAAAAACTAATATTTTGCAGACGCACGAAATATGAATTTTTTATATTTTTAATCCGAATTTTTTACGCATAGAATTTATTGATAGACATGCAAGAAATTCGATATTTATTACGATATCTCGTACGATGGCTGAGCAGAGAGCGTTTCCGCAACATTGCGTTTGAAACTGTATTCCGTGTATATACGTGTACATTAGACTGATTAGAAAAAACGACTATTTTTTGTTTTTTGAAGAAACGCATCAAATACTTTTGGAAAGGTGGAAAAAAAGCCTGTCAAAATTAGAGCTCTTAATAAAAATATTTAGAGGTCCCTCTCCGTATATTTTTATTTCCCATTTAAATAACACGGGAAATTTTTTTTTTAACTTTCACATTTGATATCTCGGCTTCAAATCAATGCACCAACATAAACGATACGTATTCTTGCAGAGAATTTAATGCTCTACAAAAAATACTTTTTATGATTTTTCGATAAGTTCACTCCTTCAAAAGTTATTCACGTTTCAATATATATGTATATTAGACTGAATATCGGTAAACTACTGTTGGTCATTTCTTTAAAAATTAGGAAATTTATGTTAATGCCATTGAAACTTTTGTTTCGGAAAATATTTTACGATATTTAGTAATAAGTTTCAACATTTTGCAAGAAACTAAAACAAAAAGTGAAATTTACTCTATATTTAAATTTAACCTGGAATAACTTTTAAAGGAAAAAGTTTATCGAAAAATCATAAAAGATGATTTTTGTAGAACGTTCAATTCTCTACGAGAATATGTAATGTTCATTTTGTTGCATTGACTTGAAGCCAAGACATAAAATGTCAAAGTTTGGACATTTTTTCCCCGTGTTATTTAAATGGGAAATAAAAACATGCGAAGAGGGACCTCTAAATATTTTTATTAAGAGCTCTAATTTTAACAGGCATCTTTTTTCACCTTCCAGAAAGTATTTAATGCGTTTCTTCAAAAAACAAAAAATAGTAGCTTTTTTGAATCAGTCAATCAGTCAATCGGTTGAACATACACTACTACATCCACTCTGAGACATGACCGCACTTTTCTTTTGACAGAAATCACAGTATGGCTGCATTCGTCTTGGATGCTGACACGCTTACAGCACGTATGTATACATCGACATATGAAATGCTACATGAGTTACTTCATGGGTACATGCGTGGGTTCGTTTCAAAGCTAAACAAAAAATAACCTGATTCGGCAGAGACCCCAAAAACACATTGTTCGCCAATCATATAGCAAAATATCATAATTTTGGCCTTTGCATAGGTAAATATCATATTGGCGTTTTCATAGCTAATTATCATAATATTGGCCTTCACATAGCTCAATATCATAATTTGGCCTCTGCTTAGCAGAATATCGTAATTGTAGCCTTAGCATAGCTAAATATCATAATTTTGGCATTCGCATAGCAGATTATCACAATTTTGGTCTTCAAGTAGCTAAATATCACAATTTTGGCATTCGCGAAGCTGAATATCATAATTTGGCCTCTGCGTAGCAGAATATCATAATTTTGGCCTCAGCATAGCAGAATATCATAATTAGGCCGCTGTATAGCTAAATATAATAATTTTGGCCTTTGCATAGCAGAATATTATAATCTGGCCTATGTGTAGCAGAATATCACAATTTGTGCCTTGGCATAGCAGAATATCATAATTTGGCCTCTTCATAGCTAAATATCACAATTTTGGCCTTACCATAGCTAAATATTATAATTTTGGCCTTCGTACAGCAGAATATTATAATTGTGGCCTTCGAGTAGAAGAATATGATAATTTTGCATTGCAATGAAGCATTTTATATATCGATGTATATCTTGTACATACGCGCTGGAAGCGTGTAAGCGCCCAAGGCGAATGCAGCCGGTATATATTCCCGTAACAGCTGACGCTCCAACGTTGCCGCCATCTTCTCCGCGCGATGTACATTAGCGTGCGCCTATCGATGGCATGGGCGTGTATGACAGAACTGTACCAGTTCAAAAGTCGCTGCTGGATTGTTTAAATCTTTCATTAAAACAAGTACGATTCGCGTACTCGTTGGGGGGCTTCGCCCCCCAAACCCCTCCACCCTTCGCGCTCCGTATTCTTGATCATTGTTTTGATTTATTCGGTATGGAAATGCTATATTGTTTTCATGTTGCTGTACATTGTTTTTGATAATATTGATTCGCATGTTTCTTCCTTCATAGGGGCAACTGTATATAAAGTTGGTGATCGAATTTCAAGGATTATATTAGTAGGCACTCCTAACTTTTGAATACAAAAATTACACATTTTGTTTTTGTGATATATTTTCAATTTTGGTTAACATGTTCCTTAGCGACGTTTTAATAGGCACTCAGACCGTAATTTAAACTCTTTGATTAATTGTAAATATCGAGTAGTCGGATAAATTCTATTAATCATTATTACAAAGACAGATTTGAATATAATCAATATGATATGAAAGTAACTAAACAATAATATCATTTAAATGCATTGATAGATTATATTCACAGAATTGTTGAAATATTAGGCAGTAATGAAGAATATTAGTGACATTTGAGATGGCCATATTTATCATAACACTTTAATTATATAATGATTATTAGTCCATTTATAATAAGTACAAAAATCTTTAGGATATAAATCCATGCTCGGATTCTGTTTTTACACGTTTAAAAAGTGCGGGTGATCGCCATATTGCCAACGGAGCGCAAGCACACAAAAGATCCATGTACTTTTTATAAGAAAATATTGGTTTGGAATTTGGCACGCTCAGGCCGTTTTTAGTTCCTCTTTTACTCTGTACGTGGCGTGGCGGCGTCGTGAGGTAGTACGTGGGGACGTCTTGTACGCAGGTCTATGCTTTACGTGAAAGTGATATGTACTTGTTTACAGTCATATAGAAATTCTGTCAGTGAGAAAAGTAGTCTTGTTTTGTTGATTTTTTTTTTGTGTGCAAATGTTATTCACTTAGCAGTGTCTCATTGGATTGAAACTTCATGGGACATTTGTTCATAATCATATACAGAAATTCTGTAATTTAGAAAAAAAATTCATTCGTAAACTTTTGAGTTCCAAGTGTACATGGGCAGAAATAGCAGTTTTTTCGTTAAAAATTGTTTTTTTTTTTTTTTGCAAAATTGTAATCTTAATGGTATCTGATCGGATTAATACTCCGTGGGACATTTGTTTATAGTCATATACAGTCATTGTGTGAGTGAGAGAAAAATTCGTTCGTGAACTTCCAAGTTCGAAGTGCATATGGGCAGAAATAGCTTTTTTTCGTTAAAAGGGTGTTTTCTTGCGAAAATTGCAAACTTAATGGTTTCTGATTGGATTCATACTTCATGGGACATTCGTTTACAATCATATACACACATTGTGTGAGTTAGAGAAAAATACGTTGGTCAAATTCAAAGTTTTAACTACCGATGGTCATAAAACGTCTTTTTTTGCTTAAAAATTGCTATTTTTTTCAAAAATCTTTGTTTTACTGTATCCGTTTGGATTTAAACATATTTGGCATAGAGATTACAACCATACGCAACTACCCTCCAAAGGAGATTGAATTCCGTACACAGGTTTCTGAGATTTGGGTCTGGACGAACATCCGACGCAGAATTCGAGGCGATTGGAATAGGCACATTTTGTCATAAAATGAGAAAGTGCCTGAAAATTACTTTGCACATTTTTAAATATAATATAACTCATTTTTAATAATCATACATGCATCAACACATAATATTTGATCAACTGAGACTCTAGAACTGAATTTATTTTAGAATGGTAATGAGTTAAAAATAGAGAGAGTGGGTCGAGTTTTGAAACGGTTCGGTCATCAGTAATACCTTAAACGGTTGCAATTCTTCAACCTTTGTTGGTCTTGGCGCCTTTATTATGTCGGCCACTTTGTCCTTATGAACATGTACTCGGCCGTTTTCATATATCTGTAATCCGAGATAGCTAACTTTTTATTTGAATTATTCACATTTCTATTTTTTTTTCGTATTTAGCCCACACCGACAATTTGTTGAGGACTTCGGTCGTTTTTACACGCTTATTTTGGAATATTGAAAAGATTATTAAAAGCTTGGGAAAATTCTTTTCAAGATTTTTTTAAAAATTTCCAGGCATTAATGGCCAGCACTGTATGTATGTATTAGGGTGACAGTTATTTGGGCATTGGCGAAAAAAGATCCGCGCCACCCCAAAAATATAATCAAAGTGTATCAAAAAAATTCTGTGTAAAGTTGAAAGGCGCTCGGAAAATTAGGAAACGCGCCACCGAGAGATTGAAATTTTAAATATTTTTTGGGCATCTCTACAGAGCTTGTCATTAACAAAATTATAAACGGAAAAAATTGAAAAAATTCAGTTTTGTACACCATACTGTGCACAATAAGTGTACCAAGTCTCAAATTATTCTCATTAATATTATACTCGGAAAACAAAAAATCATTGATGCTTAGGATAAATACATTTATATTTTACATTTAGAATTTCAATCGCTCGGAGTATATATTAATGAGAAAAATTTGAAACTTGGTACAGTTTTGTACATCGTATGGTGTACAAAACGAAATTATAGATGGAAAAAATTGAAAAAATTTGGTTTTGTACACCATACTATGCACAATAAGTGTACCAAGTTTCAAATTTTTCTCATTAATATTATTGTCGGAAAAAATAATCATTGATGCGTGCGATAAATACATGTATTTTACATTTAAAATTCCAATCGCTCGGTGGCGCGTGTTCCAATTTTCCGAGCGCCTCCAAACTTGACACAGTTTTTTTTTATGCACCTTGATTATGTTTTTGGGGTGGCGCCGAACTTTTTAAGCCTAAGCCCAAATAAGTGTCACCATAGTATGTATGTATGTATGGATGTATGGATGTATGTTTGTAACGGAATCTTTGAACGAGATTTTTACCTACTTCAAACCCTCAGATTCAACTGAACTTTGCACACTTATCATGGACCTATGACAATACAATAGTTTGACAACTTTGTCCTAATGACCTCACCAGGTCCATCAGAATAAATTTAAAAAAATTTCGGACACCGTCAAAAACCCAAACAGACAAACAAAAATAACTGGAAAGTCAATCATGACGAAACATGGCGGCATGGCGGAAACAAAAATACTTTCATTCGAAACTAAGATAACAGAAAAAATTTCCGTCATTTCGTCAGTATTTTTAAGGAGGTTCATCTGGTACACGATTTTCAATACAGATGTTGATAAAAAAATCAAAATATAGTTATTAGTATCTAAAAAGTCTTCTGTTAAAATTTCAAGACCCGAGGATACCTTGTTTGTGAGAAATAAATAGAAATGTAATTCCTAAATAACATGGGCTTTTATGGGATTCCGTCTATAAATATTAAATTCACAATCATTACAATAAAGATTTTAACGGAAATTTAAGAAATTATGAAAAAGGATCTAAGGAATATTTTTAGAGCTTCATAAAATCGATTAGGTACTTGTGAGATTAATAATAAATTAATTAGTCTCGAAAATGCTGATTATTTTGAGGTTAAGCATTGTCAATGACTACGCTAGTGACCGCTTATTTTGAGGTTAAGCATTGCCATTTTTCTTTTGACTCACTCGGTACCAGATAAACCTCTTTAAGGACATAATTCTAGCGGTAAATAAATTGATATAAAAATGGAAAACAGCACCAATAAAAAAAATAGTCGTGGATTAACGGCGAATAGAGAGAGGAACGAAGGAGAAGAATAAGAAAAAATGGGATAGATGTTAATGACAAATGAAGACTATTAGCTAGACTCTTTAGACTCTATGGTCTAAATTGATACATGAAAAAACGTCGTCCAAAATTGGACTGAGATCGCAGCTTCAGTCAAGAGTGAAAGCGTAACGAGTTTCATGGATGTAAAATACTGAAAAAAGCTTAATTTAGAAGAAGGTAGGATAGTTTCTTCGATCAAGGATCAAGGATAAGACCAGCTGAGATTGTATACGAAATCATGAAGTTGCTAATTGCCGATCGACCGAACGATCGGACTGTTTATTCAAGTAAGATGGAAATCAAATTTTCTTTGTTCGAAGGAGCTCTATTATCGTAGGTGAAAAAACCTAACTAACAAGTAAAAAATAAATTACAGTTTACAAAACTAAATAAACACTCTTTAGGGAAACTGAACCAAGAAGTAAAAAATAATTTTTATTTAAAAATAAATAATGTAATAATGTTTATTGTAAAAAGCGTGGGGTGCTTGTAACTACAGACAAAGTCCCCATTTTTTAACCCCCCATTTCTTGACCGCTCCTACATCTTGACCGGGTTACCATGGCAACCATTCCTACATCTTGACTTCCCCTATGTATGGTTTCATCACTCTAACGGACGTACGTGCGAAGGCGCGTGCGCAAGTGTAAAGAGATCAGAACAGCGCATGCACGCTCAGACGAGCATGCGCGCCTATGGCGTACAATATAGCGCCGGATCGAAAGTGGGGACTGTAGGGGAAGTCAAGATGTGGGAATGACCTACTTTCGGAAAGTCAAGAAATAGGGACTTTGTCTGTAAGTATATTTTCATAAAAACTCCACTTTTATCAATAACCACCAATAAAATATTTCAATTGATATCATGCACCGCACGCGTTAAACGAGAATGTCCGTTTACGGAACACAAGAATAGAGGAATAAAACAAGAGAGAGAAAGAGTGATGCGTGAGCGAGAGAGAGCGATAGGCAATGAAAACATTTAAAGTAAGGTTAAACATGGGTGATGATGACGAAACGGACTCACCGGCTTGTGGACTCACGATTCACAAATCACAAGGAGGAACATTCGATGAAATCGTTTATTATTACGAGCGTGGTCAATCACAACAGCTGGTTTACGTTGCAATGTCCCGTGCCACATCGATCGAAGGACTTTACATCATTGCAGTCGATGAAAAGCGAAGATTTTATCATGGTCGTAAAACTAATGAAGGGTCATGTCTCGCGCTGCGACTTGAAATGATGCGATTACGTGAAGATCCATATGTCACATTGGAGCAGCAGCTTTTTGACTTCCTCAATTCGAGGCAAGGCTTGTCAGTGGTTTCCTTCAATTGTCAAAGCTTGAACGCTCACGCGAAGGACCTAACGGACAGAGTCATCCAACGGTCAAGCATTTTAATGTTATCGGAAACGTTTATGGATGGTAACGAACAGCCAGTTTCGGTTCCCAATTTGGATTTCGTAGTGCGATTTCAACGTCAGGAAAAACGAAACTCGGGCGTCGCCATTTATCACCGAAAAGATGACCACTGTTACGTCATTACTCCTGATTTGCACATTCGGGCTCTGTATGCAAATGATGGCGGAGTCACAGTAAGTAGCTGGCCGAGAATAGGAGACTTGTGTTCAGTCAAGTGTTCAATGTCACATGATTAAAGATTCAAACTAATTTTAATAGCTGTTTATATCTCACCTAATACCTCAATGGAGATATAAAAGCATTTATTGGTAAAGCTTTATTGCCATTCTCAAACGAGGGTTCACAACTTCTTGCGAGAATGCTTGGACAACTAGTTGACTATTCAAATCAAGCAGTAATTCTTGCAGGAGATTTTAACGTCAATTTTTTATTACCACAAGCTGAACCATTGCTTACATTTCTGGAGGATAACTTTTTTTTTGCGAATGGCAAACGGAAGAAATGATCCTACCACTAAAGGTGGAACGACCATTGACGCTGTCTTTGCTAGAAATTTGGAAAACATTACTTCAAATCATTTTGTGTCATATTTTAGTTACCATAATCCGACAATTACAATCGTCGATCTTGCAGATCAGGAACAACGATAATCGACAACAATAAAAAAACAAAAAATTTTGTAATCACAGTTTATTAATACTCATTAAAAAATTTTAAAAACACAAATATCAATGTGCGGTGTACTTTCAACTTCTTCGCCAACTCCATAATTCCATCACTAACTCCTCCCCTCAATAGCCCCCTTTCTCGCGCTCTCTCTCTTCATTCATTGGCACAAATGATTGTTCGCGTCAGCAAAATGCATACAAGTATTCACTTCCGCGGCGTGTGATTGCACACACCCCGATTTTTTTTACTTTTTGTTTCGGTTTCCCAAACGTGTGTTTTATATATTTTTTTTACAATTTTTTTTATTATTTTCCCATTTATTATGTAGTCAAAGAGGCAGCAAAATTTTTGAAATCGGTTAAAAATGAGCTGAGGGGCATGAAAAGCGCGCGTGGAGGGGATATCGACTGGCGAGAGCGTTCGGTAGCTTGCTATTCTTGTTGCGACCGTTGAGCGAGAGAAGCCGAACATTCCCGATCGAGCAGCTGCTTCAGCTGCGTCTACAAAGCACGGACCCTCTCGCCAGTCGATATCCCCTCCACGCGCGCTTTTCTTGCCCCTCTGCTCTTTTTCGACCAGTTTCAATAATTTTTTTAAGGGCTTACATACACTTGTAATTTTCAAAAAATCGTTTTTTTTTGTATTTTCTGAATATACATATATTGGAGCATACACACTTAAAATTTTATGTCAATCAGACGAATATTTTCGAAGTTATAGACACATTTATGAAGGCGCGTTAGGGAGGCGCGTCTCACAGTCGGGGACCGGCGCGCCAGCTGTCTACCTGAGGCGCTGTCCCTTCTTTGCTTGTCTATCCTACTCTCTTTCCTTTGTCATTTTCTATTGTATGTTTCTCAGTTGCCAAAATTTAAAAAGTAGTCGTCAGTCTCAGCAGAGAAGCCTAACAGTAAAGTCGTGTCAGTGTACTTGTGCCTTCGATAATATCGTGAAAATGAAGTCTAGCAGAGAACTTAGAAAATCAACGAAAGTGTACAAGTCAAGAGCGAAGAAACGAAAGAATGTTTTCAATCCGAAAACAGCTGAAACGGATAAGTCCAGTTTCAGTGCCTCTGCAAAAAAAATGAGAATGCAGGAGGAAATCTTGGTGCCGCGTGATCCGTCCGTTGAGTACCGAATTTTGAATTTTATTACTGTTTTCGCGGCCATCTCCGAATTTGTGCAGTGCAAAACCTGTAACGGAAATGTGAAATTTGAAACTGCTTTTGAACGAGGACTCGGGTTTAAAATTGTTTTGTTGTGCGATCAGTGTCCATCTCGTAGCATAAATTCTAGTCCTTTTATCGAGCATTCTTATGAGATAAATCGGCGTTTTTGTTTGTCATGAGAGTTCTTGGATTAGGGTTAAAAGGTGCTGCAAAATTTTGTGGATTAATGGACATGCCCGCTTTCCTAACACAGCCCACCTACGATTTAATTATGAAGAATATACATTCCTGTGTGAAAACAGCAACCGACAAACTTTTTCAGCATGCTTGCCATGAAGAAAAAGACTTGACTGCTGAACACCAAGGTGACGAAAAATCTGCAAAGCTTACCGTGTCCGGCGATGGAACTTGGAAAAAGCGAGGATATACTTCCTTGTATGGAGTGACATCATTGATCGGATATTATTCTGGGAAAGTAATAGATATCCTCGTGAAAAGTGCCTATTGCAAACAATGCGAAACTTGGAAAAGCAAACTTGATAGTGAAGAATATCAACAATGGTATGAAAACCATCAAGATGATTGCAGTTGTAATCATTCAGGTTCTTCTGGAAAAATGGAAGTTGATGCAGTGATCGACCTATTCAAGCGTTCAGTGGAAAAATTCGGAGTGCAGTACAGAAATTACATTGGAGACGGTGATTCTAAAACGTACTCCGAGATTTTGAAAGCTGCCCCATACGGTGATCAAGAAGTCGTGAAGAAGGAATGTATTGGACACGTACAGAAGAGAATGGGAACGCGACTCCGAAATTGTGTGAAAAACAAAGTGGAAACGGTGGAAAGAAAGGATGGAAAAAAAATACAAAAAACAACTCTCGGTGGAAAAGGCAAGCTGACAGCAAAAATGATCGACAAGTTGACAGTTTATTATGGCTTAGCAATTAGGAGAAATTGTGATTCGGTTGAGAATATGAGTAATGCAATCTGGGCCACATTTTATCTTTACTGCTCGACAGACGAAAATCAACAATACGCAAAGTGTCCGATCGGATTGGACTCATGGTGCTCTTGGCAGCGGGCAGCAGCTGCTGATAACTTATCAGTTTATAAGCATGATTATCAGCCATCTCCACAAGAAAATGCTGAGGCCCTGAGGCCCATTTATGAAGATCTCAGCAATGAAAAATTATTGGAAAGATGTGTG
This sequence comes from Alloplasta piceator, assembly GCA_946863875.1. Classification (NCBI taxonomy): domain Eukaryota; kingdom Metazoa; phylum Arthropoda; class Insecta; order Hymenoptera; family Ichneumonidae; genus Alloplasta; species Alloplasta piceator. The sequence continues at coordinate 40,071,918 of OX333072.1, read as the reverse complement.
GGTGGTTTCACCCAAAACAATAATGAAAGCTATAACCAACTGGTGTGGAAGATCTCTCCAAAAGTACTTCCAGCCGGATCAAAAACGGTGGAAATGGCTGCATATATAGCTGCTGGCATCTTCAATGAAGGGACAGCTGCCCTTTTATATTATATGAATGCAATGGGCGTCTCACTTGGGTCCAATGCGCATTCATATACAGATAAAGAAGATGCGCAGCGCATCAAGATCTCCGACCTGAGATCACAGCAAGAATGGCTCGCAGACAGCATCAAATCGAATTATTAGAAGCTGCCAACGATGCGAACGGATTATTATATGGCCCTGGAATAGATGACTCCATGTAAGTTGAAAAAAAACAAAATTTACCACATGTAAAACGCTTTTGAAACTTTAAACGCGTTTTTCTCAAAACTATGTTTTCAAAATCGGTGATCAAGATTTCTCGAAAACGGCTGAACCGATCAGTCTCAAATTTTAACACAACCTTTTTAACTAGATTTTTTAGTAATTAATCGAAGATTTTTTTTCTCCGATAAATATTTTCCATTTTATAAACAATTTAAGGCTTAAATTTTCGTTCAAAATCGAGTCTTTTATTTTGAGAAGTCGCCATTTTGTCAAAAATTATTTTTTCGCTAATTCCTTCGATTAAATACTAGATAATGTATTATATTAACGAAATTTATTTGGTTTTTTCATTTCAGATAATCTGGTCCAGAGATATCGTGATCACCGCAAAATTGGTTTTTTTTTGCGGAGCTCTAGGAGATCGGCGATAGCAACATTCGCGATGATTATTTTTACAAATAAAAAATATGTTAATATATTATAAGGTTATTATAATATGTACACCAATTTTCAAATTAATAAATTGAATAGTCTCCGCGAAAAAAATTCTTGAAAATCCGTCTTTTTAAAGCCTTCTAACTGTATGTATGTAACGTTAATATTACTATTTTTGGCTGGCTTTTTTTCATGGCTTACATTATAAATAAACTCAGGTAAAAAAAAGTCAGCCGTGCTACTATTACCTTAAAATTATTTTATTTTTCCGAACTTCAATTAAGGCTGGCGACACCTTTGGGAGTATGGCAAAACTGTTTCCGACGAAAATGAAGCCTGCTACTCATACCTTATTTTTTTTCCCACCCCATAATATCTGCACCCACCACCCACGTCCTGACAGATCGACGATTTTCGCAAAAGAGTCCTTCAGGTAAGCTTCACCTTGAGTCTTAATGATGCTAAATTACCTGACCATTTCGGTCGCCGGCTCTCAGACTAATAATGTCGTCTAAGAAGACCATTTTTGAGTAGTCAGTTACACTTACCATTCTTACGGGGATCCTTTTCATTTCGCGTTAGAAGTACCCCGGGGTGGACGCAATCCCGTGCAGCAATTTGTTGGACTGATAGAGGCCCTTGTGTGTATTAATTGTAAGATAATTTTTCGATTTTATAATCCCGAATAGTCGTACGGTTCCATCCGCGTATAGGATCTATAGCCGTATCACAGTCGCTAACTTCGACTAAAGATACAATTTTTACCTCTATTACTGTCAATTTTCGTGGATACTTTTTCTGTCAACACGTATGGAATTGATCGAGCTGTTAAGTATACCGAAGCCGTATTCGTTCGCATGCGGATTACAAACTTTTATTTTTTGTACGTCCCGAAGCCTCGGTGAAAAATGTTTAGGTTTTTTTCAAAAAATTTCTTTTGCCGCATTGTGTCGCGTTTTGTCGTCTTCCGCGGATTATTCTTATTGCGGAACCTTTTTATCCCCGTTATAAACTGGCCCTGAAGAGCTTCATCCTCACAGTTAAATTTCCATTTACTTGCTAAACCGCGCAAGCAAGCAATATATTTAATGGCTAATTCAACATCCTTTTGTTTTCATTCTTGGAACCGCTGCCGTAGCACTGTTCACTACCGGCTTTGAATGATTTTTCATTTTCCTTATTATTTCTTGCAGCTCCGATTCTTTTGGTTTTTTTGGGGCGCACACTTTCCGCACAACACTATATGTCTCTGCGCCAATGTTTGCAAGTAAAATTGGTCTTTTTTTTCCTCATCTACTATCTTATTCTCCTCAAAAAATAGGCAATAATTTTTCGATAATTTGTCGATCCGCTCGACAAATTCTTCAAATTTGTCCGTGTAGAATTTGAAATCCAGCTTTGTTGTATACTCCATTTTTGTCGATAAGTGCTCCACTGTCACAAGACGATCCTAGTTCTCTTTGTTGCAATCCTCTCGGAATAGTCATCGCAGTTCGTTTAATCTGGATCCTTAATCTGTTTCAATTTCCCTGCTTCTCAGTTCCTCAATGATTGCCTGTTTGGAGAGGTTTTTTTATCCACGTGGTAATCTTATTGGTCGACATTTAACATTTCACCCATCACCGTTAGCATTTACGGGGTTCGAATAATTCTCGTCACCATTGTATTGTCCGCGTGTGAAAGAAAAGAAGACGATGAGGTTTTCGTGGTCACATTTTATTTCAACTGCCGGGTCTGGCTTACAGTATCGATGAGTACCTGTACTCACGCACAGCACACGTTTAAACAATTTTATGAAACATGTCTGTTTGCAACTGTTGAAAATGTCTCGATATTTTCATCACTAAACTTGACCAACAACGCACTCAAGTATGCAAATTTTTCTTGGTTGTGACGGGATCCTATTATGTAGACATACAAACATTAGTCAAGATGTTGACGTATCCGATGAATATTTTGATATTAAATAAGATGTAACCCGTAAAATAAAATTGAATGAAAGACAGATAATATTATGTTATAGCACCATACGCTGATTTTCATATGTAATTAATATATTTTTTATTCAGGGTGCACTTCAAATTATTACGAACTTTATTATAAGTCAAAATTTTCAATAATCTTAAATTTCAATTTTTATGAAGGTAACCACATGTAGCTGATTGCTATTGCATAAAAACTATGACTATAATTGAGTCGATATCGTAAGCGGGTGTCACAAAATTATTTTGTTTAGAAATGGCGAGAGGTCAATGAAAATTTACAATATTTTATACGTGAATACGATAATCCCATCATAGTTGTAGACTTAAAACTGCCTTCAGTCAGATTTTAACATCTTTCTAACTATGGTGTTGTTTGGGTTACTACCGTACTAAATAAGAAGCTGTTACAATTCTTTATTTCTGTAATCTCTATGTACATAACATTTGTACTTGAAAAGTGTTTTCGACTAAATTGTTTATTACTAGAAAAAGATGACAACCACCGACCTTCAACCTCCGCATCCTATTTATCACCATCCCATCAAGGAGAAGAGACATCCTCCCATTCAAGTTTTCCTGAAAATCTATCGACTAAGCAGCTACCTAAAGAGCAATTGAACGAGGATCATAAACCCGGCGAGGTACTTAACTATATATTAGGACGTTGAATAAGTTCTCGCTATTTTCAAATATATGGTGTTACCAGAACTACGTGCGTGTAGTTTAAGTTGGTACAATACGAAGTGATAGTCATATTTCAACTGACTGCTACTGACAGTGAAAGTCGGTTATGCACAGATGTATAACTATATAATTTATATATAACGATATGAGACAATGCAAAGTTTCTTGAGGATAAAAAATCATTAAATTCCACCGCAATTTGTTGACTTTAACTTTAAATTCAGATGTTCGTTGACCCCTGGTTTTTAATGGAGCATTGTAATCCCTGATATTCATTGGATATACCCGATGTTTTTCATCTTCGGTATCTAATATACAAACGGTTAGATTGTGAAAAACAAAGACCTGCAAAGTCACTCTTGCCTTGAGGGAGGGCTAGTATGACGGCTGTTTTTTTAATGCTTATTTCGTGAATTTTGTTTTGACACATCATTAAAATGTAATAATTTATAAATTGTGCATCATTTTTATTAACATTTAAACAAACTTTGTGATTTTTTTTAAGCGAATGTTTTAAATATAATCGGAGATCGCCGCCCAACAGGAACACATAAAAAAGGTGCTCCACTGCTGCCATGATTCTGGTCGTTAAAATAAAATCAGAATTCCAAAAAAATTATTTTTTTTCAATTCTGACATACATTCACATAAAAAAATTTGCAAAGTTTGTTCAAATGTTAATAAAAATGATACACAATTCATAAATTTTTTTATTTCAATGATTTGTCAAAAAAAAAAATTGCCGAAAAAAGCTTTAAAAAAGCCTTCACACTAGACGACCCCGTTAAGCTCTGTGTATAATTCTACATTTTCAATCAATAATATGTTGCTCATAGAGTTAACGACTCTATGAGCATGACAACAACATATTAAAAAATCATTGTTTAATATAATACTAGACCTAATGCTCACACATCTTTAAATGGAAAATCTTACCCCACCCGACGTATTTGTGACCCGCTCCCATAAGATCCTATGCGCGAGGGTCACAAATTGGGGGTAACTTTTACCCACGATCTGGCAGCACTGCACGGAAGATGTGTCGTTTTTCCAACGTGAAATTAAAATGCTGCCATCAAGATCGGAAAAAGTAGTGGCTAGCGATGGGAAATACATTCAATGACATGTGTTTTACTAACCTTTTCAAATGAAGGATTAATTTTCACGAATAATCAAAGAGCACTTATTCATTGTCCAAATATATATGGGTCATTCCATGTCAAATCGACCAAGAGTTGGGATCGACCCCTCTCAATTTCGATGAAATTTGGTAAGAAGTTTCCGTTCTCAATAAAACGGAGCCCTACCAATGGAAAAAAATTGAAATTTTTTTTTTCAAAAGTTATGCAAGATTCAAAATTTTACAATTTTTCAAATTTTTTTAGTTTCTTTTTCAAATATCTTGAAAACTATTATAGTTACGAAAAATCGTTTATAATTTATTTTAAAGAGTATACATGGGGCTACGAAGAAAAAAAATATTTCGAAAAAAAACCTTGAAAAATGATGAATTTGGAGAATTTTGAATTTGAAATAATCGAAAAAATCGAAGATCCATATTTTATATTTGATTCAATTTTTTTTATATAATACCTTGTACTGATCTTAAAAGACCCTGAAATTTTCAGAGAGGTGTTTTTTTTGTTTCAAAAATAGAATTTTTTGATTTTTTACAAATCGTTCAAATTAAATTTTTGGTTAGTTTTTTTTTATATTATACTTTGTACTGATCTTAAAAGATCCCGAAATTTTGAGGATGGTGTGTTTTTGTTTCAGAAATATAAATTTTTGAATGTCGTTAAATTTTTTTTTTTTTTTCAATTTGTCATTAATTGAAATTTTTATCGCTCGAAATTATAGAATTACATGATTACTTAACTTTACTTGACTTACAGGAAAAACAAAAAAACATTTTTTCACAAAAATTAAAAAATTATTATTTTTGAAACAAAAACACCATCCTAAAAATTTCAGGATTTTTTAAGATCAGTACAAGGTATTATATAAAAAAAATTTAACCAAAAATTTAATGTTTATCGTGGATTTGCACGATGCTTAAAAATGAAAAATTTATATTTTTGAAACAAAAAAAAACACCTCCGAAAATTTCTGGGTCTTTTAAGATTGGTGTAAGGTATTATATAAAAAAAAAATTGAATCAAATATAAAATATGGATCTTCGATTTTTTCGATTCTTAAAAATTCAAAATCCTCCAAATTCGTCATTTTTAAAAAATATTATTCGCAATATTTTTTTTTTCATAGCCCCAAAGATATTCTTCAAAACGAATTCAGAATGATTTTTGGTAACTATAATAGTTTTCAAGATATGTAAAAAATTAATTTGAAAGATTTGAAGAATTATGAAATTTTGATTTTTGCATAACTTTCGAAAAAAAATTTCAATTTTCTTTCCTTTGGTAGAACTTCGTTTTATTAAAAACGAAAACTTCTGACCAAATTTCATCAAAATTGAAAGGGGTCGATTCCAACTCGTGGTCGATTTGACATGGAATGACCCATATAGATGCTTGTTGTTCAGTTAAATCGTCTTTCTTTGTTCGCAGCAATAACTCCGAAATAAAATTCGGTAGCATTAACTTCAGTTTTAATACAATCGACCAAAGTTCTCTATCCCCGAACAATACTGTCAGTGGAGAAAGGCTGCACCTTACAATTGAGCTGTTTAATATGTTCGTTATAAATGTGTTGGTTACATAATTGACATTAGTGCTCATCAAAATCGTAAGAAATAATATTATAAAATATTTTGTTCTTGAACTAATATTTACTCGTTTTCGACACAACGTGCAAGACAATATGTGCCGGTAAAGTATTTTTTATTACTAATGCGGGAAAAGCGGTATCTTTACGCCCGCGGTTACGATTGAAAAGTAGCTTTTTGCCCATTTTATAATTTGAGTGCGCAAAGTTTACTTTGTGCACGCAAATTATTATTATTATTCTTTGCGCACGCAAATTCAGTGCCGAAATTAAATAAAAGAATAAAGTTGGTGAAATTCAACGAAAACAAAAACGCAACCGAAATATTAAAGCTGAATTGAGGTTGACGTGACAGATCGTATATTATTTTATTACTCATGCGGTTCTTGTTCTTGTTCAAAATAAAATTATTTTTATTGTTCCTTAACTAAGTTTCCTGTATATTTCTTAACTTTTTAGTTATCATTTTTGGTCTGTGGGGGGCTCCGCCCCCTCAACCCCCCGCCGGGGCTTCGCCCCTGAACCCCACCGGGGCTTCGCCCCTGGACCCCACCGCGGCTCCGCCCCGGCCCCCCCACAGGGGCAGTTTTATATTGAGATTTATTCCGCATTCGCAATAAAAAATAGTATGTGGAACTCGTGCAGCGTTGTCGATGGCCCCCTCAAGCGACAACTTGCCGCACTAGTTGCACAATATAATATTATTTCACTCCGTGCATATAGTGCCACTTTACGCACTCGTGCAATAAAATTTTGTACGAAACTCATATGAGAAACTTTTTCTCAACTCGTGTGATTGCAGCATTCGCCTTCGACACATGCTGCAAACTCACACTCGTCAGAAAACGTTTCATCGCACTCGTACCATAATGTACTAATTCTTTTCCATTAGTTGGCAATCACTCTCTAGTATGAGTAACAATATTGTTCAGTCGTGTACATGACTGCCTGCGGTAATCTAGGCGGTGATAATATCGCGCCGATATACGAATATACGCTCCAAAAATTTAATATCACATAATTTGATCGCTCTCATAATCTTATTCGTTACCAGGACAAGGCGCTCCAATAATTTGACAACCCTTATCAGCGTTACTCCGCACTCCAAATCTACACCTCCGTGCTGAGTGAGTGTATATATTTCTTAACGCATAAGGAATTTTTACACTTCAGAAAATATGAAACTCCCGTAAAATGTGCTATGCAGATGTAAATTTGCATTACGTTGTCTATTTCAATGTTGTATCGTATTTCAATGGACGAATAGTGATTGATTTCATATATGATTCTTTCCGTCAATAATTATAAACAAATATCTGGTGAACCTACGAAATTTTGCAATAATATCGCGGTCGAATGTTCAAATGTTTCTCTGTAATGCGTAAGCACAATTCACAATTTGAATTTCCAGCGCCAAAAGACATTACGCATGCGCTCAGACACAGAAGTGTCAAAATGAGGAGAAAATCAAATTATGGGACCGTTTCCGGTCCCGACGTAGCAAATTATGGGAGCGTCCACTGTACATTCTATTGTGATGCCAATACTTCCAACGTAGGTCCTATATATTGTAATCTACAGGTAGAAATCCAGCCTCACTCGGGCGTTTACGTGGACGTAGCTGAACTGAAGCTATTAGCTCGGTGGAGGAGAAAACCATCCGAGATCGCACGCCGGCTGATGCTCATTTTGGTCGGGGCGGAGAAGCTCATAACTCTCTCTGCAAAAGGATGCAAGACAAAGCCGAGTGCTGACGGCCAAAAGCAAGGCATTCCGAAGAAAATACTCGAGGCCGTAAAATGTACGTATAAATTCCAGTTACATTATCTATCTTCTATTTACATATCTATATCTATTGTAACGCGATTTTTCATCCGCTACGTATATGGGCGCTAACGCGAGATATACTTCACGAGGCAGACATAAATTGAAAAGACCACCAAAATTGAATGAATTTTTCACAAAAAACTAAAATCCCAACTTTCCCAAATTACACTAGTGGAAAAAATTAAAGGATCAAAAAATTTTCCCAAATTTTTAGTGGTTTTGAACAATGCTGTATCTCTGTTAAAAATGATCGTATCGAGTTCTAAAAAAAAGCATTTTGAAGCTTGAAGTTTCTAGTTTTCAGATCTTTCAGCAAAAAAAATTTCGAAGCTACAGGTTTCACGCAATTGTGAGAAATACCAAGAAAAAAAATTTGGCAAATTTGCATTGCTTTTGTTTTGGCTGTAATTTTTGGGGAAAAATTCTTTCAGCCAAAACATTATAAGAACCGGATAGCTTGTTTATTTAGCTTCAATTTGCTTTTTTTGAGACCTCGCTGCGATCATTTTTCGCTGAGATATCGAGCTTTTACGAAAAAAGACACTTTTTTGTTTGACCATTGATATCTCAGCAACCAATGATCGCACAGAAATCAGAAGGGGCGCTTAACAAACTTGAATTAACGCTCTACAAGAATTGTCAATGGTTTTTTGAAAAAACAAAAATGTTTTCCATCCTTGCCATGAATTTGAAAAATCAGGAGAAAAAGGGCTATTTATGGTTTTTTAGAAAATCAACGGCCAAATTAAAAATATTGACAAAACGACTAATGTTGAGCGTGACTTTTACAGCTCAATATACCCACAAAATCCCTGTAAAGTTTCAATTTGATCTATCGAACGGTTTCTCTCATTTTTGTTTTTCCGAAAATTACGGCAGACCTACGATACAAGGTGAAATTTATTTTTAAATAAGTGCTGGATAAAAAAGGGAAAGATCGTGACGGCTCTTCGCCAAAAAAAGAAGCAAATGCTTCCAGAAAACAAGTTAAGCCTGACCGGCTTCTGAAGTGGCCGGTCAGGCCAAGAAAACTCTGAATGTCACGCCGATTCTTCGGCTCAGGGTATTCCTTCACTGCTCGAAGCTTCTCATTCGATGGTCCGATAAAGCCGCCCCCGACTATGTGACCCAGATACTCTACACGTTTTTCCCGGAATTGGCATTTTTTCCAATTGATGGATAATCCTTTCTGCGCTGCGATCGTCATCGTTTCTTGCAGATTTTCAAAAGCTTGGTCTTCGTCTTTTCCAGGAATAACGAGATTATCCATGCACGTGAACACTATTCCTCGTCTGCTCAGTTCTTGAAAGACTTCATCCACAAACCTCAGAAAGTAGGTTGGGCTGTTAGTCAAACCGAACGGTGTCTTTAAGAATTCGTATTGACCGTTATGAGTCACGAACGATGTATATTTTTGACTTTCCTTAGCGACTGGAACGTGAAAGTACCCATTTTTCAGATCTAGAACCGAGAATACTCTTGCCAACGCCAACTCATCAATTTGGTCCTCAATCAAAGGCATCGGGAATTGGTCCCTGACGATCTTCTTATTCAGCCGGCGGTAGTCCACACATACACGATGTGAACCATCCTTCTTTGGCACAATGACCACGGCACTTGAATACGGGCTGTGACTATTTTTCACAATTTCCTCTTTCATCCATTCGTCAATTTGTCGCTGGAGAATTTCCTTTTTTTTGTACCGACAGTCGACGTGGCTTCGAGCGTACTATTTCGTCATCTGTCAATATGATTCTCATTTCGATATTTGTCTGAACCTGCTTGTTTGGTTTATATTCGGCTATTAACTTCTGAATCCGTTCGCGATATTGTCCTCGGACATCAATTTTGGCCGGCTCAACGTAGTTTACTCCCAACAGTTCATGGTCTACTGATCTTTTTTTGACCATCTCGTGATCTTTAATGCCACTGACTTCGTCATCTCCAGTGCCGTTGATCTTCACATTTATCTTCTTGATCGTCATTTTCCCTCCCCGAAGATTGATGTCCATCTGCTTTTGAATATCTTTATCCAGGAGCATCATTGTGTCCATTACCTCAACCGGTACCACGTCGACATCATTCAAATAAACCTCATCCCCGACCGTCATCTGGGTATTGAACATCCCGATTGCTTTGCTTCGCGCGTTTCCAAATCCTTTGAAAATTCGCCCGGTCGCCCCCAGGGGAACATTACCCTTTTTTCGAAACACATCGTTTCGTAACAGCGTTTTACGACTTCCCGTATCAAGCAGTGCCGCAACTTCTATCTTGTGAAGTCGCATTTATTTGCAATATGCCCAAATTGTCCGCATCTAAAACATGTCGGGCCTTTCTCCTTATGAAGGCATTCTTCGACCTCGTGATCCGCCAATCCACATCCGAAACAACGAGCTTTTTTCGTCTCCCGAGGCTTGTCACCTCCTTATTCACCTTTGTCTTCGTTTCCTCCTTTGGTGCAATCTTCTTTCGTCCCATTTTCTCACACATACGATCATAAATCTCCAAGCTCTTTTTCAATTCATCGATGGATCGGCCATTATACAGGACCTGCTTATTCGCCTCATTGTCCAGAACCCCGTCGTTTACTTATTGAATGAGAGCTTCGCCCTCTACGTGATCTTGCTTTGCAATCGTTTGCATTGCATAGATGTACTGACGCGATGTCTCATTTGCAAGCCTCTTTCGTTTGAGCAACTGCGCGTGAATCTGCGCACTATTTACTTCAACTTCAAATTCACGAATTAGGCACCTCTTGAATGCATTCCACGACGTAAGACCGTGCTCTAGCGCCAGAAACTGCTTGGCCGATCCGCGAAGCATTTTTTTCCCGTAGATAATCATCTGCAATTCGTTCCACTGCAACAGCGCGCTCGTATCTTCGAATTCCATCACCCATTTGCGTATTGACATCTCGTCATCACCCGTAAAAAATTGAATACTTCCCTCGACATCTTTTATGGTGAATGTACTCGCAACGGCTCCTGCAAGTACTCTCGGTCTCTCAACGTTCTCATTTCGATGACGATTTATTCGCGTAGGAGGTCGATTTTCCCCCGTGTCGAGCTCCTCGTTTGCCGGACTTTGATTTCGAGGTAAGTCTCGTCGAACTTTCCCATTGCGTTGTCTCTTTTCTACGCGATCTTCCGCATCGTCGTCCTCTTCGTCATCTGAATAATCGGTCTCGTTGTCTTTTTCACCACTTCGTTTTATCGCGTCTTGCAATCGTTCGCGAAGAACCGATTTTTTCCCAACCGTCGATAAATTTAGTTTCATTAATTCCTCACGAAGCTGTTTTACTATCATTTGTTCGATTGACAACAACAACAACAACGCCCTCTATGAGTTATAACTATCCTCATGTCGCACTCCATTACCAATCGAGTCTCCTCCGTCTACTCTCACGCCACTGCCATCGATCCTGTCGCCATTTATAGGTCGCTGTCCCAAATTTTGCTGTGACGCCATATGGCTGCCGCGACTGTTTTCACCATTTTTCTCTTCCTCTCTTCTATCTTTATTAGATGGTGGCGTCGTAAACATTATAATGTTTCACTCCGTAATGCCCTTAAACAGCACTTTTGTCGTGTTTGCCGGACGACTATTCCTTTTCCCACGACGTCAACACATTCACGCAATCGACGTTTGATGAGCACGATCGACACGTACGCAACTTCCTTTTTCAGGTTAAACCCACGACAACTTCCGCAATGCAACCCTTTCACGCACGACCCTTGACCCGTACAACACAACGATATCTTGCGCTCCTTCTACGACGCTTCTTTCTCACTGTCGACTCATTCGTGTTTCACTCGTTATTTGTCGGCCTCGATCCCAGTTGAGCCCCCATATGTAGGATTTCGTTTCCGAGGTTCGGGTGAAATCACGAGTCACAGGTTTAATATCAGAATATCAGATAATTTATTATAGAAAAGCAGATCAAAGAAAATACATCTGTACGTCACGACGTTTTTAACTCGAAGACCTCCTCTCTCGTCTTTTATTCTTCCGTCGTCTTTCTTCTTTTCGTTAATATCGTGCCTCATGCTAGTTTCACACCATAGAGCGCGAGATCTTTAAAGATGTTGCCTCGCTTGTAACATCTCGGTGTTACCGCGTGTGGGCGTCGCCATTTTTTCTACTGTCGACCGATGCCGGAAAATGTATCGAGCACACTGCTGCCAATATTCAGAACTTGCAACGTTGCCAAGTTGATTTGTATCGACAACATGGGGATAGTAATTATATTTATGATGAAAAAAAATGTTAATATCGAATGTTATTATTTTTAATAGTTCAGGGGATATTGGTTCATGCTGTAAACATCAAATACCCACACAAAGTTTCGTAATTTTGATTTTACAATATTTTTTTATTTTGCGAGTTTTCGTCAAGGAAAATATGCATCAAATCAGCAATTAAGTCTGCCATTAAAAATCTATAATTCTTATTTCTGTACCGTATTTTTTACTCTGAGCTGTAATAAATCTCCTTTTTAGATACAACGAATAGTACTATTATTTTATTTCATCATTAAATGCGTTTTTTTACAAATTTCACTATCAGTTGTTCAACGACTCTACAGTAGCTGCCATACGTCCTAAAGACAAGTACATTTACCGGCAAAGTTCACGGACCTCGAGAAGAGCCCAGTCTCTTATGCGCCAAGAGACTTGAATTAGCCACATATTTGAGTTTTCATTAATTATATCTTTCGAATTATTGAGTATTGGAAACGTTAATTATGCACATTATAAATATTTCTTTTTCGAATTCAACCAATACCAAGTCTGCAGCTAGTGGCATAACTATGATATCGTCTTTTATTTTTTCGTTTGAGTCCAGTTCTGCTTTGAGAGTTATAATTTACTTATACTTCAACTTTCGTTCATAAAATTAATATATCTGTATTTTTTTATGTTCTAGATTACATGGACGCAAACGGATTATTCAAGATGACGGATGCTGAATACGTCATTATGCTGAATCAACAAATATCCAACCTCCGCGTTTCAATGGCAAAAAAAATGGCTTTATTGCAGCCAGCCTAATAATGGTTGACCATAATCAATTCATTGTAATTCCAAATGATTATAAATAAATAATTACACTCAGTCAAAAAATTAAAGGAACAGCAAAATTTTCGAGATTTTTCAGCGATTTTCCAAAGGCTGTAACTTTGTTAATTTTGGTCGCAAAAATTTTTCAAAAAAAGCATTTTGAAGCTTGAATCTTCTACTTTTGGAATCTTGAGTAAAAAATTTTTTATCGGCATCACCCTCGACGCAGTCGAAAGAAATATCACGGTAAAAATGTTCTCGAAATTTTTGCTTTTTTCAAAACAGTCGATGGGCTCCAAAAAATTTTTCCGAACTTAACCAATTTATGGATCGTTTAGCTGAATTCTTTGGCTTCAATTTGCTTTTTTATTTTTGTTCTATGACCATTTTTCGCTGAGATATCAGCGATTGAACAAAAATTCGTCTTTTTTTTAAATCTTCGATATCTCTGGAACTAATGATCGTACAGCGAGTAAACGGTGAGTTTTGGAAACTTAAATCTACCCTCTATAAGTGCCTGTTATCATCATGAACGAAAAAAAATTGTTTCCATGCTCAATTTTGACTTGAAAACGTCCAAAAAAATAGCTTTTTTTCTTGTTTTAGAAAAGCTACCACAACTTTGCAGATATTGCGAAAAATACCAATGTTTTAAGGTCCGTTTTTAGCTCAATACATACCTAAAGACCATGCCAATTTTCAAAACAATCAGTCGAACCGTTTTTTGTGACCGAGTCATCAAACTTTTAGAAAAAATTGAAGGAACACGTTCATTAACCATTAATTACCAATGAATGTTGTTGAAAATTTCTGAAAAAAGTTTTCTTTTTTTCCCCTTGAATTTGCATTTAACGAGCGGGGAAAGCTAGAAAAAATCAAAATTTCGAAAAAAAAAAGTTTTCCCAAAATTTCGAATTTTTTTTTTTTAATTTGATACAAAAATTGTATTGGCATTTTTTTATTCAAATTTAAACAATTAACAAAATTTGAATTTTGAAAAAAAAAATTTGACGACTCGGTCGCAAAAAACGGTTCGACCGATTGTTTTGAAAATTGGCATGGTTTTCAGGTATGTATTGAGCTAAAAAAGGACCATAAAACATTGGTATTTTTCGCAATATCTGCAAAGTTGTGGTAGATTTTCTAAAACAAGAAAAAAAAAAATTTTTTTGGACTTTTTCAAGTCAAAATTAAGCATGAAAACAATTTTTTTTCGTTTATGATGATAATAGACACTTATAGGGGGTAGATTCAAGTTTCCGAAACCCACTGTTTACTCGCTGTACGATCATTGGTTCCAGAGATATCAAAGATTTTAAAAAAAAGACGAATTTTTGTTCAATCGCCGATATCTCAGCGAAAAATAATCGTGGAACAAAAATAAAAAAGCAAATTGAAGCCAAAGAATTCAGCTAAACGATCCATAAATTGGTTAAGTTCGGAAAAATTTTTTGGAGCCCATCGACTGTTTTGAAAAAAGCAAAAATTTCGAGAACATTTTTACCGTGATATTTCTTTCGACTGTGTCGAGGGTGATGCCGATAAAAAATTTTTTACTTAAGATTCCAAAAGTAGAAGATTCAAGCTTCAAAATGCTTTTTTTGAAAAATTTTTACGACCAAAATTAACGAAGTTACAGCCTTTGGAAAATCGCTGAAAAATCTCGGAAATTTTGCTGTTCCTTTAATTTTTTGACTAAGTGTATTTATTCTTTTTTTGTGCCTTGGTGTTATGTACCACAATGGAGTGAAAAATAATTGGATTCGTTATTTATGCTGTTCATTATTATTATTATAAATGCCTGTAGTTTCAATAAACGACGATATGTTGATGAAAAATCTCGAAAGAATTCGAAGTACACTAGACTGCTAGTACAATGAATAGAACGAGGGTTTATAGCCCCAATTCTATTCATTACGAAAAAAACAGCGGTTAACACCACACATGTACTGCGCCATACATAAATATGCGTACACGAGCCCCGGCGTGGCCGCGAGATTGGTTCGTTATACTGGCAGTCCAGTGTAATAGAAGTCTCTGTCAGCTGTCGCAACCTCATTGTTCACATCTCGAACAGTCAATGCTTTATTTCTGTGCATTTCTTCTATATAACACCATCGTGTAAAATCTTAAAATTATATACTTTACCCTTAAGGGGCACACTGCCCTAAAATTAAGCAAAGAGAACACTGAGTTTCAGAAACCCGCGTCATTTATGCGTGTGTTTTATGAATGGTATTAAATATTTTAATGCACAAAAATTATCAGATGTACTTTACTACATCTTCTTTCAAATACGATCGGTTTCATAGCTATTTAAAATTTTTTAATAAGGTCAAAAATTGCAAATTTGAAAAAATGAAAGAAGAAACTTTTTTAACTAAAAAACTCATGGCTAGCGTGATATTCAATATTTTTATCTGAAAGTTTATAAGTATACTCCCGAAATTTAGCACTTTCAAATGAAAATTAATACAATAGTGATGCTTCCAAAAAAAGGTATCCAATTAATCTCGTCCGATGCGACAAAAGAAGCTTTGAATGAATCTTAAAAAGAATCTTAGTATCTTGGAAAGCATCTTTGAAAGAATCTTTGAAACAATTTTTGAAAGAATCTTAGAAAGAATCTTTGGAAAATTCTTGTCCGATGCGACACAATAATCTTTAAAAGAATTTTAGAATCTTTGAAAAAATCTATGAAAGAACCTTTCAAACAATCTTCGCAAGAATCTTGAATATAATCGTAGAATTTCGGGAAGAATCTTATCTGATGCGAAAAAATAATCTTTGGAAGAATTTTGCAAACTATCTTTGAAAGAATCTTCTTAAAAAGATTCTTTGTAAAATTCTCGTCCGATGTGATAAAATAATCTTTAAAATAATCGTCGAAAAAATCTTTCAAACAATCTTCGCAAAAACCTTGAAATGAATCTTAAAAAGAATCTTCGAAAGAATTTTTAAAAGAATCTCAGATTATTTGGGAAATTCTCGTCCAATGTGACAAAATAATCTTTGGAAGAATCTTCGAATGAATCTTGGAAAAAATCTTTGAAAGAATCTTTTGAAGATTCTTTCATTTATTCTTCGGAAGATTCTCGTCCGATGTGACAAAATAATCTTTGAAAGAATCTTTGAATGAATCTTTGAATCTCCGAAAGGATCTTTGAAAGAATATTCGAATCTTGAAAAAAAAATTTCAAAGAATCTTCAAACAAATCTAGGAAAGAATCTTGAAAAGAATCATTGATAGGACCCAGAGAAAGATTCTTTTAAAGAATTTTTGAATGAATTTTAAAAAGATTATCAGAATCTTGAAAAGATTCTTAAAATGTGGAAATAATATTTGAAAGAATCTTGAAAAGATTCTCAGAATCTTCGAAAGAATCTTGGAAAGATTATCTGAATCTTGAAAAGTATCTTTGAAGGAATCTTTAAAAGATTCTTAGAATTTTGAAAGAATATTGGAAAGAATCTTGGAAAGAATCTTGGAAAGAATCTTGGAAAGAATCTTGGAAAGAATCTTTGAAAGATTCTTCGACAGATTCTTTCAAAGATTCTTCGGAAGATTCGTTTAAAGATTAATTTGTCGCAACGGACGAGAATCTTCCGAAGAATCTTTCCAAGATTCATTCAAAATTCTAAGAATCTTTTGAAGATTCAGAGAAGATTCTTTCCAAATTCTAAGAATCTTCAAAAGATTCTTATAATTTGGAAATAATCTTTGAAAGAATCTTAAAATGATTCTTCGGACCTTGGAAAAATTCTTTTAAAGAATCTTAAAAAGATTCTTCGAATGTGGAAATAATCTTTGAAAGATTTTTTAAAAGATTCTTCGAATGTGGAAATAATATTTGAAAGAATCTTGAAAAGATTCTCAGAATCTTCGAAAGAATCTTGGAAAGATTATCTGAATCTTGAAAAGTATCTTTGAAGGAATCTTTAAAAGATTCTTAGAATTTTGAAAGAATATTGGAAAGAATCTTGGAAAGAATCTTTGAAAGATTTTTCGACAGAATCTTTCCAAGATTCATTCAAAATTCTAAGAATCTTTTGAAGATTCAGAGAAGATTCTTTCCAAATTCTAAGAATCTTTTAAAGATTCTTTCAAAGATACTTTTCAAGATTCTGAGAATCTTTTAAAGATCCAGAGAAGATTCTTTCCAAATTCTAAGAATCTTTTAAAGATTCTCAGAATCTTGAAAAGTATCTTTGAAAGAATCTTAAAAAGATTCTCAGAATCTTGAAATGTATCTTTGAAAGAATCTTCAAAAGATTCTTATAATTTGGAAATAATTTTTGAAAGAATCTTAAAATGATTCTTCGGACCTTGGAAAAATTCTTTTAAAGAATCTTAAAAAGATTCTTCGAATGTGGAAATAATCTTTGAAAGATTTTTTAAAAGATTCTTAGAATGTGGAAATAATATTTGAAAGAATCTTGAAAAGTATTTTTGATAGAATCTTCAAAAGATTCTTAGAATTTGGATATAATCTTTGAAAGAATCTTGGAAAGAAACTTTAAAAGTATGTTGCTCCGGGTCCCATCAAGTATACTTTTAAAGATTCATTCCAAGATTCTTTCAAAGATTCCTTCGAAGATTCCTTCAAATATTCTTTTTTTGTACGCGGGAACGTATAC
Source organism: Alloplasta piceator (assembly GCA_946863875.1). NCBI lineage: Eukaryota > Metazoa > Arthropoda > Insecta > Hymenoptera > Ichneumonidae > Alloplasta > Alloplasta piceator. The sequence goes on along the minus strand of OX333072.1, from coordinate 40,054,214 downwards.
AATATTCTATACCTCGCACCCTTCAATGACTGAGATATCAAGGTCACCACTCAGTCATATCCAGGTAAAAGCGCTGAATATTGTGCTCAACTAATAAACTCTTTCATCCTCGTTGCCTGTCTTCGTGAACAGACTTGACGACACAAAATTTAGTATGTCTATCCATACTGTAATTTATTTGTATCCTTGAGTCTTCTCCGTACAAATGATCCACGTTGATCATGATTACGCCCGAAATGGACGAACTATTTCTTGCTATGGATCCCGGCGGACCCTGATAATCTCTCACAATACAAGTAGCTTGAATGCTCTTATATAACCAAAAGTAATCCTTCTCATCCTTTGAGTTAACGGTTCTCATACAATCTTTCTATGCTTCCTTCAAGAGCAACAGCTCTTAGTTAGCGTAATATTCGTACCATTTCATCTTCTCTCTTTTTATTGCAATGTCAATACTTCGAAAAGCAACCCGTTGCTTGAGACCCCCAATTGTCAAGATTTACAATTGTCTCGTACCTGGTTGGATTCGACAGCTGTTTTCTGAATTACCGTAATGTAGGGACCCCCAATTGTGCTACCCTAGCTGATTTATCCTTTGCAAATCTGATAGCACGACAAATTCCGATTTAAGTTGTCAACCCGAGCTACTCTAGTATTGTCGAGTAATTCACAGTGTCAATGACTACACTGAGTAACCACCCACGAGCTATTCGCGATTTCTGGAGCATTTCTCCATTATGTTTGTTTTTTCTATTCTCCTTCATTATGTATTTACATGAAAATATGTGATGTGCTCCCTCCAATAGGACTTACATCTGTCTGCACTGGTACAGGCCCTCACTAGAGGGCGAGCCATACTAGGCAAAAAAAAAAATCTGTCTGCACGTTAGCCTTGCTCAAGATCGCAAATAGCTAATACCATCTTTTCAGAGGATATTTATTATGCACCATTAGGTATCGTTTACATGGGCTGAATTGCCACCATATATTCGTATACAACGAACTTTTTAAAATAGCTACGTTTACACAAGCACGTATGTGTAACTGAAATTCTAGCAGCCCCTAGAATATCTATCTCAGAATATTCAAATTCCCCTTTTAAGAAACGTATTATTTTTTTTCAACAGCTCTACACTCCCTTGTAGATATCGTAAAGTCTCCCTCAATATCTCACATCAGCATAGAAGTGCCGTTCATGTAATTTAATTCATTAATTTTCTGTTCACTCTCTCGTCTTGTCCATACGTTAGTGACTTAACGACAAGCTGATCTGTATACAAACACAACCCTTTTTCGTCATTAATGGTTTGTCTCTCTATCTTTTATTTGATTTTATTTATTTGTGCCAATTATCGGCGACCACGATTGCTATTTGTACAGCAATTTATTCAGATTTTTAAAACAGCGAAAACGACTTTGGCAAATATAAGCATCATAACTCATAGTAAACTCGCAACTTAATTCTTTATAATCTTCACCTTGAGAGTTATGATAAATTGAAGGATCGATTTGTTAAGTTTCTTACTTCATGTATTGTTTTCAATGTCCTTTAATGTTTTGATAGAATTTTCCCTTTCTATCTCCCCAATTTAAAAACTACCCATTATCTCTCCATCTATGGAAAATGGGGTTAAACATACTCGACTCACTTCATCATGAAATAACTTTGGATTTTTCTTATCTTTATTTATAATTGAGATGTTCCAATAACCAATGTTATTATATAACATTTAGCAAGTCACTTATTCCACCCATTGTCATTACTAGGAACTCAATTAATTTTGCCTCATTATTTCCCCGCAAAAATTACACGAAAGCCGAAACTCTCAAAATTACTAAAAATGTATCGTTTTACGAAGAGAGTATTAGTACTTCTATCCTTCTGCATCTTTGTTTTCCGAAATTCTACAAAAAAATTAAATCTTCTTGGAACATTAAATCCAATCGAATTGAATGAATCCAATGTTTAAGCTGCTGACGTATGAAGAAATAGAATATGCCTCTACCTGACGCGACTATACTTCATCAATTATCAGGCTTTAAGCTTGAAACATATCAGACGTATCAATGTAACAGCGCAAGTCTACCCTTTATACAACCACCACGTACACTCATTCTGCGAGGCCTCCAAGACTCCGCTTTAGCACGCTGTGTACGATGACGCTTCATCAAGGCGTCTTCTTCTTACCCTGCGTCAGTCTCAGTCTTGACTTCGTCGCTCCTACGCCTATTTCAAATATTCTGAAATTTTCTACAGTACCTTACCATCGTGAGGATAGACTATATATATTATTAAGACGCGCGGTCTTATATTAGGCGAGTCTCGTGTGGGAGAGAGAGCAAGAGAGAGGTCATCTGAGCAATATTTAAACTGACTCATTTTCTATTGTCATTAGCTAAATTATTAGATGTTGCATAAAATTCCAACATTCATCGACAAAGATTATTCTGTCACAAGCAGCCCTAGCTTCTATTCTCGTAATGTATCCGTAAGCTTAACGTTACGTATGCATTTCTATATTGACTGTTTCAATTTGCCTATTATCACAAAACAATATTTGTTTTGTCATTGAATTCGCTATCAAATTATCGATTTTTCAAGAATGATTTGAACTTTATTCACTCGAATTTTCAATTCTTTTGAACCCCAAGCACGTCTCGTATGTGAAACGTACATAACGTATTATCATACCGGCCTTTGTGCCAAATAATTCCCATGTCTCTATTTGAATCAAGTACATCTTCGACGTACGCCCTCCAGAGATAAAAGCTGCTACAATTACCAATTGTTAAAGATCGTTCATTGTGCTATATCGAATCCAGACGAAAACTCTTCGTCTATACATCAGTTCGATCTCTCAAAGCACACCTGAACGTTACCTCAGTACAACTGCCAATATCATGTGTCGTCTCGTCCTTATGACATCTATCGGAACGGCTGATCAGCGACACATCGATGCAGCGACCCATCAACACGGGCAAACAGCGACATGGTTACGTTGGTACCTAGCGACACAGCGACACGGTGATGCAACAACATTGTTGCAGCGATGCAGTAACACAGCTACGCATAGGCACCACCGACAAGATCCTCCTTGACATCTCGTCCACGCCAAGTATCTCTTTAAGACTTCCCTGGTCCAAATCGACATCCACCGAATGTGTGACGACCCGTGACGACGCACAGTAGGAGAAAAGCCCAAAAACCTGGCCAAAACCTCAAATGGCCTTTGACGGGAATGAAAATTGGCTCACAGGGGTTTTCAAGGTCGCTGATTACGAATCTGAAAGCCAAATTATCGTAAACAAAATGGCCGATCCAATATGGCTGACATGAATGTTAAAAAGTTGCCAGATGTCGACAAAAATTGGTATTTACGGGTTTTCAAGGTCGCTGATTATGAATCCGCAAGCCAAATTATCGTAAAAAAAATGGCCGATCCAATATGGCCGACATGAACGTTAAAAAGTTACCAGATGTTGACAAAAATTGGTATATACGGGTTTTCAAGGTCGCTGATTACCAATCCGATATCTATTGTTTATAACTTGCAACGAAGAGCTTACAGCAAATTGTTATAAACAAAATGGCCGAGTATCCTGCTAAATAGATAAATTGGCTCATCTGAGTAGCGTATGCTAACTCGACCGAGTTGAACGATGTACGAATATCTTGGGTCTTCCTTCGTTTAGATCTTTCACTGGACATTGTAAACTCAAGGGACGGGCGGCCGCCCGTATTACCCGGGCTTGTTACTACAGTGTCTGTAGGTGCGGCAAAACATATCTGCTTGCTAAGCCATTCACCGTTATTCTTGAAAAATACACAGGATTTTCTGTGAGCTTGTTGCCACCTCGTTCTCATTTGATTGAAGAGTATCAAAAAAGTCTGTTTCGAGTCCTCAGGCACTACAACTGTATGTCCGGTGTCCTTGGAAATTTTTTCTACCATAAATTCGATCAAGGAAGCGAATTTATCGGATAAATGCTCGCTGATTATCAGAAATACTTCTTTCCTTGTCAGCACCAATTCTTTGTAACCGGATCCTGTAATAAAGACATAAAATTGTAGAAAATTGGTGTTAAAGGAAAAGATAAAATTTTCAATTAATACAATAACTTGAACAATGTACATTATTTTACCAAATAAATAACTGCAATAATTGAAATAATTTTAAAAAAATTAGACAGAAAATATTGACATGGATTTGGTTAAAAGAAAGCTTTGCTTACTATATAATATATATATATTCAAATATTTTATTTGAATGTTATAACATTTCATTCATATTTAAGAAATTTTTATGTGGTTGATTTTAATATGTTGATATATACGTATGTATATATATATATATATATATATATACATACGTATATATCATAATTAAATCACAGAAAATTTATATATATATATATATATATATATATATATATATATACACATACATATATATTAAAATAATTTATTTCAAGCGTATAACAGCCGTCTTGTCCGTTATGATGCTACTTCACCCATTCTCAGGTAGAGGCGCAGAGGCTGCTCAATAGTGCCGCGTGCACGCTCGGCTACCGCACGATGCGAAAAAAATCATAAAGGACAAGACGCACGTTTTCCGCAGGTAACTCTTGTAAATTTCGAAAGCTTATACATTAAACTAAAGGCGGAGACTAGGAGCTTTGCAAAATGTGACAAAATATATAACTTTTCGGACCGTTGAAAATAAAAGTTTTCAAAATTATTCAATTTTATTTATGCCGAAGGCTATTCTACATTTCAATCATTTATACATAAAGTTTAGATTCAACCGATGTAAAAATATGTTCTACATACCTCCAGAAGTCGTATCCATGTTGCAGAATTGAAATTAAACCCGTCACTTTAAAGTTATGGGTTTTTGAAGTCAGCGTTATTTTCGTCTGTTCAGCGCGTGACACGTACACTCTTCACGAACACTAACTGCCAACTGACGCTGCGGCGCAGGTATACACTTAAAGGGCTTTCCCTTCCACAATAGAATGCAGTTACTAGTCCTCTACCGAATGACTACTCAACTGACCCTATTTCGAAAATTTATTTTTTGGGGTTTTGGCCAGGTTTTTGGGCTTTTCTCCTACTGTGCGACGCACTGTCGCCTCCGAACATCACGAGCATGCCGAAGGACCTCCGCAGTCACAACGATCCTCAACATCGTCCTCCCCTGTCAAGACGATCCTCAACGTCGTCCTCGCTTGCACTTAGACTCGTTCGGGACTTAGGCTTTGTCTCTCTCGATGATCGACTTCTCGCTTGTGATCTTTCACTGTTCCTGTCTCTCCCTTCTCTGTCTTCTTGTCCCATGACGTCATGACGATCACACGAATGTCCACGACATTGCGAACGGCTTGATCGTCAGATCAAGCCGTTTGCAGCCGTTTAGATCAGATGAACTACGTTTTCCCATTTCTTGTTTTCACTTAGAACACACAATCACACGTGAACAATCGCAGTATCTGGCCACACGGTTCACTTTCACAGCGGATAGTACATAAGTGTATCCCTCTTCTGATATATAGTAAATTATTTATTAAAATAATTAATATATAACTCCGTTTCGATGTATTGCCAATCTTCAAGATAATATAATATTTGATGTTCCATTTAATTAACAATCTGCTGGTAATATGCGTATATAAGATCTTCGTTAGAAATATATATAGTCGATCGATATATCCGACTCAATCGACGTGAACTCTCGAAGGCGCCGTCGCCGAATGCCCCTTTGTCGCTAGCCCTCGGGGCCTTGTAGCCTTCGACTCGTCACTCGTCTAATCTCCGATGTTTGGGTTATGGCAGGCCAAAATAGCCCCAGCTTCCCGGCGGCATCACCAAGACCCATAGTCTTAAGCGTTGACTTCAATTCGCAAGATAATGTTTTGATTCACAGAGGCTAAGATTTTTCAACAAAATGTCTCGTATAGATTGGACATTTACATAAATGGAAAACAAGCGCCGTACTGGTATTTTTGTACGTCCTGATAACTGAGGATGAAAAATTTGTACATTTCTGAAGCTACGTATCCCAGTCTAAGTAGTGTCACTTGGGTTTTTCAGTGATATAAAATAGTCTAGACTACGCAAAGTTTATTTTGATAGAAAACTCTTGGGTTTTTCATTAATATAAAATCCAAGTGGCACTGCTTGAACTGGGCTACATAGCTTCAGAAATGTGCAAATTGTTCATCCTCAGTTTTCAGTATTTACAAAAATACCAGTGCGGGGCGTATTTTCCTTTGAGTAGTCTAAATTATTTTATATCAATGAAAAATCCAAGTGACACTGCTTAGACTGGGCTACGTAGCTTCAGAAATGTGCAAATCTTTCATCCTCCGTTTTCAGTATTTACAAAAATGCCAGTGTGGAGCTTATTTTCCTTTTATGTAAATGTCCAATCTATTCTGGACATTTTATTGAAAAATCTCAGATTCTGTGAATCGAAAAATTATTCTGCGAATTGTATATTTGCCCATTCTAGCAATTACGTAGTCTAATCAAATCTTCAAATATCCAATTCGCAGGATAATTTTTTGATTGGTGTTATTATAGGTTCCTTACATTGCGAGCATAAAAAAAAACTCAAATTTTTGCGATGATTTTCTTTTTTTTCCCGTTCACTTAAATAACCCGTCTTACAGCCTCGTATGGAACACGACATTTTCAAAACATATATTATTACGGTTAGGTTATGTTATTGTATTTTTTGTGTCAATCGTATCGACGGTGGACACGGAAATATATATAATAATACATGGTGGAAAACTTTTAGAACGATGCTGGAACACCAGCGCTGCAAGTGGACAGGTTGGTACTACTATCTTTGAGCCGAAACGTGAACCATTTTTCGCCGGCCAGCCTGGCAGAGTTTCGACGCCTTACCTCTTACTTCCTGGGTAGTATATGCCCGACAGTCCAAATCAAAAGTAATTTTTGGCGAGACCTGTCCACTGCGCACACGGACACTTCGAAAAATTGTGTACATGAATGAACGCACTAAACGCATACAACTTCGAACGTTCGAGCAGCGAACATAGAGGTACATGGAAGCGTAGACCTTATGGGAGCACTTGGCAGAGTTTTGTTAGTTGGTAGTGTTAGTACCTCGACCACAGCAAGCGCTGCATGTAACAGTGTGCACGAACACATCGCTACATTACCAAACAGCTTGGTGAGGTGGTATGTGCTCGTGGACACCGTTGCAAGCAGCACTCGCCGTAGGCGAGGTACAAAGTAACGGAACTCTGTCAAGCGCTCTCATAAGACCTCCGCTTTCATGATTCATGTACCTCTATGTTCGCTGGTTCGGGCGATCACGTTTCATCACGTATTTCATACTTTAAACATTTATAACTCGGGAACTTTGTGATAAAATGTGACAATTTTTTTTTCAAAATCATTGCCGATTCCCCCTTTATCGTTGCGTAAGTTTTTCATAGTCTTTTGTCCCGTCATTTTTTAATTATCAATCAAAATGTGTACGTACCCTATATGCAAAGCGTGTTAGTAGTATTGGTACCCGTATGGCACCCCCCCCCCCCACTCCTATCCCCACTCCTTCCCCCACCATGCGGCTTCCCCCACCACTCCACTTTTCCCCCACCACATCCAGGTGGCCGAGGAAAAAGCGATGAGGTGAGGATGATGGCGGGGGAGGGTGAGGACAAGGGGGTGCCACACGAGAACCAATTTTGTAGTGATAATTATAATAATCTGATAATAATAAAAATGATAGTGAAGATTGGGAACTACTTACATCTGGAAGCCCATGTCATATTCCTCGAAGTTGATGCAGCAACGACACACACGCGCGCGCGGGCCCGCTCTCATAATCATAATAATAATAATAATAATTATTATTATTATTAAGAATAACTCATGGTTGTTGGATTTACTACTGACAATTCAGCAAACCTTATCTCGATGGTAACACATACACACACACATACACAGACACCCATTTCCTTCACTAGTCACGCTGAATGGTCAAGGACCATTTATTGCTGACACTGCGAACTTTTTATATTACACGGAATTTGGATGAGTGGAGCTGTGCATTACCGATTGACGCTGCCACAAATCGGTGACTACAAAATAAGAGTATTTTTGAATGTTTAGTTATTATCGAATAATATAATACAACCTTTTCAAATTTCGATAAATTTTTTATCGACGCATACAACATCCATTGCGTACGTGTTCGAAAATCTTAGGTTATTGAATCTACCGCTTCCGAACGAGCACTCTCCTTCTTCACTTTCCGAAGTTTCTACCTTTTCCCGATAAACGAATCTTTTGCGTTGCGTCAATTGATCTATTTTTGCACGAAAATTCTTTGAGCACATTTTGAAATTTTGAAACAAAATTTTGTTCCCCAATTTTGATGTGTTTAGAGAAAATTCAACTTCACTTCCGAAATTCATCGTTATTCACCTCCACAAGTTTTAAAATGCAACGATGTTATGGAAACTTCTGAATTTTTCATTATTTTTTACCGTACGATATATTGTTTGAAATTATAAAAAATTATAACTTTGAAAAATACATAATTTTTCACTGAAAACGCGCGCAGCTGAGCAATCCGCGAACTTCGGTGACTGGATAAGGACTGCAGCTGTTGTGCAAAGTTGAGACCTCTTAACAATACCGAAAAAGACAATGATGGTAGGTCGGTATGAAACTGTCAGCATTTTTACCCCGGTGGATATCCGATTGCAACTTTTAGCAAAAATGCTATTCTCTCTGCAGTGGCTCACCAGCATTCTAAGCTTCAAGCGCGACACTCCATCTATTCCAGAAAATAAGATAGAGCTCATTCTTCATATGTGTAACGTTGCGAAATTTTTTTTTGCGAAAGATTTAACGTGTCCAGATACACACACACACACACGTGTTGTGTGTGTGCACAGACCCACACACACACACAGATACACAACAAAGACACACGAACACAAACATACACACAGAAAAGCACGTTCAAACACAAAGGCTGTAGGAAAGCAAAAGAACTGCTTATCTCAGCATCATATTCGATATCATTACTCTATGAGATTGCATAGTTTTAATAATCACCTTTGATCGCGAAAAAATATGACTACGTTTATAACGTACTCGAAAAAAATTGCTAACAATCGTTCATTTCCATTCACCGCTTCAGATTATTTTTATCGTCAATGTTATCATCAACCTCACAATATACTTACAGCATTATTTACGGAAGTACAAACCAACCTAATGATTTAAACGTTTTGTAGAGATAATTTCAAAAATTGGATTTTTATTGTAGTTTTTGCGTGATTTTTTAGAAGCATGAAATCAAATATTTTTGGTCAAAGACCCATTGATATTCACTGTTATATTTGTTCTCATTATTTTCAAACGACATTCAAATTGAAAAAAGTTTTGTCATGATATTTCGATATTTAGTTATTTCAAAGCTATGACAATTAAATTCTTTGAGAAAAATTTAATATTTTGTTCTGTTCCAGGATTAACGCATATAAGTGATATATCAATATATGTGTCATTCCATACCATTTCGACCTGGGTCTGACCCTTGACCTCTCGGATTTGGCTCGCGATTTTTTATATGATTGTTCTCACTTTGAAAGGTACCCAGTTTTTTTCTAGATTTTTCAGATTTAATTTGAATCTTCTATATTTCATTAAACGATTTTATTGATCCACACAATTTAAACATTTGAAAAAATTCTGAAAAATCGTGTGTCAGATATCAAAATTTTTGAGCTTAGAGCCGGAGTGGGGAGATTTTTCCATCTTACATTATTAAGCTTTTTCGGAAAAAAACGTTCAAAAAAATAGAAGCGGAAGTTATTTTACTATGAATGGTTGCTGAAACATTTTCATATGTGATATCGGATTTTTGAAAAAAATTTCAGATTTTTCCCAAGAGATTTTTTCTTCTTGATTTTGCTAATATAAATGATTCCAAAAAACTGAAATTTTTTTTGAAAAATCCCATATGATATATGAAAATGTTCCAACAACCATCCATAGTAAAATCACTCACGCTTCTAATTTTTTTAAATTATCGTAATAAAATCGTTTAAAAAATTGTAGAATATTCAAATTGAATCTGAAAAACCTGCAAAAAAAACTGGGTGCCTTCCAAAGTGAGAACAATCATATAAAAAAACGCGAGCCAAATTCGAGAGGTCAAGGGTCAGGCCCAGGTCAAAATGGTATGGAATGACACATATATATATTCTATGGACGCCATAAAAATTACAAAAACGTTTATTTTTGGAAAAATTTATAATTTTTTCTCACCAAAGGCCTAAGATTATTCATGTAATTTTTTTTTTTTTTCATCATCTGTCGATGACACAAATTTCTTGAAAAATCATCACGACGAAATCAGATGTTGCAAAACTATGACAGTTAAATTTGTTTCGAATAATTGAATATTCCTCTGACCGAGGGACCATGGAAATGAGGGTTACTCATTTTTTCTCATCTTCTGCGAATAACGTAGAAGTTATATATTATTTGGAAGGGCCCTTGTACAGAAAAATATTAAATCATTCAGAAAAATCTTAATTGTCTTATCTTTGGAACATCTGATTTCTTCATGATAAATTTTCACGAAAATTCTACGTCATCGATACGCTCGGAGAAAAATCGATTATATTAATATTTTCAGGCCTATGGTCAGAAATAGATATTAAAACTTCCCGAAAATGTAAATTGTCATGATTTTGAGGGTTTTACATTTCTCAATTATATATGCATATCTATGTAATTATCACATCATCCAAGTATATGTCACTAACAACCATGTGGCCACGTACCGAAAAAATCTAAAATTTTGTACCGCTGAAACATATTGCTCCTTCAAAACAAAACTTTTTTTAAATTTTCACGTCGTCTACAGATTGTCTAAAAATTAGAGAAATCATTATTAATAACATTATGTAACTAACAATTTTTCTTACAATCCGTAGATTACATGAAAATCCTTGAAAAAATATATCATAAAGGAGCCAGCTCAATTATTTGATTTCTTTTTTAAATTATTTCTTATGGCTTTGCATAAAATTTCTGTTACATTTGCAAAAATATGAGAACAGTAAGTAATCCTCATATCGACGGTTCTAGAAAAATATGAAGTCTACACCAAAATTAAAGTTATCGTAACTATGAAATATCCGATTTCTTCATGATATACTTCATCCGACATCGCCGTGTCAATCCTTCTCATGGAATTTGCATATCATCTACAAGAATATCAAGATCGATGAGGAGACCTCAATCGAAAAATATTTGCTTCCTATTCTTCTTAGAAATTGGAATGGAACCGCTCGAAACAATTTCAATTTTTATTGTAGTTCATGATAACTCCAATTTTTATCATGATAAAACTTTACACGAATTTCTAAATATAATCGATAGATTATAAGAAAAAATAAAAGACATCAACGTCAAGGGATTCTCGGTCGGAAAAATATTTTATTTCTATTGTTGTCAAAAAAATCAGGCTTTGAGTCTCATCATTGTTAGTCTCGTAAAATTAAACCATTATTTTTAATAACTCATTTTTCAAGTCATAAAATTAAACTATTATATATGATTTTTTCTCCGATGATACAGCATCGAGGGGCTTTACTCTCCTGCCCGGTGTACAAATGATTTCAGTGAGGGTCCGCCTTCACGTGATTTCGTGTATGATTTTAGTGATTGCAACCCAACACGATTTCAAAGATTCATACATAGTTTTCCTGATTTCGCAGATAATTGAAGTTTCGAACGTTCGGTTGAACGAAAAATCTATAAATGTATTTGTTTAACGAAAAAATTGGGAGAACTATGCAAATTACTTTGTTAATAATAACTTCAGATATTGAACAACGTTTCAAAAAGTATTTCCAAAGTGTTAACAAGCCTCAAAAAAACTTCTGTAAAAGGATAAGTTTGTCGATTTTTTCGTTCGAAACTTTCAATTCATGATTTCATTGACTTCATTTAATTCGAATCATGATTGCAAAATACGAGTAATTACAGAGAATTCGCTTTTATATCTGAAAAATAATTGGAGAAACAATGAGAGGAAGGGCGCGGGCCAAGGGCCGATTTGAGGCCTTGAAAATAACACTTACATTCAATAACAACAAAAATTTATTTTCTGATAAATAACTTTTTCAATACCCGCTAAACTCTGTCGACAAAATACGTATGACTGAATTCCTTTACCACTAACTCACCCTTTGCCATACTTGCGACTTCATGTCAGGCATAACGTGTGCCGTGGATAACGTTACATCCTGGAATAATCCGTGTTAAGTGATTGGGTGTTTACTGCTAAAGTTAGAAATAAAAAATATCAATTGCTCATTGGCACTCTTTACATTTTCAGACGACAAGTGTTTATCTCCGCTCCCGAAAAAATACAACTTAAAACTTTTTTATCACTGTAGTCAATTTCTGCTAGTTGCTTCTATTAGTATATGCAAAATGACGGAGTAGATGTGCTAAAGGTTCATGAAACTTTGTGTGTTATTTGTTATATCATATATATATACGTACGAAAAAAATAGTACTGTATTATTCTCATTTAAAATATATATATATGAAATCGTCAAAATTTGAAAAAAATGTCGCGCGATTTAGAATGCTTTTATACCGTTATATATCGCTCCTTTTTTGCACGATCTGCGCATTTATCGTATAATTTTTACGATTTTACGATAACGAAACTTGGTACATTATTCGCATATCCGTAAGACGATTTGCCGTTTTTCGATATTTTGTACGAGCGATTTTCTATGAGCTGATCGGACGCGTCATTTTATCACCCTATGATAACGAGTTCCGCTCATTATTCGCATTCTCGTATAATGATTTAACCTTTTCATAAGTTTTGGACATGCGTTTTTTCTATAAGCTGATGGGACGGGTCCAACTGGACGTACGTTTGGCTGTAAGCTCATTGGACGCAATCACATCGTTTTGGATGCTCCAATGATATCAAAAGTTTACACATTATTCTCATATCGATGCACTGATACAGCTTTTTTCAAATTTCTGTTTTCATAAAAGGCTCGTCAATCACACTATATCTATGTCGCTCCTATTTTTCAAGATTTCTCCAACTGTCTCATCATTTTTATGATCCTGTTGTAACAAAACCTCGAACATTATTCACACATTCTTATGATGATGTAACTTTCCCAGATATTTTGGACGAGGGTTTTTCATTGCGCTAATTGGACGGTAATCTTCTAAAAACTCATTGGTTGCTTCACTTTTCATGATCATATGATAACGAAATTCCACACATTATTCGCATTTCCGTGTGACGATTCAACCTTTTCAGAAAATTTGGACACGCCTTTTTCCACAAGCAGAATGATTCATCATTATCAAGATCCTAAAAATATTATAACAAAACCTCGCATATTATTCGCATATCCTTACGATAATTTAATCTCCCCAGATATTTTAGTCGACGGGTTTTTCGATGAGCTGATTGGACAAGCGTTTTTCTAGAAGCTGGTTGGACGCTTGATTTTCAGTGATCCCATGATAACAAATCTTGCACATTATTCTCATATCCGCATGAACATTCAACCTTGCTACATATTTTGGTTGCGTCGTTTTTCTGTAAGCTAATTGGGAGCGAAAATGGACCCTATGCGAAAATTCGCGAGTTTGCACGCAAATATACCCATTGCAGGAAAACAATTTACTGCATATTTTTTGGCTAAAAATCGATTTATTTTTCAAAAGCGCACCATTTCTAAAAAATTTAATTAAAGAATAAAAATCACTACGTAGTTCCATAGCCGATAGCATGTAGATTATGTAATATTTTGGTTTTTCGTTCCAGGTCTTGTACTGTATTAAAAATTTGTTTTAATGAAAACTTGTTTTAAAAACGCTTTACTGCTTAGTTTTTGGCCAAAAATCGATGCATTTTTTTCAAAAGTTCACCATTTCTGCAAAATTTGCTTTAAAAAACAACCTTCATGTAGTTCCATTGTCAATATTACATAGATTAGGAATTTGTTTTAGTTTTTTTATCCAGATCGTAAGTTTTACTACAAAGTCTGGCCTCCCATCAAAGAGTTTAGGAAATGAAGCGACTTCAAAGATTGGCCCTGTCCCCGCTATTTTGTGTCAAAGTGATAGTAACATTTTTTTAATGCTTCAATATACATTACATTTTATTCATTCTTTATACCCTCAGCGAATATTTTTTAATTCATCACAAATTATTCTTATCAGTTTATGTAATTGTGTGAAAAATCTCAGCTTTTTACATGCGAAACTTCTTTTTCATCAGGATCATGATATAGCGTGATATATCACCGACCCAACTTATGTCGCCCCGTTTTCTATTTATTGCACTCGCGGATTTTCAAACAGGCCACATAAGTTTGGCCTGTATGGCCAAACTTATGTGGCCTGTTTGAAAACGTATGGCAAAGGGTGAGTTAGTGGTAAAGGAATTCAGTCATACGTATTTTGTCGACAGAGTTTAGCGGGTATTGAAAAAGTTATTTATCAGAAAATAAATGTTAGTTGTTGTTGAATGTGAGTGTTATTTTCAAGACCTCAAATCGGCCCTTGGCCCGCGCCCTTCCTCTCATTGTTTCTCCAATTATTTTTCAGATATAAAAGCGAATTCTCTGTAATTACTCGTATTTTGCAATCATGATTCGAATTAAATGAAGTCAATGAAATCATGAATTGAAAGTTTCGAACGAAAAAATCGACAAACTTATCCTTTTACAGAAGTTTTTTTGAGGCTTGTTAACACTTTGGAAATACTTTTTGAAACGTTGTTCAATATCTGAAGTTATTATTAACAAAGTAATTTGCATAGTTCTTCCAATTTTTTCGTTAAACAAATACATTTATAGATTTTTCGTTCAACCGAACGTTCGAAACTTCAATTATCTGCGAAATCAGGAAAACTATGTATGAATCTTTGAAATCATGTTGGGTTGCAATCACTAAAATCATACACGAAATCACGTGAAGGCGGACCCTCACTGAAATCATTTGTACACCGGGCAGGAGAGTAAAGCCCCTCGATGCTGTATCATCGGAGAAAAAATCATATATAATAGTTTAATTTTATGACTTGAAAAATGAGTTATTAAAAATAATGGTTTAATTTTACGAGACTAACAATGATGAGACTCAAAGCCTGATTTTTTTGACAACAATAGAAATAAAATATTTTTCCGACCGAGAATCCCTTGACGTTGATGTCTTTTATTTTTTCTTATAATCTATCGATTATATTTAGAAATTCGTGTAAAGTTTTATCATGATAAAAATTGGAGTTATCATGAACTACAATAAAAATTGAAATTGTTTCGAGCGGTTCCATTCCAATTTCTAAGAAGAATAGGAAGCAAATATTTTTCGATTGAGGTCTCCTTATCGATCTTGATATTCTTGTAGATGATATGCAAATTCCATGAGAAGGATTGACACGGCGATGTCGGATGAAGTATATCATGAAGAAATCGGATATTTCATAGTTACGATAACTTTAATTTTGGTGTAGACTTCATATTTTTCTAGAACCGTCGATATGAGGATTACTTACTGTTCTCATATTTTTGCAAATGTAACAGAAATTTTATGCAAAGCCATAAGAAATAATTTAAAAAAGAAATCAAATAATTGAGCTGGCTTCTTTATGATATATTTTTTCAAGGATTTTCATGTAATCTACGGATTGTAAGAAAAATTGTTAGTTACATAATGTTATTAATAATGATTTCTCTAATTTTTTGACAATCTGTAGACGACGTGAAAATTTAAAAAAAGTTTTGTTTTGAAGGAGCAATATGTTTCAACGGTACAAAATTTTAGATTTTTTCGGTACGTGGCCACATGGTTGTTAGTGACATATACTTGGATGATGTGATAATTACATAGATATGCATATATAATTGAGAAATGTAAAACCCTCAAAATCATGACAATTTACATTTTCGGGAAGTTTTAATATTTATTTCTGACCATAGGCCTGAAAATATTAATATAATCGATTTTTCTCCGAGCGTATCGATGACATAGAATTTTCGTGAAAATTTATCATGAAGAAATCAGATGTTCCAAAGATAAGACCATTAAGATTTTTCTGAATGATTTAATATTTTTCTGTACAAGGGCCCTTCCAAATAATATATAACTTCTACGTTATTCGCAGAAGATGAGAAAAAATGAGTAACCCTCATTTCCATGGTCCCTCGTTCAGAGGAATATTCAATTATTCGAAACAAATTTAACTGTCATAGTTTTGCAACATCTGATTTCGTCGTGATGATTTTTCAAGAAATTTGTGTCATCGACAGATGATGAATAAAACATTACATTAATATTCTTAGGCCTTTGGTGAGAAAAAATTATAAATTTTTCCAAAAATAAACGTTTTTGTAATTTTTATGGCGTCCATAGAATATATATATTAGGGTGTTTCATTTTTGGGCTTTTTTTTAATTTTTCGTCTTACGCATCAAAAGTTTGGGGATTCAATTATAATATAATTTTTCGCGCAAGGAACACGTTGGCAAAAAATATTTAGAGGTGTCTCATTAGGGTTTAAGGTCACATTGATGAGTCACCTCTTACGATTGACTGACCAGCTGCTCCTTCCGCGAGATTGTTTATTATGTGAAATGAAAAGGTACGACAGGGTGTATTGTATGAAACAAGCTCAAAATTTTTTTTTCAAATGAGATGAATGCAAATTTTTTTTGTTTTTTTTTAAACACTTACTCATGCTGTAACTCCTTAATTTTATGTTACAATGCACCACGCGAAAGGTGGGCTCCAACAGTCAACTGTAAGAGGTGACTCAATCGACCTCAAGATCACATTTGGTAAAAAAAACATTGGTTTTTTCGTTTTTAGATGACTTTGTATTTTTTTAATAGTGAAGAGGTTAAGAAAACCCGTTTACAAATCATTCACAATTGTTTTTACATAATCTTTTTGTAGAAACATAGTTTGCTGCCGTAATCGACTATTTATGTTTTTTCCTGTTCCAGTAAACTTTGGATTGTTGATTTCTTACATGTCGGGAATCTTTTACGGTGGGATTGTACCACTTTCAAAAGATATCGTTTTTGGTCTTCATCTCGCGTCAAAGAATTATTATAAGCTTGTATCAAAGCGACACCTCGCTCGGCAATGTCATTGACAACTTTTATGGTTTTGCAAATCGTAAACCCTTTTTGAAAACTTTCGAGGTTAGGCCACAGTTCCGGCTGGACTACAAGAAAATCGATCGGGAGATTCAAAGACTCAAATAAAAATTATGATTTTTTTGTGGCAAAGTCAGAAAGGCTCTTATCGGTCCAAAATAACAATTCCGCATCGGGGACTATAACACGTTTGGTGAATTTCGGTATACTTTCACGCGTTTTCATAGCATGGACTATTCTCATTTTTTCGTCGCAAGGTACAGCAGTATCGAATAGTGCCAAGGCAACGACTTCCTCGCTTAAATACCACAAATGAGTAGATAATTTGACCCGTGCGACTCTCGATACTTTGTCGTTAACATGGCGATATTCGAGTAAATTCTGGACCAACTTAAAGTCGTTATATGGTGCAGAGATAGCTGACGTAAAATCGAATGATAAAAATACAAATCTGGCGCAAACCATTTTTATCATTGGCATTGAGAGTGAATTGACGCTTGAAAATGAAGATTTTGAGGCAGTAAATAGCCTTAGACAGCCATCTGGCATGATGCATCGCGCCCGGAAATTTGAATCGAATGCCGCCAGGAGGAATCATGCCCAAAAAAATGCACGCGAGCTCGAGCAATTCCTTATAATCTTCGAGAGGCTGATTCTTCTGTAAACGAAAAAAAATCCTATGTATGTTAAAGAATCTTGATGTACGGTTATAAGTGTGGTAATTACGCAAGTAGTAGGTGTACCACTCTGGCGAAAAAGTGGTGGGGGAAATCCCCCCACCACCCCCCACTACTTTTCGCCAGAGTGGATATCCCCCCACCACTTTGCGCGCCATATTATTATCATCATCATTATTATTACCACTCTCGTCAGAGGGGCATTATTTCCCCCTCCACTTTTCGCCGGAGATATTATTATTATTATTATTATTATTATTATTATTATTATTATTATTATTATTATTATTATTATTATTATTATTATTATTATTATTATTATTATTATTATTATTATTATTATTATTCAGAAAAAAGCGGTGGGGAAGTCCCGAGCTTCCCCCACCACTTTTTCGCCAAAACGGCGAGATTTCCCCCACCACCGCCACCACTGTTTGCTCACAAGCCCCGTGATGAGCCTTATCCCCTCTCTCTCTCTCTCTCTCTCTCTCTCTTTCGCTGAAGACAAGCTTAAGCCCGAGACCCAACGCTGCTCGTGAACCTTAACCCCTCTCTCTCTCTCTCTCTCTCTTACGCTGAAGACGAGCTTAAGCCCGAGACCCAGCGCTGCTCGTGTGTTTGTCAACGACGTAATAATAATAATAATTCGCCTTTATCATGATCGCTGGGTGTATGGAAGAGTGAAGAGGTATTCGGTAAATTTGACATAAAATTTATTGAATTTCATAAAATGAGTTGTATACAATGAATTTATACAATGAGATTGAAGCACTTCATACCGTTTACGAGGAATTACATTTTGAACAATGAGAATGAAGCACTTCATTACCGTTTACGAGGAATTACATTTGAACTATGTATTCTTAATAAGCACCAATACGAGCACTGATATAATTTTATTTTTGCCCCTCTTTGAACTCCATGTTGTTGAATTTTCCTCCGTAGTATTGCAATATTAAATTATTTGCATGTGCTACGGATATCATCTGACGGAATAGAGCGTCGTCTTCTTCGAACAGCTTGACAAACCTCGTTGGAAGAAAGCAAGAGAATTCGTCCTCCACATCAATGGTGATTCGAGACCCCCATTTCGTCTGAACACGTTTGATATCCGTGACGCTGTATTCCTTTTCCGGCGTTAGTTCAGCAAGTCGTTTTACGGGTAAAAAATCCGTCAAGAGGCCCACTTTGTTGATTCTCGAGAAGTCCATTATTATTGAGACTGAGAGCGTTCAATTTTCTCGATAGATGACGAAATTCCGACGTGGTGCGAATAATTTCTTTAATTGCCGCAATATCTTTTAAAAGTGCTTCTATTCTTTCTTTTAGAGCGCGTTGCTTTTGTTGTGTGCTTCTCATTAAGGAGCGCTCAAGACTGAAAAATGTTTCGCGGATACATCATCATCCAAGACACCCCCCCTCCAATAAAACACTGCAGCTTCCCCCACCAATATTGAATATGATACCTGCTGAAATCAGCATTTTTAGCCATTGTCACGCGCGACTTGGGTCTGACTATCACCCGATGGAATTTTCCGCTCTCCTATGATATAAAAAATAAGGTTTAAATGCAATTTTACCGCCTATGCGTTCCGTATATTTTCCAATAATAATCGAACATTTACAATCATCGAGTCCGAGGATAACAGCTTTGCATACAATGAAAACACTTAGAGCTAAAATCATCATGATCCTTATTTCTAGATTTTGAATTATTAAGCTTTTTAGCGTAAGCGTTGTAATAGTCGTAGGCTATTTTATCGTTGCGGGATAAGTCATTTGAAAATACACTTCTAAACTTATCAATGCCGAAGCCAGTGCACATATAATGAAGAAACATAACGCAATACTGTCCGCAACACTGCGAATCCGGACCTTGAAATTGAGAAGTGTTGAATCGGAAGAGTTTGCAGTTACTTCGGAGTCGTTTGAGATGCTGTGGGACGATTGGAGGGAGCCCGTAGCTATCGAAGAACCATCCGTGTCCATTTTGATCGACGTAGATGGCGACCCAGTGGGCTCCTGGCTGTTTGTGGCCATCGGTATTAACAACAAGGGCTGTCGGTTTCGTCCACACCTTCGGGATACGATCCGCAGGGTATACCCCTATCTCGTGATTTTGAATATGCTGCAAAGCTCGTAGAATTTGCAGGCTGTTCATAACAAGCCAGGGCAGATAGTTTTTTTCGGAGACGTTTGTCTCGATCTTCTTGCTCCGTCAGACCTACGTTCCACGTCGTGGTCGTCCTATACTCCCACAAGGAGCTGTAGCGATTGCGGTGACAAAGCCAGTTCTTGATGCTCGTTGCGTTATTTAAAGAACATTGATGTTTCTCATTATTGCGGAGCAGGCCGTGGTATATGCAGAACGTTTCACTTGCAGGTAGATTACGGAGTGCTGGTACTTCATCGTCTTCTTCCAAATTTATAATAAAACAGCCGGTGAGATGCGTCAGGTACAACGATTTATCACTGCCTCTTGTGAATATTCTGGCTGCACGAGCAGCAATTTTCTTCAGAATATTTTCAACATCATATAATGGCGTAGTACCCTCACGCCACTTTATACCATGATGATTATTTTTCAGCCACTCGTTTTGTCGTTGTATATGTGGCTGTAGCTCACCATACGAATGAGGTGCTGCTACAAGCCAGTGAGCATAAAAGTCAGACTCGATACCGATGACAGCAACTTCTTTCGGTATAAAGTTGTTATATTTGTCCTTCAGGCCCAGTATGTCAATCACGATATTCATCATGATGAGCGTTGTGATTCGTCAAAGCACCAGCGCATACTAAAGACTTATTCGTATTGCACTGCGTACCGACCCAAGTGATTCGGTGTATGTATAATGATTTTCGAATCAGCCACTGAAGTCCACAATTACTTGTCGGGATGAATCGATTTCCAACACGTTATCATACTCCGCGTATACTATGCAATTAACTGTCGATGTAAGAGCTTCTTGGAAACGTACTTCTATTCTGACGCTACCATGCCTCACTAAATTCCAATGAGTGCTGCTATTGGCCGAGAGATCGGGGGTGAGATCAAACGCAAACAGGCAATATCCCAAAGGATAAGACGTACGCGAAATACAATTGCCCTGATTGAGAAAATGAATCCCCGTGCCGGAAAACAAAGTATGGTAGGCATCCACGTATTGGCTGTCGTTTTGGAAGTCAGGCTGCAAAGGTTTTGATGGTATCTGCACACCATCCGCGTACAACGAAAGATAATTGATACCGTAATTATTAAAATTGAATGGGTTCAGCTTGCGATCACCATTGAAGGCCTTATTATTGACGAAGCCTATTATTATGCGTTTTGGTAACTGGCCGAGTATGACATTATCCAGAGTATCACCATACACACCAGCATGCATTGATATCGCTTTAACCTCTACACGGGTCAGCGGATATTTTGCGGTTACTTTAGAAAGAGCTCTTGCGTGGGCCAAAAGTACGCCGGGAGCTATCTTAGCACGTCGTACGAGGAGCGATGCTTCCACTATACGAATACTGCAATCCGGTGAAGAGGTCATGAGGCAAAAGGCGTTGTTGGTACGCACTAGACGCAAACGCATTTCAACACCATTTATCAAAAATCTCTCCTGATTGAAGATGTCGCAATGAAGATGCCCAACCAGATCGACTGTTTTTCCAACGCTTAAATGTTCTCGACGGCTTTTAAGCCCTGTATTAGCACCCGCTATATCATCCATTTTACCGGCTGTATCGTTATACCAGAGAACGCTCGTAAGGTGGGAGTTCTTCGCGCCAGACCCATAATTCAACAGGGTTTCAATGTATGCTCGGTATGCATAAGCATTGTTAGGGGGTGATACAAGCTTTTGGTTTAAAAAAACATCGACCTGATTGAACATTGAATGTAGCAGATTATTTATGGGACCAGCTTCATCAGTAGCAGCAGCGCCCTCCTTTGGAACAGCCTTTGTATTTATTTGAACGCGAAGGCTCAGCATGGTATGGGCAAGGTCGATATACTCATCACCCTGTCCTGGTACCACAAACTCAATAGGGGAATCATCGGTCAATGATGAAATCGGTTTATAGTATACCCACTGCGTACCCTCGATCGTAGTTTGGGTTGGAGGTAGTGTAAATAGCTCGAGTTCGGACTTCAAACACTCGCACGAGTGGGCGTGTAAGAAAGCCATTTTTTCTAAGCAAAAATATCCGCGACAGTCCTCAGCGCCTTCTTCTTCTTTTTTCCTCGGGCTTTTGTCTTTAACCTCTTCACTGATGCTGTTTTACCGCTCTTCTTTCTTTCCTTCTTCTTCTTCGTTTGTGTAGATTTCTTTCTCTTTCCACCGATGCGACGTGCTGAGCTTCCACTAACGGAATGTAGCAGTTTCATGATTTTATCGGGCTTATAACCGGAGCCCTGCATGAGAGTGTTCATTTTTTCTTCCGCCTTTCGCTTTAAATTCTGCCCTGATTCACGCAGGCGCGCTTTGAAAGCATCTCTCGGTTTTATCCCACTGTCAATTATATCGCCGGCTACATTGATACCCGAGCGCAACGCTTCCTTACCGACAGCCCGAGCCCCTTGCTTTAATAATGGTATGATGCTGCGGAAGAGCCCTCCGAGAAAGCTACCGGTGCCATGCCCGCGCTGATTCGGTGAACCGATGTATACATGGCTGATACCGCCGTAGCCTGTCCTAGCACCACTGCCGCCGCCGCCAACCTGTGCTTCAAAGTGCTCACCGTAATAATCCATTGTTTACCGTTATTAATCGACGCGCTTGAATTGTAATGTCACGGTCAGTGTCCCGTGCTCAAATGGTATTGGCGCACCAAACTCATCCCTTATATCAATGTCAATTGTTTGGAAACTAGTGCACAGAAGAGGCACGTAGCGCGGCGGTGAGAAACTTTTGATTTTCACTGACCCGTAATTGTAATTATCAGAGGCATCGGCCGATAAGACCCGTAGCAAAGGTGTATGGACATCTCCTGTAATATAGGGTTCGCATATGTTGCTATAGACGAACAGCATATTGGGAATACCGTTGGTGAGGCCCGCTATTCGCTGGCCTATACACGCTGCGGTACTTTGCACAACGATCCCTATAGAATGCGTAAATCCTAAAATTTTATTCAAGACCGGAGAAAAGTAGAAAGCATGCTCTTGATTCGTGCAGGAGGCAC
This sequence comes from Alloplasta piceator, assembly GCA_946863875.1. Classification (NCBI taxonomy): domain Eukaryota; kingdom Metazoa; phylum Arthropoda; class Insecta; order Hymenoptera; family Ichneumonidae; genus Alloplasta; species Alloplasta piceator. The sequence continues at coordinate 40,031,142 of OX333072.1, read as the reverse complement.
AGATACGTGTCGCCGTCACATAGCCATTGCGTGTGCGCTGGAATCTCAAATGACCAGACACGCACGATATCTCGTTAATTGTTTCGAGAAGCGTATCAACGTTGTGGTAGACGCCTGCTGGTACGCAAATACGATCTTCTCTATAATCGATATCTGCACCGCCGCTGCTAGGATCCACAACGTTCGTTACGACATGGATGAAATTTTGTTCGGCGTCGGTAGGTACGTGCAAAATTGTCATGGGTATGTGTATTTTGGCTAGAGACACAGCCCAGTTACCGTGTAAAGACACTGGCTGCGGTAAATGTGTTGTGTAGCGAGTTGTCGTATTATCAGGATAATATTCCATGCTACTGTTGCTGGGTAAAACAATAAAAAATTCGTCTTTCATTTTGCCAGCCTCTCCTTCTTCTTCTTCTTCTTCTTATTGCTCTTTGGCTCAGCAGGCGTTGTTTGCACTCTGGATAATTTCGGTTCATAAAAGACACCGTCAATATCCTCGTTGTGAAGATCGCGTAAAAAGTAAACCACAGGCCAGCGTGTATATGATACACGATGTATTTTGAATAACTCGCTGGTCCAGCCACTCTCGTAACCTTTTGCAAAGGCTGCCTTTGAACTACTGATGCGTACAACATCACCAACTCCATATTTAGGAGGTTGCTGCTGTTGTGGCTCTTGGTATCGGTGCATCAGGTTTGATCGCGCCAAAGCAGCTGTAACGAGGGTCACAGCAGAGGGAGCCATTTTTATGCTGCTATGTCGCGCGTGATTATACGCCCTAACAATGTTTTGTAGAACGTCAAGATAACGTTTATCCCGTGAATATGTAAAATAGCGCCACATTCTTTCTTTTAGCGTTCTGTTGAACCTCTCCACAACAGCGGCTTTTATGTCGGGATTTCTCGCAATGCGAAACTGTATATTACGGGTTTTCAAGAAACTCTGGAAAGCAGAACCTACAAATTCTTTCCCTCTGTCTGTCTGCAGGGAAACGGGTACCCTGCCATTACTGTTCTTTTTCGTTAGTATGCGCGCAAACGCTTTCGTCACAGACGCGGCGGACTTATCGCGTAGAAGCTCAACCCACGCATATTTACTGAAAACATCTATGACCACAAGCAGATATGCATAATTGTCGTTGTAATTCTTAATTGAGCGGAGATCTACGAGATCAGCCTCCCAAACGTCATCAATGTTCTGTACATTGTAGTGCCGTCGGGGAAAGCGATGCCTCACAGGTTTGTGTTTGGTGTAAACCTCCTGGCCCTCAAGCCAGTGTATTGTCTCAGCATCGGCGATTTTTTTTGCACGCGCAACGCGTAGCAGTTTAGCTGCACCTGAAAACGATGCTTCATGGGAAGGATCAAAATACGTCTTTTCCAGTGTTTTCATTATTATTATTATAATTTAAGGCTAGCCCAGATTACACGTCTTTTCTTATTAACAGTACCAGCACCGCTTTGCACGCCGCACTCTAATTCACTCTTATCGCTACCACTGTAAAATTCCGAATGAGGTATGTCGCTGATCTCGGAGTCACCATCGCTGCTGCTGTGATCGCTCCGTCTTTCTTGCATTGTTGAGTTGGCTCTGGATTCCAGCCATAATTCCTGATTCCCAATGAACTCCCTCGGTGTTTGAATTGATTTCAAAAATTTTGCGAAAGTCGATCGGCCTGTTGGCTTGGGTGCTTTTCGCGCACGCATGGCATCATTCACGAGATCAACAATATTCGAGTTCTTGATCTCTTTTCCGTCCACGGAAACAACGCCCGCTGAATTCCACGAGAATTTCGTAGGCGTTGCGCCGTGTAAGCGTCTCAGCAGAAGTTTTGCTTTGCTGCGAAATTTCAGCGGTATGCTTTCAATTATGATGGAATCATTCATACGTGCGAAATCTTGTTCGATTTTTTTGAAATTCTGGGTAATTAGTTCCTGCTTCAAGAGAGCAAGGTGCTGCTGAGCTCGTTCGCCGTCGGCAAAATGGAGATAACGTTGCAGTACAGATAAATACGCTGCCCACTTTTCTCGCTCGTCTTTGTATGATTCGGAATTCAAAATCTCGTTCATCTCAATGTCTAGTCTGCTCAGAGTAGAGCCAATAGCTCGTGCTGCTGGAGACTGGACATCTTCATGGCCGAAATTTGTCTGAGGATAATCTGGTGCACGCCCATTTGATAAATTCTCAGCCGGTATAAGCACCATTTTCTTCGCATGTTCCATTATCAGCGACCGCCGATGAGGTTGGAGAGAACGGTGCCCAATATTGGCGCCAGTAAAAGTGGTAAAAAGCCGCCGTTCTGAACGACAAAGCGCTTTTTGGTCTTCCAACAGCCTTTTTTCGCTGCTAAACGTCGAAGAGCAGGCGCGTGTCGTTGTAGTTTTTTCCGCTGTTCCGGCTTCAAAGGTACATTACCGCGAAGAACGTTTAATGCGCATTCACAAATAGATCGTATTATTTGTGGGTCCGCTTTACGCAAAACAGCGTCTCGCTGCTCCTTATTAAGATGTTGAAGGGATTGCAATATTACAACGTGCTTCTTGCAGAGAGGTGATCCTCTGCGAGCCATTACAACCGTAGAACTGGTAGCTCCCCGCTCGTGTCACCACTTTTTAACTTTTTTCGCGGGATGTAAACGAAATGATGAGGGTCATCGGGAAAAACGGCGGTCCGAAATCGACAATTATCGGGAGTGGATTGTTTCAAATCTAGCAATAAATAGCCGTGTGGCTTTGACGTAGCATCGTGGTAAACTTCTTGTAAAAATCGAGGGTTTTCCAGATACACTTGGCGTGCCAAATGCTGTATTTGAGCGCGATCACGAGGATTCTTGAAAACAACTATATAATTAGCATTCAATGAAATATCCCTCTGTCCGTGGCCTTGATGGAATAAGTTTTGCGTAATAAAAATTACGCTTAAATTCTTGTGGTGGCTACCCTTGGTGAATAGATCGACAACACTATTGTTCGATGCCTCGCGCATTAAATCATCGATAATAATGAGTTTAGCCCGTGAATCGTTCGCATAGTCTGCAGCTTGAGGCAGCCCCTCGTGAAACTCTATTGAAGTACCATATTCCACGTATGCTGGCTGCCACTCAGAGTAATAAAAAATGATTCTTTGGAAAGGTTCACTGCTCATTTGCGTAATGAATTTTAAAAATTTTTTCACAAAATATGTTTTACCACAGCCCGTGGGACCGCAGATCATTGATGTCCAGGGATGTTTCCACCGCGTATCCATTTTACAGAATGAGCGAAAATTTTCCTGCTCAGACTGTTTAATAAGATTTTCAATTGAGAAATCTGGTAAACAACATTATTCAACATAGACAGTTCTTTATTAACAAATCATAAATTTTTTGGTTAACAAAACTTATAGTCTATTCTTTATTATTAGCCTAGTTATAATAGCCGTATGGTAAGGATGTGTATCCAGCACCGGGACGTCTCTTTACACTCGACGGCTTACACGATTTTTTTTCGGGTCGCGTGACGACCTGGTGGAATTCTGTACGTCGAATCGCATCATACTCCAATACAATAGACTCGTTTCTCTCTCCAATTATGAACTCACGGATAGAGCGGTAATTGATCAAGGAACTATTTACAAAATTAAGCGTTACACCTTTAACCTTGCACACCTCTTTTTTCGAACCATCGGGTCGTCGGACAATGAAAGAATAAAATTTCGGGCCTCCAGACACAAACGATTCAATGTAACTCCCCTCGCCATGTTCGCTAAGCTCGTCCGTTAGATCGCCCAGAAGCTGCCCGATCGGCGGCTCGTATTCGTTAGGATCTTTTTTCGTTACATAAATACAAGAGTCGGTATCACAGTATAGTGCACGACGATCCAATTTTTCGAGATAACTGTACAATTTCAATCGCGCCTGAGCCGTAGTGTATGCAGCAACGACAACGTTAGCTATAGGCGATGATTCTACAGCGTCTTCGGTTTTGACATAATTGACGTACAAGACTCTATTATTTACAGGCAATATACCCGTTACCTCGTATTCCGGATCCGCTATCATCTCCATAAGCTTTTTTCGGGTCGAAACTATTACGGTTTGCGGTAGATTTTCGCGCTGACCAAATTTCCCCCAAAACGAGTTTAAACATAGTTTGGCTACAGATCTTAAACCCGAGTTCTTTTCTATGTGATTGCGATTTAGCTTGATACCCTCGGAGCTTTCAAAAGCAGCTATGTATTGGTCTTTTGCCGCATCGTCTTGCAGGCAGTTCTCAGGCCACCCGCTCGCTTCCTGTTTTATCTTAAGGAACGTATTGATATATTCCGCAAATAAGCCCCCCTCCCCCGTATCGCGATTGAATTGAGTGACCTCATACTGCCAAATTTCCATTACACGCAGTACTTTGTACCCGCACAAAATAGCTTTCCGTACCTCATCGACAACCCACGTACCCTCAAAAACGCGTTCCGCCGGATCTTCATGCGCACAGTTTTCCTGATTCATAATTTCAGAGCAGCTGCGACAAAGAGCGAATAGTAGGCGATGATGCATACGCACTGGTAATACAGGGTGATAAAGATTGCGCGGAGGTAGCACAACGCATTTCACGAGGCCTTCTACACGCGAGAGATCAGTATTATCGGGGCCCGTTAGCTCCATACACTCATCACCCACGTAAACTTTTGGATGCCCGAGGGGATATTTACCAAATTTACAGATATACGGGTATAAGGAACAAACATCGACGTAGCGTATCTCTTCACCTTCTTTGACATCATAAAGTGTGACCATATTTTCAGTACGACCGCCAAAGAACGCGTCACGCGGGTTTAACGGCTCTATGCAGGCTAGGGGGTGGCCTTGCACGAACGCTGCCATTTGCTCATCTGTTTTTATCATTCGATCGTACTCGCATTCCCAAATCTCATTCAAAACATAACCACCGCCGCGGATTTTATTGGCTATTGTTATGGTTCTTTCAAAGCGCTCATCCATTGATACACCATCGGTCTGTTTTTTATCTCTATTTACGCGAAAACATTTCGGACACCCGTGCCAATAACAGCCATGAAACTGCAATACGTGCTTACCGGTAATGTATTCATAGTAGCCATCTACCAGCAAATTTTGCGGTAATCTGAACTCGCGCGAGCGACCGGCATGCACAACCGGGTGACCAAGATATTGTTCCATCCAAACAAGCCATGAGACGGCTTTTTTCGACTGTTTATGAGCCCATCTATACCCTGTAGATGGAACAATACCTATCGTATTATCTTTCAAAAAGTTTTTTCGGAAAACGCGGAAACAAGCGGACGCAATAGTGGTACTCTCGTCGAACGGGCAAACACGACCGCTCGAGATGAACATACCCCGAAAAGCCATACAAGCACGTCTCAATATTGTAACATCCATCGTGCAATAGCTAACAATTTCTTTGGAAAAATCAAACACATAACGCTGTTCTTTTGATTCGCGATACCATTTTAAAAAATTCTCGCGTTCCTTGACACGCATCGTATTGATAGAGTAGAACTCTTCGGCTGGCAACTCCCCGACGTAATTTTGATTTTCAGGCTTGTTAAAGAGGTGTGGAAACGTGCCTTTTCCAACTATGTCTGAGAGACCGAAGGCTTTGGGGAGTGCCGACAATGGCATGTGAAAATAATGCAGGCTGTCGAGAAATATGAGTTTTTCGACACGCATACTAATAATTTTGGTGCCGTTCAAGATCAGCGTGGGGAGTTGCGTTTTCTTTTCCTCGATTAGATAGCGTAAAATAAACTGCGCGTCAAAACCACCAGCGTTATGCGCTATGCAAATTGTATGCGAGAAACCCTTTACCTGTTGCATAGCTAATTCAACGAGTTCCCCGACAGGGTTGTCCCGAAAAATAAATTCGTGCACGCCGCAGCTTTTGCATGGCTGAGCAAGCGTGCCGTTATTGCAACAGCCTGCACATACGCGCTGAGCTACGCAAAGATTTGGTATATGCACGAATGTATTTGGATCCCCCTTCACAGGTGTACACTGCTGTGTTTCGAAATCGTAAAAAATGAAAAGAATTTTTCGTTTATCAGACGGCTCAGCACGAATTGAATTCATAAAGCACAGATGATTGTATGGCCGCTCTGTCTTGCACGTATTGCAAAAACTCACACCACATTGGTGCTGTTTTTTTCCAGAGGTTTGATCATTCTAAAGCAGCTAGTACAGCGTTTAATTGACTCACAGAGGTGAGCATCTATATGTTTCTGAAAACAATCATCGCCGAAAAAGTCGCGATTGCACGCAGCACATTTGATTGTGTCGGTAACAGGACAAAGCGGAAAGCCATGACAACGAGGGCATTTTTTTGAGCACCTGTGTTCGTGCTGACGATTGAATCGTTTATTGCATAATGTACAAAAATCTCGACTACCAACGGCTCCTTTTAAATTTAAAATAGGTTCAAAATGATGAGAGCGCCTGTAATACAATATATAAAGCACATGTACTATCGATCCAAAGGCATCTAAAACTCTTTGCGAGCCATCGAATAAGGCTTCCTCTCCACGACCCAGCGTTAAAAACTCGTAAATAACGATTGCTATACCGCTCCGCGATAAAAATTTTTGATAACGCATGATTTCTCTCATGCCGCATCCGCGGGTCGGTATGGTTACATTTGCACAGCGCGTGAGTTCTAGCGCCGCTTCTCTTTGCAACGATCCAAAAGCTTGTCTGATTTTTTGCCAGCGCTTGTGCAGTTCTCCCGCTCGAATCTGCCCCCGCTCCGCGTATACCCGTGCAGCAACTATTGAACGCGGCAAGCATAAGTTATCATTGTTCCGTATGGTTAAAATTGATTGTTTTGAGACACCCTCAAACGTTAACCCCTTCCGCCCACTACCCTCAACACCCCTGATGATATTAGTCGTGATGCGGCATGTATCGTCAATGTTTAAATCGTTTGAACTTTGAGCAACGCTAGTTATAAGCCCCCAAACATCCTTGAACGAGTAATCACGCGCAGGGCGAAAAGACAACCATACCGGCCCATGGGATAAACCGCTCGCCGCAAATGTTATACCGACGTAATCATTACCCTCGCAATAGGTGGTAATATAGGTAAGGAGATCGCGAAAAGCTCCTTCGAGCCAATTTACCACAGAGACGTTTGGCTGCGGTGGAAGTATGTGCATGGTGGTCTCGCGGCCGCGAAGTTTGAATCGGTTGAAGTAGCGTGAATAATCTTTTGTGACTTTGAACCGTACGCCGGGTGGTTGTATATCACCATAAGGCTCAGTAGGTGTAGTGGCTCGTTGACGTTGCTTACCGCCACCCATCTGTATACCTGTAAACATTTAAAATGCATATTAATATCTATTATTACTCATTATTATTATTATTAATTATTGTTCACTATTATTCATTATGACTATTAATACCTCATGCGAAGCGTGTGGTATCTATAAAGCTGTTTCATTATTGCCAGGAATGAGATCCGTTTGGTATTCTACAATACACGAACACATGCATCAGTTTTCATTTGACATTTTCAACACTGCTCTTGCGTCTACCCGTGAAAACACATTTCCGCTGATTTCATTTTACCCATGCAGATAAAAATAAATAATAATTACCGGGCACATCATTCTCCATGGTTGGAATTTGATGCTGCTGAGTAGCGTGTTGAATAGGTAGGGTAGAGTAGCGTGTTGAATAGGTAGGTCCTCACCCTCCAACTGCGCGAGATACTCATCGCATAAGCCTAGTTGATTCTCCGGCCAGTAATAAATATTTTCTTGGAAGGCGAATGGCATGTTAACGACCTCACAGCCACCGCTCTCTTGGAGGGGGTACGGAATGTTAACACCCGCACAACCGCCATTTTCTTGCGAAAGAATTGGTCCCTCATCATCATCATCATCATCATCAGAATTTAACGATATGACATCGAACTGTCTTTGGTTTTGCAAGCCCGAAGGACCAGCGATCGCAAGAACTAAAGGCTCTGACACATCGTTAGCACTACTTCGATTATTTTCTGCATCGCGCTGTGCTATTGCTGGTAAAAAAAATACCGTTTATTGTTTATAGATATAATATATTATTATTATTAATTATTATATTATATGACAATACGTTGTTACTCACGTGATTCGGTCGAGTGCTCGCTCAAAACAACATCTGTCTGATGCGCCCCTTGAATTATTTGCGCATTTTCTACTATGAGCGCTGCTCTTATCAGCTCATCTTCCTCGTCAGGCTCGGCAGCGAAAAACTCCCGATAATCTGGTTTAATAAATCAGTTTGATATAAATTATTTACTCGATAATATAAATTAAAAGCATCACGGTTAAGAAATTATCTAATAATATTAAGAAATAAAGAAATTAATATTAAGAGATAAAATTGAGAAATAAAGAAATTAATATGAAGCGATAAAATTGAGAAATACAGTAAGCTTCCGATCATCTGGTTTAATAAATCAGCTTGATATAAATTATTTACTCGATAATATAAATTAAAAGTTTCACGTTCAAGAAATCATCCAATAATATTAAGAAATGAAGAAATTAATATTAAGAGATAAAAATTGAGAAATAAAGAAATTAATATTAAGCGATAAAATTTACATTATCGAAGATAATGATATACATTAGAACAATAACGGTATATAAATTATCAATAACACGGCTACTTACTGCGTATTTCGGCGGCTATAGCGCGCACGCATTGAGCATCATGAAGGCCTCTTCGTTGTAGCTCTTCAAACACGCACGTTAGCACACGGAGCCCTTTAAACACACCTCTTGTATATGCCCTAACGATGACCCGAAGAGGTGCCCACCAGAGCAAATATCTTAGACGTTTTATAAGAGCTTTCTCAGGTAAAGCTCGTAATTGCGCACACCACTGATTATTGCACCGCCTGCGTAAATGAGGGATGTGGTATTTTACCATACGCAAAATATTTAAAATACCCCCGAGAAGAAAAATATTATTATTATCGGCCATGGTGAACGCCGATAGAACAATAGGCACGTAGTGCGATCAAAAAAGAACTGAAGAGCTCTTGCATTTTTCAAAACGAATATACATAATATTCTAATAAAGCAGAGCTATGCGTGTGTGTGTGTGTGTGTGTGTGTGTGTGTGTGTGTGTGTGTGTGTGTGTGTGTGTGTGTAAGGCGCATTTCTTTTACTGCTGATTTGGCATTTCTCGAAGATGCGCTAGAATCATTGTGCGTGTCTTAATGAATATGAGATCACTCGTGTTAACACAGGCTGGTCTATGTATTTTATAAAAATTTTATATGAATTGAAAAAATGAAAAAAACGGTTTTTCCAGAGAGGGCGGCGGTACGCGAAAATGTCTGAAATTTTCGTAGAGCTTCATAGGGGTAAGAGTTCCGAAAACACCCTAGCGGTCCACGCTCTTGTGTTTTCAAAAGCCAAAAACTTTTTGAAAATTGATCTAAACAGAAAAAGGGCGTATCGTATGTGCAAAAGCGCATATTTACTTTTACGCCCTTGTTAAAAATAAAAAAAGAGCGTATCGTGCATTTCAAATGTATGCTCAATTAAAACCTTTTTCACGAATAAAACGAGAAATGGCGATATCTCGAGAACGGCTGGAGATACGCGAAAACGGCCGAAATTTGGAAGTTATTAAAAGAGGCAGGACCCCGAGCAGCCCAAGCGACCCACGCCCTCGGATTTTCAAAAATCGAAAACTTTTTGAAAATTCATTTGGGGGTAAAATATGGAAAAACGGCTCTATCTCGAGAACGGCTGGAGATACACGAAAACGGATAAAATTTTGCGAGGGGTATAGGGGGCTAGGTCCTCGGCGAGCCCGATCGATTCACGCCCTTAGATTTTCAAAAACCAAAAACTTTTTAAAAATCCATATAAATAGAAGAAAAGGGTAATATCTCGGGAAGGAATTACCCATATATTCTTCTTCTGGACGTAACACGGAATACCGCATATGAATATATATTATGATCGGGTAATATAAGTTTTAATTTTCTGAAATAAAAAAGGCGTATCGTGCGCAAATACGTGTTCACTTACGTCCTTTTCACGAATAAAATGAAAAATGGCGATATCTCGAGAACGGCTGGAGATACGCGAAAACGGCCGAAATTTGGAAGTTATTAAAAGAGGCAGGACCCCGAGCAGCCCAAGCGACCCACGCCCTCGGATTTTCAAAAATCGAAAACTTTTTGAAAATTCATTTGGGGGGTAAAATATGAAAAAACGGCTCTATCTCGAGAACGGCTGGAGATACACGAAAACGGATAAAATTTTGCGAGGGGTACAGGGGGCTAGGTCCTCGGCGAGCCCGATCGATTCACGCCCTTGGATTTTCAAAAACCAAAAACTTTTTAAAAATCCATATAAATAGAAGAAAAGGGTAATATCTCGGGAAGGAATTACCCATATATTCTTCTTCTGGACGTAACACGGAATACCGCATATGAATATATATTATGATCGGGTAATATAAGTTTTAATTTTCTGAAATAAAAAAGGCGTATCGTGCGCAAATACGTGTTCACTTACGTCCTTTTCACGAATAAAATGAAAAATGGCGATATCTCGAGAACGGCTGGAGATACGCGAAAACGGCCGAAATTTGGAAGTTATTAAAAGAGGCAGGACCCCGAGCAGCCCAAGCGACCCACGCCCTCGGATTTTCAAAAATCGAAAACTTTTTGAAAATTCATTTGGGGGGTAAAATATGAAAAAACGGCTCTATCTCGAGAACGGCTGGAGATACACGAAAACGGATAAAATTTTGCGAGGGGTACAGGGGGCTAGGTCCTCGACGAGCCCGATCGATTCACGCCCTTGGATTTTCAAAAACCAAAAACTTTTTGAAAATTCATCTAAATAGAAGAAAAGGGCGTCATCTCGGGTAGGAATTGACCATATATTCTTCAGGGTATAGCACGGGGCGCTATATTTTTTCAAGAAGATGGAATGCATGTCTTCGCGAAAACATTACGCCCTTATGTGCCTCAGTCACTGCCACGTGCCGCTAATCGAGGCTGTTTTCTTGTTGAGCATCACGAGCATTTAGGATTGCACATTCCAATTGCATATTAGTTTCATCCAGACGCTACACAAGGCGTATCTATTTCGCATGGCATATCGGTAGCAACGCGCGTGTGTCTCCAGGTTTGAGATCATCGGGCGTTTATTAAACACGATATGTTGTGCGGGGCGAGGGGGTGTCCTGTGTAATTCGCCAAGATGCAGCATCTCCTTGTTGCCGTCATCCTTCTCATTAGTCGTTTGTTACCCGGTGTACGCGAAGCATTTGCATTTTCTTTTTGTTATGGATAACCAGTGGTCCCTTTGGTTCGCCAAAAAGTTCAACGATTTCGTCGACAAATTCAAGTGCGCGCAAGTAAATAAGTGTGCGGCGAAAGTTTACGCGAGACCTTGCGAAAGGTTGACCCGCCGCAAGTATTGTGATCATCACGAGAGACTGTTGAAGAACGCTTGCGAAGCTTATCATTTTTGGGGGTACCGCGATTTTTATACAGATTTTTATAGGCAAAACTTCAATGAAGATGCCGAAAATGAGTGCGTGCGAAATATTATCGACTGTGAGCTTGAATCACGGAAGAGATTCGCCACTCAGTTTAGCCTTCATACAGATGAAGGTCACGCAAAGTGGATGAGTTATTTAAAAAGTATGAGACCGTCGAGCGCAGAAGAGAACGCTCGCGAGGACAGAATATTGTTCTTGGAGGAGCTGTGTAAAGACATTGTGTGCGAAGAGCGAGCACCGGCGAACGGTATGCTGGATTACCTGCATATCGATGATATGCAGGACGATTTGGACCCTTCGAACAATAAATATTTTGATACGGTAAGGCCCTACCGCTCGTGTAGCGACCTCTTGTGCGATGGGCAAATCGTTGGAAGTCTTTTCGGGGGGCGTGGTCTCAGGCGCGATTTGCGTGAAGAGGAAGAGTGCTGGGATTAAAAGTGAAAAAAATAAGCGTCGGAAGAAAAACATTGCCCAAAAAAAAAAAAAAAATTAAAAAAAAAATTAAAAAAAAATAAAATAAAATAAATAAATAAATAAATAAATAAATAATGTAATAAATAGTGTAAAAAGAAAATAATAAATAGTGTAAATGAATAATTAAAAACATTGTGCGCGAATAATGAAAAAACATTGCGCAAAAATAATGAAACCGCGAAATAAAAAAGTGTAAAAATAAATAGCGTGATAAATAGTGGGAAAAGAAAATAATTGAAATATAGTGTAAAATAAAAATAAAAACATTGTTCAGTGGCATTGATAGGAAGAGGAGGAGGAGGAGGAGGAGGAGCTGAGGGCGAGAAGCGCAGAAATGGTAAGTAGGTATAATAATAATAATAATAATAATAATAATAATAATAATAATAATAATAATAATAATAATAATAATAATAATAATAATAATAATAATAATAATAATAATAATAATAATAATAATAATAATAATAATAATAATAATAATAATAATAATAATAATAATAATAATAATAATAATAATAATAATAATAATAATAATAATAATAATAATAATAATAATAATAATAATAATAATAATAATAATAATAATAATAATAATAATAATAATAATAATAATAATAATAATAATAATAATAATAATAATAATAATAATAATAATAATAATAATAATAATAATAATAATAATAATAATAATATGGCGCGCAAAGTGGTGGGGGGATATCCACTCCGGCGAAAAAGTAGTGGGGGGTGGTGGGGGGATTTCCCCCACCACTTTTTCGCCAGAGTGGTACACCTACTACTTACGCAAACATGTTAGCGTATACCTCCAGTTGACCCATAACAAAAGCCGAAATATCGTGTTTTTGTTCATTGAGGACTTCGGCCACAATCACATCATCTAATCCAGTATCGTATTGAGATAAATCAAATTTAATCCAATCTTGTTGGAACCTTTTGAATATCGGAACGTTTGGACCGACTGTTACGGGCCAGTAAATCTCGACGACAGACCGCAAAACCAATTCAAAAATATGATGACGGCAGGGGAGATATATTAAGGTCCAACCCAGCGTCTTTTCAAGAATGGTACAAGCCCCATTCAGCCGTCCTTGCAACATTCAAAATCCATTTTTTGTTTACCGCCATGAGAAAAAATATCATTCGTAATTTTTGCGATTTTTTGTAAAGAATATTAGTAAATATTTACCGGTATTGCAGCTAGTAGTGTCGAAACATAAACCTCGTACGCGGTCGGTAAGATTCCAATCATCTAAAATTTCAGCTATTGCGGCTGCTTGATTCGCTCCTGTCCCAGAATTGAGCTTTGGTACGCCCAACAGCTGCTCAGTGGCGGGACCCGATATAACAATCGGAAGCCTCTCGACGGTTCCGCGGCCAACAATATCTGGGAGCAATTTTCCATCCCAGTGGACGATAAGGAAATCGGCTGGTTTGAATTTGTCTTTAAGATCGCCAGCAAACGTTGCGCGGTATCTTAGACGATTCCTATGAATCGCACTGTGGCTCAAATTTATTGAGTCTATGTTATGGCCGAGACTGCTTGCCACAGCAGCTATGACGTGTGCTGCACTTCGGCTGCTTGTGTTGGTGCGATCGAGTGCAGCAGCTACCGACGGAGTAATAATATTAATCTTTTTCCGCGGAGAAGGTTCCTCTTCATTGTTGGAATTCGGAATCGTTCGCTTCAGTGGGTTAGCGTATGATATATCGCTAAATTTCGAGCTCCCTTCAGAAATACCACTCAAGTGCAGACAACACTACAAAAAAAAATGTTTCTCCTTAGTATAAAATAACATGACGAAAAAAAAATGTCTAAGAGATCATCACAGAGTAAAATTTAGAAAAAAAATCGATTTTTTGCAGTATACGATAGTATACACGGATAACCGTTTATATATATAAAAACGTTCTGTCCAATTTTTTATCGAAATTCAAATGATTTCGGTCGCTACAAGCTTTCTTAGAAAAAGTTATTGGAGCGTAAGACCTGGCGCGGAGACTTTAAGGATGCTTTGCCCATACAGTCCCAGTCAAAGAAAGTTTCTCATTAAAATTCCGTACTTCGTGGTACAATAAAAATCTGAAAAAATTCAACAATGTTTGGTATCCCATAAGCAACAATTATCAATAATAATATTGGCCAAAAGTTATTAACAAATTGTTTAAACAAATAATTATTCAACAACTAGTCCATGAATTCTTTTTTGTTTATTAACAAATCGAATGTGTTTATTATTTTTAACGCCTATGAATTTTTTCAAAATTTTCTCTCTATTTTGAAATTCCTGTTTTGAAATTTTTTAAATGGCTGTACCCAAGTATTTTTCGGCCTAATGTCTTTAAAACTTTTCAAAGCTGACGATAAACCTGCGTGCAAAAACATATCCAAAATTGGCAATTTTTGGTTTGTATTTTTTTTTTTTTTTTAAATTTCAAAATAGAGAGAAAATTTTGAAAAAATTCATAAGTGTTCAAAAAAATAAACGCATTCGATTTGTTAATAAAAAAAAAGAATTCATGGACTCATTGTTGAATAATTATTTGTTTAAACAATTCGTTAATAACTTTTGGCCAATATTATTATTGATCATTGTTTTTTATGGCATACCAAATATTGCTGAATTTTTTCAGATTTTTATTGTATCACGAAGTACGGAAATTTAAATTATAAACTTTCTTTCGCTGGGGCTGTATGGGCAAAGCATCTTTAAAGGTGTTTTTGAACACGATGTATACTCTCAACAGACGAGTTTTCAAGCTATGCGTTTGAATTTTTAACAGAACATTCGTCACGTCATTCCATATCGTGCTATAGAAGTTTATTTTTTTAATAATCTACTTATGTTTTTTACGAAAAACTCGAAGAAAGGCCAAATTTAATACTTTTGTGTTGAAACCGCCGCCATTTTTCAAATAAAAAAAACCTCCATAGAACGATAGCGGTTTTCCTACAAATTGATAATTTTTTTTAAATTTTAGTTTCGGATAAAATTTGCGGCCGCATTCCTGGATACCATGGGACAATATTTTTTTCACTCAATTTTCCGCAAACAAAAACGATGTTAACCAATGAGGATAGAAATTTTTAAAACATTACTTTGTTTTCTTTATCGACGCTTAAATTGGTTTTAAAAAATTAGACCGATCAGCTTATCCTGTCCACCTAAAAAAAATCACGAAAAACGACTATTTTTCAAGCAGTCACACTGTGATGATCCCTTAACAGAATAAATTATGCCAATTTGCGTTTTCTAAAAAGTACAAAAAACTTACACTCTATAGTAAAAAAAAAAAATTATGATTCAATAAAAATTACCAGAATTAGTCATGTCAGTATGACTTGTGGATTGTGACTCTGAATCTCCAGTTTCGATCACTCGAGAAGTGCTCGGCATGTTCCAGGGATCATGACTTATTGTCGTGATACTACTGACGTGTGGAGTACACTCTACGTAAAAAAAATATCTGAACTCTGTCGTAGAAAGAAATTAATTATCAATTAAAAAAAAAGTACCAGTATCAGTCGCACTCTTGCTTTGTTGGCTAGTCTGTAACTCTGAGTCTTCAGTTCCAAAAACTTGAGAATGGCTCATTTTTTCACTCGCGCAAGTCGAGACAGAGAGACCACTGAGTTGTGAAATTAAATTTAAGTACAAAAAAGACTGTGTGAAACGTGATACGTAATAATAAATTATAAAAAAGATAATATATAAATTTTCTGTGGAAATGTATACCAAAATCATTTTCGGCCATATTTGGAGTGGTCAACGTTGATTGAGAATGATGTGTACTGGAAGCCGGAGATGGCGAGGTATCGTGGCAAGTCCATCTTTTCCTTTGTAGTTCCCGCAAATATTCTCGTCGTTTTTCGGTCCTTAATATTTGCATCGCCTTATGATGAGAAATGTCAAATAACGTATCCAATTTACGTTTGAAAACTGCTTCTTTTGCGTTCTGAGCAACTGAGTGGCGCCGATGTTGGTTCTTCTGCACGTTTTTCCACGACAAATGCATTTTTTTTAGTTTCAAAGCCGCGTGGTGTACTCTTTGCGTCGGCATTTTGACCTTGCGCCACACGGACGCTACCTCTCGTACCGTTTCCAAGGCACTCTGTTGAATGGTGAGCTTTTGGTTGACGTGTTTGTTGAGGAATACACTTAATACACGTCTATTTGATGGTAAATCAAAGTAAGAAAACTTGTGCTCTTGACGTCCGATTAAATATAAATGTTTTTTGCGACCGTTTTGCGACATGGTAGCAATTCAAATTCTATTCCGACACAATTATCAAAACAAGACGACCCAGGTGGGATTTAACAAATGGCCCGACGTTGGGCCAGTACTAAATGCCAGGTGTACAGGCTTGGCCCAAAGCTGACTCCCAGTATCGGGCCAGCATTATGCCGGTACTGGTTTGTTAACCTCGGCCCAACTCTGGCATGCAGTGTCGGCCCAATACTGGTATTACATGGCGGCCCAGCGCTGGCATACAACGCCGGCCCAGCGCTGGCATACAATGCTGGCCCAGCGCTGGCATCAAATCGTGGCCCGGCGTTGGCATTTAATGACGGCCCTGTACTGGCATCCGATGCTGGCCCGACGCTGGCATTCAATCATGGCCTAGTACTGGATATAAATAGGTGGATATAAATAAATGTTAATGCGGATCGCATTAAGAAATAATTTTCAAACTCAGACCAGATTATATAAAAATGATTATAGAAATATTTATTTAATATTCAACAAACGTATTTCTGAAGTGAGAAAAAAAAACAATTAATTGACGTCTTGATTAAGTGATTCGTCATTTGGCGATTCGTCAAGTGATGAAGAAACTACTTCATCCTCGATGTCATCGTTGTCATCTTCGACAATGGAATGCGAATTTTCAAGGTTAGAAAATTGAATCGTTACAATCGGATCCATCAAATCGCGATCATTTTTTTTTGCTTTTTCGCCGGTTGTTCTATATTTTCCTCACTGATTATTTTCGGAACGCAATTTTTTAAAAAACGGTATTTTTTCACTCTCGAAATACTGGAACGTGGTTTCACACCTTTTTACGATGATCGAATGACATCTACGTGTGCGAACATAACCTCCTAAGCATACCGAGTGTATGGGATAAGCGGGCCTGGCCCAGCACTGGCATAACGGCTGGCCCAGCACTGGCATAACGGCTGGCCCAGCACTGGCATAGCGACTGGCCCAGTGCTGGGCCAGCCGTTATGCCATTGTTGGCCCGACGCTCAGTTTCAGCGTTGGCCCGACGTTGGCTTCAATGGTTGGCCAGACTTGGCCCGAGGTTACAATGCCAGCATCGGCACACTGCGTTGGGCCAATGCTGGGCCCTGTGACAAGCTCTGGCCAATCCTACCTGGTGACTAAACTGCGCGCGTACACATCACTCCATCTTTGTTACTCGCTGGCCTGACCGACTGCAGCGCTCCACGATTCTGCGGCCAGTCTCGGAAATAATTAAACACAGTTCCGAAATAGTTACGAAAATGTTACGTAACGTGTGTTACATTGGACATAACATTTATGTCACAAACTCCGTGAATGAAGCAGAGTTTGTTCTCAAATAAGTCATCCTATAAACAAGTCACAGATACGAAACATCTACGAGAAATAATAATGAAATAAACTCATACCCAAGATGTAACATATTCAGCTCATAGATGTAACAAACTCATCACATAGCCATAACAAACTCAGATAATAGATGTAACAAACTCAGATCATAGTTGTAACAAACTCAGCTCACTGATGTAACTCCTACGAAACGAAACGTAACCCTGGCAACGCATAATACTCGTAACAATGATGTCAATGTGATTTCGTGGTTACAGGTAATTTACGTATATACATATTTTATGAACAAATTACAAGAAATTTATGTATTTCCAACCTACATTTTAGGTTGGAGTTTTATTTTTATTTTAACATTTGAAAAGTACATTTTAATCATAATTTATAATTTTTGTAGAATACCTACAAATATGATGTATCGTCCACCATTTGAGGTACCAAATGAACAATTTTTTGGGACTAGTTAGAACCCTCAAGGTGCACCGGTGTCCTGAAAAGCCTAGTTTTGAGTTTTTATACTCTATGCTAATAAACTGCTGGCGACGTCTCATTTCCTTTGTAAACTTTTTCCCACGGGATGAGCGTGGCACATTTTGATTAAAGTCAAAATTGTGACCAGGACAGTTCAAGGAAAGGAAAGTTCAAAATAGGCTAACAATTTCAAAGCAGGCCTGCAACTCTGAAATAGTGTAAAAAATCAAAACTGGGTTCTTGAACTCTGCCCATGATGCCGAAAGAATTGCTAAATAGATTTTGTTCTACGACGTCTCATTTCCTTCGTAACACTTTTTCCTATGGGATGAGCATGGCACATTTTTATTAAAGCCAAAATTGTGACCAGGACAATGCCTGGAAAGTTCAAAATAGGCTAACAATTTCAAAGCAGGCCTGCAACTCTGAAATGAAGAGCAAAAAAAAATGTGCCGTGCTCATCCCATGGGAAAATGAGTTACGAAGGAAATGAGACGTCGTAGAACAAAATCTGTCTATCAATTCTTTTTGAATCAGCCGCAGAGTGTAAAAACTCAAAGCTAGGTTTTGACACAGAGTGTAAAAACTCAAAACTGGGTTCTTACACTCTGCGCATGATTCAGAAAGAATTGCTAGATAGATTTTGTTCTACGACGTCTCATTTTCTTCGTAACACTTTTTATTATGGGATGAGCGCGGCAAATTTTGATTAATTGATGATAGGCTATCAATTGAAAATAGGCTATCAATTTCAAAACAGGCCTGCAACACAGAAAGAAAGGGCAAAGAGAAATGAAGCGAACGTGCAACGCGAATAAGGTTATAAACCGAGTAAGGGAAATTCCTGGGTGTTTTTCCATCACGGCAAATACCCATATAACTTATTTTTTTCTTTTAAATAAAGGGATCACATTAAACTTACCTCTTGCAATGTATGCTGTATTATTCTGGTTTATTCTGTATTACGCTGGATTATTCGATATCACCTCCTTGTACTTTACACTCACATATTGTTTATGTTCCTTAATCGACATAACCTTAAAATGATTGAAGACATTTCTCGTAATATATGATACGTATATGTTGCGGATTTGTTACAAGAAATGACTTTTGACATTCATGTCACACATTATACATATTTGCTACGTAGCCTATACTACGAGATTATAATATCACCAATATTCTATAATTGTTACAGCAATGTTCTATAATTGTTACGGATTTGTTACAAGAAATGTCTTATAACATTTATGTCACAGTGTGACATATTTGCTACGTAGCCTATACTACGAGATTATAATATCACCAATGTTCTATAATTGTTACAGCATCGGCTCGTAACAGTTTGACAAGTTTACAGTACATGTAAATATCTCGTATAAGAGTGACGAGATCTTGACGTATCAATGTTACGTATTTGTGATGTCTATAGTTTTTCGTAATTCCTACATCTTTCATTGACATCCTTACTACATATCGTCAGGACGTATTATATACATCTCGTTTACGTGCGTTATGAAAAAGTTACGAATTTGTGATGAACATTATATGACGTAGTTATTACATTTCAATGATACGTATATGTTTCGTAAATCATCCAAGTGTGTTTGCTGGGAATACTTTGGGATATTTTGAATATGGGTCATTCCATGTCAAATCGAGTAATAGTTGGAATCGACCCCTTTCAATTTAGATGAAATTTGGTCACAAGTTTCCTTTTATTATATCAAAGTATATTATAAACAAAGTTCTACCAGAGGAAAATCATTAAATAAACTTTTTCGACAATTCGATTCGTCTTAAAGAATATACTTGGGGCTACAAAAAAAATTGCAAAAATATCTGATTGGCTGTATCTTTGATACAGCCGTAAATTTTACGTAAATTTTTGAATTTTGGTAAAAAATTTTTTTTTTTACCTCAAAATTGAGCAATCATGTAATTTGTACTGCTCAAAATTACAAAATAACATGATTGTCCTACTTTATTCAACTTGGAGATTGAAAAAAAAATTTTTTACCACAATTTAAAAATTCATATTTTTAAAAAGAAAAAGAATACCTTTCTGGAAATTTCAGAATCTTTCAAGATTAGTACAAAGTATTATATAATGAGCATGGAACCAAAATTTAAAGAAAATCGTGGATTTTCACGGTTTTAAAAAAATGAAAATTATCAAAACTCATCATTTTTCTAAATTTTTTGTATGCTCTTGGAAACGAACCCAGAACGATTTTTTCGTAACTACACTACTTTTCGCGGTAATTAAAAAAAAAAAATTTTTATTGATAAAATGGTGTAAACATGGTACTCTGAAAACAATTTTTATACTTGTCCATTGTTTAATAAAGGTACAGCCATTAAAAATAAAATATTTCGTGCAAATCATGATCTTGAGGTCGATTGAGTCACCTCTTACAGTTGACTGTTGGAGTCCACCTTTCGCGTGGTTCATTGTAACATAAAATTAAGGAGTTCCAGCATGAGTAAGTGTTTAAAAAAAAAACAAAAAAAATTTGCATTCATCTCATTTGAAAAAAAAATTTTGAACTTGTTTCGTACAATACACCCTGTCGTACCTTTTCATTTCACATAATATACAATCTCGCGGAAGGAGCAGCCGGTCAGTCAATCGTAAGAGGTGACTCATCAATGTGACCTTAAACCCTAATGAGACACCTCTAAATATTTTTTGGCAGCGTGTTCCTTGCGCGAAAAATTATATTATAATTAAATCCCCAAACTTTTGATGCGTAAGTCGACAAATTGAAAAAAAGCCCAAAAATGAAACACCCTAATATATATGTGTCATTCCATACCATTTTGACCTGGGCCTGACCCTTGACCTCTCGAATTTGGCTCGCGATTTTTAATATGATTATTCTCACTTTGAAAGGCACCCAGTTTTTTTGGAGGTTTTTCAGATTCAATTTGAATATTCTACAATTTTTTAAACGATTTTATTACAATAATTTAAAAAAATTAGAAGCGTGAGTGATTTTACTATGGATGGTTGCTGGAACATTTTCATATATCATATGGGATTTTTCAAAAAAAAATTCAGTTTTTTGGAATCATTTATATTAGCAAAATCAAGAAGAAAAAATCTCTTGGGAAAAATCTGAAATTTTTTTCAAAAATCCGATATTACATATGAAAATGTTTCAGCAACCATTCATAGTAAAATAACTTCCGCTTCTATTTTTTTGAACGTTTTTTTCCGAAAAAGCTTAAAAATGTAAGAAGGAAAAATCTCCCCACTCCGGCTCTAAGCTCAAAAATTTTGATATCTGACACACGATTTTTCAGAATTTTTTCAAATGTTTAAATTGTGTCGATCAATAAAATCGTTTAATGAAATATAGAAGATTCAAATTAAATCTGAAAAATCTAGAAAAAAACTGGGTACCTTTCAAAGTGAGAACAATCATATAAAAAATCGCGAGCCAAATCCGAGAGGTCAAGGGTCAAACCCAGGTCGAAATGGTATGGAATGACACATATATTGATATATCACTTATATGCGTTAATCCTGGAACAGAACAAAATATTGAATTTTTCTTAAAGAATTTAATTGTCATAGCTTTGAAATATCTAAATATCGAAATATCATGACAAAACTTTTTTCAATTTGAATGTCGTTTGAAAATAATGAGAACAAATATAACAGTGAATATCAATGGGTCTTTGACCAAAAATATTTGATTTCATGCTTCTAAAAAATCACGCAAAAACTACAATAAAAATCCAATTTTTGAAATTATCTCTACAAAACGTTTAAATCATTAGGTTGGTTTGTACTTCCGTAAATAATGCTGTAAATATATTGTGAGGTTGATGATAACATTGACGATAAAAATAATCTGAAGCGGTGAATGGAAATGAACGATTGTTAGCAATTTTTTTCGAGTACGTTATAAACGTAGTCACATTTTTTCGCGATCAAAGGTGATTATTAAAACTATGCAATCACATAGAGTAATGATATCGAATATGATGCTGAGATAAGCAGTTCTTTTGCTTTCCTACAGCTTTTGTGTTTGAACGTGCTTTTCTGTGTGTATGTTTGTGTTCGTGTGTCTTTGTTATGTGTCTGTGTGTGTGTGTGGGTCTGTGCACACACACAACACGTGTGTGTGTGTGTATCTGGACATTATTATTACTATTACTACACAATAATTATTATTATTATGATTATGAGAGTGGGCCCGCGCGCGCGTGTGTGTCGTTGCTGCGTCAACTTCGAGGAATATGACATGGGCTTCCAGATGTAAGTAGTTCCCAATTTTCACTATCATTATTATTATTATCAGATTATTATCATTATCACCACAAAATTGGTACTCGTGTGGCATCCCCTTGTCCTCACTCTCCCCCGCCATCATCCTCACCTCATCGCTTTTTCCTCGGCCACCTGGATGTGGTGGGGGAAAAGTGGAGTGGTGGGGGAAGCCGCATGGTGGGGGAAGGAGTGGGGATAGGAGTAGGGGGCGCCATACGGGTACCAATACTACTCGTGTTAAAAACGCCTATTTCAATTGTAAATATCTCCGGAACGGGATTGTCAATATATTTGAAATTTTACAAGCGCGTTCAGAATGTCTTGAATAATATTAGTTTCAAATTACAACTTTTTCTGTCCCAAGGTGATTTTGGGATGTACTACCTTAACATAAGGTTTTTTAGCTACATGTAGTTTCGGATTGAAACTGGAACTAACAATCATCAATGAAATTAAAGAAAAAACGTACTTTCGATAGTTCAAACTACTTTATAATGATGTACGGGTTCATTTTTGGTAACACAAGAAATGGCCTGTTTCAATTGACGTCAAATGCCTCATGTATGATAGAAAATATTGTGTATATACATTATGCGTGTGCAATGTAAAATAAGAATCGATAGACAAAATCTTGAGAGCGAATGCGGGATAACCCCAACGGATCGCGGGAATCGAAAAGGAACCGAAAAGGAACCAACAAATACGGTTCCTTTCGTGTCCGCCGGGAACCGAAAAGGAACCGAAAAGGAACCGAGATCAAATTCACAATTTCTTTAGTCGGTAACATAGATAACTTGAGATGAGAAAATTATGTTGCCACACATCGTAAATTTTTAAAATGAACGGAAATTGTGAAATATCATTCGTAATCACCCAGATAGAACACTATAACGTATATTATACGTATATTCTACATATATTAAACGGTATATTATATATATATAAGACGTCGAAAATACGTAGAATACAGTGTTGCCAGAAGAAAATTTTGTTTCGTACTAGATGGCGCGACGAAAACGTAATAGAATGTACTAACTTTTCGATATATATATCTTATATATATTTTAGAAAGTTGTTTGTTTGTTTGTTTGTATGTTTGTTTGTTTGTTTGTTTGTTTGTTTGATTGTTTGTTTGTTTGAATGTCCCGAATCAAACCCCCATTATACCCCATGAGTATATGGGGTATATGGGGTATATGGAGTAGGGGAGAGCGGGGCAAAAAGGGCCACCTCACGGGGACGAGTCATGTGGGGCAAAACGGGCCACCTCACGGCGGCGAGTCATGTGGGGCAGAACGGGCCACCGAGACTGTCATCGGAAATTGCTTATGGGATTCTGTTGATAACAGGCTTTTTCTATTTTTTTTATCCGAAAAAACCTGTTATCAACAGAAGGAAGCTCTTGCCAACTTTGGCTCAACGCTCAACATTTTTTATACAAAAAACAGGATTTTCGTGATTTTTTTCAGATTTTTTCGGCGCGATTTGAATTAATTATAATTTTATAAACAACCTCAATTTTAACCCCAATTTGAAAATCTGAAAAAAATAATGAAAATCCCGTTTTTTGTATGAAAAATATTGACCGTTCAGCCAAAGTGGGTAGGGGCTTCCTTCTGTTGATAACAGGTTTTTTCGATTTAAAAAAATAGAAAAACCCTGTTATCAACAGAAGGAAGCCCCTGCCCACTTTGGCTCAATGCTCGACATTTTTTATACAAAAAACGAGATTTTCGTGATTTTTTTCAGACTTTCAAATTTGGGCTAAAATTTAGGTTGTTTATAAAATTATAAGTATGTCAAATCGCACCAAAAAAATCTGAAAAAAATCCTGAGTGCTTTTCAGAAGTACTACAAAAGCATAAAAAATTGCGGACGAAATCGGAGAGGTGAAGGGTTAGACCCAGGTCGAAATGGCGTGGAATGCCTCGTATGTATCCTGAGTTTCTGTTGTAAATAATTAATAACTCGGGAACGCTTCGAGATATCAAGCTAAAATTTGGCACACTTCTAGAGCACGAATTCCTCTTCATTGTGAAATCCTAACGGGTGTTCAGATTTTATTGACTTTTTTCGTTTTTGCAAGAATGGCGTAAACGCTCTAACTTCAGCAATTTTTAAGATATTGCACTAAAACTTTGTACAGAATTAGTATAGCTATTAAGGTTATTTGGTATTGAATTTGGCGAAAATCCATGGAGGAATCAAAATTGTATGATATTTTGAATTATTTCGAAAAATAGCGTAAACGCTCTAACTTGTTCAATTTTTAAAATATTGTATTGAAACTTTGCACAGAACTAATATAGCTATCGAGGTTGTTCGCTATTAAATTTGGTGAACATCCAACAAGAGATTAAAATTTTATGAAATTTTAAATTTATTGAAAAAAAGCGCAAGCGCTCTAACTTGGACGATTTTAAATATATTGCACTCAAACTTCGTACAGAATTAGTATAGCTATCAAGGTTATTTGAAATTGAATTTGACAAAAATCGATAGAATGATTAAATTTGTATCAAATTTCTAATTTTTCTAAAAATAGCGTACTCATGTTTTTAGATAGTTAACAAAGCTTCCTTTATGAGGAAGCCAAATTTAATCACCATACCTTATGATAAAGGAAGCTATGTGCACTGTGGATAAAGATGAGGAAGCAATGTGCAAATTTTCTTTTCATTCTGGCCAGTCGAGTCAAGGTGGCCCGTTTTACCCCGGGGGCCCGTTTTGCCCCGCTCTCTCCTATATCAATACTAACTAATATCTACTCAAACCAAGTTGGATTGATTTAGAACCTCCATATGGGTTTGAGTTTGGTTTGAGTTGGCAGCTTTATAAGTTTTAACTTTGAGTTGAAAATATGAGGATTCAATTTTGTCAATCTGGTAGAAAAGCTACGTGAGGGCGCGGAGCGCCCGAGCCACAATAACCTGCTAGTATATATATATATACACATATATATGTGTCTATATATATATATATATATATATATATATATATACACATATATATGTCATTCCATATCAATTCAACGACGTTTTGACGGTGACCCCTACGATGTTTTTTATTTTGCTTCCTCATAAAGGATGCTTTGTTTTCGTGAAAAATTTTTTTTCGCGTTTTTTATGCCAATATGTTCAAAATGTCCTAAAACATCGAGAAATCATATTTAGACAAAATGTCCGTAAGGATGTGTGTGTGTGTGTGTGTGTGTGTATCCTGAGTTTCAGATGTAAATGATCAATACCTCGAAAACGCTTCGAGATATCAAGCTAAAATTTGGCACACTTGTCGAGCACGAATTGCTCTTCATTATGAAAAAATTTTGTTCTAATTATAACGGGTGATCAGATTTTATTGACTTTTTTCGTTTATAGAAGAATGGCGTAAACGCTCTAGCCTCTGCAATTTTCAAGATATTGCACTCAAACTTTGTACAGAATTAGTATAGCTATTAAGGTTGTTTGGTATTGAATTTGGCGAAAATCCATCGAGGGATTAAAATTTTATGAAATTTTGAATTTTTTTGAAAAATAGCCGAAACGCTCTAACTTGTGCAATTTTCAAGATATTGCACTGAAACTTTGCACAGAGGTAATATAGCTGTTAAGGTTGTTTGGTATTGAATTTGGCGAAAATCCATCGAGAGATAAAAATTTTATGGAATTTTGAATTTTTTGAAAAATAGCGTAAACGCTCCAACTTGTGTAATTTTCAAGAGATTGTACTGAAATTTTGCACAGAGCTAATACAGCTATCGAGGTTGTTCACTATTAAATTTGGCAAAAATCCATTGGGGGATTAAAATTTTATGAAATTTTTAATTTTTTGAAAACTAGCATAACGCTCTGACTTGTGCAATTTTTAAGATATTGCTCTGAAACTTTACACAGAGCTAATATAGCTATCGAGGACGTTCGTTATTGAATTTGGCGAAAATCGATCGAATGCTTAAATTTTTATTAAATTTTAAATTTTTATAAAAGAAGCGTAAACGCTATAACTTTTCAAATTTTTTAGATATTGCAATGAAATTTTGTGAAGAGCCGGTATAACTATTAATATTATTCGCTATCAAATTTGGCGAAAATCGATCGAAGATGCACATTCATTACCAATATTTTTCAATATTCAAGAAAGCTTCGTTTATGAGGAAGCCAAATTTGATCGCCATACTGTGTGTTAAAGGAAGCTATGTGAACTATAGATAAGGATGAGGAAGCAATGTGCAAATTTCAATTGGCAGGGTTTTTTAAATATGTTATTATACATGCAAAAAGAAATATCCATGCCAATTTTCAGCTCTCTATCTTAAACCATACCGAAGTTATCGATTTTTCAAGAGAATACATAAAATAACCATAACTTCTACATTAACCAAGATATTGTAATTTGTCGAGAGGTCATTTTTTTTTGTTTTTCAAGGTGCTTTTTGAAAAAAATATTTAAAATTGAGAAAAACAAATTTTTAATGTCTTTTTAACTGTTTTAAGCTAAAAAATTGCATTTTCTTTCAATGGGACCTCTTCGATTTTTTTCAAAAAAAATTATAAAATTCTACGTAGAAAAACAAAATTTTTGAGATTTTACCGAAGAACAAACAAACAAAAATGACCTCTCGATAAATTACAATATCTTGGTTAATGTAGAAGTTTGTAGAATGTAGAAGAATGTAGAAAAAAAATGTTCGATAAGAAGTTATTTGAATCCCCTCTTCGGTAAAATCTCAATTTTTTTTTTGCGGAGAATTTTGTAATTTTTTTTGAAAAAAATCGAAGGGGTCCCATTGAAAGAAAATCCAATTTTTTAGCTCAAAACAGTTGAAAAGACATTAAAAATTTATTTTTCTCAATTTTAAATATTTTTTTCAAAAAGTACATTGAAAATAAATAAAAAATGACCTCTTGACAAATTACAATACCTTGGTTAATGTAGAAGTTATGATTATTCTAAGTATATTCTTGAAAAATCAATTACTTTGGTATGGTTTAAGATAGAGAGCTAAAAATTGGCATGGATACTTCTTTTTTTATGTATAATAACATTTTAGAAAAAAAAAAAATCGAAGGAGTCACCGTCAAAACGTCGTTGAATTGATATGGAATGACACATATATATATATATCTATATATGTATACATATATACATACATATATATATATATCGCAAAAATGGTATCGTTCATACACAAATATACCGCGCGCTGAGCGCTCCCTTGATTTTATACGCGCGTGGGGATGTGGGATTTAGGATATGAAATATATGAAATAACGCACTGATTATTATTTGTATTGTACGAAGTTCTGAACATTGTACTCAGAAGTACAATATTGCAAATATTGCATGTTGTAATGTTGTATCTAGTATCTGTAAGTATCTGTCTTTTTTACGAAATTTCAATACGTACCGCTTCATATTCATATTTTTTTTAAATTATAGTATCCATTATGCATAAAACGTGTCGTATACTCGTATCTCGTATGTCGTGACCCGTGAGTTCTAGAAGAATAAGCCGGAAAATGGAATATGGATGCCGCGGAAACCACTATCCGTTCTTTCCGAAACAGTTATCCTTGTACAAAATGAAAACCAATACTACAATTATCCAACAAGTATCAGTGGAATACACTGAGCTATATACATACTGGAGGGTGCACCGCCTATCAAAATGTGTAAGAGGGAAGTCATTGTGAGATACACTGCTTTTGAAGAGAGATAGACTGCTTTGGAGAAAGCGCCATTTTCGTCAATCATTCTGCATTTTGACTGTACAGACAAGGACCGAACTTCCTCTAAAATGTTATCTCTCTCGCACAGAACTGAAGAGTCAGTGCCTCTTCCAGTTTGTATATAGTTCAGTGATGGAACATGATTGGTCAAAACCGATATACCCATAAAGTGGCCAATCAGAACAGGTTAAAGCCAGCCACAAAGGCTGTCGTCTGTAACGCGATGCGCGCGGCGATGCGCAGTGCGCGCGGGCTGAAAGTGAAAGTGTTGAAACCACGATTCAACGAAATTGTAATAGATCAGCGGCCGGCGTAATAGCGTATCGAACTACCTAAAAACGTAATAGATTTATTACAATTGTAATAGACTGGCAACACTGGTAGAATATACGTAGAATGTCCGGCCAATATCTGTATAATGCATGTATATTCTACATATATTAAACGGCATATTTTATGTATACAAGACGTCAAAAATACGTAGAATACAAACGTAGAATATAAACATATTATACGGATACTAGCATATATATATACGATGAAAATCAGCTCTATATTCACAATTGATAGTTCCAGTAACGAAAAGAAAAAATTTTAAGAAAAAAAAAATTTTCGCTCCCAGTGGGATTTGAACCTGCGACCCTTGTTTTTAGACATATCCTCAAATTCAACATGAATTAAATTTAAAAAAAAATAGATAATTTGGAAGTTCATGACTTTTTCCGACCGCTTTAGTTATCTTGCATATTCGCGGACCCTAGAATATGTACAAGACCTGACTGGGATCTGAAACCTACCTACCTAACGAGCCTAACGAACGACCTATGACTGGGACGCTAACTACTACACCACCGACTACTTTTGATATACTCATGTAAATATCATATTTATAGAAAAAAGGCCGAGAACAATCACGTGCCAAAATCATATTAGGAATTTATTTTCATTACCCGAAGGCCATTTTTGGTTCAACCTGTCTTTTAACTAAATTTAAAAAATCAAATATTGAATCAGATGAATAATAATAACAATTATAATAATAAATAGTATTATTTCCAAAATCAAAAGGAATAATTTATTATAATGACAATAACAATAAATATTATTAATATATTTGTTATAATAATAATAAACAATAATATATATCATTATTATTGTTATTATAAAAAATTATTGCTCTTAATTGTGGAAATCTGTTTTTGTTCTTAAATAACAATAATATTAAATGATAATATACTCAATGAACGTATAATATACGTATATTATACGTTCATTGAATAGCTTCAGATATAAGAAACGCAATCGTAAGATAATTAACATATATTATACGTTTATTGAATAGCTTGAGATCTAAGAATCGCATTCGTAAGATAATTAACATATATTATATGTATATGAGATGTACAAAACTCCACCGAGATATGTAGATAAAAACACGTCCAATATACGTATATAATACGTCATATTCATCTTTATCGTGAAGTACATGTTTCATATACATATAATAAACGTATATAATTCGAAGTCAAATGCTTACGGTATAATGTACGTAAATTATACGTATATGAAATTCTTTCACTATTATCATTTCATAGACCCACAATATACGTATAGTATATGTCTAATACAGGTATATCATAGACGTATACATATCATATACATATATACATGTAATATACGTATATTATACGTTCTTGTTCTATCTAGGCAGTCATTGGGATCAATATTCGAGAAATTATCATTGCGATACAACGACTCAATGGAATAAAAAAAGAACGGTGGGGCCGTCTCCGTGCTATCATTTCACGACAGGCTTAATTTGGTAAATTTGGTTGCGCTCCAACGATGCAAACAAAATGTGTTGAATGTCTTGAGGTGTGATTTTTTTATTAAAAATCGACATAACCTCAAAACTTTTTTAACACCCCGGGAAAAAAAATCATATATGATCATATATAATCATATATAATCAGATATGAATCATATATGAATCATATATGACATCATGAATGATCATATATGCCCATGTATGATCATTTATGCCGGGAAAAAATGGTCATATATAATTATATATAATCATATATGCGTTAACATGACATCATGAATGATCGTATATGCCCATGCATGATCATATATCTCGGGAAAAAATGGTTATATATTATCATATATGAACATATATAATTATATGTGCTTTGACATGACATCATGAATGATCGTATATGCCCACATATGATCATATATCTCGGGAAAAAATGGTTATATATTATCATCTATGAACATATATAATTATATATGCCTTAACATGACATCATGAATGATCATATATAATCATATATGTAATCGTAATTATTCACAAAATAACTATCATATATATTTTTTTGAATATTATATTTATTTAGTAACATATATTGTACAGTGCTCGCCATTAATGCCTGCAAATCTTTGAAAGATTCTTTCCAAGATTCTAAGACTCTTTCCAAGATTCTAAAATTCTTTCCAAGATTCTAAGTATCTTTTCAAGATTCTTTCAAAGATTCTTTCAAAGATTTGCAGGCATTAATGGCCAGCACTGTACTTCTACGTATAATTATAATAATAATATTTTACACTTGTATTATATTATAAACGAAGTATTTGTACATTTCCCGGAAAAAAAAATCATATATGATCATATATGATTATATCTGATCATATATGATCATATATCATTATATACGATCATATATGATCATATAGAGACAAATTTGTAAATTGTCGAAAGGGTATGGCGGAAGAGCAACGGACAGTTATATAACAAATGACTGTGGACTTTTACAGTTCATAGAACCAGGGGATACGGTTTTAGCCGACAAAAGTTTCCCTCAGATAAAATCCGAACTGCTCAAACGTAATGCTTTATTGGTGATACCTCCGTTCGCGTTCGATCCACAATTCACTAACTCTGAAATAGAGGAAACGTACAAAATCGCATCAGTTAGAATACACGTCGAGCGTGCCATTCAAAGAATAAGACTCTGTAATAATTTAAAATTAATTCCTATAACACTTTTACCGTATCTTGATGCTATTATGCACATGTCTTGCATTATTGCCAACAGCAAACCACCACTCATAAAAAAATACTGAAGCGGCGAATGAACGGACAGAAGTGGACGCGTAGGTGGCTTTCAGGAATTGTGGGGAGAGGAGGGTTGTAAGAAGGGGAAGAACCCCGTACGCTGGAAGTAAATATATAAAAAAATACCGAAGCGGCGAGTTACAAGTGTATTATTCTATTCCATGCTCAGAATAATAGTAGAAGATAATGTTTAAAACAAAACCACTCAATTTTCGGAATTAACTCTTCCAAAAAATGTTCATCCTTTTGAACTATGATGTCTACGTTATCCGCACTTGAATAAATAAAAAAATGACACATTTCGACGTTGAGTATATACATTGATACCTGAATTTGCGTATAATATTTGTCGCTTTTCTTTAAATAAATGTGATTATTTTCGTCAAATTGCAAATACGGGACATTCGAAACTTTATCGTCACGGTTCACGATTTGCTGATCCTTACAGGTGAATGGGCATTTGATTTCCAATAAAGTTGATTCACTTAATATTATTCCGTCGGAGCTCGTGGCCATGAACGGTTGGGTCATATTTATAATCAACCCAACTGGAGTGACTTTTAAGCCAGTTTGCTCTTCGAAAGACTTTCTTGCATCCACCTCCGTTGCAAGACCATACTTCATAGCTTCTGTCATCTTGCCATCAAATTTATTCTTTTTGAATTGTGCCGCTAAGGATTCGAATGCCTCTCGCCTCGTTTTTATGCGGTGAGCCTTGCTAGAGCATGTTATTCGTTTTGCTCTTTCTTCAAACCATTCAAAGCAATCTGATTGATTTTCCGATAGTACGCTAATACTCAAACACTCACTCCTGTTTGCTACAATATTTTCTTCATATTTCAATCGCAATTCACGGCGACACGTATATTTTTATAGTCACATTTTCAAAAACATCGACTGACGAAACTTCGTAGTACCTGTAATCCCGTCTCGATTCTTGTAAGCTATAAATTTGATCCATAATTTTATATGCTTGTTCTTTTCTTCTTTTTTCTTCTTCTCTGGCAATTTCTCTTAGCGGTTCAATATCTTTTTCAGATTCTACGTACTGGCTAAACAATGAACCTTCCATCTCACACGGTACATTTCGAACGTCGTTAAACGTATACGTTGCATTACAATCGATCAATTGTTCCTTTCGTGGGAACATTTTAGCAATAGTGCAACCTTTTTTATATTTGTCAACTTGACTTTGACTCGGCTGATTCCACCATTGTGGTTGATCGGTTTTTGATTGCGTACATTCATTATTTATGAAAATGCAGACCGCTGCTATATGTTTGCAGACTCAAACCGATAAACCAGCCTTGCAGGTACATTCCGTTCTTCGTACCGTACGATCTACGTTCACCTGAAAAACAATCAGTTCCTTTTGGGAAAAAACTGAAAGATCGAGAAAACACACACAAAAAATGTACACGAACATGTATACGCAAACAGGAATTGCAAATCATAATATACAGTACTTGATGTTCATTACTGTGTAACGGTATTAGATTTTTTTAAGTAATACACGTACCAAAACCAGCACAAATAAATATCTAAACAAACATGCAGAATGTTAATCGTGTTTAATTTTAAATCTCGCATGATCATTGTTCGAGAATCACGTGCAAGTTACTTGTTATTTCATTGTTTTATTATCTATCATATATTATAGATGAAAAAAGATGAAATAAAAAATAACTAAATAAATAAAATTATTATCAGTTCAATATTTCATGCTTTTTCTTAAGCATGACATAGTCTTCACCAATAATATATTACTAATTTAACATTCCATACCCATTCTTAATAATGAAAGAAAATTTATTTGTTAATGTTGCTTTATACCCAAATAAAAAATGCAGTTTACTGAATCTAATTTCAATGACCAATACTTATTCCTTCATTATTTATATTTCTTTGATAAGGAGATACATCTTCATTTTCCATTTCTGTTTTGCATGGATGGTTGAAAAGTTGCTGAAAATATTTTTTTACGTTATTATTCAACTATTAATTGATTTGATAATTAATACATACCTCTACTTTCACGTCGTACGGTGGATTATTTACCCGCGTCTGTGATATTACCTTTCCACGGATTATTCGTTCTCCACTACCTGGATCATGAATTTCGACGACCTCCTGAACATGATTACTTTGGAAAAGTTTATGCCCTATAATTTTTAATTAATTGCTCATCGTGATAATAGTAATACGATTATCCTACAAATAAATATGTATAATAAAAATTACGATGAATTTGAAAGAATATCTCATGTTTCGTGTATTTACTTACCTTTCGACACAGATTTTGCGCGAAAAAATTCTGCACCAATATTCTGAAATCCACACTTAATAATAATTTGGCTCATAATATCACTTCCATCATTTCTTATTGCGTTAAACAAAACAATAATCTAAAACGTGCAGTGATTTGTATGCAAATCATATGTTTACTGTTATGGGAAGAACGACCTCGAGTTGCCGCCGTTAGCCGACAGTTGGCGTTGTCGTAGCGTTGGCACGATATCCAAGAGGCGTATAAACTGTTAGTAAATGATCCTGAAAGAGGCAGCCTCCACTTTTGACCGGGTTAGATGTAACGTATTTTATTAGATCGGCGTGTGCGCTCAACAAAGGTCTCTGACTCGGGTGCCGCGCCGCCGCCCGCTTGCTACCTACGTGTTCGGGCGCGCAGCTGCAGGTCATACATTGTGTCTCTTCTCGGAACGGATAACTGGGGGGTAAGGGACAGTTTGTATAATTTTGGCATTTGAATAACAAAAGACTGTCCTTTTCTCTAAAATGTGTTTATGTGAAATTTTCTCGCAAAGGCACGTTCGGAAATTCAAAAACATTAAAATATAAAGAATATTTTATACAGCTTATTTTCATCTTTAATCAAATCTTGATTAAAAAACTATATATGATGTAGTGTGCAAACAGAGCTCCATAATATATGTTATTCTAACATCGCAAATAACTGTAATTATATATGTATCCATTTTTTTTAAAGGATCCCAGGATCAGGTCGTCGTTTGGACGCGGAAACAAAATATTCGCGAAACTGCGTAACTGCATGAAATCCGACTTCAATTCTCAATTGAAAATTTTGGAGCATGAACTGTCGAGAGAAGCTGATTGTCCTATGCAAATACAGTTGACCGCAAGATCGCAGTTAACGAACTTATTATTTAAAATGTGAACGAAGTGGCAGGAGGCGAGAAGCAATGAAAGATTTTTTGACGGAAAAAACGAAAATTGGTTAAACACTGATTTTTCATTCTCTCTTCGCACAATAAAGCAATCAGAAGATTACGGAGCAGAAAATTCCACTTCAAAAGAATCGCAAACCACACCTGGTCGCCGGCGTGGTCGGCCATCGTTGGACTTCGCTACATCAAGCGATCGTTCAAAGCGTCGAAAATCGGACGAGCTACGCAAAAAATATACGCCTGCACATTTATTGCAAGCAACAACGATGAATGTCCGGTCTTCTGGAAGCTTGGATTCAGCAAAGATTATACAAGATGTTGCTGCTTCACCAATGAGAGCGACACGGTACAAAGCAGCGTTTGCGAAAACATCTGATGTACGGCAAACGATTTCTGCGGATGAAGCCCTGTCCGATATAGTTGAAGGAAAACTGACAAGACATCAGTACAACGCCATCAGAAAGAGATTGAGGACAGTGAATTGCAAAGTTTATCCGAGCTACGACTCCGTGCAAATAGCCAAGAAGCTTTGTTATCCGCCTCCATCGAGCATCACCGTCACCGAAACTAGTGCGGATGTAAAATTACAAGGCTTACTAGATCATACTAGCGAACGTCTCTTGCTCTCGAGGAGAGATTTTTTGAAATCACTCAATACCCAGCGTATCACACCTGAATTGACATGTAAGTGGGGATGCGACGGAAGTTCAGGCCAGAGTGAATATAAGCAATCATTCAGCGATGACTCTGCTTCGGACGCACATATATTTCTCACGTCGTTCTTTCCTCTTCGACTCGCCTCCTCTAATAGCGAATCTGACGAAAGCACCATAAATTACAAAATGCAAAATCACGATAAATTACAAAATGCTGTTTACGATGATAGATGGTAAGGTGTGCAACGCTGTGACATCCACAACTTCATCGCTAAGGTGTAACTTGTGTAGTGCCACATCAAAGGACTCCAATGATATCGACAAAATTCTGAACCTGACATTAATCGAGTCGAATTTAAGTTACGGTATGTCAACACTACACGCGTGGATCCGTATGTTCGAGTGTTTACTGCATATTTCTTACAAATTACACCTCAAAAAATGGCAAGCCCGTACGGAGAGTGAAAAGGCATCAGTTAAGCAACGAAAATCTGATATCCAAAACGGGTTGAGATCGAGCTTGGGACTTGTGGTAGATCGACCAAAACCGGGTTATGGCAGCAGTAACGATGGTAATACAGCCAGGCGTTCTTTTGAAAATTCGCCGAAAGTTTCACTGATAACTGGAGTAAATGAACGGCTGATGGAGAAATTTCACGCAATTCTACCGGTGATATCCTGTGGAAGAAATATCGATGTGAAAAAGTACAAAGAATACCCATTGGAAACAGCAAAGATGTATGTAACCGAATACCCGTGGTATAATATGCCAACAGCATTGCATAAGCTGTTGATGCACGGTTCACAAATGCACGATGGACGATGCAAGATGTCCTCAACTGGTTGCTGGTATCCTCAGATCCATATATCTCAAGTTTAAAAGAACTTCCAGCGAAGAAGCACAAAAAACTATCGACTGATGCTCTGTGGCTGATAGCCTGTAGCGACGCAGAAGATGATTCAACCAGGGAACTGTCCACGTCCGAGAGCGAGGAGTATGACTCCGATTGAGTTTTATTTCAATTTTTTTGAATAAAAGTGATTATCATAATTAATCGTCACCAAAATGTCTCGAATTTTGTTATAGTCGACCCAAAAACTCCTCCAGTATTTTTCAGCGATTTCCATCCAGTACTTCTAAGATCAAACGACAATATCTCAGCTGCCATTTTGTTCTTGAAGATTTCGATACCAATTTCGTAATCAGCAACCCCAAAAACGTTTTTTAGCCAACTTTCAGTCATTTCCAATCAGTATTTCTAAGATCGAACGATGATATCTCGGCCGCCATTTTGTTTTTGAAAATTTCGATACCAAATTCGTAATTAGCGATCCGAAAAACGTATCGTAGCAAACTTTCAGCCATTTCCAACCAGTATTTCTAAGATCAAACAACGATATCTCGGCCGCCATTTTGTTTTTGAAAATTTCAATACCAAATTCGTAATCAGCGACCCCAACAACATATCTTAGCTAACTTTCAGTCATTTCGAACCAGTATTTCTAAGACCAAACAACGATACCTCCGCCGCCATTTTGTTTTTGGAAAATTCGATACCAAATTCGTAATCAGCGATCCAAAAAACTACGGAATACCAAATTTGGTACAGTTCTAATCTTTCCCTGATTTATGAATATGACTCGGTCGAAATCCCCCACTGTGGCCTGGGTCAATCTAGGATTTTTTGAAAATCGATATTTTGTCAAAAAGGTAGTTTAGTATATATCTTATATATATTTTAGAAAGTTGTTTGTTTGTTTGATTGTTTGTTTGTATGTTTGTTTGTTTGTTTGTTTGTTTGTTTGGATGTCCCGAACTCAAACCCCCATTATACCCCATGAGTATATGGGGTATATAGGGTATATGAAGTAGAGGAGAGCGGGGCAAAACGGGCCACCTCACGGGGGCGAGTCATGTGGGGCAAAACGGGCCACCTCACGGCGGCGAGTCATGTGGGGCAGAACGGGCCACCGAGGCTGTCATCGGAAATTGCTTATGGGATTCTGTTGATAACAGGCTTTTTCTATTTTTTTTAATCGGAAAAACCTGTTATCAACAGAAGGAAGCTCCTGCCAACTTTGGCTCAACGCTCAACATTTTTTATACAAAAAACAGGATTTTCGTGATTTTTTTCAGATTTTTTCGGCGCGATTTGAATTAATTATAATTTTATAAACAACCTAAATTTCAACCCCAATTTAAAAATCTGAAAAAAATAATGAAAATCCCGTTTTTTGTATAAAAAATATTGACCGTTCAGCCAAAGTGGGTAGGGGCTTCCTTCTGTTGATAACAGGTTTTTTCGATTTAAAAAAATAGAAAAACCCTGTTATCAACAGAAGGAAGCCCCTGCCCACTTTGGCTCAATGCTCGACATTTTTTATACAAAAAATGGGATTTTCGTGATTTTTTTCAGACTTTTAAATTTGGGCTAAAATTTAGGTTGTTTATAAAATTATAAGTATGTCAAATCGCACCAAAAAAATCTGAAAAAATTCTGAGTGCTTTTCAGAAGTACTACAAAAGCATAAAAAATTGCGGACGAAATCGGAGAGGTGAAGGGTCAGACCCAGGTCGAAATGACGTGGAATGCCTCGTATGTATCCTGAGTTTCTGATGTAAATAATTAATAACTCGGGAACGCTTCGAGATATCGAGCTAAAATTTGGCACACTTCTCGAGCACGAATTCCTCTTCATTGTGAAATTCTAACGGGTGTTCAGATTTTATTGACTTTTTTCGTTTTTTCAAGAATGGCGTAAACGCTCTAACTTCAGCAATTTTTAAGATATTGCACTAAAACTTTGTACAGAATTAGTATAGCTATCAAGGTTATTTGGTATTGAATTTAGCGAAAATCCATGGAGGAATCAAAATTGTATGATATTTTGAATTATTTCGAAAAATAGCGTAAACGCCCTAACTTGTTCAATTTTTAAAATATTGTATTGAAACTTTGCACAGAGCTAATATAGCTATCGAGGTTGTTCGCTATTAAATTTGGTGAACATCCAACAAGAGATTAAAATTTTATGAAATTTTGAATTTATTGAAAAAAAGCGCAAGCGCTCTAACTTGGACGATTTTCAATATATTGCACTCAAACTTCGTACAGAATTAGTATAGCTATCAAGGTTATTTGAAATTGAATTTGACAAAAATCGATAGAATGATTAAATTTGTATCAAATTTCTAATTTTTCTAAAAATAGCGTACTCATGTTTTTAGATAGTTAACAAAGCTTCCTTTATGAGGAAGCCAAATTTAATCACCATACCTTATGATAAAGGAAGCTATGTGCACTGTGGATAAAGATGAGCAAGCAATGTGCAAATTTTTTTTTTCATTCTGGCCAGTCGAGTCAAGGTGGCCCGTTTTACCCCGGGGGCCCGTTTTGCCCCGCTCTCTCCTATATCACTACTAACTAATATCTACTCAAACCGAGTTGGATTGATTTAGAACCTCCATATGGGTTTGAGTTTGGTTTGAGTTGGCAGCTTTATAAGTTTTAAGTTTGAGTTGAAAATATGAGGATTCAATTTGGTCAATCTGGTAGAAAAGCTACGTGAGGGCGCGGAGCGCCCGAGCCACAATAACCTGCTAGTAGGATTATATTTCAAAACGTTATGTGTGTGAAAAATCCTTAAGTACTCGATTTCCGTATTCTAGTGCAACCCCTCTTCATTCGCAGCGGGCTTTTTACGAACTTGAAACGCGTTTATCTTAGAACTACATTTTTCAAGTTGGCTGAACTCTTAACTCGAAGATATTTCAACCGATTGATTTGAAATTCTAAATGAAATGTGAATATTTTTGAAGTGATTAATGAAATCGGAAAGATGTTTTTGCTGGATCGAAGAAAATATGAAAATCGGGCATATCACCAATATTGAGTCAGAACAATATAAAATTATACGATAGGGAACAGAAATTAACTCTTATGTACCAAATATCATACACGATTAAAATATTGGAATTTGAGAACTCGGGGAAAGTCTTGGCCAAGATTTCTAAACGACTTTTCTATTTGAAGAGAAGAAAATATAGTTGCGCGCCTCATTTTTCCAAATATTTTAAAAAGTTTTGAAAAAAAAGGAAAAAACCTTATTCAACCTTTTTTGTACAGAATTCATTTTCTTATAAAAAGGGTTATTTGCATTATCGTCGTACCTCACATAGTTTATGAGTTATTATGAACTTTGTCGAAGCTTTCCATTAATAAGCTATCTCAACTTGCCGATTCATCGTGGAATTCAATCACTGAAAATTTTTAAAAACTGGCATCGAATAACTACTATAATAAGTGGAAAATGTGCGAAGTTTTAAATTTTCAGGTGCAATACTGCCGAAGGAAAAAATATAAACTATAAAGTGCCAAAAATCATATGTTAATCAAATGGTGAAATTCGACAGCTTTGGGAAGGTACTTAGGATTGAGCTACGAGGCTGGGCCTTCGGCTACTTTTTTTAAATATATTCGGAGACGTTTGAGCCCATGGGAGCGATAAAATAAAATTTTAACCTAAATAAGAACCACCCTAATATAGATATATATATATACATACAAAACATATATATATCGCAAAAGTGGTATAGTTAATACACAAATATGCCGCGTGCTGAACGCTCCCTTGCTTTTATACGTGGGTGGGGATGTGGGATTT
Source organism: Alloplasta piceator (assembly GCA_946863875.1). Taxonomy (NCBI): domain Eukaryota; kingdom Metazoa; phylum Arthropoda; class Insecta; order Hymenoptera; family Ichneumonidae; genus Alloplasta; species Alloplasta piceator. Next base: position 39,991,391 of record OX333072.1, on the reverse strand, counting down.
AGGATATGAATGTATGAAATAACGCACTGATTATAATTTGTGTTGTACAAAGTTCTGAACATTGCATTCAGACTTACAATATTGCAAATATTGCATGTTGTAATGTTGTATCTAGTATCTGTAAGTATCTATCTTTTTTACGAAATTTCAATGCGTACCGCTTCATACTCGTATTTTTTAAAAGATAATATTCATTATCCATGAAACGTGTCGTATACTCGTATCTCGTATGTCGTGACCCGTGAGCTCTAAAAGAATAAGCCGGAAAATGGAATATGGATGCCGCGGAAGTCACTATCCGTTCTTTCCGAAACAGTTATCATTGTACAAAATAAAAACCAATCGTACAATTATCCAACAAGTATCAGTGGAACATACTGGAGGGTGCACCGCCTATCAAAATGTGTAAGTGGGAAGTCATTGTGAGATAGACTGCTTTTGAAGAGAGATAGACTGCTTTGGAGAAAGCGATATTTTCGTCAATCATTCTGCGTTTTGACTGTACAGACAAGGACCGAACTTCGTCTAAAATGTTATCTCTCTTCCAGTTTGTATATAGTTCAGTGATGGAACATGATTGGTCAACACCGATATACCCATAAAGTGGCCAATCAGAAGAGGTTAAAACCAGCCACAAAGGCTGTCGTCGATAACGCGATGCGCGCGGCGGTGTGCAGTGCGCGCGGGTTGAAAGTGAAAGTGTTGAAACCACGATTCAACGAAATTGTAATCGATCGGCGGCCGGCGTAATAGCGTATCGAACTACCTAAAAACGTAATAGATTGATTACAATTGTAATAGACTGGCGACACTGTCGAGGAGTCATACGCATACCCCAAGAAGACTAGAAATAAGGAGAGTTAACTCGAGGAGTAGGGGTGGCCTAGAATACGTCGGCAGCAGGCTGTCCCACTCCTTGACCAGCACTATGCGCAGTGTCGCACTTTTATACTACCACGCATACGCAGGTCGGTTTCATACATGGTTTCGTATGATCCTCGGTTTCGCGCGAGACAGAATGATGGCGCAAAAAGTGCGCAGTAGTGTACTGCGTATGGTGCTGGTCACGGGATGGGGTAGCCTGCTGCCAACGTATTTTGTGCCACTTTCGCACGACTCAACAAGCAGCAGTTGTCTCTCCTTATATTCTAGTCTAGATGATCAACTCGTTCAATGAGTTCCGACAGGAGATCCCATTGACTCAGAATACCTATATGTATGTGAGGCATTCCACGCCGTTTCGACCTGGGTCTGACCCTTTACCTCTCCGATTTTGTTCGCAATTTTTTATGCTTGTGTAGTACCTCTGAAAAGCACTCAGGATTTTTTTCAGATTTTTTTGGCGCGATTTTACTTCATTATAATTTTATAAACAGCCCGAATTTTGGCCCAAATTTAAAAATCTGAAAAAGTCACTAAAATTCGGTTTTTCGTATAAAAAATTTCGAGCGTGGAGCCAAAGTGAGCAGGAGCTTGCTTCTGCTCATAACAGGCTTTTTCGAAGAAAAAAAATAGAAAAAAAATAGAAGGAGACATCCGAATTGAGTGGGCCGTTTTCCAAACATTTTCGTACGAATTGATGGGGTTTAAAAAAAAATACCGAATTCGGTGATCGGGCAGAACGAATAATTTGAAAACATTACAGGCATATTTTTAAGAGCCCAAATTTAAAAATCTGCAAAGAATCATAAAAATCCCGTTTTTTGTACAAAAATGTTCGAGCATTGAGCCGAAGTGGGCAGGGGTTTCCTTCTGATGATAGCAGGCATTATCGAAAAATAAAAATTGAAAAAAATAGAAGGAGACACCTGAATTGATCGAGTCGTTATTCAAAAATTTTCTTATGAATTGAACGTGTTTAAAAAAAAATTTTGGATAACGGCCCACTGAATTCAGGTGTCGCCTATTTGTTTCAATTTTCTATTTTTGAAAAAGCCTGTTATCAATAGAAGGAAGCCCCTGGCCACTTTGGCTCAATGCTCAACATTTTTTATACAAAAACCGAGATTTTCCTAATTTTTTTTCAGATTTTTAAATTTGGGCTAAGAATTGTACCCTTGAAAAAATGCCTGTAATTTTTTCAAATTATTCGTTCCACCCGGTCACCGAAGTCGGTATTTTTTTTTTTCAACACTCCTAATTCATGCGAAAACGTTTGGAAAACGGCCCACTCAATTCGGATGTCTCCTTCTATTTTTTTCAATTTTTTTTGAAGCCTGTTAATCAACAGAAGGAAGCCCCTGCCCACTTTGGCTCAATGCTCGAAATTTTTTATACAAAAAACCGGATTTATGAGATTTTTTCAGATTTTTAAATTTGGGCCAAAAATTAGGCTGTTTATAAAATTATAATTAAGTCAAATCGCGCCAAAAAAATCTGAAACAAATCCTGAGTGCTTTTCAGAGGTACTACAAAAAAAAAAATTGCGAACAAAATCGGAGAGGTGAAGGGTCAGACCCAGGTCGAAACGGCGTGGAATGCCTTATGTATATATCTCTTTGTATATGTATACTATACTGATTCAAAAAATGCGACTTTTTTTCGAAATCCGCAATTCAATACTTTCGGAGAAGTGAAAAAGATGCTTGTTACAAACAGAGCTCTAAATATTAATATTTAGAGGTCTTTCGTCGCAAATTTATATTTTCTATTTAAATGACACAGGGAAAAAATTAAAACTTTGAAATTTTTGACCTTGGCTTCCAGTCAATATACCAAAACAAGCAATGCATATTCCTGTTGGGAATTGAACACTACAGAAAACATCTTTCATTATTTTTTGATAAACTCACTCCTGCAAAATTTTTTCAGGGTCTAATATATGAGGGATTCTCTGTCAATTCAGCCACTTTTTTTCGACTATCTCTGATGTGCCTCATAATCGGCTATAACAAAGTGCTACTGAAAGGCATTCTATGTGAATTTTTTCAGATTTTTTAATTCAAAATTTTAGAAATCGCCGTTTTTTTCCAAATGAATATATCTCGGAAAATTGAAGTAACTGAAAAAAAATGTCTCCATATAAAAGTTGTAGTTTTGCGTTAGCATTCAAGCGGAATATTTAAAATAATTTTTACGTTCCGGCAACGCTGATTATTTACCAACAAAGGGGGGAAATTATTTTTTTATTCAAAAACTGCCCTTTTTATTTGGCTGAAAAATTTGTTTTGCGATATCGTCAGATATACTGAAAGACTTTGTAATTTTTTCAGCCAAAAAAATGGCTTTTTTTAAATAAAAAAATATTTATCCACTTTTTTGGTAAAAAATCAGCGTTACCAGAACGTAAAAATTATTTCAAGTCATCCACTCGAAAGATAACACATAACTACAACTTTTATGTAGAGACATTTTTTTCAGTTACTTCAAGTTTCCGAGATATATTCATTTAGAGAAAATGGTATTTTTTAAAATGGTGAATTAAAAAATCTGAAAAAATTCACATCGAATGCCTTTCAGTAGTACTTTGATATAACCAATTATGGGGCAGATCTGAAATGGTCGACAAGAAAGTGACTGAATTGACGGAGAATCCATCATATATGGGTCAAAATTCCGAAAGACAGCATGCATTTGGGCCTTATGGTCGACGATTGCTTTGGAACTTTGAAAAACAAACTTTAAAAAACATTCATTCATCTTTCATGAAAATATTTATTGACACATGTTTAATTTTGCGCAAAAAAACAAATGTATTTAACATTTTTGACTTGTTCTACATTGGTTAATTTTGCGCAAAAAGATAATATTTAACAATTTTTTTGCGCAAAACTGACCATCCGTCAATAAATATTTTCATGAAAGATTAATGTATGTTTTGTTACGTTTGACTGAGATACAGCATTTTTTAAAGCAACTAAAAATTTAGGAAATTTTTTTGTTCCTTCAATTTTTTCCAAACCTCTCACGTGTCGAACGGGTTTCGATCTTTACGTGAATTTTGCTCTCCGTACGGTCATCGCTTCTATGCCTATACCTAAATAGAACACGGGACACAGAAATGAACGGGCGTGTACATACATATATTAAGAGATATATAGATATACTAGCTTTTCCCCGCGACTTCGACCGCGTGAACTACGGGTTCGGATTTTAGTTTTAGGGATTTCACATACACTGGGCTCACGATAAAAATTGATTTTGGGACCTAGACGTGAGATATAATCGAAATGCTCAATTTCCAGACCATAATAGATATTAATTTAAAATTATAGTGTAGTGATCATATGTAATATAACACCCATACCTACCTATGTAACAACTCACATCGATCCCCACCCCCCACAACCACCCAGACCTATCCAAGCTAAGCAACACACCCATGTAAGCCCTCACACCCATCCTCACCCTCACAACCACTCACGGTGCCCAAACCATCATCCACACCTATCCATGCAACAACTTACACTCGTACTCACCTCCACAGTTGCCCACAGTACCTAAACCATCTTCCGACCCCACCCCCACAATAATTCGCACTCACCACCAACCACGCCTACCCACGCTAAGCAACAGTTGTAATAGTAACCGTTGCCATAATAACCGTTGCCATAGTATCCGTGGCCATGGTAACTGTTGTTATGGTAACAGTTGCTATTGTAACCGTTGTTATGGTAACCGCTGTTATGGTAACCGTTGCTATGGTAACCGTTGCCATGGTAATCGTTGCTATGGTAACTGTTGCTATGCCGACGGTTGCTATGTTAACCGTTGCTATGCTGACGGTTGCTATGTTAACCGTTGCTATGGTTACCGGTGCCATGGTAACCGTTGCTACGGTAACAGTTGCTATAGTAATTGTTGCCATGGTAACCGTTGCCATGATAACTGTTACTATCAACCCTAACCGAACCGCTCATTTTTTCGAGATAGAAAATATCCTGTGTGTTATTTCGACACGCAAGACACCTTCGTACAAAATTTTAGCAAAAGCCGGTAATGACAGGATTACGCTCCAGACACATTCTGCAGGATTTCACATTCTTAAGGATCGAATCCCAGGAAATCCTTTCTTAGTGGACCTCTACACTTCCTGAGGAACATGTGTGCGAAATTTCACGTTCCTATCTTCAGTGGTTTAAGCTGTTCGTTGTCTGTCTGTCAGTCAGTAAGTCAGTCAGTCAGTCAGTCAGTCACGCAAAAGTTATATACATATAGACTGAGTCCGAGAATCTAAACTTCTCAAAAGACGAAGCGATTTCGATCTTGACCTAAATTTCGTTCTTCCTACAGTTATTTGCAAAATAAAGAAAAAAAAATCTCCTGCGAAAAATCTAAAAAAATTTTCACAAATCCGATGTTACATATGAAAATTTTTCAGCAACTGTTGATAGTAAAATAACTCCCGCTTCTATTTTTTCAACGTCTTTTTTCGGAAAAAGCTTGAAAATAGTAAGAAGGAAAAATCTCCCCACTCCGGCTTTAAGCTTAAAAATGTTGATATCTGACACAATTGTTCAGAATTTTTTAAGATTTTAAAAATGTGTCGATCAATAACATCGTTCAAAAAATTGTAGAAGATTCAAATTGAATCTCAAAAATAAAAATAAAAACTGGGTGCCTTTCGAAGTGAGAACAATCATATAAAAAATCGCGAGTCAAATCCGAGAGGTCGAGGGTCAAACCCAGGTCGAAATGATATGGAATGACACATATGTAGCTGCTACTTTACGTATATAGCCATAGAGCGTATGTATGTGAAAAGAGAAAGAAGTACGGGATAAGTAGTCGCTTACTTGCAGAGATCGGCAGTAATGATATTTTCAAGCGCATTTTCGGTAAATATTATCAATTTTTTGAAAATTGATAATTTTGAAATCCGAATTTTCAATTACCCGAAAATGGTTATTGGAAAAAAAAAATTTCAATTATCCAAATAATCGATAATTGGTCGAAGAATAATATCAATTATTCGCCAATGATTAATGGGAAAAAATAAATTCCCAATAATCTCAGTAATCGGTAATTGGTCAAAAAATAATATCAATTAATCAGAAAATAAGTAATTGGTTTGAAAATATTTCCAATTATCCGAATAATCGGCAATTGGTAAAATGAAAATATCAATTAATCAGGAAATGGGTAATTGGTTTGAAAATATTCTCAATTATCTGAATAATCGCTAATTGGTCGAAAAATAATATGAATTTTCAGAAAAATTATCAATTGGTTTGAAAATATTCTCAATTACCCAAATAATCGTCAATTGATCGAAAAATAATGTCAATTTTTCAGAAAAATGGGTAATTGGTTTAAAAATATTCTCAATTACCCAAATAATCGTCAATTGATCGAAAAATAATGTCGATTTTTCAGAAAAATGGGTAATTGGTTTGAAAATATTCTCAATTACCCGAATATTCGTCAATTGATCGAAAATAATGAAACACCAAGTAATTAACTTCTCGCTTTCTGAGATGTCCAGGTTGACCGCTGCGTATTTTTCGGAGTCCAGGTTGAGAGCTTCGTAGATGTCGGCGTCCAGGTCGAACGCCACGTAGTTTTCGGTGCCCAGGTCGACAGCTTCGTAGTTGTCGGTATCCAGGTCGACCGCTGCGTAGTTGTCGACGTCGAGGTCGACCGCTACGTAGTTTTCGGTGTCCAGGTCGACAGCTTCGTAGTTGTCGGTGTCCAGGTCGACGACCCGTAGTTTTTGGTGTCCAGGTCGACCGCTACGTATTTGTCGGTGTCCAGGTCGACCGCTGCGTAGTTGTCGACGTCCAGGTCGACCGCTACGTAGTTTTCGGTGTCCAGGTCAACAGCTTCGTAGTTGTCGGTGTCCAGGTCGACTGCGGCGTAGTTGTCGACGTCCAGGTCGACCGCTACGTAGTTTTCGGTGTCCAGGTCGACAGCTTCGTAGTTGTCGGTGTCCAGGTCGATGCCCCGTAGTTTTTGGTGTCCAGGTCGACCGCTACGTAGTTGTCGGTGTCCAGGTCGACCGCTGCGTAGTTGTCGACGTCCAGGTCGACCGCTACCTAGTTTTCGGTGTCCAGGTCGACAGCTTCGTAGTTGTCGGTATCCAGGTCGACCGCTGCGTAGTTGTCGACGTCCAGGTCGACCGCTACGTAGTTTTCGGTGTCCAGGGCAACAGCTTCGTAGTTGTCGGTGTCCAGGTCGACTGCGGCGTAGTTGTCGACGTCCAGGTCGACCGCTACGTAGTTTTCGGTGTCCAGGTCGACAGCTTCGTAGTTGTCGGTGTCCAGGTCGATGCCCCGTAGTTTTTGGTGTCCAGGTCGACCGCTACGTATTTGTCGGTGTCCAGGTCGACCGCTGCGTAGTTGTCGACGTCCAGGTCGACCGCTACGTAGTTTTCGGTGTCCAGGTCAACAGCTTCGTAGTTGTCGGTGTCCAGGTCGACCGCGGCGTAGTTGTCGACGTCCAGGTCGACCGCTACGTAGTTTTCGGTGTCCAGGTCGACAGCTTCGTAGTTGTCGGTGTCCAGGTCGATGCCCCGTAGTTTTTGGTGTCCAGGTCGACCGCTACGTAGTTGTCGGTGTCCAGGTCGACCGCTGCGTAGTTGTCGACGTCCAGGTCGACCGCTACCTAGTTTTCGGTGTCCAGGTCGACAGCTTCGTAGTTGTCGGTATCCAGGTCGACCGCTGCGTAGTTGTCGACGTCCAGGTTGACCGCTACGTAGTTTTCGGTGTCCAGGTCGACAGCTTCGTAGTTGTCGGTGTCCAGGTCGACGCCCCGTAGTTGTTGGTGTCCAGGTCGACCGCTACGTAGTTAACGGTGTCGAGACCGACCGCTGCGTAGTTGTCGACGTCCAGGTCGACCGCGACGTAGTTTTCGGTGTCCAGGTCAAAGCTTCGTAGTTGTCGGTGTCCAGGTCGACCGCGGCGTAGTTGTCGACGTCCAGGTCGACCGCTACGTAGTTTTCGGTGTCCAGGTCGACAGCTTCGTAGTTTTCGGTGTCCAGGTCGACAGCTTCGTAGTTGTCGGTGTCCAGGTCGACCGCTGCGTAGTTGTCGACGTCCAGGTCGACCGCTACGTAGTTTTCGGTGTCCAGGTCGACAGCTTCGTAGTTGTCGGTGTCCAGGTCGACCGCTGCGTAGTTGTCGACGTCCAGGTCGACCGCTACGTAGTTTTCGGTGTCCAGGTCAACAGTTTCGTAGTTGTCGGTGTCCAGGTCGACAGCTTCGTAGTTGTCGGTATCCGGGTCGACCGCTGCGTAGTTGTCGACGTCCAGGTCGACCGCTACGTAGTTTTCGGTGCCCAGGTCGACAGCTTCGTAGTTGTCGGTGTCCAGGTCGATGCCCCGTAGTTTTTGGTGTCAAGGTCGACCGCTACGTAGTTGTCGGTGTCCAGGTCGACCGCTGCGTAGTTGTTGACGTCCAGGTCGACCGCTACCTAGTTTTCGGTGTCCAGGTCGACAGCTTCGTAGTTTTCGGTGTCCAGGTCGACAGCTTCGTAGTTGTCGGTATCCAGGTCGACCGCTGCGTAGTTGTCGACGTCCAGGTCGACCGCTACGTAGTTTTCGGTGTCCAGGTCGACAGCTTCGTAGTTGTCGGTGTCCAGGTCGACGACCCGTAGTTGTTGGTGTCCAGGTCGACCGCTACGTAGTTAACGGTGTCGAGATCGACCGCTGCGTAGTTGTCGACGTCCAGGTCGACCGCTACGTAGTTTTCGGTGTCCAGGTCAAAGCTTCGTAGTTGTCGGTGTCCAGGTCGACCGCGGCGTAGTTGTCGACATCCAGGTCGACCGCTGTGTAGTTGTCTTCGTCCAGGTCGACCGCTACGTAGTTTTCGGTGTCCAGGTCGACCGCTGCGTAGTTGTCGACGTCCAGGTCGACCGCTACGTAGTTTTCGGTGTCCAGGTCGACAGCTTCGTAGTTTTTGGTGTCCAGGTCGACAGCTTCGTAGTTGTCGGTGTCCAGGTCGACCGCTGCGTAGTTGTCGACGTCCAGGTCGACCGCTACGTAGTTTGCGGTGTCCAGGTCGACAGCTTCGTAGTTGTCGGTGTCCAGGTCGACCGCGGCGTAGTTGTCGACGTCCAGGTCGACCGCTACGTAGTTTTCGGTATCCAGGTCGACAGCTTCGTAGTTGTCGGTGTCCAGGTCAACCGCGGCGTAGTTGTTGACGCCCGGGTCGACCGCTACGTAGTTTTCGGTGTCCAGGTCGACAGCTTCGTAGTTGTCGGTATCCAGGTCGACCGCTGCGTAGTTGTCGACGTCCAGGTCGACCGCTACGTAGTTTTCCGTGTCCAAGTCGACAGCTTCGTAGTTGTCGGTGTCCAGGTCGACGCCCCGTAGTTTTTGGTGTCCAGGTCGACCGCTACGTAGTTAACGGTGTCGAGATCGACCGCTGCGTAGTTGTCGACGTCCAGGTCAACCGCTACGTAGTTTTCGGTGTCCAGGTCAAAGCTTCGTAGTTGTCGGTGTCCAGGTCGACCGCGGCGTAGTTGTCGACGTCCAGGTCGAACCCTACGTAGTTTTCGGTGTCCAGGTCGACAGCTTCGTAGTTTTCGGTGTCCAGGTCGACAGCTTCGTAGTTGTCAGTGTCCAGGTCGACCGCTGCGTAGTTGTCGACGTCCTGGTCGACCGCGACGTAGTTTTCGGTGTCCAGGTCAAAGCTTCGTAGTTGTCGGTGTCCAGGTCGACCGTGGCGTAGTTGTCGACGTCCAGGTCGACCGCTACGTAGTTTTCGGTGTCCAGGTCGACAGCTTCGTAGTTTTCGGTGTCCAGGTCGACAGCTCCGTAGTTGTCGGTGTCCAGGTCGACCGCTGCGTAGTTGTCGACGTCCAGGTCGACCGCTACGTAGTTTTCGGTGTCCAGGTCGACAGCTTCGTAGTTGTCGGTGTCCAGGTCGACCGCTGCGTAGTTGTCGACGTCCAGGTCGACCGCTACGTAGTTTTCGGTGTCCAGGTCAACAGCTTCGTAGTTGTCGGTGTCCAGGTCGACAGCTTCGTAGTTGTCGGTATCCGGGTCGACCGCTGCGTAGTTGTCGACGTCCAGGTCGACCGCTACGTAGTTTTCCGTGCCCAGGTCGACAGCTTCGTAGTTGTCGGTGTCCAGGTCGATGCCCCGTAGTTTTTGGTGTCAAGGTCGACCGCTACGTAGTTGTCGGTGTCCAGGTCGACCGCTGCGTAGTTGTTGACGTCCAGGTCGACCGCTACCTAGTTTTCGGTGTCCAGGTCGACAGCTTCGTAGTTTTCGGTGTCCAGGTCGACAGCTTCGTAGTTGTCGGTATCCAGGTCGACCGCTGCGTAGTTGTCGACGTCCAGGTCGACCGCTACGTAGTTTTCGGTGTCCAGGTCGACAGCTTCGTAGTTGTCGGTGTCCAGGTCGACGACCCGTAGTTGTTGGTGTCCAGGTCGACCGCTACGTAGTTAACGGTGTCGAGATCGACCGCTGCGTAGTTGTCGACGTCCAGGTCGACCGCTACGTAGTTTTCGGTGTCCAGGTCAAAGCTTCGTAGTTGTCGGTGTCCAGGTCGACCGCGGCGTAGTTGTCGACGTCCAGGTCGACCGCTGTGTAGTTGTCTTCGTCCAGGTCGACCGCTACGTAGTTTTCGGTGTCCAGGTCGACCGCTGCGTAGTTGTCGACGTCCAGGTCGACCGCTACGTAGTTTTCGGTGTCCAGGTCGACAGCTTCGTAGTTTTTGGTGTCCAGGTCGACAGCTTCGTAGTTGTCGGTGTCCAGGTCGACCGCTGCGTAGTTGTCGACGTCCAGGTCGACCGCTACGTAGTTTGCGGTGTCCAGGTCGACAGCTTCGTAGTTGTCGGTGTCCAGGTCGACCGCGGCGTAGTTGTCGACGTCCAGGTCGACCGCTACGTAGTTTTCGGTATCCAGGTCGACAGCTTCGTAGTTGTCGGTGTCCAGGTCAACCGCGGCGTAGTTGTTGACGCCCGGGTCGACCGCTACGTAGTTTTCGGTGTCCAGGTCGACAGCTTCGTAGTTGTCGGTATCCAGGTCGACCGCTGCGTAGTTGTCGACGTCCAGGTCGACCGCTACGTAGTTTTCCGTGTCCAAGTCGACAGCTTCGTAGTTGTCGGTGTCCAGGTCGACGCCCCGTAGTTTTTGGTGTCCAGGTCGACCGCTACGTAGTTAACGGTGTCGAGATCGACCGCTGCGTAGTTGTCGACGTCCAGGTCAACCGCTACGTAGTTTCCGGTGTCCAGGTCAAAGCTTCGTAGTTGTCGGTGTCCAGGTCGACCGCGGCGTAGTTGTCGACGTCCAGGTCGAACCCTACGTAGTTTTCGGTGTCCAGGTCGACAGCTTCGTAGTTTCCGGTGTCCAGGTCGACAGCTCCGTAGTTGTCAGTGTCCAGGTCGACCGCTGCGTAGTTGTCGACGTCCAGGTCGACCGCTACGTAGTTTTCGGTGTCCAAGTCAACAGCTTCGTAGTTGTCGGTGTTCAGGTCGACCGTGGCGTAGTTGTCGACGTCCAGGTCGACCACTACGTAGTTTTCGGTGTCCAGGTTGACAGCTTCGTAGTTTTCGGTGTCCAGGTCGACAGCTTCGTAGTTGTCGGTGTCCAGGTTGACCGCTGCGTAGTTGTCGACGTCCGGGTCGACCGCTACGTAGTTTTCGGTGTCCGGGTCGACCGCTGCGTAGTTGTTGGCGTCCAGGTCGACAGCTTCGTAGTTTTTGGTGTCCAGGTCGATAGCTTCGTGATTTTCGGTGTCCAGGTCGACCGCTGCTCATTTGTCGGCGTCTAGGTCGACCGCTACGTAGTTTTGATATCATAAACTTCACATCAGTTTAACATAAACTTGTTAACATAAACTTGATATCAGTTTAATAAAATTTCTTTTTCCTTTCCTTAGAAATTCTGTCTAATTAAATCATTTCTCAAAAAGAATACATTTTTCACGAAATTTTATACGAAGTTGATATCAAATTTAATATTGATAAGTTATCCTGTGATAAGTTATCCGTTTAGATCAAATATTTAATTAGAAAGAATTTCTACAGAAAGAAAGAAGAATTATTATTAAAACCATATCAAATTGAATATCAAGTCGATTCAAAAGTGGATTATAAGAGAAATGAAATTTGATATCAACTTGATCAAATTTTTAATAAGAGAGAATTTTTAAAAAAAGAAAGGACGAAAGAAGGATTCCATCAAATCATTAATTAAAGCGAATTTTTGGAAAAAAGAATAAAGGAAGAAACATTTTTATGAAATAGATATTCATTTTGATATTAAATTTGATTCCTATATTAAAAAAACCGTCCTGAAAATATCTCGCAAATCCGATAAAGTATTGTTGTCGTTTTATTCGTTCGCTGATTGGCTGTGGCATCATCAAGCTGAAGTTTGTGTTCGATGAACAAGTTCATGCTTACCCTCTTGTGTACGATCTGTCACATAATAAATATTGACAGCTGCGATACGCGGATATACATAATCCATTTTCTCCTCATTTTCTACTTCAATTCAAAACATATTTAGTATGACTGATACGGTGTTCAAGATGTGAGTGCGTAATAATTGCGATATCAATAATTTCTTTTTATTATCGATAAAAGTTCATGGTGTTTTATATACATTATGTAGAATCAATTAATCTCCATGTTCATTGGAGCTGATTTGATATTTGGTGAGTAAAATATTCTGTAAGTAAACAACAACAAAAAATTTACTGCGGAATAAAAATCTTTACATATTTAAATACTATATATTGATCAGGATGTGAGTGAAGGAACTTCTAGACATACTTATGCATGAATAGTTTGAAGACGTTCGGTAAAAAAATATATGTAAGTAAAATCATATTGGTTGAGTATATATGTGTCAACTCAACGGACGTTTCGTCGGTGACCTCTTCAATTTTTTTTATTCATCAATACGTTATTATGCGGGCAAAAAGAAGTACCTATTTAAATTTTTAGCGCTCTCTATCTTGACCCATACCGAAGTTATTGATTTTTGAAAAAATATTTTTAAAATAATCAGAACTTCTACAATAATAAAAATATTTTTATTTGTTGAGAGGTCATTTTTTTCGAATGCACTTTTTGAAAAAAATGTCAAAAATTAAAAAAAAAATCGAATTGCTATGTTCTTTTAGCTATTTTAAGATAAATTAAGCAAAAAAATTGCATTTTATTTCAATCCGACACCTTCAATTTTTTTGAAAAAAAGGTTATGAAATTCTACGTGAAAAAATAAAATTTCTGAGATTTTACTGAAAAAGGGATTTCAAATGACTTCTTATTAAAAAAAAAAAAAATCGTTTTTTTTTTGTAATTTTAATCTTTTTTCTTCTATGACCACAATAGTTGATTTCAATTATGTTACAATAAATAATTTACCTTCTCGCTCATATTTCCTTAGGAAATTATAATAATTAACATCAAGACCTACACTTTTAATGTAAAAAAATGAATCAAGTGCAAAACTTGCTTGAATTGTAGTTCATAATGTTATTTATTATTATTCACAAAAGAAATATGTGAGAGAAGTTAAATTATTTATTTCAACATCATCAAAATTAACTATTGTGGTCATAGAAAAGGGAAGATCAAAATTGGGAAAAAAAAATTTTAATATGAATTTATTTGAATCCCTTCTTCAGTAGAATCGCAAAAATTTTGTTTTTTTACGCAGAATCTTTTAATTTTGTTCAGAAAAAATCGAAGGTCTTGCATTTAAGGAAAATCCAATTTTTTAGTTTAATTTAGCTTAAAACAGCTAAAAAACAATTAAAGAACTAGCTGCTATGTACTCGGCGTTGCCCGGCTTGAAATATATCGCAAACTGGAACTAACAGACGGTTGTTAACATTGTTGTCAGGTCTGAGGGTCCCCAAATTTGAAGAAATTAGTGAGACCGTGAGGAAATTTTGAAGATTTTAAGAAATTACATAAAAATCTGACAAAATTTTTTAGATTGGAAGAAATTGCATAAAAATCTGAGAAAATTTTAAAGATTTGGGGAATTAAAAATCTGCGAAAATTTCGAAGATTTGAAAAAATTACATAAAAATCTAAGGAAATTTTGACGATGCCTTAGTGGATGAAGTCACCACTGAATCACGGTGATTTTTTACGGTGACAAAGTGCCCACAAAATCACCGAGATCTTGGTGATTTTAAGGTGATTCCACGGTGATTCTCACGGTGATTGTCACCGTCACAAAATCACCGTGACAATCACCGTGGAATCACGTTGGAATCACCTTAAAATCACCAAGATCTCGGTGATTTTGTGGGCACTTTGTCACCGTAAAAAATCACCGTGATTCAGTGGTTTTTCAGGGTGAAAACATCGTCACCCAATCCGCTAGGGTGTGAAGGAATTGCATAAAAATCTAAGGAATTTCTGAAGATTTGAAGATTACATGAACATCTGAGGAAATTTTGAAGATTTGAAAAAATTCCATAAAAACCTGCGGAAATTTTGAAGACATGAAGAAATTACACAAAAACCTGAGGAATTTCTGAAGATTCGAAAAAAAAAACATAAAAATCTGAGGAAATTCTCAAGATTTAAAGAAAATACATAAAAATCTGAAGAATCTTTGAAGATTTAAAGAAATTACATAAAAATCTGGGGAAATTTTGGAGATTTGAAGACATTGCATACAAATCTGAGGGAATTTTGAAGATTTGAAGAAATTACATAAAAATCTGAATAAATTTTGGAGATTTGAAGAAATTGCATAAAAATTTGAGGAAATTTTGAAGATTTGAGAAATTACATAAAAATCTGCGGAAATTTCGAAGATTTGAAGAAATTACATAAACATCTGAGGAAATTTTGAAGATTTGAAGAAATTCCATAAAAATCTGCGAAAATTTGGAAGGCTTGAAGAAATTACATAAAAATCTAAGGAATTTCTGAAGGTTCGGAAAAAAAACATAAAAATCTGAGGAAATTCTAAAGATTTGAAGAAAATACATAAAAATCTGAAAAAAATTTGCAGATTTGGAGAAATTACATAAAAATCTGGGGAAATTTTGAAGATTCGAAAACTGCATACAAATGTGAGGAAATTTTGAAGATTTCAAGAAATTACATAAAAATCTGGGGAAATTTTAAAGATATGAAAAAATTGCATAAAAATCTGAGAAAATTTTGAAGATTTGGAGAATTACACAAAAATCTGCGGAAATTTCGAAAATTTGAAGAAATTACATAAACATCTGAGGAAATTTTGACGATGTGAAGGAATTGCATAAAAATCAGAGGAAATTTTGAAGATTTGAAGATTACATGAATATCTGAGAAAATTTTGAAGGAATTCTATAAAAATCTGCGGAAATTTTGAAAGCTCGAAGAAATTACATAAAAAATCTGAGGAAATTCTGAAAATTTCAAGAAATTACATAAAATCTGAGAAAATATTGAAGATTTGAAGAAATTACTTGAAAATCTGTAGAAGTTTTGAAGATTTTTGGAGAAATCACATAAACATCTGAACAAATTCTGAATACTTTTCGAAATTGCATAGAAATCTGAAGATATTTTGAATATTTGAAGAAATTACATAAACATCTGAGGATATTTGGAAGATTTAAATAAATTACATAAAAATCTGAGGAAATATTGAAGATTTGAAGAAATTACATAAAAATTTAAGAAAATTCTGAAGATTATCATTTTTTTACACGTATCTTTCCTTATCTTATAAACACACTTTTTTCGGCGATACATTTTTTATCTACTTCTTCTACAAGTCGTACAAGAACATCACCAACGATTCCCGGATTGTAACAAAAAAAACCTTGAAATAGTCATCAGTTTATTCTATAACAACTTTTACACTTCGAATGAGCAATAAATTTTCAAAAGTAATGTTGAAGGAAATTTATATGTAACATCTAATTTTTCTACCTTCGTAAATATTAAACAGTATTTCTTTTAGAATTGCCATCTTTTCATTAACTTGCTATTTCATTGTAAGAAAATAGTTTTTTTTACAAGGGAGTGCAGTGGCCAAGTGGCTAGAGCGCGGGTCTCGTAATCCGCGGGACCCAGGTTCAAACCCCGGCAACACCGCTGAAAAATATTCTAATTTTTCAAGTGTTGTTTATCAGCTGCAATTCCGGTGGATTGGGGACCCCACCTTAAATAATGGAATCCCAAAGACCTCATTGCGATGAGTGGGCGATTAATTGTACGGTTTCGGTGAGGCCTGCCGACGCGGTTCTTATCGCTCGGATGGTGGTTCACCTAACTATGCAAGCAACTGGCTTACTGAATCACAATGGACTACCTAACCGACCGACGATAGTCGTGCTGGAGCGTGCTCGCACTGCTACCGACGGTTTCTTATGTAGTTTACCGTCTGTATCGGTGAAGGTTTTTCTGCAGTTTTCCCTTCACTCTCGGCAGAATTGCGATACAGAATGGAAAAAGTGTAGGGTGCGGGCTGCAGCCCCGGCCTTACCAGGAAAGGTAGGGGGTTTAGTATCAAGCAAGGCTGTACACTGGTAATAAACAAAAAATAAGTTTTTTTTTACAAAAAATGGGGATGTAGAACGTGGAACTGTTAAGCTTTACGAAACGAAAATTGTTAATTGACCCCTGTCCTCATGAAAAATCACAAATTATAGAATTTTTAAGAAAGATTTTAATATATTCAGTAATAAGTTGTATCATTTTATCGGAAACCGACGGAAAAAAAGTTAAATTTACTGTAAATTTAACTTTAACCTTCAATAGCTTCTGAAGTGGTAAGTTTATCGAAAAATCATAGGAAACCTCTTTTGTAGGGGGTTCAATTCCCTACAAGAACATGTATTGCACATTTCGGTACATTTGACCACTGACAAAATCAAAAGGGTGGTTAACGTGATCTATTATAGCGAGTTATTACTGAAGCAAAAACCATAAAATTAATGTGGAAATTTCTCTCTATAATATTATATTGTGTATTATATGCATCCATATACACATAGGGGTCAGAATTCCTCTTGGCTAATCATTAGGACATATTTTGCTCTCGTTGTATTTTTTTGCACGAGTATCCTGGAAGCTTGTCGCGCGCGTAGCGCACTCGTGAGCTAGTATTGCTAAATTATTCTATGATAAGTTATTCTTTTTGAAAAATTATATCATCGACAACTACGCAGTGGTCGACCTGGACACCGACAACTACGAAGCTGTCGACCTGGACACCGAAAACTACGTAGCGGTCGACCTGGACACCAAAAACTACGGGGCGTCGACCTGGACACCGACAACTACGAAGCTGTCGACCTGGATACCGAAAACTACGTAGCGGTCGACCTGGACATCGACAACTATGCAGCGGTCGACCGGGACACCGACAACTACGAAGCTGTCGACCTGGACACCGAAAACTACGTAGCGGTCGACCTGGACGTCGACAACTACGCCGCGGTCGACCTGGACACCGACAACTACGGAGCTGTTGACCTGGACACCGAAAACTACGTAGCGGTCGACCTGGACGTCGACAACTACGCCACGGTCGACCTGGACACCGACAACTACGTAGCAGTCGACCTGGACGTCGACAACTACGCCGTGGTCGACCTGGACACCGACAACTACGAAGCTGTCGACCTGGACACCGAAAACTACGTAGCGGTCGACCTGGACGTCGACAACTACGCAGCGGTCGACCTGGACACCAAAAACTACGAAGCTGTCAACCTGGACGTCGACAACTACGCAGCGGTCGACCTGGACACCAACAACTACGAAGCTGTCGACCTGGATACCGAAAACTACGTAGCGGTTGACCTGGACGTCGACGACTACGCAGCGGTCGACCTGGACACCGAAAACTACGAAGCTGTCGACCTGGACACCGAAAACTACGCAGCGGTCGACCTGGACGTCGACAACTACGCAGCGGTCGACCTGGACACCAAAAACTACGTAGTGGTCGACCTGGACGTCGACAACTACGCAGCGGTCGACCTGGACACCGAAAACTACGAAGCTGTCGACTTGGACACCGAAAACTACGTAGCGGTCGACCTGGACGTCGACAACTACGCAGCGGTCGACCTGGACACCGACAACTACGAAGCTGTCGACCTGGACACCGAAAACTACGTAACGGTCGACCTGGACGTCGACAACTACGCAGCGGTTGACCTGGACACCGACAACTACGAAGCTGTCGACCTGGACACCAAAAACTACGAAGCTGTCGACCTGGACACCGAAAACTACGTAGCGGTCGACCTGGACGTCGACAACTACGCAGCGGTCGACCTGGACACCGAAAACTACGTAGCGGTCGACCTGGACGAAGACAACTACACAGCGGTCGACCCGGACACCGAAAACTACGAAGCTGTCGACCTGGACACCGAAAACTACGTAGCGGTTGACCTGGACACCGACAACTACGAAGCTGTCGACCTGGACACCGACAACTACGTAGCGGTCGACCTGGACGTCGACAACTACGCAGCGGTCGACCTGGACACCGACAACTACGAAGCTGTCGACCTGGACACCGAAAACTACGAAGCTGTCGACCTGGACACCAAAAACTACGGGGTGGTCGACCTGGACACCGACAGCTACGAAGCTGTCGACCTGGCCACCGAAAACTACGTAGCGGTCGACCTGGACGTCGACAACTACGCAGCGGTCGACCTGGACACCAAAAACTACGGGGTGGTCGACCTGGACACCGACAACTACGAAGCTGTCGACCTGGACACCGAAAACTACGTAGCGGTCGACCTGGACGTCGACAACTACGCTGCGGTCGACCTGGACACCGAAAACTACGTAGCGGTCTACCTGGACGTCGACAACTACGCAGCGGTCGACCTGGACACCAACAACTACGAAGCTGTCGACCTGGACACCGAAAACTACGAAGCTGTCGACCTGGACACCGAAAGCTACGTAGCGGTCGACCTGGACGTCGACAACTATGCAACGGTCGACCTGGACACCGAAAACTACGTAGCGGTCGACCTGGACGTCGACAACTACGCAGCGGTCGACCTGGACACCGACAACTACGAAGCTGTCGACCTGGACACCGAAAACTACGTAGCGGTCGAACTGGACATCGACAACTACGCCGCGGTCGACCTGGACACCGACAACTACGAAGCTGTTGACCTGGACACCGAAAACTACGTAGTGGTCGACCTGGACGTCGACAACTACGCCACGGTCGACCTGGACACCGACAACTACGTAGCAGTCGACCTGGACGTCGACAACTACGCAGCGGTCGACCTGGACGCCGACATCTACGAAGCTCTCAACCTGGACTCCGAAAAATACGCAGCGGTCAACCTGGACATCTCAGAAAGCGAGAAGTTAATTACTTGGTGTTTCATTATTTTCGATCAATTGACGATTATTCGGGTAATCGAGAATATTTTCAAACCAATTACCCATTTTTCTGAAAAATCGACATTATTTTTCGATCAATTGACGATTATTTGGGTAATTGAGAATATTTTCAAACCAATTACCCATTTTTCTGAAAAATCGACATTATTTTTCGATCAATTGACGATTATTCGGGTAATTGAGAATATTTTCAAACCAATTACCCATTTTTTTGAAAAATCGACATTATTTTTCGATCAATTGACGATTATTTGGGTAATTGAGAATATTTTCAAACCAATTAATAATTTTTCTGAAAATTCATATTATTTTTCGACCAATTAGCGATTGTTCAGATAATTGATAATATTTTCCAACCAATTACCCATTTCCTGATTAATTGATATTTTCATTTTACCAATTGCCGATTATTCGGATAATTGGAAATATTTTCAAATCAATTACACATTTTCTGATTAATTGATATTATTTTTTGACCAATTACCGATTACTGAGATAATTGGAAATTTATTTTTTCCCATTAATCATTGGCGAATAATTGATATTATTTTTCGACCAATTATCGATTTTTTGGATAATTGAAAATACAATTTCGTATAATTTCAATTTTTCATCAATTGGTATTCCATCTTTTTAAATTAGCGATTTTTCGTCAATTGAAAAATGGAAAATGGTAATTTTTTTTTGCCGATCCCTGCTTCCTTGTATGAATCACGCATCAGACAAGGACAGTGCTACTCTCCGAAGCTTTCTGTCTCTGTTTACCGTAACTACGCTCCCGCACTTCTTCTTCTTCTTCTTGTCCTTTTGGTGGGGCCCGATCACGGTCGTACATACAGGTCTGGAAACTCCCGTGGTGGGGGTACGTTTCTAATTGATGCCAGATGTGTAGTTCATAAATTTGTCACTGTGATCGCTGCGATCTAAACTCTCTCTGGCGCAAGCACAGATGACGATGGGTGGAGGAAGTGAGATAGAGACAGCGCTATAGCCACGGCTAAAGCCTAGCTTTTCAATCACTTGTTTTTAATATTATTGTAGACTATTATAACACGCACTAAAACGCAAATGCTTATTTTCAAAAACCTCTGACTCCAAGCGGGTTTGAAAAACATGAAAGATTTCCAGTTAATTTAACAACATGTCGAATATCGAACGCACAACATTATCATTTGGCTCCCGGAAAACCGACACCTTCGCATTATCGGCTTTGCGGCCGGTATTGCAATAAGGAACAGCGCACCGTCTTGGCATTTTCGCCAAATTAAAAAAATCTTTTCTTTTTATTAAATATAATTTGAATCACAACTGCAGCAAAACACAACGTATGAGAGCATAATATCTGACACGGGGATTTTGAGGTTAAGCTTGAGAATACCCAGAAAGCGCATAGATCGCAGAGACGAGTAGTGACAAAATTACGAACTATTCTCGTCCTTCGATAAGCAAGGTACCCCCACCCTCGAAATTTGGCCGAGGTTCCAGACCTGTATGTACGACCGTGGGCCCGATACAGGAACGCTCCCGCACTTACAGGCAGTCGTATGGTTCGCTCCCGTTGGATATACTAGCTCTATGCATGTGGCATTCCACGGTATTTCGATCAAAATCTTACCTTGATGATTTCGATTTTCCTCTAAATTTTTTAGATAAATAAGGAAATTGAAAAAAAAAAATTCCAAATTTTTTCAGAATTTTTCGGTCACGCGATTTTTGGATTT
Organism: Alloplasta piceator; assembly: GCA_946863875.1. Taxonomy (NCBI): domain Eukaryota; kingdom Metazoa; phylum Arthropoda; class Insecta; order Hymenoptera; family Ichneumonidae; genus Alloplasta; species Alloplasta piceator. Next base: position 39,970,419 of record OX333072.1, on the reverse strand, counting down.
ATTAGTATTATTTATTTATTTATTTTTTTTTAACGGGACAACTTTGTAAAATCTGAAAAAATGCAGAAAAATCTAATAAAATATAATAAATTTTTTGGGCTTTGTTCCATAACGGAGATTTCAATACTCTACGAGGCAAATTCAAAAAATTAAAAAAAAAAATTTAACTCAGAGTATTAAATCTCCATTTTGGAAAAAGCTACAAAAATGTTGTTATATTTTATTTGATTATTCTGAATTTTTCAGATTTTACAAAGAGGTCCCTTAAAAAAAAAGAATAATTATAAATCCAAAGAACGCGTGACCAAAAAATTCTGAAATAATTTAAAGAAATGTATTTCAATGTGTTTTTTTATATAAAAAATTTAGAGAAAAATCGAAATCATCAAGGCAAGATTTTGATCGGAATGTCGTGGAATGACACGACAAAATCTTGTTTTGATGATTTTGATTTTTCTCTTAATTTTTTATATAAAAAAACACATTAAAAAAATAAATTCTAAATTTTTTTAGAATTTTTCGGTCACGCGTTCTTTGGTTTTTTTTTTTTTTAAGTGACCCTTTTTGTAAAATCTGGAAAAATTCAGAATAATCTAATAAAATATAACAAAATTTTTGGGCTTGGTTCCAAAATGGAGATTTCAATACCCTATGAGTACATTTTTTTCTTTCAATTTTTTGAATTTTACTCATAGAGTATTAAAATCGCCATTTTGGAACGAAGCCCAAAAAATTTGTTACATTTTATTAGATTTTTACGAATTTTTTCAGATTTTACAAAGTTGTCCCGTTTAAAAAAAAAAAATAATAATTCAAAAAACGCGTGACCGAAAAATTCTGAAAAAATTTAGGATTTTTTTTCAATGTCCTTATTTATATAAAAAATTAAGAGGAATATCGAAATCATCAAGGTAAGATTTTGATCGAAATACCGTGGAATGCCACATATATATAGTGCTGTGCGAACATACCTGTAGCGCTCAAGGCTTCGAGTTCGTAGCGGAATATTCGTGACCTAAACGTCTGCCATTCCAGGCTCTATTTATCGGCATTTATCATAAAATTTTCGGCCAAATGCCATTTCTGCAATTTGTCATGTACATCAATTTTCAAGTGCCCAGTATCTGCGTTTTTCTTTGCTCTAGAGCCTAAAACTGAGAACTTTTCCAATCGATCAATGTAAACATCGGAAAATCCATTTCTGCATTACAGATTCCACCTGGTAATGAAACTGTAATTTTTTTTGCGCCATCGAAATTTTCTGAGTTTTAGATCCTAGAATACTATTACCGTAATGACATCCCAAAACTGCAGCCTATTTGGTCGGATAATTTGGAAATAGCATTTGGCCGAAAATTGGATTCTGCTACGATGGTAAAACAGGTCTTTCACATCCTCTTAACACGTATTTCTCGAAAACGACTCAATGAAAAGAAAAATCAATACCGGGGCCACCTGCATAAATTAATTAATTAATTACGCAGGCGGCGTTTTCTTTTCTTATGTCATCAGGCCACTTGCGAGACAGATGTGTTAAAGAAATTTTGTGGTTATGTTGACCTTTACACTTCCCTTAAAAATACACTCATATAAAATTTCTCCCGACTCAAAATAATCGAATCTGAAGGAGATTTTTTGTTTGTGATATATTTCCAATTAATCATACGATTTTCAAATGATTACAAAGATTTTCATGAGGTTTTAGAAATAGAAATTAGTAAACCCGGGCGTGGTAATATTTATCAAAATAAAAAACTCACGTACATTTTATTTGACAACATTTTTATTAACTTCAACATTATTTGAAAATATACTTTCCATCATTAAAATAAAATATCATAAATACAGAAATATTTTGAATTTATAAAGTATGAAAAGCGATATAATACTAATTAATTATCAGCTATCAAAATGTTCAATTTTTGGCACAAACTTTCAATACTTTTTTTTCTTTTTGATTATCCTCGGTCCTTCAATCCTTTAATCGCCTCACTAACTTTTTTTCATTCCTTTTGAATGTTGAAAAATGTATCTCAGAAAGGTCAGCCGCTGATGAAATTTTTGAGGTGCGTGTTACCCGTACCACTTTCAATAGCAACTATTTAAAAAAAAAAAACAGCTTTATCATAACTCGCGTTATCATTGTCGTTCTAATACAGTTAGACGAAATGATAAAATATACTTGCCAGTCACAAACTTAGAGTTCACCGTATCAGTTGGTCTTGTCGATGAGCTCAGTTCGATAGTTGATGCGTTGACTCGATGGATTTGGAAACAATTTTACTTCGAAAATGCGAGCCAATCCACTCCGTGAATCATTAACGAAATTTCCAAAAGTTAACGGATTTTGGCAAGAATTACACCACAATTCTTCTGCCAATAACTTTATATCAAATATCCGACGTCCACTCAACTAGCTCTAAGGAAACAAAGTTGAAAGTTTTAGAGCAAATATTTGAAGAAATAAATTAATAGTATTATAAGAAAGTAATTGATAGTTAATTTATAGTATATGTACATTAATGTTATTAATTGTATTACAGCCCAACAATTCAAATTAACATCATCATGCATAACCTCAAATTTGACTTATAGTGATTGCATATATTTACCTTGTGATTTTTCTCGGCGACACTTATGGCTATTCATAAGATTATTTTTTCACTTGGCCACATTTTTTTTACAAAATCTGCCCTTGAATCGCTCGAACTCATTTTTACTAACATTTTTTTTACCCGGCAGTAACATATGTCGCTTCGCATACACACGCCCATGTACGTTTCGCAGACGGGATTGGCATTGGCACTGTACTGATGCCAGAACTGCCAATACTGGCAGACTACTAAGGGCCAACCCTTACCCAAGTCTAAATAAATGCTGGGACAACTTTGGTTTGATAACGCCTGTCCAAGTTATGATGCCAGAAATCGGCATGACATTGTTTATGGGTATTGGCTCAGAGGAAGTGTCCAATTTTGGGCCAGATCTTATTGCCAGTCCTGAGACAAGCTATAAATCAATACTTTGCCGGGACATTCTAAACATGAATTGGAAACTCGACTCAGTCTTAGTGAAGTAGGTAAAGTGCCTATGGTAATCTACACAGGTAGTCTCCAAGCACGAATAAAGTTTCATCTCGACCTTTCGGGTCGAGAATCGAGAGAATGTCTAACTTTCACCGATCACGCGCTTCGGCATATACCCTCCACGCAGAGTATTCGCTTGAGCGAACGCCAGCTCCGCGCTCGCCATCTATTGGCGGAGTGGAGAACTAATAATGTCCGGCAATAATGTCTGGCCCAAAACTGGGTACTTGTTCTAAGCCAATACTTGTAAACAGTGAAGAGCCGATTCACGGCACCATAATTTGGGCCAGTGTTCACAAACCGACATTGTCCCAATATTGATTTTGAATTGTATTAGTATTGGCTCCTGACAGTTTGCTGCTCTCTCGCTACCAGTGCGTCCCCAGTGATGAGCTGACTGTCGGGTGTAAATCAAGATAGTCGGTATGCCAATAATAAAATAGACGTCAGCTCAATACACGCCCAGCATTCCGACAACTCATGATATCGTATTGGCAATGCGCGATCGACACACAAAACGCAAAGATCCCCCCACTGTATGCCCGGTCCTGAGTCAACTGTTGTCAACACATAACTAATACTGAGATGACTGTCGGGTATCTCACGAAATAATCTGCAATCAGTGTAAAATCTAATATTGGCACAATATGTCGCCAAAACCGAACCGACTCTCGGCTAAGATCCATTTATCCTTACCTGTCAGTACTAGCCATTAGCATTCGTCCAGTAGTGGTGACATAATTCATCTGTATTGTGCCAGTACTACCAAACTACATTTGGCAGCCGGGATTGTGTCAATTTTTCGCCGTATGGGTAGGTCTGGCAGAACTCCGACATACGTACATGGGCGCATACACTCATTTATCGAAACACGTTGTTGTCAGATGTTGTTTGACATTGACGATTCTACTACACATGTATTGTAAATATTGTTATAATGTTAAACATCAATTGATTTAAACAAATAGGTTACATATAATCTTAATCATTTAAAAAATTGATTTTTAACGTTTCTTCGGTCATCAAAAAAGCAAAAAAGTTCAGTTGCTTTTTTGAATTACAAGTAACGCGTGAACCTTAACGTGAGAGCTAAGTGTTAAAAATATTTGTCGAAAATTCATGGTAATATTACGATATCACGAGATTAAGTGCACCAAATAATCTGAAAATAGGCACAATAGGAAGAAAAAAATAACATTACATTGGTAAAATGTCATTAGATTATTGATTCGATGACGCGTTTGTCTGTACAATCGAATTGAAGTTCAAATTAACGGTATTTCATGGCATTCCGGAAGTATATTAGAGTAGCGGCCGCGATCACTCTTAGTCCAGTTATTCTAGACAGTTTCAATGCAATAACTCCGACAAAGCGGGAGATCGTTTTATCTACCTTATTGTGACCTCAATAACATAAACCTGAGTTTTCCCTCTCGAGCGTAGACCGGAAGTTATAGTAATTTCAGAAGAAACATGCAAAATTTACGTTCTTCTTGAATACGTCGTTCCGGATCAATCGTACAACCAAAGTAGTTATCATCAATCTTAAAGATGAGAAAATTCCCTGTAAAACTAATAAAGTCATTGTTATACGACAAAAATTAGCTGCGCTAGCGCCGATCAAAGTTAGACGTTATAGCGAGTGCTGAGTAATTTCACAAAAAACCTGCAAAATTTGCGTTATACATGAATAAAACGTTTATGGTTGATCGTACCAGGGTTGGGCAAAATTGAATTACGATACACAAAAATTACTTTCAGTAATTAAATTACAATTACTTTCAGAAATTGTAATTTATTCGAACGGCATTAAAATTACATTCAGTAATTACTATTGAATGACAACCCGAGAAAAATGGACATATATAATCATATATAATCATATATGAATCATATATGAATCATATATAATCATATATGTATCATATATAATTATAGGTGCCTTAACATGACATCATGGCTGATCGTATATGTCCATGTATGATCATGTATCCCAGAAAAAATGGTCGTATATAATCATATATGTATCTCTCTATATTATCTCTCTATATTATATAAATATTTCGCCGCCGCCGGCGCTGCCGTGTACAAGAATCGAGACGGCCTGAAGTTGGCCATAGAATAAGCAGGGTGAAGTTAGCCATGGAAACGAGAATCGAGCGGGGTAAAGTTGGCCATGGAATCGAGAATCGAGCGCGGTGAAGTTGGCCATGGATTCGAGAATCGAGCATGGTGAGGTTGGCCATGGCATCGAGAATCAAGCGGGATGAAGTTGGCCATGGAATCGAGAATCGAGCGCGCTGAAGTTGGCCATGGATGGCCAAATTCAGCGGTTGGTTGCTGGGTGTGGAGGGGGGAGGCGTGGGATGGTGGGGAGGGGGTTGGGGAAGCTGGCGGGCGGGGGGTCGGGGTTTGGGTTAGACGCGAACCTTTACGATGCGAGGGCGCGTCATTTCATTTTCATAATGATTTTGAAGTGTTAAGGGGCAATAAACATGATCCTTTAATTTTTTTCAAAAATTTGATTGCTTGAAACAAAAAAACCGTTTGATAGATTAAGTTGAAACTTTACAGGGATTTTGTGGGTATATTGAGCTGTAAAAGTCACGCTCAACATTAATCGTTTTATCAATATTTTTAATTTGGCCGTTGATTTTCTGAAAAACCATAAATAGCCCTTTTTCTCCTGTTTTTTCAAATTCATAGCTACCCTACCAGGACGAACGACAGTAACCGACAGTCGTTTGTCTTGTGAAACAACGGTACCCGACGGTCCAACCGTCGGAGTTCATCATTTTACTGTCGGGATGAAAGACAAACGACGTTGGTTACTGTCGTTCGTCCTGGTAGGGTAGGATGGAAAAATTTTTTTTTTCGAAAAACCATCGCCAATCCTTGTAGAGCATTGATTCAAGTTTGTGAAACGCCCCTTCTGATTTCTATGCGATCATTGGTTGCTGAGACACCATGGCACCTAAGATGAAAACAAACCTAACTTCACGTTTCTTATTATATGCTTGCACTGAGTATGCTTGAGTGCGTGTGTGTGTGTGTGTGTGCACGCGCGCGCGCGCGCACGTAGTGCCGAACAGAAAGTAATCACGTCGTGTTCTATAAAAAAATCAATGTCTTCCTGAGTAACTTTTTATAATTGCAGGGTTGATTTTATTTATATTTGTTTATAAAACGTGCATTGAGTTTAAATATATATCATAGCATTTGTTTAGTTTATTTTCATTAACTATTTAAAAAATTAGGTATTTTTTGTTCTCTGCGCAATGGTTCATTTTTTTTTATTCTAGTATGTTTCTGATGATTGATGATGAAAAAATTCAAAAACGAACAAATATGATGAATACAACAAATAGGAAATTCCATTTTTTAAAAATAACTAGTAATTGAAAAGTTAAAAATCATTTTTACAGTTCGAGCAATTTACAAAATTAATACCGTATAATCATCAAAGACAGTCTTTAATTTTTTATTATTTATCCCTTACAAATGGTGTTAATAACTTTCTTACATTTTATTATCACGTTTTTTGATCACTGGTAAATTAAAGAGTAATGAAAGATTAACAAGACATAGTTTTCAATTATAGTGTAATGAAACATGAACAACACATAGTTTAAGAAAAAAAAATAGAATGCCAATTCAGTAGCCGTCATGGCTCGGGTCATCGTATTTTCTTGTATACTTGTATCCGCGGCCAAAACCGCGTCCGCCTCGATTATTGTCCCATCTGTAACTGTAAATACAAAAAAATGAAATGAATCGTTCGCTTGAAATAATTGAACATAACGATAGCCGATTTTACTTACTAATTATCCCGATAATATTTATTTTTGCCTCCTCTTTTCTTGAATTCTTCGTCGGACTCTTTGGGCTGTTTTTTTTCTCCTTCACCTTTATTTCTTCGAATCTCTTCTGTGGCTTTTTCAGTTCTATGTCCACTCTTCTGTCTATAATTATTTTATATTTTTTTATTATCTCTTGTTCTTTCTTCCTTTTTTCTTCTTCGCGGGCAATCTCTTCTTTCAGCTTTCGTACTTTTTCAGCAACTGTTTTTTTAATTGCTTGCTCGACAACTGCGCGTTCGTCAGGATTTTCGATTTCTAATTCTTCATTGCGTTTTACTTCTGTTTCCATCCACTTCATTACTCGAGCTTGTACTTTTGCTTCGTATTCACTTTTTAGTCTTTTTTCGACCTCTCGATTCATGGCCGTTTCCAAGTCAAAGTTCAAGTCCGAGTCAATTACTTTTTGGCTTGTCGCAATACCCTCGTCTCTCGATTTAGCCTCTTTCTGCAACCATGCTTGAACTCTACTATTTATTTCCTCTTCGTAAGCTATTCTAGCTCGTCGTTGCACCTCTTCGTTCATTTTTCTTTCTTCTTCTTCTTCCTCGTGTCTATGCTGATTCTGTAATTATACCGAATATATTTTTATTTACATTCATAAATATATTATATTATATATATATGGGTATTCCAAGTCAAATCACGCTGTCATCGGCCTGACCCTCTCGGATTCATGTCCAACGAATTGTGGTTGTCGTTTGGCCCAAAATATGTCTTCGAATTTTTAGAAATTTTTATTTAATTTTTTAGGGGTTGCGCGAGCTAAAAAAGCATTAAATTGAGGAAAAATATAAAGAGGGCAATTTTTAAACTAATGAAATTTTTTCACCGAAACTAGGGCACAAAACAGATATTTTCGTCATAGTTCGATAATGGGCCAAAAATATTTACTATTTTTTGTATTTTAATTTTTGTAAATAATTTATTATTTTGATTGTTTCTTGTAATGAGAATAACAACAACAAAATTTCAATAGTGAAACTTGATTTTTTCTTATTGTTTTAAGAGTTAAACGACAACATTTTTCGAAAATTTATCAGCCTCGATGACCTGAAATAAAATGGATAATTAAAAAAAAATTATAAATAGTATTTATAATTTTTTGAATATAGTAATTATTTTTGGTTTATTATCGAACTATGTTGAAAATATCTGTTTCAGGCCCTAGCTTCTGTGAAAAAAATTTCATTAATTTGAAAAATCCCCCTCTTTATGTTTTCCCTCAGTCAATGATTTTTTAGCTCGGGCAACTCCTTAAAAATGAAATAACCATTTCTAAAAATTTGAGGCCATATTTTGGGCCAAATGAAACCCACAATTCATTGGCCATCAAAATCCGAGGGGGTCAGGCCGATGACAGCGTGATTTGACGTGGAATCCCCCATATATTTATTTACTTATTTATTTTTTATTTATTTATATAGACAATTTTTATGATTCTCGTTTCTTATCTTCTTTTTTGTACATATAAAAATACACATATTTATTTTACCATATACAACTGTTGCATTTTTCGTCAAAATTGTGTTGCGAAAGGAGAATTAATTTTTTTTTAAACATATTGTTTTACCTGACATTTTTCGACCAATTCATCGGCGAAGCTTTTCTTCGTTTCGAGATGAGGGGACTTCTCGCCTCGCTCAATATCATCAGCGGCAGCAATAAGTTCTGCATCCTCCGGATTATCTGAAAATTATTATATATTCGTTAGTTCAATTGCAGCGGGAAAAAATATGTTTTTGAATGGCATTTTAATATTTAGAAATGATAACGACCGCAGTAGTCAATGACACAATTTATATATAGTTCTCGCATTTCATGTCACGCATGACATGAAAAATGCGAGATAAAATCTGTAAAAACTATGTTACTGCGTGACATTAAATGCAAAAACTTTAAACTCAATAAAAAGTTTACGTAAATATATTACAATATTTACCTGTTTTACTCCTGTCAAGTGCGCCGTCTTTCGTCATCACTACACTCTGTTCACTGGTCATCGTTCACCTGTAAAATACACGCAATTAAATAGGCAAATAACTATTGAATATAATGAAGAATCAACATCAACAGTCTAAACTCACGAAACGTAAATTTTTTATTATAAATTTTTTTTATCAACACAACAGACAAAGTCATCATTCTTGACCGTAGCTATTTATATCTTGCATGCATATTTTTTAAGGTTATGAGTATTGGAAAAATACAGTTAGTTGAGCTTTTAGATTTTAGTTTTAATAATTATATTTTTAGGAGCATTTTATTTCAAAAAATAAGCTTGTTTTATTGCTTATAACAGATATAAGCCATTGTAAAAAAATTTGCAGATTTCAAACGTACTCTTTTATTTAGTCGGTGTTGCTGATGATCAAGCGTGGTCAAGATGGTAAGTGAACTTTTTTTTTTTATGAAGAGTACAAAAGTATTTATTTATATGGAAGGCCTTGGAATACATTGTCCCATCTAGCGGCAAATAAACATGGACTTTCCTGTGGTTAGCGCCCTCTGTCTCCCTCTGTATGAAGTTTCAAAACACATACCATACCAACAACATAAGTTTATCACTAGATTGTCGAGATCTCCAAATAGCGTCGGTATAGTAGAACTATTAGACTCTCGTATGGATGTGAAGAGATAGTGGAAATTTTTCGGAAAAATCCTTGATTGGTTGTATCCTTGATACAGTGGACGCTTCCACAATTTAATCTCCCATAATTTAATTACCCCTATCGCGCTTTCTTCCCACTCAAAAGCCGCGCTGAGAGGGCAACATAACCTCAATTGTCAAATTTTCCACACAATTAAACACGATGAATTAAATGCTAACATCAATTAGTGTGTATTTCACGGCAAAAAAAGAATTCTTACACTTCAAACAATAAGAAACTACCGTACAATGTGTTATACAGATATAAAGTGGGGGAATGAGGGGACGATCAAATTATGGGAGCGTTTCCGGTCCCGACGTATCAAATTGTGGGAGCGTCCACTGTACGTGGATACGTCTATGAATAAGAAGATATCCGGGCAATGTTTTAAACTGAGTTTATTAAGCACAGAGGGCGATGATATGAAAAGTATGAAATATAATGAAAAACAACTCGGAATTACGTACCGTTGAAGCATAATTGCATATATAAATAATTGAAACACTTTCACACACTTTCGGAACACATAGAAACGTATTGCATACGTCGTGTTACCCACGCGCCCACGCGTTGGCGAATTATCGATGTAGTAGATCTCATACTTAACGACTTCGTTAACTTATGCAATAACAGATGGCGTTAGTCCGTAAGGTCCTGTTCACGAAATGACCCCTATTACAAACGAAAACATAGACGTATCCACGTCAATAAATGTTTGCTCGGGTTTTTGCAATTTCCTAAAATGTATTTAACCCAAATCATAAATTCATTTATAATTGGGCCACGTTCATTAATCAATCGAGCATGAAGCCGGAACCAGTTTTTTCCCCAAAACTGAAACTTCACTGGCATTAATTAGTTCTTGCTACCGACTACGGTATTACAAATCACCTCAATAGATAGAACGTAAGATGGCGTTTATTGATTTTTATATACACAAGTCTCTGGCACAGTCAGTGGCATATTCATAATAATTGATTTTATTATCGACTGAGTAATCACACATTGCTTGAATAAACGAGCCTAGCTTCAGAGTGCGCAGAAGAATTATAATCCGATATCGATTCTGTCAAATAACAAACATAACCTCAATTCGTCATCGTTTTCGTGCGAACAGCTATGCGTTTTCATCATCGAACGAGAAAAATTTATTCCATTGTTTATTGATGCACCGTCTCAACGTATCGAACAACTTGTGTCTTATCGTATTTTATCGAGCATCCATTCAGCGCATACGCTGCAACGTTTCAGTGCATTCTTTAAATTTTAAATCAATCAAATTATAAGTGAATCGTTTGTTATTGCTACTCGTTTCAGTTTAATTTCGTTGAATCGTTCAATCAAGAGTGATTGGTGAATTTCATTTCTCAATCGCGCTTGCAGTGATTCATTGAATTTTTTTCTGCATCGAACAGTTATACAAATCATTTCATTTTTTTTTTTTCATTTCATCAGCAGGTGCTACAGCATCATTCCAGCGAATATTCGCTGCACCCTTTCGGCATAAACACATTCGGTCTTAAGATCGTGTTAACATGTTAACATCTCCGTGTTAAATTTGCCGCACCATCACAGCTGCGTCAGATCATTCTATGAAGTTAAATTATTATCATAAAACCGTCTAGTATCAGCTTACGTAGCTGCAACGAAGCAGTGATTTCAAAGCTTGCTACGCACACTATGTAAATAATTAAAAAAATCACTTTCCACAGCGAAGCATAGTAAGCTTCAGGAATCACAATACAGCGGTCTATTTGAATAGTTTAAATTGACTGATCATCATGTTCAAGGGATTTTGTACAAGCGTTTCAGTTTTTCCTGGTAAAAAAGATTTTTATAAAGTAGTGCGTAGCTTTTTGAGCTAAAGCGATTAAAACGCTAAAATCTTTTTTTCAAATAAGTACAGAAACATTTTTTTATCTACTCGCTTAGAATATAATATATAAGTCTTCATGAAAGAGGAAATAAACTCATGTATTAATATATATATACTATTACTAATATACTTGTACTGAATAAACTGCTTCGATAATTATTTTTACTATCCCTAATACCAATTAGTCAATGACTAATTCTTAATTTATAGAGAGCAGTTTTATTAAAGCACTACTGGTTATTTATACATATTACCCAGGTGCATTGTCAAAAATTTATTAATTTGCAAGACTGTACGAATTAAAAACAATAAAATAAAATAAGCAAGTTAGTATATATTTCTATCGATACATTTATAATCAACATGATCCGACCTCTTTCCGACATCCCGCATGAGAGGGATATGAATTTTGAAGAAGTAATTTTCTATGGTAGGTGGCTACGGGACAATCATATCGATCAATTTGCCGTGTTGCTACAAAATACCAATCCGTGGTTTAATATGCAAAGCTCATGGAAAGTACAGATTCCACATCTCATTCAAGAAGTGTCACCCCGTACCAAACACATTCAGATTCTCCACAGATGTGAAGATTTTGCAACTAATGAGGGTGGTCACTGGGTCTGTTGCTATTACGATTCGAAAAAACTGTACCTGTATGACTCTCTCAATAAGAACAAACTGCACCGACATCATGAATTGTATCTAAAAAAGCTATTCCCTTTTTACCCTCTTCACAAAGTCGAGTTTCCACACGTTCAGCAGCAACTTAACGGCAGTGATTGTGGTGTTTTCTCCGTCGCTTTCGCGATTTCGATCTTGAATGGGCAGAATCCTGAACACTTGATATATACCGTTTCGGAAATACGATGGCATTTGCTCAAAATATTCAAATCGAACGTTATAGAGCACTTTCCGAGCTCCGTTCGAACAGTAACAGTTGCAGTTCGCAATAAGCAATCAAAAACTATGCAAGAGGCACTTTCTCGGTCGAAGGAATCGAAACTCCGACCCACTAAGCAAGCCGACAAATGGCATCACGAAGTGCACCACGAAATCCAACGTAAGGGTAGTACAAGCGACCAGAAACATAGCCCAAACTCCGTTGACACGCTTGAAAGAAAGAGAGATTCGACAATGCGTCTCAGCAACCACGAGAAGATTAACGTAAACGCCAACAAAATTCTACTGTCAACTGTCGCTTCTGCAAGATCCGTTCATTTTAAAAAGATGAAGGAAAGTCCCAAGCATAGTTTTGGTCAAGGCCACGAATCAAACAATTACGCTACAGCAACAAGAAATATTTCAAATATTGTTTTATTAAACGAAACTTTAAAAACTCAAAAGGCCAAATCCGTACAATCAATTACTATTTCTGACCATGACTATGCAAAAAAAAATTCAATCGCAGTAGAGAAATCGATTTGTGATACTCAAGCAAGTCTTCTGGTACATGATGCCACGACCAAAAAAGATATGAACGCGGAAATAATATCCATCGAGCAATGCCTTGAAGTTCATAACAATGATAAGTCCATTACAGAGTTGAATATTGTTGCTACGAAAAAATCGAGATATACCCAAAATATTAGAGCTCAAGTTCTATCGAAAGATCCAGTAACAATTCAAAATGTAGAGTGCAATGCCCGAAAATATGAGATAATCATTTCAAGCAACAAAAATCAAGACAGAATCGATGGATATACGGACAACTGTAAAGTTATTCTTGAACATAACTATGCGAAAAAAATTGCAATGGCAGCAGAGAACTTTACTCAAGGAAGTCTTCTGCTAAATGATACCACGACCAAAAAATATATGAACATGGAAATAATGTCCATCGAGCAATGCCTTGATGGTCATAACAATGATAAATCCGTTACAGAGTTGAATATTATTGCTACCGAAAAATCGAAATATGCTCGAAATATTAGAGCTCAAATTCTATCGGAAGATTCAGAAGCTATTCAAAATGCAGAGTGCAATGCCCGAAAAGATGAAATAATCATTTCAAGCAACAAAAATCAAGACAGCATCGATGGGTATGCTGACAACTGTGAAGGGACATCAATAAATGGTACATCGCTGGATTTGTTAAGCAATGAAACTAAAGTAGAAACGAATAGTTTGCGAAGCATAACAAATAATCTTCCAAGTACGAATAGTACGTCGAGTATTGAGGACGTCGTGCAAAAATTGCATAAATTAAAACAGCTCGAAACATCAAAATGGGCCGCTCGAAACAATCGTGTGAATAGAGCACGACGAGAAAATTATGCGCTAGAGCCCACCAAGCGAAAACGGGAGTCAATCGATTACTACAAGGCTAATCGAGATGAAATAACGATGAAAAAACGAAAACAATATATTGAAAATGTAAAAGAGAATAGGGCTTGTAAGCGGAAAGCTTCAGATGAAAGTACAAATCAGTACGTGAAACGCCCTAGATATGACAACTTGAAAGGAACAGGAAGATCAAAAAAAGTAATCAGAAATAAAAAATACTACAGAGCCCATAAAAATTCTACTACCGTTACTCAGCAAAAATTTATCGCAGCTGGAAAAGTATCCAAAAAATATGACCGAATTCGAAAAATATTTAGCAAATCTGGAATGTTAATGGAGAAAGAGTATTACGTACGTAGGATTGCTGAAACCATTAATTCTACAGCTGTAGGAAGCCGTATAGAAGCCGAACAAATTATAAAATGGTGCTTCCATACGAGAGAAATCCACATAAATACCATCCGAAATAGTTTGCAATCTATTAAACAAAAAGCTGAAGTTTGCCTGACACAACTGTCAACATGTAGAGATGCTAAGTTAGAAGATAAGATATCTATTTTATGCGCTGATATAAAAAAGCATACACCATCATCTGAGGGTTACTTTGCAGAAACTGTATACAAACAACCACTGCAGTTTTCAGAAGCTATTGTTATGAACACGAAGGGTCAAGCAATTAATATCTTACCTTTGACGTACGGAAAGAAACAAAAAATATCTTGGGACTGCACCTCTTTATGTAATGAAATAGATGACACAGTTATAAACGTTTATTGTGATTTTCTAAAAAAAAATAAACAATTGTTCCATGCGAAATGTATCGAAACAGTTTTCAGCTATTCACACGTGTACTGTTCCTCATCATGTTGATAAATTAGGGCACAGTGAAACGTGTTACTTGACCCCTACGAAATGCAAATCCCAATTTTTGTCAGTTGAGATTCTATCTTCACATTTTGGAAAAGTGCGATCAATAAAAAGGCAATTTCATAGAATACTATTATTACTAAAAGCATTAAATGACCTAGATTCAGCTTTGACCCGTAGTAAAAAACTCCATTCGTTGCCATTGAAAAATTCCCATTCATCCCCATTGCCAAAGGAACCAATGGAGATGAATGCCGAATTGCCTAAGGGGATTTTCGCCATTGAATTCCCCATTTGAAACGGAATGGGGATTATCTAATAGGGATTCAATGCCCCCTTAGGCAATTCAGCATTCATCCCCATTGGTTATTTTGGAAATGGGGAATGAATGGGGATTTTTCAATAGCGATGCATGAAGTTTTTACTATACGAAAGAATCTCCATTGCTGTTCGCCACTCACTCCCCATTGCCCACAAAACCAATGGATATGAATGCCGAATTTTCTAAGGACATTTTCGCCATTGAATTCCCCATTTGAAACGGAATAGGGATTATCCCATGGGGATTCAATGGAGACAATCTTCCTAGTTAATTCGCCATTCACCTCCATTGGTTTTTGTGGGCAATGGGGAATAAATGGGATCATATTAGTAAGTAAGGTTAATCATAATGCTAATATTAGCATAACGACCAATAATTACATACGCATTATATATATTATTACATTTAATAGAAATTATTGAAGCTCAGAATTGAGAAAATAGATTGTAAGTGTATTCAGATGACGATTGATAATGAAAGTATATACGTTTCTCCTCTCACAAATCGGGTTGAGAAGGACTGATAAAATTATGTGTATATGTTAAAAATAAACAGTTTTAAAAATTATTTATCCCAAACGTACGCGTACTTGATGAGCAGTTTATAATATATTTTTTTTAAATTACTTTCGAATAATTTCCGAGCTTATGCTAATATTAATTGCCCATCGATATAATCATCAGCATTTATTACAATTGAAGAAAATATTTGGCTCATATATGAGAATCAGCGACATCTACTCTTACTTAATTTTATTAATTCACCGCCGTTTGAGAAATATCGCATTCGGAAAAATTCTCATCGATCGATGGGTTCAATTGTTTAGCATTGAACCTCGAATATGGATTGCAAAATCGTTAACGAATGCTGCTCATCATTCGATCAGTCATCAATGAAGTGACATTATAGATAAATGTTGATCATTGTATAATTCGTAGTTACTTATTATTCAATGGGTATCCTTGGTAAATGCTGATCATTTCATCGTTAGCCGCATTTGGGTTCCAATGAACATCTGTGGGAAATGCTGATCTTTCAGTTCATCCGCATTGACTTTCCAATGGACATCATTGGGTAAAGCGGATCATTTCGTTCATCAGCATTTACCTTCCCATGGACACCATTGGGCAATGCTGATCGCTCGATACATCCGCATTGGCTTTCCAATGAGCATCATTGAGTAATGATGATCATTCGATTCATCCGCATTGGCTTTCCAATGAGCATCATTGAGTAATGATGATCATTCGATTCATCCGCATTTGATATTCAATGGATACCCATTCACTGATCAATGGTCAGCCCTGTACGCCATTGACAAATGCGGAAATCTCAACGGGTCCCCATTCATTGTCCAATGGAGTCGTATGAGGACCATTGGTTGCCATTGGCGATTCAATGGAGTTTTTTACTACGGGGAATAAGATCGATACAGAAGCATTACGTTGCATAGCTCTGAAAGCACAACAAAATGCTAATACTTTCGAAGCTTCAAAAGAAATTGAACTTAATGAAGACATAATTATGTCTACGAATTCTGAAGCTTTCAAATTATTGACCAAGCGTTCAATGGATTTACCTCGTTTTGTTTGCGTATCATGTGTAAAGCTTTGTTTTCACAAAGATGTCGCTAAACTTGAAAATCTCAAAACTCGTATTATGTCACCATTTTGGCGGGACTTGATTAAAGACGTTCAAAAAAATGGAATAGATCTTGAGTACATTTGTCGTTACTGCCTTAATAAATTTCGCTCGAACAAGCTTCCACCAACTTGTATTTTAAACAAACTTGACGTAGGAAAAGTCCCAAAACTAATATCGGAACTTAACGATTATGAGAAATTATTAATTCAACGAGCAAAGGCATTTCAAACAGTTCAGAAAATGGGAACAGTTGGAAAGAATAATCAGCCCTACATACAGATGAATAAAAAAGTTATAGGAAGAACGTTTCATTTACCGTTGCCCATTGAAGAAACAATCAGAAGGATTTACCCGATAACGGACCCTCTTAATCATCAACATGAACTGTATATCCTTGTGCGAGGAATTCCTACCAAGGCGAAAGTGGTCTGGGAAAACTTGGTAGATGTAAAAAAAGTGTATGATGCTTTGGTATGGCTTAAAGCAAATAATCCGTTGTACTCTGAAATAAAGCTTCCTGATACTGCTGGGGCATTATTAGATACTATGCTTCAGGATGTAGAATTCCAAGTGCAAGAAGAAGAAGATGACGAAGTCAATGAAAATGATAAGAAAATTAAAAATTCGGTTGCTGCTGTAATCAAAACTAATGAGGATATAGATAAAGTCGCGTATAAGCCAAGGGCGTTTCTGACTCAAATGTCAGAATCAAGCGGATATTACGAAGAATTTACTATACACCCAATGTATTCTGATAAAGAAAATAGAACGGCTACCAAGCTTTATCAAATGTTAAAAGTCCAGGACTTGGCACTCGCTAATCATCACAAGTTTCTAGATTTGAAATGCTATCCGGATTTGTTTCCATATGGTATTAATGGACAACACGAGGAGCGGACGGTACGACTTACAGAATTTGAGTTTATCAAGTCGAAATTAATGTCAAAGCATTCACAATTCAGATTAAATCAGCAATATTTATTCTTCGCGTTAAACGATAATAATATCCGCCAATTAAATAGTGGTATATTTCATAAAATGAATGTAACCAATCCGCGAGAACGATATACTGCTAAAAGTTACTTAGAGCGATTGACGAATGGCAAGCTTGAGGGAAACCTAAATACTATATTCGGACGACTGCGAAATACTGAACAATTTTGGCGCAAACCCAGGTGTGATCTTAATTGTATGATTCAGCACTATGGTCCACCGACGTGGTTTTTGACGTTGAGTCCAAGCGAATATTCGTGGTCAGACTTAGTAGATTATCTTCGTGAAATAAATCCTTCGATAGCACATTTATCAGCGAATGCAATAATCGTTGCTGATCCTGTGTCTGTGTCAAGATTCATGGATAACAAGTTTCGGGGTATGTTGGACTTATATGTTCAAAGTCTAATCCCATTGGTAAAGTAACACATTACTTTTGGAGACGTGAGTATCAGACTCGAGGTGTCCAGCATTTTCATTTGCTAATATGGATAAAAGATGCCCCAATTCTTGGAAAATCTCCCCTTGAAGATGTGGCCAATTTCATATCCAAGTACGTTACTTGCAGAATGCCAATAAAAGCTGTCTCACCGGTATTTCATCGTCGTGTGAGTACGCATCAGAATCATAATCATAACAGTTATTGTATGCGTACGAAAAAGTATAAAAATCGCACTACTCGAGCTTGCCGCTTCGGTTTTCCTCGCCCATTGTGTGATACGTTCATTATAAGGGATGTTGCTACTTCCGTGGCAGGGAGGCGACAATTAAAGTGCAAAAGTAGATTGTATGATGTTCCAAGATCTCGAGAAGAGAGAAATATTAACGATTATAACCCTGTGGTACTTACGGCGTGGGAGGGTAATATGGATATACAATTTGTTGGAGAAAAATCGGCCTTGTTAACTTGGTATTGTACCAAATATATTTCAAAAGCTGAGAAAAGTTCTATTTCTACAGCTTTTGAACAAATGAATTCAACCAAACCGTTGATCAGCCGTCTTTGGAATGTTGCTCTGACCACATTGTGTAATAGAGAATGTGGTGCTCCGGAAGCTGCCGATAGTCTGTTAGGTAAACCTTTGTACGGCACCGATTCGTTAACAACGATAAGATGGGTTGACGTGAATATTCTCAGAAATAAGAAATTAAAATCTCATAAAGAAATTCAAGCTATGAATGGAGAATCCACTGATATTTTTTGTCATGACTTGGTAGATTATCATTATCCGACAAGGCCTGAACCATTGAACGAACTTAACTTATACGACTTTGCTAAGTGGTATGACATAGTTACCACCAGGCCGAAACGGGAAGTTGAGTATTATGTGTTAAAAGATGGTAAATATTTGAAGAGGCGAGGCAGGGGTCACCTTATAAATCATTACAGGAATGACGTGAATACGCAACCAGAGAAATACTTCTTCGCCCTCTTGTTGCTTTTTCAACCATGGAGAAATGTGGATGAGTTAAGAAACGGATGCGAGACGTATGCAGAGTCATTTGTTTCTCGAGAATCAGAGCTCAACGAAGCGTTACAGTATCACGAGCGACTGACAGAAATTAAGGACAACTTTAACTGTGCAAAAGAGCTAATTGAAAAGCAAGTAGCCAAAAATGTGGAGCAAGAAAAAAATAGCGCTGATAATGATTTCGATGCTGATGGAATACCTTTAGGTTGCAATCCAATAGAAGCTGATGACGCAATGAAGGATTTCAAAAACATTGGAGATAAAGATAAAGAGGCTAATGTTACGCAAATGATTTCGGAATTGAATGCAGATCAAAAACGTATATTCGATAAAGTCACGAGTACCATCAGTACGGATAGTGACATATTGAGGTTGTATGTAAGTGGAGAAGGAGGAACTGGTAAAAGTTTCTTGATAAAGACGATTCGGTGTTGGATTAAGCACGCTATCGGCAAAGATACAGCTGTTACAGCACCTACAGGAATAGCAGCGCTTAACATAGACGGATTAACAGTGCATAGATTATTCCAGCTGCCAGTTGAACATGGAGGAACTCCGAAATACAAAGAACTCTCTGATGCTGTTCTCAAAATTATTCGGGACCAATTAAAGAATGTTACGTTAATAATCATCGACGGAGTATCAATGATTTCCAGTACAACTTTGTTATATATACATCTGAGATTGATGGAAATTTTCAATACTTCTCGTGTTGACAACGGCTGGTTTGGCAAAAAACATATTTTGCTCTTTGGCGATCTTCTTCAATTACCACCAGTGCGTGAAGAACCGGCATTCATGAAACTTTCGACATCTAAGACTGATAAATTATTAGAGTCGTTAGGAAGTATCAATATTTGGACAAAATTATTCAATTATGATGAATTAACAATTAATATGCGCCAGCGGGATGATTCCTCTTATCGAGAGATGCTCTCGCGAATTCGCTTAGGATTTGTTACTGATGCAGATACTATTATTTTGGAATCTAGGAAAATTAATTTCACGTCGACAGAATTCTGTGATAGACTACAAGAATTATGTGATTATATAAATAAATTACCACCTGATACCGTCTGTTTGCTGCCGACTCGTCATTTGTGTGACGTCCTTAATGACTGCATGATTAATCGTATACCTTCGGACGAAATTAAATTGATTGCTTTAGATGCTGTCGAATGTGCTCGTTATAATAGAAAGAAAGCATCAGAAATATTAGCTCGTTCTGATGAGGACAGTTCATGCACGGCTGGTCTCGCGAGAGTTATAATTATTAAAATTGGAGCACGGGTCATGCTGAGACGGAATATTGATGTTAGCATAGGTCTCGTCAACGGTACAATTGGTAACGTTGTAGGTGTTGTGCGAGCCCCTGATACGAATGAAGTCGAAAAGATTAAAATTCAAATAACATCGGGAGCAGAATATGAAATAGAACGTGTCAGTGTTAAATTTGAAATTATGAATGGAGTATATGTCATTCGCAAACAATTTCCTTTGTCTCTCAGCTATGGTATTACGATTCATAAAAGCCAAGGATTAAGTTTAAGAAATGCTGTAATCGATGCTGGTAATTCGATATTCAGTTGCGAACAAGTAAACGTTGCTCTTTCACGCGTAACTTCTCTTGAAGGGCTGCACTTAATCAATTACGATTCTCATTCGGTAAAAGCTAATGAACAGTCCGTGATTGAATATAATCGATTGAGAAAACAATATCGTCCGGACCTTGCGCAAATGAACATTTGCAAAAAACGTGGGCAAAAAGTTTCGGATACGATGTGGGCTGTACCTAAGAATATAACCGATTGTCAACATCCACAGAATGATAATAAAATAGGCAATAATACTTGGCAGGTTCATGGGTTGCAAAATGTAGATGGCATATCCTGTTACGCTAATGCCACTACACAATGCATGTTTAATAGCCAAATTATCTGAGAAAAATTGATGAAATGCACCTCCAATGAACAGGATCCATTACTAATTTTACTACGCGCTTATATTGCAAAGGACAAGAATTTAAATTCACTTGGCATCAGACAGTTTTTAGGTGATCGATTTATGGAAAAAAAACACAAGATGCATCACAATTTTTCATAAAGATATGTTCTAAATTTGCAATTATTAAAAATATTGTTGAACATACATTAGTCTCAAAACTACGTTGTACGACATGTGATTACACGAATATCACGGCAAATACACCAAACTATGTACTGTTATTGACAATATCGATGACAAAAAAAACTCTTGATCTGCAAGAACTAATCGACTATAATGTGTCCCAATGGAATGCTATTGAAGTATTGTGTGATCGATGCGATCACACCAATAGTATGATCAAAACTTGTGTATCGACTACAAGACAAGTGTTAATTATACAACTTCTTCTGATGTCGCCAAAAGAGGGAACTTCACAACTTTATAAAAAAAATTACGCTATTAAAGGTATTCCGACAACTACCGTTACAATTTGCGATATTAAATATAAAGTTAAAAGTACCCTGTTTCATCATGGATCAAACTTTGAGGATGGTTAATAATAAAAAAAAATAAAAAGTACTTGGCGAGTTCATTTTTAGCCAATGATCAGTCAAATAGGTTTTTTAGTAAACAGGTACCAGAATGTCACTATGTGCTCAGTGAAAAAACTCGCCAAGTACTTTTTATTTTTTTGATTATTTTTTTCATTAATAATTTCTCTTTGTTAACAATTTTTACTTGAATTGACGATTTTTTAAACGTTGAACCGTTTAGATTTTTTCGAATTTTATTATTTCTACTCCGCTGTTAAAAATCATGATTACAAAGTTAACGTTACGAGAGATTATGTACATAGATGAGAATATGTTTTGTTATATTTTTACTGTTTGCACTCCAGTTAAATAATGACAGTATATTATTGGAGAAAATTAATAACCCTCAAATAGTAAACCATAGGGGTATTCTGCTAGAGGCACAGACGGGCACAGTGCGACACATCTAGTACATTTCTCATGTGAACACCAATCAGAGCAAAGGAATACAGCCAGTGTGTGCTCTACGTCGGTAGCTGGAAAACCCCCCATATGTGCTTGGCAACACGGGCTTTCGATGTTATTAATTTATTTGGCAACTTTTTGCAAAGAATATGTAGAATATATATACGTTTATGAATTAATTTATTTGGCTGCTTTTTGCAAGGAATATGTAGAACTATATATACGTTTGTAAATGTACTTGTCTCCAATTTTTGTACACCATTTTTGGTGTTTTTGGGGTATTATTATTACTTTTATGCAAAAAAATAAAATAAAACATAACCTCATGTTCCTGCAATACACAATTTTCTTAATGAAAAAAAAACATCCCCACACAATACACCACATTACACTTGATCGAAATGCACAGATTGTCACTTTAAAAAATCACACGTCATATTTTTCAACATTATAATTTAAGAAAACAATAGGACTGCGGTGATTACGATGACAGATAAAAATCATCGATACACGAAAGCAAATTAGGGTATTGAGGGGTCCATACTCGTCAAACTCGGCGTAGATGGCGCCAATGTTCTTGGATCTTTGAGCGCCAAATCAAATTTCATTAGGCACTCACCATACATGAAAAGTGCCTATTAGTATTGCCTTTTTGCTTATTCTTATGAAAGCAATCATACAAACTTAATACCAACATATGTTGGTATATTATACAAAAACAAAATTTTTTGGATTTTCCGTCCCCTTGGCCGTCTGTATGTGCTCATAAATCAGCAATCCATCAACGGATCCGGTTCAAATTCATAGCACAGTTTTGTTTTACTATGATCTCAAAACCTTTTTTGACTCAATCCATTCAGAGAATGTTGAATATGAAATTTCCTAAAAAAACAGCCATTTTTGAGTCAGAAAGCCATTTTTGTGTCCGGCCGTCCAGAGTCAGATCTCCGCAACCTGTGAACCAATGTTTTTGTAAAGAGACTTTCTTTATAGGATCATAAAGAAGTGTCCTGTAGCGTTTGAAGCACGAAGTAGTAGTAAGGAGACGGAACTCTGGCGGGCCCGTTGATTCAAAAGTGGCAGCGATTTCTGTCCATAATGGAGGCGATCCGCTGAAAGAAACAGCCCAAAGTGACTAGCACATGCGCAGTATGCATTATAGCTGTCCTTTTCTTTCTCACTGAAAATACGAGTGATAGCGACCATATGTTCTTCGTGCATACGAAATACGAGTGACGGTAAATCTAGTTTATAACCTCTCGATTTGTTTTTCACTGTAATTCATAGCGCAGATTTCGTCGTGTGATTATTATATAAAGTGCTCATACGTCATGTAAAGATCGGTAAGTAAAAAATGCAATATATTGGCAACAAATTTGTGTAAAGAATGTTGTTGTATAAAAATAGATTGTGTATAAAAATGTCTTGGTTTTTCAGCAATGGAATGTCGTGTACCAGGTTGCGGTACAAAATATTGGAAAAAAAATAATAACCGTTCGTTATTTACGGCTCCTTCTGTACGTATGACAATTATCTAATATCACTGGTTATGTGAAACTAATGTTAATTATCTAAATACTAATGAGTAACTTATTTTTGTATTTGTACAGGCAAAACAGTTAGCCGATTGGCAACAAATATTACACCACGCCGGGGTCTCAGATTTCAGTCAAAAGGACAGAATTTGCATTCTACATTTCGAGGAACACTGTATCGAGAGGGAACGTTTTATACATCAACGTGGTGGGACAGTTTCTAAAGTGCCAAGGAAAGTGCCGCTACTTTCTTATACTGCGGTTCCAACAATTTTTCCACCCAATGATTCGAGGAACGAAAAAAAACAGCTCAATTATGCTGTGGTCCTCGATAAGAAGGCTCTTTCAGAGCACAGAGAAATCTTCAAACAAAACCTGTCGAGTGATGGAACTCTTCCTAGAGGCGATGTGAAAAACGTAAAGCGTTTAAAATCCAATAATTTGTTTAATGTGATTGTAAACGCTATATACAATCATAAAACTGTTTCCCCTCATTTGGACAGCCGTTGGTTTCCAAATTATGTGGATGGAAAGTGCGTGAAATGGTCTCTGTGGAAAGCAGATAGGTCAGGTGTCGAGAAAACAATAAATCTGTATGAAGACCTAACAGTTGAGGTATGTATTCCGCGATGCATGTAAGTACTAGTTATGCTTAGCTTCTGTGTCAAATAAATGGCTGTTAAATATATTCATATTATTTTTTGCAGTTATTCGTTAACGAGAAGAAAATATTCTTGCCAGAAATGCAGAATATTTCAGGAATGGACGATTTGCAAACTTTCTTCAAGAAAGTATGCCAGATCATACCGTGCAAAACAGCAAATTATGATGCCAAAGAATCGTATGTACAACTACTATGAAAAATTCAAATAATATATCAAATATATTCCACAGTAACAGCCATTATTTATTTTAGTGAAAATGCTTGTACGGGGTTTGTTGTAAAAAGTGTTGGTCGTCCAAGGTCCCGGTGTCCTCCATGCTGCAAATTTGAAAAAAACCGAACGAGGAAAAAAATAACAGAACATCAAATCCGTGACTTGAAAATAGAAAAACGTACTTTCTCCGTCAACTGCATTAACCTTCGACGCAAAAGCAAACGATTGAAAAAAAAAGGTAAAATGTCTGCAGTGGTAAAAAATAATGTTATTATCTAAGTTATATAAAGAAAAATGTTATGAATTTCTTAAAATCGTCCTTTTTTTAAGGTGACGACACTAAAAATTGATATGGCAGCATTGAAAAAGCAATGCAAAGAGGTTGACAACAAAGCCTTAGAAAAAGCGATCGCGAAGTTGCCATGCTCTGAGCAAGATGCGGTGAAATGTTGTTTCGCAGCATCGCAATTGACGGACATGAGAGGGATGAGATTTACCACCCAGTGGGTATACGAGTGCCTTCTTCTCCGTATAAAAAGCAGGAAGGCTTACGAACACCTACGTAAGCGCAAAATACTCGTTCTTCCGGATATATCCACGTTAAATAGATACATGAAACGTATCGCTGGGTGTTACGGATTCCAAGAAAGTCTGTTCAAGATCATTGAAGAAAAAACGAGAGTAATGAAACATGATAAAGTGCGTGGTTAGTGAAATAATTTCCCAGTTTAGCCCTATTTTCAAATGTAAATCGCATTTATCGTTTGCTAAATGTTTACGTATATTTTGCAGGTACTTTGTTAATTGATGAAATGAAATTGACTAAAGCCTTGTCATTCAATCGCAATAAACTGTACTCATTTTTGGACTGCACAGTCTATCAAAGTTTATTTATGGAGCTTCAAAAACTAATACGTTAACGTATTTTAATAGTGCTCATAATTTTCACAACATCAGCGTGGCCTGGCGTATAGCCTCATTAACTCGTTTCACTGCTGAAATCATATGGTCGCTCTCACTCGTATTTTCAGTGAGAAAGAAAAGGACAGCTATAATGCAAACTGCGCATGCGCCAGTGGTTTTGGGATGTTTCTTTCAGCGGATCGCCTCCATTATGGACAGAAATTGCTGCCACTTTTTGGATACAGAGTTCCGTCTCCTTACTATTCCTTCGTGGTTTGAAGTCTTTACAGTTCTTTGAACCATTTTGTTTTAACGAAAATAACTTTTTTTTCATTTTTTCGCTCATTGCACGAAGATGCGTGAACGATTTTTTTTTATGTTTACCGTGTACTTTCATTTTGATATATTTTAACTATTTCAAGAGTTTAAAATGATTTAAACAATTTTAAAGTAGAATTTTTAATATTTTTGTTTTATTCATTTATAACTTTTTAACGTATTCGCCAAAAAAACACTAATTGGACAATAATTTTAGACATTTCTTACTATTTGATAGAATGGTATTGTTCTTTCAAATATAATGAATGATAATTTTAGTACACTTGTATGTATTTAAATTTTTTTTTCAAATATTATTATTGCTTTTATGCAAAGAAAAAAATTATATGAAACATAACCTTATGTTCCTGAAATACACAATTTTCTTAATGAAAAAAAAACATCCCCACACAATACACCACACTACACTCGATCGAATTGCACAAATTGTCACTTTAAAAAATCACATGTCATATTTCTCAACATTATAATTTAAATAAACAATACGACGGGTCAACGGATGTGATTACGATGACAGAATAAGAATACGAAATGAGGAATAAGAATCAGCCAATCGCTGCGCAGTTTAGCAAACTACGCCAAACGGATGACTGATTCTTATTCCTTGTTTCTTATTTTTGTCATTGTGGCTCCGCCTTAACACGCTTACAGCACGTATACATCGGCATATAAAAGCTACTATTTATGACGCTCACAACGCTCGAAACGTTCAAGACGAATGCAGCCTATCTCGCTGTCACTCGCCGCGACAGACAAAGCTAGAATATAATAGCTTTTTCAACTGGCTGCACTACAGTGGACGCTCCCACAACTTGACCCTCCATAACTTAACAGCTACCATAACTCAACGCGTTACCATGGCAACACGCTCCCATACCTTAACGACCCTCATCGCACTTTTTCTCCACTCGAAACTCAGCTGCTGAGCTGCGGAAATTTGACACAGGGCAACATAACCTCAACTGTCAAATGTTTTTCTTCAATTTCGTACGATTTATTAAGCGTTACGATTAGCTTAACCCTTAACTGGCACTCGGGGTAAAAAATACCCCAGTGTTTATTTGAGCTCGAATAAAACGTACTAAATTCTTTTTTTATTGTTTTTTTATCGTGCATTTCCCCCCGTCTAGAGGCTTTCGCCTATTACAGGGTCGGCCCGGGTCAGTAGCCAGTCCCCCCTGAGGATCTGGTCCGGATCAGTAACCAGATCCTTATGCGGCCGCATCCGACTTCCCCCTCTATAGCGCATTTTCTATGGAAATTAATTTCCATAGACACAGGGAAACTGCGGAAAACCTGTGTCACTATAGCCGGTTCTGAGTTCGCTTTCCGATGCCGGAGCTACGTCACGTTTCGTCGAGAAATTGTAAACATGGACTACAGCTATATACATGTGACTCACACCTGTACGAGTACTTGTGTTTTCCGTACTAAATTCAATAGAATGGACCAAGTGTCGCCATCTACCATCAGTTGACATCAACTAGAGAAAAAGTGGGATAGTATTATGGGGCAAGCTTCAGTGTGCATTGAACAGCTGTTCGAAGTAGACTTCCTGAAAACGTGGGGTATTTTTTACCCCTTGTGCCGTGAGTGTATAAAAAAGTTTTTTTTTTACAAAGTTTAGACGATTGTTATTAATAATTTTTCTACAATTTCAACTGTAAGTACATCATGTGAAGTGAAATAATTTTTTTTTCCATTATTTCATGCGTTTTTACTTATCAGATGGCATACAATCTTCGGCCACGGTTGCTTTGTAACGAGTTGTTGGAGACTTTATATGATGAAGCCGACATTGGCGGGGATGGGAGTGATGCTGAAGAGAATAATGGTTCAGATTTGAAACACAAGCCTGATACGGATTATTCAGACACTGATGATGAAGATGAATTGGAAGAGGAAGCTTAGAATACGGCTTCAACAAAATGACAGAGTCAGAGAGAAGAGGAGGAAAATGCTCTCTATGATACCCCGCTTAGTGAGCGATTAAGGGGTAAGGCCACTGTAACGGTCCAAAAAAAAAGGTTTTTCACGAATTTTTTGCTTCCAAAATTGAAGGTAATTGAAAAAAAACTTTTACGGGTGTTATCGGGCATACATTAAACTTTATTATCAAATTTTTTTACAGCAAAAAAAAACAAAATGGCGGTTTTACAGCTATCTTCCCGGGGCATGTTTTGCTTGCAGGGCTCCGCGGCACGCAGCACCACTGGTGCACTTTTGAATCTAGAACAAAAAAAAACCATCAATCTAGAGGGTCATAGCTAGAGAATGTCGATCGGATTTCAAAAAGTATCAATTTTTGTGGATTTGGCGTGCGTTTGAAAAAAAAATTGATTTTTGACGAAAAAAACGGCTAGTTTTTTGTTAATAAAAAATCAATAAATAAAAATATTGAAAATCCCGATCGACATTCTCAAGATAATGTTAATGTTCACATCTGGTCAAAATTTCAAGTAAAAAAAATGAAAATTGTTCGAGTGATGCTGCGTGCCATTTTGAAAAACCGTGTTTCGAGAAAAACGCGTTTAAAGTTTTGCGAATAGTTTTTTATTGGAAAAAATAAAAAAAAGAAGTTAAAACCTGCGTAATGCGTTTGGCGTCGGCTTCGATGCAGAAATTATATAACTGTACACCAATTTCCACCTCCGACATCTTGAATATTTGCAAGACGTCCAAGCAGTGCTTGTTCAGAAATTTGTCGTCCCATTGGAACGTTATCGTTACGGAAAATTTACGAATAATATTTATGGCAAATACTCAACACATGGATGTAACTGTTATGTAACAAACTCAGCACAAAGATGTAACACACTCAGCTCATATAGATGTAACACACTCGGCACATTGACGTAACAAACTCATCTCATAGCCATAAAGGTCAACATAACCTCAAAAAAATTTTAACACATTTTTCTCGAAGATTACTTGATAGAATGAAAGCAGGAGAGTGAGGCGGCCTGCGTAATTAATTTGTACAGGTGGCCTCACTATTCTTTTTTCATTCCATTCAGTCGTTTTCGAGAAATACGTGTTAAAAGTTTTAGATCCATCTCTCTCGATCTCACGAGAGCGGAACGGCGCGGGGGAAAGATCATTGATGTAACTGTTACGTAACGAAACATTCAATTTTAATTTCATTTGCAATATATATTTCTTCATAATTTCGATAAAATTGAGTTCTTTTTATTAATCTTTTAATATTTTTGAACATTATATAATATTAGGGAATAAAAAAAAAAAAAAAAAAAAAAAAAAAAAAAAAAAAAAAAAAAGGTGTCGCCACCTGGGTTTGAACTCCCGACTCCCGAGTTTCATGGTTATATGCAAAAATAGAACAAAATTTTTTAAAAATAAATTATATTTTTTCAAATTTAACTTATTAGCTATATCTTTTTTCTGAAAAATGCTCCTCAACTCTGCGCGGATCCGAGAACGTTCATTTGCCGATTGTGGGGGATTGATACCTGCCTGAATACTGAACCTTTCTAACGATCTAACGCTGACACGCTACCTACCACGCCATCATCTTCTTAAGAGCCCGTGATATTTATATTACATTTAAGGTACATGGATCATTAAAATACATTTTTACTTATTGAACAAATTCTTTATAAGCGATTTGAAGTTGATAAATTATTGACGAATGATCCATATTAAGGGGCCAGTGCACACCGATGGTGAGGATGCGATGGGAGGGGGGGAGGGGTGTTATGCCAAAATAGCATCAAAAATCATAGTAAAGATTTATTCCAGCAGGTTTAGAGTCGAGTTCATGAAACTCGTCGCTCAAAGACAGTTTTTACTGGGGTTTCTGTCACAACAAATACCCATGTAATTGCGCTCACATAATTACACTCATATATCGTTTCTTAATCGATACAACCTCAAAATGATTCAAGACATTTCTGGTAGTATATGTATGTATGTATGTATTAAGGACATGTAACATCTATGTAACACATAAAACGTATTTGGTACGTAGCCTATACAACGAAGATTATAATATCAACGATGTTCCGTAACTGTTACGAATTTGTTACAAGAAATGTCTTGTAACATTTATGTAACACATTATACGTATTTGCTACGTAGCCCATACCACGAGATTATAATATCACCAATGTTCTATAATTGTTACAGCAATGTTCTATAATTGTTACGGATTTGTTACGAGAAATGTCTTGTAACATTTATGTAACACATCATACGTATTTGCTACGTAGTCTGTACTACGAGATTATAATGTCACCAATGTTCTATGATTGTTACGGATTTGTTACAAGAAACGTCTCGTAACATTTACGTAACACATTATACGTATTTGCTACGTAGTCCATACTACGAGATTATAATATCACCAATGTTCTATAATTGCTACAGCAATGTTCTGTAATTGTTACGGATTTGTTACAAGAAATGTCTTGTAACATTTATGTAACACATTATACGTATTTGTTACGTAGCCTATACTACGAGATTATAATATCACCAATGTTCTATAATTGTTACAGCATCGACTTGTAACAATTTTACATCGCTTTATTTATTTTACATCGCTTATACACGGGCTTGTATATCTATTAGCGTTCCCACAAAATTGTTGAAGAATTTCCTAATGATAAATATTCGGAATAATTCGCCCAATATTATAATATCTCAACATCGCGTGGGCGGAAAAAAAAATAATGGTATCAATGGAAAGCTAATTTTTTTTTAAGAAAAGTATATTCGTAAAATGTTAAAAAAGTTGTCTCATTTTTTAGTAATATCGAATTGAAGTGTAAAAGCGGCGTGGATTGAGGCATATTCGCGGATATAAGAGTGCGCGGCATCTCAACTGAGACTCTCAGTTTTTTTAATACTTGCACAGTAAAAAAAAAGTTATTGAAATTTAATGTAAATGTACATGAAGTTTTAATGCATATACCGTTCATAAAAATTCAGCCACTACAATGCTGTAATTTTCAAGCAACGTTACATTAAAAATAATGTTGGGCTTATTAATTTTACAGTGACCCTGTTTAGGAAATGTCTCCGATAGTTTCTTTATTTTCACAAATGCCGTACTCGAAATTTAATGAATTTCACAACTGTTTTTGTGCGAAACGGTCCATTAGATTTAAAGACCCCTCTACAGTAATTTTCCAGTATCCGTGTATTGAATATACCTTTTCTTAATTAATTTTACAGTACATTCGGTATTGAAATTTAATCAACAGTTCTCAATTTTACCCATTGTTTACTTGGTATTTAACGAACTTGCGGACAGTATTTTACAGTACCATGTATTGAATTTCCGGAACCACTGCATTAATTTTACACCCACGTTGTTCATTGAAATTACTAAAGGTGTGCCTTATATTTGTGAGTTTTTGCCATAAATTTAATGATTTTTGTAAAAGATTTTCAAACTTACGTTCATAAAATTTACGGAACGTGTGCCGTATTTTTACGAAAATCTGTACCTGAAAATTAATGAAGAAGAGTACTGGAAGTTTTTATGCATGTACCGTTCATTAAATTTCAAGCACCTCTACACGGTAATTTTCAAGTAACGTCTTATTTAAAAAAAGGCTACAACTTTTGTTCATTTTACGATAACAATGTTCATAAGATTGACTTGAATTCCACATGATAAATGGAAAAAAAGTTTCCAATACATTACATAGATTGAAACTTTTCAATATTTGAATAAATTCCAATTTATTCAAATTATCGAATTTAGGAGTGTCGAATTCCTCTTCTCTCTTGCGAGAGGTATAAGCAAAAGCTTACTCAAATAAAATAAAAATGTTAAGTCTTTAGTCCATGGGACTCCGCGACTACACAGCGGTGAAAAATTTTCCAATAATACATCGGCCTTTTAGCGCTGCTCGGTGGCTGTCTCGCTAGCGAGAGGGCGCACCAACCGATGCCACCTAACGGATCTCAGGCGAAGTGCTGAGATCGTGGCAGGCCCCAGTTCGTCCCGTTACGATATAGCACGATCTCAGCACTCCGCGTGAGATCCGTTAGGTGGCATCGGTCGGTGCGCTCTCTCGCTAGCGAGACAGCCACCGAGCACCGATAAAAGGCCGATGTATTATTGGAACATTATTCACCGCTGGTCGCGGAGTCCCATGGACTTCACATTTTTGTTTGATTTAACTAAGCTTTCGCTTACACCTCTCGCAAGAGAGAAGAGGAATTCAACACTCCTAAATTCGATATTTGAATAAATTGGAATTTATTCAAATATTGAAATTTTTTTAATATATGAGGCATTCCAGCTATAGCCGGAGCGGCCATTGCATCGACATTTTTTTTCAGGACGCCGATTTTTTTCAGTTACTCTTCGACAAAAAAAAGTATACGTATGTCTCTAAAAAAATTATTTTTTTGGCTTCCGTTTTAACACGTTTCAAAGTACAATTTTAACTTTCTCGATAAGAGTGTATCCTTCGATTTTTTTCAAATAAATTAACAAAAAAGTACATGTAAAACCGCATCTTTTGATCGCTATCCCACCATGGAAAAATCGTTTTTCGATTTTTTCTATGCATTTTTCGATTTTTTCTATGTGTATGAAACTTTAAAAAATGGGTCGTGCATGTGCCTACGACAGTATAGCGTCTATGTACTTGTTTTTGTTTGTATGTAAGCGCTCACAACGTTGAATTTATAAAGAAAGTGGAAACAGTGCGAAAGATGAAAAAATGTATAATAACAAAAAATTGTACGTGAACGGTAAGTTTTTTTAAGTCTTTGAATTGAAAATTTTGATAAAACAGCGGAAAGAAAAGTTGAAATGGGTTTAGTCCGAATATGAAAATTCATGTGAGCGCATTGGTTATGTTGTCAATGAGCAGTACAACTTTTTCATTCCCTGCTTTTCCTCGGGAAAGCTAGTATGGCTTATGTTGACAATCCACAGCGATGTAAAATGAAAAAATTCTTCAGGTCAGGTACCAATTTTGTTTTATCGATTTTTTCCAGAATTTTTTCTCCGCCGTTGATTTTCTCAATAGGGTTGATATTTCCTTCTACGATAGGACCATTTCCTTTTTTCCAGGAAGAAAGTACAATTTTTTTCTTCGATGAGTTGAAGCGGAAGTTAAAACAGTCGTACTGCTTTGATCAAAAGAACGTTTTCTTTCGCTGCGGTTCATTGAAAAAGCCAATATGGCTCATGTTGAAAAATCTCAGTGATAGCAAAAAATGTGTCTTTGAGTGATAAATTTTGTTGTATTGTATATTTTCGAATTTGCTCCTTTGCTGTGCACTCCCACCATAATTAGTCATATTGGCCTTTTCGATGTACTGCTTCGACAGGTAAATGAGGCAAAGTATCTTCGTCAAAGGAACAACTTTTTCTTTTGCTGCGGATCATCAAAAAGTCCAATATGACTTATTCTGGTGAGAACCTACAGCAATGGCAAAAAATTGTTACATGAAGGGAACGATTTTTTTTCTCGCAATCATGAGTCAATACTGATAACTGTACCTATCGAATCAGCGTCGTAAATTGAAGAAATAAACTGAGCATGACATCGATTGACTATTAATACACTATGCCCATGAATTTTTCATTCGAATCTTCCCTATTCTGATACTCCTCATCCTCATGGTTGATTAATTATAAAGATCGACACGGGCCGATAATGAAGTTTCACTTCTGTCACGTGTACTGAGCTACACGTTTGGGTTTTTTTCTGTGTTTTACGTGATGGATTTAAAAAAAAAAAATTTTTTCAACCCCATTTTTTAAAAATCTAAAAAAATTCTGAAAAAACCGTGATAATATATAAAAATTTTCAAGCTATCACCCGTAGTAGGCAGATTTTTTTTCTGTGTTTTACCAGCTATTAACGTTGTCAACATTCCAAAAAATTCTCAGATAGCTCACCTTGAGCAGATACTCAATTTGAGTACCAAAATAATTCATTATCCGCTCAAGGTGAGCTGTTTGAGTTTTTTGGAATTTTAAGAACGTTAATGGCTTGTAAAGCACAGAAAAAAAAATCTGCCCACTACGGGTGATGGCTTAAAAATTTTGATATATTATCACGGTTTTTTCAGAATTTTTTCAGATTTAAAAAAAAGGCGTTTTTTTCAATTTTTTTTTTTAATAAGGGATGTTTGGAAAAATCTAAAAAAAATATGAGGGTGTATTTTAGACTCAATGCGATCATATAAAAATAATGACACAAATCCGAGAGGGTGAGGGAAACGGGCTTACACACTTGGGCTGGATTACCTCATATATACAATATACATATGGGTCATTCCATGTCAAATCGACCAAGAGTTAGAATCAACCCCTTTTAATTTCGATTAAATTTGGTCAAAAGTTTTCGTTTTTAATAAGCCGAAGTTCTACCAAGGGAAAAAAATTAAGAATTCTTTTTCCGAAAGTTATGCAATATCCAAAATTTCACATTTTTTAAAATCTTTCAAGTTTATTTTTCAAATATCTCGAAAACCACTATAGTTATTGAGAAATAGTTTTGGGTTCGTCTTATTAAAGAATATGCTTGTAGCTATGGAAAAAAAAATATTCCGAAATTTTTTTTTGAAAAATGATGAATTTGGAGAATTTTGAGTTTTCAAAAATCTTAAAAATCCAAGTTCCGCATTAAATTTTTGGTTGAATTTTTTTTAGATAATACCTTGTACTGATCTTAAAAGATCCTGAAATTTTCAGAAAGGTGTTTTTTGTTTTTTGTAAAATATGAATTGTTGAATTTTTAAAAATTGTGTTAATCCACGATCAACATTAAATTTTTGGTTTAATTTTTTTTGGTATAATACCTTGTACTGATCTTAAAAGATCCTGAAATTTTCAGGATGGTGTTTCTTTGTTCAAAAAATATAAATTTTTGAATTTTGAGTAAGAAGATTTTTTTTCCCAACATACTTCAACTATTACTTTTTTTTACTGCTTAAAATTATAAAACTACATGATTTCTCCACTTCACTTAACTGAGAGGTAAAACAAAAAAAAATTTTACCCAAAATTCAAAAATTTATATTTCGTGAAACAAAAAAGCACCATTCTAAAACTTTCAGGATCTTTTGAGATCAGTACAATGTATTATACACTAGTGAAAAAAATTAAAGGATCCACAAATTTTCCCAAATTTTAAGTGGTTTTTAACAATGTTTTATCTCAGTGAAAAATGGTCGTATCGAGGTCTAAAAGAAAGCATTTTGAGGCTTAAAGTTTCTAGTTTTCAGATCTTTTAGCGAAAAAAATTTCGAAGCTACA
The DNA here is from genome assembly GCA_946863875.1 of Alloplasta piceator. Classification (NCBI taxonomy): domain Eukaryota; kingdom Metazoa; phylum Arthropoda; class Insecta; order Hymenoptera; family Ichneumonidae; genus Alloplasta; species Alloplasta piceator. The sequence continues at coordinate 39,935,473 of OX333072.1, read as the reverse complement.
GGTTTCACGCAATTACACTGTAAAAAAAAATCGCAAATTCACAATGTCGATTCATATTAATTTTACAAAGTGGGTGTATTAAAATGAATTTCCTACAATTTTCATCAAAATTAATATACTGGTATTAAACTTTGTTATTTCTGTATTAAAAAATTACAAATCCGGTATATTAATTTCATAGTCCTGCACCCCTGCTATGGAAATTCATAACCCATCTTGCATATTTCTTAGATGTGTTTTAGTTTCTAATATACAAAGTCATAGAAATTTTCGTTGCCGGTGCTTGAAAATTACAACACAACGCTAGTGGAATTTACTTGCAATCGGTAACAAAAAATTACAATTTTTTTTAGAATATTCCAATCAGTCCTTTGGAAATTCATGCAAGGGTATATTAAAAGTCAAAACCTGTCATGGAATTTGAAAAATCATCGTGGGAAAATTACTATGTGGGTTTTTATATCCCAAACTCGGTGTAATAATTTCATAATAATATAGCGACTTTTGAAATTTAATATACAGTTATGAATATTAAAAACCTGTCTTGTATATTTCTTTGATGTGTTTTGTTTTTTAATACACAAAGTAATATAAATTTTCGTTGGTGGTGCTTGAAAATTGCAACACGACGCTGTTAGAATTTACTTGCAATCGGTAACAAAAAATTAACATTTTCTTCAGAATATTCCAATCAGTCTTTTGGGAATTCATGCAAGGGTGTATTAAAAGTCGTAACCTGCGATGGAATTTTAAAAATCGTCATGGTAAAATTACTATGTGGATTTTTATATTCCAAACTCGGTGTATTAATCTCATAATAATATAGCCACTTTGGAAATTTAATATACCGTTATGAATATTAAAAACCTGTCTTGTATGATCCTTTGATTTGTTTTGCTTATTAATATACAAAGTAATAGAAATTTTTGTTGCCGGTGCTTGAAAATTACAACATGAGCGCTGTTGGAATTTACTCGCAATCGGTAACAAAAAATTACAGTATTGTTTAGAATATTCCAAATAGTTTTATGGAAATTCATGCAACGGTGTATTAAAAACCAAAACCTATGATAGAATTCTAAAAATTGCTATAGTAAAATTACTAGGTTGATTTGAATTTTGCGAAGCCGGTGTATTAATTTCATAATTAATACAGCCACTTTGGAAATTTAATACGTATATCGCTATGAATATTGAAAACCGGTCTTGTATATTTCTTAGCTGTGTTTTGGGTTAGAGGTCGCGAACTTAAGTTATGAAGGGTAACTTAAGTTATGCGGGGAAACTTGAGTTATGCGGGGTCAGGTATTCTGGAATGAAGTTTTGAGCGTTCGCATAACTTATGAGGGGTCAGGGGCCGCGAAATTAAGTTATGAGAGGTAACTTAACTTATGAGGGGTCAGGAATTATGGAATTAAGTTTTGCGGCTTTCTATAATCTACGAGGGGTCAGCGGTCACAAAATTAAGTTATCAGGAGTAACTTAAGTTATGAGGGGTCAGGGACCCCAAAATTAAGTTATGAGCGGTCATTTAACTGATGAGAGGTCACGGTTTTATTCAACAAAGTTTTGAACGTTTACATAACTTATGAGGGATTAGGGGGTGTGAAATTAAGTTATGCGCGGGGGTCACTTCATTTATGAGGGAATCATAAATGAATCCCGGAATTAAGTTTTAAGTTATGAGGGGTCAATTAAATTATGAGGGATCACGAATTTTGGAATTAAGTTATGAGGGGTAACTTAAGTTCTGAGGGGTCACTTAAGATATGAGTAGTCAGGTATTCTGAAATAAAGTTCACATAAATTATGAGGGGGCAGAGGATTCGAATTCAGAAATCCGAAAATCAAGTTTCATGGGTTATCGCACATTCAAAAGCATATATTATTAATTTTATTTCACTCCTTGCGTAAAGTGTCCACTTTAGGCACTCGACCAATAAAATTTTGAACGAAACTCGTGTCAGAAATTTTTTCTCAACTTGCGTGATTGCAACATTCGCCTTCGGCTCATGCTGCAAACTCACACTCGTCAGAAAAAGTTCATCGCACTCGTATCGTAATGTACTATTTCGGCACTCCAGCATTCATATATCATAAAAGTAGAGGAACTTCATAAGTAGTCGATGGCGTAATAGGTAGCGTGTTAGGTAGTTAGGAGCGATAGGTAGGATGGTAGGCAGGGTCGAGGGTTCGATTCCCCGTCAGGGAGAAAAAATAGATCGGCCAATTCCCGCCGATTTTTCTTTTTTTCTATTTATTTCTTTTTAGAACCGGTAAACTATGCATATTAAATTATTTGGCAAGCGCAAAATATTTTTTAAAACATGTTTAACAACAATTAATTACAGCTACGGTAACGTAATTTTCATATACTTGCGTATATTAATTTCAAAATTTCTTCGTTCAGTAAATTTCATGAACGAAATTCCTATAAGAATAAATAAATCAATATAGTTTTTAATATGTCGTGACTTGAAAATTACTGTACGGTAGTACATGAAATTTAATATACCGTGACTTGAATATCAATACACGGTGGTATAGGAAATTTAATATACCCCTTGCGATATTTAAAAACACAGTTTGATTAATTTAATATACAAAAGTAATATATTTTTTCTAACCGTATATAGCAATTTTCGTAAACTTCATCGTGAAAATAACAATACTTTTGTATATTAACCAGACAATACCAAATTTTTAAAAATAATATCCTGTGATCAAATAGTCACGGAATATGTATATGAAATTCAATATACCACTTGCGATTTTTAAAAACACCGTTTGATTCATTTAAAATACGAAAGTAATGTTTTTTTTTTTAACCGAATACAGCAATTTTAATAAACTTCATCTTGAAAATAACAATACTTTTGTATATTAATTGAACCACTACAAGTTTTTAAAAATAATATCTATTCATTATATAAATAACGAAGGTGTATATGAAATTAAATAGTAGTAGTATAAGATTTTTATTGGTCGTTGAGAACAAATCGAGCTTACAATTCTTTTGTTACAATTGAATACGTAAACTTTTTTTTTATTTTCATTTATTTATTTATTTATTTATTTATTTTTCCCTCAGACCAATGGGCCATCGACTGGGGTCCTTCAGCCCGTATATTTCGACGTTTATTTCTTGTTGTTAGCGTGTGTTATGTAATCTAGTGAGGATTTCTAAAATTGTGCGTGTTGGAAATTTGTGTCTTGGTGAAATTTAATACATTGTGCATCATTTTTAAGTAACGAGTATCTTGATTTCCTGATGCATGTTCATATGAAAATTCATAACCGGTTTATGCATTCGAAATTCCTACACCGGTGTATTAATTTTCAGATTTTTTTACAGTGTATGAGAAATACCAAGAAAAACATATTTGGCAAATTTGCATCGCTTTTGTTTTGGCTGTAATTTTTGGGAAAAAATTCTTCCAGCTAAAACATTATAAGGATCGGATAGCTTGTTTATTTAGCTTCAATTTGCTTTTTCTTGAGATCTCGCTGCGACCATTTTTCGCAGAGATATCGAGCTTTTACGAAATAAGACACTTTTCCGTTTGACCATTGATATCTCAGCAACCAATGATCGCATAGCAATTCGAAGGGGCGTTTCACAAACTTCAATCAATGCTCTACAAGGATTGTCGATAGTAAAAAAAAAAAAATCGCCATCCTTGCCATGAATTTGAAAAAACAGGAGAAAAGGGCTATTTATCGTTTTTTAGAAAATCAACGACCAAATTAAAAATATTGACAAAACGACTATTGTTGAGCATGACTTTTACAGCTCAATATAGCCACAAAATCCCTGTAAAGTTTCAATTTCATCTATCGAACGGTTTTTTTGTTTTAAGCAATCAAATTTTTGAAAAAAATTAAAGGATCATGTTTGGTGCCCCTTAACACTTCGAAATCATTATGAAAATCATTATGAATCATTTCAATCGAGCATTCCCTTTATTTTTATCGTAAACAGCGTTCAAATTTATGAAGAAAAAAAACAAAAAAAAATTCAACATTTTTTTTTTTAATTTTTGAAATATTTTTTTTTTTTTTTTTAATTCGAGGATTATGTTTATTGCCCCTAAACACTTCATAATCATTATTTAAAAAATATATATATATACAAAATTTGATTGCTTGAAACAAAAAAACCGTTGGATAGATCAAATTGAAACTTTAAAAGGATTTTGTGGGTATATTGGGCTGTAAAAGTCATGCTCAACATTAGTCGTTTTGTCAATATTTTCAATTTGGCCGTTGATTTTCTAAAAAACCATAAATAGCCCTTTTTCTCCTGTTTTTTTCAAATTCATGGCAAGGATGGAAATTTTTTTTTCTTAAACCATCGACAGTCCTTGTAGAACAGTGATTCAAGTTTGTGAAACGCCCCTTTTGATTTCTGTGCGATCATTGGTTGCTAAGATATCAATGGTCAAACAGAAAAGTGTCTTTTTTTCGTAAAAGCTCGATATCTCAGCGAAAAATGGTCGCAGCGAGGTCTCAAAAAAGCAAATTTAAGCTAAATAAATAAGCTATCCGGTCCTTGTAATGTTTTAGCTAGAAGAATTTTGCCCCAAAAATTACAGCCAAAACAAAAGCGATGCAAATTTGCCAATTTTTTGTTTCTTGGTATTTCTCATAATTGCGTGAAACCTGTGGCTTCGAAAATTTTTTGCTAAACGATCTGAAAAGAGAAACTTCAAGCTTCAAAATGCTTTTTTTTTAGACCTCGATACGACCATTTTTCACTGAGATACAGCATTGTTAACAACCACTAAACATTTGGGAAAATTTTTTGATCCTTTAATTTTTTCCACGAGTGTATATAAAAAATTGAACCAAAAATAACATATATTACACCTAGAAAGTGAAAAAATATGATTGAATAACCATTTTACCCAGCATTAATAAACAAAACAAAAAAATTAATAAAAAAAATTTTTTTCATTGGCATTGAAAAATGATGTTATAATGTTTGTTAATAAATGTTTATCGTAGATAATTATTTTTTTTTGTATACATTTTTTAAATAGTCAATGTAAATCAGCTAACGTCGAAAAATCGAGATATAACGTACAATAAACAATCGCCCAACTTTCGATAACGCTAGTTCCGAAAATATTAGACCTGGAAGGTTTAATTTTTTCAAGATGTATGTAATTTTATACTCTACAACGTTTATTCTTGGCATTTTTTCGATTAAGTAAACTGGATAGAAGTTACAAGGCAAAGAAGGCTGGCGTGGCGGTCACTTATGCTTGAAAATCACTATAAAGTCAAACTTTGATCGGCGCCGACTCAGCCAATTTTCATCGTATTGGAATTTCTTTTATTTTTTAGTTTTGTAGCAAACTTTATCTTCTTTAAGATTTATAAAAACTATTTTGGTCGTACGATCAACCATAAACGTTTTATTCAGGTATAATGCAAATTTTGCAGGTTTTTTGTTAAATTACTCGGCACTCGCTATAGCGTCTAACTTTGATCGGCGCTAGCTCAGCCAATTTTTGTCGTATAACAATGATTCTTTTAAAGTTTTGTAGGGAATTTTCTCATCTTTAAGATTGTTAATGACTACATTGGTTGTACGATTGATCCTGAACGACTTATTCGAGAAAAACGTAAATTTTGCATGTTTCTTTTGAAATTACGATAACTTCTGGTCTACGCTCGAGGGGGAAAACTCAGGTTTATGTTATTGAGGTCACAATAAAGTAGATAAAACGATCTCCCGCTGCACCGAGAGAAAAATATGGTTCGTGGAACCATATTTTACCATATAATATGTTCCCCACAGGGTTTGACAATAATTTATGGTAACCCCAACCTATAAAATTATGGTACGGGTAACCGAATTTTCTGGGTTCCACCCAACATCTCCTTATGTTCGAGCAGACAATGTATCGAGCAACTAAACATATAGTACTTGAAACTATCGAATGGCAATGAATTCTCAGAAAATTTATTAATTTACTTTGCCGTCACCCACCATACGGTATCAAAAGAGCAAGAAATTGATTCACATAACACACGTAGTTTTAACATACATACCGTGTTTTGAAAAATGCACTACATGATAGTAGGGTTTATCATACGATATGGTTATTCGCTTAACCCGCTTGTTCTGTTTTACATATTCTATCGTGCACTACACTTCCGTACATAGTACATCTTACCATATTCATCCTAACATTAATAAATATTATTTCATACTGAACAAATATGTATTTAAATGAAATAATTTTTTTATTTAATATTTACACAATATATATTTTAAACATTTCAATCTTTGAATGTATAGCTACACATATGAAGTCTACAATTTCATAAAGCTTCGTATTTTCTTTAACAGAAGGGAAAAGACCCTTTTTTTATGGGAATCCTTTTCGGGGATTTGACCATCTTGCGTTTGGCCGCAATGTTCAATGTATTAAATATCCATACTGAAAAATAAGGATATCAAACATAGACCAGCTTGGAAAGGATATAGGCGTCGAGAGGCAGGTTCGCTTGTGCAAGAGGTAGCCACCTGGCGGATTTTCGGGGTACTGCAACCATGGTGAGCTCAAAGATCCGTCATGGTAAAAGGGATTAACCATATTCTATAACTGGACAAGCAATAATATGGTTGTGCTTATTATATTATTGCTTGTCCAATCATAGAATATGGTTAACCATACTATAACCCTTTTTACGATGGTGAGCTCAAAGATCAGTTTGAAATAATATTTATTAATATTAAATAAAAATGTACTACATCGCAATATAATTTCCTAGTAAGTCATAAAAAAAAAAATGTCGTAGACATGAATAGAGTTGTATTAGGCCGGCCTACAACTAAAAAAATTTATTTGGCTTGACTAGGATTTAGTTAAATGTACTAGATCTTTTTTCTGGGTCCATTTCGATTTACTTCGAACAGTCGTTATGATCTCATAAAGTATATGGGGCATTCCATCCCAAATCGGACAGTTTGAAAAACTTTTTTTTTTCCTCAATTTTTTTATATTTTTGAGATCTCAATAACTCCTATTTTTTTCGATTTTTGAAAATTGAACAAATTTTTTTTTTGAATAAATTGTTTTGAATACCAATTTTTGTTACTGTATAGTTTTTTTTAAAATCATTTTAAATTAATTTGGACACTTTTTCATTGTTAACAGATTTTTAAAACTAATAATTAATCGATGAACAAATAATAACAGTTCAAGAATGTATGAGTGGGCATTGAACCTAAATAGTCTACCGAATATTGCTGTCAAATTTTCACATGAAAAACATTATACAGATGCAAAAGGAAGATTTTATTTGCGATAAAATACTGCAAAGTCAATCACAGGGGGACACAAAAATTTCATTCAATTATTCCAATGAGCAACGGAAACGTATTGGCAAAGGAATATTCTAGTTCAGGAAATAATGTTATATGTAAGGTTTTCAAAAAAATACGTGAATAAATAAAAACTGTTGTTATTATTGTTCATAAACAGACTTAATGATTAATTATTAACTTCACTGTAAAAAAAAATCGCAAATTCACAATGTCGATTCATATTAATTTTACAAACTAGGTGTATCAAAATGAATTTCCTACAATTTTCATTAAAATTAATATACTGGTATTAAACTTTGTTATTTCTGTATTAAAAAACTACAAATCCGGTATAGTAATTTCATAGTCATGCACTCCTGCTATGGAAATTCATAACCCGTCTTGTATATTTCTTAGGTGTGTTTTAGTTTTTAATATACAAAGTCATAGAAATTTTCGTTGCCGGTGCTTGAAAATTACAACACAACGCTAGTGGAATTTACTTGCAATCGGTAACAAAAAATTACAATTTTTTTTAAAATATTCCAATCAGTCCTTTGGAAATTCATGCAATTCAGGCTATCCGATACACCCGACACTTGGCTGCCGATGCTGGGCCAGTGTTGGTCCAATAATTCGTGCCAACTACGGGCCAACACTGGGAACACATCGGGCTATACCGTTTCACTCGGTGTTTGGCCCGATGCTAGGCCGATGCTAGGCCGAATATATTTGTCGGCACTGCAGGCTTCTGATGATGCTAGACCAATGATGGGCCGATTTTATTTGACTCAATGCTATAAAAATCGAAAAAAATTTTGAATAATAACAATATTAAAGAATTATTAACAAATCATAATTTTCATAATTTTGAAAAAATTATGGCAAATAAAAAAGTGTTCATCATTTTTCGTACCCACAAATTTTTCATTACTTGTGAGAATTTTCTCCCACTGAATTGACGATCAGTGGTTCCGTTTATACAGTGTTCAAAAAATTTGCAAAAATGGAATTTCAAAATACCGTAAATTGAAAAAAATGGACGAATTAATCTAATATGAAAAGAAAATAAGTTTTCTGAATATTATCAGAATTTTTTTTTGTAACGATTTGTTAATAATTGTTTAATATTGTTATTATTCAAAATTGCTCTGGTCAATATCTCACATATAATTGATTTTTTTCGATTTTCATAGTATAGAGTTGAATATAATCGGCCTATAATTAGTCTAGGGTCAAAAGCCAGTACCGACAAATATATTTAGCCAAGCATCGGGCCAAGCATCGAGTAAAACAGTAGACCCTGATGTATTGCCAGCATTAGCTCGTAGTTGGCACGAATGATTGGCCGAACACTGGCCCAGCATCGGCAGCCAAATGTAGGGTGTATCGGATAGCCAACGCTGGCAAACAGTCGGCCCCAAGTTGCATGCCAAGCGTTGGCAACCAAGTATGAGGTCCAAGACTGGCAAACAGTCGGCCCTAAGTTGCGTGCCAATTGTTGGGTGCGCGATTTCGAGCCAACGGTTAGCCATACTGCGGTTATCAGCAACGTTTTCATGGTATCGTTTTATAAAAAGTTGAGTGACCTCCCATAACTTAATTTCGAGACCTCCAACTCCTCTTAAGTTATGTAAACCCTCAAAACTTAAGTTTGACAAAAACCATGACCTGTCATAAGTTTTGTGACTTCTCGTAACTTAATTTCGGGGCCCCTGACCCCTCATAAGTTATGTGAACTCGAAACTTTATTCAAGAATATCTGACCCCTCATAACTTAAGTGACCCCTCCCATAACTCAATTTCGCGACTCCTAACCCGTCGCAGGTTATGTAAAGCCTCAACGCAATTCCAGGATTTCTGACCCTTGATTAGTTAAGCGACCCCTCTTAATTTAATTTTAGAACTTCTGATAAGTTATGTAAACCCCCAAAATTTGCTTTTGAGGACCGTACCGACTTTGTTTTTCCGTGCACGTATATATATTTTCGGCCTATGTTTCATAAATATGATATACGCATCTGAATATTATAAGTAGTCGATGGTGTAGTGGTTAGCGTGTCAGTAGTAGGTCACTAGTTAGGGTCGATAGGTAGGTAGGTTTCAAATCCCGGACTAGGCTTGGAAATATTCTTCGATCCGCGTCTATACAAGGAAAATTAATCAGTCAAAAAAATTGATTAATTTTCGAAAGATATTTTTTTTTATAATTAATTCATGTTCAATTCAGAGATACGCGTAAAACAGAGGGTCGAGGGTTCAAATCCCAATAGCGACACATTTTTTTTTCTTCAAATTATGTTTTTTAATTTTACTCGATCTTTAGATACTACTAATTACGAATAAAAAACTGATTTTATCGTAACTACTAATAAATGTATGGAATAAATAAATAATCCTGGACTCAAATGTCCATACAAAAAGTTCAAGCATCCTTTACCGGTACTATATTGGCCCAGTATTGGTCCCAAGCATTGGCCGATCCTTGTAAGCGACGATTGGTCAACGTTCGGCCCCCAAGCATTGGCCGATTCTCGTAAGTGACCGTAGGACCGAGCCTATCATTTCGACCTTGAACCGACGGTTGCCCAGCATTGGCGTCAACGTTCGGCCGAGAGTCGAACGTATGGCTGCCAATACTGGCCCTACTCTGGGCCCACTGTCAGTGTTTTCTAGAGGAACTTAAGTTATGAAGGGTAACTCAAGTTATGCGGGAAAACTTGAGTTATGCGGGGAAACTTGAGTTATGCGGGGTCAGGTATTCTGGAATGAAGTTTTGAGCGTTGGCATAACTTATGAGGAGTCAGGGGCCGCGAAATTAAGTTATGAGATGTAACTTTACTTATGAGGGGTCAGGAATTATGGAATTGAGTTTGGCGGCTTTCTATAATCTACGAGGGGTCAGCGGTAACAAAATTAAGTTATCAGGAGTAACTTAAGTTATGAGGGGTCAGGGACCCCGAAATTAAGTTATGAGCGGTCATTTAACTTATGAGAGGTCACGGTTTTTTTCAACAAAGTTTCCCAGCAAACACAGTTCCGAAATAGTTACGAAAATGTTACGTAACGTGTGTTACATTGGACATAACATTTATGTCACAAACTGTTCTCAAATATGTCATCCTATGAACAAGTCACAGATACGAAACATCTACGAGAAATAATAATGAAATAAACTCATACCCAAGATGTAACATATTCAGCTCATAGATGTAACAAACTCATCACATAGCCATAACAAACTCAGATAATAGATGTAACAAACTCAGATCATAGTTGTAACAAACTCAGCTCATTGATGTAACTCCTACGAAACGAAACGTAACCCTGGTAACGCATAATACTCGTAACAATGATGTCAATGTGATTTCGTGGTTACAGGTAATTTACGTATATACATATTTTATAAACAAATTACAAGCAATTTATGTATTTCCAACCTACATATTAGGTTGCAGTTTTATTTTTATTTCAACATTTGAAAAGTACATTTTAATTATAATTTAGAATTTTTGTAGAATACCTACAAATATGATGTATCGTCATTTTGATTAAAGTCAAAATTGTGACCAGGACAATGCCTGGAAAGTTCAAAATAGGCTAACAATTTCAAAGCAGGCCTGCAACTCTGAAATAAAGAGCAGAAAACATGTCTCATGCTCATCTCATGGGAAAATGAGTTACGAAGGAAATAAGACGTCGTAGAACAAAATCTGTCTATCAATTCTTTCTGAATCATGCGCAGAGTATAAAAACTCAAAGGTAGGTTTTTACACAGAGTGTAAAAACTCAACACTGGGTTCTTACACTCTGTGCATGATGCCGAAAGAATTGCTAGATAGATTTTCTTCTACGACGTCTCATTTCCTTCGTAACACTTTTTCCTATGGGATGAGCGTGGCACATTTTGATTAAAGTCAAAATTGTGACCAGGACAATGTCTGGAAAGTTCAAAATAGGCTAACAATTTCAAAGCAGGCCTGCAACTCTGAAATAAAGAGCAAAAAACATATGCCGTGCTTATCTCATGGGAAAAAGAGTTACGAAGGAAATGAGATGTCGTAGAACAAAATCTGTAAATCAATTCTTTCTGAATCATGCGCAGAGTGTAAAAACTCAAAGCTAGGTTTTTACACAGAGTGTGAAAACTCAAAATTGGGTTCTTACACTCTGCGCATGATTCCGAAAGAATTGCTAGATAGATTTTGTTTTACGACGTCTCATTTCCTTCGTAACACTTTTTCCTATGGGATGAGCGTGGCAAATTTTGATTAAAGTCAAAATTGTGACCAGGACAATGCCTGGAAAGTTCAAAATGGGCTAACAATTTCAAAGCAGGCTTGCAACTCTGAAATAAAGAGCAAAAAAAATGTGTCGTGCTCATCCCATGGGAAAATGAGTTACGAAGGAAATGAGACGTCGTAGAACAAAATCTGTCTATCAATTCTTTCTGAATCAGCCGCAGAGTGTAAAAACTCAAAGCTAGGTTTTTACACAGAGTGTAAAAACTCAAAACTGGGTTCTTACACTCTGCGCATGATTCAGAAAGAATTGCTAGATAGATTTTGTTCTACGACGTCTCATTTCCATTGTAACACTTTTTATTATGGGATGAGCGCGGCAAATTTTGATAAAAGTCAAAATTGTGACCAGGACAATGCCTGGAAAATTGAAAATAGGCTATCAATTTCAAAACAGGCCTGCAACACAGAAAGAAAGGGCAAAGAGAAATTAAGCGAACGTGCAACGCGAATAAGGTTATAAACCGAGTAAGGGAAATTCCTGGGTGTTTTTCCATCACGGCAAATACGCATATAACTTATATTTTTCTTTTACATAAAGGGATCACATTAAACTTACCTCTTGCAATGTATGCTGTATTATTCTGGTTTATTCTGTATTACGCTGGATTATTCGATATCACCTCCTTGTACTTTACACTCACATATTGTTTACGTTCCTTAATCGACATAACCTTAAAATGATTGAAGACATTTGTCGTAATATATGATACGTATATGTTGCGGATTTGTTACAAGAAATGACTTGTGACATTTATGTCACACATTATACATATTTGCTACGTAGCCTATACTACGAGATTATAATATCCCCAGATAGACATTTGGCGTCACATTGTCGGCAACAGGACGGCACGAGAGAGCAAGCCGTGACGTCAGTAAGCAGCTTTCTACTTCCGCATCAAGCTCTTTTCTAACGACACGATAATATATAATAATATCACAATATTTGCGCCAAAACTGAGCTACGCTTCAACTGCGCACTGACGTCTTATTTACGATATGCTGTATCGTCAAGTTGTCGTTAAAGTTGCAGCATATTTGCGTTACGCTCTGCTGTATAGTTGCAGCTTATATGCAGCACGGCCTGCAGCATATTCGCAGCGTTTTTGCAGCACAACGTGCTGCATATTCGCAGCGTTTTTACAGCACGTCGTGCTGCATATTCACAGCGTTTTGACAGCACGCCGTGCTGCATATTCGCAGCGTTTATGCAGCACGCCGTGCTCTATATTCGCAGCGTTTTTGCAGCACGTCGTGCTGCATATTCATAGCGTTTTTACAGCACACCGTGCTGCAAATTCGCAGCGTTTTTCCAGCACGCCGTGCTGCATATCCGCAGCGTTTTTACAGCACGCCGGGCTGCATATTCTCAGCGATTTTACAGCACGGCGTGTTGCATGTTCGCAGCGTTTTTGCAGCACGCCGTGCTGCATATTCGCAGCGTTTTTACAGCACGTCGTGCTGCATATTCGCAGCGTTTTTGCAGCACGGCGTGCTGCACATTTGCAGCGATTTTACAACACATTTACAGCACACCCTGCCGCGTATTTGTAGCATTTTTTCAGCATACCGTGGTGCATTTTTGCAGCACGCTGTGCCATCATCTAGCATCAGCTTGTGCTATCAAGTTCAGGTATTACACGTAATAAATGATCTGCGACTGAGATCGTATTGAAAAATTTAGGGAACTCAGTCACATGAAATGAAAAAAAAACTTTTTTTTTAAATTCATTTTTATGCCCTATAAAGTTTTGTGCACCTAGTATTCAAAGTAGCAAATTAAATATCCTCGATAATACCCGAGTCAAGGACAAATGCAAAAAATTCAAAATGCAAAAAAGTACGTTATAAATATAGCCAAGCAAATAAATTCAAAATTATTTATATATTATCATGTCAGTCAGCATTTGAGCGGGCATTATTCAAACATGAAAGAAAATTTTGTGGGATATATTTTTTTTTACACCGGTCCTTTCATTGTCAAGTGCGCAAGTTGATGTAACATATCCTCATACTAATTACTAAAAATAAAACGTGGAACACTTTTCATAAAAACTTTTTATTCCCAGATTTTCATTTCTCTACAAGAAATTGCACGCTTATACGCGGTATAACCCGGTTTATATAAATATAATACTAATAAGTATATATAATAGTCCTAATTTTTTATTTTTTGCATTGTGTCTCCCGTGGTTCGAATTAGAGTTTGATTGGGTCCTTTCCAGCTACGGCATGATGCAAAACATCTAGTACATTTCTTATCTCAACAACCAATCAGAGCAATTGAATATAGCGGAATTCTACATGTGTCGGACCGTGCCTGGCTGTGTTCTAATTGGAAGGCACCCTCAGTTTCTATTGCAGCTTAAGAGGAGGCTAAATACCGACATTTTTCGTGTGTGAGAGAGAGAGAAAGCATCATAGGGGTCGTGAGAGCAAGAGAGAGGTCCGAATGTCGCCTTTAGCCTCCTCTTAAGGACCGGACACAATGAAAAGAATAAGAAATAGCAATAAGAAATAAGAAATAGCACAGCATTGCAACCAAGACACAATAGGTGCGTGCTGTTGCGTGCGCGAACGGCAAACACATAACCTCAATCATTAAAGCTGTGATGCTGTGAAAACATTTTTAGAAACATTTTTTAGTAGGTATATGTTATTAAAAAAATAAAAAGCCTTATATTTTTTTCATTTAAAAAACACGTTAATTTTCCAACTTTTTAAACTTTATATAATAATGAGTCATTTAATTGTGATTTAATGACTTGTTACCCGTGTAATGGATATTTTCAAAAAAATTCCGAACGTACTCAGCATAAAATACAAAAACGATGAAAGATGAAAGTGATAAAAGTCGAATGATCGAATTCGAGACATCCTCTCTTTCGCGTCACATAGTGCTGCAAGCTTGTTGCAAATTTTCGACAGGCCGTGCTGCTTTTAAGCTGAAAATTTGCGGCAAGTCGTGCTGCGATTAACCTGCGAATTAGCAGCATGCCATGCTGCAATTAAGGTGTGATTTCGCGGCACGCCGTGCTGCAATTAAGCTGCGAATTCGCGGCACGCCGTGCTGCGATTGAGCTGCAAATTCGTCGCACGCCGTGCTGGAATTAAGCTGCAAATTCACGGCACGCCGTGCTGTGATTACGCTGCGAATTCGCCGCACGCGGTGCTGCGATTAGGCTGCAAATTCACGGCACGCCGTGCTGTGATTACGCTGCGAATTCGCCGCACGCGGTGCTGCGATTAAGCTGCAAATTCACGGCACACCGTGCTGTGATTACGCTGCGAATTCGCTGCACGCGGTGCTGCGATTAAGCTGCAAATTCACGGCACGCCGTGCTGCGATTAAGCTTCGAATTCGCTGCAAGTGGTGCTGCGATTAAGCTGCAATTTCGCGGCACGCCGTGCTGTTATTTTTCTGCATTCTAACGTTAGACCTTAACAGAGTAATGATGCAAATGTCACAGCGCATGGCGTCAATATGCTGCTCAATTCGGAAGTAGAACACTGCTTACTGACGACACGCTATGCTGTATCTTGTCGCAAAATTTGCGTCACTAGGCCGTCAAGCAATTTTCTACAGCACGTTTGTCTATCTGGGTCATCAATGTTCTATAATTGTTACAGCAATGTTCTATAATTGTTACGGATTTGTTACAAGAAATGTGTTATAAAATTTATGTCACAGTGTGACATATTTGCTATGTAGCCTATACTACGAGATTATATTATCACCAATGTTCTATAATTGTTACAGCATCGACTCGTAACAGTTTGACAAGTTTACAGTACATGTAAGTATCTCGTATAAGAGTGACGAGATCTTGACGTATCAATGTTACGTATTTGTGATGTCTATAGTTTTTCGTAATTCCTACATCTTTCATTGACATCCTTACTACATATCGTCAGGACGTATTATATACATCTCGTTTACGTGCGTTATGAAAAATTTACGAATTTGTGATGAACATTGTATGACGTAGTTATTACATTTCAATTATACGTAAATGTTTCGTAAATCATCCAAGTGTGTTTGCTGGGTTTGAACGTATACATAACTTATGAGGGATTAGGGGGTCTGAAATTAAGTTATGCGCGGGGGTCACTTCATTTATGAGGGAATCATAAATGAATCCCGGAATTAAGTTTTAAGTTATGAGGGGTCAATTAAATTATGAGGAGTCACGAATTCTGGAATTAAGTTATGAGGGGTAACTTAAGTTCTGAGGGGTCACTTAAGATATGAGTAGTCAGGTATTCTGGAATAAAGTTCACATAAATTATGAGGGGGCAGAGGATTCGAATTCAGAAATCCGAAAATCAAGTTTCATGGATTATCGCATATTCAAAAGCATATATTATTAATTTTATTTCACTCCTTGCGTAAAGTGTCCACTTTAGGCACTCGAGCAATAGAATTTTGAACGAAACTCGTGTAAGAAATTTTTTCTCAACTCGCGTGATTGCAACATTCGCCTTCGGCTCAGCGGTTAAGCGAATAACCATATCGTATGGTAAACCCTATGGTTACCATAAATTATTGACGACCCCTGTGAGAAACATATTGTATGGTAAAATATGGTTTTACACACACCATACCTTGCTCGCGGCGTAGCATTACATAGATAGCAACTGCTTCTCGTAAGCGTTATTAAGTAGCCGTTCATAGTAACCATACAGATAGTTAAAAATAAAATACAATAACGCAATTTTTAATCAACACAAAAATATACTGCAAGTGTCAATGTTTGAGTCTTCTTTACGACTCAATGGATGTATTAGGCCAACCATACACGTTTTGTAAAGTTCTTTGCAATAGTACACATCACGATCAGTTATGGTGTATGTTTGTAGGGACCATTTCAGTGGTATGGTACAACCAACTGTACAAGTATGGTAGCGCTTATTATATTATTGCTATGGCAGCCATAGAATATGGTTAACCATACTATAACCCCTTTTACCATGGTGGATCTTTGAGCACACCATGGTTTTTTCTCTCAGTGTGTGTCGGAGTTATTGCAGAAAATAGGCCTTTTTTAGTCTAGAATGACTGGACTATCTGGCTTTTAAATACTTGGCGTCGAGACGCGGCCGCTACCCCTAGGGCCTTTTGGCAAATGACGCCAAAAAGGCCGCCGTTAATATGAAATAGCGTTGCTTTTTTGATTTCCAACTCGTACCCCACATAACTTTAGAATAAACCATCATATCTTTGCAATACAATCGGTAGATCGCGATGAGAGCTCTTGATTGAGACGGAGCTTCACCGAATCTAGTTATATCGTGCGGATTTCTAAAGACAGCGAAATAAATACAAAATGGCGGTGTGGCGCACTTCGTCGCGCGTGATGCGTCATGATCCCCACATCCCCAGTCCGACAAATTCGTCGATTTTTCGGCTATCAAGTTGTTGATTGGACTTTGGAAAAGGACAATATGGATTCAGAGCTGGAATGCAAAAATGCAGCCACCGATTTCGTTGTCATCGAGTTTTAAGGTTACCCCTTATACGGAAGCGAATTTAAAGACGTCGAAAACATTTTATATATAGCAGGCCAAAAACGTGCTGAAGAGGGATCAATGTCATCGTAAAGACGTAATGATAATTCACACATTTCAGAGTGAATAAAACTAAGCGTTTTATGAATTTTTTATAACATAGTTTCATAATTACAACTAATATTGAGGTAGGTAATTCGTGGACTCGGTAAGCCGACAGTCGAAACGTGCATCTACCCATGGCTTCAAACTTAGTTAAATAGTACATGAATACACAATTGCAAGCTTTTTGTGGTTTTTTTCCTCCAATTCTCACACAAACCTTGCGACGCACAAAAATAATAATATATAAGAATAAAAACGAAATGTTTAATCCGTATTGCCGTGATCATTGTTAACCGTTCGTTGTTACAGTCGAGTGAAAAGTCTTTTTCGCCATCATAGGACTCTTTACGATTCTCTTCAAATCGTGCTGTCATTCGATTTCCAACATCATAATAACTTTTGTTAGGAGTTTTGCGGCGTTCAAAGTATATTCGTGAATTTTTACGTTCGAATCGGATTTCATGTGCCTTGTGTTCAAAAATTGATTGAGTCACTCTGATCCAGGTGTGACGAGCGCCGGACTTTTGTGGGAACTGTGACAACGGGAGTTTAACAATGTAAATTTTGAAATTTTTTTATTTTCTTTGAGTTTCAGTAGCGGGAATCGGATTTGCCCGTAAAATTTTGCCAACATGTTTACGATTAACGAGAAAAAATAGACACGATAAATTGTCGCAACGATACAGTATTTTTATTATAGTTTACGATGGCGCACGATTATATCAATCTCCATATACCGATTTCATGCGATGCGAACGGTCTATCTTTATATATATATAAATTTATTCATTTATTTGTTTACGCAACTATTTACCTATTCATAAATGCGCACGGATTTGTCTCTTCATCATTCTCGTTTGTCGCGACTTACGAATAATCGTAATATTAATATGGTAACGTAGTTTTTAAAAAAATCAGTCTTACTCGTAATACAACGTTTAGTTGTTAAGGCATCGTGTTTTAGTTATTCATAATGACATTAATTAATAATTTACACAAAAATTGGCGTGAGGGGTATTATTTTTCGCGCTGTCGCGAATAATAACTTTCGCACGGAATATTAATCTTTCCGCGAGACAGTGAAGACGATGCTTGTGCGTCTGTTCTCAAATTTTTATCTCTACCACGAATTCATTGTTCACGCATTTAAAATTCATAAAACTATACTGGAACTTTAAATTTTGACGGTTGATGATATTAAAATTTCTAGTTAATTGCACCGACAAAAATTGACTCCAATTCATTGACGAATAAAATGTCTCACGCGCGAACGATAACACTTAATCCGAATCAAGGTGAAAATGATTAGAAGACGCATTGAGTGTATCGACGCTGATTAAATGAAAAATAACTTGAACGTATTTCTATTCGGAAGTTGTTAAAGAATGAAATAAAAAATAAAAACAATTTTTCTCGGTGCACACTCAACGTTTTGCATAATTTCGTTGATTGTAAATCGTTGCACAGGTACTATTCAGTTTTACTAACTATTACACATTTACATATCTCAGTGGTTTGTTTAAGCGGTATAGCTATATATAGAATATCTCTCGCCACGTATTGTGTACTGGACGGTTCTCACCGGTTTTTTCTAGTCGTACGTAACAATTGTGTTCATCTGAACGCTTTTTTGTACAAGTCATTAGATCATTTTGTGCGTATAACATTCATCGTTGATTGCAATAATTAAACATATTACCAAAATCGTAACGCAAACATGTGTTGAAAACCTGAGATTCAACGAATCATACATCGCAAGAATCGCAACGAGAAAAAACCTACAAACATGTGTATAATTGTGAAAAATAAAAGAATTCGCGCATCGGATCCATCCTTTATTTCGATTGTCCATCGGACGCCATATATTCTCTCGTTCTTTTAATAACTTTGAGAGTGAAAACAACAAACCAATGAGCCAGTTGGCTAAACTCATTACTCCACATTACGCTTAGTGCGTATGTTTCGAACATATATAGAGCTTTTTTTCATTTTCAAAGAATAATTTTGGTTGTTAAAATGGTGTACGTTTTCAAAATGTGCAAAAACTCCATCGATCGACATGACTGGTGGAAGAAAAAACGAAATAACAGCGAAAGCACATAATTTTAGCCAGCTCGACCGTTGAACGATCATCGTGATAAATTCAATTTCAAGAATATATCCATTGTAAAATAGCAGGAATTACAATATAAACTCATAGCGCTTTACGAACACATGCACTCATACAGTCACACACACACGTGCACATATACACGCACGCAAACACACGCACATGTATATATTTAAGATGGTAATAATAAATGATATAAAGTATATAGCAAGGCTATATGTGTATTATATACATATATATACATATATATATATATATATATGCATATTTGTGTAATAGGAGGTAGCATCATCGATCAGTCCTTCAAAATTAAATTAATTATACAAATGTCTAGTTAAAATCGTTGTGAAAACAATATATATATAATATGTATAAATATATATATATACATATACATACATACACTGATTCAATAAAAGCGACTTTTTTTGTTTTTTGAAATCCCTTATATTTAATAAAGGATTTAACTTTGCAAAAGTATTTAACTTTCGGGGAGGTGAAAAAAGATGCCGGATAAAAGCAGAGCTCTGAATATTAATATTTAAATACGGCTCATCGCGAATTTCTATTTTCCATTTAAATAACATAGGAAAAAAAATTCAAACTTTGCAATTTTATACCTTGGCTTCAAACCAATATACCAAAATGAACGACACATATTCTTATAGAGAATTAAACGCTTTACAAAAAAGATCTCCCATGATTTTTCGTTAAACTCACTCCTTCAAAAGTTATTCAAGGTTCAAGTTAAATTTTGGGTAAATTTCAATTTTTTTTAGTTTTCGGCAAAATGTCAAAACTTATTACTAAATACCGTAAAATGTTTCTTGAAAAAAAAGTTTAAATTGCATTAACACAAATTACCTAATTTTTAAAGAAATGACCAACGTAAATTCATATTTACAGTCTAATATACATGTATATTATACCGTGAATAACTTTTGAAGTAATGAGTTTATCGACAAATCACAGGAGATCTTTTTTTTTTTGTAGAGCGTGCAATTCTCTACAAGAATATGTGTCGTTCATTTTGGTCCATTGACTTGAAGCCGAGGTATGAAATTTCAAAGTTTGAAAATTTTTGTTCCCCTGTTATTTAAATAACAGGGAAATAGAAATTTGCGATGAGCCATATCTAAATATTTATATTAAGAGCTCTGCTTTAAGCAATCATCTTTTTTACCTCCCCGAAAGTATTTAAGAGGGGACTTCAAAAAACAAAAAATCGTCGCTTTTCTTGAATCAGTGTAATATATATATATATATATATATATATATATATTAGGGTGGTCCTTATTTAGGCTATGTTGTTTTTTCTTTTGAAGATTGTGCTAAATTGGTTTTGAATAAATAAATAGAAACTCATACCAAATTTCAGCTCGATATCTCAATTTTAACCTGGCCCCCACGGTAGTCAAAGTTTTCAAGGGGAAATACGTGTATTTTATACGGTCAATGATCTGAAAATTTTTCCAACCTAGTAAATATTGATATAGAAATTAGAAACTTGGCACATATGTTCCTCATAGTATAAAGTATAATTGTAGTAGTTTGTCAAATTTTTCATCTTCGATTTTGGATATCCACCCCTGCTCAAAAGCTTGGATACACCTGTCGATATTTGTTGCCGCACTAGAAGTTGCATAACTCCGTCAAAAAAAGATAATCGAATTTTTAAAAATGGATTTTAACGGGAAGGAATTCAACTTTGTTTTCCCATTTTTAAATATTTTTTATGATTTTTTTTCGACCCGGTATGCACTTTTGAATGTGACCGTTTTTTGGCCTTTTTTCGGCCATCGCGAATTGGGCGCATAATTTGAGGACATTTTTTTAAATCTTTTTTATCTACGGTAAATTTGAAAGGGTTAGCAGACGCTCCATTTTTATCTTTTGAACATTTTCGTACGATTTCTTCTCGCCGAGTTATTTCACTTTTGGCTAAAAAAGACAAATTTTGAAAGATGCAACATAACTCAAAGACTACAGAGTTTAACAGAAAATGTCAAGTATAAAAAAAGTAGCGTAGGTATATAGGAAATCGCCTGGAATTATATCAGAATTTTTTTTTTTTACTATTTTCGCTCGAAACTCGACAGTAACGTGACGTCCCAGCGAAAAATTGTATCTGATTGAAATTTCCGTACTTGGTGGTACAATAAAAATCTGAAAAAATTCGACAACATTTGGGATGCTATAAACAATATTGCCCAAAAGTCATTAAAAAATTGTTTAAACAATTTATTAATAACTTTTGAGCAATATTATTATTGGTAATTGTTGTTCATAGCATGCCAAATGTTGCCAAATTTTTTCAGATTTTTATTGTATCACGAAGTACGGAAATTTGAATCAGATACAATTTTTCGCTGGGACGTCATCATCAGAGTTTCGAGCGAAAATAGTAAAAAAAAAAAATTTTCATACGAAAGTTCTGAAATATTTCCAGGCAATTTCGTGTATACGTACGGTACTTTTTTATACTTGAAATTTCCTCTTGAACTCTGTAGTCTTTGAGTTATGTTGCATCTTTCGAAATTTGTCTTTTTAGAAAAAAGTGAAATAACACGGCGAGAAAAAATCGTACGAAAATGTTTAAGAGACAAAAATAGAGAGTCTGCTAACCCTTTTAAATGTACCGTAGATAAGAAAGACAAAAAAATTTCCTCAAGTTATGCGCCCAATTCGCGATGGTCGAAAAAAGACCAAAAAACGGTCACATTCAAAAGTGAAAAAAAAATCGAAAAAAAATCATAAAAAATATTTCAAACAAGGAAAACAAAGCTGAATTCCTTCCCGTCAAAACCGTTTTTTGAAAATTCGATTACCTTATTTTTACGGAGTAATACAACTTCTAGTGCGGCAAGAAATATCGACAAGTGTTTGCAAACTTTTAAGCGGGGGTGTATATTCAAAATCGAGGATGAAAAATTTGACAAACTAGTACAATTATATCTTTTACTATGAGGAACATATGTGCCAAGTTTCAAATTTTTATATCAATATTTACTAGGTTGAAAAAATGTTCAGATCATTAACCGTATAAAATACACGTATTTCCCCTTTAAAACTTTGACTGCCGTGGGGGCCAGATTGAAATTGAGATATCGAGCTGAAAGTTGGTATGAGTTTCTATTTTTTTATTTAAAACCGATTCATCACTATCGCAAAACGAAAAAACAACATAGCCTAAATAGGGACCACCCTAATATAAATATATATATACTAATACATATAGATCCTATTGATTATGTGAGGTGGGTGACGCTCAGTCTTACAGTTTATAATGAACAAATATTCATGTTCGTTGTACAGTTGAGGTAGATTGGTCCCATCACATATCTCGAGAACTTTCCGATATGTTACTTGAGCAATATTGCAGCTGTATCCCGGAGCCGTGTCCTTTTTCGTTCTTTTTATCATATTAGCGACCATATAATCAATAAAGTTTACGAATAACAAAAAAAATTAATATCTATATCTCAGTCGTCAACGAAAAGAATAAAAAAGAACAAAAAAAATTGGAACCGTTTCGTATTCAAAACCATTCAATCTACGATAATGGTGATATATATATATATATATAGATTTTTTTAACTAATAATCAGAATTATGCGTCGCATATACTCGATCGTGTGAGTGATTAAGACTCCTTTCTCTGTTTCTCTCTCTGCAGCGCAACATTTTAAATGTGCAACGATAGTACTCTCCTGCTCCTCTCTTCCACTCTCTTTATCCCGTTCGTTAAAAATAATAGTGTACATCTTTTCCCTTTTATTAAGTCTATCGTACGCGATTTTCGTTCGCTTCTTCCGCGGTTTCATTGTGCAATCTCATTTTTTTGCTCGTTGATTTTTATGTTTGTTTTGTTAATCTCGCTAAACCATTTGCCAACCGCGGGTATTGAGAATTCTTATTTTTTCTTCTTTCGTCAATACTAATCTTCAATATAAGGCCATATCAATAACAGTAATATTATCCTACACTTATTTATCATATTAAGGCCGAATCGATAATATTTATCTTGCATAATCTTTCGATGGATATTTCAAGGCGCGATATTTTGCCACGGGCGCCGCCCACGTGCGATCTTTCTTCGGAAACGTTGATATATATATATTTTTTTTTTCGCACAACTAACTCTGCGTTTTAACGAAGGACACTTCCAGTACCTTGTTTAATTTTACTTTCTTTGTTTGTCTCCCATCTTTATTCTGCGTGTGTTTTTTTCTCGATTTTTTTCTCCGATTGTCACCGAGCGGAGTTTTGTATCTCGTTTGTACGGATCGCATATTCGAGTTGAATCACAATTTTCGTTTCATATATACATATATATGTACATATATATGAGGTATTCCCTCTCATCGGGACCCCCTTTTAGGCCGATCCTTTTCGAATTGCTTGAAACTCGAGTATGTTTTAGTGTTGCCTGAAAGTATAATGTACACCAATTTTTCGGTATCTAACTATAATACTCTTTGGAATACACCAAAAGTTATATTTCAAACTTTTTGCGTATTCAACTCTTCCGAGCTGAGGCACGGCGTGAAATGAAATAAAAAAAACTCTTTTCCAATAGCTTTCGATCGGAAATTTCCTGCGGTTTAAAAAAAAATATTAGCGATTTAGAAAAAAAAACGAATTCACTTAAATTTCGGCCAAATACCGAAAAAATTGATTTACAAAAAAAGAGCATAATTTAATTCAGCGTAACAATTTTTTAAATGTTTTGTATATATCTGAGAAGTCACGATATAAATTTTAAGTTGGAACTCGCATCCGTTTACTAATGCCAAGTCTTTTAGTAGGATAAAAATTCTTAAATATCATGTTTTTCGTATTCAACAGTTCTCTGATAGATTATATAGCGTTTTTTTTTGACGAATTTTGAATTAGTAAATTAATTAAACTAATTAAATTAAATTAATTAAATTACATTTATTAAATCAAATTTATTAAATTTTGAATTAAATTAATTTATAAAATTCGAAATTCGTTAAAAAAAACTATATAATATATCAGAGAACTGTTGAATACGAAAAACACGATATTTAAGAATTTTTATCCTACTAAAAGACTTGGCATTAGTAAACGGATGCGAGTTCCAACTTGAAATTTATATCGTGACTTTTCAGATATATACAAAACATGAAAAAATTGTTTCGCTGAATTAAATTATGTTCTTTTTTTGTAAATCAATTTTTTCGGTTTTTGGCAGAAATTAAAATGATTTCGTTTTTTTTTTCCCAAACCACTATTATTTTTTTCGAAAAGCGCAGGAAATTTCCGATCGAAAACTATTGGAAAATCATTTTTTCGATTCCATTTCGCGCCGTGCCTAAGCTCCGAAGAGCTGAATACGCAAAAAGTTTGAAATATAACTTTAAGTGTATTCCAAAGACTATTATAGTTAGAGATCTGAAAATTAGTGTACAATATACTTTCAGGCAACACTAAAACATACTCGAGTTTAAAGCAATTCGAAAGAGGTTGGCCTAGAAGGGGGTCCCGATGAGCGGGAATACCTCATATACATATATATGTACTTGGCGTCTATAGCACGTCAATATTTCAGAACTTTTACAGAAAGAAGACCTTGAAATAATGCTTTAACGTTGAATATTGAAAAAGTAAAATTGTTGCTGTAAGCAATTTCAGATTAAATTTAAAGCACTGCAACATTGAAGGTCAAGGTGTCAGTAAAAAGTGTTTATCGTATTGTAATTAATTTGCTAATGTCAAAAGCACTGTTTAGTGACTCGATTTTTCTTTTTTATCAAAACAAAAACCTCAATGTTTCAGGTCTCTTTTGGAATATACTATTATGCTTTATGAAACTACCATTATAAAATGGAAAGTCTTGCAATGTTTCTATTAGGTCATATATATATAACTAATGCTCTTCTTTAATCGTGATACTCGGTGACATTATAACTCCAACTTCGGGTCTACGGCTCACCGAGAGATCCTCGACCTCGTTATCTTCGCTGTCATCCATCGGTTGTTGATGTTCTCGATGTTGTTCTTGTTGTTGTTGCTGTGATGGTGGCAATGGCTCCTCGTTCGTTATTTGCCGATGCGAGTACAAGGACAATGGTTGAGGACTTGAACTTCTTCGAGCCAGTTCCATAATTGATTCGCGATCTCTTGAGTTGTCCCGACTCTCGACAAATGTGGTCTCGAGCAACGATGCCGGATTGTCAACGAGGACATTACTGTTCTCATTCTCGCTCTCCGAGATAGTTCCGTAAATACTTCCGTTAATGTTGCCACCGACGCCATATGGAAAACAAGCGCCGCTGCCATTTGCGCTTCGTCTGAATGGTCTCGAAGTCGTGATACCGAGTTTCTTCACTTTGTCGTAAAGGGTTCTCGATGGTACGCCGAATTTTCTGGCAGCTTGAAGCGCACTCATTCCACATCTAACGGCCTCGATCGCGTTCGCAATATCCTCCCTCGTGTACTGCTTGTAACGCTTCCATTCGGGTTTCTGAGATGGCCCGTAATTTGCTAAATCAAAGCAAAAGAAGAAATTTTTTTATCGTTGCTAACGTGCTTTTGTGCATAATTAAAAGGAATTGAACTCTCCACCATGGACCATCATCCATCAAGGACTTCCATTGAAGCGTAATCTCGACTTTGAATACCACTTCTTGAATTCTTCGCCTATTGTTTTGAAATTACAAGCAAAACAAGAATTTTATACGGTCTGGAATTAATTGATACAGCTGTTTAGATTCTGCTTTTTATGTAACATTTAGATGCTCTGTCGAGCAAGTGGGTTCACAGTTTCTATTTTATCGACGGGTATGGCTAAAGCCGCAGTCTGGGAGAAAATGTGAAAAATAGTGAAGAGAGGAATCGGCTGTGATTCAGCTAATGGTTCCAAATAAAAATGGACCATTTTTTTATATAACGTTTCGATCCTTATTCGGATGCTCTTCAGATTTATTATTTCTGAATTCGTATGGGTAATTTTTGATAATTTAATGAATCTTGGATGATATTCATTATGAATTTAATGTATTAAGACGGGTCGTTTTTTTGCGATCTTTGATGTCTATGATTTTCGTATTTGATATTTTCCAAGATTAATTTTTGATCCAAATTAACAATTTTCATTACATGATGTGGTTAAGCGGTCAAGATGTTCCGTGAGCTTAGTAGCGACTGTCGCTACTAAGCTCTCGCAAGCTCATCAAGGATCGCAAAAAAACGACGCGTATTAATACAATAAATTCACAATGAATATCATCCAAGATTCATCAAATGATCAAAAATTGCCCATACAAATTCAGAAATAATAAATCTGAAGAGGATCCGAATAGGGATCGAAACGTTATACAAAAAAATTGTCCATTTTTATTTGGAACTACTGGCCCAATCGCAGCCAATTCCTCCCTTCACTATTTCTCTACACGGCCGCATATCTAAACCAACACTCGAAAATGTGAAAATACGGTTTCTTTACCATCGAAGTCTCCCCGACTGTTTGTCATGTACCATTCACATTTTCATAATGTGATTTGACTAGATTTTTATTCTATTTTCCCTTCGCGGCTTAAGGTATCATTTTCGTTTTTTTTAAACTAGTACTACCAGCGTATAGCATTTGCTTTTTACGGATCCCCCTCCCGTTTCCTTCCCTAGTACCAAGCTGCAGTCCGCACCTTACACCTTTTCATTCTATATCGCAATTCTGCCGAGAGTGAAAGGAAACTGCAGAAAACCTTCACTGATAAAGATGGTAACAACCTAAGTCCGCCGGTAGGAATGCGAGCACGCTCTAGCACGACTACCGTTGGTCAGTTAGGTAGTTACCTCCTCCATTGCGATGCAGTGGGCCAGTCGCTTGCACAGTCAGGTAAACCACTATCCGAGCGATATGAACTGCGTCGACAGACCTCACTGTAACCGTACAACTAAGAGCCCACTCATCACAATGAGTTCTTTGGGTTTCCTTTTATTTAAGGTGGGGTCCTAACCTACCGAGATTACAGCTGATAACACTTGAAAAAACCTACATGTTTTCCAGTGGTGTCGCCTGGGCTTGAACCCGGGGCCGCGACTTGCGTGACCCGTGCTCTAGCCCCTCGGCTACTGCTCTCCCGGGTCATTCTCGTTTATAATTTGGAAACAATCGATTTTTTTCTATTTTTTGAAAGTACATGGATCATTCCATGTCAAATCGACCACTTTTGAACCCGACCTCTTTCGATTTGACTGAAATTTCGTTTTCCTTTTCTACCCAATTAAAAACATTTTTCAGGAATTTTTCAAATGCTTTTATCCAACCCAAAAGAAAAAGCGTTTTTTTATGGCTATAACGTCTTCAAAAATTGACTACTTGGGACTTTTTTTTTAAATTTTCGTTTTAAAATGTACTTTCCGAAAAAAAATACAAAAAAATGTTAAAATATTACAATCTATGAAATTTTCCACTTTTTCGAGAAAAATCATCTTTTTATGGAAGTTCGCTATTTTTAATTTTTTTGTTCACTCAAAAAATACTTCGATCAATTCCGAAAAAAGCCACCCTACCTGGAGTGGGTCGACTTTTCCTTCTATTTTTTTTCACTTTTTTTTTTTAAATAAAAAAATTCTCGGTGACTACCACTTAATTTTTTTTTCTTCTCAATTTTTTAAATTCCGAGGTCCTTTATAAATCTTCAAAAATTTCCAGAGTGGTATTTTGTGAAATAAGCCCAATTAAGAAAAAAAATTGTTCTCAATCGTTAAACAAAAATAGAAGGAAATGTCGACCCACTCCAGGTTGGGCGGCATTAGGTGGCAACCATGGTGCGAACCTCGAACCGGCACAGACACACTCAGAATCTGTTTATAATCCTGAGAGTATATGAATTGTGTCTTTGAGTGAGGGTCTTAGAACGATGACTCCGATGGTAACAGAGCTGCTTTTCTCTATTTTCATAAGAAGATATTTCGGTCAAAAGCAAATTGGGATTTTGTGAATCAATTCATCGTGTATGGAGACCCAATTTGCTTTTGATCGAAGTTTCATTTGTCTCTGGAAAAACGCACAGTGTAACTTTGTTACCATCGGAGTCTGCTCTACCCAATCTTAAGAGGAGGCTAAAGACCCTCTCTCTCGCTCCCACAAGGCCCCTATGGAGCCATGTCTCTCGCACTCACAAGAGCGGAATGACGGAAGGGAGAGGGTTAGCCTCACTTTAAAGTCCTATCCGTCACCTTTCCAACTTTCTCAGTCGGTAAAAAAACCTAAATTTTCTCATAGGTGTTTGATTTATCAAGAAGAAGCAAGATTTTACACAATGCGGTCATGAATTGTACAGAATGTATTATTTTGCTTCTTTTCAAGAAACCTGAGAAAATTTTTTGTTGAAAATGCAAAAATTTGTTTGACTCGACCAAATTATTGTTTCCGGACGTTCAGCGAGATCACTTTGGTAATTCAACAAAGAATCAGTGGAAGTTTTAATTTAATCGGTTAAATCGTTGCTTGAATGGGCAAAGTTTCAGTTCAATCAAACCAAATAAATTGTGTGATTGAAAATACGAATTGTTGTTTTGTTACAGCTAAATTTATTTAGTTAAAATATACTAGAAATAAAGGAAATATTTCTGTACAGCAACTCAGTAACGTGTAAATTGGACTAAACTGTATCTGGAAATTGACCAAATAATTTCGTTCACCTAATATCTTATGGTTAACCAAATCCACTTGTTGAATTAATTATAGTTTTATTATTTCAAATAAATTAATATTGCATCAACTACATTTTCTTCATCAAAATCGATTTAGTTGTTTTAACTGAACTTTTTTCTCAGTGGATTTCTCCCAAGAAGATTTGATATTCCAGAGAAAGTCAAATCTACTTCGAGAGGCTATCCTCGTTCCAATAAGGCAACCCAAATGTTCCACAAGCGTTTTAAGATTTTGGAAAAACGCAACATCTGAACAAGTTGAAGTATGACATACAGCTTCTTCCCTAAATCTCAATGGACTCTTAAAAAGTTGGATTGCCTTTTTTTCGTTAACAATCGAGAAAATTCCACACGTTTTCTTAAGATCAAGAAATGAAAAAGTTCAAATTTAGCGATGTTTTGCTACAATTTTTTATTGGCTAAGTTAATTCTATCCCGAATGCATTGTGACCCTTCAAAACGCCGATTGTGATTTTGTTAAAACATCAGATGACGAATAAAACACGACGATTGGTCAAACTTTTCGTCGGCCCTTTCTTAAGGTACTAGTCTACTTTAGATAGCCAAAAAAAGCAAAGTTTTAAGTTTTTTTCTCAGCTCTTTATCAGATATGACTATAAAACTGTTATTACAACATTGTTTCATCCTTCAAAAGTACAAAACAAAAATTTACTTTTTATTTCGATTCTCTGAATAATTTATAGGTGGCACCAAAGTCGAAAATGTTTTATCCCATGGCCGACAGTTAATCTCAAGATTGGCAAGTTTGAAACAAATAAATAAAAAACTGTTTTAAATACGAAAGTTTCTTTTACAACAATTTACTACCGTTAATGAAAAATCGATTGAAAAAAAATAGCGGATGTTTGAAATGAAAATTAAAAATTGAATTTTTCACAATTTGTTTCAATCATCCGCATTTTTTTTTTAAATCTATATATCATTAACGGTGGTAAATTGTTGTGTAAGAAACCTTCCTCTTTAAAATGTTTTTTATTTTATTGTTTCATACTTGCCAATCCTGAGATAAACTGTAGGCCATGAGACAAGACATTTTCGACTTTGGCGCATTCTATAAATTATTGAAAGAATCGAAATACAAAATAAATTTTTGTTTTGTACTTTCGGAGGATGAAACAATGTCGTAATAACCGTTAACATATCTGATAAAAGAGCTGAGAATTTTAATTTGCTTCTTTTTGACCTTCTAAAGTAGACTAGTACAGTAACTCCTCTTTAAAAGAGTGCTTGAGGGCGGTTTGGGGAAGTGGATTCCGAGAAATTCATCGCCAGAGCGTTCCCCCACTACTATACCTGCAGAGTTCGAGAATCGCTTTGACGCTAGAACACTATATAAGAGTGTCACAGATAAAGTGTCGTTTCATTATTTTAAATATAAAAAATAGTCCTTTACATCAAATTTCGTTACTCTATATATATGACATGTACAATACATAAGAATATACATCATATTTAATAAGAATTTAACACATTTCATATTTAATAAGAATATCTTCATCTATTCAGTGTTTAAACACGTGTGATTGAACGAAATCACTCGCACTCTTATATGGAGTTCTCGGCGCCAAAGTTGAGAGGCCTCGCGTACATAGATAGAGTGGGGAAAGCGATAAAACTCGCTCAAACCAAAAGAAGGGGAAACACGCTTATAAGGAGGACTCTTATAAAGAGGAGTTACTGTACCTAAATCCTCTTTCCAAATAGCCAACTTTACAAAGGCATTCATCGCTCTAATGTTGATAAATCAAACGAGAAATGCAAAAAAGTTCCTTCTTTTTTGGAAAAATCGGAGCTCTACAGACGACGATCTATGCTATAGAAAGTACTTGATTCTGAAATAGTCATACGACGTCGTAGTGTCGATGAGACTTTCTTTGCCAACCGTCAATATAATCGGATGACGAAACAAGAATATTTTACACTAATGAGCGATCTTTGAAATGTTCTACAAGATTTCATAGTCCCATATCATGTAGCCGAAAAATTGTCATTCGAGATTATGACGAATTGTATTATTACAATCTTTACCTGCTTTCGCGTCATCAGCATAAGACTGTGGTGAATTTTTTTTCTCGTCGTCCTCCATCATCGACGTGTCAGTGGGGTATGGACTGTGAGCCGGTGGACAATTAGGTGTATTCATACTGCTGCGTCTATCGTCACTCTCGTTGTTTGCCGAACCATTGCTGGTACTACGATAATGCATCTCGTGAGGATCGGTCTGTTGCTGAAGATGCGATATTGAGCTGTCAACGTGACCCTGTCCAAGTACGTTTCTCAATATCGGCGTATCATGATTTCTCATCATGTTGTTGCTCGTTATTTTGTTTTTACGGCTGTGAGTGGTTGTTGCTTGTTCGGTCGTTGGATTATCGTAATGCGGCGAGAACATTGAGTGTTGTCTGACCGATTGAATGGCCGCTGCCGCTGCCGAATCGGCTGATGTATGCTGCAGTGAAAGAGCTTGCGATAGTGCCCAGCACATGGGCAACGGGAGTTTAGGTTCTTGATTACGGGCCGTTGGTGATTTACCGTAACCGTAATATGGTGAGCTTGTCGAGTGCGGTGGTGATGATTGCCCACTACTGTTATTCGTGTTTTCGAAATTTCGCGAAATACCAGCGCTCGTTGTGCTCGTACTTATCGCTTCCTCGTTACGCTGCTCGGCGTCCAAGGATGTCGACGTTTCACTCGCAACGAGACCCTTGACTTTGAGGATTTCGGCGACTTTGAATAGAGCCGGTAAATTGGCCTGCGTGACTTTCACCTCCCCCGTGTACATGTATTCCAATACCGCTTTCATCTCTCGGCACTTGACGTCTTTGAGAACAACTATAGGATGGGTGCACGGTAATTCCGTGAATAGGGCCTTGAAGTACGGTGAACATGCGGCAAGTACCATTTTGTGACATTTTACAAATTCACCACCGTCAACCGCCAATGTCACATCGGTGAATATCTCATTTTCCAACAATTGATCGAAAACCTCGACAAAATTTGACCGATGATTGTTCCACCTCAGGTGATAATGCTGATCCGACGGGGTACCCATTTCTCACGAATAACAAGCCTCGATTCGTTTTCTCACTCCTCTCTAAATCTAGAAAATTAAACAAAAAAAAGCGTGACTTTATGTTATCGGTATTCTTGAACCACCAAATTTATTTGTTTTTATTTTCTCATAGAGAAAGCTTTGTTATCATGGTCATAAGCATTTGGGACTTTTTGATTCGACGTACTGAGACGAGTCTACAAAGTTCAAAAATGCAGTTTAAAAGAATGTTTGGATATGTGTATGTATGTATTTGTGAGCAAAAAATGAAACTTATTTTTCGAACATGGTTCGACCGGTTAAAAAATATATACGACCATAACTTTGAAGATCCTATTTTTAATTTTTCAATAAAGTTTGTACAAAGAATGCTTTCGCGCTGTCGTGGATATTTGCTAATGAATTTTGTAAAGATCGAACACAAGGTTCAAACTTCACAAAACTAACATTTTTTTTGTTTAATGTTCATAGAAAATAGAAACTGAGCTATTTTCTGTACATTGGGTTAAATTTGCTAACACAGAATATTGTTGAAAAATGTGAGGTGTTCGTTATAGACTAAAATGTCGTAAAAAGAATAAAAAATGATACTATCGACCGAGAAGAAATTCGTTCACAATAGTAAAAAAGACCTCAAATTAAAACTTGTAACTTGGTATCTTCAGATGTTGCAATGCTAAACGATATGCTTTCTTCATGAGGAAACTGAAAGTGTAGCAGAAATGAAAAAATAAACAATGAAAAACGTGTTCCTGTGCGTAATGAATTTTGAATAAGTATTGAAATATCTTAAAAAAGAAAAGTGCAATTTTTATTTCCAGAATTTTTTAAAATTTAAAAAACAATGATCTTGAAAAGAAGATGATTTTCTTGTTCACCTCGAAAAAGTTGAAAATCGATTTGAAAATATTGGAATTCGATTACGTTTAGTGTTGCCGCAAGACAACACGAGACAAGATTGTTCTCCTTTTGTCTTGTCTCGAAAATTTCAAGACAATAGATCGAACTATCTTGTCTCGATCGGCAAGAGAAATGTTGTCTCTCATCTCGAATTTTTTCGGCTCGCTCTAAGATAACATGTCTTGTCTCGTGTTACCTCGATTTAATGGAACAAAATTTAATATATTTTGTAATACGGAACAATGTATTTCGTTTTGTCTTGAATTTTTACGACGGGAACGAACATAATATAATACACCAAGTCTCTGTCCTGAGCTTCAAGTTTGTAGAATGCCATGTATATATTTTTTTAGCCTAGCTGGCTCGCAGTTCTTAGACTAGATCCTCGTCATAAGTTGGTGACGTTCGATAGAACTCCTTGAGGCAAAGATTTTTTTTTAAATCCTACGATCAATTCAAACTTATTTTTGCAACAGAATATTCTGAAAGAATCGATGAAACCGATCAAAGTCTTCCGATCGAGTCTGAGAATAACTCCGACGATGATTATACCAAATCCATAAATGCGTTATACGTATCGGCGAAAACAAGCTCATTTGAATGGCTACTCGAACTCGATAATTACCTTCGCATGGATCGAATTGATTTAAAACTTTTTAATTAAAAGACAATATTTTGGATCGGTGGAGTCAAAATCATAAATCATTTCCAAGACTGTCCAGGATAGCCCGGAATTTGCTATCAATTCCTGCCTCCGGTACTCCAGTCGAGCGTTTATTTTCGAAAGCCGGGCTGATAATTCGCCAACATAGGAATAGATTGAGAGATAAAAGGCGGAATATCTTCTCTGCTTAAATTCGTGGTTCCAGGGTTCATTGTCGACCACAATAAAAGCTAAAATGCAATAATTCTACGATACACGTCATCTTATTCTCGTATGGTTTATTATTGAACAAAAATTGACCAAAGATTATTATGATATGACACAATTTATGTAAACTGAACTTTTTAAAAATAAATAGTTTATTTTCGTTGTGTCCCACATGAATTTCAATTTTTATGTCTGTTCTATTATTTGTGGGTTTGATCAGTAAGTTACAGGATTTATCTTGCCAATACGTCGAGATTTTCGACATTCTTGCGATTTCTTTCTCGTATTGTCTCGTTTCAGACAAGACAAGAGAGAATCGTTCTCTTGTATCGTCTCTTGATTTAAAGACAAGAGAGAATGATTCTCCCCGTAGTAAAAAACTCCATTGAATCGCCAATGGCAACCAATGGTCCTCATACGACTCCATTGGACAATGAATGGGGACCCATTGAGATTTCCGCATTTGTCAATGGCGTACAGGGCTGACCATTGATCAGTGAATGGGTATCCATTGAACATCAAATGCGGATGGATCGAATGATCATCATTACTCAATGAAGCTCATTGGAAAGCCAATGCGGATGAATCGAATGATCATCATTACTCAATGATGCTCATTGGAAAGCCAATGCGGATGTATCGAGCGATCAGCATTGCCCAATGGTGTCCATGGAAAGGTAAATGCTGATGAACGAAATGGTCCGCTTTACCCAATGATGTCCATTGGAAAGTCAATACGGATGAACGGAAAGATCAGCACTTCCCACAGATGTTCATTGGAACTCAAATGCGGCTAACGATGAAACGATCAGCATTTACCAAGGATACCCATTGAATAATAAGTAACTACGAATTATACAATGATCAACATTTATCAATAATTTCACTTCATTGATGACTGATTGAATGATGAGCAGCATTCGTTAACGATGTTGCAATCCATATTCGAGGTTCAATGCTGAACAATTGAACCCATCGATCGATGAGAATTTTTCCGAATGCGATATTTCTCAAACCGCGGTGAATTAATAAAATTAAGTAAGAGTAGATGTCGCTGATTCTCATATATGAACCAAATATTTTCTTCAATTGTAATAAATGCTGATGATTATATCGATGGTCAATCAGTTTAAAATATAATATAATAGTTTAAAATATAATATACAGTATATATTTAAAAAAAATATATTATATACTGCTCATCAAGTGCGCGTACGTTTGGGTTAAATGATTTTTAAAACCGTTTATTTTTAACATATACACATAATTTTATCAGTCCCTCTCAACTCGATTTGTGAGAGGAGAAACGTATATACTTTCATTATCAATCGTCATCTGAATACACTTACAATCTATTTTCTCAATTCTGAGCTTCAATAATTTCTATTAAATGTAATATATATATATATATATATATATATATATATATATATATATATATGATTGCTATATGATTGCTATATATGATATATGATATAATTATTAGTCGTTATGCTAATATTAGCATTATGATTAACCTTACTTACTAATATCTTATATCATTTGATTATTTAATGCGTAATTCCATGTATATATAGCAATCATATGAAAGAATCTCCATTGATTATCCCATTTATTCCCCATTGCCCACAAAAACCAATGGAGGTGAATGGCGAATTAACTAGGGAGATTGTCTCCATTGAATCCCCATGGGATAATCACCATTCCGTTTCAAATGGGGAATTCAATGGCGAAAATGTCCTTAGAAAATTCGGCATTCATATCCATTGGTTTTGTGGGCAATGGGGTATGAGTGGCGAACAGTAATGGAGATTCTTTCGTATAGTAAAAGCTCCATTCATCGCCATTGAAAAATCCCCATTCATTCCCCATTGCCAAAATAACCAATGGGGATGAATGCCGAATTGCCTAAGGGGATTGTCTCCATTGAATCCCCATTAGATAATCCCCATTCCGTTTCAAATGGGGAAGTCAATGGCGAAAATCTCCTTAGGCAATTCGGCATTCATCTCCATTGGTTATTTTGGCAATGGGGAATGAATGGGGATTTTTCAATGGCGACGAATGGAGTTTTTTACTACGGGTCTTGTCTCGTCTCTTGATTTTTTTTCTCTCGTCTTGTCTTGGATTTATCGTCTCTTGCGGCAACACTAATTACGTTTTTTGATGAATTCTCATTTTTTATTTTGTGTTTAGTCATTCATGCACGATAATCAGTTTCTGCGATCGCGTACACATCGTTAGTGTGAGTAATGGTCGAAATATTGTCTTTTTCATCGTTCGCCGTTTTAATGGTGATAATCATTAATGAGTGATAGGCGCAGTTTTCTCTTTGCGATAAGTTATCTTGTGTATTTTCTCTTTTGGTACATCGTACAAAACATTAATTTTTATCGAAAACGTTGCACTTTGGGATCTCAGAAAGACTCACTTCCGGCCGCCATTGGGCTTGGCCCGGATTCTCAAAATAGCAAAACCGCTCCTCGTGATCACGGGTCTATTGGTGAATTAATCACGTAAAAAAGCATCCAAGCTGAGAGATAAGGAAGACCCTCCCCTTGCATAGTGGCGCCCCCTCGTAAATATCTATCTTTTTTCACTCTCCCTAGCTCTCTCTGCCATTTACCGATCATAAGAGGAACATTCCACGTGCAGCAACTATGCACACCAAACAGACGCTCGTCACGTGCCTTTCTCCTCAAAATTCCAGCGATATTCCAGATTATCTACATTATATATATATATGAGGGATTCTCTGTCAATTCAGCCACTTATATTCCGACCATCACAGATGTGCCCCATAATTGGTTATATCAAAGTGCTACTCAAAGGCATTCTATGTAAATTTTTTCAGATTTTTTAATTCAAAATTTTCGAATTCGCCGTTTCTTTCCAAATGAATATATCTTGGAAACTTGAAGTAACTGAAAAAAATGTCGATACATAAAAGTT
Source organism: Alloplasta piceator (assembly GCA_946863875.1). Taxonomy (NCBI): domain Eukaryota; kingdom Metazoa; phylum Arthropoda; class Insecta; order Hymenoptera; family Ichneumonidae; genus Alloplasta; species Alloplasta piceator. The sequence goes on along the minus strand of OX333072.1, from coordinate 39,898,642 downwards.
GTAGTTTCGTGTTAGCATTCGAGCGGAATATTCGAAATAATTTTTACGTTCCGGTAACGCTGATTTTTTACCAAAAAAGAGGATAATTATTTTTTTATTCAAAAAAGGCCATTTCTTTTGGCTGAAAAATTTACAGAGTAAAATCGCCAGAGTGGCACGGATCGAGGTTCTAGGATAAAAAAAGAAACCACACAAATTATTTTTTTTTCTACCGGAACCTCGCACCGTGCCACTCTGGCGATTTTTTTGCGATATCGTCAGACATACTAGAAGACTCTATAACTTTTTCAGCCGAATAAAAGGGGCTGTTTTTGAATAAAAAAATAATTATCCCCTTTTTTGGTAAAAAATCAGCGTTACCGGAACGTAAAAATTATTTTGAATATTCCGCTCGAATGCTAACACAAAATTACAACTTTTATGTATAGACATTTTTTCAGTTACTTCAAGTTTCCGAGATATATTCATTTGGAAAAACACGGCGATTTCTAAAATTTTGAATTTAAAAATCTAAAAAAATCCACATAGAATGCCTTTTAGTAGCACTTTGATATAATCAATTATGGGGCACATCTGAGATGGTCGAAAAAAAAGTGGCTGAATCTATCACTATAGATACATACGCGCAAACGTACACAAGCACAAACACATACGCACACAGATATGGACTTTGGATTATATTTTCGCGCGCGCGAAAGTTTCGGTCACGAATGTCAACGCTAATAGTAGTCCCGAATTGTTTTTACCCACTGGCGATAAAGCGCGCGAGACGCCTCGACACGCTAATACGGCCGCCATGATTATCGTAGTATATCATGGTTTCTGATATATAGTGTGCAATAACAGAGAATACCCGGCGTATCTATTTGGCATTTTTTTCTTTTCTCTTTCCTTTGTTTTTTCCACAGGTTACTCTCGCATCCGTCGAGATTTCAAATTTTATTTCTATTTTATTGTGCCGAGGACGGTGCGGGGGAAGACGAGCGGAGCAATAAACGTTGCGGCATAGCATAGTCAAGTTTCGGCACGTGCCCTCCGATCACATGCGCGAACTCTTCACAGACACGCGTAAACATGAATATACACACATGGGAAAACCATCGCGGAGCCGGTCGGAGTAACGAACTGATATATACAGAGAAAATTTTTAGCGGGAATGACGCAACGATAAAGACGAGCGGAGTACGTAAACAAGGAAAAAAGAAAAATAGTACAATATAGAAACAAGGATACACAAAAAAATTCGCTAACCGACGTCGTTGTATGGTATTATATATATATGACTCGTGTTTTGCACGCCGGGCGCGTGTATGCGTATGTGCGCGTGCGTGTGTTTGCATGTATGCGTCAATAAGCTTACATATAGCTGCGTAGTTTACGCACGCAAGAGTCGCGTAGTTTCCACAATGAGTCGGACACAACATAGAGATAGCAAAAGAAAAAAGTTAATAGTTTTTTCTTTCGCGTGATTTTTTTCGTATGAAAATACAAACGGTAGCATATACAAAAATACAGTCTTACCTAATTGAACGAATGTGCAGAGAGAATTCACAACGAGAAATAATGAAATAATGATAATGGTGATACAATGATGGAAGAAAACAAAAAACATCACTTTATAAAAACTTACGATATATTGGAAAATGTCTTTGCTCCCCGCGTCGGAAAAATGCTTACGCACACTCACTCGGTATCGCGCGCGCGTTATCGTGACTCGTGTGTCTGGCGCGCGGGCCCCCGCCAAAAACCAAAAAGAAAGAAAACAGGAAAACAACAAACGTTCTATGCGAGGTTTGAATCAGCGAAGCGCGTTCGCGAATTTGCGCGTGAGTGGGGAACGAACGATCTTGAGTTTTTTTTTTGCAGAGTGGGAGAAAACGCACAGCACACCTTGGCGCAAGTGGAAGGACTAAATTCACGACGCGACTGTCATCCCGAATGCGCGGCTGTACTACTGGCCAAGAGGGGGCCCCGTTGTACGGAAAATCCACGAGATGTCTCTCTCTCTCTCTCTCTCTCTCTCTCTCTCTCTCTCTCTCTCTCTCTCTCTCTCTCTCTCTCTTTCTGGGTTCTCTTCAGCGTGGAGAAGCGCGAATAGTACGACGAACGCTTAAATGCCACATTTAGAAGACTGACTGGGGGCTTCGCTTTTCCGGGGCTCAGGGATGCCGAATCGCTCTCGGCGCTACGCACATCGTGTCCTCTCTCTCTCTCCCCCTTCCCCTCTCTTGTCATTCGTTCGCTCTCTCGCACTCTTAGGTGCGCACTTTTTTCACGCACAGCCAGTAGTAGATCGGACCTTATGTACTATGTGTATATATGGGTATATAGTTGTGTGTTATAAAAAAACACCCGCACGAATTCTGAAAGAAGCGCCATAGACGGGAAGCGCATCCCCACTTTTTATTTTTTCTCTCTTCGCCTATGTTACGTCGCGATTCTCTTCTATTTGTCATCGCAGCTCTCCCTCCCACCATCGGGACACGATGAAAGGAACGCGCGAGAGAGAGAGAGAGAGAAAGGAAAAAAGAAAGAAGAAAATTCGAATATATACGTGCGCACAAGTTTTCTAGGATCTCACATATATGTACGTGTATACCTGACTATGTGATGCACTATGCGCGACTCTAGGCTGCACTATAGCCATTTAGATATCTATAGTCCATCTTTTCCGCCAGCTCTCTCAATTCTTCTGTGTTTTATCTTTTTTCGCTATAGTCTGTGCGTGAAATGTGTATATTCAGTGTGTTTTTGCCTGTGTGTCCGTTTCGATGGGGTCGCATGATTTGTGACGCGGCGTGCATTCCGCGCGCGGGGAAGACAGAGGAATAAGGGAGGGGAAAAGGAAAATAGGGAAACGTGAAGAGGAAGGAGAAGAAGAAAAAAAGGGAGTGAGGGAAAGAGAAGAGAGAAAGATCGAAAATTTGTGGCTCCGCTCGACGAAGTTAAAATTTTATAGGGGTGGTTCTCTCTTTCGCTTCCTCTTCTGAGTCTCTCCTTTTCCCTCGAGTGCTCTGCACTGTAACACACTGGCACGCAGATCTACCCCGAGGTCTCTATCGTTCTCTTGCTCTCTCTATCTCTATCTCACTCCATCTTTCTTCCCTCTTTCTCCATTTTCCCGATCTACGGAGGGCCTACGAGTCCTACGGCGCGTTTCGGCTACCATACTAACCTATACTCGCAGTCACAGTCCCTGCACATTGTGGTTATGTTCGCCTCCAGAGACGCTAATGGCCTTTTTTCTCCACTACCAATCATCGGTACCAACGTGGCTCGTATACGTATATCAACCACTGAAAAACACAAGGACTCAGCTCATGTGTCTGAGCTTTTGAAATCACTTCGATTACGACCTTTTCTTTGTCTGTATCGATATGTATATATGAAGTATTCTGCGCCAACTTGCTTAATACTCTGACACCGAACCTCACCGGTTTCTCATTGTTCCTACTTTTCAATTTTACTTTGAATAATAATAATTCGTAACCTTGAAATATTTTCTTCTAGTCATTGCGGATGTTTTTCTAATTTTTCTCCATCCGTGGACATTTAAACAAATGTACACAGGTTTAGGTACTTTTCTTTCACGGCTTACAATTTTTTACTTTCTAGTCCGGTATTGTTGTGATACAGAGGGATAAAAAAGAAGTTTCCTTTTTAAGCAAAGAAAAAAAGTTGCAATTTCATGTTATTTTTAGACTAGCAATTAGTGCGAAAAACCAAGAAAAAAAATTATGTTCAATTCTTGGTGGTAAAGTTGTACAAAAAATGATGCAAATTAGATACTTGATCATAGCTTTCTTATATTTGTCCACCGTTCGCCACATCTCCTCGATTATCAGCTCTTCCTCGAGCTTCTGTGTGATGAGTAAAGTCAATTATGACTTCCTCATAAAGAAAGCTTAACGAATGACAGAAAGAAAGCAAGCAAATCTGCGAATTTCAAATTTGCACGAATTTTCCTTCTTTTCTAGAACGTTTCGGAATTTTATAACCTCTGCATGCAGTGCTTCTTCAAAATGCAATGCAATTGGTGCTCATTATGTCTATTTGCGCAAAAAAATTGCGCGAATTACGGGAAAACTTTTTGAAAATTTCAAAATTCATTTTAAACAAAACCCATCAAGGGGTTATACGCCATCAGGATTTTCAAAAAATCATTTTTTTTCAATTTCATTTGCCTAATGTATATATATATATTTAAGTATATACACAGAAAATTTCATGTCAATCGGACAGATATTTTCGAAGTTATAGGCATATTTGTAACCCCATAATTACTATATGTGTAAAGTTCTTTTGAAACTTTGAACGCGTTTTTCTCAAAACTGTGTTTTTAAAGTCGGTTAGCAAAATTTCTCAGAAACGGCACAACCGTTCAGTCTCAAATTTTTACACAAGCCTTTTAAATATATTTTTTAGTAATTAATTTAAGATATTTTTACGGAGAGATATTTTTCTTTTTACAAACAATTTAAGACCAAAATTTTGATTATACATTGAAATTTTTTTTGAGAAGCCGCTGATTTGTTAAAAATAAATATTTTGCTTATTCCTTCGATTAAATACAAGATTATACCTTATAGAAACAATTTTTTTTAATTGCGTTCTCATAAAGGGAGCTTTGTTTTCGTGAAATTTGTTTTTCGAGTTTTACGTACGTGCTTGTGTGCGTGCGTGTGTGCGTATGTGTGTGTGTGTGTGTGTGTGTGTGTGTGTGTGTGTGTGTGTGTGTGTGTGTGTGTATTCTGAGGTTCAGATGTAAATAATTAATAACTCGAGAACGCTTCTTGACATCGAGCTGAAATTTGGCACACTTGACGAGCACAAATTGCGCTTCATCGTGAAACATTTTTGTTTCAATTCTAATGGGTGTTCAGATTTTATCGACTTTTTTCGTTTTTGCAAAAATAGCGTGAACGCTCTATAAACGCTCTAACTTCTGCAATTTTCAAGATAATGCACTGAAACTTTGTACAGAATTATTATAGCTATTAAGGTTGTTTGGTATTAAATTTGACAAAATCTCGACCAAAGGATTCCAGTTTTATGAAATTTTGAATTTGTTGAAAAACAGCGTTAGCGCTCTAGCTTGCATAAATTTCCAGATGTTGCACAAAAACTTTTTAGAGAACTAGTATAGCTGTCAAGTGTTGATTTGGATATGCGGCCGTGTAGAGAATTAGTGAAGGGAGGAATCGGCTGCGATTCGGCCAGTGGTCCCAAATAAAATTGGACAATTTTGTATAACGTTTCGATCCTTATTCGGATCCTCTTCAGATTTATTATTTCTGAAAATTACATTCATCTTAGTCTTATTTTGTATAATAGATTTTGATATGTTTTACATTATAAGCTTATGTGATGTGTCACGACTGACCTGAATTCGTAGGGGTAATTTTTGTTCTTTTGATGAATCTTGGATGATATTCATTATGAATTTATTATGTCAAGACAGGTCGTTTTTTTGCGATCTTTGATGTCTGCGAGAGAGAGGGTTTTGATATGTTAGTGCTTAGTTAATGTTCTTTGTGGAGGTGTGTATATGTTATTTACCTATGATTTTCGTATTTGATATTTTCCAAGATTCATTTTTGATCAAAATTGACAATTTTCATTACATGATCTTGTTAAACGGTCAAGGTGTTTCGAGAGCTTTATTTGGAACCACTGGCCGAATCGCAGCCGATTCCTCCCTTCACTTACAGCTGTCAAGGTTGTTCGCTATAGAATTTGGAAAAAATCGCACAAGGAGATGAAACTTTATGATTCTTTTCAATACCTACCATAAGAACTCTAAATTATGCAGTTTCCAAAATATTGTACTGAATTTATTTGTAAATAGTTAACATAGTGATTAAAGGTGTTCGCTACTGAATTTGACTAAAGTCGTTTTAAGGGTTATGGTTTTATTCATTTAAGATTTTTTTCTGGTATACGTTTTAACGTTTATAATTTTTAAGATATTGCACAACATTTTTTTACAAAGACTTTTCTATTTATCTTTTCATTAACTTACTAGGATTCTTTCTCATTTGATGATTATTTTGATCTTTTTTTTATTTTTTATGCAATATTAAAAGAAAATAAAATATGAGTAATTCATAAAATAGTATAGTTGTATTTTGGCATCATGGTTATTAGTATTAAATTTGCACATTGATTACTCATGTTTTTCGATAGTTAAAATAGCTTCCTTTATAAGGAAGCCAAATTTGATCACCTTACTTTGTGATAAAGGAAGCTTACCGAACTATGGATAAAGATGAGGAAACGATGTGCAAATGTTCAATTTGCAGGGTTTTTTTATTTTGGATGATCCAGTCCAGAGATATCGCGCTCACCACAAGACGCCTTTTTTTAGAGGACCTTCTGGAGATCAGCTACAGCGGCTTCAAGAATTATTATTTTTTTAAAAGAAAAATTTCAAAATAAAGTTAAAAGTCACATAAATATGTATATGGGGTATTCCATGTCAAATTGACAACTTTTAAACCCGGCCCCTTTCGATTTAGCTGAACTTTTGTTTTCCTTTTCTACCCAATTAAAAACATTTTTCAGCAAATTTTCAAATTTTTTTCATAAGAAAAAGCTTTTTTTCTGAAATGACTTTTTTCTGAATGACTATAACTTCTTGAAAAATTGACTAATTGGGACGTTTTTTTTAATTTTCGTTTTTGAATGTATTTTCCGAAAAAAATACAAACAAATTTGAAGATTTTGAAATTTATGAAATTTTTCACTTTTTCGAGAAAAATCATCTTTTTATCGAAGTTCGCCATTTTTAATTCTTTTTTTCACTCAAAAAAAACTTTGATCAATTCCGGAAAAAATGCCGCCCAACCCGGAGTGGCATTCCTTTTCCTTCTGTTTTTTTTTCACTTATTTGAAAAAATAAATAAATAAAAATTTCGGCGTTTGCCACTTTCAATTTATTATTTCTTCATAATTTTTAAAATTCCGAGGTCCTTTATAAATCCTCAAAAATTTCCAGAGTGGTACAGAAAAAAAATGGAGGAAAAGGGAATGTCACTCCAGGTTGGGCGGCATTTTTTACGGATTTGATCAAAGTATTTTTTGAGTAAATAAAAAAAATTTTAAATGGCGAGCTTCGATAAGAAGATGATTTTTCTCGAAAGAGTAAAAAATTGCATAGATTTTTATATCTCAAAATTTTTTGTATTTGTATTTTGTATTTTTTCGGAAAGTACATTCAAAAATGAAAATTTTCAAAAAAAAAACGTCCCAATTAGTCCATTTTTGAAGAAGTTATAGTCATTTCAGGAAAAAAAGCTTTTTCTTTTGGGTTGGATAAAAACATTTGAAAATTTCCTGAAAAATGTTTTTAATTGGGTAGAAAAGGAAAACAAAATTTCAGCCAAATCGAAAAGGGTCGGGTTTAAAAGTTGTCAATTTGACATGGAATACTCTGTATACATTTTTTCGTTAATAAATTTAAATGTCTACAGGAAAAATTTCGAACCGAAAACAATTTTACGAAAACGACGCTTCCTTTATGAGGGCGCAAAATTATGGGATACGAATGAAGTCAACTTTCGATGCTAGCCGATTTCTCGTGGAATACCTCATATACCATACATACGTTCTACATGTATATACTGCGTTATACGTGTAAGAGTATGATACCACCATCATGAGAACCGAATGACACGTTACCCACGACCAATCGCTGTGTCTCAAATTCTCCTAGCCAATATTAACGCCCCTCCTCTATAGACCTCTTAGTATAAGCCAAAATCGCATATGTACGCAACGCCATACCAACTCTGTAGTACATGGTATGTATATATCTATATATATTTTTTTTTATCAACGAGTGTGCGTGTGTGTTGGTTAGTGCCAAGGAGGGAGACCGAGAGCCCAAAACAGCGACAAACAAATATTATTGTGAGATAGGGAGAAGAAAAAAATGGTGTGTTAAAGTTTTAAAAAGAAAATGCACGCAGCGAGACTGCGCCAGCGCAGGAGAGGGTTAAGAGGAAATGAAAATAAAAGTCGCGAGACAATTTTTCGCTTCTACGTGTGTAGATAGATCTTCGTGAGAAATGAATCTTCTCGCCCTCTTCCTCTTTTTCCAACTCTCTCGCTCTCTCTCTCTTCTCCCTCTTCTCTTTCTTGCGTGTATATGAATTCGAGTTTTTTTGTGTGATGCTTGCCGCATCAGCGAGAGAAAAGCGGAGACAGCGTGGAAAGGCGATCGGCATGGAAGGGCCATAAGATGGAGAAGGGCGAGGGAGGAAGATCTATGGAGAGGGGCGAGAGGATTTACGCAGGATCACTCATGGTGAAACTGGCCTTTCGACTCCGTCAAGAAGCCAAGAAACGGCCCGTCGACTCCCGAAACGAATCCTCTCTCACACACGCGCGCGCGCGCGCACACACACACACACACACACACACACACACACGCACGCACGCACATATACACGTACACACATACAAATTTTCTTCTCTCTTCTTTAATCTTTTCTTTCGCTCAAACCCTGTGTCCTTTTCAGACCTCTCACATGAATCTTTTCTCTCTTACTTTTTCTCATTACACAAACGTACACCAAACGCACGATCCAAGACAAAGATTAATCGAAGAAATTTAAGTACGAAGAATGCACCGCCATGAATAAAGTTAATAAAGTAATAATGATGTATGATATCTGTGAAGTTTACGAGAAAGTACGGTAACTCCGATTGTAAAAATAGTGATCCCAACTAAACAAAAAAGAAACAATTTCGTAACATAAAAAACTATAATTACTGCAATTTTTAAAAAATGATTTATTTTTGATATAGTACTTCATATTAAGTTCTAACATCACTGAACAAATCTCTTTGTATTTTGTAATTTATCGATAAACCTTTTTACGTTTTGACAAAAATGCATTCGTGTTTATTTCATTCTGAGGGATCCGGAAATATCGCGAATAGGCAAGATAAAGGAGGGGGGGGGGGGGGAATTTATTTTTATTCCATCCAATGATGTAATCTCTCGGACGAGATCGCGAAGTTTTTTTACGATGTATCATACCTATTATGACTATTTGTACTGGAAAATGGTTTCGATGAGAGAAAAACCGCCCAGTCAGAATTTGTATTTGTATTTTCGTCGAAAATGAAACTTGGGTATTGGCTAAAAATCGCTCAGATCAACATCGATGTGTTCACTTATATATTGCGGATATGTTTATATATATATATATTAGGGCGGCTTTTTTTTCGACTTTTTTAAATTTTCATCCCTCCCCACCTAAAATGCTGTTGCATATGTCTAAAAGAAACTACCCTGAAAGTTACAGCCCTTAATATTAATATTAAGTACTCGCCCTTCGCGTGAAAAGATTTCCCATCTAAAATACACGTAAATAAAAAACTTTTTTCTTCAAATTGCTATAACTCCACGGCATTTTATGCTATTATATTGTCCTTGGTCACAACTTACGCAGAATTGAACGTTCTTCAAAAGTGTCCTGAGCAGCATAAGTGTAATTTACACTGGTCAGATGGTACAAGTCACTAAAGTTGATTTTAACCCACACTTCTCGTTTTTTTGCTGTTATTTTTGAAATGATCAGCGTTATCGAAAAATCGCAAAGGAAAGTTTTGTTGGAAATTTAATTTCCTACAAAGAAGGTCCTTTAGACCTACTTGAGAAAATTGATATTTCTTGAGATATTGAACCTTAATTTATTTGCGGTATAAAATTTTTACGGTTTATCGAACCAAAAGTTCTTAATTGTTGATATTCCATATCATTTCGCCACTGGTGATATGATATGTGATATGGTGATATGATATAGAATATCAAAAAATTGAAACTTTTGGTTCAATAAACCATAAAAATTGTATACAGAAACCAAGTTAAGGTCCAATATCTCAAGAAATATCAATTTTCGCAAGTAGGTCTAAAGGACCTTTTCTGTAGGAAATTAAATTTCCAACAAAACTTTCCTTTGTAATTTTTCGATAACGTTGATAATTTCGAAAATAACAGCAAAAAAACGAGAAGTGTGGGTCAAAATCAACTTTAGTGACTCGTACCATCTCACCAGTGTAAATTACACTTACGCTGCTCAGGACACTTTTGAAGATCGTTTAATTCTGCGTAAATGACGACCAAGGACAATATGATAGCATACAATGCTGCGGAGTTATAGCAATTTGAAGAAAAAAGTTTTTTATTTACGTGTATTTTAGATGGGAAATCTTTTCACGCGAAGGGCGAGTACTTAATATTAATATTAAGGGCTGTAACTTTCAGGGTAGTTTCTTTCAGACATATGCAACAACATTTTAGGTGGGGAGTGAAAAAAATAAAAAAAGTTGAAAAAAAAATCGCCCTAATATATATATATATATATTAGACTGATTCAAAAAAGCGTCTATTTTTTGTTTTTCGAAGAAATGCATAAAATACTTTCGGGAAGGTGAAAAAAGATGCCTGTTAAAATTATAGCTCTTGATAAAAATATTTAGAGGTCCCTCATCGCATATTTTTATTTCCCATTTAAATAACACGGGAAAATTTTTTTCAAACTTTGACATTTTATATCTCGGTTTCAAGTCAATGCACCAAAATGAACGATACATATACTTGTAGGAAATTGAGAGCTCTACGAAAAAGATTTCTTATGATTTTTCGATAAACTCACTCCTTCAAATGTTATTCAAGGTTAAATTTAAATATAAAGTTAATTTCACTTTTTGTTTTAGTTTCCGGCAAAATATTGAAACTTATTTCTAAATATCGTAAAAAATTTCCTAAAACAAAAGTTTAAATTGCATTAACATACATTTCCTAATTTTTAAAGAAATGACCAACGGTAGTCCATCCATATTCACGGTCAAATATACATACAAATTAGAACCTGAATAACTTTTGAAAGAGTGAGTTCATCGAAAAATCATAAGAGATCTTTTTTGTAGAGCGTTCAATTCTCTACAAGAATATGTGTCGTTCATTTTAGTGCATTGATTTGAAGCTGAGATATAAAATGTCAAAGTTTGAAATTTTGTTCCCGTGTTATTTAAATGGGAAATAAAAATATGCGAAGAGGGACCTCTAAATTTATATATTAAGAGCTCTAATTTTAACAGACATCTTTTTTCACTTTCCGGAAAGTATTTTATGCGTTTCTTCAAAAAACAAAAAATAGTCGCTTTTTGGATCAGTGTAATATATATATATGTCGATGGCTCAGAGTTAAAGAAGTATGTGCTCTTTTAATACGCTCTTTCAATACGCTCTCTTCAAGATTAGATTTATCGCTATGATACGAAGAGAAAAAAAGTTGTTCGAATTTTCGTAGCATCATGGAACGGGACCTATAACTATTTTCTGCACGTTAAATTGATATGGCTCGATGAACAGCGAACGATATATGTCCACGTGTCTCTCATCACATTCCTGATTGCGATCGCATATGCTCTTTGTGTTCGAGTTCATTCGGAACTAACAATCAAAATATACCATGAGAGTGTGATTGAGCAAACGAACATGTTGCTTCCAATGTGCAACATTTGTTTGAACCAGGATTGATACATTTGTTGCTTAACAAATGGGGTGAACTGTCCATTTGCGGAATACCCGCCAATGACGGAACAAAATGTTTATTAACGAATTTTCTCATTGCAGAGCAACTTAAAGTGACATATTAATTTTCTATTGAAACTTGATAAATATGTACAACTGCTTTGCTTCGTACCAAAGTGCACATTACGCATAAAAAAAAACATTGGAGTAGGTCTCGAATGTTCGTGATTTGTAGCGTCGTTTTTAATGAAATAATCACGATTAATAGTAAGTTTCGATTAAAACCAGAATAAAGTTGTTAATTTTTCAAGTTCAAGCTATGTTTAACCGTAAAATAATAAAAATATGCGAGTGTTCATACATCGGGTAAAGTTTTCTAATGTCTTCCCATTGAATGAATTCACAACGGATGAGGAACGGAACGAACACATCAAATAATCAATAATATCGTAATAACATTTCGACTATTAAGTTTTTCATTCAGAATTTATCAAATATTATTTACAGATGCCATTGTGTAAATTAGATTTAAAAAAATTGCATCAGCGATTGTATTGAATCCAACGAACCGATTTAAAAGATCTCAAAACTTTAGCTGTTTAAAATATAGAAGTATTTATATATATCACGTTATATTCATATATTCATTTATCACGTTATTATTTATGTTAATTAAGTACGTTGTATGATTGAAGTAAAAAAAACTAAACGAGCATAATTAACATTCGAGCATGTCACGAATTATAGCTGCATTCGTCTTGCACGCTATGAGCGCTGTGAACATATTCTATAGCATTTTATATCTCGATACATACGTACCGAAAGCGCGTAAGCGTCCAAGACGAATGCAGCCTACGAGTGTTCCGTCAATGGGACGGCAATTACCAGGGACGCCCGATTCTGCTAAATTTCGAAAAAATCCTTTGATATAAGGACGATCACAAATTCCCATGCAATATTCAATTTATTTTTGAACAAATAATAAGTTTTTTTCTATGTATACATGTGAATTATCACTAACCCGGAGAAAAAAGATTATATATAATTATATATAATTCATATATGAAAAATGGCCCTATATAATTATATATAACTTTATTTTAATTATTTATTTATTCTTTATTCCATATATTTATTAGTAGTTACAATGAAAATCGGTTTCTTATCCATCGTTGGTAGTTTCTAAAGATCAAGTAAAATTAAAAAACAAAATTTAAAGAAAAAAAAATTTTGTTGCCGCTGGGATTTGAACCACCCGACTCTATTTCAACCGTATTCTTCCATTCTAATATTTACACGCTAGCCACTACACCACCGACTACTTATAATATTGTCATCCATATATCATATTTATTTAACATAGGTCAGAAAAATGGACTTTGAAACCTAAGTCTGTACGGACCGTGAACACAAGTTTCGAGAGTTTAAAAAACTTATGAGGGGTCAGGAGCTCTGCAATTAAGTTATGAAACGACACTTAACTTATGTGGAGTCAGGAATCCTGGAATGAAGTTTTGATGCTTTACATATAACTTACGAGGAGTCATGGTTCGTGAAATTAAGTTATGGGAAGTTACTCAAGTTATAAGGGTTTGGGTATGCTGTAATCAAGTGTTATAATATATGAGGCATTCCACCGTTTTTCAGCAAGGTCAAAACCCTCACTATTTTTCAGAGTCCTACAATTTTTTATTATCAAAAGGAACCTACTAGGAGTGTCTGTGATTTTTTTCAGATTTTTTTTATTAGTCCTGCTCCAGATATCTCAATTTAAAAAAATGAGAATCAGTTTTTAACTAGATGTACCTTAAAAACTATGGCTGAGGCAAAAAAATTATCAGATAAAATATTTTTTATTTTGAATGATCTTTTGACTTTAACAATAAAAAAAAAATTCATACGAAAATTCTATAATAGATGAAAAAAATCGATTTTCGAAAAGTATGTCATGTTTGATTTTGCTCTAAATTTTTCTAAATTTTTTGTTGTTAGTGTAGACATATAGAAAAAATTGGCATGATGGGCCGCGAACTGGTATAGAAGATACAGGCTGATTTGCATTTTTTTTCTTAAATCTTATATATTGATATGAATTGGACGATTAATTGGGAGAAACTTTGAACTTACCATAAAAAAATATATCAACATTTTTTGTATGTTATAAGATTGATTTTTTCAAATTTTCAAATCCCCCCCCCTCCCCTCCCCTAACGACGTGACACCGGCGGTAAGGTCGGAAGTAAACGTTCCCGTATTTTCTTGGCCGGTTTCGACGTTATGATTCTAAGTGAAATTACATAACCTTTATTTTTGGTTTGCGGCTTCTAACGGTGCAAGTATGTTATCGTAGTGCAAGTTCATCGGAAATCACGATAAATATTCCAACCATCAGTGACGGATTAAATTGATCGGCGATTAAAATATCTATTGACTAAAGTGATTGCTCAGTGCTTACGAAAAAACGTGTAATCGTTGATCGACCTAATAATTCTGATCGAGAATTTTTTTTTATTATTTATTATGGCATCGGCTTCAGGCACGAATCAATTCGGTCATTGTTGTAACCCATTTTGTTTACACGACGGTGAAGCTAGAAAAAATGATTCTTCTCGATCAGAATTATTAGGCTGGTCAACGATTACACGTTTTTTCGTAAGCACTGAGCAATCACTTTGGTCAAAAGATATTTGAATCACCGATCAATTTAATCCGTCACTGATGGTTGGAATATTTATCGTGATTTCCGATGATCTTGCACTACCATAACATACTTGTACCGTCAGAAGCCGAAAAATAAAGGTTATATAATTTCACATACAATCATAACATCGAAACCGGCCAAGGAAATACGGGAACGTTTACTTCCGACCTTACCGCCGCGCCGGTGTCGCGTCGTTCGGAAGGGGGGAATTGATTTTTTCAATTTGAAAATTTAAAAAAATCAATCTTAGAACATACAAAAAACTTTGATATATTTTTTTATGTGAAGTTGAAAGTTTCCCCCAATTAATCATCTAATTCATATCAATATATAAGATGAAAAAAAAAATTGCAAATCAGCCTGTATCTTCTATACCAGTTCGCGGCCCATCATGCCAATTTTTTCTGTATGTCTATATTAACAACAGAAAATTTAGAAAAATTTAGAGCAAAATCAAACATGATATACTTTTCGAAAATTGATTTTTTTCATTTATTATAGAATTTTCGTACGAAATTTTTCATTTTTTTTTAAGTCAAAAGTTCATTCAAAATCAAAAATATTTTGTCCGATAATTGTTGTTGTCTGGGCTATAGTTTTCAAGGTACATCTAGTTAAAAACTGATTCTCATTTTCCAAAAATTAAGATATCTGGAGCAGGAATCATAAAAAAAATCGGAAAAAAAATCACAGACACTCCTAGTAGGTACCTTTTGATAATGAAAAAATTGCAGGACTCTGAAAAATAGTGAGGGTTTTGACTTTGCTGAAAACCTGTGAAATGCCTCATATACAATATACATTTATGTCTACATATAATATATATATATGTATATATGTCTTACTAGTTTTGATGAATATTAATTTCACTAGTCAACTACATAATATTCTAAGTAATTTCTGTTAAATTATATATATAATTATATGAAATTATATATAATCATATATAATTTTTTATAATTCTATCTAATTTAATACAATTATATAGAATTATACACAATTCTATATCATTATATATGAATCATATATAATTATATATGATTATATGTGATTATATATGATTATATATAATCTTTTTTCCCCGGGTTATGAGATTTCGCAGGGTTTTTATTTTTTTTCATCGTGACAATTGCAAGTGCCATTCTGAAAATTTTCTCGCAGCCCGTAGTAAAAAACTCCATTGGTCGCCATTGAAAAATCCCCATTCATTCCCCATTGCCAAAATAACCAATGGAGATGAATGCCGAATTGCCTAAGGGGATTTTCGCCATTGAATTCCCCATTTGAAACGGAATGGGGATTATCTAATGGGGATTCAATGGAGACAATTCCCTTAGGCAATTCGGCATTCATCCCCATTGGTTATTTTGGCAATGGGGAATGAATGGGGATTTTTCAATGGCGATGAATGGAGTTTTTACTATACGAAAGAATCTCCATTGCTGTTCGCCACTCATTCCCCATTGCCCACAAAACCAATGGATATGAATGCCGAATTTTCTAAGGACATTTTCGCCATTGACTTCCCCATTTGAAACGGAATGGGGATTATCCCATGGGGATTCAATGGAGACAATCTCCCTAGTTAATTCGCCATTCACCTCCATTGGTTTTTGTGGGCAATGGGGAATAAATGGGATCATCAATGGAGATTCTTTCATATGATTGCTATCTATACATGGAATTACGTATTAAATAATCAAATGATGTAAGTTATCAGTAAGTAAGGTTAATCATAATGCTAATATTAGCATAACGACCAATAATTATATACGCATTATATATATTATTACATTTAATAAAAATTATTGAAGCTCAGAATTGAAAAAATAGATTGTAAGTGTATTCAGATGACGATTAATAATGAAAGTATATACGTTTCTTCTCTCACAAATCGGGTTGAGAAGGACTGATAAAATTATGTGTATATGTTAAAAATAAACGGTTTTAAAAATCATTTATCCCAAACGCACGCGTACTTGATGAGCAGTTTATAATATATTTTTTTAAAATTACTTTCGAATAATTTCTTATTAATATTAATTGACCATCGATATAATCATCAGCATTTATTACAATTGAAGACAATATTTGGTTCATATATGAGAATCAGCGACATCTACTCTTACTTAATTTTATTAATTCACCGCCGTTTGAGAAATATCGCATTCGGAAAAATTCTCATCGATCGATGGGTTCAATTGTTCTGCATTGAACCTCGAATATGGATTGCAACATCGTTAACGAATGCTGCTCATCATTCGATCAGTCGTCAATGAAGTGACATTATTGATAAATGTTGATCATTGTATAATTCGTAGTTACTTATTATTCAATGGGTATCCTTGGTAAATGCTGATCATTTCATCGTTAGCCGCATTTGGGTTCTAATGAACATCTGTGGGAAATGCTGATCTTTCAGTTCATCCGCATTGACTTTCCAATGGACATCATTGGGTAAAGCGGATCATTTCGTTCATCAGCATTTACCTTCCCATGGACACCATTGGGCAATGCTGATCGCTCGATACATCCGCATTGGCTTTCCAATGAGCATCATTGAGTAATGATGATCATTCGATTCATCCGCATTGGCTTTCCAATGAGCATCATTGAGTAATGATGATCATTCGATTCATCTGCATTTGATGTTCAATGGATACCCATTCACTGATCAATGGTCAGCCCTGTACGCCATTGACAAATGCGGAAATCTCAATGGGTCCCCATTCATTGTCCAATGGAGTCGTATGAGGACCATTGGTTGCCATTGGCGATTCAATGGAGTTTTTTACTACGGGTACAAATATTTGAAGTAAGTTTAATTAAAAATCCCAAAAATTCGAGTTCAAAAAAATCCCAAAAATCCAAAAATTTAAAGAAAATACGAAAAATTTGAAATCTGAAATTTAAAAAAAAGTAAAAAAAAAACAAATCACATAAGCCAAGCTAAAAACTTGGCGTGCGTACATTATTAAGAACCAAGCCAAACTAAAAAACTTGGCGCGCAGGGTTGAGAAAAATAAACCCGGGAGCTGCTGCAGGATTTCCACAAAATACGATAGAAAATTATTATACCTACTTATTTAGTGATAACACAGATTATTAGCACGAGTATATTTTACTATCAAGTACAGTAGGCGATCAGATTACTTAACTCCGCATAACTTAACCGCTCGCATAACTTAACTCGTCACCATGGCAACAAATTCGCAGATCTCAACTCCTCCTGTGATCGTTTCTCCCCACTTCGAACCTTCGACCGACTGCGAAACATCTATGGGCATGCGTATTGCCAACATGCGTAGTGCGCATGCGTTGGACACGTGAGTGGGAGAATGAGGGGATAGTTGATTTATGTGAATGTTTCCGTTTCCGTCGAGGTAAGTTATCTGATCGTCTACTGTAGTTTGCTCACGTATTACTGACGTATTATGTGCAATGATCGTTATGAGATTTTCGAATTGAACCGTAATTAGAGCATCGCTTTTTATATCATCAATTGGAATCTTGAATATTCTCATACGTTCGCTCAATCGTCACGTGCATCCATGACAATCATCGTACATCCAAACCTGGTCACATTGCTGCGTACATCGTGGATGTCATCGCCGTTCAATATTTAAAATGAGTATTCGATATTTAAACGATTGGCCGTTCAGAGAGGGAAATAAAAGATAATTCGTTATGAAAATAAAAAAACGTTACATATGTTACACGGAGAAAAAATTATGACAAAAGAAGTAGCAACGATAGTTATGATTATTGCAACCATTATGTGCAGTGATGCTACTATGATTCATCAAATTCGGACATAACAAAAGGTCAATAAAAGATTCTCAACTACTCCGGAAATAATAACATCATTGTTCGTTTATTTAAATATAAACATTGTACAAGATTTTTCTCAGTGAACTTTTCTGATAGTTACTCACTAGTTTACTCGGCCGTTACCTCTTGTGTTTATTCTCATGGTTGCTTACTAGTGCACTTGTTCAATTGTTTTCTTTTTGATTCTCTCGTTTGGTCACTCCGTTTTTAAACGGTAAGGGCGGCTGGACTCAGTTTTTCCTCGCCGAGCGTATTAGTTCTTAACCCTGCACGCCAAGTTTTTTAGTTTGGCTTGGTTCTTAATAATTTACGCACGCCAAGTTTTCGGCTTGGCTTATGTGATTTGTTTTTTTTTTTTAATTTTTTTTATTTTACATTTCAAATTTTTCGGATTTTCTTTGAATTTTTGGATTTTTCGGATTTTTTTGAACTCGAATTGATTTAATTGATTTACATGAATTCCTCCTGATTTAATTGATTTACATGAATTTTATATAAATTGGTGTTGAAATCGTCGAAAATACAGAAGAAGAAAAAATGTAAGTGCACGGCTTGTTCTGTATACACCGTTGAGAATACAGTACAGTTATTTCGATACATTCTTTATATACATATATACTAGTATATACCTCTATATACCTGTATATACCTATATATATACCTGTATATACCAGTATACATACTTGTATAAACCTATATATACCTCTATATACCTGTATACACAAGTATATATACTTGTATATACACCCCCGCTCAAAAGTTTGGATACACCTGTCGATATATCTTGCCGCACCAAAAGTTGCATAACTCCGTCAACAAAGATGGTAATCGAATTTTGAAAGAAGCGTTTTGACGGGAAGGAATTCAGCTTTTCCCCCTTATTTTTAATTTTTTCAATGATTTTTTTCGATCTGGTATGCATTTTTGAAAATGACCGTTTTTGAGCATTTTTTCGACCATCGCAAATCGGGCGCATAACTTGAGGACATTTTTTTTGGTCTTTTTTATCTACGGTAAATTTGAAAGGGTTAGAAGCCGCTCCATTTTCATTTTTTAAAGATTTTCGTACGATTTTTTCTCGTAAAGTTATTTCACTTTTGGCTTAAAAACCCAAATTTCGAAAGATGCAACGTAACCCAAAGACAATAAAGTTTAAGAGAAAATGTTCGGTATGAAAAAAGTAGCGTAAGTATACACGGAATGGCCTGGAATTATTTCAGAATTTTCCCATGAATTTTTTGTTTTTTTACTATTTTCGATCGAGCGGAAAATTTCATCTGTTTGAAATTTCCGTACTTCGTGATGAAATAAAAATCTGAAAAAATTCAGCAACATTTAGCATGCTATAAGCAACAATGATCAATAATAATTATTGATCATTGTTCATCATTGTTTCATAAATTGTTTAAACAATTGTTCGAACAATTTGTTGATGACTTTTGGACAATATTGATATTGATAATTGTTGCTTATAGCATGCCAAATGTTGCTGAATTTTTTCAGATTTTTATTTCATCATGAAGTACGGAAATTTCATACAGATGAAATTTTTCGCTCAAGCGAACACAGTAGAAAAAGAAAAATTTTATGGGAAAATTCTGAAATAATTCCAGGCGATTCCGTGTATACCTACGCTACTTTTTTCAAACCAGACATTTTCTCGTAAACTCTGTAGTCTTTAAGTTACGTTGCATCGTTTAAAATTTGCCTTTTTTTAGCCAAAAGTGAAATAACTTTGCGAGAGAAAATCGTACAAAAATCTTTAAAGAATGAAAATGGAGCAGCTTCTAATCCTTTCAAATGTACCGTAGATGAAAAAGACAAAAAAAAGTCCTCAAGTTATGCGCCCGATTTGCGATGGTCGAAAAAATTCCAGAAAACATTCACTTTCAAAAATGCATACCAGGTCGAAAAAAAATCATAAAAAAATTGAAAATAGGAGAAACAAAGCTGAACTCCTTCCCGTCAAAACCCTTTTTTCAAAATTCGATTATCATTTTTTTTGACGGAGTTATGCAACTTTTAGTGCGCAAGAAATATCGACAGGTGTATCCAAACTTTTGAGCGGGAGTGTACCTACAAGCCCCTCTATCGTATCACACAGCGAGGCAGAGCGCCGCGCGCAGTCTACGCACACACTTACATATTCTCACACCACCCTAAAAGCCCTCATGTCCTCGTGGCGGGAAGCATATTTGCGCATATAAGAGTGCGCGGCAATCTCGACTGGAATTCTCTCAGTTTCTTTAATACTTGGCGTCAAGACGCTGCCGCGTCTCTTGATATATACAAGTATATTCGTAAATACTAGTATCAGGAATTAAGAGGTAAAGAGACGAATCTTCACGAAACAGAAGTGGTCAGACTTTTGGCACAAAGTTACCGCGTACACGATTCCACCGCTTGGGGCGTGGTTGTCGAGACATCGTTCGAATGTCATGATTATTAGCAGCGGCGTATGCTGTATATATTCCAAAGTGACAGATGGCTGACTGATAGCTGTTTCCCGTGCAGAAATTTTCGCAGGGATGGAACTGGATTCTGGCAACTACGTTCCGTAGTAAAAAACTCCATTCGTCGCCATTGAAAAATCCCTATTCACTCCCCATTGCCAACATAACCAACGGAGATAAATGCCGAATTGCCTAAGAGGATTTTCGCCATTGAATTTCCCATTTGAAATCGAATGAGGATTTTCCAATGAGGATTGACTTCCCCATTTGAAACGGAATGGGGATTATCCTATGGGGATTCAATGAAGAAAATCCCCATAGGCAATTCGGCATTCATCTCCATTAGTTTTTGTAGGCAATAGGGAATGAATGGCGATAATCAATTAAGATTTTTTCATATAGTAAAAAACTCCATTCGTCACAACTGAAAAATCGGCATTCATTCCCCATTGCCAAAATAACCAATGGAGATGAATGCCGAATTGCCCAAGGACATTTTCGCCATTGAATTCCCCATTTGAAATCGAATAGGGATTTTCCAATGAGGATTGACTTCCCCATTTCAAACGGAATAGGGATTATCCCATGGGCATCAGTCGGCAAGAACTCCTTGCATGGATTTTTTGGATCACACCGACTTCTGCTAATATTCCGTGCTCACAATCGTCTAGATAAGCACACTCTTCGCATAATCCGTATGGGAGTTTAGCGGGTTGCCGTCCTGCGACATCTCGCGCCAAGTCTCGGAACTAACGCGACGCGGTTTCCAATGGACATCTTTGGGTAATGCTGATCATTCAGTTCATCCGCATTTACTCCCCAATGGACATCATTGGGTAAAGCTGACCATTTCGTTCATCAACATTTGCCTTCCAATGGACACCATTGGACAATGCTGATGGCTCGGTCCATCAGCATTTGCTTTCCAATGGGCATCATTGAGTAATGGTGATCATTCGGTTCATCCGCATTTGCTGTCCAATGGACGTCATTGGGCAATGGTGACTTTTCAATGGATATCCATTCACTGATCAATGGTCGTTCCTATACGCCATTGAAAAATGCGGAAATCTCAATGGGTCCCCATTCATTGTCCAATGGAGTCGTATGAGGACCATTAGTTGCCATTGGCAATTCTTTTTCCGTTCTGAAAATATTATTTTGGGTACAATATTAAGAAATAAAAGCAAAATCAAACACTTAAAAAATCTTGTATTAATCATGTAAAAATACAAAAATATATACTTAGTCTCTTTTGACAGGTTTTTGGTTCATTCACGTTTGGTTTATTTTTGCTTTTCAACTCGAACTTTATTTTATTTTTATTTTCAGCTTCCTCGTTTTTATGTTCCGTTTTTGTTAGATTTTGTCGCAGCTTTCTTGTTTTTCGACTGAAATATCGTAGAGCAAAAAATATTGAACATTACGTTCGTATTTGTAGGTTACATTTAGGTTATATTCTCTTATTACTTTCCTTTTTATGTCTATTACACGAAATTACAGATACAAAAAATATTTGACGATCTTAGAGTTATTATTAAAGAGAATAAAGGTAAGTTTATTCAGGAACTTACAGTTTTTGTTCGAATAAATCCGATTCACACGATCTGTCACGCGTTAACTGTCCCGATGTTTTGATGGGTTTAATGACGCCATCTTGGAGAATTCGAGTGTTCAATAATCGAGACACACTGCATTTTCTATGTCCCAATGATCGAACACCGTATTTTTTAACAAATAATTAATTTAAAATTTTTTTAAAAAATTGTTATTTGTAAGAAATTTTTTGAGGAACCTGAAACGCCTTTACTTTTTGATTTTTATAGTTTTTGAATTTTTTATGCCCTTACGCGTAAAGCGGCGTATCTTAGCAAAAACGATAAGCAGTTACCACGAGACGTCACATCGGGTCAGCGTTGCTGATTAAATAATTTTTTTCTCTATTAATTTAAGCTTTTTTTGCACAAGTAAGGTAACATTTCGATAGCTAAAAGTTCCATATATGTAATGAAATTTTTATAAATAAGTAAATGCATGCAGGTGGATGAGGAATAATAAAAATACAAGATAGTGTTCAATAATTGGGACCTGTTCAATAATTGGGACATTTACCTTAACTGAGGATGAAAAATTTGTACATTTCTGAAGCTACGTATCTCAGTCTAAGTAGTGTCACTTGGGTTTTTCATTTATATAAAATAGTCTAGACTACGCAAAGTTTGTTTTGATAGAAAACTCTTCGGTTTTTCATTGATATAAAATCCAAGTGACACTGCTTAAACTAGGCTACGTAGCTTCAGAAATGTGCAAATTTTTATCCTCAGTTTTCAGTATTTACAAAAATACCAGTGCGGGGCGTATTTTCCTTTGAGTAGTCTAAATTATTTTATATCAATGAAAAATCCAAGTGACACTGCTTAGGCTGGGCTGGACTGGGCTACGTAACTTCAGAAATGTGCAAACCTTTCATCCTCCGTTTTCAGTATTTACAAAAAAGCCAGTGCGGAGCTTATTTTCCTTTTAAATAAATATCCAATCTATTTTGTTGAAAAGTCTTAGACTCTGTGAATCGAAAAATTATCCTGCGAATTGTATTTTTGCCCATTCTGGCAATTACGTAGTCTAATCAAATCTTCAAATATTCTATTCGCAGGATAATTTTTTGATTCGTGTTATTATAGGTTCCTTACATTGCGAGCATTAAAAAAAACTCAAATTTTTGCGATTATTTTCATTTTTTCCCGTTCACTTAAATAACCCGTCTTACAGCCTCGTATGAAACACAACATTTTCAAAACATATATTATTACGATTAGGTTATGTTATTGTATTTTTTGTGTCAATCTCGTCGACGGTGGACACTGAAATATATATAGTAATACACGGCCGAAAACTTTTAGAATGATGTTGGAACACCAGCGCCGCGAGTGGACAGGTTGGTACTACTATCTTTGAGCGGAAACGCGAACCATTCTTCGCCGGCCAGCCTGGTAGAGTTTCGGCTCCTTACTTCTTACTTCTTGACTAGTATATACAGGTATATACCTTTATATACCTCTATATACCTGTATATATCAGTATATACCTGTATATACCTCTATGTACCGCTATATGTCTTTATATATGTAAATACATATATACATATACATATCTCTCTCTATCTCGTGAGAGAGTGAGACGTGAAATATGTAGGTCATGCCATATATAACCTTATATGTACATAAATATGCTTTATATATGGAAAATGATATATATATAGATATATATATATATATAAGGCTATACATTCATAGATAATGCTATACATAATGCTACTATATATACAAGCTACAGTGAAGAGAGAGAGAGCGTGATATTAATCTCACACACGCTCACATTCCCACTACCACATACAAGCCCCTCTCTATCATATCACACCGCGAGGCAAAGCGTCGCGCGCAGTCTACGCACACACTCACATATTCTCACACTACCCTACAAGACCTCGTATAAAACCGTGTCACTTTGATGCATATAGATATAGAGCCCGTGTATAAGTGTTCCAGGTCGACTGTCAAATAATTTTCGCCTTGTCGTACATTATTATGTAAGAATGGCTTATTAAGAGTTGCATATATTATGTAAGAATGGCCCCTTCCCCTTAAGATTAGATCATGTATAGATATTTTAACCCTCTCCCTTCGGGAACCTCACAAAATTAATGAATGCCTCTGATGGATAATGATCGTTATGAGATTTTCGAATTTAACCGTAATTAGAGCTACGCTTTTTATGTTGTGAAGAAGAATCTTGAATATACTCGCTTAATCGTCACGTGCATCTACGATAATAATCGTAAATCCAAGCCTCGCCACATATTTCTGCGTGCATCGTGGATATCATCACCGTTCAATATTTAAGATGAGTATTCGATATTTAAACGATTGATCGTAAAGAGTGGAAAATATAAAAAAAGTTGTTCGAAAAATGAAAGGTTGGAAAGGTTACCCGTAGTAAAAAACTCCATTGAATCGCCAATGGCAACCAATGGTCCTCATACGACTCCATTGGACAATGAATGGGGACCCATTGAGATTTCCGCATTTGTCAATGGCGTACAGGGCTGACCATTTATCAGTGAATGGGTATCCATTGAACATCAAATGCGGATGAATCGAACGATCATCATGACTCAATGATGCTCATTGGAAAGCCAATGCGGATAAATCGAATGATCATCATTACTCAATGATGCTCATTGGAAAGCCAATGCGGATGTATCGAGCGATCAGCATTGCCCAATGGTGTCCATGGGAAGGTAAATGCTGATGAACGAAATTATCCGCTTTACCCAATGATGTCCATTGGAAAGTCAATGCGGATGAACTTAAAGATCAGCATTTCCCACAGATGTTCATTGGAACCCAAATGCGACTAACGATGAAATGATCAGCATTTACCAAGGATACCGATTGAATAATAAGTAACTACGAATTATACAATGATCAACATTTATCTATAATGTCACTTCATTGATGACTGATCGAATGATGAGCAGCATTCGTTAACGATGCTGCAATTCATATTCGAGGTTCAATGCTGAACAATTGAACCCATCGATCGATGAGAATTTTTCCGAATGCGAATTTCTCAAACGGCGGTGAATTAATAAAATTATGTAAGAGTAGATGTCGCTGATTCTCATATATGAACCAAATATTTTCTTCAATTGTAATAAATGCTGATGATTATATCGATGGTCAATTAATATTAGCATAAGCTCGGAAATTATTCGAAAGTAATTTTAAAAAAATATATTATAAACTGCTCATCAAGTACGCGTACGTTTGGGACAAATGATTTTTAAAACCGTTTATTTTTAACATATACACATAATTTTATCAGTCCTTCTCAACCCGATTTGTGAGAGGAGCAACGTATATACTTTCATTATCAATCGTCATCTGAATACACTTACAATCTATTTTCTCAATTCTGAGCTCCACTAATTTCTATTAAATGTAATAATATATATAATGCGTATATAATTATTGGTCGTTATGCTAATATTAGCATTATGATTAACCTTACTTACTGATAACTTACATCATTTGATTATTTAATGCGTAATTCCATGTATATATAGCAATCATATGAAAGAATCTCCATTGATGATCCCATTTATTCCCCATTGCCCACAAAAACCAATGGAGGTGAATGGCAAATTAACTAGAGAGATTGTCTCCATTGAATCCTCATAGGATAATCCCCATTCCGTTTCAAATGAGGAATTCAATAGCGAAAATGTCCTTAGACAATTCGGCATTCATATCCATTGGTTTTGTGGGCAATGGGGAATGAGTGGTGAACAGCAATGGAGATTCTTTCGTATAGTAAAAACTTCATTCATCGCCATTGAAAAATCCCCATTCATTCCCCATTGCCAAAATAACCAATGGGGATGAATGCCGAATTGCCTAAGGGGATTGTCTCCATTGAATCCCCATTCGATAATCCCTATTCCGTTTCAAATGGGGAATTCAATGGCGAAAATCCCCTTAGGCAATTCGGCATCCATCTCCATTGGTTATTTCGGCAATGGGGAATGAATGGGGATTTTTCAATGGTGACAAATGGAGTTTTTTACTACGGGTTATACCCAGAAACATTTATGATAAAGAAGTAGCAACGATATTTATGATGATTGCAACAATTATGTCTAGTGATGCTACTATTATTTATCAAATTCAGACATTACAAACGGTCAATAAATGATTCTCAACTATTCCAGAAATAATTTAAGTATTACTAGGATTTATCACGCGCGCTTCTGCGCGCGAGCGGTTTTCTAATGGCGCTGGAGCGCTTCAGCTGAAAATCTTTCATACTTGAATCACAGAGTGTTTTCGTATTGCCTAAGAAAATTGAATATGTCATTTGCGATAAGTGCTTCGCCAAAAACCATTTCGGCAGATTTGAAAATTTAAAAAATCTTAGAAAAAAAATCGTCACTATCGGTGTACACGGAGAGAAAAATCTGTTAAAAATTACCGTGTAGTACTTTAATCGTGATGTAAAAGACATGAGACGGAATTTTCACAGTGCTGCATCAGAAAAATTACGCCGCTTCATTAGAAAAATTCGTCGTCATATTTTAATTTTTTTCATAAAAAACCCACAATTTTTGTAACATGCATCTATAAATACTGCATTACGTGTCTTGTACATCACGATTATAGTACAGCACGGTAATTTTTAACAGATTTTTTATCTGTGAAAACATAATTCGGCTTATATATTAATGATATACTAAAAACACTTCCGTTTTATTCAGCTCTCTCAGACCTCTCATTTTCTTAGCCTGAACCTTCAAATGCATAAAAACAGTGTCTTCGCCTATTTCTCGTAGGAATTCCTTTTTGATTTATGCATATTCATGATCAGCGGTCGATTTCCCATCGATATAGCCCTTGAGATCTGAATTTAAAAAAAAATAAAAAAAAATGATTTTTCGGCGTTATGAAGCCTGTCCATTTGCTCATCTACTTTCGCTGATCCTTGACTCCCGCTGAAGGCCAAATTTTTGTTGTCGTAGAGAGACTTAAAGCCAGTGTTTTGGATCGAAAATTTCCTGGGCAACACGAGTATGCTATTAGCAATGGTGAAATTCCTCACCGATCATGCATAAAAGACCAAAAAACTTATTCTTTCATGCATATTCGTGATCAGCGGTCGATTTTCCATCGATATAGCCCTTGAGATGTTCATAATAACGAGTTTTTCAAAAAGTCACGATTTCTTCCCTCACCCCCTCCCTTCCCTTCCCTTCCCTTTTATTCCATTTCCTGAAGGCTGAAAGTGATTTTTTTTCCGTCATTCAGAGGTTCAAAACCAGTTTTTTGAATCAGAAATTTCCCGGGCGACACAAATTTGCGATTAAGAAAATTCCTTACGGATCATGCTTAAAAGTCCCAAAAACCGTTTAAAAACGCTTGAAAAATTGAAAAGTCGGTGAAAAAACAGAATCCTCGTCGATTTCGTAGCAAGTATAATTCAGCGTGTAACTTGACGATATACTAAAGACAACGGCGGTTTATCTCGCCCTGCCCGACATCTCATTCCCTTGGTCGGAGCCATGAATTCCCTAAAATCAATCTTTTCGACTATTTCTCGAGGGAATTTAATTTTTTTTTTTTTTGCAAATTCGTGATCAGCGGACGATTTTTCATCGATATAGCACTTGAGATGTTCATAAAAACGAAAAAAAATCATGATTATTTCCCCCTATCTGTCACTTATACATTCGCCAAATGACTTTGGCCGATTCGTGATCCACCAGACGGACGATTTTTTTTTCCTTATTTGAAGGTTTATAGCATGTGTTTCGGATCGAAAATTTCCTGGGGAACACGAATAAGCCATTTACGATCATAAAATTCCTTACAGAACTTTCCTCAAAATACCAAAAGTCATTTTGGCCCGTCCATTTGCAAATGGTCTTCTGCTGATCCGGGCGTGGAGCCATGAGGAATTTATTCGTCCGTTGTTTAAAGGTTCAAAGCGTGTGTTTTGAATCGAATTTTTTTTGGGCTACACGAATAAGCTAAATTTGCGATGGTATAATTCCTTACGGAACATGCTTAAATATGCCAAAAACAATTTTAGACCTGTCCGTTTGCAAATGAACATTGGCAGATCCGTGCGCGGGACCATGAAAGATGTTTTTTTTTCCGTTGTTGAAAGATTCACAGCGTGTGTTTTCTATCGGAATTTTTCTGGGAAACACGAATACGCTATTCTCGATAGGTCACCGATTTTGTCGTTCTGATGTGACTGACATGATGCTCCGTATCTTTAAACGCATCAACTCTCAAACTCATCCGAGACTCGCGATGCGTCGATGTACATTATTGACCCAAAATCGGCATCCAATTTTTTGGTGAGATCTATGGATGAACATCGATAAAATTTTGATAATTAAAGTGGAATTCTGGCCAGAACGGAGTCCTGATGATATATTAATACTTCAAAATAATAAATTATAATGAAGAAATCAAAATTACTGTTTGTCGTATATGAATGATGGTTGACTTACTGATGGAAAGTTTTTCTTCTCAAATTGAATACTAGTACCCGCTGTCTTGCAAAAAATATCATCAAAGCGTCATCCTTGCCACAAATCGACGTTGACTGTCAAAATATTGACATTCATAACAGCTGGTGACGGAGAAAGTTTGAGTCTTTGAGCCGATGGTACGATGCTTCCCCTTAAAAAAGGCTAGAAGACGTCTCTCACTTGAAAAACGATTCCGATGGAGCTATTTCTCTCGTACTCATGCGACCTCCATCGATATTTAGCCGACGTCCGAATCAAGGCTAATTACCACGCACGATGGAATTTGCATGAAAATCGAAGAAACAGAATGATATCCGTGCTTCTTGAGGTATCAACGTACCGACAATTTTTCATTGCAACTTTTCCTTTTACACTGGAACACCGATTTAGTGCACACCGATTTAGTGCCAGATTTATCTGATTATGTGATCTACGACCTCGCGCTCCGAGCCATGCAGGGCCGTGCCCATCAACTCCAGTACCTTCAGAAATGAGACATAGTAAATGCTATATGAAGCCGCGTAGACACTTAAGTATACATGTCAAGGAACGGCGAAAGACCGCCGCGGACTATCTGTGTGTTGATATGTATACTCAAGTGTATACGGAGACGACCAAGCGAGAGAGTGAGAGAGAAAACAGTGTGTCGGCAAAGGATACATCGGGTGGTATCGGCGGGGGGGGGGCATCTCTCAGGACTACGCTTCCACACACCGAGACAAAAATTTCCATCTCTCGGCATGCCTCCGCATGCCGAGACAAAACATTTCCATTTTCATTTTGGGGCCCGTCCCCCAAATCGTTACAGCATTATGTTTACCAGCGTTCGGGTATATATATAACCGATTTAGTGCCGGCTCCCCCGAGCCCGGCACTAAATCGGTGTTCCAGTGTATAACACGCGTATGGAATCATCATAACCGAGACTTCCCAAGCGATTTCGCGATTTCGTCAATGAACACGACGTATAACCTCACACCGACTGTCAAAACATCGCGCGACTCGCGATGTACGAATTCGCGCACAAACCACCGTAACACAGGATTGATATCCGTGTTTTTCTTGAAATTATCTCACTGACTCTTTTCAAGTGATACAGATTTTTTCCCCGTATTATGCGTAATGTGTAACTAACCGATTTCTCTGGCTAACGTGATAGACATATAACCGCAATCAACTTGAATCAACTGCCAAGCTCATCGCGCGACTTGCGATGTGCAAAGTCGCGCACACGCGAGGTCTGAAGTCGCGCTCGAGTCTGGCCAACCGACCAATCACAGCACGAATAAAACGGCTTCAGTCCGAACATAGCAATTTCGTGACATACCAACTTTTTTTGCGGGGATTCTCCCTTCGTTAAAATATAAACATTTTACAAGATTTTTCTCGGTGATCAATTCTCGTAGTTACTCTCTAGTTTACTCGATTGTTACCTATTTTGTTTATTCTCATAGTTGGTTGCTAGTGTACTCGTTCCATTGGTTTCTTTTTTATTTTTTCGTTTGTTCACTCCATTGTTAAGTGGTAGAGTCGTCTGGACTCGGTTCTTCCTCGCCGAGCGTATTAGTTCTTAACCCTGCACGCCAAGCTTTTTTGTTTGGTTTGGTCATTAATAACTTAAGCATACCGAGTTTTTGGGTTGGCTTGTGTGATTTGGTTTTTTTTCTATTTCAAATTTTTAGGATTTTCTTTCAAATTTGAATTTTTAGGATTTTTTAAAATTCGAATTTCTGTGATTTTTAATACTTGGCGACCTTTTTTTTACTTCTCAGAAGTATTTTGTGATTGATTTCACTTCTTTCTGAAAGATCTCCCGAAGTATCTTTCCTGATTCAATTTCTTTATATGAATTTTGTATAAATTGGTGTTGAAATATTAGTGATTCAGATTGATATGGATAGATATGCTTTATATATATTAATCGAAAAGTGCGATGAGTACGATCTTAATATTGATATTCAGAGCTCATATTTTCACACGCCTTTTCTAGTACCTAAATAAAACTTTTGAGCCTGCATGGGAGAAGACATTTTCTTTAACGCCCTAATATATGTATATTAGTGTGAATCGATTTTTGAATTTGAATTTGAATTTGAATTTTTTAGAGGGCGCGCGAGACGTTTAAAAATGCCATTTTTAGCGTTAAATTTACTATATCACTGATAAACGGAAACAGATCATTCAAAAAATTCTGAATTTTTTATATAAGGTGCCCAGACATGTACTCTTTCAAACCCATATTTACTGAACATTAACAATACGTTCATATATTCGAAAACAAAATCTCTGAATATCAATATTTTCACTATTTTTCAATTCATTATATCATTAAATATAGATTTTTGTATTCTAAAATGTTTTTGTATTTCTTCCATCTTTCTCATTGTAAAACTAAGTATCAGTATTGCTTACAAAGCGAAAATTACTAAAAAATAAATTTTTTTAGATATGAAAATTTCCAAAATAAATATCTATTTTTTAGCAATTTTCGCATTGTAAGCAATACTGATACCAAATTTTTCAAGAAAAAAGATGGTGGAAATGCAAAAACGTGTTAGAAGAAAAAAATCAATATGTAATGATATAATTAATTCAAAAATAGTTTAAATATTGATTTTCAGAGATTTGAACTTTTTGTTAATGTTCAGTAAATATGGGGTTGAAAGAGTACATATCTGGGCACCTTATATAAAAAATTCAGAATTTTGTGAATTATCTGTTTAAATTTACTATATCACTATAGTATAGTAAATTTAACGCTAAAAATTGCGTTCCAAGGTGGGATTTAACGAATGGCCCGAAAATGTGCCAGTACTAAATGCCAGCCGTACAGGATTGGTCCAAGTCTGACTCCCAGTATCTTGCCAGTATATTGCCGGTACTGTATTGCTAACCTCGACCCAACTCTGGCATACAATGTCGGTTCAATGCTGGTTTTGGATCGCGGCCCAGCGCTGGCATTAAATCATGGCCCAGCGGTGGCATATAATGTCGGCCCCAAGAAGACTAGAATAAGGAGAGTCAACTAGCTGCTTTTCGAGTGGTGGGGGTAGCACAATTTTTTTGGTCAGCAGGCTGCCCCACTCCTTGACTTACAAATTGCGCTGTAAAGTACTGCGCACACGGTGCGTCGACGTTCTCTCTCGCGCGAGACCCAGGACAACCTAACCTCGAATAATGCCTACGCAGCTACGTCACACTATGTCATACCAAAAGTCGTTGCCAAACAATCGACGTTGAATACTAATTTGTTTGTTTAAATTCATAAAAGTTCACGCGGAAAAAGTGTTCGACCGTAACAAGGTTGAACGGATTCGGACGCTGGTAAGTAATGGACGATATGTGAAGTGAAACATTATTGGAGCACGGTGTAACAGTATTGTAGTACAGTGAAAAGTGGACTAAAATAAATAAAAAATAAGAACCGAATAAGTAACTGAAATTTAATGTTTTATAGGTCACTGGAATACGAGAGAATATACGAATGGAACACGTTGCGAAAATATGCAGCTGTGGCAACGATTCAACGTCTTGCAAACTTTGTTTGTTTCGACGTATTCAAAGCAACACCAATCTTATAAAATTACCACCCTGTTGGGGGAAGCACAGCTACCCTGATTATCACATGACATTTTTCAAGGTCGAAGATGACCTGAGAACGGATTTGACAGTCTTTATTGATCTAAATGTAAATGTCGAGGTACACTTTCGAAGGAAGCATCTGAAGTCATTTAAATTTCAAACACCACAGAGCGTGAATGATATTTCGGTCATTTCGAACGCCATGGATAAAATGAAGTTTTAATTGTGTATGAAATGAATGTATGTGTGCAGGGGATATGCGCAGAAATTCAATGAAATGGCAAATGAATCATGTACATTTATGAACCGTGTGAATGAATTTTGTAAATTCAAATAAATTTATACGATTTTTTGTAAAAGTTGTATGTGGTTGGGAAAATGCGCAGGAATTTTGTAAAAGGAAAATCACTCGTGTGAAATTGTAAATTCTGTGAATAAATTTTGTAAAATGACAATAATTCGTGGAATTTTCGTAAAACATTTATGTATTTATTAGTGCACAAAAGTTACAAAATGTTCTTCAGTCCGTGTGTATCTACTATTTCTTCTCGATTACTATTTCTTCTCGAATTTCTTTCTACTCTTTTCCCGTTTTACTTGCTTTCGAAGTTCCTGCTCCTTTTTTCTGGTGTCATCATTACATCTATCGTCCCTCTTGATCAAAATGCCCGCTCGTGTGATAATATAATAACTAATAATTGTTCTTGTTAATGTTTCCCGATGGTCCGAGCATCCGACAAAAGTTAAATTTTTTGATAGTACATTGATACCGATATTCAATATTGTGTAGCAATGCAGTTGCTCACGTTCAATGGTGCCCATGACAGTTATTTCGACAGCGTCTAAGAGCTTGCAGAGGTTGTCGGAAAGGTACTTCACGTAGCCTTGAGACAAACTGTTGATTATTGCGTCTGTGGGCAAGTTTCTTTCACTTTTGACAACTGTCTCATGACACGCTGTACAGGCAGTCCACTTGAATATTTTTTTGCGATGAATTCAAAAGAATAAGTTTCAGCGTGAACCTTCCCTTCGTTTACGTTGTTATCCGACTTTTCTTCATTAAAATCGATGGGGTTGTTTTCTCCTCTTTTGATAATGAAATCCAACGTTTCCTTCCATGTGGTTTTCATGTCGTTAGGCCTGTGCAATTCTTTCTATGTCATCAGCGTCTCGAAAATTTCCATACCTTCCACATTCGATCCTTTGGGAGGTTTTACCAGCGAGTAAAAGGAGATTAGCCGGTATATTTGAATAAAAAGCAATGGATCAGGCTTGTCAGTCGAGCCGCAGCACCCTTGGATCATACCGAACATCCCCTGGAAAAATTGCATTGCAATTACAGAACTACAACGAACGAACGAACATTCACCGACAGCAAAATCAATGCAACGTTCATTTACCTCTAGACTATCTTGGTCTAGAGGTAAATGAACGTCAGTAGGTCAGTATCTTGATACAATCAACCAAAAACTCTGTTTGCAATAAACTGTATAACTCCACAACAAAAAATACACTGCACTATACCGACATTACCTCAACAAATACTGGTAAAACCGGCACGCTAAGAAGATATACTAAAGCTGCGCTGTGGTATAAAAGTGCGACACTGCGCAATTTGTAAGTCAGGGAGTGGGGCAGCCTACTGACCAAATATTTTGTGCTACCCCCACTCCTCGAGTTGACTCTCCTGTATTCTAGTCTTCTTGGTCGGCCCTATGCTGGCATTCAATGGTGGCCCAACGCTTAAACGTCAACATAACCTCAAAAATTTGTCCACAAATCGTCGTATGCGTAATTAATGTTTGTAGGTAGCCCCATTATTTCTTCTTTCATTTCATCAACAAATTTTCATTTTATTTCGGGAAATATGTGTTAGAATTTTTTGAGGCTTGTGTTGACCTTTAGACTCTCCCTATTAAGGAATATAAATGTCAAACTCGGACCAGGTTAACGATGATAGAAATATTTATTTATTCATTAACAGCCTCTTCGTAGAATTTCCGAAGGCCTCGGATAGGCTCTCCGTAGAGTTTCCGAAGGCCTTGGACAGCCTCTCAGTTGAGTTTCAGCCTCTATACGTAGAGTTTCCAAAGGCCTCTAATATCTTCTCTGTAGAGTTCCTGAAGGCCTCGGACACCCTTTCTGTTGAGTTTCTAAAGGCCTCGAACAGCCACTCCGTAGAGTTTCTAAATGCCCTGGACAGCCTCTTTGTTGAATTTCAGCCTCTCCGTAAAGTTTCTAACGACCTCGAACAGCCTATTTGTACAGTTTTTGAAGGCCTCGGACATCCTTTCTGTTGAGTTTCACCCTCTACGAAGAGTATTTTGAGGCTTTTGTTGACCTTTGGACTCTCCTTATTAAGGTATGAATCTCGAAATCGAAACAGTTTATGAAAAACAAGTACGCTTTGCGTACTCGTTGGGGGGCTCCGCTCCCCAAACCCCCCTTAAAGTTTTGTTGGAGGGCTTTGCGCTCCGTATTCTTGACCATTATCTTCATTTATTCGATATGTAAATACTATATTGTTTTTATGTTATTGAACATTGTTTTTGATAATATCGAGTCACATTTTTCATTCTCAATGGGGGCAATGAGTCATAAAGTTAAAGACCGAATTTTAAGAATTATATTAGTAGGCCCTCACAACTTTAGAATATAAGGCTCATAGATTTTGTTTTTGTGATATATTTTGAATGTCGGTTAACATGTCCCTTAGGGACGTTTTAATAGGCACTCACACCGTTATTTAAACTCTTTGATTCATTGTGAACATCGAGTAGTCGTATAAATTCTATTAATCATAATTAAAAAGACAGATTTGAATATAATCAATATAATCTAAAAGTATCTAAACAATCATATCATTTAAATGTTTTGATTGGGAAGTTATTTGAATCCCATTTTCAGTAAAATCTTAAAAACTTTGTTTGTGTACGTAGAATTTTATGTATTTTTTTTAATCGAAGGGGTCCCATAGAAAGAAAATCCAATTTTTTAGCTTAGTAGTAGATTTTTAGCGTAGTAGATTTGATCATGTGTGTGGCGTGGCGCGTGGCAGTGAGATGGCATAGGCTGCATTCGTCTTGAACGTTTTGAGTGCTGTGAGCGTCATATCCAGTAGCATTTTGTATGCCGATGTATGGGTGAATCACGGTCGTATATACAGGTCTGGAAACTCCCGTGGTGGGGGTACGTTGCTTATTGATGCCGGATGTGTAGTTTATAAATTTGTCACTGTGATCGCTGCGATCTAAGAGTGAATTCTGACACGGGCGCACAGCGCTTGAGCGCAGAGTAATCTTGCGTAGCCATTGGTCAAAATGAATTTCGCGCGTGGCACTGTGACGCGCGAAATTCAATTTGACCAATGGGTACGCCAGATTATGCAGCGCTCGAGCGCAGTGCGCCCGTGTCAGAATTCACCCTAAACTCTCTCTGGCGCAAGCACGGATGACGATGGGTGGAGGAAGTGAGGTAGAGACAGCGCTATAGCCTAGCTTTTCAATCACTTTCAATATTATTGTAGACTATTATGACCCGCACTAAAACGCAAATGCTTATTTTCAAAAACCTCCGACTCCAAGCGGGTCTAAAAAACATGAGAGATTTCCAGTTAATTCAGCAACATGTCGAATATCGAGTGCAAAACATTATCATTTGGCACCCGGAAAACCGACACCTTCGCATTATCGGCTTTGCGGCTGGTATTGCAATAAGGAACAGCGTCTTGACATTTTTGCCAAATTAAAAAAAATCTTTTCTTTTTATTAAATATAATTTGAATCACAACTGCAGCAAAACCAGCAAAACACAACGTATGAGAGCATAATATCTGACACGGGGATTTCGAGGTTAAGCTTGAGAATACCCAGAAAGCGCATAGATCGCAGAGACGAGTAGTGACGAAATTACGAACTATTCTCGTGCTTCGATAAGGAAGGTACCCCCACCCTCGAAATTCGGCTGAGTTTCCAGACCTATATGTACGACCGTGGGGTGAATTCCGACACGGGTGCACTGCGCTTGACCGCTGCATAATCTGGCGTACCTATTGATCAAATTGAATTTCGCGCGCCACAATGCCACGCCTGAAATTCATTTTGACCAATGGGTGCGCCAGATTATGCAGCACTCAAGCGCAGTCCGCCCGTTTCAGAATTCCCCCTATACGTGCTGTAAGCGTGTAAATAAAGCCGGAGACACAATGACAAAAATAAGAAACAAGGAATAAAATCATCCATCCGATTGGCGTAGTTTCTCTTAGTGCGCGGCGATTGGCTGATTCTTATTCCTTATTTCTTATTCTCGTCATTGTGTCTCGGGCTTAAGCGACTTAAGCATTCAAGATAATGCAGCCAACATTTGCTTTCGTTTATTGATGATTTTTATCTGTCATCGTAATCACGGCCGTTTTATTGTTTACTTAAATTATAATGTTGAAAAATATGACATATGATTTTTTAAAGTGACAATTTGTGCAATTCGATCGAGTGTAGTGTGGTGTATTGTGTGGATATGTTTTTTTCTCATTAAGAAAATTGTGTATTTCAGGAACATAAGGTTATGTTTCATATAATTTTTTTCTTTGCATAAAAGTAATAATAATATTTGAAACAAAAAAATTAAATACATAGAAGTGTACTAATTATCAATCATTATATTTTAAAGACAAATAACATTTTATCGAATAGTAAGAAATGTCTAAGATTTTTGTCCAATCAGTGTTTTTTTTCGCCAAACTTTTCAACGTTTGGCGAAAACGTTAAAAAGTTACAAATGAATAAAACAAAAATATTAAAAATTCGATGTTAAAATTGTTCAAATCATATTAAACTCTTGAAATAGTTGAAATGTATTAAAATGAAAGTACACGGTGAAAATTAAAAAAATTTGTTTACGCATCTTCATGCAATGAGTGAAAAACTGAAAAAAAAGTTATTTTCGTTAAAACAAAATGGTTCAAAGAACTGTCGAGTCTCAAACTCTACAGGACACTTCTTTATGATCCTATAAAGAAAGTCTATAAATTACAAAAACATTGGTTCACAGGTTGCGGAGATCTGACTCTGGACGGACACAAAAATGGCTTTTTGGTTCAAAAATGGCTGTTTTTTTGGAAAATTTTATATTCAACATTCTCTGAATGGATTGAGTCAAAAAAGGTTTTGAGATTATAGTAAAACAAAACTGTGCTATGAATTTGAACTGGATCCGTTCATGGGTTGCTGAGTTATGAGTGCAGACGGACGGCTCAGGTGACGGAAAATCCAAAATTTTTTGTTTTTGTATAATTTGCCAACATATGTTGGTATAAAGTTTGTATGGTTATTTTTTATAAGAGATAGGTTTTTGGAAGGCAATACTATTACTCACTCCTTACATATAGAGTGAGTGCCTAAAAACGATGATAGAAACATTTATTTATTCTTTAACATATATATTTTTAAAATAAAGTCATATAATGAAGCTATTCCATCCTCGATATCACGGTTGTCGTCTTCGACAATGATTTAAGAGTTTTCAGGGTTAGAAA
The DNA here is from genome assembly GCA_946863875.1 of Alloplasta piceator. Taxonomy (NCBI): domain Eukaryota; kingdom Metazoa; phylum Arthropoda; class Insecta; order Hymenoptera; family Ichneumonidae; genus Alloplasta; species Alloplasta piceator. The sequence goes on along the minus strand of OX333072.1, from coordinate 39,860,899 downwards.
ATTCGCACTTTAGAACGGAATCCACGAAATCGTGGTCATTTTTTTCTTGCTTGTTTTGCCGGTTGTTTCATAACATCCTCGATAGCTATTTCCGAATCCCGATTCTTTAAGAAACGGTGTTTTTCACTCGTAAATTACTTGAATGCGGTCTAAACATTTTGCACGATGTCAATTAATTTACATCCACGTACGAACATAACCTCTCAAGCGTACTGAGTGTATCGTATGGGATAAGACTATTAATCGGGCCTGGCACAGCATTGGGCCAGCATTATTATACGATTGTTGGCCCGACGCTCAGTTTTGGCATTTGCCCGACGTTGGCTTCGAAGTTTGGCCAGATCTGGTCCGAGGTTACAAACCAGCATCGGCACACTGCATTGGGACCAATTGGGACAGTGCTGTGCCATATGTCAAGCTCTGGTCAATCCCACCTGGGTTTTTGAACGTCCCGCGCGCCCTCTAAAAAAATTCAAAAAATCGAACCGCTTCACAGACCTTTATTTCAACGATATCTTTGATTTCTGAGGATAGCCAACAGTTTTCGATTCACCCTAATATATAAATATATATATATTTTTTTTGGTATATCCAACTTTCCCGTAGTAAAAAACTCCATTCGTCGCCATTGAAAAATCCCCATTCATTCCCCATTGCCAAAATAACCAATGGAGATGAATGCCGAATTGCCTGAGGGGATTTTCGCCATTGAATTCCCCATTTGAAACGGAATGGGGATTATCTAATGGGGATTCAATGGAGACAATCCCCTTAGGCAATTCGGCATCTATCCCCATTGGTTATTTTGGCAATGGGGAATGAATGAGGATTTTTCAATGGCGATGAATGGAGTGTTTACTATACGAAAGAATCTCCATTGCTGTTCACCACTCATTCCCCATTGCCCACAAAACCAATGGATATGAATGCCGAATTTTCTGAGGACATTTTCGCCATTGAATTCTCCATTTGAAACGGAATGGGGATTACCTGAAATCGTGGCTACCCTAATATACATCGTATCAATACATATTGTAACCGCTATTTTCTTCACCCGCCGCCTTACTTTTCGGCAGGGATCGGCTAAAAAAAAATTATTATTATTATTTTTTTAATTAATACAAAAATAAAAATAAGAAAATGTTAAATATCCCATGGGGATTCAATGAAGACAATCTCCCTAGTTAATTCACCATCCACCTCCATTGGTTTTTGTGGGCAATGGGGAATAAATGGGATCATCAATGGAGATTCTTTCATATGAATGCTGTACATACATGGAATTACGCATTAAATAATCAAATGATGTAAGTTATCAGTAAGTAAGAATAATCATAATGCTAATATTAGCATAACGACCAATAATTATATACGCATTATATATATATTATTACATTTAATAGAAATTATTGAAGCTCAGAATTCAGAAAATAGATTGTAAGTGTATTCAGATGACGATTGATAATGAAAGTATATACGTTTCTCCTCTCACAAATCGAGTTGAGAAGGACTGATAAAATTATGTGTATATGTTGAAAATAAACGGTTTTAAAAATCATTTATCCCAAACGTACGCGTACTTGATGAGCAGTTTATAATATATTTTTTTAAAATTACTTTCGAATGATTTCCGAGCTTATGCTAATATTAATTGACCATCGATATAATCATCAGCATTTATTACAATTGAAGAAAATATTTGGTTCATACATGAGAATCAGCGACATCTACTCTTACTTAATTTTATTAATTCGCCGCCGTTTGAGAAATATCGCATTCGGAAAAATTCTCATCGATCGATGGGTTCAATTGTTCAGCATTGAACCTCGAATATGGATTGCAACATCGTTAACGAATGCTGCTCATCATTCGATCAGTCATCAATGAAGTGACATTATTGATAAATGTTGATCATTGTATAATTCGTAGTTACTTATTATTCAATGGGTATCCTTGGCAAATGCTGATCATTTCATCGTTCACCGCATTTGGGTTCCAATGAACATCTGTGGGAAATGCTGATCTTTCAGTTCATCCGCATTGACTTTCCAATGGACATCATTGGGTAAAGCGGATCATTTCGTTCATCAGCATTTACCTTCCCATGGACACCATTGGGCAATGCTGATCACTCGATACATCCGCATTGGCTTTCCAATGAGCATCATTGAGTAATGATGATCGTTCGATTCATCCGCATTGGCTTTCCGATGAGCATCATTGAGTAATGATGATCATTCGATTCATCCGCATTGGCTTGCCAATGAGCATCATTGAGTAATGATGATCATTCGATTCATCCGCATTTGATGTTCAATGGATACCCATTCACTGATCAATGGTTAGCCCTGTACGCCATTGACAAATGCGGAAATCTCAATGCGTCCCCATTCATTGTCTAATGGAGTCGTATGAGGACCATTGGTTGCCATTGGCGATTCAATGGAGTTTTTTTACTACGGGTTATAATAGGAGTATCTCCCCCAGGGTGTTGATCGCAGCCGATTTCTCCTAATCCCCTTCTAAATCGCATTTTCACGATGGCCCAGGGAAACTACGGAAATCCTGGGCCAATACAGGCGGCTATGTGTATGGCTGAGTTTGACGGTTTGAGGGGCACATTTTTGCTGCAGAACAAATTCAGAAAATCATAGAAGATCTTTATGTATTCGGAATTGCTGATTACGATTCTGAAATCAAAATTACAAAATCCAAAATGGCGGATTCAATATGGCTACTATGATGGGCTAACTGTGCGGTTTTTTGCTCAACTTACAAAGAAATGAGTACGCGGGGGTTTTTGGGGTCCCTGATTACCACTCCAAAGTCGAATTTACAAAATTCAAAATGGCGAATCCAATATGGCCACTGTGGAGGACTAATTTTGCAGTTTTTTGCGTAATTTACACAATTTGCATTTCCAAATAATATACTTCCAAAAAATATTCATGAACACAGTCATAACGAACAATAAAAATAAACAATTAATAAATAATCCTAAAATAAAATTCACTTTCCGAAATGTTCAAAATTTTTCTTGACAAAGCTATTTTGTTATACCAAACATGCAATTAAATGAACTATTGCATTTTTGCATAATAGATATCGGCGACATCGGATCTGCTATCTTGAATAGTGAGGACTCGAAGGGATCGCGAAAACTTTTACATACGTGCTTTCAGCAAGAAATATGCAGTTTGTAAATATTTTGAAAACGTAATCCACCATATGGGATCCACCATCTTAAATTTTAAATCTATGATGCCTGATTCGTAATCAGGAACCTCGAAAACCCTTATATGCGTGATTTCGTCAAGAAATATTCAGTTTGTCAATATTTCGAAAATACAATCTGGCATATTGGATCTGCCATCTTGAATTATTAAATTATGATGCCAGATTCATGATCAGGAACCTCGGAACCCTTACATACACGTAATTTTATGACGAAAATATCCAGATTGTCAATATTTCGAAAATGCAATCCGCCATATTGGATCCACTATATTAAATTTTGAAATTACGCGGTCAGATTCGGGATCAGGAACCTCATAACCTCTGTATGCGTGATTTCATCAAGAAATATCAAGTTTGTCAATATTTAGAAAATACAATCTGGCAAGTTAGATCCGCCATCTTGAATTATGAAATTATAATGCCCGATTAGCGCGATCGGGGATCTCAAAAACCTCTATGTGCCTAATTTCTTTAAGAAATATCCAGTTTGTCAATATTTCGAAAATAGAATCCACCATATTGGATCAACTATCTTGAATTTTCAACATTATGATGCCAGATTCAAGATCAGGAACCTCGTAAACTTCCGTATGGGTGGTTTTATAAAAAAATATCCAGTTTGTCAATATTTCGAAAATACAATCTGGCACATTCGATCCGCTATCTTGAATTATGAAATTCTGAAGCCAGATTCTTGAACGATAACCTCGTAAACCTCTGGATGCGCGATTTCATCAAGAAATATCAGGTTTGTCAATATTTCGAAAATATAATCCGGCATATTAGATCCGCCATCTTGAATTACGAAATTATCATGCCAGATTTGTGATCAGGGACCTCGAAATCCATTGTGATTTTTTAAATTAAAAAAAAACCAACCTGCGAATAATTCGGATAAAAATGTATGTTATGGTATTGGGTATAGAATGCATGTGAAAAAATGTCAAAGCTCTTCGACTTTTTGTTTAGCCACAGGCAAATTCCGAAAAACCCTAGTTTTTGTGCTTTAGTTGTTTAGATTTAATTGGCGAGCTTGCAAGGTACGAAATTTGGTGGTCAATGTCGATTTCTTAGAATTTTGGTGTTCGTCGGAAGCGTGAAACCGTCGATCTAGACTCCAACAACTACGAAACCGTCAACCTGGGCCCTGAAAGCCATGACACCGTTGTCCTGGACATCATTAAACCGTTGAGCCATTTACCTATTGCTCAAAAACCATGTCGGCGTTGACCTAGACACCAAAAACCTTGAAGACGTCGACCTAGAGACCGAAAACAATGGAGTCGTCGGCCTGGACATCAAAAATCTTAAAGACGTCAACCTAGAGACCCAAAACTATGGAGCCGTTGCCCTGAATATCAAAAGTCTTGAAGACGTTGACCTAGAGACCAAAAACCATGGAGCCGTCGACCTGGACACCGAAAACCTTGAAGGCGTCGACCTAGAGACCAAAAATCATGAAGCCGCCGACCTGGACACCGAAAACCTTGAAGACGTCGACCAAGAGACCAAAAATCATGGAGCCGTCGACCTGGAGATCGAAAATCTTGAAGACGTCAACCAAGAGACCAAAAACCACGGAGCCGACGACCTGGACATCAAACATCGTGAAGACGTTGACCTAGAGACCAAAAACCATGGAGCCATCGACCTGGACACCGAAAACCTTGAAGACGTCGGCCTAGAGACCAAAAACCATGAAGCCGTCGACCTGGACACAAAAATCTTGAAGACCCCGATCTGGAGACCAAAAACCATAGGAGCGTCATCCTGAATTCCGAATACTATGATGCCGTCGATCTGGACACTAAAAACTGTGAAGACGTTGACCTAGAGACCACAAACCATAGAGACGTGGACCCGGATGTTGAAAACTATGGAGGCATCGATCTGGACATTAAAAATCTAGACGAAGTCGACCTGGACTTCGATAACAGCAGCATCGTCGACCTGGATACTAAAATTGAAAGAAATTTATGAAAACCACGTCATCATGGACCCGTCGAGCTCAATTCCACGGATTCACGCCTGATTTATCATTATTTTTTTCTTGTCACTTCACAACAATTTTTCACATATTATTATCATTATTCATCATAACCTATATTTCACTATAATCTAGCGATTAATCCATCCATACAAATAAAAACATGTCTATTTTATTCCGGCAGTAGCGTATAACCGCACGCGTATACGCGCAACCAGTGTTGCCAGAAGAAAAATTTGTTTCGTACTAGATGGCGCGACGAAAACGTAATAGAATGTACTAATTTTTCGATATAGCAAGAGTGGCGGCAGCGGCTCGACGCCAAGTATTAAAAAGACTGAGAGTCTCAGTCGAGATGCCGCGCACTATTATGTAAGCAAATATGCCTCAATCCAGACCGCTTTTACACTTCAATTCGATATTACTAAAAAACGATACAGCTTTTTTAACATTTTACGTACATCCTTCTCTTAAAAAAAAATTAGTTTTCCATTGATACCATTATTATTTTTCCGCCCACGCGATGTTGAGATATCATAATATTGAGCGAATTATTCCCAATATTTATCATCAGAAAAATTCTTCAACAGTTTTGTGGAAAAGCTCATAGATACACAAGCCCGTGTATAAGTGATGTGATACGATTTTTTAAAGAGGGGCTTGTATATGGGGTAGTGGGAAAACATGAGTGTGTGCACTGTTAAAAAAATTTATTTGAAACAAACAAAATTTATTTGATGCAAGTAAATAAATTATTTGTATATAATCCGCTAATTCGTTATTGGGATAAAGTAAATACATTTTTGATAGAAATATCTTTGTTCAATAAGATCAAATATGAAATCTTTTAAAACAACGCACAGTTATCATACGGGAGTGTACGGGCGACTGAAATATCAAACCGATTTACTTCAGTCAAGTAAATCAAAATTTTAATAAAGCTTCCGACTTTTTTGGTGCCGTCTATGTTTCCATAGAAGTTAGAAAATGCTTTCTCTGATCTAGAAACTGCTCATTTAAATGGAACATCCCATCAGTTTCTTCCAAGTCTAAATCTATTGGTCGAATTACATATTGTTTTAGATCAATATTATGATATTTTGCATTAACCGATATAGATAGTTGTATCTAACCGGTAATTAGTCCAATCAACAGGAAAAATGATCGATTCAATAAAATGCGTATTGGATATTTGTCCTTAAACATGTTATAAAAAATATATAGCCCTTGCAAAATAATTTCATATGCATAGTTTACCGACCCCAAAAAGTGATAAATAGAAAAAAATGAAAAATCTGCCCCAATTCTTCGATCTAATTTTTCTGTCCGACCGGGAATCGAACCCTCGACCCTGCCTATCGTACCTGCCTATCGTACCTAACACGCTACCTATTATGCTATCGACTACTACTATGCCCTTGAAAAAAGTTAAGAGGAGGCTAAATACCATTTTTATTCAATCCCTACATTATCGACGTATCATCGTTGTCCAGTCTTTCTCCGACAACCGTGGATGAAAATTAATTACATTTTGACAATTAAGAGGGGGATAAATTAATCAACAATTAATTGTCAATTGAGAGGCTAAAATGATTTACAGGTAATGCCAACGAACTCATTCGAGCCCCCTAAATATTATAGGTTACTCGTCAGAATCCATGGTGCTGCCCGCACTCGCACGTCTGTGAACTACATTTCGCCATTTCGTTTTTCAATAAAACTACAATTTATCGATATTTACCTCTTGATGCGCCATCCAAACTTACGGCGTGTCATTTTGATAAAATAATGTCGAAAACGTCTCGATATTTGTATCGTGGCATTCTTCATGGAGCCTCACTCTTGGTTTTACCCGAAATGCAGTAAAAGTTTAATAATTTAAGTTTTTCAATTACAGTTTCTTGGTGGTAAGTGAATCTGTAAATTTTTTTTTGTTTTTCGAAAAAATTTTAGTGAGGCTCCATTCCTGCCATTGTTCCGATGATGTTGTTAAAATTTTATTCAATTCCATCCAATTGTATAAGAGCAAGTTTGGATGGCAATTTCGAGGTGTTAGTGTCGGTATTTAGCCTCCTCTTAAGGGTTATCAAGATTCGAATTTTATCCGGCAAGGGAAAATTTATTTTGTTTATGAATACCTTTTTTTCATGAACACTCTGCTCGCTATAATTCGTATATATCGTACATACAAAAAAAGCAAAATCATCAGATTGCTATTGATTAAAACTTTCGTTTTAATCAATAATAAATTGTTCAAACAAATACACAATAACAAATTGTTTAAACAAATAAACAATTACAAGTTGGTTAAACTAATAAACAATTTTTTGAGAGAAAAATGTTTAAATAAAATGAGAAAAAAATCAAAAATTTTAAATAAATAAAAACGATACATTTGAACAATGGTTATAACTTCACCAATTCTTTGTAATTTTAGTAATTTGTTATTGATTAAAACGACAGTTTTAATCAATTTAATCAAATTGTTTTAAAAACAAGCAATAACAAATTCTTTAAACAAATAAGCAATAACAAATTGGTTAAACAAATAAGCAATAACAAATTGTTTAAACAAATAAACGATAACAGATTGTTTAAGCAAATAAACAATTTTTAGAGAGAAAAATGTTAAAATAAAATGACAAAAAAATAAAAAAAACGAAATGTATAAATTGATTGATTTTCGTCGTTGACTCATTTTTCGAAAAAATGGACTTATCCCTCTCTGCGCAGAAGCCACAGAAGAATCATCTTTATTTTCGATTTTAGAATGCCGTGTCATAATATAACATAATTTTATGTTGTACCGGAAAAATACACGGTAAGATAAAAAACTTAAATTACTTGCGTGAAAAAGTTTTGGTTAATTCACTCACAAATTTTCCATATACACAACTAATAACTTAAATTTGTGTTAAATGAATAAAATATGATGCTCACATAAAATAATCATTTCAGATAAATAATATTGATATTAAAAAGGAAAAATTCCCATTTTAGTATTGAATAATTTTTATTTGGCTTGATAAAACAGAATGTTCCGATGAATCATCCGAAGTAGTTGCATCAAGTAATTTATTTTTGTCATCCCAGGATACCAAGTCTTTGGATCTCGGTATATTACCTTGTACCAAAGAAAAACACAATAGATATAAAAAATGTAAATTACTTGTTTACAGTATTTTTGGCGTATCCAATTAAAAATATTACATATACGCAACTAATGACTCCGTTTGGTGATCATCAAATAAAGTATTTCGATAAAAAATATTAATTATTTCCATCTAATATTTGCAGCTTGCTGTTCGTAGAAAACCTGCATTTGAATAAAATAACTGTAACTAGTGTCAATGAATTAGATTGATTTGACCAAACAACTGCTACCAAGAAAATGACTTACTGAGCGCAACTTCTGTTTTTATTCAATGCAAAGAAAAAACGATTTGTCTCAAGTAAATGTCACTTAAGTAATTTGGTTTATTTGGATCAAATAATTTTTTTTAACAGTGTGCGGCATACACGGCGCGCGCCGCTCTCTTTCGCCCCGCTATACGTAGGCGATCTTATATGCATTATCGATGCATTTATCTATACATATAATAGCATATGTAGGAATATGTATGCAGCTTTATATATAGCATCATCTATATATATAAAGCACATTTTTATATATATATATAGCGTTATATAAGACATTTCTATATATATAATGAATACTTATGTACATATAGCATGATCTATATATAAAAATCATATCTATGTATATATAGCGTTATATATGGCGTTATCTATAAATATATATATATATATACATATATATCAGGCACATTTACTTATACATAGCGTTATATATGGCATTATCTATATATGGGGCATTCCATCCCAAATCGGGCAATTGGAATTTTTTTTTTTTTATTTCCTCAATTTTTTTATCTTTTTGAGTACCCATCGCAAGACCCTTCCTGTTCAATTTTGAGATTTTTTTTATTACCCGTTCCAAAGATATTAAATTAACAAAAAACCGCTCTTTTTTTTGTATTTTGGTCATAACTTCTTTAATAATGGTCCAAATTAAAAGTTTTTTTTTCAAAATTTTTGTTTTTTTTATAGCCTTTTCAGACAAAAATACAACGAAAATATTCGACGTGTTTTTGAATGAGTTTTTTGAGTTTTAAACGTTAAATCGCGTTTTTAAAAGTGAATGTCATTTTTGATTTTTTTTTAAATTTTTTGTTTCAAACTCTATCTATTCAACAATTTTTAAGACTAGTCCGATCGTGGGATCTCAATGACTACTATTTTTTTCGATTTTTGAAAATTAAAAAAAAAAAATTTTTTTAATAAATTATTATGAATACCAATTTTTGTTACTGTATAGTATTTTTTTAATCATTTTGAATTAATTTGGACACTTTTCCATTGTTAACAGATTTTTAAATTTAATATATAATCGATGAGCAAATAACAACAGTTCAAAATTGTATGAGTGGGCATTGAACCTAAATGTCTAAAATATAAAAAAATTGAGGAAATAGAAAAAAAAGTTTTTCAAACTGTCCGATTTGGGATGGAATGCCCCATGTATATACAGGTATATACAGGCATGTGCAGGTATATATATATATATATCTATGTACTATGTATTTCTATGTATATCTATGTATACAAATGTTGTTTTATTTATACATGTATTTATACGATATATATTAGGGTGGCCGCTATTTCAGGTCTCAACTTATTGGAATAGTTATTTGAGAGTTGATTTGGGTATGGGGCCGTATAGAGACAATAGTGAAGGGAGAATCGACTGCGATTCGGCCAGTGGGTCCAAATGACAGTGGACAATTTTTTTGGTATATCGTTTCGATCCGTATTCGGATCCTCTTCAGATTTATTATTTCTGAATTTGTGTGGGTAATTTTTGATCATTTGGTGAATCTTGGGTAATATTCATTATGAATTTATATCAAGACGCGTCGTTTTTCTGTGATCCTTGGTGTCTATGAATTTTATGTTCGATATTTTCCAAGATTCATTTCTGATCAAAATTAACAATTTTCATTACATGGTGTTTCGAGAGCTGAGTAGCGATCCGCTTGATATAAATTCATAATGAATATTATCCAAGATTCACCAAATGATCAAAAATAATCCATACAAATCAGAAATAATAAATCTGAAGAGGATCCGAATAGGGATCGAAACGTTATACCAAAAAAATTGTCCACGGTCATTTGGACCCACTGGCCGAATCGCAGCCGATTCTTCCTTCACTATAGTAATTTGAGATTCGATTTCTTTAAATGCTTTATCTACATATATTTTTTATATACATGTATTTTTTATTTATACATGTATTCATACGATATATATTAGGGTGGCCGCTATTTCAGGTCTCAACTTATATTTGAATAGTTATTTGAGATTCGATTTCTTTAAATGCTTCATATACGTATATTATGATATATATCGATCGTTATTCGTTATTTCGGGTCTCAATTAATATTAGGGTGGTCTTTCGAGAATTGATTTCTTTAAATTTCTTTAAATAATTCTCTATCTATATAAAGCATATCTATGAATATATAGCATTATATATAGCTAATAAGTGAAAATCTATTTTTAATTTGAAGCTGAACCAAAATTTAACTTAAATTTTAGGCTAAATGAAAGTCTAACTTAAGGGGCTATACCAGAGTGACACTTTCAAACAATCGATTTTTTTTTGGCTTATGCGATAGTTTATTTGTTTATGTATATAGTTTATTTTACACAACCCAAATAAACCCAAATAGCCCAAATATAATTTTATCTAGTAAAAATCGATAGTTAAAACTTTAAACGCGTTTTTCTCGAAACATTTTTCAAAATTGCTGACATCATAACTCAACGAGAAATTGACCAATCGACTTCAAATTGAAACTGAGTATTCTTGAATATATTTACTATACAATGACCTAGGATCTTTGTGATTGGTTGAAAATGGTCAATTTGGCATTAAAAAAACGACTATTTTTTTACCCCAAAAACGACACTTTTTTCAGAACTACACCATTTTGCTAATTTATTTTTCAAAAATCGTAGGTCATTGTGTAGGAAATACCCTCAACTTTAATAACCTTTTTGAATTTTTTTGTTTCAGCTACTCATTCGGCCGGAATCATATCAGCAGTTGGGGAACTTTTTTTTTGGCACCTCCGAAGACAGTACATAACTCCGTTATTTTTCAATATTTTTGTAAAAAAAAAAATCTTAAAATATAGCTGAAAATATACCTCATTATATGCAAAAAAACTCAAAACATTCTATCGAGTACTTTCTTTTAAAAAAAAAAACCCGAAAATCGCCTAATTTTTCATGGGTTACACTGGTATAGCCCGCTAAATTTGAAGCTAAACCAAAATTTAACTTAAATTTTAGGCTAAACCAAAATTTAACTTAAATTTCAGGCTAAACCAAAATTTAACTTAAATTTTAGGCTAAGCCAAAATTTAACTTAAGTTTTAGGCTAAACCAAAATTATACTTGAATTTTAGGCTGAACCAAAATCTTACTTAAATTTTAGGCTAAACCAAAATCTAACTAAAATTTTAGGCTAAACCAAAATCTAACTTAAATTTCAGGCTCAACCAAAATTTAACTCAAATTTTAGGCTAAACCAAAGTTTAACTCAAATTTTAGGCTAAACCGAAATCTAACTTAAACTTTAAGCTAAACCACAATCTAACTTTAACGTGAAGCTATATTTGTTAACGCTCTATAAAAAAATCTGAATGAAGATTTGCGTGAGCCGTTTCGGAATAAGAATAACATGGGAAAAATTATTTTTACGTCATCTGATTTTTATATCTAACAAACGATTCATCATAAGAGCACATATCTAAGCACATATCTTTGTACGGAATTGAACGCTCCACAAAAAAGGTTCTGAGTTACTTTTTGATAAGTCCACTCGTTTAAAAGTTATTCAATGTCAAAGTTCAATTTTTCGAAGATTTGGCCGATTTTATAACGGAACGATTAGTTATATCGACAAAATGTGAATAAAATTTCATGTAAAATACAAATTGAACTTTCGAGAAATGTTTTAGAATAGTTCTCACTATAATAATAATAAAAAATAGAACGCCTTTAGAAAGTTATGCAGTAGAATTTAGCTTATAAATTTTTTTTTTAATTCTATTTAAAAATAAAATCGAATAATAATTTTCTGTTACACTACAATAAATGTCATTTTCTTAATAGAAAAATAAAATTTTTAAGCAAACTTCTGCTGCACAATTTTCTTGAAGCGTTCCATTTTTTTTATTCCTATAGTGAGAACTATTAGTTACAATGACTCGAAAGCTTGATTTATGTTTAACACAAAAGTTTATGCACATTTTGTCGACACAACTAATAGTTCCGGTGCAATAACCAAAAATCGGCCAAATTTATGAAAATCTAAATTTTGCCATTGAATAACTTTTGAACAAGTGGACTTATCAAAAAGTAACTCAGAACCTTTTTTGTAGAGCGTTCAATTCTGTATCAATTCTGTTTGTAGATTTCTCTTATGATGAATTGTTTGTTAGTCATAAAAATCAGAAGACGTAAAAAGAATTTTTTCCCATATTATTCTTATGGAAAATCGAAAAATGCGATGAGTACGATGTTCACATTAATATTAAGAGCCCATATTCTCACACGCCCTTTCTTATACCTAATAAAACTTTTGAGCCTATATGGGAGAAGAAACAAATTTTTTTAACACCATGTATATTGTACCATCAATCATTTGGATCATAGGGCTGTGATAGGTATAGGAATTTATTTTTCTTGCTTATTTTTGTCGACAATTGCGAATTTACGGAAAGGTTTTACATAGCATTGTTTGAGAATATCTGCGTATTAGATTATAATTAAATTTCACACTGTGTTTATAGCGAATATTTCCTGTAATATAAATGGCATCTACCACACTGAGAACAAAAATGGTTGAATGAACTAAATCTTTAGTCGCATACGCACGACCAAATATTTAGTTGTACGACTCAATTTTTTTTTGTATTAATCATATTCTGGTCAACTGAAGCGCAAAATTCTTTCAAGAAACTAATTATTTAGTTATACCAAAAAAATATTTAGTCGTGCGTATGCGACTACAAATACCCGTGTGGAAATTCAAGCCCGGCTACGTATAGGCGCGAGCCAGTTTTCCTGAATACTATCTAGCGCCACCAGAGCACTGCAGCAGCGAACTGGACAGCACCGAGCGCTATGTGTAACCTTGCGCACTCTAGCCTGTAGAAGCAAGAAACTATCCAGGCACTGGCTCGTGCTCACTCGCCATGGCCAGCGCTTCAGTACGTTTAGTCCACGTAGTTAATCGAAAAGTGGAACTTTTCTGGTGAAGGAAGGTGGAAACTTGATGTAAGATTAATTCGATGCCGCTGAATTCAATGGTGATAATCATTTTGCTGTGCAGTCCCGGATTTATTGTAAATAAACAATTAAATTTTCAAATGCGTTTATTTCAGAACGTATGCATTTTATCAAAGAAATGTATAGAACAAAAGTTGTAGAGAATTAAAAAATGCATAAAGAAAATCTTCGAACTCCATCTTCGTATCTTTAAAAATAAACGACTATTATTGAAAATAATATGCAAGCCTCAGACACGCCCGTTCGGGCTAGTGTGAATACGGCAGCCACCAATCAGCGTGCGGCGCACTAATACACAGCGTGGCGGCTCATAAAATACACGGGCACGGACTGTAGTGTGAGTGCGGCCGCGCGTTCCCGTCCGTGTGCACTACCACACGGAAACGATCGGCTAAAAATAGAACATGCGAGTGAAACGACACCGTCTTTTCTCTCCGTCTATTTCTTTCTCGCGCTAGGCAGCATTTTTCATATTTTCAGGCTCGAGCGTCCTGTATATATATTTCGGCTTCCAAGCGCGGGATTTTCAAATCACACCTCATGCTGGCGTTTTTCTCTATATTAAAATATTTCTGATACTTATAAGATCTTGCCTATTTTATTTAACATTAAGCTTATAACAATATTTTTAAGGTCATCATTTTGAAATACATATATGGAGATGTAATTTTTATTTCTCAACAAATTTTAACGAGGACGCAATTTTTTTCTTTTACTACTTTTTTTTTATTGTTTCTTTTTTACTATATTTTCCGATTCTCCAATATTTTTGCTTCCCGTCCAAAAAAAAGAAAAAACCAAAGAAGTAGTCGGTTTTTGGGTTTCTACATCAGTGGCAGTGTTGCCAGAAGAAAATTTTGTTTCGTACTAGATGGCGCGACGAAAACGTAATAGAATGTACTAACTTTTCGATATATATATGTATATACATATATATGTGTCATTCCATATCAATTCAACGACGTTTTGACGGTGACCCCTACGATGTTTTTTATTTTGCTTCCTCATAAAGGATGCTTTGTTTTCGTGAAAAAAAATTTTTCGCGATTTTTGTGCCAATATGTTCAAAATGTCCTAAAACATCGAGAAATCATATTTAGAAAAAATGTCCGTAAGGATGTGTGTGCGTGCGTGCGTGCGTGTGTGTGTGTGTGTGTGTGTGTGTGTGTGTGTGTGCGTGCGTGTGTGTGTGTGTGTGAGTGTGTGCGTGTGTCCTGAGTTTCAGATGTAATAACTCGAAAACGCTTCGAGATATCAAGCTAAAATTTGGCACACTTGTCGAGCACAAATTGCTCTTCATTATGAGAAATTTTGTTTTAATTATAACGGGTGTTCAGATTTTATCGACTTTTTTCGTTTTTAGAAGAATGGCGTAAGCGCTCTAGCCTCTGCAATTTTCAAGATATTGCACTGAAACTTTGCACAGAGGTAATATAGCTGTCAAGGTTGTTTGGTATTGAATTTGGCGAAAATCCATCAAGGGTTAAAAATTTTATGGAATTTTGAATTTTTTGAAAAATAGCGTAAACGCTCCAACTTGTGTAATTTTTAAGAGATTGTAGTGAAATTTTGCACAGAGCTAATACAGCTATCGAGGTTGTTCACTATTAAATTTGGCAAAAATCCATTGGGGGATTAAAATTTTAAGAAATTTTTAATTTTTTGAAAAATAGCGTAAACGCTCTGACTTGTGCAATTTTTAAGATGTTGCACTGAAACGTTACACAGAGCTAATACAGCTATCGAGGACGTTCGTTATTAAATTTGGCGAAAATCGATCGAATGCTTAAATTTTTATTAAATTTTAAATTTTTATAAAGAAGCCTAAACGCTATAACTTTTCAAATTTTTTAGATATTGCAATGAAATTTTGTGAAGAGCCAGTATAGCTATTAATATTATTCGCTATCAAATTTGGCGAAAATCGATCGAAGATGCACATTCATTACTAATATTTTTCAATATTCAAGAGAGCTTCGTTTATGAGGAAGCCAAATTTGATCGCCATACTGTGTGTTAAAGGAAGCTATGTGAACTATGGATAAAGATGAGGAAGCAATGTGCAAATTTCAATTTGCAGGGTTTTTTAAATATGTTATTATACATGCAAAAAAAAATATCCATGCCAATTTTTAGCTCTCTATCTTAAACCATACCGATGTTATCGATTTTTCAAGAATATACTTAAAATAATCATAACTTCTACATTAACCAAGATATTGTAATTTGTCAAGAGGTCATTTTTTTTGTTTTTCAAGGTGCTTTTTGAAAAAAATATTTAAAATTGAGAAAAACAAATTTTTATCGCTTTTTAACTGTTTTAAGCTAAAAAATTGCATTTTCTTTCAATGGGACCACTTCGATTTTTTTCAAAAAAAATTATAAAATTCTACGTAAAAAAACAAAATTTTTGAGATTTTACCGAAGAGGGGATTCAAATAACTTCTTATCGAAATTTTTTTTTCTACATTCTTCCACATTCTACAAGCTTCTACATTAACCAAAATATTGTAATTTGTCAAGAGGTCATTTTTTTTCAATGTACTTTTTGAAAAAAAAATTAAAAATTAAGAAAAACAAATTTTGTATGTCTTTTTAACTGTTTTGAGCTAAAAAATGGATTTTCTTCTAATGGGACCCCTTCAATTTTTTTCAAAAAAAATGATAAAATTCTACGTAAGAAAACAAAATTTTTGAGATTTTACCGAAGAACAAACAAACAAAAATGACCTCTTGATAAATTACAATATCTTGGTTAATGTAGAAGTTTGTAGAATGTAGAAGAATGTACAAAAAAAATGTTCGATAAGAAGTTATTTGAATCCGCTCTTCGGTGAAATCTCAATTTTTTTTTTTTTGTGGAGAATTTTGTAATTTTTTTTGAAAAAAATCGAAGGGGTCCTATTGAAAGAAAATCCAATTTTTTAGCTTAAAACAGTTAAAAAGACATTAAAAATTTATTTTTCTTAATTTTAAATATTTTTTTCAAAAAGTACCTTGAAAATAAAAAAAAAATGACCTCTTGACAAATTACAATACCTTGGTTAATATAGAAGTTATGATTATTCTAAGTATATTCTTGAAAAATCAATTACTTCGGTATGGTTTAAGATAGAGAGCTAAAAATTGGCATGGATACTTCTTTTTGCATGTATAATAACATATTAAAAAATAAAAAAAATCGAAGGAGTCACCGTCAAAACGTCGTTGAATTGATATGGAATGACACATATATATATATCTATATATATACATATATACATACATATATATATCGCAAAAATGGTATCGTTAATACACAAATATGCCGCGCGCTGAGCGCTCCCTTGATTTTATACGTGGGTGGGGATGTGGGATTTAGGATATGAAATATATGAAATAACACACTGATTATTATTTGTGTTGTACGAAGTTCTGAACATTGTATTCAGAAGTACAATATTGCAAATATTGCATGTTGTAATGTTGTATCTAGTATCTGTAAGTATCTGTCTTTTTTACGAAATTTCAATACGTACCGCTTCATATTCATATTTTTTTTAAATTAATATTCATTATCCATGAAACGTGTCGTATACTCGTATCTCGTATGTCATGACCCATGAGTTCTAGAAGAATGAGCCGGTAAATTGAATTTGGATGCCGCGGAAACCACTATCCGTTCTTTCCGAAACAGTTATCCTTGTACAAAATAAAAACCAATACTACAATTATCCAACAAGTATCAGTGGAATACACTGAGCTATATACATACTGGAGGGTGTACCGCCTATCAAAATGTGTAAGAGGGAAGTCATTGTGAGATAGACTGCTTTTGAAGAGAGATAGACTGCTTTGGAGAAAGCGCCATTTTTGTCAATCATTCTGCATTTTGACTGTACAGACAAGGACCGAGCTTCCTCTAAAATGTAATCTCTCTCGCACAGATCTGAAAAGTCGGTGCCTCTTCCAGTTTGTATATAGTTCAGTGATGGAACATGATTGGTCGAAACCGATATACCCATAAAGTGGCCAATCAGAAGAGGTTAAAGCCAGCCACAAAGGCTGTCGTCTGTAACGCGATGCGCGCGGCGATGCGCAGTGCGCGCGGGTTGAAAGTGAAAGTGTTGAAACCACGATTCAACGAAATTGTAATAGATCGGCGGCCGGCGTAATAGCGTATCGAATTACCTAAAAACGTAATAGATTTATTACAGTTGTAATAGACTGGCAACACTGCTACACTATCTCAGATATGCATATAGTACTTTAGGTTTGAGTATCATTTTGTAAATTAGTATTTTATTGTGTATAGAAAAAGTGAGTTTTTCACCATTATAGCGGATAAAGTTTTCTAAGTACTGAGTATGCTTTCCGTATGGCTTGTTTTATATGGTTCTTAAGGTATTACTACGGTAAACTCAAAACCGCGTAACCGAGCTGAAATTTTGTTTACGTCTAATTTGTATAGCAGTACATCTCTTAACAAATTTGTGACATGATTCACTCATCCATTTCCGAGAAAATCACGTTTAAAGTCGGGATTTGTAACACGTATTCCTTATGCCTGGCCAATAAAACGCGCATGGTTTCTTTATTGCATTTGACTCATCCGCGTAAATCCGATGAAAAACTGATATGTGGCAAAGGAAAAAAATTAGGAATTTTTTAGATTTTTGGTCAGAACTTTTTACTCATAGGATTTATTGATAGACATGAAAGAAGTTCGATATTCATAACGAAATCTCTCGTACGACGGCTGAGAAGAGAGCGGTACGGCAACATTGCGTTTGAGACTGTATTCGGTGTACATACGTGTACACTACCTACATCCACTCTGAGACATAACCGCACTTTTCTTTTGTGAGAAATCACAGGATGGTTGCATTCGTCTTGGATGCTTAAACGTTTACAGCATGTATGTACAGATGTACATCGACATACAAAATGCTACATGGATTCGTGTCCAAGCTAAACAAAAAATTACCTGATTCCGCAGAGACCACAAAAACACATGGTTCGCCAATCTTATGGCAGAAAATCACAAGTTTGGCCTTTGCATAGCTCAATATCATAATACTGGTCTTCGCATAGCTCAATATCGTAATTTCGCCTCTGCAGAGCTAAATATTATAATTTGGCCTCTGCGTAGCAGAATATCATAGTTTTAGCCTTAGCGAGCTAAATATCATAATTTTGACCTTCGCATAGCAGAATATCACAATTTTGGCCTTCGAATAGCTTAGTATCACAATTTGGGCCTTCGCATAGCAGAATATCACAATTTTGGCGTGCGAATAGCTAAATATAACAATTTTGGCTTTCGCATAGCTACAAATCACAATTTCGGCTGTTGCATAGCTAAACATTATAATTTTGGCATTTGTGTAGCTCAATATAATAATTTGGCCTCTGCGTAGCAGAATATCATAATTTTGGCCTTAGCGTAGCAAAATATCATAAATTTGGCCTCTGCATAGCTAAATATCACGATTTTAGCCTAAGCGTAGCTAAATATCATAATTTTAGCCTTCGCATAGGAGAATATTATAATTGTGGCCTTTGAGTAGTAGAATATGATAATTTTGCATTGCAGCGTAACATTTTATTTGTTGATGTATATCTATACATAACTGCTGAAACCGTGTAAGCGTCCAAGTCGAATGCAGCCGGTATATACTCCCGTAACAGCTGACGCCGCAACGTTGCCGCCATTTTCTCCGCTCGATGTACGTTAGTATGTCCTTATCGATGTAGGCATGGGCGTGTATGAGTGAACTGTACCCGTTCAAAAGTTGACGCTGGATTTTAGAATGGTTATAAGTTAAAAATAGAGAGAGTGAGTTGACTTTTGGAACTTTTCGGTCCGTAGTAATACCTTAGGCTTAAGGTAGTACGTGCCTAAACCGCTCTGGGATAGAGAAGGTTGTAATTTGGAACTAATATTATTCAGGACAGTCAGAATGCACTTGTCAAATTTCAAATTTATTGACCAAACGGTTCTCGAGATATTTATAATTGAAATCGGCGTTTTTAACACGCTTTGCATAGGGTACGTACTACAAATGTCACATTTCGATTGATAATAAAAAAAATTACGGGACAAAAGACGATAAAAAACTTACGCAAAGATAAAGGGGTATTTGGCGATGATTTTGAAAAAAAAATTGTCCCATTTTACCACAAAGTTTGTGAGTTATAAAAGTTCAAAGTGTTGGTGTACGCAGTGGATAGGTAGTGCCTCTCCCTTATTCGTACGTCATAAACTATGCTTACTTTTGAATTAGATGGTCAGGCATGTACTGCCTTAACCGGGCTCTAGCTTAATTTACGTATAAAGCCCGTGTTTAAATATATTATCGAAAACTTATTGAAATCTGACCGGGCCCTGTTTTGATTTACCTATAAAGCTTTTGTTTAAATATATAATGGAAAACCTTTTTAAACCAGACCGGGCCCGGCCTTCATTTACCTATAAAGTCCTTGTGTAAATGAGGGCGATTTTTTTTTTTCGACTTTTTTTAATTTTCATCCCTCCCCACCTAAAATGCTGTTGCATATGTCTAAAAGAAACTACCCTGAAAGTTACAGCCCTTAATATTAATATTAAGTACTCGCCCTTCGCGTGAAAAGATTTCCCATCTAAAATACACGTAAATAAAAAACTTTTTTCTTCAAATTGCTATAACTCCACGGCATTTTATGCTATTATATTGTCCTTGGTCGCAACTTACGCAGAATTGAACGTTCTTCAAAAGTGTCCTGAGCAGCATAAGTGTAATTTACACTGGTGAGATGGTACGAGTCACTAAAGTTGATTTTAACCCACACTTCTCGGTTTTTTGCTGTTATTTTCGAAATGATCAGCGTTATCGAAAAATTGCAAAGGAAAGTTTTGTTGGAAATTTAATTTCCTACAAATTAAATTTCCTACAAATGAAATTAAATTTCCTACAGAAAAGGTCCTTTAGACCTACTTGCGAAAATTGATATTTCTCGAGATATTGGACCTTAACTTGGTTTTGGTATACAATTTTTATGGTTTATTGAACCAAAAGTTTCAATTTTTTGATATTCTATATCATATCACCATATCACATATCATATCACCAGTGGCGAAATGATATGGAATATCAACAATTAAGAACTTTTGGTTCGATGAACCGTAAAAATTTTATACCGCAAATAAATTAAGGTTCAATATCTCAAGAAATATCAATTTTCTCAAGTAGGTCTAAAGGACCTTTTTTGTAGGAAATTAAATTTCCAACAAAACTTTCCTTTGCAATTTTTCGATAACGCTGATCATTTCGAAAATAACAGCAAAAAACCGAGAAGTGTGGGTTAAAATCAACTTTAGTGACTCGTACCATCTCACCAGTGTAAATTACACTTATGCTGCTCAGGACACTTTTGAAGAACGTTCAATTCTGCGTAAGTTGCGACCAAGGACAATATAATAGCATAAAATGCCGTGGAGTTATAGCAATTTGAAGAAAAAAGTTTTTTATTTACGTGTATTTTAGATGGGAAATCTTTTCACGCGAAGGGCGAGTACTTAATATTAATATTAAGGGCTGTAACTTCCAGGGTAGTTTCTTTTAGACATATGCAACAGCATTTTAGGTGGGGACGGATGAAAATTAAAAAAAGTCGAAAAAAAAAAATCGCCCTCATTTACACAAGGACTTTATAGGTAAATGAAGGCCGGGCCCGGTCTGGTTTAAAAAGGTTTTCCATTATATATTTAAACAAAAGCTTTATAGGTAAATCAAAACAGGGCCCGGTCAGATTTCAATAAGTTTTCGATAATATATTTAAACACGGGCTTTATACGTAAATTAAGCTAGAGCCCGGTTAAGGCAGTACATGCCTGACCATCTAATTCAAAAGTAAGCATAGTTTATGACGTACGAATAAGGGAGAGGCACTACCTATCCACTGCGTACGCCAACACTTTGAACTTTTATAACTCACAAACTTTGTGGTAAAATGGGACAATTTTTTTTTCAAAATCATCGCCAAATACCCCTTTATCTTTGCGTAAGTTTTTTATCGTCTTTTGTCCCGTAATTTTTTTTATTATCAATCGAAATGTGACATTTGTAGTACGTACCCTATGCAAAGCGTGTTAAAAACGCCGATTTCAATTATAAATATCTCGAGAACCGTTTGGTCAATAAATTTGAAATTTGACAAGCGCATTCTGACTGTCCTGAATAATATTAGTTCCAAATTACAACCTTCTCTATCCCAGAGCGGTTTAGGTACGTACTACCTTAAGCCTAAGGTATTACTACGGACCGAAAAGTTCCAAAAGTCAACTCACTCTCTCTATTTTTAACTTATAACCATTCTAAAATCCAGCGTCAACTTTTGAACGGGTACAGTTCACTCATACACGCCCATGCCTACATCGATAAGGACATACTAACGTACATCGAGCGGAGAAAATGGCGGCAACGTTGCAGCGTCAGCTGTTACGGGAATATATACCGGCTGCATTCGACTTGGACGCTTACACGGTTTCAGCAGTTATGTATAGATATACATCAACAAATAAAATGTTACGCTGCAATGCAAAATTATCATATTCTACTACTCAAAGGCCACAATTATAATATTCTCCTATGCGAAGGCTAAAATTATGATATTTAGCTACGCTTAGGCTAAAATCGTGATATTTAGCTATGCAGAGGCCAAATTTATGATATTTTGCTACGCTAAGGCCAAAATTATGATATTCTGCTACGCAGAGGCCAAATTATTATATTGAGCTACACAAATGCCAAAATTATAATGTTTAGCTATGCAACACCCGAAATTGTGATTTGTAGCTATGCGAAAGCCAAAATTGTTATATTTAGCGATTCGCACGCCAAAATTGTGATATTCTGCTATGCGAAGGCCCAAATTGTGATACTAAGCTATTCGAAGGCCAAAATTGTGATATTCTGCTATGCGAAGGTCAAAATTATGATATTTAGCTCGCTAAGGCTAAAACTATGATATTCTGCTACGCAGAGGCCAAATTATAATATTTAGCTCTGCAGAGGCGAAATTACGATATTGAGCTATGCGAAGACCAGTATTATGATATTGAGCTATGCAAAGGCCAAACTTGTGATTTTCTGCCATAAGATTGGCGAACCATGTGTTTTTGTGGTCTCTGCGGAATCAGGTAATTTTTTGTTTAGCTTGGACACGAATCCATGTAGCATTTTGTATGTCGATGTACATCTGTACATACATGCTGTAAACGTTTAAGCATCCAAGACGAATGCAACCATCCTGTGATTTCTCACAAAAGAAAAGTGCGGTTATGTCTCAGAGTGGATGTAGGTAGTGTACACGTATGTACACCGAATACAGTCTCAAACGCAATATTGCCGTACCGCTCTCTTCTCAGCCGTCGTACGAGAGATTTCGTTATAAATATCGAACTTCTTTCATGTCTATCAATAAATCCTATGAGTAAAAAGTTCTGACCAAAAATCTAAAAAATTCCTAATTTTTTTCCTTTGCCACATATCAGTTTTTCATCGGATCTACGCGGATGAGTCAAATGCAATAAAGAAACCATGCGCGTTCTATTGGCCAGGCATAAGGAATACGTGTTACAAATCCCGACTTTAAACGTGATTTTCTCGGAAATGGATGAGTGAATCATGTCACAAATTTGTTAAGAGATGTACTGCTATACAAATTAGACGTAAACAAAATTTCAGCTCGGTTACGCGGTTTTGAGTTTACCGTAGTAATACCTTAAGAACCATATAAAACAAGCCATACGGAAAGCATACTCAGTACTTAGAAAACTTTATCCGCTATAATGGTGAAAAACTCACTTTTTCTATACACAATAAAATACTAATTTACAAAATGATACTCAGACCTAAAGTACTATATGCATATCTGAGATAGTGTAGCAGTGTTGCCAGTCTATTACAACTGTAATAAATCTATTACGTTTTTAGGTAATTCGATACGCTATTACGCCGGCCGCCGATCTATTACAATTTCGTTGAATCGTGGTTTCAACACTTTCACTTTCAACCCGCGCGCACTGCGCATCGCCGCGCGCATCGCGTTACAGACGACAGCCTTTGTGGCTGGCTTTAACCTCTTCTGATTGGCCACTTTATGGGTATATCGGTTTTGACCAATCATGTTCCATCACTGAACTATATACAAACTGGAAGAGGCACCGACTTTTCAGATCTGTGCGAGAGAGATTACATTTTAGAGGAAGCTCGGTCCTTGTCTGTACAGTCAAAATGCAGAATGATTGACAAAAATGGCGCTTTCTCCAAAGCAGTCTATCTCTCTTCAAAAGCAGTCTATCTCACAATGACTTCCCTCTTACACATTTTGATAGGCGGTACACCCTCCAGTATGTATATAGCTCAGTGTATTCCACTGATACTTGTTGGATAATTGTAGTATTGGTTTTTATTTTGTACAAGGATAACTGTTTTGGAAAGAACGGATAGTGGTTTCCGCGGCATCCATATTCCATTTTCCGGCTTATTCTTCTAGAACTCATGGGTCATGACATACGAGATACGAGTATACGACACGTTTCATGGATAATGAATATTAATTTAAAAAACATATGAATATGAAGCGGTACGTATTGAAATTTCGTAAAAAAGACAGATACTAGATACAACATTACAACATGCAATATTTGCAATATTGTACTTCTGAATACAATGTTCAGAACTTCGTACAACACAAATAATAATCAGTGTGTTATTTCATATATTTCATATTCTAAATCCCACATCCCCACCCACGTATAAAATCAAGGGAGCGCTCAGCGCGCGGCATATTTGTGTATTAACGATACCATTTTTGCGATATATATATGTATGTATATATGTATATATATAGATATATATATATGTGTCATTCCATATCAATTCAACGACGTTTTGACGGTGACTCCTTCGATTTTTTTTATTTTTTAATATGTTATTATACATGCAAAAAGAAGTATCCATGCCAATTTTTAGCTCTCTATCTTAAACCATACCGAAGTAATTGATTTTTCAAGAATATACTTAGAATAATCATAACTTCTATATTAACCAAGGTATTGTAATTTGTCAAGAGGTCATTTTTTTTTATTTTCAAGGTACTTTTTGAAAAAAATATTCAAAATTAAGAAAAATAAATTTTTAATGTCTTTTTAACTGTTTTAAGCTAAAAAATTGGATTTTCTTTCAATAGGACCCCTTCGATTTTTTTTAAAAAAAATTACAAAATTCTCCGCAAAAAAAAAAAATTTGAGATTTCACCGAAGAGCGGATTCAAATAACTTCTTATCGAACATTTTTTTTGTACATTCTTCTACATTCTACAAACTTCTACATTAACCAAGATATTGTAATTTATCAAGAGGTCATTTTTGTTTGTTTGTTCTTCGGTAAAATCTCAAAAATTTTGTTTTCTTACGTAGAATTTTATCATTTTTTTTGAAAAAAGTTGAAGGGGTCCCATTAGAAGAAAATCCATTTTTTAGCTCAAAACAGTTAAAAAGACATACAAAATTTGTTTTTTTAATTTTTAATTTTTTTTCAAAAAGTACATTGAAAAAAAATGACCTCTTGACAAATTACAATATTTTGGTTAATGTAGAAGCTTGTAGAATGTGGAAGAATGTAGAAAAAAAAATTTCGATAAGAAGTTATTTGAATCCCCTCTTCGGTAAAATCTCAAAAATTTTGTTTTTTTACGTAGAATTTTATAATTTTTTTTGAAAAAAATCGAAGTGGTCCCATTGAAAGAAAATGCAATTTTTTAGCTTAAAACAGTTAAAAAGACATTAAAAATTTGTTTTTCTCAATTTTAAATATTTTTTTCAAAAAGCACCTTGAAAAACAAAAAAAATGACCTCTTGACAAATTACAATATCTTGGTTAATGTAGAAGTTATGATTATTTTAAGTATATTCTTGAAAAATCGATAACATCGGTATGGTTTAAGATAGAGAGCTAAAAATTGGCATGGATATTTTTTTTTGCATGTATAATAACATATTTAAAAAACCCTGCAAATTGAAATTTGCACATTGCTTCCTCATCTTTATCCATAGTTCACATAGCTTCCTTTAACACACAGTATGGCGATCAAATTTGGCTTCCTCATAAACGAAGCTCTCTTGAATATTGAAAAATATTAGTAATGAATGTGCATCTTCGATCGATTTTCGCCAAATTTGATAGCGAATAATATTAATAGCTATACTGGCTCTTCACAAAATTTCATTGCAATATCTAAAAAATTTGAAAAGTTATAGCGTTTAGGCTTCTTTTATAAAAATTTAAAATTTAATAAAAATTTAAGCATTCGATCGATTTTCGCCAAATTTAATAACGAACGTCCTCGATAGCTATATTAGCTCTGTGTAACGTTTCAGTGCAATATCTTAAAAAATGCACAAGTCAGAGCGTTTACGCTATTTTTCAAAAAATTAAAAATTTCATAAAATCTTAATCCCCCAATGGATTTTTGCCAAATTTAATAGTGAACAACCTCGATAGCTGTATTAGCTCTGTGCAAAATTTCACTACAATCTCTTAAAAATTACACAAGTTGGAGCGTTTACGCTATTTTTCAAAAAATTCAAAATTCCATAAAATTTTTAACCCTTGATGGATTTTCGCCAAATTCAATACCAAACAACCTTGACAGCTATATTACCTCTGTGCAAAGTTTCAGTGCAATATCTTGAAAAATGCACAAGTTAGAGCGTTGCGGCTATTTTTCAAAAAAATTCAAAATTTCATAAAATTTTAATCCCTCGATGGTTTTCGCCAAATTCAATACCAAACGACCTTAATAGCTATACTAATTCTGTACAAAGTTTTAGTGCAATATCTTGAAAATTGCAGAGGCTAGAGCGCTTACGCCATTCTTCTGAAAACGAAAAAAGTCGATAAAATCTGAACACCCGTTATAATTAAAACAAAATTTCTCATAATGAAGAGCAATTTGTGCTCGACAAGTGTGCCAAATTTTAGCTTGATATCTCGAAGCGTTTTCGAGTTATTACATCTGAAACTCAGGACACACGCACACACTCACACACACACACACACACGCACGCACACACACACACACACACACACACACACACACACGCACGCACGCACGCACGCACGCACACACATCCTTACGGACATTTTTTCTAAATATGATTTCTCGATGTTTTAGGACATTTTGAACATATTGGCACAAAAATCGCGAAAAATTTTTTTTCGCGATTTCTAACAAAACTTTCCTTTGCAATTTTTCGATAACGTTGATAATTTCGAAAATAACAGCAAAAAAACGAGAAGTGTGGGTCAAAATCAACTTTAGTGACTCGTACTATCTCACCAGTGTAAATTACACTTACGGTGCTCAGGACACTTTTGAAGATCGTTCAATTCTGCGTAAATTGCGACTAAGGACAATATGATAGCATAAAATGCCGCGGAGTTATAGCAATTTGAAGAAAAAAGTTTTTAATCTACGTGTATTTTAGATGGGAAATCTTTTCACGCGAAGGGCGAGTACTCAATATTAATATTAAGGGCTGTAACTTTCAGGGTAGTTTCTTTCAGACATATGCAACAACATTTTAGGTGGGGAGTGAAAAAAATAAAAAAAGTTTTTAAAAAATCGCCCTAGTGTAAATATATAATGGCAAACCTAATTAAACCAGACCGGGCCCTGTCTTGATTTTCCTATCAAAGCCCTATTGAATTTTAAACTGGAAAATCTATTTAATCTAGACCGGGCCCTGCCTTGATTTTCCTATCAAAGCCCTATTGAATTTTAAACTGGAAAACCTATTTAATCCAGACCGGGCCCTGCCTTGATCCACCTATCAGGGCTCTATTGAATTTTGAAATGGAAAACATTTTTAAACCAGAACGGGCCCAGCCTTGATTTCCGTTTCAAGGCCCTATTGAATTTCAAACTGAACCGGGCCCTGCCTTGATTAACCTATCAACTCCCCATTGAATTTTAAACTGGAAACCTATTTAAACCAGACCGGAGCCTGCCTTGATTTCCCTATCAGGGCCCTATTGAATTTTAAACTGGAAAACCTATTTAATCCAGACCGGACCCTGCCTTGATTTAACTATCAAGGCCCTATTGAATTTTAAACCGGAAACCTATTTAAACCAAACCCGGCCCTGCCTTGATTTCCCTATCAAGGCCCTATTGTATTTTTAACTGGAAAACCTATGCAATCCAGACCGGGCCCTGAATTGATTTACCTATTAAGGCCCTATTGAATTTTAAACGGGAAAACCTGTAATTGCCTTATCACGGCCTTCTCAGGCTGTACCCGGGAAAATCATATTAGGGATTCCACATTTAGGCCGACCCGGGCCCCGATTATTATTAGGGCTTCCCTAACTATGTTCCACACGGGTAGTTACAATAAAATCGTTTTTTTATTCATCGTTGGTATTTTCTAAGGAACAAGTGAAATTAAAAAATAAAACTTGAACAAAAAAAAATTGTCGCCACTTGCATTTGAACCGTCGACCCTCGGTTTCAACCAGTTCTTAAGGTAGTACCAAAGCTGTGGAGTGACCAAAAGTTGGTCCAGTTTCTTATATTTAAAATGGAATAAAATGAGTTTTTTCAACGTCGCAGTATATATCAAGGCATATACGTATACACATGGGGTATTCCCTCTAAAATTTTCACGTCCGAACCCGGACCCTCTTGAATAATTATGAAAAATTATTTCCGAAAAGTATTCTGAAAAAGAAAAGACACGTATTTTTTTGTTAAGGCCGAGGATCCATATTGTTCGTCGTACGATTTTAGTAAAAAATCCAAACTTTTCACTAACTCTCTACTCTAAACACGTAGTATCTTGATAGCTCGAGATCCTATCGAAAAACGCTTTAGACAAAATTTGTTCGTTATAAAACGAGTAAAACAATTGATATTTTTTTTTTTAATTGTGGGCACACGAAAGTTTGTTTTCACTTCGCAAAACACAAAAGAACGTTTTTTCAGCAAGTACGCCACCTCTAATTATAAAATAAAAAAATTGTCAAAATTCTATAGGAAATCACGAAATTTTTAAGACCAGAATGAGAATGGCAAGATCAAAATCCGCAAAGCTGCAGCCAATCGAAGTTTCGTCTTCACCTTATTTTTGAGCCAGATCATGCAGAACTATATGTTCTCGAAAAATTATACACAGAAATACATTTGAATATTTACTTAATTATACATACGTAGATTATTTCAAACAAGTATGAAATAAATATTCAAATGTATTTCTGTATATAATTTCTCGAGATAATATAGTTCTGCATGATCTGGCTCGAAAATAAGGTCAAGACGAATCTTCGATTTTCTGTAGCTTTGCGGATTTTGATCTTGCCATTCTCATTCTGGTCTTAAATATTTCGTGACTTCCTACAGAATTTTTGCAATTTTTTCATTTTATAATTCGAGTTGGCGTACCTGCTGAAAAAACGTTTTTTTGTGTTTTATGAAGTACACTAGAGCCCCGCGATAACGGTACCCGGAGTAACGAACAAATCTCGTGGTCGGGGCTCGACGCGCTCCGTCCCGAGCAAAACTCAGGAGCGTACGCGTTTCGCTTAGATTGTATGGGACACGTTGTATCATTTGGGACCCGGCAATTTTTATATACGGACCTGTGCCAAACGCGTCGAGTTCAAAGCGCTATATCTATACATATGGTGATTCACAGTAACGACAACCCCCCGTCCTGTTCGTGACTCTGGGACTCTAGTGTAAAAACAAACTTTCTCGTGCCCACAATTAAAAAAAATATATCACTTGTTTTGATCGTTTTATAACGAACAAGGTTTGTCTAAAGCGTTTTTCGATAGGAACTCGAATTATCAAGATACTACGTGTTTAGAGTAGAGAGTTAGTGAAAAATTTGGATTTTTTACTAAAATCGTACGACGAAAAATATGGATTCTCGGCCTTAACAAAAAAATACGTGTCTTTTCTTTTTCAGAATACTTTTCGGAATTTTTTTTTCATAATTATTCAAGAGGGTCCGGTTTCGGACGTGAAAATTTCAGCGGGAATACCCAACATACACCACTGTAGGGCTATAGCAAAATAATTGATCATTTATTAGATATATTTTCAGTCGTTTCAATATTCACGATAAGCGTAAACTTTTGGTTGCGTACAGGCAGACCACACAATGAAATCTATTTACAGATGCGTGTACACCTTTGTATATGGACGAATAGAAGATCGCGTCAACGCCGCAGTCGCAGCGACGCGCACCCACACGGAACGCACACACGGCAAACAAGTCAGCTGTCCGTCTGCTTATATGTAATACTCCTTTTTGCTCAAGTGCGAGTGTTTCTGCGCACGCGCTTTCGTTCGCGCTTGCGCATTGCAAGCCAAAGTTATATAGGAGTAATACATATATGTCCGTGTGTCGAGTCTCCAGCGTTGTCGTGTTATCCCTACTATATCGCAGTTTTGTAGAATTTCATCATGAATTGTGAACTTTAAACGTTAATATTTCAGAAATTAATGAGTTAATGGTTCTGGAACCTATCCGCAAAAATTGTAAATATTTTGTTTTATTATTTTATTCGTTTATAGTGAGAATGTGGCGGTAACAGCGACCACGTATATGTGATGCATGTAAAACAACCGCGGAGTTTTAACGTCATTTATCTCCGAATTTAATGAGTCGATCACTCTAAAATTTTGAACAGATTTATATCCTATCTTGATTGAAACTCTATTCAAATTTCAGACAATTCTATTTCAAGAGGGTTTATTTTAGTACTACCTTAATGCTGACACGCTAATCACTACACCATCGACCACTTATATTATTCTTATACATGTATCATATTTATGTAACATAGGCCAGAAAAATGTACTTTGAAATCTAAGTCAGTACGGGCCGTGAACACAAATTTTGAGGGTTCACATAACTTATAAGGGGTCAGGGGCTCTGAAATTAAGTTATGAGAAGTCACCTAACTTATGAGGGGTCAGATATCCCAGAATGGAGTTTTGAGGCTTTACATAACTTACGAGGAGTCAGGCTTTGAGGAATCAAGTTCTAAGGATTCGGGTATGCTGGAATCAAGTATTATAATATATACATATGTATTAGACTGATTCAAAAAAAGCGACTATTTTTTGTTTTTCGAAGAAACGCATTAAATACTTTCGAGAAGGTAAAAAAAGATGCCTGTTAAAATTAGAGCTCTTAATAAAAAGACTTATAGGTCCCTCTTTGCATATTTTTATTTCCCATTCAAATAACACGGGAAAGAAAAATTTCAAGCCTTGACATTTTATATCTCGGCTTCAAGTCAATGCACTAAAATGAACGACACATAATCTTGTAGAGAATTAAACGCTCTACAAAAAAGATCTCTTATGATTTTTCGATAAACTCACTCCTTCAAAAGTTATCCACGTTCTAATATATATGTATATTAGGCTGTAAATATGGGTGACCTTATGTTGGTTATTTCTTTAAAAATTAGGTAATTTATGTTAATGCAATTTAAACTTCCGTTTCAGGAAAGATTTTACGATATTTAGTAATAAGTTTCAACATTTTGCCGGAAACTAAAAAAAAAGTTAAACTTACTCTAAATATAAATTTAACCTTGAATAACTTTTGAAGGAGTGAGTTTATCGAAAAATCATAAGAGATTTTTTTTGTAGGGCGCTCAATTATCTACAAGAACATGTGTCGTTCATTTCGGTGCATTGACTTAAAGCCGAGATATAAAATGTCAAAGTTTGAAAAAAAATTTCCCCGTGTTATTTAAATGGGAAATAAAAATACGCGATGAGGGACCTCTAAATATTTTTATTACGAGCTCTAATTTTAACAGGCATCTTTTTTCACCTTCCCGAAAGTATTTAATGCGTTTCGTCGAAAAACAAAAAATAGTCGTTTTTTTGAATCAGTTTAATATGTATATATATATATATGTCTTACTAGTTTTAATTTCACTAGTCAATAACATAATAATAAGTAACTCTGACATATTTATAATGATATATGATTATATATGATTGTATATTACCATTTTTTCGCGGGATACATGATCATACATGGGCATACACGATAATTCATGATGTCATATTAAGGCATATATAATTATATATGATACATATATGATTATTAGACTGATTCTAAACAAAACAAAATGTCTTTCTGGATTCTTGTGCTATTGTTGGGCACTAATAAAACAAAATTTTCCTAAAAAACTGTGCCCGGTCACTCAATTTTTAGAGGTGGCTATCTCGACTTTTTGTTATTTTTTCAGGATTTTACTCAATAAATATGACCATGGTATTAGATTATACCGGAAATAGAATAAAGGAAATCGTATGTTTCACAGCCGTTTTGCGCCGACGAGAAGTCGGCACTTGCAAAAATTAAGGAAGCAAGAAAAATTTCCAAATTTTTCGGACATGTTCAATAGGTTGTATTTCAGTGAAAAATGGTCGTATCGAGGTCTTAAAAAAACAGTTTAAAGCTCCAAGATTCTAGTTTTCGGACCGTTTGGTCAAAAATTTTTACGAGCTGCGGTTCTCAGGAAATTTTACGAAATGGCGTGAAAGAAATTTTTAAAATGTTTTTCACTTTTCTACTTTTAGTGCACGGGCTTGGGAATTTTTTTTTATGCAACACATGCGTGAAAAGTGTTAATCCTCATGCATGCAGAGAGTGGCAAAAATGACGCCTTACAGCCAGGGATGCAATAAAAATGGAAGCAGCAAGGTTTTTGTTTCGAAACATTGGGTAATCTTCCTAAAAATTGAAACATTGATTTTTCTTCGACTTTTTTACCACTCTGCATCTGTTATCGATTGAATTTGATAACAACATTTTTTTGAAAATTTTGTTGAAAATCAAATTTTTTTCGAAAATTTTGTTATCAAATTCAATCGATAACAGATGCAGAGTGGTAAAAAAGTCGAAGAAACAAAATTTGTTTGAAAATTTTGTTATCAAATTCAATCGATAACAGATGCAGAGTGGTAAAAAGTCGAAGAAAAATCAATGTTTCAAAATTTTCAAAAAAAATTTGTTATCAAATTCAATCGATAACAGATGCAGAGTGGTAAAAAAGTCGAAGAAAAATCAATGTTTCAATTTTTAGGAAGATTACCAAATGTTTCGAAACAAAAACCTTGCTGCTTCCATTTTTATTGCATCCCTGACTGTAAAGCGTCATTTATACTACTCTCTGCATGCATGAGGATTAGCACTTTTCACGCATGTGTTGCATAAAAAAAAATTCCCAAGCCCGTGCACTAAAAGTAAAAAGGTGAAAAAATTTTAAAAAATTTCTTTCACGCCATTCGTAAAATTTCCTGAGAACTGCAGCCCGTAAAAATTTTTGACCAAAAGATATGAAAACTAGAATCTTGGAGCTTTAAACCGTTTTTTCAAGACCTTGATACGACCATTTTTCACTGAAATACAGCCTATTGAAAATGACCGAAAAATTTGGAAATTTTTCTTGCTCCCTTAATTTGCCTCCCCGCAAAACGGCTGTGAAACATACGATTTCCTTTATTTATTCTATTTCCGGTATAATCTAATACCATGATCATATTTATTGAGTAAAATCATGAAAAAATGACAAAAAGTCGGGATAGCCACCTCTAAAAATTGAGTGACCGGACCCAGTTTTTTAGGGAAGTTTTCTTTTATTAGTGCCCAACAATAGCACAAGAATCCAGAAAGAAATTTTTTTTTTTTGAATCAGTCTAATGATATATATATGATTATATATGTCCATTTTTTCCCGGGTACTTGGTATTGCATTTCGCAAAATTCGATTAAGGAGTTTAGATTGCATAAAATTTAAAAATAGCGAGATCACTCTAACTTTTGCAAATCTTGCGATATCGAGTTAAAAAATGTACCTATATCCTGATAAAGACGATAAAGGCTTTCGGCATTAAACCTCCTGAAAATCGTTTATGGAGTAGGGTTTTTTTTTTCAATTTGAAGCTTCTAGCAAAAAACGCGCAGTCGTTCTAGTTTGCGCAAATGTCATGATGATGGTCTTACAATTTCTCTATGAATAATTTAGTAGATGAAGTGGCGGTTCTATCATACGTAAATTTTATGATATAAAGCTACAGTTTTCAATTACTACCCAGATAATGTAGAAAAAATAAAAGAAATTACAAATTTCAAATTTCCGCATAATTTTCTCGATTTAATGTAGTAGATGAAGTGGGGGTTCTATCATACGTAAATTTTATGATATAAAGCTACAGTTTTCAATTACTACACAGATAATGTAGAGAAAATAATAGAAATTGCAAATTTCAAATTTCCGCATAATTTTCTTATTATTTTTTTGAACTTACAAAGTTTTCCGTATGAGAGAGCTAAAACTATAAAGGTTACGTGCGCATAGAGGAGGATTTGCTAATGCGTAAAAATGATAGGCAATTTGCAAATTTCGAATTTGCAAGTTTTCAATACGCAAATTTTATGTGAGACTTCTTTTGAACGTTGCATTCAAGATAAGGTTATCTAGCAACTCTGGCACTAGGGTGGAGACAGGAAGATAAATAGAGAGAAAACAATATGGTATAGCTTCCTACAAAACACTTGAGTCGCCATCATTGCGATCTTCTTGTGCCGCGACTGCTTTTTAAATCTGGCAGAGTTGATGCCTCGGAGGAAAAGTTTTTCGGCAGTCTGCTCGCAAGAAACCATCGAACGTGTGAGTCGCCTGAAAGAGATTTTCTCTCTCGTCCCCTCTTTTTCTCTCTATCTCTCTTCCTATCTCTTGCGACTCTATGGCTCAAGCAGACACACTAGCCGCGTGTCTAGTCTTAAAGCAAGAAGTAGAAATAAAAGGCAGTGAGGTGATATTATATATATACACACATATACAGCTGGAGGAATGCGACGCGATGCGATGGTACAAGGTGGATCTTTTTCATTTTACCCTCGGGACTCAACCACCTGACCCACATCATGGGCATTATACACATTCTCCTACAAGTTCCCATGGCTACCTCCCCCAATATATATATATATTTTCCCAAATGACCCAACGAAAATATTAACGATATAAATCATCCGAAAGTCAGGTCTACGCCACACGACGTGGAAAAAAAATTCATTTCTATTCAGTCTGTTATAGTAATGCGATATAATTCATATGGGTTGCATAAAACGCAGAACCACGCGTCTATATACAAACATGGATATCCATATCGTCCTTTGTTCTCTCTGTGTTGAAATTTGTAAATTCTTTTTCACCCGAGAATTCATGAATCTGCATGTACGAAAAATTTATTTTTCACGCTTTTAACGTGGAGAATTATTTTCCGGAAAATCCAGCGTGAAGGAAAATGAGAGCATACGTGAATTTTCAACGTTTTTTTTTTGTCTGTTTGTCGATCACTAAACGTGGATTAAAGATTTTAACCAAAACTGTCGATCATTCCGTCGAACATTTCACAGTAGGGGTTGAAAAACAACAGGCTTTTCACATGATCGCGCTTATCGTCAAGAATGTGATGACATAGAAATGTGGCATAAATGGGGTTTTTTGAAATATCGAACTTGCGGTAACACAAGATTCTTCGATGTGTGAATTATTTGTAGCAAAATCAAATTTGGTCGTGAAATCCAAACTATCTTTTTTTAGTCTTGACTTTGTTACTTTTGGAGATATATTTTTTTCTCAGATTTTATTCTACACCCAGAATTTTTTTGATTTATTTGAATAGCGGCATTTGTCATAAAATCATTGTTCGGTAATACTCGTCACTCCATTTTTCGACGTAGAGTATACGTACTTCCGAAATTTGAACTTGATGGATCTTTGAATACGCATTGATCGTTCTGAAAATTACACCACCCAAAGGAGATGCGAGGATCTACTCGTCTGCAAACTCTCAGTTTGATCGATCAAGCCTTTCCAAAGTTTGATTTTTCCGTTCTCGTTTAACATACAAATGTACATACACAAATCTGGACTTTTCTTCCAAATACGATTTCTCGACCAGGACATTTGAGATATCTTGACATGAAACTTTCCGAATGGAATTTTTTTCGAAAACTAAATCCCTTCTACGGAAGACAAAAAAAATGTAACCACTACTCAAATGGCACTTGAAAAGAAATCTAACTCCAGGGAAAAAAAAATTTCATCAACCATTGAGTATGTGAGAATTCCTTAAATTGTTATAATTTCTTCTAGTACATTTTACCGATTGATACTTCTTGACAAATATATTGTACAACATACAACGTATTTTCCGCTATTCATCATTCTTTTATTACGACTTAGGGTCATTTTCGAAATTTTTTACCATGAGTTGACGCTGTATATGCACTGCCGTCCAAAAGTTTGGAGACACTCGCCCCGATTCCACGCCGCACAAAAGTTTCACTGCTATCTTTTGAGAATGAAGATATTGTAATTCAACAAGTGGCGTTTCGAAGAGGACATATTCAACTTCATTTCCCTTTTTTCTAAAAATCTATCCGATTTTTTTTTTACCCGGTACGCCCTATGACACATGGTCGTTTTTCGGCATTGGGTAAAGCCGATCATTTCGTTCATCAGCATTTGCCTTCCAATGGACACCGTTGGGCAATGCTGATCGCTCCTCCCAGCCGCATTTGCTTTCCAATGGGCATCATTGAGTAATGGTGACCATTCGGTTCATCCGCATTTGCTGTCCAATGGCCGTCATTGGGCAATAGTGACTTTTCAATGGATATCCATTCCCTGATCAATGGTCATTCCTATACGCCATTGACAAATGCAGAAATCCTAATGGATCCCCATTCATTGTCCAATGGAGGCGTATGAGAACCATTGGTTGCCATTGGCGATTCAATGGAATTTTTTACTACGGGATGCAAAAAATTGAATATTTTTGCGAAACAAATCGTACGAAACTTAAAAAAAAACGAGATTGAAGCTTATACCCCCTCCCCCAACAAGTTTTGCACTCGAAAAACAGTTTTAAAAAAATTGCATGGGTTGTGCGCTAAACTTTCGATGCCGAAAAATCCAAAAAACGGCGACCATGGGGTGTACCGGTTTAAAAATTGCAATATCTTCATTTTTAAAAGATAGCAGTGAAACTTTTGTGCGGCGTGGAATCGGCGCGAGTGTTGCCAAACTTTTGGACGGCAGTGTATAAATAAAAAAATCACATTTCTCCGAGACGCGCGATAAGTAAAATGTAAACGCCTTGTGCAGCATATCTCTGAACTTGTCAGCGTCATCGATAACCGAAAGAGGGGCATTGCGAGGCAAAAAAGGCACGAACCTCCGAAAAATATAACAGCTAAAGGCTGAGCGAAGCGTGGATGGGGAAGGAAAAAAATGAAGAAAAAGGAGAGCAGAAAAGAGTCAGTATCGATGGAGAGACGGGTATACGAATCGACTGTTTGCTTATCATCGAATACGTATAACACAGCAGAGAATACCGTGGGAGCGATAGCAGAGTTTCTTTTTCTCGATTATACGTGAGTTTTCATATCGTCGCGCAGAGAGCGCTCCTATCTTTCTCTAAGGTAAGTCATAATGTGTGCATGCGTGAAACATTTACCGTCATCGTCATCACCGTCGTGGCCGTTAACGCCGATACGAGACCTGACGACGATGAAGATGATGACGATGGCGATGCCGTTCCTACATAGCATCGCATTTTGCTGGTCGAATCTTACGATTAGGTACACTGAGAAAAATGTTCTACAATGTGTATACGGTTGAATAAGGGACTAATAATATTATTCGATATCGAGAACAGTTTAAATAGTCCAGTTGACCCGGAATAATGTCCAAACTGCTAAATTATTGTTCCTATGACCATACACGAATATCGCAAGGACCATAAATATATCGTTGTCACTTTTCTTAACATACATTTTTCTCGGTGTATGCTGCACATGTACCAGTCTATTTTAATTTTTCTCTTTTGCTTCGAGGCAAAACTCTCAACCAAAGTACCAGGCATAAACCCATATAGGTCTTTACAAAATCAAAAATTATGGGAATTGCCTTTGTTTTTATTCCACATCAAGGTATCGCGTGTTATTTCACCTTGGTGATGGATTTGCGCATACATCGAACGTCGTTGGTAATAACAAGTTGATGTATATTTCGGCATATTACGATATCTCGTTTGAGAAAATTGGAAGCTTAAAAAGAACTTATGACTGAAGGACTCAATTTGCAGATCGATAAATCATTACGTGTAAAAAGCGTGAGAACGATGGTTATTTTGTTCATGAGTTAAATATCGTCCGCATGGTCAATGACCGAAGACGTTTCAGCAGTCGGATATCGACAATAAATTATATTTCTGTCTCTTTTGCATACACAATTTGTCCGGTAACTTAAGGCTGTCCAACTATTGGGAAGTTTGTCTTGTAAATGTAATTTTACGGTATGTACTTTATGTTCAAAATTTCGGTCGGGTAAATCAAAACGCAACACTCGCGGTCATAGCGAACTTCGTATTAATAAAAAATTATACAATATTCGTAACTCATGTAATGTTCAACAATGTTGGTTATATCGAATATTTGTATAGTCTACATAGTAAATTGATTGCACAGTTTCATGCTGAATGAGCGTGATCCAATTTTCAAAAGGTTCCAACCGTGCCCAATGACACAACTGTTTCGACAACCATGCAAGGCGAATATACGAAAAATATTGTACATTTATTCAATATAATAAACTAGTCGCACAGAGTTTTCATCGAAAATATTTGGTGAGCATCATAATTTAACAACGATCCATTTTGATTTGTTATAAATATATGTAAAGTTTATAGATACACAGAACAACGATTCGTTTTGCTCTGTTATAACGTATGTAAAGTTTATAGATATACAATCGGGAGAATCCTTTTTACATCAAGTACGTTTACAAATTGCAACTTAAACATCCATTGGCTGAAAATATCCATTATTATGAAGCTGTTGTACTTTCATCGTTAGTTGAACGTTATTCCATGTTTTGTTCAATTTTATGACAATTTTGACATTGGTTGTCTATTAGATTAAATTTTGGCTATTGGAAACAAAGTCCGACTGCAATAATATTTCTTCATGTTTGCACAAACATTATAAAATATCTTGCAACGTAGAATTTATGATGTAAAACATTTTAGTTCACATGAATTTCTCACCATTACTGAATCGCCGTTTTTCGAATGTTATTTTTATGCTAAAAAAATATAGGAAATAGTCATTCAACAATGAAACAAAAATAGAACACGAGCATAAATTGCTTGAGGTGGTTGAGTCACCGTCCGAACGGCGATGTTTGATTATAATTTATAATTTTTCTAGAATACGCCTACAAATATGATGTACCATTCACCATTTGAGGGACCAAATGAATAATTTTTTGGGAATAGGTAGAACCCTTAAGGTGTACCGGTTTCCTGAAAAACCTAGTTTTTGAGTTTTCCACTCGCGTGGTTCAGAAGGAACTGCTTGACGAAGTTTGTTCTACGCCGTCTCATTCCCACACAGCAAAATTGATCCCGGGACCATCCCGAGACAGTTCCATTCGTGTCCTGCGAAGGTAGTACGTCTTATGAACGTCTATGGGAGGTACCAGTAAGATATTGTTCTACCCGGGATTAATATAGGATGTCTTGAGGATATCCTGTCGCAACGGTGTTTAGACGGTCCCAGTGCACCCTCTTATAGATGTCTCTGGGAGGTACCGGTAAGAAATTGTTCTACTCGAGATTAATATAGGATGTCTTGAGGATATCCTGCCGTCACCGAGTGTAGACGATCGTACAACTCGTCCAGTCATTCTAGACTAAAAAAGGTCTATTTTATGCAACAACTTCGACCCAGCGAGAGATTGTTTTATCTACTTTATTGTGACCTCAATAACATAAACCTGAGGTTTCCCCCTCGAGCGTAGACTGGAAGTAATTTCAAAAGAAACATACAAAATTTACGTTTTTTTAAAAGTTTTTTAGTAAATTTTATCTTCTTTAAGATTTATGATGACTTTTTTGGTCGTACGATCAACCCTAAACGTTTTATTCATGTATAACGCAAATTTTGCGGATTTTTTGTGCAATTACTCGGCACTCGCTATAACGTCTAACTTTGATCGGCGCTAGCGCAGCTAATTTTTGTCGTATAACAATGACGTTTTTTTAGTGTTATGAGGAATTTTCTCATCTTTAAGATTGATAGTAACTACTTTGGTTGTACGATTGATCCGGAACGACTTATTCAAGAAAAACGTAAATTTTGCATTTTTCTTGGGAAATTACTATAACTTCCGGTCTACGCTCGAGGGGGGAAACTCAGGTTTATGTCATTGAGGTCACAATAAAGTAGATAAAACGATCTCCCGCTTTGTCGGAGTTATTGCATCGAAAAAGTCTGGAATGACTAGACTACACACAGTCTAGTAGATGTCTGTAGGAGGTATTAGAAAAACATTGGTCTACTCGAGATTAATATAGGATATCTTGAGGATATCCTGTTGCAACCTTGTTTAGACAATCCCAGCGCAATCTCTTAGAGATGTCTCTGAGAGGTACCGGTAGGATATCGTTCTACCCGAGATAGTCCACGAACCAGGTATGAAAAAGGGCCCTTTTGATGACACCGCATCAGAACGATTATAACCGACGAATTCGTATAGGGCTGATGTCCCTGATGAAGGCCTAATACTTTCCAACCACAGATTTTGGGTGGCTTTTTTTTGCCACACGGTTAAAGTTGGCAAAACCATGTTTTTGAGAGATGGCGTCGAGACTATATTGATCCGAGAAAAAAAAGTTTAGTAACTATTTGTAGATATTAGAAAAACGAACAATTTGGTGGTCCGCGAATTAAAATCGGTTAATTAGTTCGCCCGTAAAAAATTAAAAACCAGCTAAAATGGCAATTTCTATTATAACCCATTATTATTTCAATAATGCGTGTACAGCCTCTAAAATCTCAGGACATATGCCCCTTGGTACACTAAACAAGTGTGCAAAATCGGAGCTCGATCAGATGAATAGTTTTTGAGAAAAGCCATTTATTGTTATTAAAAAATTGACTTTTTTCGCGAGGAATTTCCAGGCTGGAAAGTTGTCGCAACGCAATGAAACCAAAACGAAATTAATCTAAAAGAGTCGTGCTATCATGTACACTTTGGGGCAAATCGATTTTTCATAATTAAAGGGGTGAAAAACGGCTCCCAAAAGAGGCCACGTTTTTTACACGTCAATAAATGGAATTCCATCGCGAATTTTCAAGTGACAGAGTCAGGACTAGCATCATTCGGAAGCGGTTATTTTTCTACGAATTTGTAAAAAAAATTGCGAAAAGTTAATTAGGGGGGAATAAATTTTTTTTTTTAATTATTGCAGCTGCTCTTTTTAAGATACAGAGCTAAAAATTCGACAGCGTACAGAGTAAGGCTTATGCTAATTGGCGAAAAATCGGCGGAAAAATCCCATATAAATTTATTATTCATTTCAGCGGTTAAGGTATTACTACGGACCGGAAAGTTCCAAAAGTCGACCCACTCTCTCTATTTTGAACTTATTACCATTCTAAAATAAATTCAGTTGTAGAGTTCCAATTGATTCAACATTATTATTCATGCATGTATGATTATTAAAAATGACTGATATTATATTTGAAAATGAGAAAAGTAATTTTTTTTATGTAAGATTTGACCAATCCAGCGTCAACTTTTGAACGGGTACAGTTCACCCATACACACTCATGCCTACATCGATAGGCACATACTAACGTACATCGCGCGGAGAAGATGGCGGTAACGTTGCAGCGTCAGCTGTTACGGTCGTATATACCGGCTGCATTCGCCTTGGACGCTTACACGCTTTCAGCAGTTATGTATAGATATACATCAACAAATAAAATGTTACGCTGCAATGCAAAATTATCATATTCTACTACTCGAAGGCCACAATTATAATATTCTCCTATACGAAGGCCAAAATTATGATATTTAGCTACGCTTAGGCTAAAATTGTGATATTTAGCTATGCAGAGGCCAAATTTATGATATTCTGCTACGTTAAGGCCAAAATTATGATATTCTGCTACGCAGAGGCCAAATTATGATATTGAGCTACACAAATGCCAAAATTGTGATATTTAGTTATACGAGGGCTAATATTATGATATTGAGCTATACGAAAGCCAAATTATAATATTTAGCTATACAACAGCCAAAATTGTTATATTTAGCTATTCGGACGCCGAAATTGTGATTTTCTGCTATGCGAAGGTCAAAATTATGATATTTAGCTACGCTAAGGCTAAAACTATGATATTCTGCTACGCAGCTAAAGGCCAAATTATAATATTTAGCTAAGTAGAGGCCAAATTATGATATTGAGCTATGCGAAGACCAGTATTATGATATTGAGCTATGCGAAGACCAAAATTGTGGTTTTTCTGCCATAAGATTGGCAAACCATGTATTTTTGTGATCTCTGCGGAATCAGGTAATTTTTTGTTTCGCTTGGACACGAATCCATGTAGCATTTTGTATGTCGATGTATATCTGTACATACATGCTGTAAACGTGTAAGCATCCAAGACGAATGCAGCCATCCTGTGATTTCTGTCAAAAGAAAAGTGCGGTTATGTCTCCGAGTGGATGTAGTAGTGTACACGTATATACACCGAATACAGTCTCAAACGCAATGTTGCCGTACCGCTCCTTCTCAGCCGTCGTACGAGAGATTTCGTTATAAATATCGAACTTCTTTCATGTCTATCAATAAATCCTATGAGTAAAAAGTTCTGACTAAAAATCTAAAAAATTCCTAATTTCTTTCCTTTGCCACATATTAGTTTTTCATCGAATTTACGTGGACGAGTCAAATACAATAAAAAAAAACCATGCGCGTTTTATTGGCCAGGTACAGTGGACTCCCACAACTTAACGCTTCGGGACCAGTGTTGCCAGGTCTCAAAAATAAAAATCTTCAAAACTGATCACCAAATTTCTTTAAATTTCTTCAAATATATTTTCAAATATTTCTTCAAAATTTCTTCAAATTTCGAATTAAATTCTTCAAAATTTCTTCAATTTTAATAAGAATTTGATTAATAACGCACTATTTTGTCTTTTGTACTCATGCACTGAGAAAAAAGAAGGTTTGAATGAATAAAATCTGCGGTCAAATACGTTCAACTAGATATTTAGTGAGTACAATCAACATTTTTTTGCCTGAATAATGTTTTAGTCACCCGAAGCGCGGAATTGTTCGAAAAACTAATTATTTAGTTAGACCAAATAAATATCTAGTTGAACGTATTTGACTGCAGATTTTGTTCATTCAAACATTTTTTTTCGTCAGATAATAACCACATTTCTTCATATCTTCAAAAATTCTTCAGGGACGTATACATTTTCGTCAGATAATAACCACATTTCTTCATATCTTCAAAAAGTCTTCAGGGCCGTATAAATTTTCTTCAGATAATAACCACATTTCTTCATATCTTCAAAAAGTCTTCAAGGACGTATAAATATCTTCAAATTTGAAATTTTTCTTCAGACCTGGCAATACTGTTCGGGACCGGAAAAGCTCCCATAACTTAACGTTTCCCTCATTCTCCTACTCTCGTGTTTCAACGCATGCGTACTGCCTTTTTTTATTGGAGCATGCGTAGAACAAGCGCGCGAAATTCAACCTGAAATTCGTATCTACGCGTTATAGACATACATTTCAAAATCTGACAGCGATATAATCAACTTATCAAAGAACGTACTCTTAATTTTTTTCAAATTTTTTGGACCAGCCCCCATCTCAAAATAAATTGACGAAATCTGATTTTTGACGAAAAAAACGCCCATTTTTTAAAATCCCAAAAAAATCGTAAAAATTCTGTGTCACAAAACAAAATTTTTGGGCCATAAAACATAGTGGAAGTATTTTTTTTTGGGTTTTATTTCATTTTAGAAGTTTGATAGAATTATTTTTTTATTTCGCACGTTGACAACGTTACTCTTGGTAGCTTATGAACGTTGAAAAATTAAGTTTTTTTCAGAATCTTATGACATGTGTAGATAGATAAGAATAACCAATTAAGAATTTTAAAACTCAAATCACAAATACAAATCGAATCTATATGATATTGTTGGTCTGAAGAAGAGCGCTTTATTTTGCAAAACTGGAAGAGATTAATTGTTACGAGTATTTTCAGTCCTGAATAGGGTCACAGTGCATTTCAAGTCGGAGACTTATACTGCAGTTTTATACACAAAGGCTTATACACAAAGGTTTTGCCGTGTCAAAGTTTCGTACTGCAAAAAATGGCCGGTAAAAGCAAGTTCGACGAGGCTTTGTCGGTCACAATGTAACACAACAGGTTCGGTGTACTCAAGTTTTTATATGAAATACTTTAAAATAGCAGTGTGACAGAGTATTTAGAATTACTATGTCATTACCCATACATGCCTCACGTAAAAATTCAAAGAATATAAAAATGTCGATCTACTTTTTCCTGCGTAAACCCAGAAAAAAAAATACTTCCACTATGTTTTATGGCCGAAATTTTTTGTTTTGTGACACAGAATTTTTGTGAATTTTTTGGGATTTTTAAAAATAGGCGTTTTTTTCGTCAAAAATGAGATT
This sequence comes from Alloplasta piceator, assembly GCA_946863875.1. Lineage (NCBI taxonomy): Eukaryota > Metazoa > Arthropoda > Insecta > Hymenoptera > Ichneumonidae > Alloplasta > Alloplasta piceator. The sequence goes on along the minus strand of OX333072.1, from coordinate 39,816,609 downwards.
TAATCAATTTTTTTGAGATAGCGGATGGTCCAAAAAATTTGAAAAAAATTGGGAGGACGTTTTTTTATAGGTTGAACACATAAAAAATAATGGAACAAATCGCAGGGGGTCAGGGAAAAACACCATTGACTTGGTGTGGAATGCCTCATATACATCATACACGCCTATACATACGAATATTCTACAGAAATTCCGTTCTTTCTGGCAAATAAAAATTCCTGTTTTTTCGAGAGAACGACTATTCTCGAACACGTAGTCCTATAAATAGGCGTGTCTTGCCCCATCAATCAGTCATTTTTACCAAAATCGTTATCTTGTATTATTTATCCACTTCACGCACATTAATTACACTTAAACTGATAGTAAGGCTTAATAAATCGTATGCAATTAAAGAAAAAAATGTGACAGTTGAGGTTACGTTGCCCTGTGTCAAATTTCCGCAGCTCGGCAGCTTAGTTTGGAGTGGGGAGAAAGTGCGTTAGGGGTCGTTAAGTTATGGGAGCGTGTTGCCATGGTAACGCGTTAAGTTATGGGAGCCGTTAAGTTATGGGGGGTTAAGTTGCGGGAGCGTCCACTGCATAGGGAATACTTGTTACAAGTCCCGACTTTAAACGTGATTTTCTCGGAAATGGATGAGTGAATCGTGTTAAAAATTTGTAGAGAGATGTACTGCTATACAAATTAGACGTAAACAAAATTTCAGCTCGATTACGCGGTTTTGAGTTTACCGTAGTAATACCTTAATTGAGAGGCCAAATGTGACACCGCGTTTGGCGGCAGAGTGGGAGTAGCCGTCTCCGGCTCGCGCGCGCTCGCACGAAAAATGAATCCGCGCGTTCAAATTCCACGAACATGGAATATCTTCGGAACAAATTACCTTATCGAGTTGTTTTTTGTTATCTTGGCTAACTTTTTCCGCTGATCAAGATTTTGTTACTACAAATTTTGAAAAATTCACCTCCAAATGTATTGATTATTTTTCATTTATTTTTTTAATACTATTTTTTACTCAACTTTTGGGTTAAGTCGGATTCGAATATCATCGTTGTGATGTTCTCCAACTACTGTACGGAGGAAAAAAAAATCCAATGAAAAATGTTATGTTATTGGAGCACATGTCATTCCGTTTTCGGAAAAAATTAACGAATTGAGGCCATTACGACTACGAAAGACACCAAATGTTTTCAAATTTGGAGAATATTTTTTTTAATGAAAGCTGTCATGTACAAGGTTCAGGGTACAAGCAAATAAAACAAATATTAGTGCAGGAAGAGGTTGAAATGCTGGTATATTTTTCACCATGTTACGAAGCCTACAAACATTCAATAGCTTTATATCAAATATACAATATTTACTAAGTTTTCACATTTTTTATATGGTACGATCTGTAAAATTATATTTTAATTACATTCTACACTCTCTAGCCTGCTTCTCTTCGCCAAAACCTTATCTTCTTTTCCTAGCAATTTTGGCAACTGCAAAGTCAACCGAAAATGTCAACGGTTGAATTTGGACGGCTTTACAACTATAAAGTCAACCGTAAAATAGAATCCTACCAATGGTTGATTTAACGGTTAGTCAACCACGGCCATTTTGTTTCCGTTGGATAGTTGACTCAACGATTGCTCAACCGTGCCCGTTTTGTGCCCTGCTCAATTGAGGTTAGAGCAGCTCGTTGAATCTGACAGGAGTAATAAGAGTGAGAATGCAGCTCGATTAGACAATCTTTTTTGGAAGCATGGTTTTTGAAATTATGCACCTATGTAAAATTCACGTTTTATAAAAAGGGAAACTCGAGAGCTTTTTTCGACACGACACAATAACATAACACGTCAACGACGAAAGACTACCGTGCGCCATTTGCCGCCGTCTCACTAGCAAGCTGCTACACTCTCACGGAGAAATTACTATGTACTATAGTAAAAATTACCAAATGACATGGCAAAATTTATCTGAGAGTATGGTAAAATTTATCATTCAGAGAATTCATTAATATATATAATATTACATGGTAACAATTCCCAGATTTTCTGGTAGTTTCTCTCAGAATGTTATGTGAGACCCCGACTACCGTCACGGACATTGTAATTTTCACCGGATACTTCTCTCCGTGTATAATTTGTTTATTGGTCGCGTCAAGTCAACTATCAAATCAACCGGCGAGTCAACCGTCTAGTCAACCGCGTTTAGTCAACCGATTAGTCAACCGTTTTCACAAATTTGAATAGCGCAAACCATGTTTTCTACAACCGCAAGCAACTTTACAATCAGTTGTACATTTGCAAGTTATCATTTTTGGCATCAACTGGCACTAAGCCGCTTGCAGATGGTCAACAGCCCCACTTCGTTGCATCTATTGTATTTCCAAGCCATTCCTGAAGCTGATGGTAAACTCTAAATGAATGTTGTTTACTAGCACCTTCTGTTGGGAGTAAAGTTTCGAGTTAAGAAGTTCTTTTCAAAGTAGATTTTTCCATAAAATAAATGTGAAGACTCCGTAAATATTGTATATTTAATATAAAGCTATTGAATGTTTGTGAGCTTCGTGACATGGTTAAAAATGCACCGGCATTTCAACGTCTTCCTGCGTTAATATTTTTTCATTTGATTGTACCCTGAACGTTGTGCATAATAGTTCTCATTAAAAAAAAAATTCTTAAAATTTGAGAACATTTGGTATCTTCCGTAGTCGTAATGGCCTCAATTCGTTAATTTTTTCTGAAAACTGAATAACAAGTGCTCCAATAACAAAACATTTTTCATTGGATTTTTTTTTCCTCCATACAGTAGTTGGAGATCATCACAACGATGATATTCGAATCCGATTTCACCCAAAAGTTGAGTAAAAAATAGTGTAAAAAAAATTAATAAAAAATCATCAATAAATTTGGAAGTGAATTTTCGGTTTTTCCAAAATTTTCAGTACCAAAATCATGATCAGCCGTAAAAGTTAGCCAAGATTAAAAAAAAAATTCGATAAGTTTATTTGTTCCGTAATATTCCATGTTCGTGGAATTTGAACGCGCGAACTCACTTTTCGCCCGAGCGCGCGCGAGCCGGAGATGGTTACCCCCACTCTGCCGCCAAACACGGCGTCATATTTGGCCTCTCAATTAACCGCTGAAATGAACAATAAATTTATATGGGATTTTTCCGCCGATTTTTCGCCAGTTAGCATAAGCCTTGCTCTGTACGCTGTCCAATTTTTAACTCTATATCTTAAAAAGAACAGCTGCAATCATTCAAATTTTTGTTTTCATCTCCCCCAATTAACTTTTGGCCATTTGTTTTTCTAAATTCGTAGAAAAATAACTGCTTCCAAATGATGCCAGTCCTGACTCTGTCACTTGAAAATTCGCGATGGAATTCCATTTGTTTACGAGTAAAAAACATACCCTCTTTTTGGAGCCGCTATTTCACCCCTTTAATTATGAAAAATCGATTTGATCAAAGTGTATATGTTACTACGACTCTTTCGGATTAATTTCGTTTTAGTTTCATTGTGCTGCAACAATTTTCCAGCCTGGAAATTCCTCGCGAAAAAAGTCAGTTTTTTTATAAAAAATGGCTTTTCTCAAAAACTATTCATCTGATCGAGCTCCGATTTTGCACACTTGTTTAGTGTACCAAGGGACATATATACTGGAATTTCAGAGGCTTTACACGCATTATTGAATTAATAATGGGTTATAACAGAAATTGCCATTGTAGCTGGTTTTTTATTTTTTGCGGGCGAACGAATTAACCGATTTTAATTTTCAACCCGTCAAATTATTCATTTTTCTAATATCTACTAATGGTTACGCAACTTTTTTTTCTTGGATCAATAGTTTTGACGCTATCTCTCAAAAACATGGTTTTGCCAACCGCGTGGCAAAAAAAAGCCTCCCAAAATCTGTGGTTGGAAAGTATTAGGCCTTCATCAGGGACATCAGCCCGACACAAATTCGTCGGTTATAATCATTCTGACGCAGTGTCACGTCAAAACTACCCGGTTCGTGGACTAAGATTAATATAGGATGTCTTGAGGACATCCTGCCGTCACCGTGTGTAGACAATCGTACCGCACTGTCTTGTAGATGTCAGTGAGAGGACATGGGTCTACTCGAGATTAATGTAGAATGTCTTGAAGATATTCTGTCGCAACCGTGCCTAGGCAATCCCAGCGCACTCTCTTATAGATGTGACTAAGAGATACCGATAAGACATTGTTCTGTTCGAGATTAATATAGGATGTCTTGACAATATCCTGCTGTAACCGTATGTAGACGAACGCAGCGTACTCTCTTACAGATGTCGGTGGGAGATACTGGTAGGACATTGTTCTACCTGAGATTAACATAGGATGTCTTGAGGATGTCCTGTCTTAACCCATGTTTAGACGATCCCAGCGCACTCTCCTAGATGTCTCTGGGAGGTACCGGTAAGACATTGTTCTACGCGAGATTAATATAGGATGTCTTGGGGATATCCTGCCGTAACCGTGTGTAAACGATCTCAGCGGACTCTCTTAGCGATGTCTGTAGGAGGTCAGCCATTGCGCGGCGTTAGTTCCAAGACTCGCCGCGAGATAGCAACCGCTTACTCACATATGGATTCTGCGAATAGTATGCTCATATAGACGAGCGTGAACACGGGTATTTGACACCCAAAAGAGTCAGACCTCAAAAGAGGCCATATTACAAGGAGTACTTGCTGTCTCACTCTGTACTGTACCAATTTTATTGAAATTTAATTAATTAATAAAAATTAATTAACATTGCGTAGAAATAAAAAATAGTTATCTACTGCTGAGTTGGTAGTCCAAGAGACGTCCCGAAGACATCCCAAAGACATCTCGGGACGGCAGTGGGACCATACCATTGCAGTAATCACTGCGGACATTTCAGAGCCCATGGGAATCCCATGGGACCATCCCATTACCATCACGGGTCAGTTGCCGTGATGGCCAAAAGATCTTATCGACATCTCCACTCTGCTGTGTTTGCAGTCCAAGAGACGTCCCGAAGACATCCCGGAACGACAATGGGACGATCCCATTACCATCACGAAACGAGTGACGTGATGTCCGAAAGACGTACTTGGGACGTATTATTGTTGTGTGGGTTTTTTTCGTAACCCTTTTTCCTACGGCTTAAACGTGGCACATTTTGATTAAAGTCAAGATTGTGACCAGGACCGTGAAAGTTCAAAATAGGCTAACAATTTCAAAACAGGCCTGCAACTCTGAAATAAGGGGCTGAAAAAATGTGCCACGTTCATCCTATACGGAAAAATGTCACGAAGAAAATGAGACGTCGTAGAGTAAAATCCGTCGAGCGGTTTATTCTGAATCACGCGCAGAGTGTAAAAACTCAAAACTAGGTTTTTCAGGAAATCTGTGCACCTTAAGGGTTCTAACTAGTCCTAACAAATTGTTCATTTGGTACCTCAAATGGTGGACGATACATCATATTTGTATAAGCATTCTACAAAAATTATAAATTATTATGAAAAATCGCCGTGTTGACGCTGACTCGACCACCTTAAGACAATTTTAACATAGCTCACACAATTCACAAAAGTGCATGGGTTTTGTAGTCGATCGAAGACTCGGGCAACGATCGTGTAACCTGCTACAAAACCGCACCCAAACGCGTCTACATAAAGTCGTGGAAATCTTGTGATAAAAAGGGGGAAACAGGTTTCTAATTCCTGAGAGCATTTTCGTGAAGGGCTCATCTTAGTCGTTGGGGCGAGGCGGGTTATTCAAACGCGCATCACCAATCTTTGCTCTATGTTATTGCGGAGGATAACGATGGGAACGATGCATCATTGCGTGGCCGGAGCGACTTTTCGATCGTTTGCTGCTCTCGCCTATCTTCGATCATTCAGTAAAACGAGAAAGGGGGCAAGAGAGAGAGATCTTACATCATTCCATACGGTGCACGTTAGAAGGAGACGAAAGTATCGACGAAAATTCTCTTTTCCCACTTATGATGCTTCCAGTCGTATATATATCCATGTATACGCTGTGGCGTATCTCGCCCAGATACGCCTAGCTTCGAGGGCGCATATAACCCACACCAGCTTCGATGTTGGATCGCGGACTGAAGAAAAAAGATAAATGAGGGTCCGAATCGTTAGAGGAGGGATAGAAAGAAAGATGAAGAGAAAAAAGCAAGCTACGGTTGGTATGAAAGCATTCGGCCGAAATTGACTGCATACGAAGGCCATTGACCGCACTATGGCAGGTCCTCTTCTTTTATAATGTATCACACCAACATAACCATGTATATGTATATATATGTATATTTATCATGAACTATATGCATTAGGGTGGTCCTTATTCGGTCAAAATTCAAATTTTTCTCGTCTCACCTCCAAAACACTTTTTATAGGGGACAAAAAAATGTTTGCGAAAATTCATTCCGATCGAACAATAATTAACAACACCCAAAATTTCTGAAGAATTTGACATTGTTTTTTAATTCAAAACTTGCATTCACTGCAATAACTGTCAAGAATATCCTCCACCACTGGCTCTTACGAAATTTTTAACAATAGTGCTTATGTTTATAAAGCAAAATCTGAATCGCGGACATAGAAATATTTAGAAGCTGAGTTGTCGTAATTTTTCACAGTGAAAAAAAATTTCTACGTATACCTGAAAAATGTATTCCCTGGATTTATTATGATATTATTATTATTATTATTATTATTATTATTATTATTATTATTATTATTATTATTATTATTATTATTATTATTATTATTATTATTATTATTATTATTATTATTATTATTATTATTATTATTATTATTATTATTATTATTATTATTATTATTATTATTATTATTATTATTATTATTATTATTATTATTATTATTATTATTATTATTATTATTATTATTATTATTATTATTATTATTATTATTATTATTATTATTATTATTATTATTATTATTATTATTATTATTATTATTATTATTACAATTATTATCCGACTGGGATGCATTTTTTGACTCATTTTATGTTCCCTCAATGGAACGAGTTTAAGGAGTAAAAATTCGGAATTTCGACAAATTAGGAACACCCTAAAATTTAACAGATGCTTCGATCGATGATCGACTACCTGCCGATACATTGTGTATTTCACTTTGCTGAGACCATCTCTTTTCTTTCTCTCTCTCTCTCTCTCTATTCGTTTTTACTATGATCCCGTCATTTTTCGTCACATAATGCTACTGCACCCATATAAAACATACCACATGGATCCATATATCCATGTATATATATGTAACGAAAAAGAGATTATATACAGACGGTGCATTGCACCGGAGAGCCCTGTGCGAAAGAGAGATTACGTGAGAGAAATAGAGGAAAGAGCGTCGACCCGATTAAGCTTTCTTTTGAGGCGTCAGCGAGAGAGTCGCTCGCTCTGTCCTCTCCCTCATCCCGCCACTCTTCGACCAACCGAGTGCACGTCTCTTCGTACGAGAAGCAAAATGAATAGAGGGCTCGAGGTCAGAACACAGGCAAACTCGACTACTGAGCTACTTAAAGTATTACTACGAAAAACTCAAAACCGCGTAATCGAGCTAAAATTTTTTTTACGTCTAATTTGTATAGCAGTACATCTCTCTACAAATTTTTAACACGATTCACACATCCATTTCCGAGAAAATCACGTTTAAAGTTGGGACTTGTAACACGTATTCCCTATCCCTGGCCAATAAAACGCGCATGGTTTTTTTTATTGCATTTGACTCGTCCGCGTAAATCCGATGAAAAACTAATATGTGGCAAAGGAAAAAAATTAGGAATTTTTTAGATTTTTAGTCAGAACTTTTTACTCATAGGATTTATTGATAGACATGAAAGAAGTTCGATATTTATAACGAAATCTCTCGTACGGCGGCTGAGAAAAAAGCGGTACGGCAACATTGGGTTCGAGACTGTATTCGGTGTATATACGTGTATACTACTACATCCACTCTGAGACCGCACTTTTCTTTTGACCGAAATCACAGGATGGCTGCATTCGTCTTGGATGCTTACACGTTTATAGCATGTATGTACAGATAAACATCGACATACAAAATGGTACATAGATTCGTGCCCAAGCTGAACAAAAAATTACCTGATTCCGCAGAGATCACAAAAACACATGGTTCGCCAATCATATGGCAGAAAATCACAATTTTGGCCGTCGCATAGCTCAGTATCGTAATACTGGTCTTCGCATAGCTCAATATCATAACTTGGCCTCTACTTAGCTAAATATTATAATTTGGCCTCTGCATAGCAGAATATCATAGTTTTAGCCTTAGCGTAGCTAAATATCATAATTTTGACCTTCGCATAGCAGAATATCACAATTTTGGCGTCCGAATAGCTAAATATAACAATTTCGGCTGTCGCATAGCTACAAATCACAATTTTGGCTGTTGCATAGCTAAATAATATAATTTGGCCTTCGTATAGCTCAATATCATAATATTAGCCCTCGCATAACCAAATATCACAATTTTACCATTCCTGTAACTCAATATCATAATTTGGCCTCTGCGTACCAGAATATCATAATTTTGGCCTTCGCATAGGAGAATATTATAATTCTGGCCTTCGAGTAGTAGAATATGATAATTTTGCATTGCAGCGTAACATTTTATTTGTTGATGTATATCTAAACAAAACTGCTGAAAGCGTGTAAGCGTCCAAGGCGAATGCAGCCGGTATATACTCCCGTAACAGCTGACGCTGCAACGTTGCCACCATCTTCTCCGCGCGATGTACGTTAGTATGTGCCTATCGATGTAGGCATGGGCGTGTATGAGTGAACTGTACCCGTTCAAAAGTTAACGCTGGATTGTTCAAATCTTACATTTAAAAAATTACTTTTCTCATTCTCAAATATAATATCAGTCATTTTTAATGATCATACATGCATGAATAGTAATGTTGAATCAATAGGAACTCTACAACTGAATTTATTTTAGAATGGTAATAAGTTAAAAATAGAGAGAGTGGGTCGACTTTTGGAACTTTTTGGTCCGTAGTAATACCTTAACTCAACGCTAGGCGTTGGTCCACATATGTATACATGGGACATTCCATCCCAAGAGGACAGTTTGAAAAACTTTATTTTTTATTCCCTCAATTTTTTTATATTGGTTAGTACCCATCAAAAGACCTTTCCTGTTAAATTTTAAGATTTTTTTGATTACCCGTTCAAAAGATATTAAATTAACAAAAAAAACCGCTCTTTTTTTGGTACTTGGGTCATGACTTCTTTACGAATGGTCCAAATTGAAAGTTTTTTTTCACAATTTTTAGTTTTTTTATGGTTTTTTTCAGAAAAAAATACAACAAAAATATTCGACGTGTTTCTGAATGAGTTTTTTGAGTTTTAAACTTTAAATCGCGTTTTTAAAAGTGAATATCATTTTTTATTTAAAAAAAAATTGTTTTTTATTAAATATCCATCAATTCAATAATTTTTGAGACTAGTCCGATCGTGGGATCTCATAACTACTACTTTTTCCGATTTTTGAAAATTATTTTTTTTTTTTAAATTAATTATTATGAACACTAATTTTTGTGACTGCATAGTATTTTTTAAAATCCTTTTGAATTAATTTTGACACTTTTTCATTGTTAGCAGAATTTTTAAATTAATAATTAATCGATGACCAAATGACAACAGTTCAAAAATTGTATGAGCGGGCATTGAACCTAAATAGTCTACCGAATATTGCTGTGAAATTTTCACCTGAGAAACATTATTTAGATGCAAAAGAAAGATTTTATTTGCGATACAATATTGCGAAATCAATCACGGGGTGACACAAAGAATCCATTCAATTATTCCAATGAGTAACGGAAACATATTGGCAAAGGAATATTCAAATTCAGGAAAGAATCGTATATGTAAGGTTTTCAAAAAAATACGTGCACTGTAAAAAATTTTTGTATTAAATTTAATAAACAAAATATGAAGTTTTTATGCATATACAATATATTAATTTTAATATACGTTCGTATATTAAAATTCCACTATAAGTATATGAAAAATCAAATAACTTCTTTTAATTTTAATGTACGTTCGTATATTAAAATTCCAATACAAGTACATGAAAAATCAAATAACTTCTTTTAATTTTAATATACGTTCGTATATTAAAATTCCAATGCATAGTATGATTTTTAAAGCAGTATCATGAAAAAAGATATGAAATTTAGTATCCTGTATATGCATAAAAACTTCATATTTTTTAATTTAATTTAATACAAAAATTTCTTACAGTGCAACTAAAATTGTACGCCCGAGATATCCACATAGTAGGGACATTCGCAAGGGTCAGCTCGACCGAAAGTGCAATGGAAGAGCTTCGCCCTGGAGGAACCGCCTTAATCATCACGGTATAACCTCTGCGCCAGGTCAGTATATTGGGCACGCTGGCCGTCCGGTATATAACACCGTCATACGCCTATTTCGCCTGGGCACAGAGGTCCGAGCGCATGCGACGCACAGTGGTGGATGCGTCAACTAGCACGGCCGCTGACGTTGATTGTAATTTTGGAAAGTAAGTGTATTAATTTCCAATAACGTATCTTAAAAATGCGAAAAAGTATGTAGAAACCATTTTAATATACGGGGATTTGAATTTTCAACGTTCATCTCTTAATTTTAATATCCAAATATTAAATTTAAGATGAAATTGTTAATTTTCCGAAACCATGTATATTAATTTCGAGTTCGTATACTTGTTAATGAAATTCCCTATACTGTATATTAAATTTCATTACAATATTGACAAAAAAAATTCAATGGTTGATTACAATTTTAAGAAATAAGTGTTTTAATTTTCAATAATGTATTTGAAAATTGCGACAAAGTATACAAAAACTATTTTCATATACGGGTATATTAATTTTCAATGCTCACTCTTTTAATTTTAATATACAAATATTAAATTTAAGATGAAATTGTGAATTTTCCGATACCTTATATATTAATTTCGATTTCATATACTTATTTTTGAAATTTAATATACTTTTGTATATTAAATTTAATAACATTTTTTACAGTGTGAATAAATAAAAATTGTTATTATTGTTCATAAACAGATTTAACGATTAATTATTAATTTTAAGAACCTGTTAACAATAAAAAAAAGTGTCAAAATAAATTCTAAATATTGAAAAAAAACCGGACAAGTGCGAGTCGGACTCGCCCACCGAGGGTTCCGTACAAATGATTGATTACGTACTTTAAATAAAGACTATATTTTTTTATGATTTAATTAGAAATTTATAGTTTTCAGATTTTTCCCTATACTTGTAATGTAAGACAGTATTACTTGCCAAATTTCATAGTTCTAGGTCAACAGAAAATACCCTCTAAATTTTGGTTACCTTGAGAGTGTCGAAATATACGTTTTTTGCAGCATAAACGGCTGTATCGATTTTTTACTTTAACTTAGAAGTTTGATTTTTTCACAGTTTCACGGGACTGTAGCCCTGAGTATATGGTTTTAATTTCAACTTGATACCTCCACGCGTTTCCAAGATTAAGGGCTGTGATAGACAGACGGACGGACGGACGGATGGACGGACAACAAAGTGATCCAATAAGGGTTCCGTTTTTTCCTTTGGAGATACGGAACCCTAAAAATACTATACAGTAACAAAAATTGGTATTCATAATAATTTATTTTAAAAAAAAATCAATTTTCAAAAATCGAAAAATTGTAGTTATTGAGATTCCACGATCGGACTAGTTTTAAAAATTGTTGAATAGATAGATGTTTAAAACAAAAAATTTAAAAAAAATAAAAATGACGGTCACCTTGAAAAACGCGATTTAAAGTTTAAAACTCAAAAAACTCATTAAAAAACACGTCGAATATTTTTGTTGTATTTTTTTCTGAAAAGGCCATAAAAAAAAATTTTTTTTTAAATTATTTCAATTTGGACCATTATTAAAGAAGTTATAACCAAAATACCAAAAAAGACTGTTTTTTTTTGTTAATTTAATATCTTTTGAACGGGGAATTAAAAAAATTTCAGGATTTAACAGAAAGGGTCTTTTGATGGGTCCTAAAAAATATTAAAAAATTGAGGAAATAAAAAAAAAGATTTGGGATGGAACGCCCCTATATATACTGTATATACATAGGATATATGTATACAGTGCAGTACGTTTAAACTGATAAAAGTCACGAGGTAAAAAATCTCGGTCAGCTCGCTTGCGACTCGCCAAAAAAGAGAAAATAAATTGCCAAAACGTTTTTATCAACCGAGTCATTTGGGTAAAGACTATTTTTTTACGGTCGTTATAGGGCAGAGCCGAAAAGTAGTAGTGCAATTTTTGGTCATCGGACATTCAACTAAAATTTTCATGGCGCTTTTTATCTCCGTACCACGATATTAATCAGCCGTTATTTAATTTCTTAATGAACATCAATATGTCATTATTCCGCGTTTGTACAGGGACAAAAAATGATTATTCATGTTTTAACACAGTAGTACAGCACCCTCTGAGCTGCAAATTTAGTGATCATTCATGTACAGCTGTGATAATTCATGTACCTGTAAAAAAGCACTGGAGTACCCTATAAATTCTAAATGGGAACTAATCCACGGTCGAATAACCAGCACATTAATTTTTCATGGACTGAACTGCACATATATGTAATAGTATTATAGTAATGGAGTGCTAATAATAATTACTGTGGCAACACAGTAATTTTTACCGGGTCGTGATTTATATTATCTGCAAAACCAAATTGGAACTTTCGTTCGTTTCTCTCATATTAAGGGGAAATATACACCTTTTAGGGTCCGAAAAATCGACTTTTCAATTTTTACATTTTCTTAAAATGTTTAGAATGTCTAGTGAAAATTTCAAGTAAAAATTTCAAAAAATTTAAAAAAATCACGTATATGCACGTGAAGATGACCACTGTAACGCGTTTTTCTCAAAACAACGTTTTTCAAACTGGTACCCAAAATATCTCGAAAACCACTGCACCGATTATATTCAAATTTTTTGTGGATGTTGTATACATAATTATCTAGTTTTTGTCATAGCATTTTTTTTCGATTTTTAGTTTTTTTTTTTTGACAAAATACGAACGAATTTTTTCTTGAAAATATTTAAATCGGCTATGACAAAATCAAGATAATAGTATCTATTTTAGTATTCCATTTTCGGTTTTTCTTTCACATGATTTTTGATGCAACGCCACTGGGTACCGCTATGTTCTTCGCCGCGTACGTTATTAGGATTTAGATTGGTACTCGAAGCTTTTGGTCATTGCAAAAAAGTGCCTTTTTTTCCGTCAATACTTTCGCGATTGAAAATTATCGCTTGTTGTTACCTGACGAAAGAATCACTTTCTGTGCCCAAGATGACCTGCATTTAAAAGTTGAAATATATTTTCGAGTGCTCTGTAAAAATGTGCAGCAATTCCCCATTGCTTTTTCGTGAAGCCCTGACCGACGAACACGTTGCAGGCGCCACGGAGTTTTCTATAGTGAAAGCAAGAGGGGTGCGTGGGGAGAGGGGAGGGAGCGAAAAACACGTTCGCCGAACAGAAAATTTGTCCCGTCATCGTGTGAGGGGCACTCAACGCGGCGACTGGTTGCAATCAAGAGGAAAAGAAAAAAAATAGCGGGTGGGAGAACGCTGGTAGAGGGAGCTGAAAAAGCGGGGAAAGGGGTTCAGTAGGGGAGGAAAAGAGTGAGAAAAAATGAATAGGAAAGGAAACAGAGAGACAGACCGTGCACACCAGAGCGTGCATACACAACCCTAAGAAAGGGCGTGGGCTTATCTTGTAACAGGCAGCGCTGCGTTAGAAGGAGCGTTAGTTTTTCGGGCATCCAACCCGCGTGCAAACCGGTCTGCGTGCTGGATCACCGCATGGAATGCCGAAAACCCGCGATCTCCATGGTACCACGTACGTGCATGCACAACTTGCGTGGGTTTTCTTTTCATCCGTATATTTCTACAACTGCATCAGCCCAATGGACGCCATGACGGAGCTCCGTGCCTTGGCGTCGTCCTTATCGTCTCGAGATAAAGAGCCTCTTTGCACGTATAGAGATAAATTTATACACCGATATTCATATTTCAACATCTACATCAGTGGCATATTACCGCCTAGGCCAACCTAGGCCATGGCCTAGGGCAGCACAATTTGGGGGGCGCCACGATTGTACCATGCTGTGCCGCCTAGGGGTGCCACAGAGCCTAATTCGGCCCTGGCCTAGGGACGCCAAAGAGCCAAATCCGGCCCTGATCTACATTGAGCGGTAGCAAGAATAACCATGCCGCAATGCCATAAACCATAAGACCTCAGGAACCGAACTAAAAATATGGTGAACACAACTATATGGCTTCGACTAAAAAAGATGTACTGAATATTGTGGTTATGATATTTTAAATTGTGGTTGTTATGAAATGTAGATGTTTCTCAAACTAGTATAAGTGTAGTGAATAAAACGATATGAATGCGAAAAGTCCTTCACATTTTTCATCGCTTTTTTCTATGTATCGTCATTTTTTCACTACATTCTAGGCTGATTTTGTCGCTATTTTTGCCATCCTACTCAGCAGAATATTCAAAATTGTGTTAGCAAATATTTGCGCATTGATTTTTCCTATTCACGAAACTATACCTTCTCAGCGAGTTCAGTTGTCTCGGAGGATATAACATGCTTTTTAAAAAAGTAGTCATCTGAACCCATAGAATCCCGAAAAATAGACAATTTATTACAAAATAAGCGTCTCAATCTTCTTGAAAATATCGTTTTATACGCAGAAATTTTACACAATAACATTCGCTGTCATGAAGCATCAACTTTAACCAAGCTCTGAACGTGCTGCATGATCAAAATAAATTCATCCCGACAGTTTAATATCGATGATAAAAATTGATTATGTAAAACATTGTTATAAAGTTTCTTGATTTCATTCCGAGTAATTAGGAACAAATATTTTGAGATGAATCTATTATAATTATGTGATTAACATTTAATTAGCAATGCAACTAAGGTAGCGAACGTAAGGATGAAACAAAATTGGAACCACTTACATGATCCGTTACGAGATGTTATAATGAGAAATGTTATTGGCGAAAATACAGATTTTGTCTACCCTTAAATTGGTTAATGATCTCTTATTCGGTAACTTTATATATGAGGCATTCCACGACATTTCGATGAAAATCTTGCCTTGGTGATTCCGATTTTCCTCTAAATTTTTTATATAAAAAAACACATTGAAACCAAATTTCCCAAATTTTTTCAGAATTTTTTGGTCACGCGTTTTTGGGGATTTTTTATTGTTTGAAAAAAAAGGGACCACTTTGTAAAATTTGAAAAAATTCATAATAATCTAATAAAATATAACAAAATTTTTGGGCTTTATACCAAAATGGAGATTTTAATACTCTATGAGTAGAATTTTTATTTTTCAATTTTTTGAATTTTACCCATAGAGTATTAAAATCTCCATTTTGGAACAAAAGCCCAAAAATTTTGTTATATTTCATTAGATTATTATGAATTTTTTCAGATTTTACAAAGTGATCCCTTTTTTCAAAGAAAAAAAGAAACCAAAAAACACGTGACCAAAAAATTCTGAAAACATTTGGGAAATTTTGTTTCAATGTGTTTTTTTATATAAAAAATTTAGAGGAAAATCGGAATCATCAAGGCAAGATTTTGATCGAAATGTCGTGGAATGCCTCGTATATAGTTAATCCCTAAATTCCGTTTATCAACAATGTTTTTTTCTTGTTATGGCATTATTCTTAAATTATTGCGGAATTACTGTGTGCCAATAATAACGCCCATCATGTTCTAGCAAAGTGATAATGTGTTTCTGTCGTTCTCGAAAAGCTGCTTATTTGGAGGGAAATTCGATTCTACGAAATACAGTTTCGATTTTTTTCGATTTATGCGGGTGCATCCTAAACCATATCATTTTATACGTCTCTCCAAATATGTATAGCGTATAGAAAAGTCGAGAGATTCAGAGATCTCGGAAAAGCCGGGGGTCACGATGCAACCCACTGTTTTTAATTCGTAGCTCTTCGCAATGTTGTCTCTGTGTATGTGTGTATGGTTTTGGAGAGGAAAAAGTGAGAATAGACGAGCGAGAAAGAGGGAGAGACCGAAATGAGAAAGGACTATTTTAGCCACCCCTGCAGGCCAAAAAGGAACGCTATATTTTTCATCAACGTGTGGTGCTCGCACAACTCTGCAGGAACTACGTGATGGCGATGCGCTTTTACATAGACCGGGGAGAAATAAAACACTAAGGAATTCGGGCACTTCGAACGATTCCTTCGTTTAGGGGTCCGCGTATAAACTTTGGGCTCGAAAAACAGATCGGGTCTTTAATATTTTCTTCTGATGTGAGAATTGGAGTATCGAGGACGAAATTTTGCTAAGACTTGATACATAGTCTAGCTATGTTTTAGTTTTTTATTCATTGCAAAATACACTGGAGTGCCAGTATAATGGTTGCCAATATTGTTCCGTAACGAACAGAATAGGCCCAGCAAACAGTTCCGAAATAGTTACGAAAATGTTACGTAACGTGTGTTACATTGGACATAACATTTATGTCACAAACTCCGTGAATGAAGCAGAGTTTGTTCTCAAATATGTCATCCTATAAACAAGTCACAGATACGAAACATCTACGAGGAATAATAATGAAATAAACTCATACCCAAGATGTAACATATTCAGCTCATAGATGTAACAAACTCATCACATAGCCATAACAAACTCAGATAATAGATGTAACAAACTCAGATAATAGTTGTAACAAACTCAGCTCATTGATGTAACTCCTACGAAACGAAACGTAACCCTGGTGCATAATACTCGTAACAATGATGTCAATGTGATTTCGTGGTTACAGGTAATTTACGTATATACATATTTTATCAACAAATTACAAGAAATTTATGTATTTCCAACCTACATATTAGGTTGGAATTTTATTTTTATTTTAACATTTGAAAAGTACATTTTAATTATAATTTATAATTTTTGTAGAATACCTACAAATATGATGTATCGTCCACCATTTGAGGTACCAAATGAACAATTTTTTGGGACTAGTTAGAACCCTCAAGGTGCACCGGTGTCCTGAAAAGCCTAGTTTTGAGTTTTTATACTCTACGCTGATAAACTGCTGGCGACGTCTCATTTCCTTTGTAAACTTTTTCCCACGGGATGAGCGTGGCACATTTTGATTAAAGTCAAAATTGTGACCAGGACAATGCCTGGAAAGTTCAAAATAGGCTAACAATTTCAAAGCAGGCCTGCAACTCTGAAATAAAGAGCAGAAAACATGTGTCATGCTCATCTCATGGGAAAATGAGTTACGAAGGAAATGAGACGTCGTAGAACAAAATCTGTCTATCAATTCTTTCTGAATCATGCGCAGAGTATAAAAACTCAAAGCTAGGTTTTTACACAGAGTGTAAAAACTCAAAACTGGGTTCTTACACTCTGCGCATGATGCCGAAAGAATTGCTGGATAGATTTTGTTCTACGACGTCTCATTTCCTTCGTAACACTTTTTCCTATGGGATGAGCGCGGCACATTTTGCTTAAAGTCAAAATTGTGACCAGGACAATGTCTGGAAAGTTCAAAATAGGCTAACAATTTCAAAGCAGGCCTGCAACTCTGAAATAAAGAGGAAAAAACATATGCCGTGCTCATCTCATGGGAAAACGAGTTACGAAGGAAATGAGACGTCGTAGAACAAAATGTGTCTATCAATTCTTTCTGAATCATGCGCAGAGTGTAACAACTCAAAGCTAGGTTTTTACACAGTGTAAAAACTCAAAACTGGGTTCTTACACTCTGCGCATGATTCCGAAAGAATTGCTAGATAGATTTTCTTCTACGACGTCTCATTTCCTTCGTCACACTTTTTCCTATGGGATGAGCATGGTACATTTTGATTAAGGTCAAAATTGTGACCAGGACAATGCCTGGAAAGTTCAAAATAGGCTAACAATTTCAAAGCAGGCCTGCAACTCTGAAATAAAGAGCAAAAAAAATGTGCCGTGCTCATCCCATGGGAAAATGAGTTACGAAGGAAATGAGACGTCGTAGAACAAAATCTGTCTATCAATTCTTTCTGAATCAGCCGCAGAGTGTAAAAACTCAAAGCTAGGTTTTTACACAGAGTGTAAAAACTCAAAACTGGGTTCTTACACTCTGCGCATGATTCAGAAAGAATTGCTAGATAGATTTTGTTCTATGACGTCTCATTTCCTTCGTAACACTTTTTATTATGGGATGAGCGCGGCAAATTTTGATTAAAGTCAAAATTGTGACCAAGACAATGCCTGAAAAATTGAAAATATGCTATCAATTTCAAAACAGGCCTGCAACACAGAAAGAAAGGGCAAAGAGAAATTAAGCGAACGTGCAACGCGAATAAGGTTATAAACCGAGTAAGGGAAATTCCTGGGTGTTTTTCCATCACGGCAAATACCCATATAACTAATTTTTTTCTTTTAAATAAAGGGTTCACATTAAACTTACCTCTTGCAATGTATGCTGTATTATTCTGGTTTATTATGTATTACGCTGGATTATTCGATATCACCTCCTTGTACTTTACACTCACATATTGGTTACGTTCCTTAATCGACATAACCTTAAAATGATTGAGGACATTTCTCGTAATATATGATACGTATATGTTGCGGATTTGTTACAAGAAATGACTTGTGACATTTATGTCACACATTATACATATTCGCTACGTAGCCTATACTACGAGATTATAATATCACCAATATCTATAATTGTTACAGCAATGTTCTATAATTGTTACGGATTTGTTACAAGAAATGTCTTATAACATTTATGTCACAGTGTGACATATTTGCTACGTAGCCTATACTACGAGATTATAATATCACTAATGTTCTATAATTGTTACAGCATCGACTCGTAACAGTTTGACAAGTTTACAGTACATGTAAATATCTCGTATAAGAGTGACGAGATCTTGACGTATCAATGTTACGTATTTGTGATGTCTATAGTTTTTCGTAATTCCTACATCTTTCATTGACATCCTTACTACATATCGTCAGGACGTATTATATACATCTCGTTTACGTGCGTTATGAAAAATTTACGAATTTGTGATGAACATTATATGACGTAGTTATTACATTTCAATTATACGTAAATGTTTCCTAAATCATCCAAGTGTGTTTGCTGGGGGGGCTATAAACCCTCGTTCTGTTCGTTATACTGGCACTCCAGTGTATTGATAAACAATGACGTTACCCAGGAAAGAATACACAAATGGGCAATCGCCCAGTATTGCGCCTACGGTTGCTCATGGCTGGTCAATAGTTGGCTGCCAACACTGGGCGACGGACGGCTAAGAGCCCAAATGATAAGTCCGGACCAACGTCGATTTCTATCTTCGGCCCAGCGTTGGTGGCCATCGTTGGCCCGTAGATCACTATTGCGTATCGCCCGGTCTTATAACGCCATAGTCGAACCGACTTCAGCCCAAATTCGAACCAACATTGGTCGAGTCTCAGCCGAATATCGGCTTATTGTCGAAATAAATTATTCGGCCAGTGTGGCAGCGGACGAGCGTTGGCCAAGCGTCAGGCAAGCAAAATATCCCATGTTCGTTAATTTTATTCGTTATATCTATTTTTGTTTATAATTTTGATAAAAATATGTTTTTGGTTAATGTTTGATGATTTTTAAGCATCCCGTGTAAAAAAGTTCAGGAAATCCGCGAGTGATTCTGCGGAATTCATGAGGAATTCATATTTGTTGCAAAATATGAATTCCGGATGAATACCGATGAAATCACGGTAAATAATTTCATCGATGAAATATCGAAATAATGTCATTACAAGCTAAGTCGCGAATTTAGGAGATATTCCATAGAAAATAAATTATAATTACACAGGAAATATAAAAATTTTAAATCAACAAAAAATAACTCCTTCTCTGTCCATATTATCCTCCATATCTCGCAGTCAACACGATATATACCTCAAAAATTATTGTAACGAATGGACAGAAAATAATTTCCCTAGGTTTCAACCGTTTTCTATAAGAGTGCATACGATTTTCTATGTGAATTTTCAAGGCAATAACCTTGAGAAATTCACAAAGATGTTCTGAAATTTTTTCCGGAAAACCAAATGAAATCCAAACAAATTTGTGTGGAACTCTGATTGAATTTCCGCAGAATTCCAGCTGAAAACTACATAAATAACAATAGCCAATTTGTAATCTATCAAAAAATCTTTGGAATTTCACAATAAGCGCTTCAAATTTCTCAAAAATTATTGTAGGGAGTAGTTGAAAGGAAATGTTTCTTACTACGGTTATCAGCTGATTTTCTATAAAAATTAATACAGTTTCGAATATGAATTTTCCAGGCAATAACCTCGAAAAATTCATAATGAGATATTGAAATTTTTTCCGGCAAACCAGATGAATTCCAGAAAAAATCAAGTAGGGCTTCGACTGAATTCCTGCAGAATCCCGGCTGGTTACTACATCGATGCACTAATAAAATTTGTGGTCGGTCCGAATACAAAATTACATGCCTTCCGATAGATTTTTCATATTCTATTTGTCAGCTCCTCAGCCAGATGATGACTAAATTGCATTTTTTACAAAATATTTAGAATTTCAAAGTAAATACTTCAGAAGCCTAAGAAATTGTGTAGGAAGTAGTTAATAGCAAAAATTATTCTCTTCCGGGAAATCAGATGAACGCAAGAGAAAATTTTGCGAAACACTGGCCGAATTCCTGCGGATACACTCATCGAATGTCTGGTCGGTCTGCAGGAATTCAGGCGAAGCTCTACTGGATTTTCTCTGGAATTCATCTGGTTTGCCGGAAAAAATTTCAATATCTCATTATGAATTTTTCGAATTTATTGCCTGGAAAATTCATATTCGAAACTGTATGAATTTTTATAGAAAATCGGCTGATAACCGTAGTAGGAAACATTTTCTTTCAACTACTCCCTACAATAATTTTTGAGAAATTTGAAGCGCTTATTTCGAAATTCCATAGATTTTTTGATAGATTACAATTTGGCTATTGTTACACTGAATAGCTGATGCGGATATGTCATGAGTGCATTTATGTAGTTTTCAGCTGGAATTCTGTGGAAATTCAATCAGAGTTCTACACAAATTTGTTTGGATTTCATTTGGTTTACCGGAAAAAATTTCAGAACATCTTTGTGAATTTATCAAGGTTATTGCCTTGAAAATTCACATAGAAAACCGTATGCACTCTTATAGAAAACGGTTGAAACCTATGGAAATTATTTTCTGTCCATTCATCACAATTATTTTTGACGTATATAACGTGTTGACTGCGAGATTTTATAGATTTTAATATGAACAGAGGAGTTATTTTTTTGTTGATTTAAAAATGTTATATTTCCTGTGAAATTATAATTTATTTTTTATGGAATATCTCCCAAATTCGCGACTTAGCTTGTAATGACCTTATTTCGATATTTCATCGATGAAATTATTTACCATGATTTCATCAGGTATTCATCCGGAATTCATATTTTGCAACAAATATGAATTTATTTTTGAACATGAATTAAATAAAAAAAAAGATCTTTTGAAAATTATACAATTTTTTTGACTGATTAATTTTCGTTGTATATACGCGGACCGAAGAATAATTACGAGCCTAGTCTGGGATTTGAAACCTACCTACCTATCAAGCCTATCTAGTGACCTGAGGGTGAATTCTGACACGGGCGCACTGCACTTGAGCGCTGCATAATCTGGCGCACCCATTGGCCAAAATGAATTTCGGGCATGGCATTGTGTCGCGCGAAATTCAAATTGACCAATGGGTACGCCAGATTATGCAGCGCTCAAGCGCAGTGCGCCCGTATCAGAATTCACCCTAATACTGACACTCTAACCACTACACCATCGACTACTTTTAATATTCTTATGTGTATATCATATTTATCAAACACAGGCCGGAAAAATATATACGTACACAGAAAAACAATCAACAATTATGATAATACCCAACAATTGGCCAAAAGTTATTAATAAATTGTTCAAACAAATAATTATTCAACAATTTTTCGGTTAGATCTTTTTTTTTCTTGAACAAATCGAATGCATTCCCGTAGTAAAAAACTCCATTGAATCGCCAATGGCAACCAATGGTCCTCATACGACTCCATTGGACAATGAATGGGGACCCATTGAGATTTCCGCATTTGTCAATGGCGTACAGGGCTGACCATTGATCAGTGAATGGGTATCCATTGAACATCAAATGCGGATGAATCGAATGATCATCATTACTCAATGATGCTCATTGGAAAGCCAATGCGGATGAATCGAATGATCATCATTACTCAATGATGCTCATTGGAAAGCCAATGCGGATGTATCGAGCGATCAGCATTGCCCAATGGTGTCCATGGGAAGGTAAATGCTGATGAACGAAATGATCCGCTTTACCCAATGATGTCCATTGGAAAGTCAATGCGGATGAACTGAAAGATCAGCATTTCCCACAGATGTTCATTAGAACCCAAATGCGGCTAACGATGAAATGATCAGCATTTACCAAGGATACCCATTGAATAATAAGTAACTACGAATTATACAATGATCAACATTTATCAATAATGTCACTTCATTGACGACTGATCGAATGATGAGCAGCATTCGTTAACGATGCTGCAATCCATATTCGAGGTTCAATGCAGAACAATTGAACCCATCGATCGATGAGAATTTTTCCGAATGCGATATTTCTCAAACGGCGGTGAATTAATAAAATTAAGTAAGAGTAGATGTCGCTGATTCTCATATATGAACCAAATATTTTCTTCAATTGTAATAAATGCTGATGATTATATCGATGGTCAATCAGTTTAAAATATAATATAATAGTTTAAAATAAAATATAATATAATATATTTAAAAAAAATATATTATATACTGCTCATCAAGTGCGCGTACGTTTGGGATAAATGATTTTTAAAACCGTTTATTTTTAACATACACACATAACTTTATCAGTCCCTCTCAACTCGATTTGTGAGAGGAGAAACGTATATACTTTCATTATCAATCGTCATCTGAATACACTTACAATCTATTTTCTCAATTCTGAGCTTCAATAATTTCTATTAAATGTAATATATATATATATGATTGCTATATATGATATGTGATATAATTATTGGTCGTTATGCTAATATTAGCATTATGATTAACCTTACTTACTGATAACTTACTTGATTATTTAATGCGTAATTCCATGTATATATAGCAATCATATGAAAGAATCTCCATTGATGATCCCATTTATTCCCCATTGCCCACAAAAACCAATAGAGGTGAATATGGCGAATTCACTAGGGAGATTGTCTCCATTGAATCCCCATAGGATAATCCCCATTCCGTTTCAAATGGGGAATTTAATGGCGAAAATGTCCTTAGAAAATTCGGCATTCATATCCATTGGTTTTGTGGGCAATGGGGAATGAGTGGCGAACAGCAATGGAGATTCTTTCGTATAGTAAAAGCTCCATTCATCGCCATTGAAAAATCCCCATTCATTCCCCATTGCCAAAATAACCAATGGGGATGAATGCCGAAATGCCTAAGGGGATTGTCTCCATTGAATCCCCATTAGATAATCCCCATTCCGTTTCAAATGGGGAATTCAATGGCGAAAATCCCCTTAGGCAATTCGGCATTCATCTCCATTGGTTATTTTGGCAATGGGGAATGAATGGGGATTTTTCAATGGCGACGAATGGAGTTTTTTACTACGGGTTAATTTTTCTGCGTGCATATGAATTTTTTCAGAATTCTCTCTCTGTTTTGAAATATTATAAATAACATTTCGAAAAACAAACAAAAAATTGCCAATTTTGTATCTGTTTTTGCGCGCAGGTTTATCTTCAGCTTTGAAAAGTTTCAAAGACACTTGGCCAAAAAATACATAAGTCCAGCCATTCTGAAAATTACAAAGCGAAAATTTCAAAATAGAGAGAAAATTCTGAAAAAACGTCCAGAAAAAAATATCAAGCTAGCGTTGGTTTAAGATTGGTCAGTAAAAAATCAATGCTGGGCCAACGTTAGCTTGCCATCGTTATATCCCAGGTGGGATTGGCCAGAGCTTGACATATGGCACTGCATTGGCCCAATGCAGTGTGCCAATGCTGGTTTGTAACCTCAGGCCAGATCTGGCCAACCGCTGAAGCCAACGTCGGGCCAATGCTAAGACTGAGCGTCGGGCCGACGATCGTACAATGATGCTGGCCCAATGCTGTGCCAGGCCTAGTTAATAGTCTTATCCCATACGATACGCTCGATACGTTTGAGAGGTTATGTTCGCACGTAAATGTCTGTTGACATCGTGCAAAATGTTTAAACCGCGTTCGAATAATTTATGAGCGAAAGTATACCGTTTCTTTAAGAGTTGTGAGTCGGAAATTACTATCAAAGAAGTTATGAAACAACCGCCGAAAAAAAACAAGAAAAAAAGACCACGATTTGGTGTATTTTGTTCTAACATGCGAATTTTCTAACCCTGTCAGTTCTCAAATAATGATTTGACAATGGTCGAAGATGAAAATCGTGATATCGAGGATGAAATAGCTTCATTATTAGACTTAATTTTTAGAAATACATATGTTAAAGAATAAATAAATGTTTCTATCATCGTTTTTTTAATAACCTGGTCAAGTTTGAGATTTATTCATTAATAAGGAGAGTCTAAAGGTCAACATAAGCCACACAAAATTTGATTACATATTTCCCGGGACGGAATAAAATTTTTTTAATGAAATGAAAAAAAATAATCGCGCTACCTGTCAACATTAATTATGTAGACTATCCCACTTGGAGATTTGGGTTTGGAGGTTTGGGTTCTGGATTCTTGTACACGGCGGCGGCGAAATATTTATATAATATAGAGAGATATATATCTTTATATTTCTCTATATTATATAAATATTTCGCCGCCGCCGCCGCTGCCGCCACCGCCGTGTACAAGAATCGAAAACCTAAACCTCCAAACCCAAACCTCCAAACCCAAACCTCCAAACCCAAACCTCCAAACCCAAATCTCCAAACCTAAATAACCTAAACCCCCAAACCCAAACCCCCAAATCCAAACCTCCAAATCCAAACCCCCAAACCTAGACCTTTACGATGCGAGGGCGCGTAGCACCCGAGCCACAAGTACCCCTAGTATATATATATATATTCGTGGAAACTAGCCTTTCATATAAACATATGTGTATACATTTATGTTTAAATAAAATAATAGATTCTTCATTTATCTTTCGCTACATATATGCTCACTCGCGATCGTATATTTTATGCGACTAAATTAATATTTTTTAAGTATTTGTTTGAAAAAGTTTATAAAAAAAACCCTGTAAATTTATAAGTAAGATCGTTTGAAAACATTATTTTTAAATTAATAATAAAAAAAAATGTGTGAATTTAAAAGCGGTCGGATGCCGGCTAGTTACCAACATTGGATCAACGTTGGCGATAAGCTACTAAAAATATATTGGTTACATTTATCCGAGCCAAACAATGGCCAAGGGTTGGTGATCTTGCTTATGCCGATCATAGAATATAGGATTGGTTGACAATCGGTAAATATGATCAGCCAACCGTAAGCCCGGGCTTGGAAATCAAACATCGGCTAGGTATCGGGTAGATTAGATTGGCTAAACATCGGACCAGCATTGGGTGCCAACCATCGGCTCGGAGGGAACTTGTTATTACAAGGTACAAAGTGGCAAGCTGGGCCAGCATTGAGTGCCGACTCTTGAATGCAAATGTTCGGCCAAGCGTTGGCCTGATTGTCAGCATCGGCTATACTTTCCTGGGTATTAGTATTTAAACAAAGCACTATTGTCCGTGCATGGCCGATCGGTGTAGAAGTTTTTAACAATTACGAAGATCTGAAATACAAAGCAAATGAATGTACTTTTAGTATAAGAATACAACTTTCGTATAATTCGATATCTTTTTGGCATTTTTAATTGAAAACGGCAAGCTGTAGAAAAATGTTCGATTCTCAAAAAAAAAAAAAAAAGATTTTAATTACTGGTTATTAACGAACATATAAACATATCAAGAAATTATTCAGTAATCCGAAAATGTTATAAACTACACTCCGACCGAATTCACCGTTTCTTAACCATAACTTAGGAATAAAAGTCGCAGAAAAGAGGATGGCAAAATCTACATTTTTCACATACACACCGAACCCTTAACGCAGGGGGGGTGGTACGCCATAGCGCAATGAGCAATTCGACCCTTCACAAATACCATTGCAGCCTCTTCCATTTGTAGAATTTTTACGAAATCTTTGTTGCAAATTAAGGCCAATACTTCGTCTGTAAACGGTGGTCGTGCACAGCCGAGCATATTTCATAATTTCTTCATCTATTCAACAAAAAATACACAGAATAATTTAATTTTCGGAAATTTTACTATTGGTGCTTCAAAATGAATGTTTCGAACAGAAGCATGAATTTTTTCAGAATTTTTTGATCGGATTAAGGAGGTGAAAGAACGGCAGACCCGTTCCCATCGTTTTCAAGAAGAAGTTTACAGGCAAAATTAAAAAATTCAGAACTATATTCTACAAAAACATTGAATTTTTTCTAATTTCATAGTCATGTAGACTTCTTAATTTACTGACTTTTTCGTCGTATGGTAACGTCCAATTTAGATTGCAAGTATCTTGATGGGTGACCGCCAGCAGGAAGAAAATGTAATCATTCGTTGGCAGAAGAATCTAGCTGACAATTTTTACGAAATTCCAGCTTTGTATTATATTACGTTCCCGTCGCCCGTATCTATGTATATATAATGTGTACAGCACGCACGAAACTGACTGAGACGGACTATAACACCCTCGAGCAGCGTTTATCGTACGACGGAAAATCTTCGAAGGCCAAGTTTATATACCCCTCGAATATTTCTCTTCGCCACGCACGCATATGTATTTTTCCAAATTCTATACTGTTATATATAAGATATCCCAGCTCAACTCAACCTCTTTTACATGTTGTATTTTCTTATTTGGCTCAAACTTTGTTCTATTATTGTACCTATTTATGGAACTTTACTTGATTTTTTTCAAATTTTTTTACCCATGCATTTACAAAATATGATTTTTTGTTGAAATTTGATGATTTTTTTACAATGCTTGTAAATTTGCGGAAAATTAACCAAATCAAGCTTTTTTTTAAATGTTCGTTTTTGAGTGCACTTTTTGATAAAAAAATATTAAAAATTTCACGATATTCATCTTCTATATCGTTCTACCGCTTAAAGCAAAAAATTGTTAATTTTAAAAGGTCGGACACTATTAATTTTTTTCAAAAAATTTGCTAAAAAACTTTGACTTTTTTAACTATTTTTAACGCTAGGCTTGATCTTGGGCAGATTTTTCCTTATATATTTTTCATAATTTTAACCCATTTTTTTCCCATCACAAGCAAAAACACGTTTTTTTCAAAAGGTGGGACACGTTTAAGTTTTTCCAAAAAATTTTCTAGGAAACTTTGACTATATTAACTATTTTTAAGACTAGTTTTATCGTGGGGATATTTTCCCTTCTATCTGATTCATAATGAAAAATAGTCTTTTTTCAGTATCAGTAAAAAAGCTTTTATTTCAAAAAATTTGCTATGAAACTTTGACTATTTTAACTATTTTTAAGACCAGTTTCATCGTGGGGACATTTTTCCTTATATTTTTATCATGATTAAAAACAAGTTTTTTTTTCAATTTAATGTAGTTTTATCATACCAACTACAAGCCTATTTTCTTTGACGTTTAAATAGTTTACAAATTCTCGCTATTTAAACGCTATTTAAGCAAAAAATTGTAACTTTCAAAAGGTCGGACGCTTTTAATTTTTTTTTTTAATTTGCAAAGAAACTCTGATTTTTTTAAATATTTTTAACGCTAGGCTGATCTTGGGCAGATTTTTCCTTATATTTTTTTCATAATTTAAAACCATTTTTTTCCATCACAAGCAAAAAAACGTTTTTATATCACTCAGTACAATAATGGACGCTTCGTGAACAGAAGCATGAATTTTTTCAGAATTTTTTGATCGGATTAAGGAGGTGAAAGAACGGCAGACCCGTTCCCATCGTTTTCAAGAAGAAGTTTACAGGCAAAATTAAAAAATTCAGAACTATATTCTACAAAAACATTGAATTTTTTCTAATTTCATAGTCATGTAGACTTCTTAATTTACTGACTTTTTCGTCGTATGGTAACGTCCAATTTAGATTGCAAGTATCTTGATGGGTGACCGCCAGCAGGAAGAAAATGTAATCATTCGTTGGCAGAAGAATCTAGCTGACAATTTTTACGAAATTCCAGCTTTGTATTATATTACGTTCCCGTCGCCCGTATCTATGTATATATAATGTGTACAGCACGCACGAAACTGACTGAGACGGACTATAACACCCTCGAGCAGCGTTTATCGTACGACGGAAAATCTTCGAAGGCCAAGTTTATATACCCCTCGAATATTTCTCTTCGCCACGCACGCATATGTATTTTTCCAAATTCTATACTGTTATATATAAGATATCCCAGCTCAACTCAACCTCTTTTACATGTTGTATTTTCTTATTTGGCTCAAACTTTGTTCTATTATTGTACCTATTTATGGAACTTTACTTGATTTTTTTCAAATTTTTTTACCCATGCATTTACAAAATATGATTTTTTGTTGAAATTTGATGATTTTTTTACAATGCTTGTAACTTTGCGAAAAATTAACCAAATCAAGCTTTTTTTTAAATGTTCGTTTTTGAGTGCACTTTTTGATAAAAAAATATTAAAAATTTCACGATATTCATCTTCTATATCGTTCTACCGCTTAAAGCAAAAAGGTGTTAATTTTAAAAGGTCGGACACTATTAATTTTTTTCAAAGAATTTGCTAAAAAACTTTGACTTTTTTAACTATTTTTAACGCTAGGCTTGATCTTGGGCAGATTTTTCCTTATATATTTTTCATAATTTTAAACCATTTTTTTCCCATCACAAGCAAAAAAACGTTTTTTTCAAAAGGTGGGACACGTTTAAGTTTTTCCAAAAAATTTTCTAGGAAACTTTGACTATATTAACTATTTTTAAGACTAGTTTTATCGTGGGGATATTTTCCCTTCTATCTGATTCATGATGAAAAATAGTCTTTTTTCAGTATCAGTAAAAAAGCGTTTATTTCAAAAAATTTGCTATGAAACTTTGACTATTTTAACTATTTTTAAGACCAGTTTCATCGTGGGGACATTTTTCCTTATATTTTTATCATGATTGAAAACAAGTTTTTTTTTCAATTTAATGTAGTTTTATCATACCAACTACAAGCCTATTTTCTTTGACGTTTAAATAGTTTACAAATTCTCGCTATTTAAACGCTATTTAAGCAAAAAATTGTAACTTTCAAAAGGTCGGACGCTTTTAATTTTTTTTTTTTAATTTGCAAAGAAACTCTGATTTTTTTAAATATTTTTAACGCTAGGCTGATCTTGGGAAGATTTTTCCTTATATTTTTTTCATAATTTAAAACCATTTTTTTCCGCCACAAGCAAAAAAACGTTTTTATATCACTCAGTACAATAATGGACGCTTCGTGATATAAATTATCTTACATCACTCGGCGTAAAAACATTTTCTGACTCGTGTGATTGCAGGACGAAAATGTTTTTACGTCCTCGTGATGTAATGTAATATTTTCAAAAGGTGGGACAGGTTTAATTTTTTTCAACAAATTTGCACGGAAACTTTGACTAGTTTCATTAACTATTTTATATTAACTATTTTTGAGACTAGTTTCGTCGTGGGAATATTTTAATTTTAGTTAGGCATACATTGAATTTAGGAATACATTTAATTTTTTTCTTAATTTGCAAGGAAACGTTGACTATTTTAACTATTCTTAAGACCAGTTAAAATAGTCAAAGTTTCCTTGCAAATAAAAAAAAATTAAACGTATCCCTTTTGAAAAAAACGCTTTGCTGCTTGTAATGAAAAAAAAAATTGTTTTTAGATATGAACTAAATAGAAGGAAAAATCTGCTCACGATTAAACTAGCATTGAAAAATGGTTGAAATCGTCGAAGTTTTACAGCAAATTTTTTGAAAAAAATTAAAGGTGCCCGACCTTTTGAATTCAACGCTTTTTTACTGATACTGAAAAAAAGACTATTTTTAATTATGAATAAAATAGAAGGGAACATATGCCCACGATGAAACTAGTCTTAAAAATAGTTAATATAGTCGAAGTTTCCTAGCAA